>JALGQZ010000010.1:21133606-22513606 GCA_023105745.1 Austropuccinia psidii
CTTTGGGAGGCCTACAATAATCATGACTCTTTAAAAGAAATTAAACCAAGATTATCTTCATATTCAAAGCCAGAAGAAAATTTGATAGAAGTTGAAGTCTTACCATTGCAAAAGATCTCATGAACACTATTCTGTCATATGATTTAAACCCAAAAATCCCATGGAGAATTGATAAAGACAAGGAAATGGACTTGGATAAAGAAAGTTTCTTGAAGTATTATGAAGAGCCAGATTTCATAATTCTTCCCTACATTGAATTCAAAGATATATACTTTGAGGGTCCATCAAGAATAAAAGGTGGAAAATGGTTGAAGAATCTTCCAGGATATGACCTGTCAAAATTAGACTTCATGGAGCTCTTTAATGAGGAAGGAATTAGGGGTAATTTGGAAAACCAGTATTGGGAGGAAGTTTTTTCCTTTGATGAACAAACAAGGAAGGCTCTTTATTATGGTAGAATTTGGCCACAAGAAGACTTCAATTTGCATAATATGGAGCTTCTTGGTGGAAATATTTTCTGGGAAGAGTATGGATACCTCTTTATACACAAAGAAGAAGGATTCATAAGAAATTGGAAAGATAATACCCTAGAAGAAAGGAAGAAAGGAAGGAAAATACTGGGAGAAATAGCAAAGGATATATGTGTGAATAGAATTATTCAGAAAAAAGAAAAAGGAAAATGGGTTTCATAAATTGAATATATTTTTCTGCACATGTAAAAAAAATAAAAAATAAAAAAAAGGAAAAAAAAAAAAACTTAAAAAAAACTTTAAAAAAAAAATTATTAAAATTAAAAAAATATAAACTTAAAAAAAAAAAAAAAAAAATTAAAAAAATTAAAAATAAATTTATAAATAATGATTTGGGTATGCAAGAGTTTTAGCTGTAAAAGTATCATAAGGCTATGTTTAAATTAAAAAATAGGGGGTGGGTGTTTGTTTCTTATTCCACCTCTAATGGTTTAAGTTTTTGGGATGAAATCCTTGGGAATTTCAATATCAATTCCTATTCAATTTTAATATCAATATCATTAATTTCAAGACCTTTTAAAAAACAGAAAAAATTGATAAGATCATAATCTTTAATAAAATTAACAAAAATTAAGATGCCAAAGCTTGGATGTTATGGGGATGAATTGTTTGAGGATGAAGAGATTTTGGATCAAAGGCAATTGAAGAAGCAATATGAAGAATTCATTTTTGAGTATGAAGATGAATTTCAAGAATGTCAGTCATCAAGTCACCAATCAAGAGAAGAAAAGGAAAAATTGGAAGAAATAAGGTTGTTATTGGAGGAACTTAGAGTTTTGAATGAAAAATTAGCTTATTATAGAAATTACTTACCATCAATGAGTAAAGTACAGCTGAAGCCAATTCTGAAAACCTCCAGCTTACATAGTTCAAAAACAAAGAAGAGAAGAAAATCAGTAAGATTCAATTTAAATAATCAAGTCCAGTATTTTGGGCAGTGACTTCCTGCCTTATCAAAGAGGACCCAAATATTTCTCACCTTATCACTTAAAATTTTCATTGATTCATGGTTTTTGCAGTGACTTCCTGCCTTATCAAAGAGGATTAATTCTTTAAGAAAATATTTCACTTAGATTATTTATTTCATCCACCTTTACCAAGAAGCTATTATAATTATTCATATTTTTTTAACATCAAGAAACCATTAGCAATTTTTTTATCATATTTTATATTTTATAATCATCATTTCTGAAACTAATGAAGCAGACAATACCATCTGTATCTATTGGCCACACTCAGAAACAAATGAAGAAATCCAAGACCTCTGGATTAATCATCATTTTCAAGGACTTAACAATGAAGACCAAAGATGGGGCTTACCAATTATTGAATACTTCAATATACCAATTATTCAAAGTATCCCCTTTATTTAATTTGAAGATTTATTTGGAAATGCAGATATTACTCAAGAAACCCCTGCAGAAGCCTATTTAAGCCAGCTTCCTGGATCAAACCTTTCAAAACTAGAGTTTTTGGATATACTTAATTATGATGGAATTAAAGGAAATCTCAATAATGATTATTGGAATGAAATTTTCTATATGGATTCAGATATAAGGAGTAGTCTTTACTGGGGAACAATACAAGCTCAGAGATGGTTTTGTCTTGAAGAATATCAAATTAAGGGTGAAAGTATTAAATAGAGAGGGAACTGCTATATTATTGAAAAGGGATTGGATTTTGATTTAGAGGATAAAGTCTTACAATTGATAATTATAATGAAGACTCACCAGTTTTTTTTGAAAAAAGAAGAATGGAATAAGTTATGGAAAGAAATTGTCAGCAGCAAGATTGAAATGAAAATGAAGAAGAATCAAGATTATTTCAAGAAAATCATTCTCCAGAAAATTAAAGGCCCAGCATGACCTTAAACTGAAATTCAACTATTTAGTTATTGTTTCTCTTACTCTATTTTGAATCAAGATACCAAAAAAAAAAGAATATATTAACACATGCAAGTACCAATCATACATGATGGCCCAGCATGGCCTTAAACTGCAAATTTAATTTCTGAATTTTCTGTAATAGTATCAAAAAAAAACATGAAAATGTATATATATATAAAAATCTATTAATAATCAATAAATCAATGAAGAAAAAAATCTATATATAACTAATAAAACAATAAAAATTAATAATTGATATGGAGCTCAGAAATGATAGTTGTGGTAAAGATATTTCAATCAGTATGAAAAATGAAAAAATAAAAAAAGAGCTGGTTATAAAATTCATCTAGACAGAATGTTTTAGTTTTTTTATTCTGTAATAGTATCAGTAGTTTTTTATACTTTAAAAAAATAGGGGTGGTTAACTATTTCTTATACCACCCGAAGCACAAGTGGCTATAAGTTTTGGGGAAAGTGGGAGTTTAAAAAATGAAGCATCAGTTTATAAATTTAATCAATCAAGATCTATTGAATTAATTGTCTTGAAAGAATTCACATATTAAATTATAATTTATTTAAGCTTATTTTCCATTAATAAATTACTTAGATATTTCTTGAATTCTCAATTTCATAAATAATTAGCTTTCATCAGGTCAAAAGTTCCTCATCATTGCACTTCTTCCAAAGAAGATTGTTCATTTTTGAAAAAAAAATCAAGTTAAAATTTCAAATAATCATTTCCAAATATAATTGAACAAAATAATCTGGAAACAAGGAAGATTTAATCAGTATTATATTTAAATTTAACAAATGAAAAGAAGTTTCATTAACTGACCAATACAGGAGTAGAGCTCAAATTAATATTGAGGATCTCAAATATACAGCACAGAATTTCTTCATTTTTCACAAAAAAAAGGAAATGTTGAATAAAAAATACTTCAAGATTTTTTTCACTACAAGAAGACAATATATTTTACAAGAAAGAAAAAAGCCACTTATCAGTTATGTATAGTATCAATCCTCAAGAGAAATTATAAAGAAACTTATCTTAACATTTTAGAACCAAATCAATCAGGAAGCCAAAATGGAAATTATTGAGCTGAACTACTCAATACACATACATGCTACACACATACACACAGCATGCATACAGACATAGCATATACATAGAATCCAACTCAGAAAGAGGGGTGACCAGGTTTTTTTAATTTAATCTTTTTTTTTAATTTTTTATTTTATTTTTATTTTTTTAATTTTTTTTTTAATTTTTTTTTTAAAAAAAATTAATAAAAAAAAAACTGGCCACCCCCCCTTGCTTCAAAAAGAAATCAAAAGAAGCAAAAATAAACCAAAAAGAAAACCAATTCATGTGGAAGGAGGAATAAATATAGCACATCAATATAAAGCTATATTGAATAAGATAATATTATAATGATATAAGTATCATAATATTATAATATTGAAAATAAAATAATATTAAAATAAGAATAATATCATAATACCATAATATTCTAAGGGATGATATATAATCCCAATAACATATTATATTTAAGAAAAAACTATTGTTTTAATTTGGTAACATTATTTATGAGAAATAAAATAATTTTATATGGATATCCTTAAGTGATTTTGTGAAAATGATACAATTTTAATTTCAATAAATGAAAAAAAAACAGCTAAATTAAAAGGGATATGTCCCTGAATGATGAATAAATATAAATAATATTATTGATTAAAGACTATAATATTCAGAATAATATTTTCACCTTGAATATATATATTGATAGATATTATTCAGGTTATTTAAAAGATAAATACACAGAGGCAACTGGCCAGGTTGATGCTGCATAATTTATGTTTTAACCTCACTTGGTTTAAAGTATAACAAAAATTTAGAATATTTTTCTCTAAATATATAAATAAAGAACTACTTTGAAAATAATAATTATAAAAGGCATGGGAGAGTAGCTTGAAAATGTAGCTGCTTTTATATTGAAGAGTAGACCTTTTTTTTAACCCACAACTAGATCATCATAACACTAGAAATAAAATAAACTTGTGGTTTCTTTGCAAATTTTTAGTTTAATTGATTTGATTTTTTAATTAATTTTAACATTTAATTTATCTTTAATTAAATTTTTCAAAATGAATATATATAAATATATACAAATACATATAAATATAAATAAACATAAATAAATATAAATAAATATTCAATTAAATAAATAAATGTTTATACATATAAATAAATCTAAATAAATAAAAATATAAATAAATATAAATATAAATTTATATAAATTAATATATAGAAAAACAATTAAATATATACATATATAAATATAAATCAATATATATATATACAAATATATCTAAATAAGTAAAAATATATATAAATAAATATAAATAAGCATAGATAAATTTAAATAAAAACTGAACTAAATGAATAACTTAATATGTATATATAAATATAAACAAATATATAAAAATATATATAAATATAAATAAATATATACAAATATATATAAATACAAATCAATACAAATAAATAAAAATTAAATTAAACAGGAAAAGATAAAGATACATAAATAGAGATAAGTCTAAAGAAATATAATTAAATTGAAATCTATTTTTGTTTGATAAAAAAAAAGTTGGAGTTACAAAAATAGTAGAGTTTTCACTTTACAACAACATACTGTATTAATTAACAATAATAATAAATACAAAAAAAAAAAAGACCCTTCGCGCTTACCTTTTAAGTATAGTACAGTACAGATTACTATGCTGTTGAAACTGTTAAAGCATATTAATATAATTAAACTTAAAAAAAATATTATAAAAATTCAAAAAAAAAAAAAAACATGAATAAAATATAAATTCATAAAAAAAAATAGTTGCAATCAAAAACAAACACACCATATAGATTAGTACTTTGTCACAGATTATTTTAATCTACTATAGTAGAGTATATAAAAAGTAATTTAATTTAAATTATAATAAAAAAAGAGAATTCCCCATGGAATTCAAATTTAAATCAAGAAAAAAAAACAATAGTACAAGAATTTTCAATTTAAAATAAAAAAAATTTATTAAATATTCAAAAAAAAGAGAAGATTGCTCAAGCAATCAAATATACAAAATTAATAAAAAAAATCTGGATGCAATCAAAAAAAAAACAAAAGACTAAAGATCAGTAAAGTACAGTACATTACAGTTATGCTGCTGTACTGTAAAATCTAGTATAAAAGAATGATAATAAAAAAAAATTCTTCAAATTAAAAAAAAAATCATTTAATTAGAAAAGAATTCTTGACGCAAGTCAACTTACAACAAAATAAACAAATCATAATATTAAAAAAAAAACACTTAATTATTCAAAATAGAAACAATTATGAAACAACTTAAAAAAAAAAAGATCGCTCAAGCAATCAAATATAAAAGATAATAATAATTGGAAATAAAAAAATAGCAAAAAAAAGAAGAGAGTGAATTACAGTGCAGTACCAATGTATAGTACAATATTACATTGCAGTTATGCTACTGTACTGTATACTCTAGTATAAAAACATTATTAAAAAAAACTAAACGCGACTTAAAGTAGAAAAGAGTAATGTATTTTCTTTTTTTTTTAAAAAAAAAAGACAAAAAAGCGATAAATGAATAATAATAAAAAAAGAACACTAACGTTGGTGATTAAAAAAAAGAGTACAGTGTATTACTGTACTGTATAGTTATTCACTTGTACTTTAACAAAAAAAACCATCATCATATGAAAAAAATAATAAAAAAATAAAAAAATAATAGATGCAATTAAAAACAAACAAAGAAAATAATAATAATAATAAAATTCACAATATAAAATAGACTACATTACATTACTGTAATGTAAAGCTGCTCCAATGTAAACTTTACAGTAATGTACTACAAAGTAGCTTTACTGTAATGTAGTAATTAAAAAAAAAGATTGCTACTGTGATCAAATAAAAAAAAAGAATTAATATAATAAAAGACTGAAAATAAAAAATTAAATAAAATAAAGACATAAATTGTAATGTGAAGTTTCTAAAGAATGGGAACAATAGAAAACAATGAACTTTTTGATAAACAGTACAAAGTTACAATGATGTACTGTACTGAAATTAATACTACATACAAAAAAAAAAGTAAAAAAGCAAATAATAAAATAAATAATAAAAATAGGAACTCTAATAATTCAAAGATAGTATAAGTGCATTAAAAAAATTATCTTATCTTTAAAAAAGAGAATTATTATTATTCATTATTACTAAAAAAAAAAATAAGTGATATTAAATTGAATAACATAGAATATATATATATATGATTACATAAATTGAATTGATAGGAGTATAATAATAATATAATCAATAAAAAATAATGATGAAATACTTCATTATTGTTTTTTTTCAAAAAAAAAGAGGAAGATTATTCACAATAAATCATATAGTAATAGTGACAATAAAATCAGAATTATAGAAACAACTAAAGTATAAAACAAATCAGGTTATTATAGTAAACTCAAAGTTAATTATAGTTCAGTTAATATTATAAAATCAGCTATTGATCAATCATAATAATAATAATAATAGCATGTGGTTATAAATATTATAAAACAATAAATATATAAATATTTGGGTAATATGAAGATTAATATCATCACATAAAATAAAATAAAATTAATTATATTTGAAAAAAAAAAACTAATAATAATAGTGATTCAAATAAAAAAAAAGGGGGTCCTCTATGACCTTAAACTGGATTCTTATTTCTCTATTTATTAATTAATTTCACTTATAGATTTCTATTATTTTTTCTTCAAGAATATTATGAGAATCATTATTTGAAATATTATATATGGGTATTCAATTCATATTCACAATATAGATATATACCTTCTGAGAGTAAAAATATTGATATACACCAGTATAGTCCTCCCTGACTTTAAACTGGAATTTTTTTATTTTCTAATAGCATACATTAGCCATAGGGAATATATAATAAAAAGAATGAAGAGTATTGGAATACTCATTTTCAATATCTATTTTAATTTAAAATTATTTTGATAATTGATTTAATATTGGATTATTAATTTTAAAATCCAATTTAAAAAGAATAAAGTCCACCAAGACTATAAACTGGAATTTCTTTTAATTTATCATTTTTAAATAAATGAATGTTCAATTATATAGGTCCATCATGACCTTACACTTTAAATATTAAAATCTCAATATTATATAAGATTATATATGAAAAATTCAAGTATATACATATAAATGAATATAAATATTTATATACTTAAAAAAAATAAGCAGAAACAATAACAGCTATCAATACCTTAAGAATTATAAATATGATGTTTATTATTAATATTATTATTAAGAAAATCTCATTCAGAAAAGAAAGGCTTTAATGGTCTTCCTGCTCTAGGTGGCACTTGGACAACTGGTCTGTATGTACTTCAAAAAAAAATACATATACACTGAGCAGCCAACGTCAGACCTGGTCTGATGAGGGGAAATAACTCTGAGTTGATTAGAGCTATAGCCTTGTAGACTGCCACTATATAGTGTCAGGCCACCACAAAAATTAAAAACCTCTTCTTAGTATGAATAAGAATCAAAATAATAATAATAATTAAGCTGAAAATTCAAAATTTGGAAAGAAAATATTGCAAGAATCAAAGAAAAAATAAAAATAAAGTAAAAAAACACAACCAACTACAGAAATTTAAATGGAGAGGGGGTCTTATCCCAAACCTGAAGATTAGTATAAAAAGAAAAGGAAGAAAGAAGATTAAAAAAATATCTTAATAGTATCTTGGAAGCTCAATCATGATATGAAGAATTTTAATAAGAATGAATGGAAATGATAAATATAGAGTGTTTTTCTTTTAAACTCATGATCAAAACATCCTGAAGGCATATTCAACTCTAAAATTATGAGAATTTCTTTCAATATATAAAATTGGCAGTTTAATGAATCCATGAAGGGAGTAGTGGAATGTTAAGTCCTTGTATGACTTAAAACTACAGGGGTGGCACACCTGAGGGCTTATAATGTATTTCTTTATCTTAGTCCATGAAAGGAGTAGTGGTATTAAATGGTTCAAATAAAATCCTCAAATATATATGATAAATTGGCCAAAGAGTAAAATATTGAAGAAAGAAGGAAAAAAATGTAAAATTGAAATATGCAAGGAGATTGGTAATGACTGAAAAGAAGCAAGAAATATCTATCAACCCAAACATTTTATGAATTTTAAGCCTCAAGGTAGCTTAACTTGATATTAGTAGAAGGAATCTTTCAGCTTAAAAAAAAACCTGCACTTGGATCAAGTCAAATTGAAGACCAGGAGGTCCTCAGCATAACAGGAAACTGCTCCCTTGTGAAGAAATGGACAAGGGGTCTTATTGTCCTTGTATGACATAAAAAGGCAGGATTTTGTATACCTAATATACAGGGTCTGCACACCTGAGTTGTAGGGTCCTGTATGACCTAAAACTGCAACCTCAAATATATGGACAGAAAAAGATAAAAAAAAGTGAAGATTTATTTAATTTAAGAAAGTATTAAAATAAGGAGAAGAAATAAAGAAAATTGAAGAATTGATATTATATTTATTTCAACTTAACCAGTATTAATATATATATATATATATGTATATATAAATAAAAATATCAAAGATAAAAACAGAATCATTTCAGTGATATTACAAAATGGATTACCAAAATAGTGCAGCAAAATACAAATCAGTACTCAAGAAGGTCAAACCAGTTAATGAGCCTATGCCACAAGACATAAATCCTCCTTTGGGAAGGCCACCATTATCAAGAGACCCTTATAATACACCACTATCACCAAAACCACCTAAGTTTATGGTCACATCAAAAATAACACAAGAAATATTTGAATTGATAAATTTTGGACCACCTGGATGGCTTTCAGAAGAAGAAAGGAGTCTTCTGATGAGTGTCATAGTTTTAAGAGAAAAAGCAATTGCATTCAGTGCAGAGGAAAGGGGTTTACTGAGACATTCATATGGAAAACCCTACAAAATACCAGTAATACCACATACACCTTGGCAAAAGAAGCCAATACCAATACCAAAGCCCATAATACCCCAGTTTATTGAGTTGGTAAGGGAAAGGTTTGGAACAGGCTTGTATGAGCAGTCTACCTCCAGCTATGTGTTGCAAAGTCAAATGGAAAACTTAGAATTGTCCATGACTTACAGGATCTTAATAAGGTAGCAATTGAAGATGCAGGATTACCACCACATATTGAAGAATTTGTAGATGCCTTTTCAGGGAGAGCTTGTTATGGACTTGGTTACATAATGGGAGGGTATGATGAAAGAGAATTAGACATTTCTACAAGACCCTTAACTAAATTTGAAACACCACTTGGAAGGCTACAACCCACAAGATTACCACAAGGAGCAACTAATTCTGTTGCAGTTTATCAAGCCCAAATGACTTGGATACTTCAAGAAGAAATACCATAGAATGTAGTGTGGGAACTCCTCTTGTGTGGGATTAAAATGAGGCAGTACCTGGAGGGGGAAATCACAGGTAACTAGTTTTGAATTGCTAATAACTCCTGTAACCAAGGGTGGCAAGGGTGTATTGCCTGCCCCTCCTAAAATACTGAACAAAATCTCCCTTGGAGCTCACAAACCAAAATAAAATTAGTAAGTGGCTTTACAACTGCAGAAGACAAAATTCAGCAGTCTCAGATCAGACCTATTCAATAAATAATATGAAAAATAATGTCAGTAATTTTGGTTGATTTTTATGTTTAATGAAATACTTGTCTGTTTAATTTTAATATTTCTTTTGGTTAAATTGAGGTGAGTTGTTTCTTCTTGGTGATAAATCCTTGGTAGGATGGGTTATTCAAGATTTTCTGGAAAATTTGATTGGTGTTGAGAAAGGTAATTTTGTTAAGGTATAGCTATAAGAGAGTAAAATGATTTTTGAAAGGTTTGTTATTTTTTTTAAGAGTTGTTGATAATAAGATAAAATTGTATTTGTTAAATTTAAGAGGTATGGTTCTTTGATATTGGATTTTTAAAGGGGTAAGTTATCTTTAAGTTTTGATAAATTGTGTTAATTTTACTGGATAAAGTATTTTGATAGAGTAGTAACCCTAATCTTGGGTACTAGATAATTTTTATTTTTATTTTAATAATAATAGAATTCCACTGAGCTTAGCTCCTGGGTAATCTTCAACACTATACTTCCACTGAGCTTAGCTACTGGGCAAGTAAATTTACTATAATTTTCTGGACTACCTCCCAGGTGAGGGATGAATTATTCCTATGCTCCTACTGTGCAGGTTATATAATATGCATGGGATATAAATTGCATGGGGAGATTTTGAAATTTGGGGGGAGAGAGCCCCTCTATTTATACCTTTTGGGAGCCTAGAGGGCCCTCCATGGGAGCTGTCTTTTTCCACTTTAATTCCTCTTGGTTTCATCATGTGACTCTATTTTTGGTGAGGACCTTTCTTGCATGGGTCAGGTGATTTAAGGTTTGGTGATAATTTTCTCTCTGCACAGCCTCCATTTATCACATGATCATCTTTTGGTGGACTAATTATGATGTGATATTCTTGAATTTTCCTTGCATACATGAGGTGATTCAATTTTGGCTGGGGACTTTTGTTGTGCACAGCCTCTTTCTTGTCACATGATATTCTGCTGGTGGATGCAGTATCACATGATGACCTTGTAATTCCTTTGCATATGTCCTATTTTAGGTTTGGTAGAAGTGGCTGTGTAATTTATGCAGGTGTCATGGTTGTTTTTCTTCTTTTTGAACTTTAAAATAAAGTCAGGTGATAATTTCTTGCACTGGTGAACTTACTGTTTTTATGAGATGATGTGATTTTTGATTTTGACACATGCTGTGCATAGTCATGTGGTTGAGATTTAATTGAAGGTGTGTACTGCATGCAGCTTGTTGTAACTAGCTTTGGTTTGCATGAGGTGATGAGTGGTGTAAAGAAATTTGATTCTGTTTTAAGGTTTCAAGTGGGGTTACTTTGGATATAAGATAAGGTACTCCTGTGGCTGTGTTGTAAATGAATTTCAGGAATTCCATGGGGTTTAGCTTTGCATCATGTGACCTTTCTATGTTGAGTAATAGGTTGCTTTGTAGTTCATGCAGGTGTCCTTTTCTTTCTGCATGAGTCCTGTGGCTATAAGGGGGTGTAAAGCTGGGTGGGGTGTGTAATTCAAAGGGTGGTACCTTATTTGTTGTAACTAGTGTAACTGCCATTTGGTGCCTGTGCCATGGTTTTATGAGTTAAATCCAACTTCTTGCTGTAAAATTGACCTTTTGGTGTAAAATTTGAGTGTAAGTTTGCCTGTAGGCTGGATTTACTGCTGTTATGGGGTAGTATGAGCTTGAGCCTGGTGAAAAAAAATGGTATGGAATACCACAGTAGGAATTTTTATTGATGATGGAGGGATAAAAGGTCCAAGATCAACATATAAAAATGAGGCTTTACAAGAAAATAATTTGATAAGAAAATTCATTTGGGAATATGTAGTTACATTAGAGAGAATATTATTCAGAATTGAAGAGGCAGGACTTACGATATCAGGTATCAAATTTGCATGTTGTGTGCCAGCATTGGAAATAGTAGGGCATGTAGTTTCTTTGAATGGAAGAAAAATTTCAAAGCAGAAGATTAATAAAATACAAAGTTGGCCAAAGCCCCTCAATAAAAAGGAAGTAAGAGGCTTTTTGGGAATTTGTGCATATGTTAGAATGTTCATTCAAAATTTCTCTCAAATTGCATCACCACTAAGAAGATTAACAAGAGATGATGAAGAATGAGAATGGAATACTAAATGTGATGAAGCATTTGAAAATTTAAGAAAAATTGTAGGGGAGGAAATAACATTAAAAAATTTGGATTATGAAAAGGGAGCAGGGAAGATTAAATTAGCAGTAGACTCAAGCCATATAGCTGCAGGAGCAGTACTTACTCAAGAAGACAAAGAAGGAAAGGACAGACCAGCTCTTTATGAATCAATAAAATTCTCAAGATTGGAATCAAAATACTCACAGCCAAAGCTGGAGCTATGTGGAGTGGCCAAAATGCTCAAGAAACTCCAAACAGTACTTTGGGGACAACATTTTGAGCTACAAGTAGATGCAAAAGCCTTAATTGAAATGATAAACTCACCCTGTTTTCCAAATGCCCCAATGACCAGATGGGTTGCATTTATTCAATTGTTTTCTTTTGACTTAGTTCATAAGCCAGGGAAGACCTTCACAATTCCAGATGGGCTGTCAAGAATACCTCAGTCAGAAGATGAAGAAAAAGAAAAATCTGATTTTGATGAAGAAGAAGAATGGATAAAACCACACCCAGGGTTTGGAGTAAAACATAATAATATAATAAAATTGGCAGGAATAAAGCTACCATCAAAGCAAGAAGGATTTTGGAAAAGAATGGTGGAATACTTAAATACATTGAAAAGGCCCTTTGGTAGTAAAGAGGATGACTTCAAAAAATTAAAAGGAAGTCATCAAATTTCTTTCTGGAGGAAGGCCAACTCAAAAGAAGAAATACACCAAATCCACAAGTAGTTGTGTCAAGTCAGAGTTCTCAAAGAAGAATACTAAAATCATTACATGAAGAAATGGGACACAGAGGGGAAAATGAAACATACAGAAGAGTTAAAGAAAGATTTTGGTGGGAAGGAATGAAGAAAATAGTCAAAAAATGGGTTAAATCTTGTAAAGCTTGTCAAAAGAGAAGTCATTATCACCAAAAAGAGGAAGGAAGAATCTCATTCACCTCAACATTATTTGAAAGAGTCAGTATAGATGCAGTAAATGTAAAAGCAGGAAGATGGAAGCATTTAGTAGTGGCCAGGGATAATTTCTCAGGATGGCCAGAGACAATTGGTTTAGTAAAGCTTACAGCAAAGTCAGTATCAGAATGGTTCACTTCTGAATGGATTTGCAGGTATGGAGCCCCAAAAGAGGTCACAGTAGATGGAGGGCCTGAGTTTGGAAAGGAATTACAAGATGCAGTAAAAAAAAGCAGGCTCAAAGATAAGGATAACAACACCCTACTACCCTGAGTCACAAGGAATGGTAGAAAGGGGCATAAACAATTGAAGGATGCATTGGTGAAGATGTGTGGTGAAAATGGTTCAAAATGGAAAGAATACTTACCTTTGGTTACATTCGCTGACACAATATCAACCAAAAGAACAACAGGTTACTCCCCATTTGAACTTCAGTTTGGTCAAAAGGCAGTACTACCAATAGACATTGAAGCAAAAACATACTTATCAATTGAATGGCACAAAGTCCAATCAACAGAAGATTTATTGGAAGCAAGAGCTGAACAGCTATCAGGAAAAGAAGAAATAAGAAAAAGGGCAAAAGAGAAATTAAAAAAGGCCAGGGAGGATTCAGTAAAATATTGGGACAGGAAATTAGCACATCAAATAAGAAAGCCAATTCATCCAGGTGAAATTGTTCTTGTATACAATAAAGCATTAGAGTCACAATGGGGATTATTGCTCAAGAATAGATGGGATGGACCATATAGAGTTGTGAGACAAATAAACAATGGTCCATATGAGCTGGAAGAATTAGATGGTACAAAGCTAGCAAGAAGGTTTGCAGCAAGTCAAATAAAGAAGTTTTATCCAAGAGGAAAAGAGTTGGACTCAGAGGAAGAAGAGGAAGAAGGAGAAGAGGAAGTTGAAGATGAATTTCAATTTGAAGATGAAGAGGACTTTGATGAATAAAAATCCTTTTATTCAAAAAAAGGGGGGAAATGTTTGATTGTTTCTTGAAAAAAGTAAGTGGATTATCACCTTGAATGCTGGGGACAGCATTAAATGGAGAGGGGGATGTGGTATTCCATACCAGTTCTTCCAAGGTTCAAATCCACAATTTCAAAGCTAAAACTTTGATCAATAATATAATATATATATATAAAGAAAATAAAGATAAAAAGTGAAAGATAAAAGTAAAAAATTGCAAGAAAAAGGAAGAGAATTATATTAAAATAACAAAAATAAGTATTCCACTGGAATCTACATCAAATTTTACCTATAGTCACATATTGCCTCAACCCCATAATGTCAATAATTTTCTAGATATCATGGATTAAAGAAGAGAAATGATACTATACACCCTATACTAGGTACAAGAATATGCTTAAAGATAATGCAGCTTGTCTAAATATTCAATATGAATAAACATGTGTAATATTACATAAGTGATACCATTACTCTTACAACATCATGTGTTACATGTCTTGACATAAAAAAACACTTACATATAAGTTAACATAGTGTTACATTACTCAATCCCCACTTAAACTCCCATAAGCAAACATTACAGGTATTATTACAAATTAAATTTTACATAGAGAAATACTCAACTAAATACAGATAAAGGCTGTGAAGAAGAAAAAGAAGGTTAGTAGAGATAAGAATACAGTTTTAAAAAAATGGTGCAATCAACCAAACATACGGTGCAATATCTGTATCAAATGACACCATTCCAAATTTAACCACCAGCAAAAATGTCTCAAGGCTGTGAAGAAGAAAAATAAGGTTAGTAGAGATAAGAATACAGTTTTTTAAAATGGTGCAATCAACCAAACATATGGTGCAATATCTGTATCAAATGACACCATTCCAAATTTAACCACTAGCAAAAATGTCTCAAGGCTGTGCATAATAAGAATAAAGTTTAGTTAAAATAAGAGTATAATTCAAAAAGTATGGTGCAATCAACCAAACATATGGTGCAATATCCTGAACAAATGACACCATTCCAAATTTAACCACTAGCAAATATGTCTCAAGGCTGTGCGCTGACAATGATAAGGTTAAGAATGGTGCAATCAACCAAACATACGGTGCAATATCTTGATCAAATGACACCATTTTTAATTTACCCACCAGCAAAAATGTCTCAAGGTGGAATTTTTTCTAAGTCCCTTGTTTTTGGAAGGCGCTATGGAGGGACCAAAAGGTATAAATAAAGGGCCTCTCTCCCTGTTTTTTCCCCCATGCTTCTGATTCAGAAAATGATCTTGAGGATCAATCTATCCCTTCTCTAGTAGGATAATCTAGTATTTATATTGAAAAAGATCAGTAGCAAGGCTCAGTATCTTATAGTATTATTTATGATTAATTAATGAAAGATATTTATAATATTAATGAAAGAGTTTAATATTATTTAATAATCTTACCATTATAGTAGTAGTGTTGAAGTAGTGTTTGAAGATATTATCATTAGTGATCTTATCTAATTTATCAATAACCCTTATTTATAGAAGGGATATTGTCTTACCCTTATACCTTATATCAATAGCCTTTTAGGTATATTGGATTATATTTATATTGATCCTAATAGTATTATATTACTATTATATCATTTATATATTACCCTTATATTAAACAAAACCACCCTTAAGGAATTATCTTACCCTTGAATTATTATAGCTATATTGATAGTATTATTAAATCACCTTTAAAAGTATTACCTAGCTATCAAGATTATTATTAATATTAATAGTGATCTTAAACAATATTCTTTAAATATCTCAGGTATTGAAAGAAGGAATACTAGAAGAATTAATTAAAAAGATTTATAAGCAATAACAAGAAAGTTAAGCAAACCTAAATTATTAAAAAAAAATTAACTATTACCATTATTATCATAGTGATCTTTTATTGACAGACTGATAGAGACTGCTGAAGAAAATTCTATAATTGAAAAGCCACAAAACTAAATAATTGATTTGTGATCTCATCAAAAGGGTATCTTTTTCAGTATATTTAGAGGGGCAGCTAATACACCTTAGCACCCATGGGTATTGGCTAATTCTGAAATTCAAAACAGACTCACCAATAATTTCCCCCTCAAGGTACTGCCTATTATTTATCCCACAACAAAAGGAGTTCCCACAGCGTAAGGATTGGCGTGTGAATTGTTGGAAGCCTGCACAGGCATAAGGAATTTTTAGCATTCTTGGGAACCTTCACAAGCGTAAGGATTCACGTGTGAATTTTCGGAACCTGCACAAGCGTAAGCATTCGCATGTGAATTGTCCAAAGCCTGAACTGGCGTAAGGGAATTTTTGAATTGTCGGGAACCTGCACAAGTATCAGGATTCGTGTGTCAACTATTGGATGCCTTCACCGGCGTAAGAAAACTGTTAAATTGTTGGGAACCTGCACAATGTAAGAAATTGTGTGGGAGGCATCGGGAGCCTGCACCGCTGTAGCAAGTTTTTTGAATTTCCAGGAGCTCATACAATTGTAATGATTTGCGTGTGAAGCATTGGCAGCCTGCACAGGCGCAAGGAGCTTTTACCATTGTTGGAGCCTGCACAAGTGTAAGGATTTGCGTGTGAAACATTGGCATCCTGGACAAGAGCAACAAACCAGGACATATTTACAATGGCATGCCACCATACATAATCCACTTTACCCCTTTTTCATGTGAGCCACCCTATCTCCCACACTCCAAACCATCCAATCCTGGTGTATATTGTCCTTTCCCTTACCCCACCATTATTCACCCATCACACTGCAATTCCAACACACATGCAAATCTCCTCATTCTTTGAATTGGCATGAGATTGTATGACCATCCCTTATTTGATAGCCTGCTCTCTTTCCAATCTTATAATAGCCGTGGCTTTTTTTGGCACATTGCTTTTGCCAACCTCCTTGAGCATTGCGCGGACATACCCACTAGTGTTGTGCTTTTGTTGTCTTGTGCCGGATCAGTATAATGAACAAATGTACTATTGGCCCACACTACCTGAATGAGCCCATGACATGCGGATAGATCAATCCAAAAATGCTCATTTGGGAAAATCAATTTTCCCCCTGTACACCGCTTTGATGCATCTCTTTGAATTTGGCCGGTCTGCTTATCAGCTTGAAACCACCATCCCAAAGCATACAGCAATGCATCCTTAGCAAGATGAGGTGAGGTTTTGAATCCATTCATGGTGAAAGTGAGTGTGGAAGGAAACTTGCATGCACCCTGATTTGTGGGAATATTGCCTTCATAGTTGACTTGATCAAAAGATGGAACCCCCAATGAGTTGTAGCAATTTTGAATCTTCTGAAATAAATTGTCCCCAACATATTGTAAGGATTGACCTAGAATGCAACCCACCAAGCTAAGATTGGCACCGCGGTTCCGCCATTGATCTTTTGCATTTTCAATTTTCCCAACACTTCCATACACACCTAATTGTTCATTCTTTGTTCTGCATTTGCGCCACTCAATTGCAAACATAAATCCCTCCAGTAATGCTCCATTTGTTGCAATTGGGTTGGTGAATCTCTTTTTGCAAAATAAGAATTTTGATAATTCATCCCATTGATTGACCTTGACTTCACTCATTGTTGTGAATGGTCTGAATTCAACAAGGGCAATGAGTAATCCGGTTGAAGAGAAAATTGCCACATGGCCAAAGTGAATGCGTTTGATCTGATTGACATCCACAACCCTCCGAATTTCACTTGGGGTCATATTTGCTGATACTGGCATTGATATTTCTGCTGTTGGTTGAGAGGAGGAAAACAACCTATTCTTTCAGGTCATTTTGCGCTCATTTGTCTTTCAGGATCTCCCACTATTCCCAAGTGGTTGAGGGATCACTTTGTGTTGAAGCAGACAAGATATCAGATACTGCTTCCTGCCATTTGAAGCTAAGGCCTTTTGAGTCCAGAATGGTACCCGTGCCCAAGGAGCTTTATTTGGCACACATCCTTTGACTTCCCTGTTGGAGCCCACATGACATTAGCTTGATCTGAACCGACTAAAGCCAATGTTCTTCCATGGGGCCCAATGAGGGTGCCACATAAATGCAGAAGCATATATACATATCTATATATATAGGCTGAGAATAAGCGAGCCACTCACAATTTCCTTCCTCAGCCCAACGCTTTCCCGTGAGTTCCCTTTTACACTCTTTTCCTTTTTTTTGTGAATGGCATGCTTGCAGCGGAAAATGAAATGAAACCAAATGATTACTGATTTATTAATATCACCTAAATTGGATTGCAGTCGATGAATCTTTTTTAATTGTGGCTAAAAAGAAAGATCACACCTGACCTTCACTAATTCGCAATCTCAAATACCTGAACCTGAAAATTGCAGTGGATAGTGCATTATTCAATTTGACATATTGATGTTCCCGTGCAATCACTTTCCAATCCAACCATGTGGAATATTGCAAGCAGGCACAAATGCAACATGAACCCTGCTGCGGATCTCTAGTTATCCTGGTCCCATTGAAAGACACAGGATCATTTGGCCTATTATGGGCTGGCGGGAAGTGATAAAAGCAACTTCCCGCAATGCCCCCGCCTTTGCTACTCGCGGGCACAACTGCCTGACTCAGCTTGCATCTTGTCAGAGTATTTTCAATGGTGTACAGAGGCATGCCGCCGTACAATTACTATGGGTATTCCTACTGTGGCATCCAGGCAGTAGTAGGATAGGTATTCACTATTAATAAATTCATAAATGACTTTGCAAAATCAAATTAAAATCTATCTGGTACAACACTAATCTAAAACGGGTCAATCCTGGTTGTAAGCTTAGAAGACCTGGGTACAGTCAATGTGACCTCATCACTTGAACCAAGACTGCGCTTCGCCACCCAGGCATCACCAAATTCTAATACCAAGCATCATGAAAATTCAAATCTAAGAGGTACAGTGGGGTTAAAAGACTCTGATGAGAAGAAACTTTTATTCAGTAAATTACATATATACTTATTAGGATGTAGCCACACCGGCTCCACTAGATTTTTACCCTCTGAAAGTTTTTTGGAAATGTCAATTAGTGATAAAGCTCCCTTAACTGAGCTTGTTCTCCCGTCATCTGAGCATACCATCCAACCACAAACCCCTGCTGCACAGAATTCCGCTAATATACTATAGCAAATTCAATTTATTCTGATATTATTGTGACACGTCCAAGGATCTTTGATGGCCTCATTTTTTTTGAGTTTGTGAGTTTGCCTTTGATTCCATTAACTTCAACCTTTGTATGTGCATGTACCATGTTGTACGCAATCATCAAATGGATAACTGTATCCATTAGATCCTCCAGGTTCTTGTGTGACTTTGTGGATATCTCATTGTCAGCCCCGCCACCTTCAATGCTGAGCTGGGTTGCATGTTGCTTTGATTTACTCAAGCAGGAGGCAAGGTATTCAACTGCTCCCCGTCCAAGTCCCAGAGGATCGGTAAAATTTGATGTTGGTGCAACATATGGTTTGGGTACAATCACATTGTATGAGACTAAACTAATGGATTCAAACATAACATTTGCCCAAAAATGTTTAACTGGATTGGCAGGGTAAAGAAGGCTCTGAACCATTTTGAAGAAGGAGTGTTCAGATTTTGGGAGATTATCTGGAGGTTTAGCTGATTCCTTCATCAATTTGAGATTCCAAATGTTGTTATCAGAAAATGCTTCTGTTTCTGTTGGCTTGAGAAAATCTAACCCTGTATATTGCAATTTATATCACCAGCCAACAGCCAATAATCATGTATCATGCACAAAGATAAAACTCACCTGCCATGTCAAGGTCCTCCAGCCAGGCCAACATTTTAAGCTCTTGGTTACTGATCACCTTAATACCAATGGGCAGGAATGTACAAGCATCCTTTGTTGGTAAATTGTCCCATGGATTTTTGTAAATACTATTGATATTATCAAGCCCCTTATTCCATGATTGTTGAGTAATATTGGAATGATAATTCAAAATGCCTACAAACTCTTCCATTCAGGATAAAAATATTTCTTGAAAATTAGCAGAGGATGACACTTTGGGCTCAGGGTCAGGAATTATATCAGTCATATCTTGTCCCATTGTATCATGTTTAATTGTCTCCCTTTCTTGAAAGGCTTGAATATTTTGAGGAGAGGCGGGAGGGGTTTCATCATGGATTGTTTCATTGAGTATTGGGGGGCTTTCAGTATGTGGAGCTTCATCATGGATTGTTTCATTGAGTATGGGGGGGTTCAGTATGTGGAGGTTCATTATCAATATGGTCCACTTCAACATTGATCCCAAGAATCCTTTGCGGCTTCAAAGGTACGGTGTTTTTTGTTTGTTTTTTTGGCCACATGTATATTTGGTCTTTTCCTAATCCTTTGCCTGGAAATCCAATTACAACTTGAGATCCTTCAGGTAGAGATTCTCCCACCTCCACACCTGCCCATATACTGTAAGCAGCTATTTTTATCAATTTTGTTTTGAATTAGTAATGGACTTACGGTTCAAATCCATTTTGAGGAGGCTCATGGCTTCAGCAATCTTTTGACACACACAATCAGGAATTTTACTATCATTTTGAATTTTTTTTGAGCCTTGGGATAGTTTGAGCAATGTTGGAGACAAATTGTTCCTTGGATATAATTTTTACCTCCCCACTGAAAATTAAATCATCTTGCCCATCAGCTTCTGTTGGTGCACAAGGCTAAACAGTCTTTTCCTTCTCATAGCTTTTAAAATTTGGTTTCTGAGAGCTTGGAGGATGAGCTGAAATAAAGGCTATGTCACAATATCAGGTTTTGAGAGATTTGAAATATTCAAGATGGATGCATACTCACATTCTGGAAGAACTGGTGGATCTTGATTATCTTTATGTGACTGGCTCTCTACTTCAATGCCTAATTCATGACTACTGGCCATATCAGAGATTTCACTTCCACTCTCTGGGGCTGAAGTTGGTCATTCATTGAATTCAGTTTAATTTCCCGGGGTTTGGGCCATAGCGGAGGTAGTTTATTAAGCAAATAGATGGTGAAGAGCTGATTGATGTATTGTTTGAAAATTTTTGAATAAAAAGATCTGTATTGAAGAAAAAAGGTGGAAGTAAAATCAGTTTAAAATAATTGATTATTTTTGAGGTAATATTGGGGAATTTTGGCAAGTTTGAAAGAAGTTAAATATCAATTTAAAGCAGTTTAAGAGTTATTGAATATTCTGGAAAAAAAACATTTTAGAACCACAAGCTGACAAAAATAAACCTGTGCATCAACAGACTTGGAACCTTCTATTGAAACTGTATTGCATTTGCAAAATATAATCTGTTGGGAAATTGAAGGAGGCAATGTGTTGCAAATTATTTCATCTCATTCAAATGAAATAACTTCCCTGTGAGAAATTGAATACAGCTGACTAGTGAGAGACCTACTAAAGTCAACTTTTGAACTATTCAATGCTCATGAGGTAAGGACTAAGCAAAGTGTTCCATTTGAATGATATGAAATAAAATGGTTTTTTCGGGGAAATAGGACACACAATTCTTGTCTTAAATAGTCCACTTATTAGGTTTTAATTTGTGAGTCTCATGATTTAAACCCTAACCACAACATTGTGAATATACTTACCAATTTCCCCTTAGGTCCTGTTGGCAGAAAAGGCCACTCAGCCTATTTTGGCGATTGTGTTCATTGTGTACACCAACAAGCCACCCTACACTATGGATGTAATACAGAAGCGTAAGGATGGTATGCAGTGTTGGGAGCATGTCCGGAGGGCACTCCACGAGCGTAAGGATGGTAAGCTGTGTTGAAGGCATGTTGGGAGGGCACTACAAAAGCATAAGGATGGTAAGGGCAGGGGTGTGAAAGTGTAAGGAGTGGTGAGGACAGAGATGGGGGGCAGTGTCAGAGTCTCATCTGGAGGGCGGTGCAGGCGCGTAAGCAGAAGCCAATGAGGTGAAATTACCCAAACATTGCAAATAGTGTTGAAATGAGTTTGGGCTTTGAGTGAAATTCTCATGTGACACATGTGACGATTGACGTTGTCTTGATGCTGACGTGACGTGACCTACTAAATCCAGTGACTACAAAGTGACACTAACGCGACTGAAGCAAGATTTTATACTGACCGCGGTGCAACGTGAAGTCAATCGCCAACAATTGACATGAGATTTGCCCTGGTGTTTCAATGCAATATTTCAAATTTTTGATAGGATCATTGCTTTTCATATAGCTTTAGATATGAATTATTCTTCAATAATTGCCATTTGCAGGTACATATACTCTATTCTTTATTGGAATCATTTTCATTAGAGTAAATAATGATCATGAGCTTCTTTCATAATTTAATCTTCAAGATAGGATTACTCACCTTGATGAAGGCACTCATGGAAAAATACAATTTCTTGAAAAATAACACCATTACTATTATATTTTCAGCTTCACTGAAAAATAACTTTATCATCAGACAAAATCAAAATTTCCATTGCTCAAATTTATTTTTTAGCTACCTTTCAGTGTGATATAACTTTAAAAATGCATGAAGTATAAAATTATTTAAATCACACTGTGAAACTTGAATAAAACAATTTTTGAGAAAAAGCAATCTAAATAGAAAACCAAAAGAACTTCTACCAAGTAAATCGTTTGGATTTTTCTTCTAGGGAAATGCACCACGGACTATAAGAAAGAATTATGAAATTCCTTTGAATGTGTGTTTTCTAATCTATATATCTGTCTCACAATCTCACAAACTTACAGCTTTATATTGAAATTTCATCTTATGATGCACAGAATATTGTAAAAATCATTCAATGGAAAGATTAAGGCAATAAACAATTTATGGTCTTATTAAGAATACAACACAAATGTTCTCAAAATACAAGAACAATATATTAAATTTTATTATATGATTTTCTCAAAAGAATATTTACACTATGATATTGATTTCAGGTCACTCCTACAATTTCCCAAAAGCACTAATAGTATAAAGAAATATTAAAAATTGAGAGATTATAGCCATTTCTAAAAATATTATCTACCAGAATACATAGGAAACTCAGTACAAAACCAAGAAATTGGGTTTCTTTTTTACCGGAAGGAAGAAGGTGTGCAGGTAAATAGCATAAATAAAGCTCTTGAGCAATCAACATACTCTTACCCAATGATTAAAATGAAACAAAATCAATTGAAAAACAATTATCAAGATATTTGGATGGTAATGAATGAAAATAAGTAAGCAGATTAAAAAAAGGCTGGCGATGTGGGAATTCTATTTAGGCTTGAATAAAAGAGAACTTAATGGCAGGAAAAATTTTTTGAAACCTCTCACCAAAAGAAGACATCAGTATTTTTTGAAACACTTGGGTGCCATTCAGGCAAAATTTGATAATTCCTATTCAGTATTTGGGTCTTGGAGCACATTTTAAATATTAATATTCATCCAAATATGAATATCGAATTTGAAGAGTTTAGAAAATATATATCTCCATCATGAATTAAGCTAATGTATCACATATTGTATGATTATTGTATTAGAAACAATGAGTTTTTGTTAAGTGAGCTCCAAGTTTGATATCTAGGAAAGTTTTATGAATATTAATTAATATAACTTGAAAGAACCCCATATAACTGGATGAAGTGGTACCATCTAAAAAATGTTGATGAAATGAGTGGAAAGAAATTCAATTGATGATAGGATTTAAATATCACCTTACTAACTACAAGAGTTATGTGATATTTTTTATGTTTTTGAATTAAATAAAAGGAATAAAATTCATTAGTCATGTCTATTTAAATTATCCATAACAAGCTGAATAAATGTTACAAACAATATCAGGCAGAGCTAAAGTAAATGAGCTGTTGAGGGAAAATTGATGTCAATTTCTTTTGGGATATTTTCCAAGAGGTATTGGAATGAACTTAATGTGATTTAAACCAGAGATATTTCAAGAGAAACTCTCAGAGATAAGTGGAAGATACTGTAAGGGAACTGTATACAAGTCCCCTACATTTTCCTGTGGTGATAGGTCCCCTTTGAGATAAAGGAAATATCACATTATATGCTGGTGGGCCATGCAGTGTGGCTTCCACCAAAAGTGGAGGAGCTCAAGATTAGTTTGGGTGAATTCTCTTATAAATATTCTTTTTAGACTTCCACAAGAGACTTGTTTCCAGCTAATCATTGAATTTCTGGATTATATGTTTGAAATCTTTCATCTGAGATCACACAATTTTATCAAGCTCACAATATTACTGTACACTGGGGGGATTTTGCTTGGACCTGCCTACAGGTCCCTTACAAAGATATTAGCTGAAGTATCCAATTTAACTCTCAATTAACTCATACTATATCTCCATGTTTAACTCAAAGTTAACTCATTTTTAACTTCAGTCATATCTCCATATTTATCTCTAAATCATCTCCTTCTTAACTTGATTGATATCTTGGTATAATTTTACTCATTCTTTACTTAGCACTGGGGTGATTGGGGAGGGGTATTCCTATAGTCCTAAAGTAGTACTGTTACACATATTCCATTTAACCTAAGACCAAGTATTTCAGATCTTTAAATTGTTCCCCACTTTGTCTCAAATATTGATTCCATCTTCCTTCACCCTGTATATGGATTTAAATAAAAGATATGGAAGTTTTCATATCAATATGTTTTATTCAATATATTATAATTTGTTATTTAATCATATATAATGACATCAAAGGGACTTCAAGGACTTCAATTTTCCACAAGAAAAACATCCCACTATATAGCTTCTCAGAAAATCAGCTCTTTGATTCAGTTTATGAGTTTTTTGTTTCAAATAATATAGCTTAAAGAAAGAATCATATTAAATAACTAATAATTATTATCCCAAAAAATTTACTCAGATTAAATACAAATAGTATAGTTTAATTTGAATTTGAATTTGAATTTGAGCTTGAATTTTTCTTCTATTAAGACTTTATTTTTTCACATGGAATTTGTTCAAAAATTGAGTTTGGATTTCCCAATCAAAAAATGATTTGTAAATATTTAAATAAATTTAATTTTCTTCCTCTCTTAAGATATAACCTTCTAGAACTAAATGAATTTTTTTTATCTATATAATACCATTTACTTAAGATTATAAATTTAATTGATAAACAAATTGAATAAAAACCAAATTCTATTCAAATTTCTTTTGTTAAAATTCATACCTTATCATAATGTGACAGATATTCCAATATTTTTAATTCTTGTACTTTCAAGTTCTTGGAATTAAAGTGTTAAAATAAAAAAAGCTAAACCCTCTCAAAATATTATATATAAATTCAGTATCAAAAATATTGATATATCAAAAAATTAATTATAAATCTTTTAATAAAACAAATTAGGATGTCTCCCATTCAATATTCTTCTCAAAGTAAATTTTAATTCTGAATTTTCCTCCTTGAGTTGGTCTGAGGAGAACCTCTGTAACCTTTCAGTATCTACTGCATTTTAACTTCTTTTCAATCCCTAATATATATGTATGTTATATTCTTAATTGGTGTTTTCAATTAATTAACTTAATGGGATCTAATATACCCCATGAGGTTTCAAATTATTATAAGCCAATTAAGGTGATAATACATAGATATTTGAAAATTTGATGAGAAATGTTTAACATTACTAATAAAGCTGATAATAATTTCTTTTTGGTTATTTTTTTTTAAAATAATCACAATTCAATCATGAATATAAGGCCTAACTTTCCTGTGGAAAATCATTCACTCATTTCTTTACTAATTGAGTGAAATGTGAAAATTAAGTTTCACCCTCTTTTAAAATAATGATTACTAATCAAATTTACAGTACACAAGTTTAAGCTAATCCTTTTATTAATATACATATATATATATATAATAAATATAAACTGCATATCAGGTTTTTTTAAGTGTATTTTTCCTCAAATAAGATCAAAGGATATCCCAATATTTTCCTTATTTCCAGAGTCCTTTTCTAATTAATGATATATCAATTAGACATCATTATCATGGGAAAAATATGATAAAATGGCTTGAATAAAAAAAGTGCTCTTGAGGTATAATTTTCAAGAAAATATCTTGAAGTAAAATATCTAATATTTCAGTTTCTATTTTTTCCATTTTGTATACTTTCAGCTATTTTGATAGGTGAAAGATTAATTCAAAATTTTTCAGAAAGAATTATTGTTTGATTTGATTAAATAGAGAACTTAATTTATATTTTAAATGAAGAGAAATTTAGAATTAGAAATCAATAATCTTGTTTTAATATTTTATCTCTTTAGTTTAATGAAGTCAAGTTTTGAATTTGTTGTGATGGTTTCTTTAAATATATGTTTTTTGAAATCAATTGAATAATCTATATAGAAAGTTCTTATAAAAATTGAAATTTAGTGCTAATTTGTTTATTTTTTCTAATTATTGTTTGTTCTTTTTTTTTGGAAAAAAATTTATATAAATATGTAATACACAAAAAATAAATTAGTATATTGTGGTTTTATTTCTCCTTTATTGTAGCTAGTTTTATTTATTTTTTTCTCTATCCCTTATTTATTGATCCTTCCCTTTGTATGCTTTGTTATCTTTTGCTTACCCAGCCTTCCTGTGGTCAGATTACGAATCAAATATTCTATTTATGGCATTTAGTTATATATTTATTTATTATTAGTGCTCTACCCTTTATGCACTTTTGGCACCTTGTTTACTAGTTTTTTGTATCAATCTATTCCAACTAATAAATTAATACTTTAGCTTTATGCATTTAATTTATCAGAATGAATGTCTAAAATTGCACCTCAAAGTAACATTTCTTCATAAATTATGGTAAGACGTTTTGCTAAAGTAAGAGAGTTATTACCATGGAAAAGATCAAAGTTAAACTATAATGCATCAAATTTATATTAAAATACCCAGTTGAACCAGCAACTCTCAAAAGACAAAAATACAAAATCTATATAATTGGCATGAAAAGCCTGATTTTTCAAAGAGGAAAGGTCCCCGTCATCATTTTGAGCTTAAACAAATTCAATCCTTAGGAGAAAAAATTTCTACCCTGTTTGTATTCATTATCTTTTACAACTTTATAAATATTCCTGGCATTTTGATTGATATACTCAAAGCCTGTAGTCTACATTAATTAGAATTCATTTGCATGAGATATTCTAAAATGGTGCCACAGTAAAAAAATACATTACACTGATGTCAAACTGAAATTTCTATAGAAGCCCTATCTGTTTTCCAAAGGTGTATCTCATCTTCAAAACTAAAGCCAATTTAAACCTCAAATGGTTTTCCTGCCTCCAAGTGCCTCTGTTTGCTTAATGGGTTCCTCTCAAACCAGTTCATAAGATATAATAATTGCAAATTATTGCAATTATAGTATGAAAAATTGTCAGATGCCAGACTTTTCTTTTAGTGCATACAAATCAAGTACATGTAAATTTGCAATGAAGTGAAAGTTGATTGAAACCACTCTTTGCTTTCTATTAATTGCTAATTTCGAGATTGTGATATGGTTTTCCATAAAAGATGTTATCAATAATTTAATTTCTCATTAATGCTTTGAAAATATGATTAATGTGTAAGGTTTTCAAATCGGTATGAGTTTGTCCATTTTGTGCAAGAAAGATTGGTTTACCAATGACATAAGTCATTGAAAAAACCACCCCCCTTTGTCATCAATAGTATCAAACCTAAAAGGCAATCATTTTATCAATAAACAGTTAGTTTTTGAATCTTTCCTTATTTGCCCAACAAAATAAAACAAAAAAGAGTCATCAACTGAACTTGGTTACAATGATACCGTCAATTGGCTCCACTAAAATCTTTTAAAGATTTGTCAAATTTACTCAATTGGTGTACCGCCTTGTTTCCTAATGAGGCTTCTCCTACAAAAACAATTTTATCTGGCTGGTTCACACTAACAAGCTAATTGAAATAACGTGATAGAATGAGAAATCTCCTGGTTTGTGAAAAGAGCACCAGAAGACCTAACCTTTCCAATTGCTCTCATTAAAGGTTTGTTATCTTGCATTGTTCCAGCTGTGTCAACAAGTACAACATCAAATGCATTATTCTTAGCTTGTTTTTCATCAGTCATACATTCATGTATCATTGCTAGCATTTATAATACTGATGAGCTGATAGAGAATTCACTCACCATATTGAATAGCAGCTTTTGCAATACCTGCTGCATCTTTACCATATCCTTTTTTGTATAATTCAATTATTGTTTATTCTCCCCTTTATTGGTTGTGATATTGGTGTATTGCTCATCCATTACACCATCTAGCTTTCTTAGATTACCTACATGCACCCTCAGCTGTTTGACTGCTCCTGATTGAAATGTGTCACAAGCAGCAACCAAAGCATGCAACTTGTTTTGTAATAACCAAAATTCAACTTTGGATAAATTGGTGGATTTTCCCATGCCATTGACACCAACAAAGGTCATGACATACAGTGCCATTGGGCCATTGGCGTGTGCCAAATATGTGTGTTGTTGTTGTTGCTTGTGTTGAATTTCCATCATAATATCAACATTAGAATGTGGGGTCAAAATCTTTGTCAAGCTAGGTTTTAAGCTTTCATAAATCAACTTTTTGAGCAAGTCAGACTTAGGAGTTAACTTTTTTCCAAGTAAGTTTAGTTCTATTCATTTACAAAGATTGACAGAAACGTCTTGAGCAACATTTTTCTTCAGAAGTTGAAGCTGAATTTGATCTATGATGAGACGTATGTTGGACCTTTTTAGGACAATTGGACCTGAATTTTGATTGAAGAACAGAACCAAAGATATCATCTTGGAAAAAAAAGACTTGTCTAATTGTTTGTTTTGAAGGTTTTCTCTTCCTTTGTCATAATCAGCGAGTTCATACAGCCCTTTCTGATTACAACTACTGACTGATGCTAAATCAATAAGAGCAGAATCTTGACCGGATGAGGTTTGATCATTGAAGTTTTCACTAAAATCATACTTGGCAATATGCTGAGCTGTAAGCTTTCCATCCGTCCATTTTCGAGATTCTTTTTTGCCTATAGAAGGCTTTATAGGTGGAACAGAGTCACTTTCAGTACCCGATCATGATCCAGCGCAACTGTTTGCCAGTGATCCATTAGAAGACGGGTTTTTTTCTTCCTGGCTTTCAAAGCAGCAATGTTATTAGCAATGATTTAGGCATCAGTGGCAGTTGTGAGAGCAGTGTCTTGGGCTTTGATAGCAAGAGGGGAGATTAAGACTATCAGCGCATGTTTCCAAACAACCAATATTGTCAATATTTCATAGATTATAAAATCATATTGACTCACTTTCAGTTTTGGATGTTGATTGTTAGGAAATCTGCTTCTTTCTGGCAGCTTTTTCAAGCTCAATGACCTTTTGCAAACCACCACCAGGCCTTTGACTGGACATTCTTTCAACATATTTTAAGAGTTGATTGAAGCTGTGATCCCAGACAGTGAATAAAGCCTTGAAGCCTCCTTGCAATGAATTTTCAGGAACAATCCAAGATTTCAGATAGGTGTCTACGGTTGGTGTATAAAGAGAGATAAAAAGAGATTTGATTGATTCCAATAAATCAGAAATATAAGTTAACTGTAAGATGCTTTGATAAGCTTCCTAAAGAACGAAATAAGATGTTTTGTACAATTAAGAAAGTCGCAACAAATTTGATGGAGCGCCTCTGATGTAAGCTTGAGTTAAAAAAGAAGTAACATTGGAAGACATATGACAAAAACCAAGCCAAAGTAATTTTACAAGTTCCATTGCAATGAACAACTACCCACTTGAATATCTTGAAGATCATGTTCATTGGCATGCCCATCTGACCTTTCTTCAATCATCCCAAGCCTGATCATACTCAAAATTGGCAAAGGGGTTGGAACAAATGATTTGGACCATAATAACAATCTGCCTAAGAATCAAAATGATTTTTGTATATGTATGTTTTTGATCAGTTTTCATTCTGAGATGAAATTGCTCTGATGAAAAAATTGACATCTTTTGAAGGCCATTTTAAGAAAGATGGATTTGAAATTGATTAACCTCAATGAAAGATATGAATGTGGTCCAACATGACATCAACAGGAACTTGTTCTTGATTGTCATTTGCCCTAATTATTTGTTCCGACTGAGGGCAAGTCTTGATGGATTGACGGCCTGATCTGCAATTGATAGCAAAAGATTGATCTAGCCAAGTATAAAGCTAGAGTCACCCAAATCATTACTATTGAGGAACGTTTTGCCATCACAATTCTATTCTCTGAAAAGACAGGAACACTGACTACTGTTAAGCTTACTATTGATAAGGGAACAGCCAAGACATATGCTGAATATGGTGTTGATGATGTTTGATTGCTAGCAGCTTATGCTTCACCCACTGAAAAAAGAGCTTTCTGTTGTTGTTTCTAAAAAAAGAAAGATGGCATGAATAATTTAAATCAATGATAAATTTTATACATACTAAAGGATCTTAATGAGATTGAGAAAGGGTATGATTTTGCTGAAGTGAATGTTGAGAGGTTTCAGTAGTTTGATGTTGTTATTGTAAGGGTTGAGATTATTGAGAATGATTTTGAGGAATTGTACCAGAAATCATAGCTTTTTGCAGGATTAATTGAAAGTGTTCAATTCCACCTGTATGGTTACTAAACATTTGTGCCATTTTAGTAGCTAATTGAGTGTAAGCCGCACAAGCAGTTGGCATTTCAGTTTCACTTTAGGTTTGCTCTTCAGCTGACATTGGTCTTGAGGATGATTGAGAATCAGTTGGAATGATAATCTCATGGAAACATGGAATGGTGTTAATTTATTCTTTGTAGCCCTCTTACACGGTCCTTGTCGAGTTGATCTTGACAACTACCAGCAAGGATTAGTTTAATTTTGTCAGCAGCTGAATAGCTGGGTTTTATCTGGCTTAAAAACTGAGCAAAAGCTTTGGTTTGAGTCTCTTGATCTTTCTCGGGCTGGAAAGTATAAATGGTGATCTTGGTTGAAGTGGAAAGTTAATAAAACATTGAACATCACACAGTGGATAAATTTTTGTGCTTTGACTCTCAAGTTGAATGTGTTGCAAGATGTTTACTGGAGAGATTTGAAAGAGCAGAGGGTACATGAAAACAAAGACCATCAAGTTGAGTCAATTGTGGTGATGGGCAAGATTCAAGTTGATGATCCATTTCTAAATCAATTTCATCACGATGTAACCAAGGCTTCAAGAGTCAATCGATGTGATTTTTAGTCCAAGTCAAATTTACCATCAAATAATCAGCTTGTCTGAGACAAAGCAAGTAAAGTTCTGCAAAGAAAAGGTAATAACTGAATAAGACCAATTATTAGAGGATTAGCATTTCTGACTAACTATAAGAGTTGCAATATTGAATCAAGATGTCCAAGATAACAGCAATTTGACTATTTGTGATTATTGAGCTGTTGTTGTGAGCGGAGTCTCTTCTAAAAACCCTTTGAAGCATATCATTGTTGATTGTAGGGTAATGAACATAGGCGCCAATTGGAGTATTGCTCAGGAGTCGAAAGACAGGAAAGGCAAATGCATAGCTCATTGTATCTAAGATGGTTGGAGATACAAAGAAAATAATCAAACAGCAATTTTGAGTGATCAAAAAGTGTTTTTGAATCCAAAATCTTGAGCTTACCAAGGTAGACATTGGGAATTAAGCTAGATAGAGCTTTGTAACCTAGAACCATACTACCAAGGGACTGTCCCAAGAGAGTAAAACAAGGCCAAAACCTTTTGATAATGTTTGACCTTCCCAAAGTTTTGACTATATCATAGCCGCCAATTGATTCATTTGAGCTTGGTCCTTGATGACCACTTAAGGTCTCATATTTCCTTCTAGAACCAGATGGAGTTAGCGGTGATATGAGGGATGATGAAGTGAAATTGATTTGATGGATTAATTGAATATAAAAAATTGAAATCCAAGATGAATTAATTTTTGAATTTCAATGAAATACTTCTTGCTGCTGCTGTTAATGATGAAAATGCTGATGTTGATGGTGTAATGATTTCTGTGATGGTTGTTGTGATGGAGTTGCTGTTAATGTTTAATTGATAGTGATGGAATTTGTTATTGTTGTTGATGTTGAAGATTATCAGTAGGATGAATGGGAGGTTGTTGATGAAGGATTAGAAGAAGGACGAGACTGAGAAGTGACCAAAGTAATTTATGGATGGGATTGTTGAGGTATAGAAGGTTAAGAAACTGAAGTAGGAGTAAGAGGAGATGGATGAGAAATAGAGGATGAACCACATTAGGTGATGACTTTATTGGAAGGGATAGGGTGAGCAGATAATTAGTTGGAATAGTTTCTAGGGATTTGAGCAGATTGCTGATGAGGGTGAGAATTTTGAGGGTTTCATTGAGGCAATAATTAAAATCCTGGAAGGGTCCAATACTTTACCAAGACCAGCAGCTCAAAAGACTTCAGCCCTTACTTTACGATAAAGTATATCTGTATACCCATTTGATAATTGACCTAGTATAGAATCACTCATGGTAGCAATTCATTTCCCTTGATTGGCTGGACAAATTTTTGTAGAAACATTAAAAGTATAAAAGCTATAGCTTGGCTGATGAGTTAGTTGATTGGATGAATGAATAAAGATTGATTAGTAAATAAAAAAGACACTAAGTATTTTAAGAAACAAATTACAGACTTGCTCATATTAAAAAGCATTGGAGAAACCTTGAGTTAAGGAGTTTTCATTTATCAATTGATTGGTTTGATGAGTGTGTAGAGTTTGAGGATTTAAACAACTTAGAAGAGAAGGAGGGACTTGAAAATATATTTTTTTCATGATAAAAAATAGGATTATGAAATTGATTATAATGTAAAATTGATCTTTTTTAATTGTTGATGAGTTAAAAGGAGGTTTTATTGAATGAAGAAAATAAAATAATAAAATATGAAGATTTATTTAGAGGTAGAAGCAAGTCAGTTCATAATAGAAGAATGATTATCAACAGTAAAGTTTTTAATCTTTCCTTCTTGTGAATTTTTAAAAATATCATATGCTTTCTGTGAAATTTGCAAGGACATAGATAATTGAGTAAAGGAATTACTACTACCAACTTCAGGATATAATGTAAAGTGTCTTGTGTGTTTAGCTTTCCAAACCATTTGTACTATACCTTGCTCTTTACCAGTTAGATTAATGTTTGTAGAATAGTCAGGAAAACAAAGAACTCATTAAAAAAATCAAAATGAGAGAAAATCAAACTACCGTCTAATTTTGAAATAGGTATAGATAAAAAAATAAGCATAGTCAGAACAATCAGTTTTATCAAAATGAGGAAAATTGGAAAAATTATCAAAAGTAAAAGTTAATTGATTGGCAAATGAAGAGGAATTGAAATCAGAAAAATCTAATGCATCAAAACTAGGAATTTTATATTCTTGCATTTTATTACAATTATTTTGAAAAACTGTTGAGGAAAACTTTTGAAATAAATTTTTGAGTATAGTCTGAATTTTGGGAAGTTGTACTGTTAATGTATCATAAGTGTCCAAGTTTTTAGAAATAGTAGCAGAATTAATATATTTTCCAATAGTGAAATTTCTAAGCCTAGGAGTTCTCCATCCAATAGCATGCATAGTGCCTGAAATTTTAATTCCTGATTCTTAGAGTTTATTTAAAAAAATTTATATTGAAATAAAAATGTAGATAAAAAATCAATTCCATTCTTTTCAAATTTATTAAGCTTTGTGAAAGGTATAAATTGTACTATTGCAAATTTTTTAAAAGGAGAATCTGAAAGATGATTATCATTCAAAATTGTAACACAAAATCGAAAGAAAAATAATTTTCTTGAATATATTTTCTATAAATAGGAGTTTTAGTTAAAAAGACAGGTCTTAGAATTTTTCTACAGTTATCATTGAGAGGAATGGGATTGAATAATCATCATATATAAATTTTCACTTTCCAAGATAAGGGATTTGTAAAGTATTACCTAATTGTTTTGTTTCTTTTTGGTGGGAGTGTTGATGATATCTTTGAGAATCAGAAATAATAGCCTTTCTATTTTGCATTCTGGAAGATTTTTGTTCTAATTTTCTAGGCATGATAATGGAAATCAAAACCAAAAAATTGGAAATAACTAAAAAGAATAATTAAGAGAAATGATTATTTTTTAAAAAGAACTGAATAACATTAGCCCCATTTTACAATGAGTTTAGCCACTCTTTGACATACTCCCATACATTCACTTTTTTTTAAAAAAATCATTTAATTTGATTATTTGATAAAAGAGTAATAGATGAAATCATTAGATAGTTGGAAAAAAATTAATTAAGAGTAGAGAATTAAGAAATGCTATGATTCCAGTTAGTATGAGATTTGATAGATGAGTTTGAAAATTAGAATAGGAAAATAATTTCCAAAAAAATCAAAAAACATCAAAGTAATTGAACTAATTTCAAATGAAATCAAAAAAAAACTTGAGTGAGAAAGTATGAATTATTGAATTTGAAATAATTAGTTTGACAGATTAATTTAATTGATTTCAAATTCAGTTGAATGAATTTGAAATGGAATTGAATCAATCAATTTAATTAATTAGTTAAAATTCAAATTGAATTAATTAATTAATTTCAATGAATCAATTAATTAATGAATTAATTTAATTCATTAATTACTTTCAATGAATCAATGAATCAATTAATTAATTTAATTAATTAATTAATTTCAATGAATCAATTAATTAATTTAATCAATTAATGTAATTAATTCATTAATTTAAGTAATTAATTATTTTCAATTAATCAATTTATTAATTGAATTCATTAATTACTTTCAATGAATCAATTAATCAATATGATTAATTAATTAATTTCAATGAATCAATTAATTAATTAATTCATTGAGAAACAAATTTATGTAAATTGGAAATGAAATTTAACTATTGAAAATGGAATTGAATTAATTAAAAAAAAATTATTTGGTTGTGTGAAAAATAAATTTTATGAATTGATGTAATTGATAATTACAATTGAAATTAAATCACAATGGATTCATTTAAATTATTGAAAGTGAATTCATTAAATTTATTAATTGAAAAAACAAATGAATTGATTATTTTAAATGCTAAATTGATAAATTCGAGTTGTTATAAACTGAAAGTAGTCATACTAATAGTTTAATTAAGGTTTTTTAAACAAAATTGAAGTTTTTTTAGATATTTTAAATTAATGGCTTAAATAAAATAAAATAATAAAAACCGTTTGAAAATGCAAAATTACTAATGATTTATTGAAAATAAATGTTAGAAAAAAAAATTTACATGGGTATTGGGGTGGAAAAAAATTGTTAAGGAATTGATTGTATGAACAAACAAGTTTCAGAATTACTACAACTTCATCAAAAACAAGGCTTCATTTGGGATCAAAAAAAAGGAAAATATAATAAAAACAAAATAAGATATAAGCAAGAAAAAAACAAATAAAGATAAATTGGTGGGAAAAATTGGTTCAGAGTTGATTTGAAAGTTGATTTGGGGTTGGCAAATGTGGCTTATCAAATTTGAAAAAGGGTAAAGATTTAATAGCAAGAAAGATTAGATGGGAATATAATTTTTCTTAAAAAGTAAATAAACATAATGATGAAATTGACTTAACTTATTGGCAATAATGCATGTCAAGTCAGCATGGTATGGTCATTAGAAAGGATGGGGTTTTTTGAGTGCAATTGAAAATAAAAAGGGAGTTTTAAAATAAAGCTATTCTAAAATTAAAAGCATGTAAAATATAAAACAAGAAAAGATTAATCTTTTTCTTGTAATAGGAAATTAATTACAATGGTTCAAATATCATGTGTAAGTAAATTAGAAACAGGAGGCAAAGTATCAGATTTGTGAGGGTGGAAGGAGTGATGTCACAGTGGAATGTGCTTCCCATTGGTTCAAAAAATCACTTGTAAGATATTGAGCCAATTGATGTTGTGAAGGTGGGCAAACAAGTTGGACATCAGTGAACAATTTCATACCCTTAGAAAAAAATGATTTAAGATGAAAAGATAGATTTTTATAAACTGGCTCTATGGGTGGAGGTGGCTTAACATGTTGGTGAATAAGATGAAAAGAGCATAGTATGAGAATGGCATTGGAAATTGAAAAATTCCGATGATCCTTTTGTGCAGTGAATAATCCCTTGACACCTAATATCAAATAGTAAAAAAAGGAAGGAAATTATGATGGCTACGGTATTCAACCAACTTTTTCTTGGCAGTTTCAACTTGGAGATCATTGTCAGAATTAGAGGTTACCACTTGAGGAGCTGAGTAAATTATTACTGAAGAGATTTGGTTATTAGAACAGAGGGCCTTTCTCTTTTTGACACGTTTAGATTGTTCAGTGTGGTTAGGGGAAACATTGTTGAGGGAGGCTTGTGCTTTGAATATGACATCTAAAATGAAGTCTTGAAAAATCTTCAACTGTTGATCTGAGTTGGAAGAAATATTGAATGATTCTTCAGCACTGTTTGAGCCACTTGGACTTTGATGTGCCATGGAAATCAGTTCCATTGGTGAAATTGAGGGTCTTTTGAGGCCTTCAAAGTATGAAATCATGTCCAGGTAAATGTTGACCTCATCCATTTGTGCTTGAGGGGGTAAAGGAGGTTTTGGTATGAAAAATCCATCCATGGTTGCTGAGATTGAAGCTGCAATGACTTTTTCCCAAGCAGTGATGGTGAATGTCTTGGCTGTGACATATAGATTAGATGACACACAAAATGAGTTTCAGGGTGCTTTTCATTATGAATGCTGGGGTCAGATGAAAATGGTAGTGAAATCTGAATTTCAGGTGCAGTGACTTGTTCATAGAGCGGAATCTTAAAGATTGAGGATGTAACATAATATTCATCTTTAGTGGCATTGAGAAATGGAGAAACTGGAGAAATCTATTATCAGCATGAGCTCATTGGAGGGCTATAATTCTAAACTAACTATTATCACAGAGCTCTTCAATCCATTTTCTATATGAGGAAGAGCACTGTTTAAAATTGAAATTCCCCTTTGCAGGCTGTCCAGAGCCCAAATTTTGGTGGCGCCAGGAAACCAGTGAGTCAATTGCTTCAAATGTGGTTTGGTATTTGGCCTGGGTGGGGCATCCATGGGTGAATGTTTCAAAGAGCTCATAACATTTTGATCAAAATTCATCAGTGAAAATTGAGAATTGATCATTGGGGGAGTCAAGAGGCTGTGATTCTGGAGGATTTTGGTGAGGTTCATGCAAAATGGGTGGAGATGGGCTCACATGAGAGAGATGATTAGATGGGTCCCTAATTTCAGTAGTTGGAGCATGAGATGGTGTAGATGGATTTTATTGAGAAGTCAGAAGATTGTTTTAAGGATTTTCAAAATGAGGAGCAGATAGTGTATGGGAGCTTTTAACATGGTTAATTTGCACTGGTGATGATACAACATGGGGTGTCGGGGCATTAATTGGAGTGGTTGTATCTGAAGGGATTTGGGAAGGAACATTTGGACTACTATTATTTTCTACTATTGAAACATGTAATTATTCTTGAGTAATTTCATTTGTTGGAGTCAGTGGATGAACCTGAGCTGGAGAATTGGGGATGCTATTGGCTGGTACTTCCAAAGAGTGGTCATTGTTAAAATGAGGGGATTCACGTTTTGAAAATCTTCTGGGGGTGACATTTGGTGGATGTTCAGGTATGGAAGGGTTGGGAATTTGTTCCTCAGTAATAATTGGGGGGGTGGGAGTCTCAAGTGGAATGGTTGAGGGAACAGGGGGTTTGACAATGGTAGATGGTAAAGAATAGGGGAAGTCATTTGATTGGGTGTTCAATAACAATTGGGGGGGTAGAATTGGTATTAAGGGTTGATGTCGTAGAAGACATATTCATGGAAACTACCTCTTGAGTATTATTAAAGGTAACAGTTTGCTGCATAAGCCTACAAATATTTGGTGGTGGTTTGTTTTGAATTTTCTGTTTTTTCTTGTGATTTCCATCAGGAACAACCTCCTCCAAAGAGGATGATTGGGATGAGCGTATGGAAGGAACTTCTCTCTCAATAACTTCAACATTGCCATCTATGAGACCAATTGCTTGTGATGAAGACAATTCTACAATCAGGGAGATGAAATTAATACAAAATTGAGGACAGACATGAAGAATAATAATTACCATGTTCTTTTTGAGAAATCAATGTAAGGCCCTTTTTCAAATAATCCTTAATCTCAATTGATACAGGATTCTTTTCAGCTTCAGAAAGGGCATTATTGAGAATTTTCTTGATATGGTTGTGATTGAGAGAAAATTCTTCATGGGAGAGGCGAGTTAGCTCAGAAGAAAGAATTGGTGAGATAGATTGTACTTGAGTGGGTGGGTTATTCATGTCAAATTCTATGAATGAGGGAGGTGGAAGGGTTTGTGGAGTATTTGGGTGTGGGTTACATAAACTCATGTTTGGTGTGTTTGTGATATCTAATAAATTTTTGGAAAATATATTATTAAAAATGTTGGGGATGAGACTATGTGGGGAAGAAAAAATTTACCAAGCTGAAAGCGGCTTCTATTTATGTTGTTTGGTGGAGGGCAGGGCAAGATGTGATTATGAGTAATGGGAGCTTGTGGGACTATATTGGGAGAATTGAGGTAGTGAAAAAGATAGTAACATTTGTGGGGTTCAGTACATTGGTTTGGGGTGGACAATGAATTGATGGATGAATGAGATGGTGCTTCATCTTGATAAGATAATGATGAATTCAATTCTGCAGTATTTGAAAAAACCCTTTGAAACATTTCATCAAATGAGACATCTGAATCAGGTGGTTGGGGTAGATTCATAGTATTGGGTATTATATTGGGAGGAGAGGGATTTAAATGGCCAAAACAAGCTAAAGACTGAGGAACTTAAGGAAAACACGGGAAAAACAGCTCTATTTATATTGCAGGTCCCAATGAAATGAAGTGGGGGTATAGCACATAGAAATAGAGCAGAAATGAGTTTTGTGGTTTCCAAGGAAAGAAAGCTGCAGATCTGCTAGAAATAAACCTCAATTACACATTGAGGGCAGAAATAAGTGTCAGGAGATGTGTATCTTTAGAATCCTCCTTCAAATACATGGGCGATTATGTTGGATGGTACAGTCACACCTGTAGGTGGGTGAGAGATTTAGTCCACCAGTATAATTTCTTCAAAATGTAAATCAATTATGACTGCAATAAATTTGTGTCCTCAGAATGTCATCAGAGTGAGATTATGACTTCTGGTCATAATCCGTACCACTTGGCTCCTGGCAATACAATCAGACCCACTCAGATACAGAAAAAACTGTATCTGAATGATGTCCAGCCACAATACAGCTTTTCTGTAATCATACACAGGTGGTCAAATTATGACTGCCGGTCATAATTTGTACCACTTGCAAACCAATTACAGCCGTAATTGGTTTGTCACATTGAAATCCAATCAGACCCACTCAGATACAGAAAAAACTGTATCTGAATGAGGTCCATTGTGAATACAGCTTTGGATTTAATTGTACACAGGTGGTCAAATTATGACCGCTGGTCATAATTTGTACCACTTGCAAACCAATTACGGCTGTAATTGGTTTGTCTCCTTGAAATCTAATCAGACCCACTCAGATACAGAAAAAGCTGTATCTGAATGAGGTCCATTGGAAATACAGATTTGGCTGTAATTGTACACAGGTGGTCAAATTATGATTGCCGGTCATAATTTGTACCATATGCAAGCCAATCACAGCCATAATTGGTTTGTCTCCTTGAAATCCAATCAGACCCACTCAGGTACAGAAAATACTGTATCTGAATGAGGTCCATTAACAATACAGCTTTGGCTGTAATTGTACACAGGTGGTCAAATTATGACCGCTGGTCATAATTCGTACCGTATGCAAACCAATTACGGCTGTAATTGGTTTGTCTCCTTGAAATCCAATCAGACCCACTCAAATACAGAAAAAACTGTATCTTAATGAGGTCCATTGGCAATACAGATTTGGCTGTAATTGTACACAGGTGGTCAAATTATGACTGCCGGTCATAATTTGTACCACTTGCAAACCAATAATGGCCGTAATTGGTTTGTCAGGTTGAAATCCAATCAGACCCACTCAGATCCAGAAAAAACTTTATCTGAATGAGGTCCATTGGCAATACAGATTTGGCTGTAATTGTACACAGGTGGTCAATTTATGACTGCCAGTCATAATTTGTACCACTTGCAAACCAATTACGGCTGTAATTGGTTTGTCTCCTTGAAATCCAATCAGACCCACTCAGACACAGAAAAAATTGTATCTGAATGAGGTCCATTGGCAATACATATTTAGCTGTAATTGTACACAGGTGGTCAAATTATGACTGCCGGTCATAATTTGTACCATATGTAAGCCAATTACAGCCATAATTGGTTTGTCTCCTGGAAATGTAATCAGACCCACTCAGATCCAGGCAAAACTGTATCTGAATGAGTCCCAGACATTATACAGCTTGGCTGTAAATGTTTTTTTACAGGTTCTCTAATCTTAAAACTGGTGAACCTATGACTTCTGCATAAAATTTGTACCCCATGCACACCATATAGGGGCATAATTGGCTTCTATATTTGCAAAATCAAAGATACTCAAATATAAATAAAGCTATGTTTGTGTCCACTTGAAAGCTCTTTTGAGTTCACTTTGCCCCCAAAACTTTCCTCATAGCCACACTACTCCATTTAAATTTCCTGGGCCCTTTTTGTTCATTCCCTACAAAATCTCATGGTGCAAAAAATGGGTCGCCCTAAAGAAATTTGCACTTGTAACAAGCTTGGCTGTTGCAATCAATATTATGAATATTGGAAAAATATTGTTCAGCATGGAAGACCTATGTCTGACCCAGCTTGGAAGACACATCAATTGGAACTAGTAAAACTCAGGAGACCCCAGCCTTTGGTTGATCAGATGGTTTTAGCCCAAAATAGTGAAAATGTAAGGACTCTTTCCCTCATTCATTTCAATTATTCATCATTACTTAAATCTAATTTTCCACAATCTTTTGGTGAAGCCAACACAGAAATCCCCTGGATGCTCTCAAATTGAACAGATATGTTGTCAGAATAATGAAAGAAATTTACTTTTTGATACCAAAAAATGTGAAAACAAGACCTTTCAATTCATTGACTCTCATGCTCTTAAAGTTTTGGTTCAAGCTTCCAGCCTATACCTCAAAAATGGAATGTCCAGAGATAGTATCAAAGAATTTCTGCTATCAGAAAGGGAAAAGATAACTAGCCTTGGAGATAAATTCAATTTTGATGGATTCCATTGCTAAAGAAATTCCACTTTCAATTGAAACTCTTTTGGTTCAGCTGGGCATATCCATGGACTTTGAAAAAAAGATTTTCTGTCCAGAATGCTTCAGCTTGTATGATCTGACTGAAACGGGGCACATCAACAAACAGTGTACATCCAAATTTATTCAACCTTTTCCTTCCTCCATTGTCAAATTAGGATCTCTTGCAAGAAAAGAATGTGGTTCTCTTTTATTTAAAACTGACAACAAGAATGATACTTCACTTCAAAAACCAATATGTACCTTTACATATCAATCCTTGCAAAAATGGTTGGCCTCCCCTATGTGGAGTCCTGGCTTTGAAAAGCTATTAAATGCTCACAATACCCATAATGCTCAAGCAGACCCTAAAGTTATTTCTAATATTTTGCATAGCAAAATTTGGCACACATTCAAATGTTCCCCACATAGTAAACAAGCTTTCAAAAATAGAACAGGTAATTTGATATTTAGCTTATATGTAGATTGGTTCAATCCATTCAGTAACAAAGGGGCTGCAAAATCCATTTCAATTGGGTCAGTTCTTCTCACTTGTTTTAATCTTCCTCCAAGTGAACATCAAAAAGAGGAGAGCATGTTTTTATATGCAATAATTCCTGGTCCCAAAGAGCCATCTCTTGATCAAATGAATTCAATCTTGGAGGCTCTTGTGATTGAGCTTCAAATTTTATGGAATGGTATTTGGTTTTCCAATACCCACAACTTTCCACAGGGTAGACTTATTAGAGTGGCTTTATTACCTTTAATAGCAGATCTTCCTGCTCTATGTAAAGTGGCTGGATTTGCCTCTCATTTGGCCAATCAATTTTGCTCCTTTTGTAATATTACAAGGGTGGACATCAATGAAATAGATATTTCAAAATTTGAAACAAGGAAACATGAAAATCATATTTCCAAGGTGAATGAATGGCTCCAACTTCAAACCAAAAAGGAACAAGATGAATCTGTAAATTCATGTGGTGTCTGGTGGAGTATTCTAAATAAACTAGATTACTGGTGACCAATTGAATTTTGTGGCATAGATATTATGCATTGTTTGATTTTAGGGGATATCAAAGACTATTGCATATCATGCCTCAAGGTGGGGTTGGCTGGTCACAAGTTAGAGCTTCAAAGGAAAAAGCAAAGTTTTTGGCACACTCAAATCCATCCAAATATCCTTTTTGTTTATTGGGGCATCCAAGAAAAAGGAAAAATGAAGATGACAATGATTCTGACAAAATAAGTAGACCCAAGAAACAAAACCTTACAAAAGCTAACCTTTCCCACATTTGACCTCCTACATCCCAAAGTCACAAACGCTCTAGTAAAGCCTCCAGGACCAAAAGTGATCAAACTGAAAAAAGAAACAGAACTTCAAACTCCAGGTATTTCCTTAGATCCCAGACAACCACTTCTACAGTACTCAACTTATTACCTTTTACACATGGTAGTGATTCATTGGTTCCCTCTGATTTATATTCTGATGAGAATCAGTATTTAAATACAATGGGGGATGAAACTCCCAGATTAAAAAAAGACAAATTAGAGGTACTTCAAAAAGTCATGAATCAAACAAAAGTCCTGTCATGGCTTTCTCATCTACCCAGAAAATTTGGTTTCAAAAACTTTCAGACACTCAAAGCAGCAGAGTGGCAAATCTTGATGACATTGTATTTACCTTTGGAACTTGTACCACTATGGAGTTCACAAACACCTCACAGGGAGGAAAGGGTAAAATGCTCAGGGAACTACCTCCATAAAGATCTTCTACTCAAATCACTAATTTCATTGGTTACATTAACAAACATGTTACTCAGAACAAGCATTAATGCAGAAGACCTAGATAAGATTGAAAGTAATACAAAGATCTATTGTCAAAAACTTTGTTTGGGTTGGTCCATGATAAACTTCAAACCTAATCTACACCTAACACAACATTTACCAAAGGTTCTCAAGGAGCTAGGGCCACCAAGAAGCTTAGCTGTGTGGGCATAGGAAAGAATGAACCATACATTTGGGGACATACCATGGAATAATAAGCCATGTTGAGTTTGAATTATATATTTTTATGTCAAAAAATTACCCTCACACAATACTTACCCACATATAACCAATTGTAGCTGAGATCTCCCAGACAATACTGAAAAGATGGATATCTAAAGTACAATATCAATGGATTTCCAAATTGCCTAATACTCAACATAGAGCTGGTAGGAACAATCCCCTCATTGCTCTGTATCAATTAAAAAAATCAGTGCCAGTCATACGGTTCAATTGCATGATGCTATTTTTGAACAGTGGAACCTACTAGTTTCAAGAGAATTAAGGGATGTTGTAAACCCCTTTGAATGCAAAAAGTCAATAATTTTTAGAAGAAAAGGTATTGTAATGTAAAATCACATGTTGAAGACAGTATCATAGAGTATAGCATTAATAAGGTCAAATTGTTGGGCCATATTGATAATATTGTCTCATTAGTTGGAGGTGATCCCAACATATGGTGGCCAATAATCAAACCTTTTAAGAAGCTTGAAAATAATGAAATAGAAAAACACCCTTTCCATCCTTTTCCAGATCTCAATTGTTCTATTATATTGGACCAGACAGAGGATGCCATAATCATCAACTCCCAATCAGTTTTGGGTCATGCTGCAAGCCTCAAGAATCCTCCTGGAACCTTTGGAATTGATCAAGCTACACTCTGCTTGGTATCTCTACATTCATCAGTAAGTGATTCAGTGGACTGCCACTCATTATCTCATATATTTTAACAGCTTCTTACGATTTCCTTTCAAACCTTGCCAGCAATGGATAGTTGATTGAAGCACCACACCCCTTTAAGCCTTAGGTTTCCTTATCAATGCTCACTAAAGATTTCCTTGGAGGAAAAACAACACTTTTTCCTTTGTTTATATTGTTATATGTTATTAAATGAAGTTTCTTTTAGAATAATTCACTCAAATCCCTTTTAAAAGAGATTTAAATTGTCAATCTTCCATATTTAAGCCTCTCAAATATCTTTCAAGACATAATTTGGTTTTTTGGTGCTGGATAGAACAGGTTTGAAAAAATGTGTATATAAACTATCTCTTCTACACAAAAAATGTCTGTATTTCCACTTCACCAAACTGCTTTAAGCTTTCCTGAGCTTTCTCATCCACCAAGTTCATTCTCATATGTTGAATTCTTACTCCGACTCTGTTTAACATCCTCAAACTTTCATTAATATAATTACCTCATTTTCCTCAATTTAACTCCACTTCTTTAAATTGATATTACAATGTCTTCCAATGCAATGGGTGGCTCTCCCTCTGCATTACACAGAGAAAATTCTGGATCCTCATCACAAAATTCACCAACAGAGGGTGACTCAATAATTAACTCAGATGAAGAAAACCACAAAAGCATCCATACTGACTCTACTGGACAGAAATCCACCTTTCTGCAATATTTGGAAAGACTTGGAATAGAGGATGCAGTTACACAGAATGCCAGTCAGGAGTGACAAGAGGAAATAACATCCAGTGGTGAGTATCTTTCCTAAAGCTGATTGAAAATTACTAACTGATTTGGGTTTCAGTTGTTGGAGTAGAATTCGGGATTCAACAAGAAGAGGACCAACAGAGGGCCAGAAATAATAAGAGAATTTTGCAAGGGAGAAATCACCACATTAAAAGATTGGTAACAAAGAACAATCTTCCAAATCAGGCATCCACTGCATCAGTCCATTTGCAAGAATTTATCTACTTCTTAATGGGTATGCCACCTTCTGTAGATCACTTCCCACCCAATCCTACCAATGATGAAGAGGAATTTTATATTCATTGGGTCAAAAACCAAGCTAAACACATCAAGACCCATTTGGAAACCTTTGAATATGGACTGAGAGATCATCCAATTCTTGAGCGCAAAATTCTGGTCAAACAAGAAATCACCTCTATATCTCAACAATTGCAGCCACCTGAATTTAAACCAAGTTGTGATGTTCTCAATAACAAGATCAAGGTCTCAATAGTTGAAAAGTGTGCTTGTGAAAAGGAATGCCAGCTATTAGGCCTCAAGAGGATTACCTTCCAATGGGGAACCTCATTCAATAACTCCACTTGGAATGAAGCCATAGCCGACATTATCTCCAAACATTTTTTCAATTGGAGCCAGGCTCAACCCAGCTTAAATATCAACAATCCTGATCAACTAAACCTATTAATTGAACGTTGGATCAATAGAAGGGGTAAAGAAATGAAAAAGCTTTCAAAACTTGGCCAGGCTGCAGAGGAGGTTAAATTTCCAAAAGCTAAGAAATCCAAGAACACTAGAGGGAGGTAGAATGCACATGCTTATTCTTTTGTTAGACATACACCAAACTCTAATATTACTTTTATATGTAGGTTACAGCTGCCTTTTTTAAAATAGCACGTCAATTATTCCCTCAAAACAAAAATTTCTCTGCAATATATACTGATATAAAAGCAACTTCAGATGTAGAGGATAATTCTGATGTGGGAAAAGCACCAAAAAGACTTGTTGGAGTTTGACGTTGTGTACAAGGAAATTGGATCTAGCAATGACCCTTGGTGCCAAAACCCAGCTTGAAAAGAATAGAGTTCAATGTATACTTCATAGGGATGGAGAGAAATTAGACTATAATTCTGATTTAACTAATGTCCCACATTGCTTACCTTTAGATTGTTATTCCACAATATACTTAAACACAATTTCAGAAGCTTAAAGAAACCACTTACTGGTAAAAGAACCGATTGGACTCCAAAATATTTTATTAGAGATTGAGGCCAAGACAAAAAGGGGATGTCACATCATACAGAGGCCAGGAAGATCTTCTCTCAGTGAAATTGAAGCTGGTTCAAGTAGTCATAATTGTATGAATCCTGAATAATGTTTATCTCCTAGTCCTTTTTTGTATCCAAGCTTAGAGTTTTTTAATAGATGTATTTGGAAATATAATTAGAGATAGATTATTTTAAAAATTCACCAATTGAGTGAATTAATAACCAAGTCAAAAGATTCCTTTCAAAATCATGAGTGGCAGTCATAAAATTAGTATTTTTGTAGTGTATTTGAGAGCTGAAGTGTCCTATATGTTTGCCAAGCTTAGAGTTTAGTAATAAATTTACTTCAAAATGAAACATGATTTAAAATATTTTAAAAAGTCACCCATTGTGAGAATTTATAATTTAGCCACAATTTGGGCTTTCACAATTATGACCATCAGTCATGAATTTGTTATTTATTTAATGTTTTCAACGCTTAACTGTGCTATAGGTTCTCAAAATTATTTAATATATAAGCCTCTCATTTATGCCTGCTTTGGTTTTCATTTGTTCCCAAGCTATTATATATTGAGCAATGCTCAAGAAAAAATATTGACATTTATCAAAATTCATCATTATATATGCCTTCCCAAAAATCCTACATTCCATAATAGTCCAATCTGTCTTGAACACTGTAAAGAATGCCCACCTTCCATTTTTTTTCAATTTCATTTCAAAAATAAACTTATAAACTTATTTATAATAATTAATCCTCAGTCAATTTCAGATAATCACTGCTCCAAAATGGATCCATTACTTGAAATAGAGCTAAAGCAAGTTGAAAAATTGGAATTCATATCAAAAATCTCCAAATTTCTTCCTTCTCTCAAGCTTGCTACCTGCGATACTCACTTTCCTGAATATGCAAGAAAAAAAATTCAAGAGGTCTCCAAAATACTTGAATATGATCTGTATTGTATGTTTTTCCAGCTTTTGCCCATATGGAGCCATTTTTAATTGGAACTCAAATCATAATTTAGGTGTACAGCTAGGTGGCGCATTACCCCTGAAGCCAAGGTTGTTATTTCAGCATCCTCCCAAACATCAATAAAGAGGTATTTCATATCTTCTCCTAGTCTGAGTAATAAAAAGGCCAAAATTTATCAAAGTATAAAAAAAAGAATCAAGAAGTATGTCTTGATATTTTATTTAGTCTTTACTAAAAGATTAAACTATATTCCCTGAATCATTTCTTTATTAGAAATTGGAATGCAATTATGATACTGAGAAATCACACCCACAAAACCAGTCAGATTCTCAAAATGTAGAACCAGGACTATTCCAACCTCAAAATGATTTTGAAAAAGCCCTATCCACCTCAAACTCCAGCCCTGAAGTCAATGGTATTTCTCAAAATGATCAATCAAATATACAAAGTTTTCCAGCTTCCACCATGAGAAAAAAAACAAAATCAAAAATAGAGGAGCCCTTGATACAATCTACATCTACCAACCACTCAAAAGAAAAACCTGACTCCAATTTCATACTTGTAGATAACAACCCATCAACTTCAAAAGTAATACAAACTAGTAATGAAGAGCCTTCAGCATCCCAAAAGAAGAAAAAGCTTCCTCAATCTGGATTATTCAATCCCATTCACTCAGATCACTTTGAAGAAAAAACCAGCCATTATCAGCCACTTTCTGTATCCTCATGGAAGAAATGCCAGGTTAATGTTGAAACTCTAGTAGGAGAACAATTCCAGGAAATTCCCCAAAGGCCATTTTCTACCAAACTACCCAAAGGAATACACTTTCAAAGTATTGGATCTCTTAGCATTACCAAATGGCTAGTGCATTTGGATAAATCTGGTAAATACAAAAGACATTCATTCATGTTTCTTCCAGAACATTGATATTTACTTTATTTTTTCAAGATTAGATATCTTTTCACCAAAGAAATATGATACTTTCAATGATCCTGATGCTTGGAATGTCCCTATCTTTACTTTGGATTCTACAGTTTCAATGCAAAACATTCCCAAATCACACCAACCCCTCTTTCAATTGCCACAATCCCACTTTGTCCCAAATCTTCAAAAGAAACAGTTCTGGGCCAATCTAATACTGGTGCCAATATCAGTTTCTGCACAAGATCTCATACAACCTGAAAAGTTTGAAATCACAAAATCAACAGAAGATGATCCCTTGTTAGTTCAAAGACTCAGCCTGGAATTTCTAGTGTCCTGCCTCAGCACAAGACCATCCCACTCAGCTCAAATTGAAAATACCCTTGATGAAAAGGAGGAAAACCAGCCAATTTATTATGGAATGAATAGCTTAATATCTTTCAATGATTCCATTTTACATTGTATGATTACATATGTTCTGATACTAGCACATTCAAAAGTTCTTCCAGTCAATATTCCTGATGGATTTGTGTTCCCTCATAAAAGGTCCAAAGAACACCCTAATAACTTATCAGAGCTACAATCAAAAATAGGATTAGTTAATCCCTGCTATCATATTTTAGCTTCATTTCTTGCTTCTGGGTTAAGAGGCTTAATGGTTTGCTCAAGAGATTGGAGAAAAAGCTCAGCTAAAGGAGCATTTCAAATGATCGAAATTACTGATAGTGTTATTGCAAATGAAAGGCCTTATCAGCCTATTGGGAAGAGAACAAATGCATATATTTTGGATATTTTTAACAAGTCATTTTTTTCAAAAACCCATGAATTTGTTCCCACTGCTCCAAAAAAATTGTAAGTGGCCAAATGTTTAGTATTGGACTTCAGTGAGGCATGGCTTGAAAAAAATACCATAGATGGAAAACCTGTACTAGATCTCCCTGATAAATCCAATAAAAACACCTTATTAATTTGATCAGTTTTTTCTGTAATTTAATTTCATTCTTTCAAAAAAGGGTGATTTTTACTCAAATCATGTTTGAGTGTGCTAAGATTACTTTGCTTCACCTGATACCTCATTGCTTACTTTCCCAAATAAGCTCCTTTTACACAAGATAGCTTTTTTCAGGCTCATTCAAGCTGTAAGAAATAACTACAGCGCTGCATAATCCTCTCATTTGTGCTACATAGGAGCCTTTCTCTTGATTCTTCCACCTATACCCAGAAATCTGACTTTAATTAACCTGTTTTACTATGCCTAAAGCTTCCCATTACTTTTTGGAGACCTCTATACCCCAATCAAACAGGACTATCAACAAGATATTACATCCCATCATCCCACTACCTACCAGTGCAATATCAAGATCCATACATCAATTATGCTGGTTGATCATGGAAATCAACTATTTCCAATCTCCATCTGATATAAATAGTTGGAAATCTCTTCCATCAGAAGAAAGTCTCAAAATTGTTGAGAACTTACCCTTTTCTTGCACTGATAATCCAATTACAAATCCCCATAATCACAACTCAGGAGAGGATAGACCATCTATAAACCCCAGAATATTAATTTCAACAATGTACAAAACTATGTTTCTAGAGGATCTCTTCAAATCAGGCTTCCCAATGTCAACCTTTGCTTGGAATCAATGTTGGGAATCAAAATGGAATGAAATATTTGCAAAATATTTAGCCTCCCCCTCCTTCCCTTTCTAGTAGTGCTGGATGATTGCAAAGCTGCCTCAAATCTGATCATCTGGAGAAAAATTCTGATGAATCCCATTGAGCTACTTTTGACCTCTGTTTTCCATAAAATGCACTAAACTCTTCATGCTTTTTGAAATAAAGTGTTTTCCATGGCTCATAGATCTCAATTCCAACTCCATGTTGCACTTTCTTGGGAAGATCCAGTAGGTTGGCTTTCAATCTTCTCAAGGTGAGTGTTTGCATTATAAGCTGTAATGATTGGATTGCCATTTGATTCCCACATGATACTTCTTTGATTATGCAATTTTCCCATAAAGGCTTGAGATTCCATGTTTCTACTTGTAAAAAACTCAACAGACTATGAAGATCCCAAAGATTGTTTTGTAATGGTGTTCCTGTAAGGCATAACTCTCTTTCAGATTTTCAATTCAATATTGTGAATGCTCTATGAATAGATTGTCCTTTTATGTAGCTAATTGATGTAAAAATTTCAGTACTTTTATATTTAAAAATCCCAAAGAGAAGCTTACTGTGCTTCATCCAACACTATTCTATACCAATTCACCAAAAGAGGATTTATTATCAGCCCATGAACATCATCAACCTTATAACCAGCAATAACATCATATGTGGTGATGATAATTGCATTCTGCTTCAAATTTTGGAATGAAATGAGATTATGATTGGAACCATGGAATATTGAATATGGTAAACTACCATCATGAAAATGTACTCTTATTTCATTCTACCAGTTATGCAAAGTAGAAAGTGGTACAATGATCAAAGTAGCTGGGATATGTTCCTTAAATATTTCTGAGTACTTTAATGCTTCATTTTGTGTTTTTTTAATCAAGCATAAAGTTGTCAATGATTTTCCAAGTCCCATATCATCAGCCAGTATTCCACCCCTACTTTTGCACACAATATCTTGTGGTATCAGCCCATTTTCAACAGCATCAGAAAACACTTTTTTAACCCATAAGTTATCTGAATGTTTCCATAGGTTTTCACAAATTTTTCCATATTATTTTCCATATTTAAGAGAAAGGAAATACCCTGGATTTGGTGCAATGAAAGATTGGTTTGACAATTAGGTATTGAAGTAACAGAACTAGTTAAACTTTTATGGCTGGAAGCTTGATAAAGATCACAATCTTGAGGAATATCAATAAATAAAGGTGAGCTATAGTTTCTAATATGTCTCAGAGCCATGTTTGCATTCTTGAAAGCCTCTCTTGTTTGTAAAATATTCCCTTTATCCACAAAAACACATCCATGTAATAGGATATTTTTATCTTTATTCTTGAAATTTATGAAAGAATTTATAAAAAGCACTTTATTGTTGTTTTTGTATTTTTTATATGTTTCAGGATTCAAGCCTTCAGCTACTCCTCCAAAAATATCAAGCAGTGGACTTAGATGGAAACTCTGCAAAGAATTAAGGCTCCCAAGATGACTCAAGTCAGATTCTAATAGTATATGAATAGAATTAAATACTCTTCTGAATATTACTGAGCTCAGAGAGGTTGGAAAGGATTGATCAATGTTGATTTTTTTTCAATTTAAATAATAAAAAACTCAAGACAAAATATTGAAATCATACTGTAAATTTTCAGAATGAAAATTTAATATATCAGTGTGATATGATTCTTTTAGGACAAATGGAACCTAAATGATAGGATTGCATGGGTTAGATAGTGGAAAGACTCCAGGGGATTTTGTAATTGATTTTGATAAGCTAAAGATTTAGCCCTGAATTTTCCTTGATAGTGTAAAAAATGAATTATATTTTGAAACTTAGTTTATTAATGGACATAAATATATTCCAAATATGAAGATCAATTAAATTTGTTATCATTGTTGTCCCGAATCCTTGGATTTTGATTTTAAAAGAAATTATATATGAGGAAACAAGTTCCTTTCCAAATGTGGAGTTCCATCCAAGATATATCCAGCACTGATCAAAATTTTCCAGTTGTGGCCCATGCAACCCCTTTCCAACTTTTTTTTAAATTCATAAAAGTATTCCTATACTTTGTTTATTTTTCCTTTGCAGAAATTCTTAGGAATCTAATTTCAAAAGTATTCATTAAATCATGTTGAAGGCCATTGACTCACTATTTGAAGAGCTTCAAGTTTATTCTATTCTCTTTATTTGTCCATTTTTTATTTTGAAACATTATTCTAATAAATTAAGATTAATTTGTATGGAAACATCCTTTCCAATAATCTTTCCCAATTTCTATGATGATAATCATCACTCAAAGAGAGGTATTTTACTTATTATAAAATTATGGAATTTCATTTTTCCAAAATATTCATAATTTTAAGGAGGAACACCCATTTTTAATTTAAATTTGGACAAGATTCCCTGAAAATAATTACCATTATAGTTTTGAAATTCATCATTACTTATTATTATCATTGTGGGAAATCAATTCAAGCTTAATTTTTGATTCATCTGAAAACAAGCATTCTGGTAGATAGAATTTCTTAATTCTTAAGTTATCCTCATTCTTTAAGCCAACATGAAAGAGAAATTAAAATCAGAGAAATTCAAAGATCAAGGCAGCGGAATGACTATAAGATCAAAGAACCAGTTAATGCTACAAGTATCAAAGATTCCCTTTTCAAGGCTCCCCATATACCTGGATGAACTTTCAAAATCCACAAGCATTCATGAATTGAACTGTAAGGAACTCAATTGATGAGATAATTTGAAGACTATTCTACTAACTATAAGCATCATGAGGGAATTTCAATGTTCTCACAATCCAAAAATTGAATAAGATTAATCACCTATGTTTGTTGCCAGTGTAAATATTGAGTTGAGAAAATATTAATAAAAATTAAAGGGGGAGTAAAAATGTCAGAATACAATGAATGTGAGTTAAACTAGGGATACTTCCAGAGATACACTCAGACATAAGCTGAAGATACTGTAAAGGACCTGAATGCAAGTCCCCAGCTTTTTTCTGTGGTGGTAGTTTTTTTACCCCTTATGTCATCTTCTGACCCATGTAAATCCTGTTCAGGATCTGTTCATGACTTGGATAGTGAATCTAGCATAGAATATGTTCAGACAAAGTAACCAATGAGTCCCAACATTCCCCTAACAACCCTTCTTGCATGCTTGAAGAATGTATCAGGCTTCAAAATTGATGTGGGAAATGCAAGATCTTGAACTTGAACCACTTGGACAATACCAAATATTATCATGACTCTGACTCCCCCAAATCCCAGTAATACTCAAATGCCTGTCTCTGAGGGACCAGGAAGCAAACCAGAAATTTCATCAAAGGCTAATATCCACGTGACTTCCTCCTTAATCCTGTGGAGTCTCAGGAGCCATTAGGGGGAAGTAAAAATCCATCCCTCAACATTCCATCAGGATCTCATGTTGATGGTAGCAACAAGCCTTTTTTAAAATCTGAGATTTTTGTTTCATTGGTGAGATATGGCACCTAAAGGAAATACAGTTGGATTTCAGCAGCCAATTGAAGATCGTGAGTATTTTCAGTATTTATGAATTTTACAATTTGTTAACTCATGATTTGCATGGCAGGTGATGAGCTTTATGCATCTTAGCCACTGCTCCATAAAGAAAAAGTCAGTGGATGTCATCATCCATATACCACAAACCAAGAAAGGGTTATTCCAGTTCATCAAGAGAAAAAATTGTGGATGATGAGGATGAGAACATGTCTCCCACTCAAAGTGAAACAAATTGTGAACCAAGGAGCAACAATTTCATGGCATATGAGGAGGGAATTTGGGAAAATAGTGAGTTCACCCACCCTTGAATGCCCATTGCCCAGAGTAGGCTCAAGCAATCTGAGATGAGACAGTGAAGGAAACAGGCTCACAAAGCTCAAAATTTGGCTAAACAAAGATGGCTGAAAGCAGAACTTCCTGATAATGTCCATGGGATGAGATCAACAGTACATGCCTATTGACTGTTTTTACTCAAACTGAAGGATAAGGATCTTTCTTGACTACCAGCACAACCAAGCACAGAAGAGTGTAAAATTGCAATTCAGGCTTCTGGTCATCTAGGTTATGTCCCAAAGATGTTTTCAATGAGCCATCAACACAGGTGCAGTCTCAGGGCTTCCAATGCTACTGCAAAAATGACCTCCACAAGCTAGGACAAAAGCAGTTCCCTTGGGACTTGGAGAGCTGATGGAAACATCTGTTCAACAAGTTGATATCCCTGGTGTTTAAATTTACCTTCTGCCTCATACTTTTCAGAACCAAGTATCATCATTACTGTTGTACCAAGGATTATAATAACTATGGGGTGGTGGAATCTTTAATGAAGCAATATTTTTCTTATTTGAAAAGAGAATGGAATTTAATTAAAAAGGATGCTGAATATTTGGTGAAAAAAGATGGAGAATCCAAGGCTCACAAAGATACATCAAAGGGTGAGTCATATTCTATTTCTCATTAATTTGAAATAATTCTGATTCTAATCTGATCAATTATATGCAGACCTGTGAGAACCTCCATGAATGGTGTGATATGGCTAAATATCCCATTATAGAATCACAATTCCACCACCCCTAGGTATGTTCAGATACTGAGGAGGTGGGGAAATATGGATGGCAAGTTTATCACAAAGTGGGCTTATGCTGATGGTCATGTTAATATTAAAAACTGATAAAAACATAGAGTTTTGGAATTGGATTGAAAAAGGGTAAAACCTATTGATAGATTTCCAGAAATATAATTGATAGTTGATGGTAATATTCCTGATATTCTATCTGTTCATGTATATGATGAAGATTGGCTCAAAAGCTGTAGTAAGAGGCAGACTATTGCCATAAAAGTGCTTGAAATCCTGGTTTTCGGTGCAAATGGTGGTGCTCTGCAATAAGTTAGTGAAATAAATGTATGGAATAGTTACATATCAAGGCTTTGTGAATAGTTGGTGGAGGTGTAATACAATCTGATGAATATTTCTGAAATGTGTAGAATATAAATATTATAATCTTGCATGTACTATGGTGTTGTGGAAACTCCTCTTGTGTGGGATTAAAATGAGGCAGTAGCCGGAGGGGGAAATCACAGGTAACTAGTTTTGAATTGCTAAGAACTCCTGTAACCAAGGGTGGCAAGGGTGTATTGCCTGCCCCTCCTAAAATACTGAACAGAATCTTCCTTGGAGCTCACAAACCAAAATAAAATTAGTAAGTGGCTTTACAACTGCAGAAGACAAAATTCAGCAGTCTCAGATCAGACCAGTTCAATAAATAATAATAAAAAGAAATTTCAGTTATTTTGGTTAAATTTGAGATCTTAATGAAATACTTGTCTGTTTAATTTTCATATTTTTGGTTAAATTGAGGTGAGTTGTTTCTTCTTGGTGATAAATCCTTTGTAAGATGAGTTATTTAAGGTTTTCTGGAAAATTTGATGAGTTTGATAAAGGTAATTTTGTTAAATTAAAGTTTTAATATAGTAAAATAATCTTTTTTAAAGGTTTGTTATTTTTTGAAGAGTGGTTAATAATAAGATAAAGTTTTATTTGTTAAATTTAAGAGGTAAGATTCTTTGATATTGTATTTTTTAAAGGGGTAAGTAATTTTAACATCTTGATAAATGGTGTTAATTTCACTGGATAAAATATTTTAATAGAGTAGTAATCCCAATCTTGGGTACTAGATAATTTTTATTTTTTTATTTTAATTATAATAAGATTCCACTGAGCTTAGCTACTAGGCAAGTAAATTTACTATAATATTCTGGAATACCTCCCAGGTGAGGAATGAATTATTCCTGTGCTTGCAATGTGCAGGGGATATATTTTTCATGGGATATAATTTGCATGGGGGGATTTTGAAATTTAGGGGGAGAGAGCCCCTCTATTTATACGTTTTGGGAGCCCAGGGGGCCCTCCATGGGAGCTGTCTTTTTCCACTTTAATTCCTCTTGATTTCATCATGTGACTCCATTTTAGGTGAGGATCTTTCTTGCATGGGTGAGGTGATTTAAGGTTGGGTGATAATTCTTTCTCTGCACAGCCTCCATTCATCACATGATGGTCTTTTGGTGAGCTAATTATGATGTGATTTTCTTGGATTTTCCTTGCATGCATGAGGTGATTTCATTTTGGCTGAGGAGTTTTCTTGTGCACAGCCTTTTTTCTGTCACATGATATTCTGTTGGTGGATGAAGTACCACATGATGACCTTGTAATTCCTTTGCATATGTCTTATTTTAGGCTTGGTAGAAGTGGCTGTGTAATTTATACAAGTGTCATGGCTGTTTTTCTTCTTTTTAAACTTTTAAATGAGGTCAGGTGATAATTTCTTGCACTGATGAATTTACTGTTATGTATGAGATGATGTGATTTTTGAGTTTGACACATGCTGTGCATAGTCATGTGGTTGAGATTTAATTGGAATTGTGTACTGCATCCAGCCTGTTGTAACTAGCTTTGGTTTGCATGAGGTGATGAGTGGTGTAAATAATTTTGATTCTGTTTTAAGGTTTTAAGTGGGGTTACTGTGGTTATAAGATAAGGTACTCCTGTGGCTGTGTTGTAAATGAATTGCAGGAATTCCATGGAGTTGAGCTTTGCATAATGTGACTTTTCTATGTTGAGTTCTAGGTTGCTGTGTAATTCATGCAGGTTTCCTTTTCTTGCTGCATGAGTCCTGTGGCTATAAGGGGGTGTAAGGCTGGGTGGGTTGTGTAATTTGAAGGGTGGTACCTTATTTGTTGTAACTAGTTTGCTATATGTAACTTGATTTTTTACATATGCATAATAAAATTGAATAATCTATTTAAACACATACACTGCCCTTTGGTGCCTGTGCAATGGTTTTATGAGTTAAATCCAGCCTCTTGCTGTAAAACTGACCTTTTGGGTGTAAAATTGGAGTGTAAGTCTGCCTGTAGGCTGGATTTACTGCTGTTTTGGGGTACTATGAGCTTGATCCTGGTGAAAAAAACTGGTATGGAATACCACATCCCCCTCTCCATTTAATGCTGTCCCCAGCATTCCAGGTGAGAGCTCTCTATTCATCATCTGATTCTGTGGTTTCCTCAGATACCTCTTCCTCATTTATTGCTTCATCTTCTTCACTTTGTTCTTCTTCTGTGTCTTCTTTTGTGTTTATCAACTTTTCTCTTGGGTAGAACCTCTTGACTTGAGATGCTGCAAATCTTCTTGCTAATTCTGTTCCATAAAGTTTCTCAAGCTCACACCAGGGCGAATCTCGCGTCAATCGTCGGCGATTGACTTCACGTCGCACCGCGGTCAGTATAAAATCTTGCTTCAGTCGCGTTAGTGTCACTTTATAGTCACTGGATTTAGTGGGTCACGTCACGTCAGCGTCAAGACAACGTCAATCGTCTCACATGTGTCACATGAGAATGTCACTCAAAGCCCAAACCCATTTCAACACTATGCGCAACGTTCGTGTAATTTCACCTCATTGGCTTCCGCCTCCCCGACGCTTAGCATGCTTACGCACCCGCACCGCCCTCCATCCGGATGAGACTCCGACACTGCCCGCCCCTCTCCGTCCTCACCACTCCTTACGCTTTCACACCCCCGCCCCTACCATCCTCACGCTTGTGTAATACCCTCCCGACATGCCTCCGACACCACTGATGACCCTTACGCTTGTGTAGTGCCCTCCCGACATGCCTCCGACACAGCTTACCATCCTTACGCTCATGTAGTGCCCTCCCGACATGCCTCCGACAACAGTTACCCTCCCTCCCGACATTCTCCCGACACTGCTTACCATCCTTACGCTCATGTAGTGCCCTCCCGACATGCCTCCGACAACAGTTACCCTCCCTCCCGACATTCTCCCGACACTGCTTACCATCCTTACGCTCATGTAGTGCCCTCCCGACATGCCTCCGACAACAGTTACCCTCCCTCCCGACATTCTCCCGACACTGCTTACCATCCTTACGCTCATGTAGTGCCCTCCCGACATGCCTCCGACAACAGTTACCCTCCCTCCCGACATTCTCCCGACACTGCTTACCATCCTTACGCTCATGTAGTGCCCTCCCGACATGCCTCCGACAACGCTTACCATCCTTAAGCTTCCGTACTACATCCATAGTGTGTACGGTGGCTTGTTGGCGTACACAATGGACGCCATCGCCGAAATATGCTGAGTGGCCTTCTCTGCCAACAGGACCTCAGGGGAAATTGGTCAGTATATTCACAATGTTGTGGCTAGGGTTTAAATCATGAGACTCACAAATTAAAACCTAATAAGTGGACTATTTAAGACAAGAATTGTGTCTCCTGTTTCGCCGACAAAACCATTTTATTTCATATCAATCAAATGAACACTTTGCTTAGTCCTTACCTCATGAGCATTGAATAGTTCAAAAGTTGACTTTAGTAGGTTTCTCACTAGTCAACTTTATTCAATGTCTCACAGGGAAGTGATTTCATTTGCATGATATGAAATAATTTGCAAAACATCGCCTCCTTCAATTTCCCGACAAATCGCATTTGCACCTTTTTTCTTGAATTTGGATCTTTTATCAAAAAATTTTCAAACAAGTTAGCAATCAACTCGTCACCATCTATTTGCTTAATAAACTACCTCCGCTATGGCCCGAACCCCGGGAAATTCAACAGAATTCAATGAACGACCAACTTCAGCCCCAGAGAGTGGAAGTGAAATCTCTGATATCGCCAGTAGTCGTGAATTAGGCATTGAAGTAGAGAGCCAGTCACATGAAGATAATCAAGATCCACCAGTTCTTCCGGAATGTGAGTATGCATCCATCTTTAATATTTCAAATCTCTCAAAACCTGATATTGTGTCATAGCCTTTATTTCAGGGCAGCCTCCAAGCTCTCAGAAACCGAATTTTAAAAGTTATGAGAAGGAAAAGACTGTTGAACCTTGTGCACCGACAGAAGATGATGGGCAAAATGATGTAATTTTCAGTGGGGAGGTGGAAATTATATCCAAGGAACAATTTGTCTCCAACATTGCTCAAACAATCCCAAGGCTCGAAAAAATCCAAAATGATAGTAAAATTCCTGATTATGTGCGTCAAAAGATTGCTGAAGCCATGAGCCTGCTCAAAATGGATTTGAACCGTAAGTCCATTACTAATTCAAAACAAAATTGATAAAAATAGCTGCTTACAATATATGGGCAGGTGTGGAGGTGGGAGAATCTCTACCTGAAGGATCTCGAGTCGTAATTGGATTTCCAGGCAAAGGATTAGGAAAAAGACCAAATATACATGCGACCAAAAAAACAAACAAAAAACGCCGTACCTTTGAAGCCGCAAACGATTCTCGCGATCAAGGTGATGAAATTATCAATGTTGAAGGGGACCATATTGATAATGAACCTCCGCATACTGAACCCCCCCCAATACTCAATGAAACAATCCATGATGAAGCTCCACATACTGAAAGTCCCCCGATACCCAATGAAACAATGCATGATGCAACCCCTCCCGCCTCTCCTCGGAATATTCAAGCCTTTCAAGAAAGGGAAACAATTAAACATGATACAATGGGACGAGATATGACTGATATAATTCCCGACGCTGAGCCCGAAGTGTCATCCGCTGCGAATTTTCAAGGAATATTTTTATCCCGCATGGAAGAGTTTGCAGGCGTTTTGAATTATCATTCCAATATTACTCAACAATCATGGAAAAGGGGGCTTGATAATATCAATAGGATTTACAAAAATAGATGGGACAATTTACCAACAAAGGATGCTCATACATTCCTGCCCGTTGGTATTAAGGTGATCAGTAACCAAGATCTTAAAATGTCGGCTTGGCTGCAAGACCTTGAGATGGCAGGTGAGTTTTTTTTTATCTTTGTGCATGATACTTGATTATTGGCTGTTGACTGGTGATATAAATTGCAATATACAGGGTTAGATTTTTTTAAGCCAACCGAAACAGAAGCGTTTTTTGATCACAACATTTGGAATCTCAAATTGATGAAGGAATCAGCTAAACCTCCAGATAATCTCGCAAAATCTGAACACTCCTTCTTCAAAATGGTTCAGAGCCTTCTTTACCCCGCCAATCCAGTTAAACATTTTTGGGCAAATGTTATGTTTGAATCCATTAGTTTAGTCTCATACGATGTGATTGCACCCAAACCATATGTTGCACCAACATCAAATTCAACCGATCCTCTTGGACTCGAACGGGGAGCAGTTGAATACCTTGCCTCCTGCTTGAGTAAATCGAAGCAACGTGCAACCCAACTCAGCATTGAAGGTGGCGGGGCTGACAATGAGATATCCACAAAGCCGCACAAGAACCTGGAGGATCTAATGGATACAGTTATCCATTTGATGATTGCATACAACATGGTACGTGCACATACAAAGGTCGAAGCTAATGGCATCAAAGGCAAACTCACAAACTCAAAAAAAATGAGGCCATCAAAGATCTTTTGGCGTGTCACAAGAATCTTGGAATCAATCGAATTTGCTATGGTATATTAGCGGCATTCTGTGCGGCGGGGGTTCGTGGTTTGATGGTATGCTCAGATGACTGGAGAACAAGCTCAGTTAAAGGGGCTTTAGCACTAATTGACATTTCCGCAAAACTTTCAGAGGGTAAAAATCTAGTGGAGCCAGTGTGGCTACGTACTAATAAGTATATATGTAATTTACTGAATAAAAGTTTCTTCTCATCAGAGTCTTTTAACCCCACTGTACCTCTTAGATTTGATTTTGCACGATGCTTAGTATTAGACTTTGGTGATGCCTGGGTGGCGAATCGCGGGCTTGGTTCAAGTGATGAGGTCACCTTGACGGTACCCAGGTCAGCTAAACTCACAACCAGGATTGACCCGTTTTAGATTAGCTTTGTACTAGATAGATTGTAATTTAATTTTGCAAAGTGATTTATGAATTTAATAATCATGACTTCCTATCCTACTACTGCCCGGATGCCACAGTCTGAGTACCAATAGTAATTGTACGGCGGCATGCCTCCGTACATCATTGCAAAGACTCCGACAAGACGCAAGCTGAGTCAGGCATTTTGCCCGCGAGTAGCACATGCGGGGGCATTGCGGGAAGTCGCGTTTATCACTTCCCGCCAGCCCATAATAGGCAAAAGGTTCCTGTGTCTTTCAAGAGGAGTGGGATAACTAGGGATCCGCAGCAGGATGCATATTGCATTTGCGTGTGCTTGCAATATTCCAAATTGCTGGATTGGAAAGTGATTGCATGGGAACATCAATGTGTAAAATTGAATAATGCATTATCCACTGCAATTTTCAGGTTCAGGTATTTGAGATCGTGAATTTGCCAAGGTCAGGCGTGAGCTTTCTTTTTAGCCGCAATTAAAAAAGATTCATCCATCGCAATCCAATTTAGGTGATATTAAGAAATCAGTAATCATTCGGTTTCATTTCATTTTCTGCTGAAAGCATGCCATTCACGAAAAAAGGAAAAGAGCGTAAAAGGGAACTCGCGAGAAAGCGTCGGGCTGAGGAAGGAAAGTGTGAGTTACTCGCTTAATCTCAGTGTATATATATAGATATATATATATGCTTCCACATTTATGTGGCACCCTCATTGGGCCCCACTGAAGAACATGGGCTTTAGTCGGTTCAGATTGTGCCAATGTCATGTGGGCTCCAACAGGGAAGTCAAAGGATGTGTGCCGAAGAAAGCTCCTTGGCAGTATCTGATATCTTGTGTGCTTCAACACATAGTGATCCCGCAACCACTCGGGAATAGTAGCAGATCCCAAAAGACAAATGAGCGCAAAACGACCCGAATGAATAGGTTTTTTTCCTCCTCTCGCCCAACAGCACAAATATCAATGCCAGTATCAGCAAATATCACCCCAAGTGAAATTCGGAGGGTTGTGGATGTCAATCAGATCAAACGCATTCACTTTGGCCGTGTGGCAATTTTCTCTTCAACCGGATTACTCATTGCCCTTGTTGAATTCCGACCATTCACAACAATGAGTGAAGTCGAGGTCAATCAATGGGATGAATTATCACAATTCTTATTTCGCGAAAAGAGGTTCACTGACCCTATTGCAACAAATGGAGCATTACTGGAGGGATTTATGTTCGCGATTGGGTGGCGCAAATGCACCACGAAGAATGAACAATTTGGTCTGTATGGTAGTGCTGGCAAAATTGAAAATGCAAAAGATGAATGGCGGGACCGAGGTGCCAATCTTAGCTCGGTGGGTCGCATTCTAGGTCAATCCTTACGATATGTTGGGGATAATTTATTTCAGAAGATTCAAAATTGCTACAACTCATTGGGGGTTCCGTCTTTTGATCAAGTCAACTATGAAGGCGATATTCCGGCAAATCAGGGTGCATTCGAGTTCGCTTCCGCACTCACTTTCACCATGAATGGATTCAAAAACGCACCTCATGTTGATAAGGATGCATCGCTGTATGCTTCGGGATGGTGGTTTCAAGCTGATAAGCGGACCGGCCAAATTCAAAGAGATGCGTCAAAGCGGTGTACAGGGGGAAAATTGATTTTCCCAAATGAGCATTTTTGGATTGATCTATCCACATGTCATGGGCTCATTCAGGTAGTGTGGGCCAGTAGTACATTTGTTCATTATACTGATCCAGCACAGGACAACGAAAGCACGACACTAGTGGGTATGTCCGCACAATGCTCAAGCAGGTTAGCAAAAACAATGCGGCAAAAAAGCAATGGCTATTATGAGATTGGCGAGAGAGCGGGTTATCAAATCAGGGATGGTAATACAATCTCATGCCGATTCAAAGAATGAGGAGATTTGCAAGTGGGTTGGGTAAGTAATGGTGAGGTAAGGCAGAGGACAATATACACCAGGATTGGATGGATTGGAGTGCGGGAGATGGGGTGTCTCACATGAAAAAGGGGTGAAGTGGATTGTGTACCGTGGCATGCCATCGTACATCGGTCCTGGTTTGTTGCTATTGTCCAGGATGCCAATGCTTCACACGCGAATCCTCATGCTTGTGCAGGTTCTGACAATGCTAAAAGTTCCTTACGCCTATGCGGGGGGCCATCGCTACACACGCCAATCCTTATGCCTGTGCAGGCTCCCGAAAGTTTACACGCCAATCCTTACGCCTTTACAGGCTTTCGACGATTCACACGCCAATTCTTACGCTTGTGAAGCTTCCCCACAATGCTGAAATTTTCTTTAGCCTGTGCAGGCTCCCAACAATTCACACGCTAATCCTTATGCTTGGGGAGGGTCCCAAAAGTGCTAAAATTCCTTACGCCTGTACAGGCTTCCGACGATTCACACTCCAATCCTTACGCATGGGAGGGTTGCCAGCAATGCTGACAAATTCTTACGCCTGTGCAGGCTCCCAACAATTCACACGCCAATCCTTATGCCTGTGCAGGCTCCCAACAATTCACACGCCAATCCTTATGCCTGTGCAGGCTCCCAACAATTCACACGCCAATCCTTACGCCTGTGCAGCCTCCCGACAAGTCACACGCCAATCCTTACGCTTGTGAAGGTTCTAGCCAATTTAAACAATTCAATACATGAGTAAGACTAATAGCGTGTGACCATAGGAAAGGCCATGTTTCACGAATCTGGACTCGATTGCTCACATACGGGAACCTCCCGCTTTTTTACAGTTAAGAATGGGTATGGCTCTAAACCATGGGAGAAGAAAATATAGGAGAGGATAACGGCAACTATTGGGGCATTTTGAGAAAAAGAGGGTCACACAAACAAATACTCACTCAAACCTTTGGTAGGGCACTTATAAAACGTTTTCTCATGCAATAGGATATTTGAACCATTGAACAAAATATAACTTAACGTGAGCAAAGAATGTAATAGAAATGGAAAATAACAATCATTCAATACAAAAAATTTATATGAAAGAAAGTATTACAAATAATAAATAGAGGAAATAATGATTTTTTTTTTAAATTTTTTTATTTTTCTAAGTATTTCGAGACTATCCCGGTGATGTCCTCCTTTGGATAAGCCTCCATTGCCTTGCCAAGGAGGGAGTTTAGTTCCTCCCGGAATTCCCAGTGCATCTCATTTCGATGAGTTGCATCCACGAAAGGAATCATGTGGAGCAAGCGACGATGCTCCAACAAGATTCGGTTGATCGAATCGTGGACGATGGCTCGAGGAATCATTAGGGTCGGTCGCAGGTCGGTGAATTCCTGGCGAGCGTCATCGTGAGAATGAGACGAGCTTGGCACCGGGGGGGAGGAGGCGTTGGGGTTCTCGGGGGCACTGGAAGGGATCTCTGGGGAGGGAACCGGGGTTGGAGTGGAAGGGGAAGATGGTGGAGTCGGTGAAGAAGAAGGGGGAGGGGGATGGGGTGATCCCACGGGCGTATCGTCGATGATGATGATCGAGCGAGGAGTGGCGGGACGATCTGGAGACGGTCGAAGAAAAAATGAGGAAAGGTGAATATGGATCGAAGAGAAAGAAGGGGTGACTTACCATAAGGTTCCTCCGTGGATTGCGTAGGAGCCACCTCAGGTTCTGGCTCACGAGTCGTATCGTCCTCAGGTGGTTGGGACGATGGACTCGGGCCAGGAATAGGTGGCTCTTCGGTTCGGGAGGGTTCTAAAAAAGGAGTAAGAGTCAGTTCACTCGACTCAAAAGTGAAAGTGAAAATGAAATGAAACTTTGGCTGCTTACCACGGAATAATTCCTCAGACCATCGGGTGCCACTCGGGCCTGGAGTGGGTTGCCGGGGGGTTTGCTCGCAAGGCAAACTGGGAACGGGAGAGTCGTGTCGGGGGGGATTCGGGGGGTTTGGTTCTATGAGTAATGGAAAAAAGTCAGTATTATTGCGTGAAGAGAAATGAGATAAAGAGGAGAAATAAAACTTACTTTGGCGTTTGAATCCCATCGGTGACAAGACATGGTGACGATCAGCCCAAGCTCGAATGTCCTCTCGCCATCGCCATCCTTCATCGGCCGGATAATCACTTCGCTCCGGTCGAGGAGTGAAGTGACCATCGGATGGTGGCCTAGGAGGGGGAGTGGACAAATCGATACTGGAGGGGACAGGGCTAATCGTCCGGAATCGTTCCCGTTGGCCTGTTTGGGGGCCCGGCGTCCATTCACGCTCGGAAATGGTTTCATCATCGTCGACCACAAAGGAGTCCTCGCGAGGGCGTCTTGGGCGAGAACTCGTCTGGCCTCGTGGGCGGAAGGGGCGGACAACAAACGAACATTTCTTGTGTGCTTGTCGGCAAGCATCACAAGCGTCGTTCGTCGTCGAGGAGCGAATGCAGGGGATACCCCGCTTGGTGCATAACGTGCACGACATCTAAAAACAAAACAAAACAGGTTAGTAACTGAATAGAAAGTAAGCAATCAAGAAAGAAAAGGAAGACATACGATGATTTATATAAATTTAAAACGGAATCAATATAAAAACGCTCTAGTCGGAAGTTTTTAAAAGTCTGGAAGGAAGTCGTGAAGAAAGAAAAATATTAATATCGGTACATAATGTTGACTAAAGTTTAATTGGAGAAAACGTACAAAGTAGATAGAAGTGGGGTTCTGAAAGTATTAGCAGGAAAAACAAAAAGCGAGCAGGAAGGGGAGTGGGGTTAGTCGAGTGCGAAAGAAAAGACTGGAAAGGCAGGAAGACGAGGGGGAATACGCACAAGAAGGACAAACGCGGGTGAGGTTGAGCGAAGTGGAGCGGGTGAGAAAGAAAGTGAAGTGCGTGTCGTGTGAAGATGGTCTTTTATACCAAGGGGAAGCTGAGACGATCTCAGCAGTTGCAGCACCCGCAAAAGTCTCAGCTTCAAGGCGTGTGGGCAAAATTGAAGCTGAGTCTCAGCGAATGCTGCAACTGAGAAGTGAAATGCTCGCGTGAGGCAGAAGAACAATGGGGGTCTGGCTGAGTATTTCAATTTATTGAATTGTCAAGCTGAGTATTGCAATTTATTGAATTGTCATGCTGAGTCAAATCCCCTTTGTTTCCTTAAATTGCCACCCGATCACCCAGGAGGGTGGTCGTGAGGCCCTTATTGATTGTGCATTGTGGGTGCAATGCACAAGTGACCGCGGCAAGATCACCGGCCTTATGGCCTGGTGATAGTCTTTGAACAAAGGGGGGGGCTGTAAGACAAGTGAATACAGCGTGAGCTTGCCTCGACCCATTGCTCAGGTTTGCTTTCGGGTCATAATTGAAATGCTCAGTGGCTGAACATTTTAATTGCACAGTAATTGAACAATTGATATAACAATATCAAATGCACCGCTGAGTATTGCAATTTATTGAATTGTCAAGCTCAGTCACATCCCCTTTGTTTCCTTAAATAGTCACCCGATCACCCAGGAGGGTGGTCGTGAGGCCCATGTTGAATGTGCATTGGGGGTGCAATGCACAAGTGACCCATGCAGAAAAGCACCCGGTGCATTTGGTCACAAGTGACCGCGGCGAGATTACCGGCCATATGGCCTGGTAATAGTATGTGAACAAAGGGGGGGGCTGTAAGACAAGTGAATACAGCGTGAGCTTGCCTCGACCCATTGCTCAGGTTTGCTTTCGGGTCATAATTGAAATGCTCAGTGGCTGAACATTGGAATTGCACAGTGATTGAACTATAGATATAACAATATCAAATGCACCATGCTGAGCCATTGCTCAGTCGTTTTTGTATGCGCGCACTCTGAGCATTTGGCACAGCATCGGATGACATTTCAGCCAGGTGCAGCATTTCACACGCTTTGGTGAAGTGCTCCAAACTGAGCCTTCCAATGAACTATTGCAAAAGAGTTCATTCCATGGCTTTACTGAGCACTTTCTCACGGTGCGTTTGACCATGACATGCTCAGCTTGCGTGTGCAAATTGGGTGAAACGCAATGCTGAGCATGTGGCACATGAGCTACGTAAATGCAAACGATCGGAAGGTGCATGCACATTTGCTAGATGGATGCAGGCTCAAGTAGTATTACACCTTCCTGATCTGTACAGTACAGTCGACACTGTAGTACGCAGTACACCTTTGTAAATGTACTGCGGGGCAGAGCAAAAAGCTGTTCAACAATGTAACATGCAATAACGTCAAGCCATCGAGTCATATCTCTCACCTGCATCCCTTTGATGCACCTTGTTGGACAGCTCTGCCTAACTACGGCACAGATGCGCATGTAATCCAAATTAATGTAAGTGGGTCTTAATGGGATGACTTAATATTTGGGTCTAACACAAAGAGTTGATTCACTCCGGTGCCATTGTTGGGGCAAACAATGACTGGCCCGCTTGTTCATTGTCGGGCAGCCACACGCTTTCATACGCACCCCCGATGGGTCATACACAGGCAACTTTCACACGCCTGGAAGACATTTTACTGCCAGTCTTCCAGCTGCCTATTTTCTTGGTCGGGTTGTCAGCTTGACTGCAGACGCTCACCCGCTTGCGCGTGGAAACCTGAGGCCAATCAGTGTGGATTCGCTTCAGCCTCATCCACATTAGAATAACAATCCCAGCCTATGATTGCTGAGGCTGGTCATGTTCGCGTGGGTATCTCCCACCGCGGGTCATTTTCTTCACGTTCTCACACGCCCCGCGCAAGTTGTGGCACCTGGCTTGCAGCCAAAAAATTCCTCGGGCGTGTGGCCTCTTTCTCCGGAGTTCTGTACGCGCGTGAGGCAAAGAGGCCAATGCCAATCTCGGTGGATTAGTACTCGCCTCAAACGCCATAGGGGTGAATGTATATGTGGATCACGGCTCACGGCTGGCGCCCCCTTTGATCATCCCAGACATTCCCCCCTGAACGCCCAGTATGCATCAGTCAGCAAAAAACTTCAGGCCAAACCAAAGTCATGTTCGGTGGCATGCCACCGAACATATCTCACCCGCCCACACACAAACATCCCCACAGTGAGATTGCCCTTTGAAACTGCCAACATTGCCCAGTAGGTCCCTGTGAATAATTAACCTGGGGAGGATACGCTCATTGTTCGCTGTCACACCAGCGAACATGACTGCATGCCTCTAATATGCCCTCCACAATAAGCTGCTACAACCCACCCAGTTTCGGATGTGCTAATGTCAGCCTTGTTCCACCAAAGGTTTCGTAACTCGCTGCAGATCCAGCAGTCAAATGGTGCACCCACATTTTGGCCACCTTGCCTTGATATATGCCCCAAACCGGATATGAAAATTATGAGCCCAAGAGGCCCACCTCCATCAAGACCATGCACGTAACCACAGGCCATCCCCCTTTTGGCCTGTTGCTGCCACTCATATAAGTTCCCCACCTGCGCTTATTCCTCTTCATTCCCTTTAGCTAACCCTTCCCGATCATATAATTCCCAACTGTCCCCAAATAATTCAAAATAGCCATCATGTCAACCCCTTCACAACCACTTTGCATTGGGATGATTAATATTCGTATTCAAATAAATAGTGATATAACCTTAAAGCCTGAGAATTCCCACTTAGGTTCTTGGATTATCCTATGGCACAATCAACACAACATATTCGTATATCTCCCCAATCACCAGCATGCTATTGGCTCTCTCCCGGGAACCCTTTCCCAAACGTTGATACCATTCCTTGGGGCACCCAAAACGTTCATGCACTGTGGTCCTGGTGGGGCATGGATTGAAAATTGCCAATCCAATCCTACTCAAATATTATTCGTTGAGGGAGTATTTATGACTGATGCCAATGATCCCTCCTCATCTCAGAAACCCAATCTAGCATTGATGTTCTTCACATGGTATCCAAACGTTCTATTCATAATGGAAAGCTTTCGAACACAAGATTTCAAGCTTAAAATGCCCAAAGAATATGACTGTACTACTCATTGTCAATGTCAACTCTTTACTCCGACATTTCCCGCTTCAAACTCGACGCCTGCTTCATATCCTGCTGTTTCATCATTGATTTCCAAGCAAAAACTGATACAATTACCCAGTGGATCAGACCTCCCCATGATGACCCCGCCCCATGCCATTATTCAAACCCCCCTCCTCCCTCATCAAAAGACCGGACTAGCTTTTCTCTGGGATCGAGAAATCCCCAATGGCCAATCAGCCCGTAACCTTTGGGCAACCTCACCCCCAGGATCCACTTTTAATGCCAGGCACATCATTACAAACAAGGTCGTTAGCTCATTTGAATCCCTTTCGACCAATACCCCTCTTGGAGGACTGCTTGCGGATGATATGGGATTAGGTAAAACCATTCAGGCCATTGCTCTAATTGGTACCTCCAAGGAGCGGATGATTGCAAACCCCCATCGCTCCACGCCCACCATGATCATCTGCCCCCCTCGCTTAATTACCAACTGGCAATCAGAAATATCCAAGCATGCTCAGGCTGGAGCACTGCATGCCAAAATCTACCATGGTCCCACTCGTCACTCATTATCCCAAGCCGACATCTTAAAATATGATATCATCATCACTTCTTACAATACTATCACCCAAGAATTTAAGCAAACCAATCCCTCTACATCATTCATTTTTCAAATCAATTGGCATCGTATAATCTTGGATGAAGCACAGTGAGTGGCTGAGCTTAAATGATTCAAATTACCTTTTATATCCAATAACCCTTGCCCCCTCTTATAGCTATATTCGCTCTCAATACACTGCCACTCACCGTGCCATTAATAGCCTCCTTTCATCCCGTCGAATATGTTTAACGGGCACACCTATTCACAACACCATTTATGACCTTTTGGGCATAATATCCTTCATCACTCAACCCCAGAGCGCCAATCAAGATAACTGGTCACCATTCATCCTGAGTAGTCTTTCAAAAGGTTGCAATGATATTTTGCATTTGGCATTGCGGCATTTAAGTTTGCGCCGCACCAAAACCACACATCTCGAATCTCTCCCCACTATTAGCCATCATTATGAGCTGCTCCCACTCAACCCGACCATGCAGCAAGAATATTCCACATTATATGAAGAATTCCTATCATCCAAAAGCAAAGGACCAGGAGAGTTTTTCAGAAATATTAATAAGCTGCGAATATGTTGTAACCATCACATCATGCTTAACACAATTGCGGAGGCGGAGCTGGAAGACCCCGAGGGCAGGAGCACTCAGGATAACTCCCCAAGAATCACACGAACTATTGTGGATGTGGAAACATGCATGATGAGTAGTAAAATTGCACACCTCCTACAAAGCTTAATGAAGAACAAACAAACAAGGTGTGGTCCAACGAAATCGGTGGTTTATACCCAATGGACCCAATTTCTAGATTTGTGCGTTAATTCTAATATGCATCCATTACCAATTGACTCCATCTGACTTTTTTATATTGTAGAATTGGTATTGCTCTTGCCCATCACTCTATCCTTTCAGCACGAATTGATGGAACAATTACACCACGAGCGCAGGACAAGGCGCTTGAGAATTTCTTCAATAATCCTGAATGTGAAGTACTCATTGCATCCATTGCCGCGGCTGGAACTGGCCTCAATATAACTTGTGCTAATGTAGTCTATTTAATGGTGAGGGGCCCCCCAAAATTCTCCCCTGATTTTCGGACCCTGACATCCACATTTCCAGGAGCCCAATTGGAACCCAGCCATTGAGGCTCAGGCTGTTGATCGTCTACATCGTATTGGCCAACAACGACCTGTACAGGTCATCCACTATATCACTCCTCATTCAGTTGAGGTCAACATGCGGAAGGTACCTTTCAAGCTCATCTTTTACTTGATTGTATTACTATTCTGAAATCATTCCTTATGGGAATGCCATATTCCAATTACCAATAGGTCCAAGAAAAGAAAAAATCATTAACTGCCTGAGCCTTACTGATATTATATAATTTGTGATTGACAAAGTTGATAACTCCTGTTGACTCTGGCACAGGTCCACAATTATGAACACCATGAGCTGGATCGAACTTCTTCAATATTTCCTCAATGAAAATGAGCAATAGAGTATTATTGCAAGGGAGACGGTGATACATTTCAATTCATATTGTCTATATTCTAACATATTTAGCAAGTTGTTGCATCCTTAAGAGATAATAATCAGATTTTATTACACCTGCACAAATAATTCACAAAATTTTAATTTGTCACAGTGCTATACCGTGACCAATTACTAAGTTATTGCAGAGCATCACCATTAGGCCTAATAACTGGCATGTCAAGTATCTTGAGGGCGCTAGTCTGCATCTTACTACAGCCTTTGAGCCAATCTTGATCAAATACCTGAAATGATAGGCCTTCCGGAATATCACCATCATCTGTCGATCGTAATTCTGGCAATCTATCAATAGTTTTTTTACCCTTTTTTTTAATCCGATTACAAAACTCTATGTCTCTATCCATTTTCAATACCAAATCATTAAATAACTGGGAGCGCCAGCGTAATCCCACTTTGCGGTAAACTTGACGGCCATTTTCCAGTACCTCCTCAGTATCTGAGCATACTCAAGGGTCATTGAATTGTGATGCTAGGATGGGAAATTTAGCCGTATCACACCATTCACGACGGCGCTCACAGGTCTGCACATAATCAAGTAGATCATCATCAGACTTGGTCCACAATGAAGAAGAGATACAGTAACTAACTCTTTGACGAATCTTTGCGAGCTTTTGATTCTCTTTCTTTTTTACCAAATACTCGGCATCCTTTTGAATAGACTTCCATTCTCTTTTCAAATAAGTGAAATATCGCTCCATTAAAGCCGCCACGACCCCATAGTTGTTATGATCCTTGTTCCAACAGTAGTGATGATACTCAGTGCTGACAAGTGCGAGACGGAATGTACGGTAAAACACCATAGACATCAGCTCGTTGAACGGATGTTGCCATGAGCTCTCCCAGTCCCAAGTGAATCGCTTTAGTCCTAGCTTGTGGAGCTCATTTTCGCAGTAGCTTTGGAAACCCTGAGACTGAACCTGTGTTGATGGCTCATTGAACACATCCTCGGGGACATAACCGAGATGACCAGCCACTTGAATTGCAATTTCACGCTCTTCTGTGCTGGGTGGTGTTGGTAGTGAGGAAAAATCCTTATCCCTAACTTTGAGTAGGAACAGGCAATGTGCGTGTACTGCTGATCTCATTCCATGGACATTCTCTGGAAGTTCTGCCTTCAGCCATTTTTGTTGCTCCTTCTGGCTTGCACGTTTCGCCACATTGTGAGCTTTGCGGGCCTGGTTCCTTTGCTGTCTGACCTCGGATTGTTCAAGCATACTCTGGGCGAGGCCCAGCTGAGGATGGGTGAACTCACTATTTGATTGAGTGCCTTGCTCATGCGCTGTGAAATTGTCCCTCCTTGGTTCATCATTTCTTTCACTTTGAGTCGGAGACATGTTCTCATCCTCATCATCCACCATTGTTTCTCTTGATGTACTGGCATGACCCGTTCTTGGTTTGGAGGCATATGGATGATGACGTCCACTGACTTTCTCTTTATGGACCAGAGGTGAAGACGCATAAAGTTCATCCCCTGCTATGCAAATCATCAGTTAACACATTAAAACATTAATGAAGACTGGTCATCCTCACGATCTTCAATTGGCTCCTGAGATCGGACTGACTTGCCTTTAGGTGCCATATCTAACCCATGAAACAAACATATCAAATCATGAATAAGTTTCTACTCCAAAATTCAAATGACTTACTTTGATGAAGCGTCAATACTGGATTTCCCTCCGACAGACCGCTCCAAGTTACATTTTCCAAAGGTCTTTTTCGTCGCCCCCCATCCACGCGCCTTTCATCACCCACATGAACCTGCGATCCTGATGGAATATTGAGGGTTGGCTGTTTACTTTGGCCAAAGGGATCCTGGGATGCGACTGGACTCCGACCGGGATTAAGGAGGAACTCACGTGGAAATTTTGATTGGGGATTAGCATGTGAGGAGATTTGAGGTGTGCCTTCTGGCCCCTGAGACACATGAATTTGTGTATTAGTGGGATTCGGGGGAATTGGAGTGACGGAAATATTTGGGATCGACCAAGTGCTTGAAGTTGGAGCCTTTGGATTGCCCACATCAATGTTAAGACCTGATACATTCATTGAGGATGCGATAGGGGTTGTGAGAGGAATGTTGGGGCTCAATGGTGACTGTGTTTGAACATATTCTATGCTAGATTCACTATTTGAGTCATGAACAGAACCTGAACGGGATTTATGTGACTTGAAAGATGACATAAGGGCCGAAAAAGTACAGTAATATTTTTAACTAGATAAAACACCTCAGTATTATGATAAAATAGAGTGATATGAGATGAAATCTTTTCAAATTTAGAATAGAGAAATTCTATGAATAGTTGGAACTAAGTGTTGTGTGGAAGTCGGATAAGACTCTTTTGAGGAGAATCCTCCCTGCCTCCTCTTGAGCTCCTCCGCTTTTGTCGGAAACCACCCTGCACGGCCTACCAGCATATAATGTGATATTTCCTTGATCTGAAAGGGGACCCATCATCCATAGGTAATCATATTTGGTAACATTTCCGCCTCCCCATTGTCACATTTTGTGAATTATCCAAACTGCCAATATATGCATTGAAATTCCCCAACATTGTACATCTGTAAAGGGGTATATTCATGAAGGATTTACCCACAAAAGAGACATCACCTTTTCACGAAAGGCAAGACAATCCAAATCACATTCCAACTGATTCAAAGCCCGCCGTACTCAAACCAAATACCAAGACTTTAGCTGCACTCCAACCCCTTATGTAATAGAGTTATATAGTTATGTCTGTAATAAGGTTTAAACCATGTACGATGGCGTGCCAGCGTACATGGATTAAATGTTAATCCCCTCAATTCAATGGTAACACTTCACTAATGGAACCCCCTCAATGGTCAAACCCGCACTATCACAATGTGTAAATAAACTAGAATATGTATGAGCATTGAGCAGCATGGCATTTTACCCAATTAAACGCCTAACCAATTCCGCCATCCAGATGAGACATGTTAAACTTTATCCACTGCAGCTCATGCTCCATTACAAATGGGATAAAATCCTCAGCTGGCTCAAATCATCTCCCGCTTCATAAATAATCACTGAATTTTATTTCCAATTAATAACACTCCTAAACACTTTCACATCAACCATAGATATTTATACACAAACCAACCGTACTCCCAATTCCTGCAACAATGACAACCCGGCCATATTCCTCAATGCGTATATGCATGTGTCAACACTGCTCAACTCAAACACATTCTTCCCCTGAGGGTGATAGGCAAGGGGTTGCCTTCACACCTTTCCAATATAAACAGCACATTAAAAAGCTCAAATCAACCATTGCACCCAAATCCCTTCCAAACATCCCTACTTCTGCATCAGGATCTGGGTGCCCACAAATTCTATTGGATCAAATCTTCCCAGCTGATTATTCACGTTTGACCCAAAGCACTTTCTCAACTCCTGCGGGTCTCAATTCAACTGCACAGAAACCATATAGTGGCAGTCAAACCCTTCCCCCACAAGACCTAGGAATGATAATATCTGCCATTCTATCATTAAGGTATAATTTACCCCGCAGGGCTTCACGCATACTCAACCCCGCCCTGAACCTGCTGATCAAGTCCAGTATCTCAAGCTCAGCTGGTCCCCCCGCTCCTGCATTCCATATACCTCAAGATCTGAGTACCATATTTGAACATCTCCAATTGGAGCCAGTGATTCAAAACTATATATGTTGTCCTCAATGTTTCTCTCTTAATGGCCTTACTGAATCAGTCACAACTGACCAACCCCACTGTCAACGCCATAATGACCCAAATGATCATGATCCCCCTTGCACACAATCATTAGGCAAATTCATCTATTCATCTGAACCCCAAACCCAAAACACAACCAACATGAAGCAAAAATTTATACCAACAAAACATTTCATTTATCAACCATTCAAAAATTGGCTTGCCAGATTCCTCCAGCGGGCTGGAATTATGGACATTCTGCATCAACATCAACAATCCCAAACTCCCGAAGATTCCCCAAAACGTGACGTCTGGGATGGATTGGTCTGGAGACGCTTCACTGGCACTAGAAATATCCATGACCCCCCATTCATGTCCATTCCTGGTGCATTGGCCTTCTCCATATATGTGGACTGGTTTAATGCACATGGAAAGTCAACCCGGTTGGCTAGCATTGGACCTATCATGCTTATTTGTCTTAATCTCCCCCCAAGTGAAAGATTGAAGCCCGAGAATGTCTATGTTGCAGGAATCATCCCTGGTCCGAAGGAGCCAACTGCGCTTCAATTGAATTATCTATTAATGCCACTCATCAACGAGCTCAAAGAGCTATGGCAAGGTTACCATTTTGCACCCACCTCAACAGGTCCATCAGGATCCTTTATCCGTGTTGCCATCCTCACAGCCATTGCGGATGTGGTTGCCATGCGCAAGCTTACTGGATTTATTTCCCATTCAGGAAACCACTTTTGTAATTTTTGCACCATTCACAAAGCTCAAATTGAAGAAATTGGTCCTCAATTTCACTACACGCGCTCATACCAAAGTCATAAATCAACCATTGCCAAATGGCTTCGGGCAACCCCACAACAAAGACAAGCAATTTTCTCTGAGTATGGAGTGCGATATTCAATTTTGGAAGACCTTCCGTATTGGGATGCAACCAGAATGGTTAATCTTGACATAATGCATAATTTAATACTTGGAATTTTGAAGGATCATGCAACTTTCAAATTGTGCATTCCAGAGGCGAAATCAAAAATTTACTTCAGGTCCCGCAGGAAATCCAATGACACCAACAGTTCAGACTCAGATTCCATGACCTCCAACAGCTCTCTTGATAAAATCACATTGAGAGAGGCCCGCTCCCTGAGAAGAGACGCAGCAAAAATAATAAATGAGCCACTCCCCACTACTTCCACCCGAAAAAACTACTTCCCAATGCCCACCCCTAACACAGAACATCCATCTAGTGGTTCTGCGGAGATTCCTTCATTTGATGCCGATTACATCCCCACTTCTGAAATACCCTCTGAATTGGATATCACTGCACTGAGTGATCACCAGATCAAGGGTGAGGCTCTTGAGCATCTCCGACAAATCATATCTGAGACCATAATTCCCTCATCATGGACAAGAGTTCCCCGCAAAATGGGTTCCCCCTCTCATGGTAGCTTAAAAGCCGCTGAATGGGCTCTCTTATATAAGGTCTATATTCCATTTCTAATGCTCAGTCAACAGATGTCATTAGATGCACACCAATCTGCCAACACTCAAAGAAAAATGGGTCAGTCAGAAGAACTTGCAAATGAACTAGCCAAGAATACATTCCATTTGATTAGTGCTATCAACATTGCCACAAGCTGGACTGTTTCAATAGATGATGCGACTGCATTTGCTGAACATTGGAAAAAATTCCGCCTTTCCAATCAACACCTGTTCCCAAAACAGAAAAGTAAACCAAATCATCATTTTGCTGATCATATTCCCGAACTCTTCCAACGTTGGGGCCCAGCACAAGCCTCAGCCACATGGGGTTATGAGCGCTTGATTGGAGTATTTGCAAAGATGCCAACAAATAACAAGATATGTAAGTCAATTAATAAGATCAATATATTCACATTGATTAAACACCTGAACTGAATAAGACTAACTTTTTGCAACTCTGAATAGATGATATAGATAAAACCTTACTTCAACATATCTGTCGATGTTCCAACCTTTCCGTTCTCCTGAAATCCCCATCTGTGCCATGTGAAATAAAACAGCTTTTCGAATCACAGCCACCTGCCGTGTTCAATCACCATAAATATAACAAGCCATCCCGCCATGACCAACAAAATTATGATTGCCTGGTTGAGTACTTACAGACTTTTCATGCAACAAGGGAAATAGTTGATTGGATCAGCTTAGACACTACCGTGCAATCCACAAGTCCTCCCACTTCAAGGATTGTCTCACCTTGGTATTTTCCAGTTTCAAACATTAATATTGGGAACAATATATTTTCAACTGAATCCAAAAATATCAGCAACAGTGTGATATGTTTTCTGAGGGGCAACTCACGACAATTTGGTATTATTGATAGCATTTTCAAAGTCTCTGAGCCATCTAGCATACTGAACAATAACTTTCTGATTTTAAAACCTTTGAAGATTGATGTGAATTTCCTACCAGATTGGCCGCATCTGAATATTTATAAAGCTGTTGGTTTTGATGATGGACACTTGATTATATCTGAAGAAGAAATAGAAGGTAACTGTGGATTGTATGATAACAAAGCTCTGTCATGTGGACTGCTTGTAATGATAAAGCCGTTATTTCATGATATTTAGTCTACTAAAATGCAAATCTCTCAGATTCATTAGCAATTTTGCTAGTGAAATAATTGCCTCAAAATTTAGTGACAGAGACATGCCATTGTGACAAGCAAAGCCCATTATTTCACATTGCCACAAAGAACTTACTATTTTGACATTGGGTACAGTGTGAATAAGCCAAGTCCAATGATCAAATGACCCATACACTCACCTTTCACAGCATCCAAGATTTCTAACTGCGCCATCATCATGTTGGAAGCGGAATCGGCTTTTGCGTACCCACACCCGCATGTGCACCCGCACGCGCCAATGCACACGCACACGCACACCCACCGGCACGCGCCAATGCACACGCACACGCACCCGCACACGCACACCCACCTGCACACGCCAATGCACACGCAAACCCACCCGCACACGCCAATGCACACGCAAACGCACCCGCCCCCACGCATGCACACGCACACTTCATGGATGACCTGGTGAAGTCAAACCCCCCGCCTACATCAAGACTGGCTGAAGGACATCTTTGATGTGTGTGTGTGCAAACAGGCGGGTCTGGTGTAATTTTTACCAATCATCGGACGGTTGTGGGATGATCAGGCGGTGAGGAATCTGAGTTGAAGGCACAGGGGAACCAATATTATTGGATGTCACAGGATTTGGTGTAAGACCAGAGTGTGACGTGTGCTCGACGTTCGCTTGATTTTCGCTTGACGTGAGCTCGACTTTTATCCTGCTTGACGTTTGCTTGACGTGAAGTCAATCGCCGACGATTGACACGAGATTCGCCCCGGTGTCATATGGTCCATTGTTTATTTGTCTGATTACTCTGTAGGGTCCATTCAATTTGTTTTTGAAAAGTAGTCCTAAATTAGTTTCTATTGCTTTGTTGTAAACCAGGACCAAATATCCTGGATTGAGTGGTGATCTTAGTTGGTGTGCCATTCTTCTATCCCAATATTTCATTGAGTCTTCCCTTGATTTTTTGAGTTTTTCTGCTGCTTTTCTTCTAATCTCTTCTTTTCCTTCCAACTTTTTGGCTCTGGCTTCAAGTAATTCCTCAGTTGTGGATATTTTGTGCCATTCTACTGCTAAAAATGTTTTTGTTTCAATGTCGATTGGTAATACTAGTAGTTGTCCAAATTGGAGTTCATATGGTGAGAAACCAGTTGTCCTTTTAGTGGAAATTCGGTCAGCCAATGTCACTAGTGGTAGATATTTTTTCCAATTTCCTCCATTTTCTCCACACATCTTGACTAATGCATCTTTGGGTTGCTTATGGCCCCTTTCAACAATTCCTTGAGACTCTGGGTAATAAGGTGTGGTGACTCTGATCTTTGATCCTGATTTCTTTACTGCATCTTGCAATTATTTTCCAAACTCTGGCCCCCCATCAACAGTTACTTCCTTTGGCGAGCCATACCTGCATATCCATTCTGAGGTGAACCATTCTGCAACTTCTTTTGCTGTTAATTTGACTAGTCCAACTGTTTCTGGCCATCCTGAAAAATCATCCCTCGCCACAACCATATACTTCCATCTTCCAGATTTGATATGGACTGCATCCATACTGACTCTTTCAAAGATTGTTGATGTTGCTGTAGATTTTCCTTGTTCTCTTTGTAAGTTTTGACTTCTCTTTTGGCAGTATAGGCAAGATTGAACCCATTTCTTTACTTATTTCTTCATTCCTTCCCACCAAAATCTTGCTTTAATTCTTCTGTAAGTTTCATTTTCCCCTCTTTGGCCCATGTCTTCATGAAGTGACTTTAAAATGTAGCTTTGAACTTCTTGACTTGATATCACCAGTTGAGGTTTTGGGTTGTTTCTTCTTTTAAGCTGGCCATCTTCAAAGAAAAAGCTGGGTGACCTTCTTTTAATCCTTCTAAACTCTTCATCTTTGCTTGATTGTGGTTTTTTCATTGTACTTAAGTATTCTTGCATTCTCTTCCAAAATCCTTCTTGTTTGGTTGGTACTTATACTCCTAAAAAATGGAGTGAGTTTACATTCTTGGCCCCAAATCCAGGGTGTGGCTTGATCCAATTTTCTTCTTCATCAAATTCTGGTGCATCTTCATCTTCTTCTTCTGAGTTTTTTGGTCTTCTGGATAGCCCATCTGGCATAGTAAAAGTTTTCCCTGGTTTGTGTACCAAATCAAAGGAAAATAGTTGAATGAAAGCCACCCATCTTGTCATGGGGGCATTGGGTAAGCAAGGGGTCTTGATCATTTCAATTAAGGCCTTGGCATCAACCTGTAATTCAAAATGTTGTCCACAAAGTATTGTTTGAAGCTTCTTGAGAATTCTTGCAACTCCATAGAGTTCCAATTTGGGTTGTGAGTAATTTGATTCTAATTTTGAAAAAGTTATTGATTCATTCAATACTGGTTTGTCTTTTCCTTCTTTGTCTTCTTGAGTGAGTACTGCTCCTGCAGCAATGTAGCTTGAGTCTACTGCTAGCTTAATTTTTCCTGCTCCTTTGTCATAATCCAATTTCTTGAGGGTTATTTCTTCTCCAACTATTCTTCTGAGCTTATGGAAAGCTTCTTCACATTTTTGATCCCAGTCCCAGTCCATATCTTCTCTTGTGAGCCTTCTGAGTGGTGATGCAACTTGTGAGAAGTTTTCAATGAACATCCTTACATAGGCACAAAGTCCACGAAATCCCCTTATTTCCTTCTTGTTAAGAGGTGTTGGCCAATTCTGAATTTTGCTAATCTTTTGTTTTGAAATTTTTCTTCCTTTAAATGATACAACATGCCCTACTATGTCCAAAGCTGGAACACAGCATGCAAACTTTGATCCTGAGATAGTAAGTCCTGCTTCTTCAATCCTGAATAAAACTCTTTCTAAGGTTATGGCATATTCCCATATAAATCTTCTGATTGAGGGGTTTTCTGGTAGTGTTTCTTGGTTTTAGAGGGATCTTGGTCCTTTTACTCCTCCATCGTCAATGAAAATTCCTACACTTTCTGGTATTTCTTCTTGGAGTATCCAGGTCATTTGGGCTTGGTATACTGCTACTGAGTTGGTGGCTCCTTGGGGTAGTCTTGTGAGTTGCATCCTTCCAAGGGGTGTTTCAAAAGTGGTGAGGGGTCTTGTAGTGACATCTAATTCTCTTTCATCATATCCTCCCATGATGTCTCCTAGTCCATAGCATGCTCTTCCTGCAAATGAATCTACAAATTCTTCAATGTGAGGTGGTAAGCCAGCATCCTTGATGGTGAATTTGTTGTGTTCTTGAAGGTCATGGACAATTCTGAGTTTCCCATTTGATTTGGCCACACAAAAGATTGGGCTTGTGTAGCTTGAGGTGGATTGCTCATAAAGTCCAGTCCTGATTCTTTGTCTGATTAATTCAGTAAACTGAGGTAAAATTGATTTGGGAATGGGAATTGGTTTCTTCTGCCAAGGTTCATGAGGTATTACTGGTATCTTGTAGGGTTTTCCATATGAGTGTTTGAGTATTCCTCTTTCTTCTTCACAGAAAGCTATTGCTTTTTCCCTTAAGGTAATAACATTTTTGAGTAAAATTATTTCTTCATTTGATAACCATCCTGGTGGGCCAAAATTTCCTATTGCAGTCTTTCATTGGTGACCTTTAAAGTTTCTTGAAATATAGGTTGGTTTGGTGATAAGGGTGTTTCATAAGAATCCCTTGACAAAGGTGGTCTTTCCAAAGGTGGGTTGAGGTCTTGAGGAATTGGCTCATTCACTGGTCTCACCTTCTTCAGGACTGATTTGTATTTGGCTGCTAAAATTTGGTGATCCATCTTCAATTAGTTACTTTGTTTCTTCTTCTTACTTGAATAATTATTTCTAAGAATTTGCCAGTGTCCTGAAATATTGAGGTCTTCACAATTCTTCTTTCTTCTTTCTTCCATAAAAATGTAGTTTAAGGTCATACAGGACCTACAACTAGGTGTGTAACCCCTGTATATTATGTATACAAGTCCTGCAGTTTAAGTCATGCAAGGACCTCCTGGCCTAATCCAAGGGCTTATCTTGATTCTTGAGCTCCTTTGGGCTTGATTTTGGATTCCACTTGACTCTTGTTTTATTATTCAATCTTCATGATTCCCATTTGATTCAAGATTATTGTGGTTGTTTTATTTCTTGATGAGGAATTTTATTGTCTTAATTGATGGCTTGGGACTCCACTTTGTTCATTTTTCCCAATTTGATAATGCTAAACACCTGTGAAACCCCTTGTTCCTGTTACACAAAGGGAGCAGTTTATTGTCATGCTAAGGACAAAAATGGTCCTTCAGCACTTCTCCTGACTAGGACAATCCCCTCCAGCTTCTTGGCTGTTATTTTTCTTTTTTTTTATGATTTTCCCTGCCCAAGTCTACAGGGGAAGCAGTTTAGTGTCATGCTGAGGACCTCTTGAGTCTTCAAGCTTCTTTAAAATCCCAAGGCCAATTTGAGTTGAGCGTTTTACATCATCTTGTTGGTCCATCATGTTGAGTGAGTCCTGAGTCAATAATTAATTAAGTGAGTCATCCTTCAGTCCATAAATATTTACCAGTGATTCTTGAATTCCAATTGAGTTTCAATCCAGAATCAAAGAAATGTCCAAGGTCTTGTGTTGTCCAAAGGTTAATCCATGAGGAAATCCTGCTTTTCTTCATAAATAATCTTATTCATTTTCAGTATTCTGAATAATTGTCCTATGATAAGTTGTTTCCAAATTCTCTTGCTATTTCTTCAAAATAATTCATGTCCTTTTGGCTCTTCTGTATTCCTAAAATATAAATGATAAATGATAATAATAAGATGATTTGAAATTGATTTTTATATTGATTGATTTATTTTATTTTTTGTTTCCTAATAATATTCTTTTGGATGAGGGCCCCCCTCTCCATTTAAAAATCTTGAGTTGGTTTTCAAATTTTGAAGAGGATATGTTCTCATTCCCCCAAAACTTCCACTATAAGGGATAGTGTACAAAATAAGTTTACCCACCCCTGATTTTTTATAGTGATTTTGATGAGGATAAATAATGATACAGTAAATATAAATAATTTTATTTTAATGATGATTCAATTTTTTTTTTATTATTATTATTTTATTATTATTATTTTTTTTTATTATTATTATTTTTATTCTTTTTACTGTAAGTATAAAATACCCATTAACTGGGATATCTGAGTAAAAATGACACTTCAAAGGAAATAAACCTGAATCACAATAAAGATCATGGAACTGTTTGGTTAAAGGTGGTAATTTGTGCCATTTAGCAAAAATTGGTGCTCTTGAGAGTATTTATAATTAATATTACATAATTTAATGATCATAATTTGAGTCCTTTATTCATATAATGACCCTTATGATGCCACAAATCTTCCTTTTGGAATCATCATTGTGACTCAGACTTTATTTCAAGTCCATCCCCTTTATGGTTCAGAGTTTCTGTTACCCATAAATGCATTTGAGTTGTTAAAAAATATAAACAGTGAAAAATGAAAATTTGCACAATAAGAGAAAACTCTTGTTTGCTTTTTGAAGGGCTTTTTAAATTCTATTTGGAATAAAATAGCACATTGAGGTGTTATTAATATGTAAATTCCCCAAATTATGTCATCAATTTATGAGTTTTTAATATAAATAACTCCTTCAGAGTTCAATTAATGCCTTCATGGCACAAATACTTCTTCTTTTCAAACAAGCTCCAATCACTTTCTTGTCATTGGGGAAATATTTCAAATAAATTGATTTTTTTTTCTAACCAATGAGTTGGTTTAGAGTTTTTTTCTTTTTTTTTTTTGAATTATTATTATTATTGACTTGTAATATTAAGCCAATTTAATGGCTTTTGTTGTAATAGTAGGAAAATTATAATAAAAATAATAAATATATAGAATATTCTTGAGATCATGAATGGTATATTCCCCTAATTGTTAGTGAAAATGAATAAATAAATCTAAAAAGGAAACAAAAATATGTTCAAAAGTTTCAAGTCAGTACATCTTTCTAATACTTGTTTATAATGAAATAAAATTAGAAAAAATAAGAAATAAAACCTTAGGTAGTTTAAAGTCTTGCCTAGGACTTATCCTCCTTTGATAGTCCTTGTCCAATCTTTTTTTGAATATCTTAAATATGCAGTTTATGGTCTTGCCAAGGACCATTGGTTGATTGTTTTTCATTTTGAGTCCTTGGTGAGAATTTTTGGTGGTGGGCAGTTTATCGTCTTGCCAAGGATCATTGACTTATGTTTTTGTTGATAATTACTTGATTCCTTGTTGATACTTTTGGTTTTGATTTATCTTCAAAGCCAAGTTATAAATTGAATTAAACAGTTTATAGTCTTGTTAAGGACTCCTTTTCACTTTAAAAGCACTTTTAATGTTATCAAATTAGAGAAATATTTTCATGATGAACACCTGTAGCATTCAAAATAAAATATGTCAGTATAATATATTATAAAATATAAGAAAAAGAATAAAAAAAAAAAAAAGGCAGCTTAAAGCCTTTGTTAGGGCTTTTCATTGTCATTTATAGCCCTGTAGCCATATCGAAATTTAAATATGTCAGTTTAATTTAATATCCAACATAAAAATATCATGAGAAATAAAGTAAAAGAAGATGTTTATAGCCATACTGAGGGCTCATTTGTATATTGAAGACCTGTAGCACAATTAAATGTGTCAGCTCCATTTTATATCCAAGATAAATTAAGAATGAAAAAAAGAAATAAGCAGTTTAAAGCCTTGCTGAGGGCCCTTTTTGGTTTTTAAATCCTCATTCTGATATATATATTTATTCTTGGTTTTTTGTGATATTTATATATATATATTAATCCATAAAAAAATTGTAAAAAAACAGCATATTTCAGTAAAATTGAACCAGTCATTATTAAGATAATTAATTATAAAAAAGAAAGTGAGTAGTTTAAAGCCTTGCCCAGGGCCTTTTTATTTGTTCAAATTTTTAGCCCTGCAAGATATCAAAAATAAAAAATAAAAAATCAATTAGCCACTTAAATCATCAAAATTACAATTCACAAATGAATTAAGAAGTTTTTAGCCATGCTGAGGGCATTTTTGTTTAATTAAATTATTGTAAAGCCCTGTAAAAAAATAGAAAATCATTTTAAGTAAAATAAACAGCCAGAAGATAAAAAATGAAAGCAGAAACCAGCAGTTTAATGTCTTGCTGAGGACATTTTTGTTTAATTAAATTATTGTAAAGCCCTGTAAAAAAATAGAAAATCATTTTAAGTAAAATAAACAGCCAGAAGATAAAAAATGAAAGCAGAAACCAGCAGTTTAATGTCTTGCTGAGGACATTTGCTATTTATTTTTATTTTATTTATTTCTTCTTTGTTAAAAAAATATCATCAATACATTTAAAGATATTGAATAAAAATAAAAAAATAAATAAGCAGATTATTTGTATTTTTTTTGAGTGGGCTGATTCAATCTCTATAGTCCTTGAAAAGCACTTTATTGCCTTTTAAACCACTTTGCATGGTTTGTTCTTTGATATGTGGGTGTTTTAAACCCCTTACTCTATTTAAAATTTAGCCAGTTGGGCCTGTCAGGCTCCACACTTCATCGGGTGGCTGTATTTATCCCTATTATCCTTACCAAGAGCTTTTTTTTGTGCTAAATCACTTTGGGTGGGTTTTTTTTTTCTACAAACCCTTCAAATTCCATCAAGTTAGTATCTTTTGGCTTGATGGGTGTCAAGACACCATGTAATTTGGCTAAAATGCTCCCCCAGTACTTGTGAGTGGATCGGGTTGGGTGCTTTAATAACCAGATGGTGTCTATACAGCTTATATCAGTCGTGTTGGGCTTCTAGGAGGTTAGCTGCTTGCTTTTGTTTATATTCTGACTCGGAAATTGTTAAAACACCTCTTAGTGAGGATTTAGTCACTACCTGACCTTCAAGAGGTCTTTGGATGTGATAATAATCACATCAACTGGTTGTGTAAGTTGTGTAAACCTCCCTCCAATCTAAATCCACCACCTAGAGCTCAGGAAATGGTACTTTCTTGCTTTTGGATTTAGAGATAAGTCATCTTCATTCCATCGCTTAAAAGACTGCATACAGTGCAGTTGTGTTCTTGTAAAGTGGCATTAAGATGGTGCGCTGATGTCGGAAATTAGAAGGTTACACAAATTTCTTCTTGATAGGTACTTCCCTGATTCAAGATTGCATTTCTTGCATCTTCAACGTACAGTATTTGCTGATTGTAACCTGTTTTTCATGCCCTTTCCTTTGGTGCAGTAACAAGACTGGACTTCTTGGCCAGACTTAATTGTACTTGTGGTATTGAGTGACTGCAAGTGGTTTTAATCTTTTTCCATTTATTAGTTTGGCTATTTAGGGCTGCATATATTGTAAATTTTCTGGCTTAACATCCTTGTCTCTCTATGGGTGAATCAGCAGTAAGCTGGTGAACGTGTTGCTTATTTTCCTAATGATTGAAATTTCTCAGATTCCAGGGTTATTGTCTTAGATACTGCATACAGTGAGGCACCGGCATTCTTCTGAAACTGTATCAAGGCGGTGAAATGATTTAAAGCTGATTGATGAGGTGCTAAGGCAAGATTGCATTTCCATTTGGGAATTTTGTTTGGTTCTGCATCAAGAAGGCTTATTTGTCTACTGATTGAAGGATGTTGCATGCAAAATTGACAATCTTTTATTGTTGATTCTATGATTTAGTGTATTCTCTTGTAGCAGCAGCTTTCACAAATCTATTATTGGATGAGTTGTTGTACTTCAAGATATTCTTAAGCAGACATTAATAAATCTCCTATGGCTGGCACAGCCTAACTGCTGCTTTGTTGGGTGTTGAGAATTCTGAATTTGGGTTCTTCTTGATGAAGTATAATCTTATGATAGCATGATTTCCAAATTTCTTGACAAGTTTCCCGCTTATCCCCCACTAGTTGAAGTATCTTTGAAGGGATTTAATGTTCTTTTACTGTCACATTAAACTGGTGTGCTCTCCATTTGCTTAATGTATTGTTGTGCCTGTCATTTTGTTTTTGAAAGCACTTTGTAGGCTCTTTTCTTTGGCTTGTTGGAGTTTGCAAGGCTCTAAAGGAGCACTGTATGTATTTTAGCACATAGGGTAAAGGCAATGCAGGCATGTTAAATATGCTCTTATAAGCTTTTAATGTTCTATATTGTACCCTAGGAAGCTTTTGTGCTGCAGCTTGGACATTTAATGCTGCATTGTTCATGACCGAGGGTAGTCATGATATTGGGTCCTGTCAATACTGCTTCCCTAAATGGTAGCTAGCATTGCATGTTTGCTGATTGCAATTACAGCAGCTTCTATCTCCTCCAAATGTAGCCTGCTTGTCCTCCAAACAGTAAAATCCTTCTACCTTACTTACTCCATCGGGATAATGAGTTTTGTTGATTTGGTATTATTTCTCTGTAGTAAAAATCCTATAGCGTCTAATTGGAATTAAATGTATTGTCAAATTGAGATCCCTTAGGTGTTAGGGCTGAGTTGCCGGGTCCATGAGCAGGATTTAAAGTGGCTTTGTCAGCAACTATAAATACTGAAGGCCTCCCCCCAGGTTAGGCGCTCCTTTTTCTTTTCTTTTTTCTTTGATAGTGATACCTTTATTTCTCTATTATTCTGGATAGTGATACAGAAAATATTTAAATCCTTCAATCCCAAACCTGCTTTCTTCTGGTGTTCATTAGACATATTGATTTAATTTCAAGGTCCTATAATGTAACCTCTATGATTGTAGCTAAACAATAGATTTTAAAACCACCTCCGCCTCTTTTTTAGGCTTAATTTCAGGTGTGAGGCTATTTATGTATTTCAGAGCTAGAGGTTTGTGTTGTTATTTGTATTTCTTTCCTGAGGTTGTGTAAAGTATTTTTTGATTATTCCTTCATTTCGCAAATACTGAAAAACCAAGAAATCAGGCTTTTTCCCTGTACCTTCTTCTATAATAAAAAACAACAATCAGCCTTTAACACAATATATTTATACATAAATTGAGTCTTCATTTTTCTTTTAGTAAAAAAAAGAAACAAAATCAATTCAGGATATACTTCAATTGAAGAAAAATGTTTTATCAAAGAAAATAAATTAAAAAATAAATAAAATAAAGATAAAATAATATAATAAGCTAAGAATATAATTTAAATTATATCCCATAAAAATAAATCTTCAATGATGCTCATACCACTGTGTGTTATCTTTTTTTTTAAAAAAAATATCAAGATAATGGTTTGTGAAATAAGTTCAAAATCTAAAACATTCAATCTGAAAAATATAAAAGCTGATTGAATGTAACTTTATTCTTTGTTACCTCTCATATAAGGGATCAACTTTGAATATAATGTAAGTTGTCCTTATTAAAATTATTATATGAAGCTCTTAGCAGTGAATATTTATAGGATTTTTTATATTAACATCAAATCAAAAAAAAAAGAAAAAAGGAAAAAAAGGAAAGAGGCTGGTGAATAAATGAAGAATGCAAGACTTGGCAGGTAACATCTTTATTATTTATTATTTTTTTATTTTTAGGGGAAATGAATATAGTTAAAAAGAATTTCAATATCTCATCAGCTTATATTTCTCTTCTTCCTTCCAAGCTTTTGAATTGAAGCTTATTTATAAATTTCTAATATTTTATTCTTAGGTTGATTATCAAAGAAAAATTAAATAATAATAAGAAATATAATGGAATAAGAATAAAATTATAAATAGAAGAAATAAATAATAATAATATTAATGAAAATAGGATGGATTAAAAAGAAACAAAGAAATAGGCACTTAGCAGGTGGGATTTGTTTTTTTTAATTCTATTCCTCCAACCAAATATTTCCTTCACTAATTCCTGTTTGATAAATTTTCCTCCCCTCCATTTTTCACTTTTGAGAGCTTTAAACAGGTATTCTTGAAAGAAAGAGTCCCAGTCTTCTGTATTCCATTTGATTGCACTACCTTTAATTCTGAAGATTGCTGGTATAAGTGTTTCTTCCCAGTGGTAATCCCATTTGGCCTTTTTTATAATATAACTTCCTGAGATTTTGCTAATTTTGTCATTTTTAATTTCAAAGTCCTGGAGGTTGAACCAGTCTTGGCATTCCAAGGTCCTCCAAAACAGTGATTTCCTGAGGTGTTCATCCATGTGGAATATTTCATTCCAGTATTGGTTTCCAAGTTTTCCTTCAACTCCATCCCATGTTAGTAAATCCAAGAATTCATACTTTGTGAGGTTGAATCCAGGTAATTCTTTCCATGGATGTGGTATGAAAAGTTCTGATAGTGTTTTTTCCTTTTCAAAAATGTCCTCAAACTCAATATATGGAAGGATTATTTGGAAATATCTGGACAGCGTTTGGGTTTTGTTTGTAAGAACCATTCAGGATATTCACTTCTTGGGGATTATTGTAATTGGCCCAGACTTCTTTTTCTTCTATCAAGCTGGTATGTGTGTCCAATGACCAGGGATTTTCTTCAAGTAATGGCCATGACTCCATTTTGTAGGTTTTGGTGGGTTTGAAAGTGTCCAAAGGTAATAAGATTTGAAAATCTTATCAAGTTTATTTATCACAATACTTTGAGGGTAGGTTTAATGGGTTTTGGATGATAATTTTGGGTAAGAATTTGGATATTCCTCTTTGATAAGGCAGGAGGTCACTGCCTAGTGATGATTGGGTTTTGGTGAAGAAAAATGGTGATTTTGGTTGATAAAATTGAATTTCATCTTTGATAAGGCAGGAGGTCACTGCCTAGTGATTTATGATTTTGGGTTGGTTTTTTTTATTTTTTTTTGATATTGATGGAGTATCTTTAAAGTTCCAAGGTTTTCTTTATTGAATGGCTTCCACATTGGATATTAGTTAAAATTTTGGTCTTCTTTTATTAGTTCTTCCCCATTTGATTCAAAAATTGATGAATTGGCCATGGTGGAGGTGATTGTTTTTTTTGTAAGCTTTTTTCTTTTTATATTTTTATTTTTTATTTTTGAAGAAATAATTTGTTGATGAATGTCTTCTTTGTTGAGGCAGGAAGTCACTGCTCATGAGAAAATGAAAAAAGAAACTAATGATACATTGATTAATTATACTGATACATTGTTAGAGAAACATTCTTGATTTTGTTGATTTTATTTAAATTTGAACTCCCCCAAGTGGGAAAGGTGAGTGTCTGTTGAGCAATCTGGCCAAAATAAGGTCTTTGAGGGCTTGCACAAAGTTATTTCTTTCCTCAATTTCTGGTTCTGATGGAAATTCTGATCACCATAAGTCTTCATCAATAAATATATATCCATCTCCAACCCATTTCAATTTTCCAGTTTGGTATGTTGATCCATTCAATCCAAGGTACCACTGGGCCCAAATCTGATTGAAGTAAAGTCCTCTTCTTGGTAGTGTGGCCATTTCAAATATTTCATCCCAAAATTTGTTTTCAAGGTTACCTTTAATTCCCTCTTCAGTTAATAAATCTAAGAAGTGGATATTGTTTAAGTTTGATCCTGGAAGGTGACATAAGTATTTATCTTTACATAAAACTTCATGAGCTTCATCCCCATAAAGGTCTTCAAAGGTGATGTATGGCAGGTAAATGTAATTGTATTCATTTTCTAAGATGGATTCTGTTTCCTCATCTTCATTTGGAGGTTGCTGGATAAATTCAGGGTTTTCCAGTTGCCATTCATAAGGTTCTTCTTGGTTTTTCAATGGTCTAGCCAAGAAGCTGATATGGTTTGTGTCTTTTAAGTTTTTTCTCTTTCTTCCATAATTTTGAGGTCTTTTTCAATTTCATTTATAATTTCTTCATCTGAAAGCTCATGATGTTCACTCAATCTGACTTTCTTCTTTTTGGGTTTAGGTTTGAAAGGGTTTCCATGTATTTTCTCATTTCCATTCACCAAGATTTGGAATATCTCTTCATTATTGTTAATTGGCTTGTAACTTATGTTGGGTAATTCATCTTCAGAGGTTGAGTCTTCAAGTTGTCTTTTGAGATTGCTTGGCCATTTGTTATTTTGTAAATCTTGGGCAAATTTATCCCTTTTTGGAGATATGGATAAATGTTGGGTCTTCTGGGTCAAATTGATTATGGTATTGTCTCTTTTTGCATTTTGAAAATTCTTTCCTGGGTTATTTCTGACTAATGTTGCCATATTGCATAAATCCATTCCTCTAGGTGGTCCAGTTTGCCATCCAAGTGCTTGAGGTTTGCATATTGGCATGCATAATCTTCTTCCATCAGGTTCTTGGTAGCTTAGTATTTCACCTTGTTTATGGGAGAATTCTAGTCTGATATTGTTGTCTGCCTAGAGAGGTCTTCCAGTTACTGTATGAACAGATCCTTTGGCAATAAAAAAGTGGATTTGAGTTTCTTCACCTGAAACCAAAATGATTGGAGTAAATTCTGATAGTGCAACCAATGAAGTGGTATGTCCTCCAATACCTCTGAGGTTCATGTTAAGATTTCTTGTTGTGAGTGAGGCTTTGATTGCTATTCCTTCTGGTATGATGTTGAGTTCTGCCCCAGTGTCCACTAATGCTCTGATAGGATATTCTTCCTTTCCAATAAAGATTTCCATAAATCCCAAAGGAAAGGCGTAATGAATCTTGGGCTTTGGTATTTCTTTGAATCCAAATGTTAATAGTCTTTCTTGAAGATCCATTGAGTTGAGTGATTTAATTTTTTCCTTGTCTTTTTCTGATAATTCTTGTAATTTATGGACAAAATTGGGTGACATCCTCAAAATTTCTTCAATGGTGAGGTTGATCTTTTGTTGCATAATTCTCTTGATGATTTTGTCAATTTCCAATTTGGTTTCAACTGGTTTCTTTGAAAGTTTTCTGAACTTCTTTTCTTCTTTGGGAATCTCATCATCTTCATTCTTATTGGAAATATTTTCAATTTCCGCCTCAGGTTGGTCTGGTTTTGGAATATTTGAGCTTTGGAATTTGGTGGGAATTATTACCCTTTCTTCCTCTTTTTCTTCTTCAATGTAAGTTCCTGGAATAGCTGTTTTCTTCTTTGGCTCTTGATTTTGGGATTGTCTTTCCATTCTTTACTTGGTCTGCCTTAGTCCAATTTGTGATTCAAAAGGGTCACTGGCTGAGGAAATGGTAGGTGGTTTCCAATTTGACCACTCTTCAACATGAGCAATTGAGGTTGTTTTATCATCTGATTTCTTTTCAGTGGGCTTAACCTCCTCTTCTGGTTTTGGTTTGACAGTAGGTTTTTCCATAAATTTCTTGTTGAGCTCTGATTGTTCTTTTGAAAAGCCCTGACTATGTTTTTGGCACTTTCATTTCCTTCCATAGGTACTCTCTGATAATTGGGGAAGAGGTAAGATGCTCCTTGGGTTCTGACAATTCTTCTGTCCAGATCTTCAGCAAGGTGAGTGCATCTAGTTAATGTATGACCTTCTTCCTTGCAGTAAGCACACTTCAATGGTGGTCTTGGAGCCATTTGAGCTGGTATGTATGGTTGGTAACTGGATGAAAATGGTGGTAAAGGATTCCTTGGCCTATATGGCTGGTTATTTTGAGGAAATATTTGCTCTTTATTGTTGTTCCAGTTCCTTCTTGGTGGATTCACTGCTTCTGAAAGGCTTTCAAGTTGATTTAAAACTTCTTTAACTGATTCTTTTCCCTCATTTCTTGGCTGAGGTTCTGGTTGTGGAGGATTTTTGATCTTTTGGGTGAGTTGTTTTACTTGTTTTAAAACTTCATCCCAGATTTCATCCTCAAATCTTGTTTTCTTTTCTGGAGGTTTTGGTTTAGAAAATTCCTTTTGTTGAATCAGTACCTTGGCCTCCAAGTCTCCGTTCAATGTATAATTTCAAAATATCCAATCATGGTATGATGTAACCTCCATCCAAGGCTTGAACCATAGCTCTGTCTTTAATCATTTCTTTGTAAATTGATTCTTGAACACTAGTAGAAAGGATGGCCAATATTTCCTGGTTATGATTGATATCACCTTGGATATATTGGTATCTTTTGAGGTAAGTGATGATTGCTTCATATTACCCAATGAATTTTCTGTATTGTGTCATGTTCCTTATTCCACCTTCTTGTTGAGTCTTTGTGAATAATTCAGTGATTGAGGATAATACGTATCTTCTTTCAGGTGAGACTATTCCCCATCTTCTTTTCATATCCACTTTTAATTGATCCCAATCAGCTGTTTCATATCCTGGCATTCCTTCAATATGATAACTGATTTCTTCATCTTTTGTCCAAAATGCTATTTGTCTTGCAATGTCTCTTCCACTTTCTCCTTCAATTTCTGCAATATTTTCAACTTTCTTGATGAATCTTTCAACATCCTTTCCATCAAACCACAAGCTATAGTCCTTAGCTCTGATTTCCACTATTGGAGTAGTGTTTCTTGGAATTTCTTGATGTAATGGAGTTGGAATTTAGGAAGAAATTTTGACTCTTCTTGGTAAGGTACTTTGTCTTTGTTCTGTATAAGGTGTTGATGTGGCCATGGGTCTGGGATAAGGTGAAGGTGATCCATGCTGCCTGAATGATCTTGGAAGGGTGGTTTGTTCTTCAAGTGGACTATTTTGTGGAGTATAACTTGATGATTTATTTTTGCCTTCCTCTTTGATTAGTGCTAGTAATTCTGCTTGCATTTCTAGAATCTTCTGCTGAAGTCTCTCTGTTGAAGACATTTCTTCCTGTCCTTCAACAGTTTCTCCATTATAGTTTTCTTCCTGGATTTCTTCAATACTACCAGGTAATTTTGACAATGAAGGATTATCCATTTTTGATTTATTTATTTCTTCTTTTGAGATTGATTTATTGAGTTTGTTTCTTTGAAGGAGATCAAGGAAGAATTGCTCCACAATCTTCAAGTCCCTTTTATTGGTTCTTGGTGTTGCAATTGGGAAATTGGAATATTTATTTGATTCCTCTCCTAGTTCTGTTTCTTGCTTTGGTGGATAATAGTAATGGTCAGAGTGAGTTGATGATTCATATTCTTGAGATAATGGTTTTGGCTGATTTTGATTATTTGACTCCATTTTTTGTTATAAAAAGGTATTCTTGGAGTATTTATGAATTTTAGAATTAATTGTAATTTAATTGATTTTTTTATTGCAGTTGAGGTTTTCTGCCACTTTTGGGACACCAGATGTGGGAACTCCTCTTGTGTGGGATTAAAATGAGGCAGTACCTGGAGGGGGAAATCACAGGTAACTAGTTTTGAATTTCTAATCACTCCTGTAACCAAGGGTGGCAAGGTTGTATTGCCTGCCCCTCCTAAAATACTGAACAAAATCTTCCTTGGAGCTCACAAACCAAAATGAAATCAGGAAGTGGCTTTAAAACTTCAGAAGACAAAATTCAGCAGTCTCACATCAGACCTATTCAATAAATAATAATAAAAAGAAATGTCAGTTATTTTGGTTAAATTTGAGATCTTAAGGAAATACTTGTCTGTTTAATTTTCATATTTTTGGTTAAATTGAGGTGAGTTGTTTCTTCTTGGTGATAAATCCTTGGTAAGATGAGTTATTCAAGGTTTTCTGGAAAATTTGATGAGTTTGATAAAGGTAATTTTGTTAAGTTAAAGTTTTAATATAGTAAAAGAATTTTTTTTAAAGGTTTGTTATTTTTTTAAGAGTGGTTAATAATAAGATAAAATTGTATTTGTTAAATTTAAGAGGTAAGGTTCTTTGATATTGTATTTTTTAAAGGGGTAAGCAATTTCAAGATCTTGATAAATGGTGTTAATTTCACTGGATAAAATATTTTAATAGAGTAGTAATCCCAATCTTGGGTACTACATATTTTTTATTTTTTTATTTTAATAATAATAAGATTCCACTGAGCTTAGCTACTGGGTAATCTTCAACACTATACTTCCACTCAGCTTAGCTACTGGGCAAGTAAATTTACTATAATATGCTGGACTACCTCCCAGGTGAGGGATGAATTATTCCTGTGCTTGCAATGTGCAGGGGATATATTTTTCATGGGATATAATTTGCATGGGGGGATTTTGAAATTTGGGGGGAGAGAGCCCCTCTATTTATACGTTTTGGGAGCCCAGGGGGCCCTCCATGGGAGCTGTCTTTTTCCACTTTAATTCCTCTTGATTTCATCATGTGACTCCATTTTTGGTGAAGACCTTTCTTGCATGGGTGAGGTGATTTAAGGTTGGGTGATAATTTTTTCTCTGCACAGCCTCCATTCATCACATGATGGTCTTTTGGTGAGCTAATTATGATGTGATTTTCTTGGATTTTCCTTGCATGCATGAGGTGATTTCATTTTGGCTGAGGAGTTTTCTTGGGCACAGCCTTTTTTCTGTCACATGATATTCTGTTGGTGGATGAAGTATCACATGATGACCTTGTAATTCCTTTGCATATGTCTTATTTTAGGTTTGGTAGAAGTGGCTGTGTAATTTATGCAAGTTTCATGGCTGTTTTTCTTCTTTTTAAACTTTGAAATGAGGTCAGGTGATAATTTCTTGCACTGATGAATTTACTGTTATGTATGAGATGATGTGAGTTTTGAGTTTGACACATGCTGTGCATAGTCATGTGGTTGAGATTTAATTGGACTTGTGTACTGCATCCGCCCTGTTGTAACTAGCTTTGATTTGCATGAGGTGATGAGTGGTGTAAATAATTTTGATTCTGTTTTAAGGTTTTAAGTGGGGTTACTGTGGTTATAAGACAAGGTACTCCTGTGGCCCTGTTGTAAATGAATTGCAGGAATTCCATGGAGTTGAGCTTTGCATAATGTGACTTTTCTATGTTGAGTTCTAGGTTGCTGTGTAATTCATGCAGGTTTCCTTTTCTTGCTGCATGAGTCCTGTGGCTATAAGGGGGTGTAAGGCTGGGTGGGTTGTGTAATTTAAAGGGTGGTACCTTATTTGTTGTAACTAGTTTGCTATATGTAACTTGATTTTTTACATATGCATAATGAAATTGAATAATTTATTTAAACACATACACTGCCCTTTGGTGCCTGTGCCATGGTTTTATGAGTTAAATCCAGCTTCTTGCTGTAAAATTGACCTTTTGGGTGTAAAATTTGAGTGTAAGTCTGCCCGTAGGCTGGATTTACTGCTGTTTTGGGGTACTATGAGCTTGAGCTTGGTGAAAAAAAATTGTATGGAATACCACAGTGTCCCTTATCAAGATTTGTCTATTGCTCATTTTCATTGAGGAAATATTGAAGAAGTTCAATTCAGCTCATGGTGTTCATAATTGTGGACCTGTGACAGCACAAAAAGAAGTTAGCACTTTTTAAAACACAAATTACATAATAGCAGGGAGGCTCATTAATTTTCTTGGACCAATTTGTAAATTGAATATGGGATTCCCATGGAGTAAGACTTCAGAATAGTAATATGATCAGTGACACAGATGAGCTTGAAAGGTACCTTTTGCATGTTGACCTCAACTGAATGAGGATTGATATAGTAAAAAACCTTCATGGGTTGTTGTTGTTCAATAAAATGGAGACCATCAACAGCCTGAGCCTTAATGGCTGGGTTCCAATCAGGCCTCTGGAAAGGTGGATGTAAAAGTCAGAAAAATTTGGGTCCCTCACCATGAAATAGATTATATTAGTGCTAGTAATTTTGAGGCCAGTTCCAGCTGTGGCAATGTATTCAATGAGTACTTCACATTAAGGATTATTGGAGATTTTCTCCAGGGCCTTCTCCTGGCCTCTTGTGATAATTTCTCCATTGATTCATGCCAAAAGGATAGATTTATGGGCAAGTACAAAACCAATTTGACAAAAAAAAGGTTGTCAGAATGAATTAATTTGGTATGGTTGCATATTATAATTTACTCACAAATCAAGAAATTGGGTCCATTGTGGTTAAAATCTAATTTGGATGAAACACAGTTTAATTGTTTTTTCTTCAGTAAACTTTTGGGAGGTGTTCAATTTTACTACTCATCATGCATGTTTCTACATCCACAATGGTTTGGGTTATTATTGATTGATTCATAGTACTCCCTCCCTCATGGCCTTCCAAATTCAGATCCTCCATACTGTTAAGCATTGTATAATGGCTACAACATGCCCAGAGCTTATTAATGCTTCTCAAAATTCCCCTGCTACTTTGGTTTTTGATGATAGGTATTCTTTTTATAATGCAGAATATTTTTTGTCAATTGTGGGGTTAAGATGGAGCAGTTCATAGTGATGGCTAATTGTGGGTAGGGAGTTGAGATGTGTGGTTTTGGTGTGGCACAGTGACAAATGAAAAATATCACTGCTACCTTTGGAAAGACTATTCAGGAATAAAGGTGACAAAGTATCTTGATCTGTACTCTGGGGTTGGGTGAGGAATGATATTATGCCCAAAAGGTCATAAATGGTGTTGTCAATGGGTGTGCCCAAGAATCAGATTAAACAGTATAAATGGAGGCTATTAATGGAGTTTTGAGTGGCAGTTTATTGAGAGTGGATATAGCTATAAGATGTGGGAAACGTTACTGGATATAGCAGCTAATGTTATATATAAAATCTTCAGACAATCACTGTGCTTCATCCAAAATTATACAATGCCAATTGATTTGGAGGGTTTTTTTGGTTAAATTCTTGTGTGATATTATTGTGAGAAGTGATGATTATATCACATTGCAAGGTGTTGGCCTTGGATAATGAGTGACAAGTGGGGCTATCATATTCTCCAGTAATTTTGAGTTTGAAGTCTTGTTTTCTAAAGCTTTCAATCATGAATTGAATGTTTGGGTACCATGTGAAGAGAATCAATGCAAGATTAGGTTGTTGAGATGAGGAAGGATCATTCTGATAAGTCATCAATACTGTGAGCCTGTGAGGTATATACAACATACCCATAAGGCCACAAAGGACTTATACACAGTTAAATTTGTCTTCAACAGACCTTTTAATTGAGTTTAAAATAAAAAATAACAAAAAATAAGTATAAATTTCTTTTGGATAAACAAAGTTATAAATATTATGTCATTTTTGGATTCTACACCAAAAATAACCTAGGGAACACCCATAGGGTGTTATACCCAAAAATACTTATTTATTATGTTATTGGAAGATTTAAGAAGCTAAAAGTACTAATGTAACTTCTTTAACATTTTTTTAAAATTGTTACATTTAAGCTTAAATGAGCTTAAATTTGAATTTGCATAAGGTTTATGCAAACTTACCAAAATTTTAGTTAAAATTGAGGTGTTGTGTATATTTACTGAATTGACTAAGGATTTGCCATACAGGATGTAGATCCTGCGTGGGCTCAATTTAAAAGGGTTTAACGCCATAGTATGGCTTTAAATAAATAAAAGGGCAAAATCCACGCAAAAAGGTGGGACAAAGGAAAAAGACCAAATAGAGCTGGGGTACCCAGCTTTTTGGATCTGCAAGGATTCAATTAAGGTTGTCCACCTGTATTGGAGGATTTTCAACCTTATTTAAACTTTGAGATTAGACTTTGATCCAACCTTAAACTTTAAACTGGTTTTATCCAAAATTGAACAGGAATTTCAGGCTGCCACAGGGTAAATCCCAATATGCAGGCTTGGAATTAAGGTTTTGGGAACTTTCAAAGCTTAATTATGCTTAAAACTTCAAGGTTAAAAGCATTAAAACCTTATCAAAAGTTAAGGTTTAGTGTGTATTGCTATTTTACTTACAAAAATAGCAATAACTTTGAAAATTCATTAAAAATCCAATTCTTAATGGATTTTCTTGAATATTTCACACAGCTTACAATTTAATATTATCTATGTATAAATTAAATTTTAATTATCTTTTATAAGTAAATTTCCTGGGTAATTAGCCCGGAAATTTACTCTTTTAATCAAGCTCAAAGAAAATTATAATTTCTTTAAAAATTAATTAAAAATTGAGCTTGAGAGATTTCTGCTTAAACCTCTATTTTTAAGTTGCTCATGTGATTAACTTTAATATAAATAAGCTTATTTCATATCCAAAATTAAAATAATTAGCTTAAATGAGGATTAAAGCTACTTGGAGTTAAGAATAACACTGGTAACTTTAAATTGGAGTTAAAAATAAGTTACCTTAAGTTAAGAGCTTTATTTTTAAGCATGGTTTTTCATTTTTGACCTGAGCACGCCCTCTATATTCATTATCAATCATGAGAGCTTCTTTGTAGACATAAAAGAGTCTTTTCATCACTGTTTTGTCCATCATCATTAATCAATCCAATCATACTAGAAATTCAAACAGGTAAAGTTTTATTATTTAAAAAATCTTATTATTAAAAGTAATTCTTAAGAATTTTATTCTTTATTAATTCTAAATTAAAGAACTGAAATCATAGAATTCAGATTATTGTTGTAATAATCAATAATATATTTTATATTATAAAATTATCATCTTAAATCTCTTTTAAATCCACAAATTCCTCTTAAAAACTCTTTGATCATAATTTTAATAATAAGAAGTTGTTTTATCATTTAGATTATTGATTTTTTGATGTGTTTTTGACTCATAATACTCTTTTAATATAATAGCTGTTGTATTTGACTTGTTGTATTAATTTAAATTATAAGTAAGTTTTCTTTAAAAATTCTATATTTTTCTTATCTATTATTAGTTTTTTTTATATAAAATTTTCCTATAAGAATTATTTCTTCACAGTGTGTGTTTTAATTCTTTTATAAATAATATTCATATCATTTATAAGTGGTTAAATATTTATATTTTCCATGTTCAATTGTCTCATTGAGAGCTTTAAACTTCTTATTGCTATAATTGTCAGTGACTATAACAATAATAGAATAATTATAATTTATTATAATTATTATATATTTTATTATTATTATCTTATATAATAATAATTAAATTTTTTTTTTATATAAGTATTTTAATAATTATTTTTAAATTTGTGGTTATAATATTTCATTATATTATATTTTTCTACTGAGGACAGTCATAGTACTCTTGATATTGTTACTATTATCAAGAGTTTCATAGACAAACCTTACAAATACACCCTCAACAAATAATGTTTGAGTAGGATTAGATTAGAAATTTTCAATCCATGCCATACCAGGACCACAGTGCATGAAAGTTTGTGGCTCCCCAAGAGATGGTATCAATGTTTTAGAAAGAGTTTCAGGGAAAGGGAAAATACGACTCATCTTATTGAAGAGCTATACAAATATATTATTTTGATTGTGCCATAGGCTAATCTGAGAAGGTAAGTGGGAATGAACACTAGCTAAGGATATATTCCTATTAATGGAAATACAAATATTAATCCTCCAAATGCAAAGTGGTTGTGAAGGGGTTGACATTATGGCTATTATGAATTATTTGGAAAGTGGGAAATAATATGATTGGGAAGGTTTAGCTAAAGGAAATGAACTTCCAAAATCTGTTCTGGAGAATATTATATGAGAAGAAGCAATGGGTCAAAAGGGGGATGGCCTGTGGTTATGTGGATGGTGGGTTGGCTCATGGGCCACTTGTATTTATAGTTCACATAGTGAACTTTGGGCATATATCCAGGAAAGGTGGCACGCGTGTGGGTGTGTCCATATGACTTCTGGCCATTCCACATATTATCAAAGGATTGGTGGACCAATGTTCACATTATAATATCAAAAATTGGATGGGATATAGGGGCTTCATGTATGGTGGCATGTAGCCATGTTTTCTGGTGTGAAAGTGAACAGTACATGAATTTTATGCAGATGAACTGTGGTGCAATAGTGGCAGTGGGAATGAAGGTTTCACTGTGAGGATCATATTGTGTCAGAGGATGTGGGGGTATGTACAGTATCATTCCACCAAACATTAGATTTGTTGTGGGCAGAAACACTCCATGACCCAAGTACAAGGTTGAGAACTGGTATTACACACTAGGGATTATGAGGGAATAGCTGATCCCTGCATATTGACCTCAGATGTGTTGCTCACACATATGAGAGTGCATGGAGAATTTTACCACCTGAACAAGGGAATGCAATCTGTGTGAGATGGTCATTCCATCAAAAATGAGATTTGCTGTGGGTCGAAACACTTGTGGATTCATTCCTACTAGCATGCCAGGGGTGAATGTGTAAGTTGATCAAGGTAAACTGGGTATGACCCATCTTTCACTTACACCTGGGTGTTACAATATTGTGTATGAGGCTGTAGCTAATCCATGCAGATTGGCCTCAGTTTTTATCCCTCTTTGGTGAATTTGGCCACTTGCATGAGTGAATTGTCTCCTGGAATCCAGGCTTGCAAAGTTCCGCAATGCATGTGATGATTGCCTGTGCCCGTATGACAATTTCTGGCCTCATTGATCATAAGCAGTGCCAGTCTTAGTTTTCATGGGCATTGACACCAGAGTGATTCCACATTTTGCCTATGGCCCTAATCCTTCCTAATCCCAATATGCTCTCCTCAGAATGAGCTCACAGACTCCAGCATCTTTGCAGGAGTTAGCCAGAGCTCTCCAACAAGGTGCATCACAAGAATGCATTTGAGCCACTTCTATCAATGCCTAAGCACAATTTCAGCACATTATCAGCCGCACAGCTTTGCGCAATGGTGTACACACTAAAATTCTGGCTGATCTAAAGCTTAGGAGTGTGTAAGAATGGTTCAGCTTGCATGCATATTACAGTTTATCATCAAAAACACAATTGTTTGCATATGTTTTGATGCTGTGCCAAAAGCTTGGGAGGGTGAATCTCCTGCATTCCACCTGAATGCTCAGCATGTATGCATTTTGTAATAGAGTGCAAAAAGCTTTTTGGAATTCCATTGTTGGAGTGCTTTTTGAAATAGTTTTTTGGAAGGCCCACTGCTGTGCAATTGAGCAAAGTGCATGAAATTCTCAGCCTGGCAGAAATCTCTTCTAATTTTTCTTCAAATGCTCAGAATGTGTGCTTACTAATATAATATCCCAATAGGGCTTCAGGGGAGCATTTAATATTGCTTTAGCAACAGCTCCACAGTTGTGCAACTCAAATTTCAGCCACTGAGTATTTAGATTATGAAACCAAAGCACACCTGAGCAATGTGTCAACCCAAGCTAATGCTGTATCCACTTTTCATATAGCCTCACTACCCTTTTTTCAAACTATACCAACTGGATACAGTGGTTAACTGTGACCAAATGCACCATGTACTTTTCTTAATTGTGCTTTTGTGTTTTGAAGGCATGATACACATTCAAAAATTCCCTCAGAAAAGAAACCCCAGGCAATTGTGTGGCTTTTTAGCACAACAAAGGGTATTCATATGAGCATAAAAATTGAATCAATTGTTATATGCAGTCTGACCCCCTTTGCTCCCCTGCCTCACATGGAAATTCTAATCTCTGCCATAGCAACAGCCGCAACTGTGATCCCATGCCCCAACTGGCCTTGAAGCTGAGCCCATCACAGGTTCTGGGACTTATGAAAATGGATAAGCTTCACCATGGTATCAAGGACCATCTTTGGCCAAGATGCATGTGTCTTTTTTTCTCACCCACATCTTCTTATCCTGGTGTTTATTATACTATGTCTTAACCCCTTTCCACTCCATTCTATTTCAATAAACTAACCACTCCGCTTCTCTTTTGCTAAATTATTTCACCAATCATACCTCCAGAATCCCACTTCCATCTACATTGTGCATATTCTTCCAAGTTTGAAGCCTTTGAGATCTCATCCCCCTTCTTTTCATACTAAATCTCTTAATGATTCCTTCATCTCAGAATTTTCAACACCTTCTACTTGCACTTGATAATTTTACTTCAGCTTTAAGTTCATTATTCATTGTATGTATCAATTTTTGCTTCACATATTACTTTTCATTCAGATCCTAACATTATTTGCCTTTATTTTAGATGTTGTGCACATTGTGCTTTAAGTGGGGTATCCCCTGAAATTCTTTCTGACAAACACACAGGGAAGGTTCCTCTTTTTCATGCTCCTTATGGCCACAAGACCAGAGGAGCTCCTGCACAAGACTCCTTTGTAGTAAATTATTATGAAAGTATTTCCAAGTGCAAATGGACCCCAGAACCACAATCAGGCAGACAGTAATGCTTCCACATGATTTTCCTGGATTCATAATGCACCAGTTTTCCCACCCCCTCCCAGGCCACCATCCAATGGTCACGTCACTCCTCAACCAGAGCAAAGTGATTATCTGGCTGATGAAGGATGGCAATGGCAAGGGTAAATTTGAACTTGGGCTAATTTTCACCTATGGGATTCAAGCTCCAAAGTAGGTTTTATTTCTTATCCTTGACCCTTTTTTTTTTATAAGAAATCATACTGACTCTCCTTCATTACCCATAGAAAAAACCCCACCAAATACCCCTCCACAAGACTGTCCCATTGCCCATATGCCTCGAAAGCAAACTCTGCCACAACCCACTCCAGGCCCAAATGGCACCCAATGGTTTCAGGACTTATTCCATGATAAGCAGTCAGTTTTTATAAATTCCATTTTAACTTTGAAAGTAAGTGAACTGATTTTTTCTTCTATTTTAGAACCCTTTCAAGCCAATGAGCCAACTGTTTACTCCCCACTCCACCTATGCAAGGCCCAAGTGAAGTCCCAGATTCTCAAATACCACCAACTGAGAACAATTTGAATAGTGATCCTGAACCTGAGGTGGCTCTAACACATTCAATGAAGGAACCATTTGGTGAGTCCAATTTTCAACTTAAATTTCTGTTTCCAACATTCCCTAAACCCTTCTTACAACATCTTCAGCTTGTCCCACCACTCCCCACTCATAAATAATCATTGATGATAAGACTGTTGGATTCCCCCTGAACCTCCTGTTCCCTCTTCTAAAATACCTCCCATTTCCTCAGAGAACCCAATTCCCTCCTCCCCCAAGAACAAAGAACCCCTCCATCCCATGATGAGGATCTGCAGAAATTCACTGAGTTGTGACCAACCCTCATTATTCATTGAGCAATTATCCACAAATTGATCAAAGAATCTTGTTGGAGCATTGCCAATTGCTACACATGATTCCCTTTGTCAATGCAGCTCATCAAACTGAGATGCACTGGGAATTATGCAAGGAACTAAACTTCCTCCTTGGAAATGCATTGGAGGCTTATCCAAAGGAGGAAATAACCTGAATTGTCTCAAAGCTTCTTGAAAAATAACCAAAAAATAGTTCTTGCAATTTCCTATTTTTCTTTCTCTTGTAATACACTCATTTAATTAATGTCGTTGTAATGGAAAAATGAAATCTTAAATTTCTCTTACCTTCTTTGTGTCATTTCTGCATTCTTATGCAATCAACGGTTCAAATAACCTCTTTCTTGAGAGCAATTTTTGTGAGAGACAAACCAAATTCATGAATAAGTATTTTGTTTTGTGAACCTCTTTTGCAGAGAATCATCAACTAGTAATCATTAAATCCTGCATTCTCCGCATCCATGGGCCTACATTTTTTGAGATATAAACTGTAAAAAACCTGGGTCTCCCCCATGTGAGCTATCCACCTTGATGCACAAGTACTTGCCAGTCCTAAGGTCACACAAAATTCATCATACATGTGTCAGGTTTTGCATGTGAAGGGCTGGGATCATTGGAATGTATAAGGATTTTTATGCAAAGCACATGCCTAAGGATATGCATCTGAAGAGCCAGGAGCCTGGACATGCATAAGGATTTGCATGCAAGGTGCAGGTACACTGGGAATTCATAAAGATTTGCATTTGAAGTGCAGGTATACTAGACATGCGGGAGTATATACATATGAAAGGCATGTATACTGGGAAAGTGGGAGAGCTGGCATGTTAAGTGCAGGGTACCTTGATATGGGTGTTGTTTTGCATTTGAAGCGCAGGGATACAGTACATGCATATGACCCTGAAGTCTCATGGGAATTCCATTTCCTGTTGTGTGAAAATGAGGCATACAAACATAATGGGAGGTAATTCTCCTTTTTTGGGATGACCAGCTGGTCCCATTATTGAAAACAAGTGGGAAGTGCATTTATAACCTAAGTATATGACCATGTACAGTGGCATTCCACCATACATGAGCCATTTTCACCCTAGTTCATTTGAGCCCCCCTCTCTCCCCAATTACAAACCATCCAAACCTGGTGTACATTGTATTCTGAAGTACCACACAATTATTGTCCAATAACCCTCTAATGCCAACATGCATCCAAATCCTTTCATTCCTATAATTGGGATGAGATTGTATTACAATCACTGATGTGATAGCCAGCTCCCTTGCCAATTTCATAGTAGCAATGGATTTTTTGTCACATAGGTTTTCCTAACTTCCTTGAGGATGGAGCAGAAATCCCCATTAAGGTTGTGCTTTTGTTGTCCTATGCTTTATCAGTATAGCACTAGAAGATATCACTGGCCAAAACTCCCTCAATGAGCATGTAACACTTGGATAAATCAATACAAAAACGCTCATTTGGGAAAGTGAATTTCCTCCCAGTGTCAGGGTGAGTCTATGATAAAGTGATAATAATGGTGTATACAGCTTTAACTATGACTGTGACATGGATAAAATGGTGATAAAAGAGTTTTAATTGATAATCAAGGGCCTTACTAGAATGATTTAGTGGTGGTGAGTGCTATTGAAAGCCCTGGGTGCAGCTTTACCAATTGGATTATTATAATAAAGTATAAAATAATTAAGAATATAATTATAACTGATTATTTCCAAGAGTGCAGCTGTTTTTGACAGTTGTACTATGTAGGAATCCAAGAGCAGGATGAGGAAACATTTTCTGGTGGATAAAAGGCCTCCTTTTATCCTAAAATGGAGTGGAATGGCCCTCTAGACCATTCACATAGAGGAAGGGAAGATTTTTTCACTTCTGGGTACTGGATTGTGGTTTCCACAAAGCCTTTATAAACTGTATTGGGCTCGGATGTGGCTTTGAAATCCCATCTGGGTAGTTTTCACCAATACAGGGTGAAAATTTTCCTTTTGGGACCACACAGCCCTCTTCTGACGTGTATTATGTGTAGAATTCTGTACGGAACTCTATGGGACCCCAGTATTGAATGAACTATGAGGTATTGAAGTATAAACATTTTTCTTTCTCTGTTTGACACCTCATAATGATAGTTGTGGTATACCATCCCACAGTAAAGGTGTATTGGCCCAATTGTGATATTTCAACCTTAAAACTGCTATACCTTTGTCAGTTTTTGAGATATTGAGCTCAAACTTGGTTCATTGTGTAGCCCCAGATTAGCTCTACACAATGGTCCCTCATTTGGTATTGGTAGCATTAAATATGGTAAAGTTATGCCATGTACAAATTTTGTTATTCAGACATATGTTTTTCTCAATGTCTGTATGGAGCTTATTTGCTCCATAACTCTTGTTCTAGATGAGATATGGAGAAATGAAAGGCACCATCGGTTATTCCTAATTGTTATATTTCTAAAAAGACCCTACTTTAAGTACCTCACACTAAAATTGTAGAAGTTAGATTACAGGTGAATATTTTGTTCACCCTTATCTGACTTTATTTTGGTCATAACTTCTGTAATTTTGGTGTTAGCTCAATTTGGCTAGAACCGTTGGAGAGCACTGACTTAGAGCTTCAATTGAAGTATCAATCTTCTGAGGTTAAGCCTCTTCCTCTGTATTTCAGATGAGAGGTGAAAATTAAGGTTTATGCTCAGCAACAACTTTGAGAAGGAGTAACTTTGTTATTCCTTGTCCTGTGGTGATAGGACTTGTATGTTTGGAAAGAGGTGAGTTTCCTCTTTCTTTTGATACCTTTTAAGTGTGTTTGGCTCAGCTCCATTTTTGGTGGTATATTGGCTTTACCATTGGTTTATGGTATTTGGCTGTTGTGCTTGTGCTCTGGTTTTGAATCACAGGCTGAAACCCAGTACAATTCTTTGACACATCTTTTTGAATTCATCTGCTCTGCTTATAATCTTGTAACAACCATTAAAAAGCATACAAAAATGCATTCTTATCAACATGAGGTAAATTTTTGAATCTGTTCATGGTGAAAGTGACAGTGGAAGCAAACCAAAAACCCCCCTTATTTGCGGAAATCCCAGCCTCATAGTTAATTTGATCAAAGGAGGGTACCACCAATTACTTGTAGCAATTTTAAATATTTTGAAATAATTTATCCCCAACATATTATAAGGATTGACCTAGAATACAACCCATCAAGGTCTGAGTTTCACCTTTGTTCTGCCATTTTTCTTTTGTGTCTTCAATTTTCCCAAGACTTTCATAAATACCAAATTGTTTGTTCTTTGTTCTGCATTTGCACCACACAATAGCAAACATAACTCCCTTGAGTAATTCCCCATTTGTTGATATTGGGTCTGTTAAATTCCTGTTTCAAAATAATAATTCCAATGTTTCATCCTATTGATTGATCTCAACCTCACTCATTGTTGCAAATGGTCTGAGTCAAACAAGGGTAATGAGTAATATGGTTGAAGAGAAAATAGCCACACAGCCAAAGTTAATGCATTTGATTTGAGTGGAATCCATAATCCTCTAAGTTTCACTGGCATTTATATTTGTGCTGTTGGTTGACTGGGGGAAAGAAATTATTTCTTTGTGTGGTTTTGGCCCCATTTGTCTTTTGGGATGTGTCATGATTCACAAGTGGTTGAGGGATCACATGGTGTTGAAGCTAAAAAGATATCAGATACTTCTGTCTGCCATTTGAAGCAAATCCTTTTGTATACCAAATGGAACCAATTAATTAATGGTGACCAATTCCCAAAGTGCTTTATTCCACACATATCCATGACTTCCCTGTTGTAGCCCACATTTCATTGGACTTATCTAAACTGACTAAAGCCAATTAGGGTTCCACCTGAATGCCAGCCCATGGATATATATATATATATATATATATACCTTGAAAATAACTGAGAAATTCACACTTTCCTTTCTCCCCAAGCATTTTTCTGTTAGTTCCCTCTTACTCTCCTTTCCTTTTTCTGTGAATGGTATGCTTGCACAGGAAAATTCAATGAAACAGAGGGATTAGTAACTGTTGTGTGGATTATTATTTTAAGTTGAATTTTTTATTGGTTTGCTCTTTCCCACTAAAAATAAATGATCAAATTTGACTTTTGCAAATTCGAAATATCAAACACCTGAGCCAAATCTGCTGAAATGGATACTTCCTTATTCAATTTGATAAATTTATGTTTCCATTCAATGAGTTTCAAATCCAGCCATAACAAATATTGCAAACAAGGGCAAGTGGAACATGGACCTTGCTACAGATGCCTGATAATTCCTGTCTTTTTGAAATAAGTAGTGTTATTTGGCCCATTATGAGCTGGAGGTGAAAATATCCACTTGCCCCAATGCTCCTGCATGTGGCCATTGAGGCACAACTGCTGCTGTGTGTGGTAATTGCAGGCACAACTTCCCCACTGAGTTTGTGTCATTTTAGAGGATTTTCTATGGCTTACAGAGGTATGCCACCATATAAACATTTTTTTGTTGACATTGATACTAAGAGATGTGGAGTAGGATAGGTAGTAACAATTATTAAATTACAATCTATTTGATTCAAAGCTAATCTAAAATGGGTCAATCCTGGTTGCAAGTTTAGCTGAACTGGGTACAGTAAATGTGACCTCTTTATTTGAACCAAACCCCACTTCTCCACCCAAGCATCACAAAAGTCTCATTGTGAAAATTCAAATCTAAGTGGTACAGTGGAGCTAAAAGACTCTGATGAGAAGAAAATCTTTTTCAGTAAATTACATATATATTTATTAGCATGTAGCCGCACTAGCTCTACTAGCTTTTTAAAATCTGAAAGTCTTTTGGAAATGTCAATTAGTGTTAAAGTACCTTTCACTGAGCTTTTCCTCCAGTCATCTGAGCATACCATCAAACCACAAACCCCCCCTGCACAGAATGCAGGTAATATACCCTAGCAAATCTGATTTATTGTGAGATTCTTGTAAAGCCCCAAAAGATCTTCAATGGCCTCATTTTTTTGATCTTGTTAGTTTTCCTTTCATGCAGTAGACTTTACCCTTTGGATATGAATATACCATGTTTCATGAAATCATCAAGTGGATATCAGTATCCATTAGTTCCTCAAAGCTCTTTTGGGGATTTTTTGATATCTTATTGTCATCCCTGCAACCTTCAATGCTAAGCTTTGTTGCATGTTTCTTAAATTTAATGAAGCAGGAGGGGATGTATTAAACTGCTCCCTGTCTTAGTCCCAGAGGATTGGTGGGATTTGTTGTTGATTCCACATATGGTTTGGGTGTAATCACATTGTATCATACTAAACTAATGGGTTCAAAAATGAAATTCACCCAAAATATTTAATTGGATTGGAGGGACAAAGAAGGCTCTGAACCATTTTGAAGGAGGAGTGTTCAGATTTTGGGAGATTATCTTGAGGATTTTTTGATTCCTTCATCAATTTGAGATTCCAAATGTTGTTACTAAGAAAATATTTGGTTTCTGCTGGCTCATGAAAATCTAACCCTATATATTGAAATGTGTATCAAATGAGTCAACAGCCAAATCATCATTTATCATTTACAAATATGAAACTTATCTGCAATCTCAAGCTCCTCAAGACAGGCTGACATTTTAAGCTCTCAGTCATTGATCACCTCAATACCAACACGAAGGAACTTATCTGAATCATTTTTGGTAAGTTTTCCCATCAATTTTTGTAAATACTATTGATATTGTCAAGCCCTTTTTTTCCATGACTGTTGAGTAAAATTTGAATGAACAAAATGTCTCCAAACTCTTCAATGCAGGATAGAGAAATTTCTTGATCATTAGTGTAGGTTGAAACTTTGATATCAGTTTCAGGCATTATATCATTCATATCTTGACCCATTGTATCATTTTCAAGTTTCTCACATTCTTGGGATGCTTGAATATTTTGAGGAGAGGCAGGATGGGTTTAATGATGGATTGTTTCATTGAGTGCTGGGGGTTTTCAGTTTGAGGACCTTCATTGACTTTAAGATTGATAATGTCATCACCTAGATCCAGAGAATATTTTGCTGCTTCAAAGGTACAGTGTTTTTTGTTGTTTTTTTGGCGACCTTTATATTTTGTCTTTTTCCTAAACCTTTTCCTAGAGCTCCAATAGCCACTCAAGATCCTTCGAGTAGAGATTCTCCCACCTCCATGCCTATCCATATACTGTAAGCAGATTTTTTTATCAATTTGGTATGCAATTAGTAATGGAATTGCCATTCAAATCCATTGTGAGGAGAATCATTGTTTCACCAATCTTTTGACATACAATATCAGGAACTTTACCATCATCTTAAAAATTTTCCAGCCTGGGGATTATTTGTGTGATGTTTTGGACAAATTTTTCCTTGAATATAATTTCAATCTCACCACTGAAGATCAAATCATCTTTCCCATCATCTTCTGTTGGTGAAAAAGCTTCTAGAGCCTTTTCCTTCTTGTAGATTTTCAAATTTGGCTTTTGAGAGCTTGGATGCTGAGCTGTAATAAAGGCTATGAAAAATAAATCATGTTACAAGAAATTACAAATATTCTACATGACTTTATGCTGACAATCTGGAAGAGCTTGTGGATCTTGATTATTTTCATGTGCCACACTCTTTACTTCAGTTCCTAATTTATTACTACTGAACATATAAGAGATTCCACTTCCACTCTATGGGGCCAATGTTGGTAGTTGATTTAATTCTGTTGAAATTCCAAGTGTTTGGGGAATAGTGGCAGTAGCTTATTGAGTAAATAGATGGTGACATGTTGATTGAAAATTGTAGAATAAAAAGATCACAATTGAAGAAAAAAGGTTGGAGTTCTGATATCTGTGGAAGTAAATTCAATTCAAGATATTAATGATTGATTCTTTTTCAGATAATATCAATATTGTAGAATTTGGGAAAGGTTGAAAGAAGTTAAATACCAATCTAAATCAGTTCAATATTTAGTGAATTTTGTAAAAAAAGGAATTTTAGAACCACAAGTTAACTGAGAGAAACTTTCCCATCCACTGCCTTTTTTTCCCATCAATATCTATTGAGCTTGTATTGCATTTGCAAAATTGGATTTGTTGGGAAATTCAAGGAGGTGATGTGTTGCAAATGATTTCATCTAATTAAAATTAAACCACTTCCATGTGAAAAATTGAGCAAAATTGACTAGTGAGAAACCTACTAAAGTCAATTTTTGTACTATTAAACCCTCATGAGGTAAGGACTAAGCAAAGTGTACCATTTCAATGATATGAAGTAAGATGGTTTTGTACAAAAAACAAAAGAAACAATTTTGGTTTTAAATAGTTCACTTATTGGGTTTTAATTGGTGATTCTCATGATTTTTTTTTCAAGTGGAATAATGGTCAGGTGAAGAAGCCAATGGATGCATGAGAGTAGGAATGGTAAAGGGGGGAGATGATCAGCCACCAGTGCAGGAGCATGATTATGCCAAACTTTTGGCTTACAACATGAGGTGCAATCATCCAAATATTTTGAATGGTGTTGATATGAGTTTTTGCTTTGAGTGAAATACTCATGTGATATATTTGACAATTGGGTTGTCTTGATGCAGATGTGACATGACCCACTAAGTCCAGTGACTATCATGTGATACTATAATGACTTAAGCAAGATTTTGTACTGAAAGAGGCACAATGTGAGGTCAATCTCCTGTGCCACAATTAACACAAAATTTGACCTGGTGACAAGTTTGAATATTCTTCTGATACATATATAATTTCTTTCAATTCCCCAGTTATGCACCAGATTTTTTTGACAAAATTACATTTGCAATTTTTCAGATCTCAAATATTTTCTATTAATTTACAAAACTAAGAATTAGCAATGTTTTTCAGGAATATATGTATTATTTTCTTGATTATTCAAGATACTTGCCAGAAAGTGATAAAATTTCATCTTACAAATTAATTCTTACACATTCATAAGATTATATACACATAGTAAAAAGCACTTATTGTGAAGAGTATATATTGAATTTAAGTCCCTTGAATGTTAAGTTCTGTGACTGTTAAAATAGAGAAATGTAGGCCTGCTAAATATTTGCATAATTTCTCTTGTTTCATTTTTAATTGTGCGAAGGAAAACTTCTCATTGTTCACACTTGCTTTTATCTTGCTTCAAACCTATCTAAACATCTCATTGAAAAAACAAACACATTCAATATCTTGATTTTCCCACCTTCATCATTCAGGTGAAATATCTATTTCCAAATATTTGAGCTTCTTATCTTAATTATTTAAGCATTTAATACCATTTTAAGCTCAAGAATAAGCTTAAAAAAACATGATTGTACAAAATTTACTTTTATCAAAAACAAAAATGATGTTACTTTTTGAGATTTTTGGTTTTTTTGTTAGTTCTCATTCTTTCAGAAGCTTCACAACATTTTGCTTTAAATTTCAATTGTGGGTTGAAGTACAGCATTGGAAAAGCATTTGTATTTTCTCTTTTTTTTCCTTTTTTTAAAAGAACCACTCATTTTTTATTGTGCTTTTCTTTGCTTTTATTTTGTTTTTTTTGATGTGTTTGATGTGCTCAAAAATTCCAAATCCGGTGTAGAAACACTGGAGTGGAGCTTTCATTCGGTTATTCATTCACAATAGCCCTATTGCAAATAAATATACAACCAACAGCTCCAATACAGTGTTTTTACACTGGATTTGGAGTTTTTGCAACCCTAAAAATATCAAAAACATGAAACCTTATAAAAAAGAAAAAAGAACATAAAACTGAAAATAATTGGTTAGTAAGATCATTGATCAAAACCAAAAGAAGATATTCAAATAATAAAAAAGAAGGAAAAAACCAAAGAAACACAGATCAAGGAAATGGAACCAAAAAATGCAAAAGGCAACAACAAAGACAATCCTAAAAACATTCACAACCAAAAAAAGGGAATGAAAATATGGGACAAATAAAAAACAAAACGACATAAAAAATTGAAAACAGTCCATATCATTTGGGATTCATATTGATGAGATATTGAAATTTTGTCATAAAATATTAGTTGAAAAGGCCTAAAATAAGAAAGAAATTTGATTAATATGAAATAAAAAAATTCAATGACACAAAATTAACACAGAAGCATAAGAAGCATATTGGTATATGAATTGTTACATATGCTCAAAGCCATAAATTTTACCTTAATAAGTCCTTGTATATCAAAAGATATTGGAGTCAAAATTCATTCAGAATTTGATAGTCATTTCTTAACAAAATTCAAAGATGTTACAAGAAACTGGATAGGGGAACATACTATTGGCTGTAAAATTATTGATGAAGTGATATTATATTTCTTTCAAATCATTCAAGTCATTTAAAGCTATGTGTCACAGGGGCTCTTCTAAGTGCAGAGGGCCTGGAACTCACTTCAGAGGGCTCAAGGATAAGATAAGGCAAAACACTTAAGAGTGTAATGAGAGTAAGATTTCTAAGAAATACTAATATAATAAAAGCAGCAACAAATAACAAGAGTAAGAAATAAACAAGCCAACCACAAACAAGTCCAAGTCCACTGTTCCAGCCTGTCAGAAGGGAAGAGGAGGTTTAATAAGGATATGGCAACCACACTTCATACCAAACAGGTGAGAAGAAATGCAAAGACTAACTTAACACCCAATAAATATAATACCAAAAAAAAGAGTAATAATATTTATAAAAGAATAAACCAACCAAATTAATTAACTGGGGAAAAGTCCCCAGGGGGAGAGAGAGGGGCTGGTATATGTGAGAATCACCAGCCCTGATCCATACAGAGAGTTTTCATGAGAGGGATTGATGACTGAATTGAATCTGGCAAATACTGGTCCTGTACAAGCTGTACAGGATCTGTAAAGGAGGAGTGGGATTGTTGAGTGATCATAAAGCTTCAGGATAATGTATCCAAACTGTATTGGGTAATTCCAACCTGTAAAAGTATTGAAAGGCTTTATTGATGCACTAGACTGCATGCATGTTTCAGCAAGAAAGATTGCTGATTTGAAGTGTTTGAGTGGGTGTAAGATTGAATACCCTTACCCCTGATTAGTGGTTGTTACAGTATTCCCCTCTTGAAGCTGGAGGGCTCCTTAAAACCATAATATGCTGCCACTATTGAGTGGCATCATGACATCCCCACATTTCTTCCAAACAATTTCTTTTTATTTTTCATTCCACTTGGCCATTATCCTGAAAATCCTCTCCTCTCTTCATTGTCCTTGATTATCTGTCTTCTCCCCTTCTTTTATTCTTGGGTAAGTTTTCCAACCTTTGAATTATACTCTTCTTTTGATTTTCAATCAATAATGTCCTTTAAAGGCATGGCCCTTGCATTGTATCCCAAAAAGAAGGACTTAGAGCTCTTCTTCTCAAAAAATGCTGAATAATGGTTATATGAATGCATACACCCATTATTGACTAGCCAGTTGGTCCTCTTGGGTCCACCTCATCCTGATTGACCTTTGAAATAATTCAAGGAGGGGTCTTGTCCCCATTGTCCTTAAGACTTGGATTAAAAATGGCTTTTGGCCATTACTATGGCCATTCTTGATCAAAATGTGCTTAGGGGCCTTTTTGGGTCCTTTTGGTCTTTTTTTTTGTCCTATGGTCCACGGTCCGTGTGGGTTATTAGAGTCACCAGGACCAAATTGGACACTTATGCCAGGATTCCAGGGGGTCCATGGGACCATCAAAATGGCCATGGACCACATCTTCACCCATATGGCCTGGGCTCATTGAGAGGGTCCAGGACCATGAGAACCTGACCTTCCCCAATGTTGAAGGGGAGGTCTTCAGTGATTGATTGGGCGCAATTTGAGGGGCCATAACTGGATTATGGGCCTAATCCATTGATGAAATTTCAGGCTTGGAGTGCATTATTCTGACGCCTTGAATTCTTCTGCCTTCACACTCTTTAGCCATGAGTTCCAAGCTCACTGAACTCACTGAATCTTCTCCTTCTGCGCTGCCACCATCTGTGCTTTGTGGTTCTGGCATCCTCAGTTAATTGGCTTCCTCTGGCCAAACCTATGAAGGTTACAAGGAAGTTGAGGCTCTTGATCCTGCTTGTACTGAGTGTTTGGACAAGGGAAAAGATTTCTTCCAATATTTCAATACAAGGTCTTCAAACTGTCATTTCTGCCTTGTTGGAAAGAAGCCACGTTTTTGTCCTGGGCCAATGGCTTCCAACATCAGAAGGTATTTGGGGAGTAAGAAAGATGGGCCTTTTGGGAAAGAGTTCCCAGTTCCTGAGGGCCCTACTCCTGATAGTACTTCAGCATATTCTGATTGGGAGTAAAGTGAACTTCTTGATTGAATTGGATACTGATATTTTGAGTTAGTGACTGGTTTTAGGCAGAGGGATGTGGCAAGGTGGACTAATGTTGGAGGGTCCATCCCAGTTGGTGGTAGGCCAATTTAATCCAGCTCAGAGGTCCTGATATCCAGGATCAATACTGAAGGTGTAGTGAAATGGTTAAGACAAATTTCCGATTCCCCACCTGATCCGGATGCTGAAGGTAGTGATGAATTGGATGGTGAAGAAGTTGAGGTGGTTAATAATCCTGCTGGCCATCAACCCAGTGCTTCTCCTTCTCATCCTCCTTCCAAAAGATTCCAAAGCCGCCTTATTCCCAGTACCCCTAGAAATTTCCAACCAGCTCTTGCTACCATTCCTACTTCCCTTCCTCTTGTATCACCAAGTTCCTCCCACACCAGGCCTGTCATGATTCCAGCAGTAAGACCATCCCCCATTCAACAGTCCAGAGCTTCGCCTATAGTCACCTCCCAAAAGCTCCAGTAGAAGAAGAGAAGAGCTTTCTCATTTGCCATTTCCTGCCGCCCAAGTGTTTCAGTGAAGGGATTGTTGGCCTATCCAAGTTACCAGAGAAGATCCAAATATGGCGAGTGAAAATCAATATGATGTGGCCAGGCTGCTCAGACAAGTTGATAGGAATAGTAGGGAAGTGATTATGTATGCTAATGATAGGACTATTCCTGGTACTTCTGAAGAGATGGCTGAAAGCTTTGCCTGGTATGAAGATGAATTGCTCAATGATTTCCAGAGAGCTTTTGATCATATGGGTAGAGATAACTAGTTTCCTTGTCCTTGTTTGTGTTTGGTTTGACTTCTATCCCCAATCTTATAAATACTAAAAGTTAAAGATAAATAAATGGAACCTACCAATACATGATATGGGAGGGGATGCTGCTGCTTTAAAGAATAAAGGCATAAAATGAAATATACAAGTAAAGAAAAGAAAAAAAAGGAGAGAAAAAGAGAGTTAAGAAAAAGAAAAAGAAAAATTCTTGAGGTTTATCCTTCTTGTGGTGAGTTGCTTGATTTTGGCCAAGAACTTTTTGAAAGAGAAAACCAAGCATTTTATGCTCACAGAGTGGCCACGGTAATTTTTTACAAGAAGTAGAACACTTGGGGATGCATAACAGGAGATGGAACTTACTTTCATAACTCCCACTCCCCACCAAGCACCATAAAGCAGATAACTTTGCCATACTTGACTTTGAGGTAATGAATGTCTTGAATAATGATAATTGGAATAAGTTTGAACAGAAATAATTAAAAAATAAAGAAGGAATTTGGCCATATTTTGATGAAAGGTCAAAATTCAAGGTTATTGATTTTGCAAGGCCTTTCAAACCTGTGCAAAGAAATTGACAAGTTCTCACAAAGTGGCCAAGGTGATGCTTACAACATATTTGGGTAGAATACCCTCTTAAAGGTGCATGCCAGGAGAGGAACCTACTTTCATGAACTCTGTAAGGTTTGACTATGAAACGATAAGTAAAAATTACTAATATTTTACTTATTGTACTATGTATGTTCTTATAAATGAAATAAATAAGATAAAAATGATCATAATAATAAAGAATTATTATAATTATGGAGTAAAAATAAGTATATTATTAATAAAATATGATAATATAATTTATATTATAAAATATAATATAATAAAATAATTAATATATTCAAAGGCACTTTATTATTGTTACAAACAAAGAATAAAGGCGTAAAAAATTGTTTTTTATTAATAAAAAACAATTAATAACAATAATATTACCAATATTAAAGCTATAAATTAACATAAATACTATTTATATTAATTAAAGTATTATTAAAAGAATAATAGAGAGAAAATGATTATAATAAGAGAAAATGACCTACTTTTAATACTTAATATAATAACTTTGAGATATTTTATGCCAAATAATATAAACACAACTTATCCAAATTGTATTTACAATAAAAAATAGAGAAGTTACAAATATTCTTGATCTTTATGTGGAAATGAGACTTTAGAGAGATTTTTAACAAAAACAATTAAATAAATGAATTAATCACATCACAATTGATGATTATAATAAGATGATCTTTGAGCTTTGATAATATAAGAGTTTTATATATAAAGAATAAAGGAATTACCTTTTTATTGTATTGATTTAATGTTTTTGATGCGTCTGAGGGGAAAACAGAGTAAAAAGAGCTCTATTTATAGTAAATACCTCCCTCCTAGAGTCCTCAAGGCTTCTAGTAGACGTGTATTGATTATATCCACTGAGATTGATCAATATTTTAAGGTTTGGTGATGATTACATCATGATCAAACCATATTACATCATTATTACGCCATTATTTAGAGTTATCACTATAACTCTAAGTTTGATGACGTCAAAGACTTGGAAGAACCCCAAAATTCGTGGATTTTATTAGTTTGAATCATAAACTAATAGTATTCAACAATTGTATCACTCATATGACTGTTAAACTTAATTTAAGGTTACAGTGAGTGATCATAAACGATCAAATTAAGCTCAAACTTTGATTCTTAATAACTTTTAAGATTTACACGCTACAGCCATTCAGAGAGTGAATTCTAATAGCTTGGCATAACCGTATTAAGCTTTCAAGAGCATTTCATTACATCATTAAATCTCTATTTTTGATGATTTTTCTTGTAACTCATCTTTTCTGTCAAAATTTAATATTTTAAACTTCAAGCTATGATTTCAAGGGGTTATACCTTGAATATTATAATATAAAATACATCATTCTTCACGAATAAACTAGTAGAATCCAACTGTCCACATTTCTTTGAATTTGGACCACCTTCACAACAAAGTGGTCAACAGCTCTGTTGATTTTAATCAATAATTCCTTACAGGTTTTACCCTTGTTTATAGCTTGTGAAATAAAATTCATTTCTGTATTCCTGAAGTAATTACGTGATGACTTTATTTTTGGTTCATCACTCTATCATGTATAATTCAAGATATATTAGCTAAAATCCCTGAATATATGCATTGACCAAAAAAGTGCATATATTCAGGTTAATTCCTTAAGTATTGAGTTTAAAGCTTAGCTTATTAATTGTTTTATATGTGGAATTTTATGTAGAATCCACTGGTACCATTTATTTTACATGTTGTCTCATTGACGTTTGAAATAAATAAGGATTTGTGTATTTTATAAGGTATTATTACTTATAACTTATTAAATATTGACTTTACAGACATGCCATAAAAATGGTACATATGTATTTTACAATGGGGAATCCAATGGTATAATTTATTTAACATGTTTATTCATTGGGTTTTAAGTTAAACCAAGTTTTATGTCAATTTATGGTATTTTTGTATTTTAAAAGTACTTATTTTTAATGTATAATTATATTAAATATTTCTTGTGACCTTTTTGGGTATGTGGTCATATCTCAAAGGTTCCCAAACTCCAATCCCCACCAAGCACCATAAAATCAAACTCTTGAGGTATTTGGACCAGGTTTGTCTGGATACAATAAGTAGAAATCCCTGACAAGGTCTGGTGAGTTGGTAAGGCTGGAATCTGGGTCCCAAGTTGTTCTTTTGGGTCTTCACCAAATCCTTTCCACACTAAAAGATACCATAATTTACCTCTTTTGAGTTTTGAGTCCAGAAACTGAGCCCCTTCCCATTCTTCTTTGTCTTCCACTATGACTGGTGGTTGTGGCAAGTGATGTTGATTTGGGTTAGTTGATTGATTCACTGGTTCTAATAAGGACAAATGAAAGACAGGGTGAACTGACTTCCATTGTTGAGGCAACTTGAGGTGATATGTATGGATTTCAATCTTCTTAATAACTTCAAAGGGTCCCAGCCATCTTTCTGAAAGTCTCTTGGTGGGTCTTGTAGTATTGATGTTCTTGAAAGCTAGCCATACCTTAACCCCAGGTTTGAAATCAGGTGGAATTGTCCTATTTCTATCTGCATACTTCTTGAATCTCCTTATTTCTGAATTCAATTCTTCTTTGACAACTTTCTGTACTGATTGGAGTTTTGTTGATAAATTTTTAGTGGGTGAGTCTTGAGAAACATGGATTGAGTCAAAGTTGGGATTTATTCCATAAATGGTGAAAAATGGTGATTGGTATGTTGATGAATGTTCTGAATTATTGTAGGCAAATTCAGCCAGAGGGAGCCAGGTGTGCCAGTTGCCTTGATGGTAATTGACATAAACCCAAAGATACTGTTCTAGAATCTGATTTACCCTCTCTGTCTATCCATCTGTTTCAGGGTGAAAAGCAGTTGTAAGATCTCTTGATATCTTGAGCTGCTGACATAATTGAGTCCAAAATTATGAAACAAATAAACATACTCTAGCACTAACAATACTGGCCAGAAGACCATGTTTGGAAAGGACATGGTTAATGAAAATTTGAGCTAAGTCCAGGGCAGTAATTTCTCCATAAGCTGGAATGAAGATTACCATTTTTGAGAACCTGTCCACAACTACTAAAATTGAATCAAAGTTTTTTCACAAGGGCAATTGAGTGATAAAGTCCATTGATAATAAATTCCAAGGACCAGATAGAATTTGAAGAGGCTGGATTAATCCAAAAATCCTATGATTAATGTTCTTGTTTCTTGAACATTGCTGACATGAGGACAAATACTCCTTAATGAATTGATTCATTCCAGCCCAATAAGAATCTCTGTTGATGAGCTTGAGTGTCTTCTACTGGCCAGGATGGCCAGCCAATGGTAAGTCATGATGCTTTTGAAGAATATTCAGTTGGATTTCTTCATTGCTTGGGACTACTACTTCATCTTTGAATAACAATAATTTGGCTTGAGGTTCAAGAGAATAATCTGAAACTGATGAACCTCATGCTAGTTGCTTGAGAATTTCTGTACAGTATTTGTCTTGCCATACTTATTTTTGGATCTGGTCAACTAGATCTGAGAATATTTCAACCTTGATTGAGAAGAATCTTGACTTTTGAATTCCATCTTGCTTAATTATTTGATGAAAAGTTTGAGGATTCTTTCTGATGAAGTCCACCCCCCTCTCTGGGTACATGTTGTCCCAAACGTGACAAGGCATCCCGTAAAGTGTCCAGCCTGCCTGGGTGGTAAGTGATAGTGAAATGAAACTCAGAAAGAAATTCATCCCAATGGTCCTTAAGACAGGTAAGAGCTTTGGAAGACATGAAATACTGAAGAGAAGAATGGTCTTTCAACACCTCAAAAGGATTGGAAAGAGAAAGAAGGAAAGCTCCCCAGCACTTGAGAGCCCAAACTATGCCAAGAACCTCCTTGTCATGAATTTAATAGTTAGGCCCAGCTGGGAGAAGCTTGCAACTATCAAATGCAATGGGATGATTTCCTGAGTCATTCACCTGGCTCAGTACAGCACCCAAGGCATAATCAGAAGCATCAGTCTCTACAATAGTTGGTAGAGAAGGATTGAAATGAGAAAGGATAGGAGCAGTGGTGAATGCTTCTTTGCTTATTTGAAACTGACTAAGAGCTTCCTCATTGAAGATAAAAGGAGAGTCTTTTTGGAGAAGTGATGTGAGAGAAGTGATTTTTTAGAGTAATTTTTAATGAAACAATATAAATTCCCAAAGCCAAGGAAAGATTGAAGAGCTTTGATGTTCTTGGGCTGAGGCTAATTGAGGATTTGCTGAACTTATGAAGAATCCATCTTGAGGCCATCACTTGAAACAACATAGCTCAAGTATTCCACATATGAGGCATGGAATACACACTTTAAGTCTTTGGCAAACAAATTATTGTCCCTCAGTCTTTGGAGAACAGAGGCCACATGTTTGACATGTTCTTCCTCAGAGCTGGAAAAGACCATAATATCTTCTAGATGAACTACAACCAAAATATCCAAGAAATCTGCTCATATATCATTCACAAGATTCTGGGAAGAAGCAGGAGCATTGGTAAGGCCAAATGGAATAACCAAATACTCATAAGTACCATATTTGGTTCTAAAGGCAGTTAAGTGCTCATCCCCTCTTTAATTCTCAGGAGATTATATGAAACACACAGATCTATCTTGGAGAAGATAGTGGAACCATTGAATATGGTAAGGAGCTTATTCATTGGAGGAGCAGGATACCTGTTCTTCCTAGTGAAAGCATTTGATTTGTGGTAGTCAACACAAAAATGAAGGTCACCATCCTTTTTCTGAACAAATAAGGAAAGGTTCTCCTGTTGAAGAGGAGCTTGGCCTGATGAAGCCTTTCTCTACATTCTCTGCAGTGTATGCCCTCAGTGTTTCTGAATCATGATTTGATAGTGAGTAGATAACACCAACTGGAGGTAGAAGATCCTTCAGTTCAATATGATGATTACAGGAATGGTGTGGAGGGAGTTTCTCTGCTTTCAGCTTGTGGAATACATCCAAATATTGGTGATAAGCAGGAGTGACTACCTTCAACACAGTTTAAATTTCTTCTGGCTCTTCCTCCTCATCCCACTGCTCCTCCAGGGAGGCATGAAAAGATCAAAGAGGAAGGTCTATATCCCCTTGAAAGAGATGAAGTGAAGATATAGCAACATCTTCTCCAAAATCTTTCATCTCTTGATTGAAGTAATGACTGAGAGGGCATGATGGAAGGAATATGGAAAGAAGAAGGAAGGGAAGGTTTCTTAAGTTCACCAACCAGAGCAACACTGTTGGCAGCAGTGGCAAGGGCATTACTAGCAGAAGATTTAATACCACTAAAATCCTTATGACTAGAATCATAGGTGAGAAATCAATTTTTCCAATCAATAGTAGGTATAAAATTGCAGAGGAAATCATAGCCCAATACCAGGTCTTCTCCCTTGGGTGAATCTATGATAAAAAGGTCCTATTCATAGCTTGGGAAGGAAGGCAAGTCAACTACCCACTTGGTATAATGGGTGATGAACAAGGCAGGGGATTCATTTTAATCCAGAATAAAAACAGGAATCTTTTCAGGGAGCTCTGACATAGTCAATGAGTACTTGAGAACAAAAATCTTTGCAATAAAAGAGCTTTCAGCACCAGAATCAATGAGCATACTATAAGAAATATCAGAGACAGAAGAAAAAATAAGAGAGCTTAAATATTTCTTGAAACTAGTATTCAGAGTGGACAATTGTGATCTTGAAGGAAATAAGTGAGAGCCATTGAACACATTATGATCCCCACTCAGGATTTTCCCCGCTTGCTAGGGAAGCCTCTTGATGACCCAGGCTTTTTCTGAGGTCTCTTTAAGCATTATTCAATTGGGTGCTTGTGAACCTTTGAGATATGGCCACATACCCAAAAAGGTCACAAGAAATATTTAAAATAATTATACCTTAGAAATAATTACCTTAATACTACAAAAATGCCATAAATAAGCAGAAAACTTGGTTTAACTTATAAGCCAATAAATAAACATGTGAAATAAATTACAATATTGGATTCTTCATGGTAAAATACACATATACCACTTTTATGGCATATCTTTAAGGTCAATATTTATTGAGTTATAGGTAATAATACCTTATAAAAAACATGAATCCTTCATTATTAAAATACCAATGGAGCAACATTTAAAATAAATGATACCATTGGATTCTCAATAAATATCTACACATAAAACAATTAAGAAGCTAATCTCCAAAGTCAATACTTAAGGAGTCAAGCTGAATATATGCACCTTTTTGGTCAATGCATATATTCAAGGATTTTAGCTAATATCTTTTGAAATATACATGATAGAGTGATGAACCAAGAAAAAGTCACCACGTAATTACTGTAAGAATACAGAAATGAACTTTAGTTCACAAGCTCTGAACAAGGTTAAAACCTGTAATGGATTATTGATTAAAATCAATAGAGCTGTTGACCACTTTGTTGTGAAGGTGGTCCAAACTTAAAAAAAAGTAGAAAGTTTTATTCTACTAGTTCATTTGTGAATAATGATGTATCTTGTACTATAATATTCAAGGCATAACCCCTTGAAATCATGGTTTGAAGTTTAAAATATTAAATTTCAACAGAAAAGGTGAGTTACAAGAAAAATCATCAAAAATTGAGTTTTAATGATATAATGTAATTCTCTTGGAAGTGTTATAAAAACATTCCAAGCTATCTGAATCCACTCTCAGAATAGCTGTAGCGTGTATAACTGAAAAGTTACTAATGATCAAAGCTTAAGCTTAAATTTGACCATTTAAGATCACTCACTGGAATCTTATTTTGAGCTTAACAGTCATATAAGTGATAAAACTGGTGAATACTATTATAATATGATTAATACTAATAGAATCTACAAAGCTTAGGCTTCTGCCAAGCCTATGATGTCATCAACCTTAGAGTTATAGTGATACCTCTAAATAATGGCATAATTATGAGGTAAGATGGTTTGATCATGATGTAATCATCACCAAACCTTAAAATATTGATCAATTCTAGTAGAAAGAATCATTAAACGTCTACCAGAAGTCTGTTGGACTCTAGGAGGGAGGTATCTACTATAAATAGAGCTCTTTCTACTTTGTTTTCCCCTCAGACGCTTACAAAACATTAAATCATTAAATAAAAAGGTAATTTATTTATTATTTATATATAAAATGTTTATATTATTAAAGACCAAAGTTAATCTTGCTATAATAATCATCTCTGACTTGATTATTGCAATTATCTAATTGTTTTGTTTAAATTTCTGTTAAAAACCTCTATTCCACATAAAAATCAAGAAAAATTGTAATTTCTCTTAAATTTTATTGTAACTGCAATTTGAATAAGTTGTATTTACATTTTTAGGCATAAAATTATTCAAGATTATTATATTAAGCATTTAAAGTACTTTAATTCTCTTATTATAATAATTTTCCTCCATTATTACTGTAATAATTCTAAAATTGATATAAATAGTATTTAGATTAATTTATAACTTTAGTATTAGTAATGTTATTTTTATTAATTGATTTTTTACACAATAACTATAATAATTCTTTCTTATTATAATTATTTTTATTTTATTCATTTCATTTATAAGGACATTCATAGTACAATAAGTAAAATATTAGTAATTTTTACTTATTGTTTCATAGTCAAACCTTACATTTGGGGACCTGGCCGTGATATTTACTCTAAAAGACCTTTAAAAAGATTTTAATTGGGTTTATCCAATAATAAATTACAATTATGCTGATAAAATTATATACTAATTTTATATGTATTGATTTTAAATACTGTTGAGGCATTTGGAAAGCAATTGTACTGTCTTACACGTTGTTTTTCACATCCTTAGCCTTGCAAGAACTTTCTTTGAGTGACTCTAGTAATTAAACAAGATATTTTATAAATTAAAAATAATTTTATATTATAAATGAATTTTATAAAAAGAATCACATTCATTTTTTATTTTATTCTTTCAAAATAAAAATATAAAAAACAAAAAATTATAAATAAAAACCAATAAAAAAAGTTATTTTTTATTCATTTTAATCCCATTTCTTTATTTATTTTCCTTTTTTAAGATATAAAAGCAAGTTTTTACGTGGAGAATTGCCATATCTTACCAAAAATAACACTTTTTATAAAAGACTTATATTTATTTGTCTTTTTTAGTGCTTGAAGACAATCCAACAGAGGAAAACCAAACCACTGTTGAAAGATTGGTGGAGGAAACTTGTCAAAGTTCTCCAACACCAATAATTACTAAGAAAAAGAAAGCTAAGAAATTAGACTTTCCAGGACCCACTATACAGGACTCTGAAGGTGAGTACCTCATTTATAAATTGCCATAAGAAGAATTAATGTTCTGAAATCCTCTTATTTCTTATTTTTCTCAAAATATGACTACCAGAAGAGGCTCCCAATACTCCATCCAATCAGATGGAGCTGGACTCAGAGGTAGAAGTGATTCCTCAAAAGGGAAAAGGAAGGGCAATATCCCCAGTGGAACAGAATCCACACAAGGAAGTGCCTTATCCCAAAGGCAAGTCCCAGAAATGCCCATGATATCTGAACCAGAGTTAGACCTAAGTATGAGTGACTCAAACAGGTACAAATCACATTCAGAGGGATCAAATAGACATTTAAATGAGCCAGTACAAACAGTACCACACAGTGTACAAAGACAAGTACTGGGAAATGTTGCCCCAAATACACCAAGGAGTGATGAACTCCTGGCACATCCTGAAAGAGTTCCTCAAAGAGGAGAAAATAGTGAGATACTCCAATGGATGGAATCCACTATCATCCAAACCTCAAATCAAAAATATCAAGGAGTACCATGCCAAAAAGAAGGAGGCAACCAAGGAAGAAGCCCCAAGCCATCCCTCTTCCCCAAGAAGGGAAGAAGAACAAGAAAAAGAATTGGAGAAAACCATATTCCCCAAGCTACAGGATTCCAAAAATCCAAAAGGATGCCATGGACAATGTATTCAACATGGCCAGAACCTTGATGGAATTCAAGGACAAGGAAGAACAAAGAATGAGACAACCACATTTCCCAAAGAAATAACCTTGTCCAAAGATGTTGTAAATACTTTAACCGAAATTAAAAATAGTATATTACCTCTAAAAGAAATTAAAAATAGTTTATTATAATTACAAGAAATAAACAATAACTTATCTTCTTTAACAAAAATTGTTGTACAAAATAAAAAAGAATTTGACAACATTAAGTTTATTTTTAAAAATGATAAACCAAATACTTTAATTGTTAACACTTAAAAATTAATACAAGGACAACAAGAATTGTATAAATACATAAAAGATATCAAAGATAAGACTTTGACAATCAATTATGACGTGAGTATTGACAATTTTACAGAAAAATTCAACAAACTAAGTATTTCTGTAGAAAGATTTGAAGAAAAGACTTCATCACACCAAAAGATACTTTTGGACCATGTGGAAAAGAGTGATGAAGCAAGAATGAATCTGAAAGATGACATTCCAAGTGAAATAAGGCTTATTACTGAAAAAATGGATAAAATTAATGAGGCTAACTCAAATATGCCAAAGTTATCAACCCCATTTTCTCACATAAGAAGCCCTGTTAAACCAAAAGAGGAATTAACAAATCTATTCATAACGGACTTAAGTCACCAAGACAATAACCAAGTCTTAATGAAGGAAACACCTCAATTAAAAGAATGGCCAACATTCACAGGAGAAGGTGAATATGAACACATGTCATTTATCAAGAAAATTGACATGCTACAAGAAGATTATGCCATACCAGATGAATTAATTACTGCAAGATTACATTCATTGTTTGAAAAATCTTCAAAAATATGGTATTATGGCATAAGACAAACAAATGGCAAAAACACCTGGTCTTGGTGGAAACAAGAAATAATCACCAAGTGGGCTAATGATGCCTGGAGGTAAAAGATAGAGAATGCATTTGAAAATTCTTTCTTTGACCCAGACAAAGACAAACCTTTAACTTGGTTCTTAAAACAAGTTGAAAGACTCAATTCATTGTACCCAGCAATGTCACAAAAGATGGTGCACATGAAAATACTTGAGAAATGTGGAGGAGAGCTAGAACATGCCCTAAGAAGCAAGTGTATAGAACCATGCTCCACAGAAGAGTATATCAATGCACTAGAGGACATAGTGACAAGAACAAAAATTGGCAGAACTTGGAAGAAATTGGACATTAAAAGTACAAATAAGCAATTTATGAAAAAGATAAATCAAAGGAAACTTTCAAGCCCAATACATCCAACAATAATGAGCAAAGAAAATGCCATAAATGTGGAGGTATTAGACACTTAGCCAATAACTGCCTCAAAAAGGCAAATATTAATGAAATTGTGGAAACAGAAAACCACAATGACAAGGAGGAGGAATCTGACTCTGAAAAAGAAACAGAAGAGTCAGAAAGCTCTGAAAGTGATTAAGCTAATATAATTAATGCACAAATTAATAATATTGATATAATTTATAAAGTACTAGATGTTAACTCAAACTTACCACAAGTTGGAACATCTGACACAAACCTGACAAAGATACAAGATGCCAAAATGTACAGAACCAAACCTGCAAAAGGAATGGGATATACAGCTGGAAAATCAAGTATAAGTATTGTTATGGTTGATAAACAAGAAGGAAAAGTGAACTTGGATACAGGAGCATATTGTACCTGTGTTGGTAAAAGTTATTTAAAAACCATTGTCTCATATTGGCAAGAAAAACGTATTCCAATACAAGGTGTCAAATTTAGTAATGCAAGTGAGAGCATGAAGCCCCTTGGAATAATTGATTTAACACTAATTTTTCCTCACCCCTCACAATGTGTCAGAAATAAAGTAGAGTTTGTAGTAATGGACAACTGTACTAGTAATCAATTCATACTTGGAAATGACTACTTGTCAATTTATGGTATAGATATCTCTAACCAGAAAGATAGATATTTTACCATAGGAGACAACAAAAGACAAAGGTTTGGCTTCTTAAATAACAAAAAACAAATCACAGTTATTGAGAATGAAGAGAAAAGTCCATAAAAGGAACTTTTTATATCTGAACAACTCAAAGAGGCAGAATTCAATAAAGAATTAACAGAAAAAATGAAAGGAAAATTGATTGACCTCTTATTTAAGTACAAAAATGCCTTTGCAACTGACAAAGAGCCACTAGGTGCCATAATTGAGCATGAGGTAGATATAATTCTTAATGTGGAAAAGCCTTACCCATCTTTACTAAGGAGACCTGCTTACCCAGCTAGTCCAAGGGCTAGAGAAGCCTTGGAAGTACACATTAAAGAATTAATGGACCTTGGAGTATTAAGAAACGTAGGACATAATGAACAGGTAGAGGTCACTACACCTGTCATTATAACTTGGAATAATGGAAAATTGAGAATGGTAGGAGGCTTCAGAGCCCTGAACACCTATACCATTCCAGACAGATATCCAATACCCCAAATCCATGAGACATTGACACAATTGACACAAGCTAAGTTCATTACAGCCATGGATGCTTTGAAGGGTTTTCATCAGAATTTCTTAACAGACAATTACCAGAAACTACTGAGGATAATAGTCCACTGTGGGATTTTTGAATACTTAAGAATGCCAGTTGGCATAAAGAATGCAACTTCCCATTATCAAAGGATGATGAATACCATATTTCCTGAAGAATTATCATAAGAATGATTAATTATCTATATTGATTCTCTCATAGTCTTCTCAGAAGCTTGGGAAAATCACCTTACAATACTAGAAAGGGTACTACCAAAAATAGTGCAAGTGAATATGAAAATTTCCTTGAAAAAGTGTCATTTTGCTAGTGAACTAAAAGCACTAGGACATGTTGTATCTGGACTTAGTCTAGGCATAGACAAGAGTAAAGTAGCAGCAGTACTACTTAAGCCAATGCCTCAAACCAAAAAAGAAATGCAATCATTTCTAGGATTTTCTGGTTAATATAGACAGCATATAAAGGACTTTGCAAAAATTGCCAAATCCTTGTATAAACTATGTGATCAACAAACAGTCTATGTAATGACAGAAGAAAGAGTCAAGGCATATGGAGAATTGAAAAAATTCCTTAACAAATGCCCCATTTCTTCTAATTCCAGATTGGAAACTACCCTTCAAACTCTACATTGATGCTTGTGGAGAAGGACTAGGTGCTGCACTACACCAGACACAAATTATCAATGATAAACCAGTGGAAGGACCAATTTGTTTTATTTCAAGACAGATAAAGCCAACAGAATCAAGATATGGAGCAAGCCAAATGGAATGCCTCTGCTTAGTGTGGGCTTTAGAAAAACTACATTATTACTTGGATGGAACAGTATTTGATGTGATTACAGACTGTAATGCTGTAAAATCTCTATTAAATATGAAAACTCCAAATAGACATATGCTGAGATGGCAAATTGCTATCCGAGAATATAGAGGAGATATGAATATTGTTCATAAATCTGGCAATATTCATACAAATGCAGATGGGCTCTAGCAAATACCCCTGACAATCCAGCATGGGTACCACAGGAAGAGCACCATATAGAAGGAATATGTGTTACAGACATTGGCACAGAATTCTTTAACCAAGTTAAAGAGAGCTATAAGATAGACAAGAATTGCCATATCTTAAGCCAACTTCTAATGAAAGACTGCAAAGATTCATCACTTTCATCAAAATTAAATGAAACATGGAAAAAGGCATATGATGAAGGAAGATTCTACCTCCTTGATGGAATCCTTTACCATAGAACAAAACACACATGTGTTATGGCCTTAAAAGATAGAACCCTGATAAACACTATTTTACATGAGTGTCATGATAGTGTTGCAGCTGGAGATCTTTCAAAAGACAGAACACTAGAAAGGGTGAAAACCTGCTCTTGGTGGCCAAATTGGAAGAAAGTTGTTGCAGAATACTGCCAGACCTGTGACAGATGTCAAAAGGCCAACAGAGCCACAGGAAAGAAATTTGGAATGATGATCCAAATCCAAGAACCAAACTCCCCTTGGGAAATAGTTCATATGGATTGGGTAACAGAATTACCTCCAGGAGGAGACAGAAGCTATAATGCATGCCTAGTATTAGTTGACAGGTATAGTAAACTCCCATGTTCCTACCATGTCACAAAGATGACACAGCTATGGACACAGCCATAATGATATGGAATAAAGTCATTAGCCACACAGGCTGATTCCAGAATATTATAAGTGACAGAGACCCAAAATTCACTTCAGCATTATGGAAAAATCTCCATAGCTTGTTTGGGACAAAATTATCATTCTCAACATCTTACCATCCTCAAACTGATGTTTTAGCAGAAAGAATGATATAAACCTTGGAGGACATGATCAGAAGATTCTGTGCTTATTGACTAGAATTCAAAGATTCTGATGATTTTACCCATGATTGGTGTACACTAATACCAGCCCTTGAACTGGAATATAAAACATCAATACATTCTTCTACTGGCAAAACACCATCAATGCTAGAAAAAGGTTGGAATCCAAGACTTCCTTATGATACCCTCAAAAAAGACTTAGTGGATATACACCCAACAGTAATCAGTTTTAAGATAATGCTTGACAAAGCAAGACACCATGCAAACAGATGTATGCAAGATTCTTTCAAATATGCAAAAGAAAGATGGGATAAGAGTCATAAACCACCTGACTTCAAAATAGGAGACTTGGTCCTAGTATCAACCCTTAATTTCAATAACATAAAAGGTCCAAAGAAATTGAAAGATTGCTTTTCAGGACCATTTATGATAAAAGCACTTCATGGACCCAATGCTGTGCAAATGGAACTCACAGGTGAATTAATGAACAAACACCAAGCTTTCCCTGTAAGTCTAATAAAACCTTACAGCTCAAGTGACAAGAAATTATTTCCACTAAGAAATAAACCCCCACTTGAAATTCCCCCCTTGGAAGAAGGAGAAGAAAAGAAAATTGTAAAAGTCCTTAACGAAAGAAGGACAAGAAATAAAAAAGAAAGAGAATACCTTGCAAGGTATAGAAATTCAACTCAAGAAGATGAATGGCTACTTGATAAAGATATAACAAATGCTGATAAACTACTAAGAAGGTTCAGACATGAAAGAAAACCTAAAGAATAGAAAATTAAAGCATTATTGAGCTTCAAGACTAACAAAGTCTATTCAAGAGGTAGGACAGTGGATGATACCCTAATTACACATATAAGATTGTGGTATGATCTTTTTTGGTGGTAGGGAATGTGAACCTTTGAGATATGACCACATACCCAAAAAAGTCACAAGAAATATTTAAAATAATTATACCTTAAAAATAACTACCTTAATACTACAAAAATTCCATAAATAGGCATCAAATCTGGTTAAACCTAAAACCTAATGGATATACTTGTGAAATAAATTACACCATTGGATTCCCCATGGTAAAATACACATATATCATTTTTATGGCATATCTGTAAAGTCAATATTTATTGAGTTATAAGTAATAATATCTTATAAAAAACATGAATCCTTAATTTTTTCAAATACCAATGGAGCAACATGTAAAATAAATGGTACCATTAGATTCTCCATAAACCTCTACACATAAAATAATTAAGAAGCTCATCTCCAAAGTCAATACTTAAGGAGTTAAGCTGAATATATGCACTTTTTTGGTCAGTGCATATATTCAAGGATTTCAGCTCATATCTTTTGAAATATACATGATAGAGTGATGAACTGAAAATAAAGTCACCATCTAATTACTGTAAGAGTAAAGAAATTAACTTTATTTCACAAGTTATGAACAAGGTTAAAACCTGTAATGGATTATTGATCAAAATCAATAGAGCTGTTGACCACTTTGTTGTGAAAGTGGTCCAAACTTGAAAAAAAGTAGACAGTTGAATTCTACTAGTTCATTTGTTAAGAATGACGTATTTTGTATTATAATATTGAAGGTATAACCCCTTGAAATCATGGTTTGAAGTTTAAAATATTAAATTTTGACAGAAAAGATGAGCTACAAGAAAAATCATCAAAGTAGAGTTTGGATGATGTAATGAGATGCGCTTTCCAGTGTAATACGAACATGCCAAGCTATCAGAATCCACTCTAAGAATAGCTGTAGCGTGTATAACTTGAAAGTTATTAATGATCAAAGTTAAAGCTTAAATTTGATCATTTAAGATCACTCACTGTAATCTTATTTTAAGTTTGACAGTCATATAAGTGATGAAGCTGGTGAATACTATTAGAATATGATTAATACTAATAAAATCCACAAAGTTTAGGCTTCTTCCAAGGCTATGATGTCATCAAACTTAGAGTTATAGTGATAACTCTAAATAATGGCGTAATTATGAGGAAAGATGGTTTGATCATGATTTAATCATCACCAAACCTTAAAGTATTGCTCAATTCTAGTAGAAAGAATCATTAAACGTCTACTAGAAGCCTGTTGGACTCTAGGAGGGAGGTATTAACTATAAATAGAGCTCTTTCTACTCTGTTTTCCCCTCAGATGCTTACAAAACATTAAATCATTAAATAAAAAGGTGATTTCTTTATTCTTTATATATAAAACTTTTATATTATTAAATACCAAAGTTAATCTTGCTATAATCATCATCTCTGAGGTGATTATTGCAATTATTCTATTGTTTTGTTTAAATTTCTCTTAAAAACCTCTATTCCACATAAAAATCAAGAAAAATTGTAATTTCTCTTAAATTTTATTGTAACTACAATTTAAATAAGTTTTATTTACATTTTTTGGCATAAACCTATTCAAGATTATTATATTAAGCATTAAAAGTAGGTTATTTCTCTTACTATAATAATTTTTCTCTATTCTTACTGTAATAATTCTATAATTGATATAAATAGTATTTATATTAATTTATAACTTTAATATTAGTAATATTGTTGTTATGAATTGTTTTTTATTAAGAAAAAACAATTTTTTATGCCTTTATTATTTTTTGGTAACAATAATAAAGTGCTTTTGAATATATTAATTATCTTATATTAATATATTGATTTATTATATTATTTTTTTATAATATAAATTAAATTATTATATTTATTTAATAATATAATTATTTTACGCCATAATTATAATAATTCTTTATTATTATAATTATTTTTATCTTCTTTATTTCATTTATAAGGAGATTCATAGTACAATAAGTAAAATATTAGTAATTTTTACTTATTGTTTCATAGTCAAACCTTACAGTGCTTTTCACCACAATAAGTACATAACCCTTCTTTTATCCTCCTATCCTTTTCATAACCAATTAATTTATTGTCCTTATTAAGCAGAGCAGAATGGGGCTTGTGCTTTGTAACTTGAATTTCTTCCCCTTCTTGTTCTTCTTATGGTGAGGCCTTTTTAAAGATGAGTCTTGAGAAGGCCTTGAGAAATTGGATCCAGTAGCAGGAGGCTTCTTTTCTTGATTAATACCCTTCTCCTTCTGTCTCTCATGGTATCTGGTATCCAATTCCAGAGTAATGTCCATGAGTTCTTGAAGAGTATCAAAGTTACCATGGCAGGAGGAAGACTGGTCTAGAAGTTTTGATGACAGTCCTCTTCTATAATTATGCATATAAGCCCTTTCTCCCCAATCTCCAATTCTTGAAATAAACCTTCTAAAATCAGAAATTTACAAGGATACATGACCACTTTCCTTCATCCTCAAATTATCCAACTCCTGTTCAGCTTTCCTAACTTCATTGGGATCACCAAACAGGGTGAATAATTGGGTTTTGAATAACTTCCAATTATTGAGGAGGTAGGAAGGATCTCCATTGGATATATTTGAGGTAAGGTTCTATCCATTTGCCAGCTCTACCAGTGAGAAAACAATTTGAGTACAGAATTTTCTTCCAATCAGAGAAGAAATTTTCTGGATCATTATGGAAAATCAATAGACAGGATTGGATAAATCCATTCAATTTATGGGCTTTAGTACCATGAAAAGGATCAGGTGCTTTCATTTATGGAGTCTTGAAAGCAGGGGCTTTGGAATTGTACCTGGGGGCAGCTTCTTGAGAGAGTTGCCCCAATATCTTGAGGAGACTTGGATCAGATTGAGAGACAAGAGGTTGATTAATAGGGGCTAGATTAGAACCCTGGGGTACCTCTGAAGCATTTTCCAAAGCATCTACCACTTCAGTTACCCCAGAATTTTCCTCTTCCACAGACTCTTCCCCCTCTTCATCTTCAACTTCTCCTAGTATTGCTCTTGCACCTTCAGAAATGCCAGGGTAGCCACCCAAAAAGGCCAGAGAAAAATCTTGATCTTGTTGATTTCATTCCCCCTCTTCTGAAGGGTGCTGCTCCTTCTATTGGTGGCCCCCTGTCCAAATTTTCACTCAGTTTATGAACTGATGGGGTGCAGTCAAGAGGAACCCTTGCTGTATGAGTAAGAACAGATGGATTTCTTTTAGATATAGTATTCTTGGCAGGAGGACTATGCTGAACTGGCATTATTGAGAAATTAAGAATAAGAATTGATGACACTTGACAATAAGGAATCAAAGCTTGGCCATATCAATAATCAATAAAATATTGATGATCTTGAGGAATCAATCTACAGTCTTCAGGTGAAATACAATTCAATCAATATCAACAATCAATTCACATCTCATATCAATAAAATCTTGAGGATTTAAATAATCAATCAATCAACCAATTTCTTCAATATAAAATCAAAATTGTGAAGAATCAATCAGTCGAATAAATATCTTCAGGATTAAGCTCAATATCTTGATGAGTCAAAGTCAATCAATAATCAAAATCAATTAGTGAAGGCCAATCAGTTATCTTGAGGACTCAAAAACAGTAAATAAATCCAATTCAAAACAAAATCCTGAATTACTTACTCAATAAACCAAACAGATCCCAACTAATCAATTAACCAATCAATAAAATTGCTGATACAGCCTGAATAAGCAAACAAAAAAAATGTATTTTATTGGAGATAGAATTGAGAATGAAATGAGATGGTCAATGTAAGGTGTGGATATGAAACTTTGATTAAAAATCAAGTACTTTTCCTGTCCTCAAAATTTTTATAAGGTAAGAAATGATTAAGAATAGTATGAAATGGTATTTTTAAGAGAAAACACACCAATTTGATTGTTCTTAACTTCATAAGTATAAAACAATAATATTATAAAGATTTATTGTTTTACCAACAATAAAAATTTATCCAAAAATACTCTACAAGAGATATTTTAGGCTACAAAATAAATTTCTTCAAGAGCAATTTCAGTTGGAATTAATTTGACAAAGCAAAAAGATTTTAAAGAAAAAACACGTCCAAAAGTGAACAGAGTGAATTTGGAAACAAAGTAACAAAGTCAAAGTGATGAAAGATGCTTTAATTCACTTATGGGGTGGTTCAAGGGGTAAAAATGATTATAAGAGCTACAAACAATGATTATAATGATTCTTCACGTGGTTAAAAGATTCAAAAAGATATAAGAAGGGTGGTTGGAATCTTTTATTGATTGGTTTAACAGTGTTTAAACTAATTATAAAAGGAAAAGATTCTAACATGAAGAGAAAAGTGGGGCAAAGAAAAAATTCTCTTATAGCCATCAATTTCCTTACTCCAAAAGTAAAATTTACTCTTGTCAGTTGTAGAAAACACTCTGACAACAGAAAAGCCAATTATAGCATCATTGAATCCTGGTTTAGACCAAAAAAAGGGCTGGTTTCAGCCATTACTATAGTAATACCTGTCTAGAGCCTTCAAAACAGGTTGGAATGTGTGTAAGAGATGTAGAAACCAGTTAAAACTGTTTTTACTGAGATTTTTTTAACTTAAGGGTAGCTTTACCCTGTTTGCACACATTTAAGACTGCCCTGGTTGGTATCAAAACCTCATCATCAATTGAGTCACAGACCCTGTGACTCAATTCCAGGCCAAAAGTGATGAAATTTTTCATGGATTTTGACATCCCATGCCTGTCAGCAAGGATTTTGGGGGTCTGGCTCCCCCTTGGAGCTAGAGTACCTTTCCCCCCAGAATTAATCTTTCCAATTTTTTTTCTTTTAATTCCTCATCATGTAATACACTTGTAATTTACACATACAATTCAATTGAGTTTTACAGTACACAACTTTCATAATTGATACCTTATATGTAAATTAAAGTTCACTTATGTAATACACGCGCACATTTTGACATTTCAATTGAAAATACTTCAATTCCTCATAACTTCTAAACTACACACAACACCTCAATTTCAACACAAAAATTGATGTTTAACACCACATGTGGTGTGAATTAAATTAAAGTTTTGAGAATTTTCATGCTTTTGTACAAAAAAATACTAAAAACTTAATCTAAGCTTATTTAGAGTTGAGTTACAGAAATTTCATCCAGAGGTGACCCCACTTTATTTTTATGAGGAATCCAATGGTGTGATAATTTCTTTATGTTTATTTATTGGATAAAAAGTTATAATATATTTTATATAACTTTTTACCACAAATATTTTAATTTCACAATTTTTATTAAAATTTCATTTTTACTGAATTTTTACAAGTAAAAATGTAATTTCATAATTTTAAATTTTATTGTAATCTTATTTTTAAATTATAATTAAATTTTGATTTTCAAATATAAATTTGTATTTATATTTTAATTTTTATTTTCATAATATAAATAAGTTTATTTTATTTATATTTGTGGTCTTTTGGGTATATGAAAATACCTCTAGGGGTCACATCTGAATTACTTCAAATTGTATGATGTAAGTCATTATTCACGTTTAGCACATTTCTATCAAGAATTGGTGTGGACTGTCTTGGCAAGTCATTCTTCAGTGATATATTATTAATACTTGATTGAATGTCTTCTTTCAATTGAAGTCTTGCTTTATCCCTTTTTTCCAATTGTTCTTGAAAAAGAGCTGCATTTTGGCCAGTTGAGTTTTCCAAGTTCTGAACTTGTATTCTGAATTCCTTCAACTGCCTAGTTATAAAAGAAATAGAATTGTTATCAGGTTGATTGAGTAAGGTAACTTTGGACTCAATTCTTGCACAAATTTGCGTCAAAGACAAGATATTTTATTTGTTCACACTTTCTAGACCAATTATAGTTTTTTGTGACTCTTTCACTTGCAATATCTCTCTACCCAGCTTCTGATTGATATACTGAAAATTATTAAACTTTGCTAAAATTTCTTTATTACAAGTTTCAAAATGAGTTACAAGATTGACAAGGTCTACTTCTTTGGAAATGATTGGTTTAAGCTTTCCTCCTGCTTGTTTTTGAACTCCATCAGAGTTATTTCCATATTGACCACATTGTCCATGGCTGTCTTCTCTTTCTTGGGAATTCTTTAATTCTGTGGGTAAGGCTTGTTCCACTTGGATTTTACCTTTCCCTTTGACTTTTAATTTCCCTTCTGATTGCTCTTTGGGGTTTGCTTGTCCTTGTTTAGCACTTGTTGAGTATTGGGGAGCTTCCACTGGGCTGTTGTACTTTCCTTGGGCCAACTTCTTCTTGTCTTGTGACAACAGGCTTTGGTTTTTCAACCAAATTTTATCTGTTGGACTTGTGCCTTGCAAGACATTGGTGTCCAAGCCCTCAGAAGTTCTTCTGTCTTTTCTTGGCCCATGAACTTCTTTAATTGAAGATAAGAGTTCATTTTGCCTATCCAAAGACTTGGCAGAAGTTCCCACTCCTGCTGCTTTGACACCATAAACCAGTTCTTGTACTGAGACTGGTATATCTCAATTGCTGCCTACTGGAAATGATTCAGTTCTGACAACAGGGATAGTGTTTATGTCAGCTTCTGGACTCCCAATAAGAGTTTCAAGGGTGCTGGCTAACCTTTGGGAACTGGTGCAAGTTCTAACATCCTCCATTTGCGCCTCTCCTCTGGGCTGACATTCTTGTCTTTTGGATTTTTGACTTGAATGTCCTGGTCCAGATCCATTTGATTGGATGGAGTAGTTGCTTCCACTTTTAGTAGGAGTCATTTCACGTCAACTTTGAGAAAAACTGGACTAAGAAAAGAATTGTATACACATTCTGAACCTTTTAAGGGTTTTTTGGTAATTAAACCCCTTGGTGCTGGGCTGGTTTGAATTTCAATACTAGACTCTGATGCCTAAGAGTCTGAAGAACTTTCTCTGATGGATGAAACTAGAGAAAGGTAAAAATATAAGTTATTTTATCCAAAAATAACAATAACCTATACACTCAACTTCTTGGATAAAGCTGTTTTAATGTAATTTATGGCAAATTACAACAAAATTAAGGAAAGAATCTCTAAAGATTAAAGAAAAGGATTTTTTAAAAAAGATTTTTGAATTTTTTATTTGATTTTATATTTTCTTTAAAGAAATAATAAATATACAAATAATAAGTTATTAATCAATACTGTATTATTATTCACTTTACACTAGAAGAACTCAAAGAATAAATTGCAAGTCTGTGATGTGAAAAAGCCACTTGTTATACAAAAGAAATTTATTCCAGCTTACTCAATAGTATACTTTTTCAAACAATATTCTTAAGAGAAAATAACTTTATTAAGGTTATAAAGATTATTTATGAGGGATAAGTCCCAAAAAAGCCAAGATTAATATAAAAAAAGAGTAAAATAGGGTCTAGAATATGATTTATGTCCCAAAAATCAGTTGAAATCACATCCAGGCCCCCAAATGTAAGGGTTTCTATAAAACTCTTGATAATAGTAACAATATCAAGAGTACTATGACTGTCCGCAGTAGAAAAATATAATATTACAAAATATTGTAACCAAAAATTAAATATAATTATTAAAATAATTATATTAAAAAAATAAATTTTATTATTATATAATATAATAATTAAAAAATTAATAATTATAATAAACTATAATTATTCTATCATTTTTATAGTCACTGACAGCTATAACAATAAGAAGTGTAAAGCTCTTAATGAGACAATTACATGTGGAAAATATAAATATTTAACCACTTATAAATAATATAAATATTATTTATAAAAAAGAAATTATAACACACACTGTGCAAATATAATTATTATAAAAAATTCTATAAAAAGAAACTGATAATAGATGAAAAAACTATAGAATTTTAAAGAAAACTTACTTATAATATATATTTAATACAACAAGTCGAATACAAGAGTTATTCTATTACATGATGATTATAAGTTGAAAACACGCCAAAAATCAATTTTTTTAAAGATAAAACAACTTTTTATAATAAAAAATATGATTAAAGAGTTTTTGAGAGGAATATGTGGATTTTAAAAGATATTTTAAAACAATAATTTTATAAAACAAAATGTATTATTGGTGATTACAACAATAATATAATTTTTATGATTTTAATTCCTTAATTGAAGATTTATAAAGAATAAAATATTTAAGAAATACTTTAATAATAAGATTTTATATATAATAAAGCTTTACCTGTTTAAATGTCTAATATAATTGTATTGGATTGAATTGATGGACAAAAACAGTGATGAATAGACTCTTTTTATGTCTGCAGAGAAGCTCTCATGATTCATAATGGATATAGAGGGCGTTCTCAGGTCAAAAATGAAAAACCTTGTTTAAAAATAACGTTTTTAACCTAACGTAGCCTATTGTTAATTCCAATTGAAGGTTACTGGTGCTATTCTTAACTCCAAGTAGCTTTAATCCTCATTTAGGTTAATTATTTTATGTTTTGATATCAAATAAGTTTATTTATATTCAATTTCATTGCATGAACAATTTACAATTAAAGCTCCGAGCAAAAATCTCATAAACTCAATTTTTAATTCATTTTTAAAAAATCTTAATTTTCTCTAAGTGTAATTGAAAGAATACTTTTCTAGGCTAATTACCAATAAAACTTGCTTATAAAAGATGCTTGAAATCGAATTTATATACAGATAAGATTTTATTTAAAGCTGTGTGAAAGTTTCAAGAAAATCCATTAAGATTTGGATTTTCAATGAATTTTTGAAGTTATTGCTATTTTTCCACATAAAATAGCAATACACACTAAACCTTAAATTTTGATAAGGTTCAGATACTTGTAAATTTAAAGCTTTAAGCTTATTTAAGCTTTGACAGCTCTCACAACTTTAATCCCAAGATTGTAAATTGGGATTTACCCTTTGGCAGCTTGAGATTCCTGTCCAAATTAGGATAAAACCAGTTTAAACTTTAAGGTTGGATCAAAGTCTAATCTTAAAGTTTGAATAAGGTTGATAATCCTCCAATACAGGTGGAAAACCTTAATTGAATGCTTTCAGATCCAAAAAGCTGGGTGCCCCAGCTCTGTTTGGTCTTTTTCCTTTGTCCCATCTTTTTGCGTGAATTTTTCCCTTATATTTATTTAAAGCCATACTATGGCCTCAAACACTTTTAAATTGAGCTCACGCAGGATTTACATCCTGTATGGAAAATTCTTAGCCAATTCAGTAAATATACACAACACCTCAATTTTAACTAAACTTTTGGTAAGTTTTCATAAATCTTATTCAACTTTAAATTCAAGCTTATTTAAGTTTAAATCTAACAATTTTTAAAAAAATGGTAAAAAGTTCCATTAGTACTGTGAGATTCTTAAATCTTCCAATAACTTAAGAAATAAGCATTTTTGGGTATAACACCCTATGGGTATACCCTAGGTTATTTTTGGTGTAGAATCCAAAAATGACATAATAATTATAACTTTGTTTATCCAAAAAAAGTTATACTTTTATTGTTATTTTTCATGTTAATTTCACCTGAAAAGCCTATTCAAGACTAAATCAGCTGTATATAAAGTTATTTGTGGCCTTTTGGGCATGTCATATATACCTCACAAGCTCACATTCCCTAACACCAAAAAATAATTGCACCACAATTTTTTTTAGTAGTATATCCCCAAGTTAATTCAGGGGTATTATCCACTGTCCAACCTCTCTTTTTGTACTTTTAAGTATGTATAGCACACCATTCAGATTTTTTATTGAGGAATTGGTCTTCTCTCATGTCCAAATCTTCTGATAAACTTGTGGGAATCAAGTATTTTTTCTGCTACAATCCATTCATCTTCATGTTGTGGATTTTTGTACCTGACAAAGTATTCTCTTTCATCTTTTCCCCTAAGTCTTCTTTCTTTCAAGAATCTTAGTACTTTTTTCTCTTCAATTAGATCAAGTGGAGGTACTTCTAATGGTGTTTCATTTCTTAAAAGAAATAATTCCTTATCACTTGAAGTGTAATGCTTTACTAGACTAACAGGAAAAGTTGGATGTTTTTTTCCAATTATCCTGCAAGTTCTACCTGCACTGCACATGTCCCATGAAGGGCTTTAATAATAAATGGTCCTGTAAAGGAATGTTTAAATTTCTCTGGACCTTTTATATTATTAAAGTTCAAGGTTTAAACTAGTATTAAGTCCCCTCTTGAAGGTGTTGTCTGTAATAACTGGCAAACCCTAAGAAGGACATTTTTTTGTTCTGGGGCATTTGTTTCAGTAAAACTGCAGCAACCAACTTGTTTTTATCAACACCAAGGCTCAGTACTGATACTACATGTCCTAGAGCTTTCAGCTCATGAAACCCAAAATTACATTTCTTAAGAGATATTTTCATGTTCACTTGACGAATTTTCCTAATTACTAATGAAAGTCTCTCTAATTGCAATTGCCAGGTTTCTGAACAAATGATAATGTCATCAATATAAATGATCAGCCATCCCTCTGATAACTAATGCAAGAAAATGGTATTCATCATTCTTTGATAATGAGAGGGTGCATTTCTAATACCAAAACGCATCCTCAAGTATTCAAAAATACCACAATGAGCAATAATCCTCAGCAATTTCCTAGCATGAGGTGTTAAACCATTATGATGGAAACCTGTAAGAGCATTCATAGAAGTGATAAACTTTGCTTTGGATAATTGAGTCAAAGTCTCATGGATTCTAGGAATTGGATACCTGTCTGGAATAGTGTAGGTATTTAATGCCCTAAAATCACCAACCATCCTTGATTTATCATTATGTCAAGTAATGATTACAGGTGTTGTGGATCCTACTTCTTCATTGTTCCCAACTTTTCTAATAACTCCCAGCTTCACTAGCTCATCAATATGACTTTCTAATGCTTCTCAAGCCCTAGGGCTAGCTGGGTAAGCTGGTCTTCTTAATAGTGGAGGGCAAGGTCTTTCCACATTAAGCATAATGTCCAGTTCATGGCCTTTGATAGCCCCAAGTGGTTCATTATCAGAAGCAAAGGACTCTCTGTATTGAAATGAAAGTTCAATAAGTTCTTCCTTCATTTCTAATGTTGATTCAGTACTAATTTGTGCTTCAATTAACTGATCTGACACACATTTTCCTTTATCAACATTCTTTACTTGTCTAATGACAGTTATTTCTCTTTTTTCTTGAGGAAAAGCAAGCTTTTTCCTTTTATTTTCCCCTATAGTGAAACATCTGTAGTTATGATTATTAATCTCAATTCCATAAATATTTTTGAGGTAATCATTTCCAAGTATAAAGTGTTGTGAAGTACAATTATTAATAACAACAAATTCAACTTTTAATCTGATACTTCATGCAGGATGAGGGAATATCATTGCTGCTTTGAAAATGCTCAAGGGGTGCATATATTGGCTAGCACTGCTGAATTTTATACCTTCAATTGGAATTAAGCTTTCTTTCCAATTGGTATAAATCCTGTCAAGGCAATCTTTTCCAACACAAGTACAAAAAGCACCTGAATCAGGATGTAACTTGGCTTCTCTGTTGTTTATCACAATATTAGTTATACAAGATGCTCCAGCTGTATAACCTTCGCCTCTGGCAGGTTTGGTTTTCTGAATTTTAGCATCTTGCACATTTATGAGATCCATACATTCATCACTGTACTGTGGTAAGTGAGTATGTACTTCTGTGACTTCAAAGGAAACATTAGTATTTTCTATACTAAGTTCAACTGGTATGTACCCTTCTTCAGAAGGCTCAGAATCACTGTCATGTAAAGATACATTATTTGTTTCTTTTGTGTCTTCAACTTTATCTATTTCCATCTCATTTATTCTTGTCTTTTTGGGACAAGCATTTTCCAAATGAGATGTACTTCCACATTTATGACATTTCAAAGGAGCTTTGTCATGTGGTTTGTTGGGTTTGGGAATCGGTTTCCCATTGGGGGTTTATACCAATTAATTCCAATTTTTGTCCTAGTTGTGATGTCTCCCATGGCATTGATATAATCTTCTGTAGAGAAAGGCTCAATACATCTGCTTCTTATAGCATGCTCAAGGTCACCACCACATTTTCTTGATATCCTTTTATGAATCCTTGTTTAAGACATATCAGGATGAAGAGCAGTTAACCTGTCTTTCTGTTTAAGAAGCGAAGACATGGGACTGTCCCTTTCAATATTAAAAATGGCTTCTTTAAAAGCATTTTCCATTTTAAATCTCCAGGAATCATTTTCCCATTTGAAAATAATTTGTTCTTTCCACCAGGGCAAAGAATGTTTACCATGGTCTTGCCTCATTTTGTAATACCATTTTCTTGCTGATTTGGTAAACAGGGAGTGTTATCTGAAAATTATATATTCATCTGGTATGCTAAAGTCTTCTTTAAACATAGCAATTGTTTTCATAAATTCCATATGATTATATTCTCCTTCACCACTGAAGGTTGGCCATTGCTCTAATCTTGGAATGTCTTTAAAATTACAAGCAGTCTCCACTTCTGCTGTAAGGTGTGGATATGAAACTTTGATAAAATATCAAGTACTTTTCCTGTCCTCAAAATTTGTATAAGGTAGAATTCTTTAAGAATAGTAAGAAAATAGTATTTTTAAAGAGAAAACATGCCAATTTTATTGGTTTTAACTCTATAAGTATAAAAAAATAATATAATAAAAATTTATTGCTTTACCAACAATAAAGATTTATGCAAAAATACTCTACAAGAGATATTTAAGGCTACAAAAGAAATTTCTTCAAGAGCAATTTCAATTGGAATTAATTAAGCAAAGAACTGCAAGCAATTGATTAAAGAACAAGATCTTTAAAAAGATATCAAAGAGTAGACATTCCCAAAAGTGACCAGAGTGAATTTGGAAAGAAGGTGACAAAGTTAAAAGTGATGAAAGATGCTTTAATTCACTTTTGGGGTGGTTCAGGGGTAAAAATGATTATAAGAGTTACAAACAATGATTATAATGATTTTTCCACGTGGTTAAAAGGTTTAAAATTATTAAAAAAGGATGGTTGGAATCTTAAATTGATTGGCTTAACAGTGTTTAAACTAATCATAAAAGGAAAGGATTCTAACATGAAGAGAAAAGTGGGGCAAAGAAGACATTCTTTTATAGAAATCAATTTTATTACTCCAAAAGTAAATTTGATGCTTGTCAGTCGTGAAAAACAGTCTGACAACAGAAAAGCCAATTATGGCATCATTGAACCCTGGTTTAGACCAAAAAAGGGCTGGTTTAAGCCATTTTTTGCTATTTTGTAGCCATTTTAGACCCTTAAACCTGCCATTAATATAGCAATACCTGGTCTAGAGCCTTCACAACACGTCAGAATGTGTTTAAGAGGCATAGAAACCAGTTAAAACTCTTTTTACAAACATTGTTTTAGCTTAAGGGTAGCTTTACCCTCTTGGAAGCAGTTAAAACTACCCTGGTTGGTATCAAAGCCTCATCATAAATTGAGTCACAGGGTCTGTGACTCAATTCCAGGCCAAAATTAATGAGCTTTTGCATGTATTTTGACATCTAATTTCAGTCAGCAAGGATTTTGGGGGTCTAGTTCCCCCTTAGAGCTAGAGTGTCTTCCCCCCAGAATGAATCTGTCCAATTTATTTTTTTTAATTCCTCATCATGTAATACAATTATAGTTTACACATGTAATTCAATTGAGTTTTTAATTACACATCTAAAATAATTGATACCTCATATGTAAATTAAAGTTCACTTATGTAATACACGCGTACATTTTGACATTTCAATTGAATTCAATTGAAAATACTTCAATTCCTCATACCTTCTAAACTAAACACAACACCTCAATTTTAACACAAAAATTGATGGTTAAAACAACATGTGGTCTGAATTAAATTAAGTTCTTGAGGATTTTCATGCTTTTGTAGAAAAAAATACTAAAAACTTAATCTAAGCTTATTTAGAGTTGAGTTACAGAAATTTCATCCAGAGGTGACCCCACTTTATTTTTTATGAGGAATCCAATGGTGTGATAATTTCTTTATTTTTATTTATTGGATAAAAAGTTATAATATATTTTATATAACTTTTTACCAAAAATATTTTAATTTCACAATTTTTATTCAAAATTCATTTTTACTTTATTTTTACAAGTAAAAATGTAATTTCATAATTTTAAATTTTATTGTAATTTTATTTTTAAATTATAATTAAATCTTGATTTTTGAATATAAATTTGTATTTATATTTCAATTTTTATTTTCATCATATAAATAAATTTATTTTATTCATATTTGTTTCTTAATTTATCATTTGTGGTCTTTTGGGTATATGAAAATACCTCTAGGGCTCACATCTGAATTACTTTAAATTGTATGATGTAAGTCATTATTCAAGTTTAGCACATTTCTATCAAGAATTGGTGTGGACTTTCTTGGCAAATCATTCTTCAGTGATATATTGATAATACTTGATTGAATGTCTTCTTTCAATTCAAGTCTTGCTTTATCACTTTCTTCCAATCGTTCTTGAAAAAGAGCTGCATTGTGGCCAGTTGAGTTTTCCAAGTTCTGAACTTATATTCTTAATTCTTCCAACTGTCTAGTTATAAAAGAAATAGAATTGTTATCTGGTTGATTGAGTAAGGTAACTCGCACTCAATTCTTGCACAAATTTGCGTCAAAGACAAGATATTTTATTTTTTCACACTTTCTAGACCAATTATGGTTTTTTGTGACTCTTTCACTTTCAATATCTCTCTACCCAACTTCTGATGGATATACTGAAAATTATTAAGCTTTGCCAAAATTTCTTTATTACAAGTTTCAAAATGAGTTACAGGATTTACAAGGTCTTTTTCTTTAGAAATTATTGGTTCAATCTTTCCTCCTCCTTGTTTTTGAATTCCATCAGAGTTCTTGCCATATTGATCACATTATCCATGGCTGTCTTCTCTTTCTTGGGAATTCTGTAATTCTGTGGGTAAGGCTTGTTCCACTTGGATTTTACCTTTCTCTTTGACTTTTAATTGCCCTTCTGATTGCTCTTTGGGGTTTGCTTGTCCTTGTTTAGCACTTGTTGAGTATTGGGGAGCTTCCACTGGGCTGTTGTATTTTCCTTGGGCCAACTTCTTCTTGTCTTGTGACAACAGGCTTTGGTTTTTCAACCAAACTTTTATCTGTTGGGCTTGTGCCTTGCAAGACATTGGTGTCCAAGCCCTCACAAGTTCTTCTGTATTTTCTTGGCCCATGAACCTCTTTACTTGAAGATAAGAGTTTATTTTGCCTATCCAAAGACTTGGCAGAAGTTCCCACTCCTGCTGCTTTGACACCATAAACCAGTTCTTGTACTGAGACTGGTATATCTCAATTGCTGCCTGCTGGAAATGATTCAGTTCTGACAACAGGAATAGTTTTTATGTCAGCTTCTGGACTCTTAATAAGAGTTTCTAGGGTGCTGGCTAACCTTTGGGAACTGGTGAAAGTTCTAACATCCTCCATTTGTGCCTCTCCTCTGAGCTTACATTCTTGTCTTTTGGATTTTTGACTTGAATGTCCTGGTCCAGATCCATTTGATTGGATGGAGTAGTTGCTTCCACTTTTAGTAGGAGTCATTTCACGTCAACTTTGAGAAAAACTGGACTAAGAAAAGAATTGAATACACATTCTGGACCTTTTAAGGGTTCTTTGGTAATTAAACCCCTTGGTGCTGGGATGGTTTGAATTTCAATACTAGACTCTGATGCCTAAGAGTCTGAAGAACTTTCTCTGATGGATGAAACTAGAGAAAGGTAAAAATATAAGTTATTTTATCCAAAAATAACAATAACCTATACACTCAACTTCTTGGATAAAGTTGTTTTAATGTAATTTATGGCAAATTACATCAAAATTAAGGAAAAAATGTCTAAAGACTAAAGAAAAGGACTTTTTAATGAAGATTTTTGAATTTTTTATCTGATTTTATATTTTCTTTAAAGAAATAATAAATATAGAATTAATAAGTTATTAATCAATACTGTATTATTATTCACTTTACACAAGAACAACTAAAAGAATAAATTTCAAGTCTGTGATGTGAAAAAGCCACTTGTTATACAAAAGGAATGTATTCCAAGTTAATCAATAGTATATTTTATCAAACAATATTTTTAAGAGAAAATAACTTTATTAAGATTATAAAGATTATTTATGAGGGATAAGTCCCAAAAAAGCCAAGATTAATATAAATATGGCAGTTTTATGTCAACAAAACAAGTAAAATAAGGTCTAGAATATGATTTATGTCCCAAAAATTAGTTGAAATCACAGCCAGTCCCCTAAATGTAAGGTTTGTCTATAAAACTCTTGATAATAGTAACAATATCAAGAGTACTATGACTGTCCACAGTAGAAAAATATAATATTACAAAATATTGTAACCAAAAATTAAATATAATTATTAAAAAAAATATTTAATTATTATATGATATAATAATTAGAAAAAATATATCTAATTATTATATAATATAATAATTATAATAAATTATAATTCTTCTATTATTTTTATAGTCACTGACAGTTATGAAAATAAGGAGTGTAAAGCTCCTAATGAGACAATTAAATGTGGAAAATATAAATATTTAACCACTTATAAATAATATAAATATTATTTATAAAAAAGAAATTATAACACACACTGTGAAAATATAATTATTATAAAAAATTCTATAAAAAGAAACTGATAATAGATGAAAAAACTATAGAATTTTAAAGAAAACTTACTTATAATATATATTTAATACAATAAGTCGAATACAAGAGTTATTTTATTACATGATGATTATAAGTTGAAAACACGCCAAAAATCAATTTTTTAAAGATAAAACAACTTTTTATAATAAAAAATATGATTAAAGAGTTTTTGAGAGGAATTTGTGTATTTTAAAAGATATTTTAAGACAATAATTTTTTAAAACCAAATGCATTATTGGTGATTACAACAATAATATAATTTTTATGGTTTAACTGTTTAATTTAGAATTTATAAGGAATAAAATATTTAAAAAATACTTTAATAATAAGATTTTATATATAATAAAACTTTACCTGTTTAAATTTCTAATATGATTGTATTGGATTGAATTGATGGACAAAAACAGTGATGAATAGACTCTTCCTATGTCTGCAGAGAAGCTCTCATGATTCATAATGGATATAGAGGGCGTTCTTGGGTCAAAAATTAACAACCATGTTTAAAAATAAGGTTTTTAACTTAACGTAACTTATTGTTAATTCCAGTTAAAACTTACTGGTGTTATTCCTAACTCCAAGTAACTTTAATCCTCATTTAAGTTAAGTATTTTGAGTGTTAATGTAAAATAAGTTTATCTATACTAAAGTTCATCACATGGAAAGCTTAAAAATAATGCTTCAAGTAATAATCTCTTAAACTCAATTTTTCATTAATTTTCAAAGATATCTGAATTTTCTCTAAGCATAAGAAAAAGAATAATTTTCCAGGCTAATGACCAATAAAGCCTATTTATAAAATATACTTAAGGTTTAATTTATACACAGATAACATCTAATTGTTAGCTGCTTGAAAATTTCAAGCAAATCCATTAAGATTTGGATTCTTAATGAATCATTAAAGTTATTGCTATTTTTCCACATAAAATATCAATACACACTAAACCTTAACTTTTAATAAGGTGTTGATACTTGCAAATTTAAATTTTTAAGCTTATTTAAGCTTTGAAAGCTCTCAAAACTTCAATTTAAAGCTTGCATATTGGGATTTACCCTTTGGCAGCTTGAAATTCCTGTCCAAATTGGGATAAAACCAGTTTAAACTTTAAGGTTGGATCAAAGTCTAATCTTAAAGTTTAAATAAGGTTGAAAATTATCCAATACAGGTGGAAAATATTTGTGGAATCCTTGCAGATCCAAAAAGCTGGGTGCCTCATCTCTTTTTGGTCTTTTTCCTTTGTTCCACCTTTTTGCCTGTATTTTTCCCTTTTATTTATTCAAAGCCACACTATGGCCTTAAACCCTTTTAAATTGAGCTCATGCAGGATTTACATCCTGTATGAAAAATTCTTAGCCAATTCAGTAAATATACACAACACCTCCATTTTAACTAAAATTTTGGTAAGTTTGCATAAACCTTATGCAACTTTAAATTTAAGCTCATTTAAGCAAGAATTGAACAATTTTTAAACAAATTTTAAAAGAGCTACATTAGTACTGTGAGATTCTCAAATCTTCCAATAACTTAATAAATAAGCATTTTTGGGTATAACACCCTATGGGTGTAGCCTAGGTTATTTTTGTTGTAGAATCCTAAAATGACATAATAATTATAACTTTGTTTATCCAAACAAAAGTTACACTTATTTTTTGTTATTTTTCATTTTAATTACAACTGAAAAGTCTATTCAAGACCACATCAGCTGTATATAACATTATGTGTGGCCTTATGGGTATGTCATATGTACCTCACAAGCTTACAGGATTCATTTGAAAAATTTGACTTGATGGCTTGGCATGATTGCATGTTAAATTCTTGTATGGCATCTGCTCAACCCCACAGCATACATGTACACCAAAGGTGTACATACTAAAATGTTGGCTGATCTACAAATTAGGATGGTGTAATACTACTTCAGCCTGCATGAAGATTACTGATGGGTATCCACCTTTTGATTGTTTGCATACATGTAGCTCATGTGCCACATGCTCAGGATTGTGATTCACCTGATTTGCACACACAAGCTCAGTGTAGAAGGTTTTGGTAATGCCATGGTTGGAGCACTTTTTGCAATAGTTCATCAGAAGACCCACTTCTGAGCACTTCACCAAAACATGTAATATGCTCATCCTGGCCAAAATGCCTCCCGATGTTGTGCCAAATTCTCATATTGCATGATTACAAAAATGACATAGAAAATGCTCAGCAGGGGTTCATTTGATATTGCTATCTCAATAGCTCAACAGCTGTGCAATTCAAATGTTCAGCCACTGAGGATTGAAATTATGAACCCAAAGCATACCTGTGCAATGGGTCAACCCAAGCTCATGCTGTATTCACTTTTCATACAGCCACCCAACCCTTTGTTCAAACTCTATCACCTGGCCATAATGGTGGTATGCTTGCTGTGGTGACCTGTGACCAAATGCTCCACATACCTTTCTGCATGGTGCATTTGTGGATCACAGCCCCTGTGCACATTTAAAAATTACCTCACAAAAGCACTTCTGGGCAATTGGGTGGCTATTCAATGCCACAAAGGGGATATCACTGAGTATAACATTTCAATTGCTATACTCAGCCCAAACACCTTTGTTTGCCTGTGTCACACAGCCATTTCCCTTCTCATCCCCAGCATTGGCTGAAACTGAGCTTTTATTTTCCCAACAGGCTTTGAAGCTGCAACTGGCTCAGCTTCACCCTGGTATAAAAGACCATCTTTTCGCAACACACCCTTCACTTTTTCCCAGATCACCCACTCTTCTCATCCTTGTGGGTATTCCCCTTTGTGTTGCTACCTTTGCACTCTTTTCTATTGTACAAAACTAACCGTTCCCCTTCCTTTTTGCTGTATTGTTTTCCTGATTATACATCCAAAACCCCATTTCAATCTACATTGTGTTTCAATTTCTCCATTCAACACTTTAGTACATGTTATGTCCCGCTCTTAATTCTAAATCTTCATTATGACTTTCTTTAGACTTTTCAAACCTCACTTCTAGAGTTTTCATAATTGAATGTTGTTTTAAACTGATGATTCATTGTATGTCTGCCTATTTGCTTGAAATATGCCTTTCTATTCAGTTTCTACCCCAACTTGTCTTGTTTTTGGATGTTGTGCACTCTGTGCACTAAGCAGGTTACCCCCTCCATTTGCTCCTCCACAACAACCAATTCTTGTGATGCTTTCTGACAAGCACACAAAAAATGCTCATTCATTGTGCAACCCTTCCAACCATGTGACAAGAGGAGTTCCTGCGCAAGACACCCTTGTGAGGACTCCTTTTTGGTTGACAATGATGAAAGCATTCCCAAGTGGGAATGGACACCACAACCCCAAACAGGCAGACAGGAAAATCTCTGGATTATTAGACTGGTGCCCTCAAGTATTTATTTTTCCACCCACCCTCCTAGGTCATCATCCAATGGTCACTTCACTCCTTGACTGGAGAAAAGTGATTATCCAGCCAAGGAAGGATGGCAATGGTGAGAGAACATTAAAGCTTGGGATGATTGTTACCATGGCTTGTCACCCATGGGGTTCAAATACCAAAGAAAGTTTTCTTTCTCCTCTTTGACTCATTTTTCTTTATGTAATAATACTGACTTTTTTCTTTACACATAGAACAAAACCCACCAAATACCCAGTTCCTTGTATACCTTGTGAGCAAACTCCATGGAAACAAACTCCAGGCCCAAGTGGCACCCAATGCTCAGAGGACTTATTTCACAGTAAGCAGAAATCTATTCCTTTGCTAATTCTAAATTTCAACTCAAGTGAACTTACTCTGCCTCCTTTTGTAGAACCCTCCCAATACAATGAGCCACCCATTCCAGGCCTGAGTCAATCCTCCAAATCTCAAGTCCCATTACATGAGGACGCTATGGCTTCTGAGCCTGAACCTGAGGTGGCTGCAAGGCAATCAATGGAGGATCCTTTTGGTAAGCTGCCACTTTCATTTTTTTCCTGTCCCAACATTCTCTCACCCCTCCTTCAACCATCTTCAGCTCACCCCACTACTCCCCACTCCATAATCATCATTGACAATACACCCATTGGCTCCTCCCTAATTACTAATCCTTCCCTCCACTCCCACCCCAGAGATCCCTCCCATTTCCCCAAAGAACCAAACGGCCTCCTCTCCCCTCATTCCCACAATGGGCTTGGCAGGAATTCACCGACTTGCAACCAACCCTATTGATTCCTCAAGCAATTGTCCACAAATAAATCAACCAAATCTTGTTGGAGCATCGCCAATTGCTCCATATGATTCCCTTTGTGGATGCAACTCATTGAAATGAGTTGCACCGGGAATTCTTGGAGGAACTAAAATCTCTCCTTGGGAAGGAATTGGAGGCTTATCCAAAGGAGGACATCACCGGGATAGTCTCAGAATTCCTCAAAAATAAAAAAATTGTATTTTTCTCTCCTATTTCCTTTTGTAATACACTTTTTCAAATCAAATAGTTTTCAATACAATATTTTTTACATGGTTGTTATATTCTTTTTTCCCATGAGATCTCCTTTTTTGGACAATGGTGCAAATCACTTGTTTTGTGCAAATAAATTTTGTGAGAGCCCCACCAAATTTTTCAGTCAGTATTTCTTTGTGTGAACCTCTTTTTCAGAAAATGCACACATAGTCACCATTAAACCCTCCTACATTATCTGCGTCCTTTGTTTTAAACTGTACAAACCCTGGGGTTCCCCACATGTGAGGAATCCACCTGAGATGCATGAGGCATTACTTGTCCTAAGGTCACACTCAATTAATCTTACTTGCATAAAGAATGGAATCTGGAGTGCATGTATACTAGACACATGTAAAGTATCATGTGAACCATTGGGAGCCTGGAGATGCAGAAGGACTTGCATGTGAAGAGGCAGGAACCTGGAAAAGCATAAGGATTTGTGTGTGAACTGTCAGATCCTGGACAGGCTAAGGATTGAAAACAATTGAGAATAGAGCAGATAACCTCATTATATGCCCATGTGCAGTGGCATGCCACCTTACATGAGCCATTTCACACCTTTTTCATGTGAGCCACTATATATCCCCAATTCTAACCCATCAAAACCAGGTGTATAATGTACTGTGCATTACCACACCCTGTAATTCCCAGATGCATCCAAATTACCTCATTCTTCTAATTAGGATGAGATTTTATTACCATCCCTGATGTGATAGCCCACTCCCTTGCCCATCTCATAATAGCCCTGGCTTTTCTGCCACACTGTTCTTGCTAACCTCCTTGAGCATTGCATGGAAATACCCACTAGTGTTGTGCTGGATCAGTATAATGAGCAAATGTACTACTGGACCACACTACCTGAATGAGCCCATGACATTCAGATAGATCAATCCAAAAATTCTCATTCAGAAAAATAAATTTTCCCCCTGTGCACCTCTTTGTTGCATCTCTTTGAATTTTGCTGTTCCCCTTATCAGCTTGAATCCACCATCCTGAAGCATACAAAAATGCATCCTTATCAACATGAGGCAAGTTTTTGAATCTGTTCATGGTGAAAGTGAGTGTGGAAGAAAACTCAAATGCCCCCTGATTGGTGGAAATATTGGCTTCATAGTTGACTTGATCAAAGGACGGGACCCCCAATGACTTGTAGCAAGCTTGCATCCTTTGAAATAACTTATCCCCAACATATTGTAAGGATTGACCTAGAATGCAACCCACAAAGCTAAGATTTGTACCTCGGTTCCACCAATCACCTTTTGCATCTTTAATTCTCCCAAGACTTCTGTAAATCCCAGATTGTGTGTTCTTCATGCTGCATTTGCACCACCCAATAGCAAAAATAAATCCCTCAAGTAATGCCCTATTTGTTGCAATTGGGTCTGTGAGCTTTTTTTTACAAAATAAGAATTGTGATAATTCATCCCATTGATTCAGCTCAACCTCACTCATTTTTTTGAATGGTCTGAATTTGACAAGGGCAATGAGTAATACAGTCAAAGAGGAAATTGCCATGTGGCCAAAGTGAATGCATTTGATCTGAGTGAAATCCACAACCCTCTAAATCTCACTTGGGGTCATATTTGCTGATACTGGCATTGATATTTGTGCTGTTGGTTGAGGGGAGGAAAAAAGCTTATTCCTTTGGGTGGTTTTGGCCTCATTTGTCTTTTGGGACATGCCATTATTCCTGATTGGTTGAGGGATCACTTTGTGTTGAAGAAGAAAAGATATCAGATACTTCTGACTCCCATTTAAATCTAAGGCCTTTTCAAATCCAGAATGGTACCCAATTCCAATGGCCAATATTTGGCACACATTCATGAATTCCCCGTTGGATCCCACATGGCATTGGCTTGATCAAACCAACTAAATCCAATGTTCCTCCATGGGGCCCAATAATGGTGCTACATGAATGCCAACCCATATATATATCTATATATATATACACTGAGAATAACTGACCAACTCTCAATTATCTTCTTCACCCCAACGTTTTGCCGCAAGTTCCCTTTTACACTCATTTCATTTTTTTGTGAATGGAATGCTTGCATAGGAAAATCAAATGAAAGCAAATTATTAGTGACTCTTGTGTGGATTATTGATTTTGGTCAATGAATTTGTCTTATTGGCCACTAAAAATGAAAAATTACATGTGACCTTTGCAAAGGTGCAAGCTCAAGTGCCTGAACCAAAAATAATGCAGTGGAAACTGCATTATTCAATTTGACATATTCATGCACCCATTCAGCAAATTTCAAACCAAAAACTTGGAATATCACAAGTAAGTGCAAGTGGAACATGCATTCCACTGCAGATGCCTTATCCTACAAGTCCTTTTGAAAGAACTAGTGTGATTTGGCTTATCATGAGCCGGCAGGATGTGAAAATATCCACTTCACGCAATGCCCCTGCATGTGCTAATTTCAGGCACAACTGCACCTGCGTGTGGTCAATGGGGGCACAACTGCCTGACTGAGTTTGCATCCTGTTGGAGTATTTTCAATGGTGTACAGAGGCATGCCTATGTAGAAAGGTAGTTATTATTGGCATTCATACTTAGGCATCCGGGAAGATAGGTAGCACAAATTATTAAATTCATAAATCACTTTCTAAAATTAAATTACAATCTATTTGATACAAAGCTAATCTAAAACGGATCAATCCTGGTTGTAAGCTTAGCTGACTTGGGTACAATCAATGTGACATCTGCATTTGAACCAAGTCGCCGCTTCTCCACCCAGGCATCACCAAATTCTAATACCAAGCATCATGAAAATTCCAATCTAAGAGGTACAGTGGGGGTAAAATACTCTGATGAGAAGAAACTCTTGTTCAGTAAATTACATATATACTTATTAGTATGTAGCCACACCAGTTCCAATAGAGTTTTACCCTATGAAAGCTGTTTAGAAATGTCAATGAGTGATAAAGCCCCTTTCACTGAGCTTGTTCTCCAGTCATCTGAGAATACCATCAAACCACAAACCCCCTCTGCACAGAAAGCAGCCAATATACCATAGCAAATTTGATTTATTTCAAGATTCTTGTGATAAACCAAAAGATCTTTGATGGCCTCATTTTTTTTGAGCTGGTGAGTTTGTCTTTCATGCCATAAACTTTGACCTTTGTATGTGCATGTACCATGATGTACGCAATCATCAAGTGGATAACTGTATCCATTATATCCTCCAAGGTCTTGTTTGGCTTTGTCAATATCTCAATGTCAGCCCTGACACCTTCAATTCTAAGCTGTGTTGCACATTGCTTCAATTTACTCAAGCTGGAGGCAAGGTATTCAACCGCTCCCCATTTGAGTCCAAGAGGATCAGTAAAACTTGTTGGTGCCACATATGGTTTGGGTGCATTCACATTGTATGAGACTAAGCTAATGGATTCAAACATAACATTTTCCCAAAATGTTTAATTGTATTGGAGGGGTAAAGAAGGCTCTTAACCATTTTGAGAAATGAGTGTTCAGAATTTGGGAGATTATCTGGATGTTTAGCAAATTCCTTCATCAATTTGAGATTCCAATAGTTATTATCAAAAAATGCTTTTGTTTCTGTTGCCTTAAAAAATTCTAACCCTATATATTGCAATGTATATTGTGTGATTCATCAGCCAAATCATAATGTATCATTCACAAAGATAAAAATAACCTGCAATATCAAGCTCCTCAAGCCACTCGACATTTTAAGCTCTTGGTTACTGATCATGTTAATACCAATGGGCAGGAATGTATCAGCATCATTTGTTGGTAAATTTTCCCATCAATTTTTGTAAATTCTATTGATATCATCAAGCCCCCATTTCCATGATTCTTCAGTAATATTGGAATGATAATTCAAAATGTCTCCAAACTCTTCAATGCGGGATAAAAATATTCCTTGAACATTAGTGGAGGATGACAGTTTGGGCTCAGGGTCAGGCATTATATCAGTCATATCTTGATCCATTGTATTATGTTTAACTGTCTCTCTTTCTTGAAATGCTTAAATATGTTGAGGAGAGGTTGGAGGGATTTCATCATGGATTTTTTCATTGAGTATGGGGGGCTGTCAGTATGTGGACGTTCATTATCAATATGGTCCACTTAAACATTGATCATGTCATCACCTTGATCCCCGGAATCTTTTCCAGCTTTGAAGTTACAGTGTTTTTTGTTGGTTTTTTTAGTGGCATTTTTATTTGGTCTTTTTCCTAAACCTTTGCCTGCGACTTTGATTACCACTTGAGATCCTTCAGGTAGAGATTCTCCCACCTGCACACCTGCCTATATAATTTAAGCAGCCATTTTCAATGTTTTTGTATTGAATTAGTAATGGACTTATGTTTAAAATCCCTTTTGAGGAGGCTCATTGCTTCAGAAATCTTTTGAACTACATAATCAGAAACTTTACTATCTTTTTGAATTTTTTCAAGCCTTGGGATTGTTTGAGCAATGTTTGAGACAAACTCTTCCTTGGATGTAATTTAAACCTTGCAAATTGAAATTATGTCATCTTTCCCAGCCTCTTCTGTTGGTGCACAAGGTTCAACAGTCTTTTCCTTCTCATAGCTTTTAAAATTCAGTTTCTGAGAGCTTGGAGGCTTAGGTGAATGAAATAAAGGCTATGACAAAACTATCAGGTTTTGAGAGATTAAAAATATTCAAGATGAATCTATGCTCACATTCTTGAAGAACTGGTGGATATGGATTACTTTCATGTGGCAGGATCTCTAATTCAATGCCTAATTCATGACTACTGACCATATCAGAGATTTCACTTCCACTCTCTGGGGCTGAAGTTTGTAGTTCTTTGAATTCAGTTGAGTTTCCCAGGGTTTGGGGTAGTTGTTGAGGCATAGTGGAGGTAGTTTATTTAGTAAAGAGATGGTGACAAGCTGATGGATAACTTGATTGAAAATGTTTTAATAAAAAAATCAAAATTGACAAAAAAATGCTGGAGTTCTGAAGGCGGTGGAAGTAAAATAAGTTTAAGATATCAATTATTGATTCTTTTTTAGGTAATATCAATATCGGAGAATTTGGGAAAGCTTGAAAGATGTTAAATATCAATTTAAATCAGCTCAATAGTTAGTGAGTTTTCTAGAAAAAGACATTTTACAACCATGAGCTGACCAAAAGAAACCTTCCAATCAATAGCCTTAGAACCTTCCATCAGTATCTATTGAAATTTTATTGCATTTGCAAAATATGATTCGTTGGGAAATTCAGGGAGGTGATGTGTTTCAAATTATTTCATCACATTCAAATTAAATCACTTCCCTGTGAGAAATTGAATAGGGTTGACTAGTGAGAAACCTACTAAAGTCAACTTTTCAATTATTAAACGCCCATGTGGTAAGGACTAAGCAAAGTTTTTCATTTGAATGATATGAAATAAAATGGCTTTGTCGGGGAAACAGAAGACAAAACTCTGGTTTTAAATAGTCCGCTTTTTAGGTTTTAATTTGTGAGTCTCATGATTTAAACCCTAATCACAACATTGTGAATATCTTCACCAATTTCCCCCAGAAGATGTTGGCAGGGAAGGCCATTCAGCATATTTCTGCAATTGGGTTCATCATGTAAACCAACAGACCACCATACCCTATGGATCTAATATGGGATCATAAGGATGGTAAGCAGTGGTGTGCAAGCAGCATTGGAGGCATGTCTTGAGGGCACTACATGAGGGTAAGGATGGTAAGCAGCAGGGAGGAAGCGCAAGGAGGGTTTAGGGCAGTGTTGGAGTCATATCTTGAGGGAAAAGCAGGAGGGTTAGCATTTTAAGCAGCAGGGGTGCGGAAGCATGAGGGTGGGTGAGGGCGGATATTGCGGGTGGCCGCGGAGGCATATCTTAAGGGAAGTGTGGGAGCGTAAGCATGTTAAGGGTTGGAGACAATTAGGCAGGGATGCGGAAGCCAATTCATGCATGAGAGTAGGCATGGTAAAGGGGTGAGATGATCAGGTAGTGGGGCAGAAGTCATCTCATGCACAGATATGCACATTCCAAACTGCTTCCTTGCACCATGAGGTGTAATTACCCAAACCTTGATAATGATGTTGATATGGGTTTTGGCTTTGAGTGACATACTCATGTGACAATTGATGTTGTCTTGACGCAGACGTAATGTGACCCACTAAATCCAGTGACTATAATGTGACACTAACGCAACTGAGGCAAGATTTTCTACTGACAGCAGGGGGACATGAATTCAATTGCCAGTGATTGATGCAAAATTTGCCCTGGTGTTTCAGGTCAAGTCACAATATGCAAGGATGAAGCTATAAATATTTTAAAAAAGAAAGGAGAAATCCAATACAATAATTAATTAATAAAGAAGAATTTCATGGTTCAAGAATCAATCAAAGGAAAAGAAAAAAGCAAAGCAAAGAAAGTTCCTCCAGACAAAATAATTCATAACCAGTATAAAGAATTGCAACTGCAATACAAAAAAATTATTCCATTGAAAAAGGGTCTTTTCTTTGAAAACCAGAAAGAGTAAATAAAGTAGTATGAATATTTTATTGGTAATCTGAACCAATATATGGTTCACTAACTGATAATCGTTAATAGGAAAATTATATATTAAGTAAGCCAGTTTCTGATAAGTAAAAACAAGTGAAATGGTCTCTGCAGCCTCATGGAGAATTTTTGGAATAGCATTAAATGGAGAGGTGATATGGTATTTCTAGACCATAAATTTAATTTTTTGGCTTTGAAAAGCTGTTAATTTGAATTAAGGAACTGTTCTTCTCTAATATAAGGGTATAAAGCTTCAATTTCATAGAAATCATAAGCTCAAATAGTTTATAAGTTGATAAATAAAGGGTTTTGGTAAACACACATAAGCCCTTACATGTTTTAACCAATTTCCAGCGAAAACACATAAGTGACCTTTTTTAAAAAATGATTCCTCAGGCTCAGTTTTCAGGTTTTTTTAAAAGATTTTTTCCATACTTTTTCCAAGATTGGATGTAAAAATCCTCAAATGTTTTCAATTTTTTTTTGCAAAATTTCTCAAATTTGGCCAATTTGACAAAATGGCATTTTTTAAAAGAATTTATATAAAATCTTCCAACTTATTGATTTCATTAATTTTTTTTAAAAATGAAGGGCTCAATATTAACAATGAAGAGCTAGAAGCCCATAATTTTGACAATTTGTTTTGGTGGGATGAGTGAAGGCACAAAAAGTGTTTTTTTTCCCATGTTTGTAATATGACTATTTTCAAAAAATCAATTTATAATCTTCTCACTTATGAATTTCCTTCATTTTTTTAAAAATGAAGGGTTCAGTCTAGACAATAAAGCACCAGAAGCCCATAATTTTGGGGAAATTTTTTGGTGGGACAACAAGTGAAGGTGCAAAAAGTGTTTTTTTGAATGTTTTTTTCTTGTTTTTAATATGACTTGTTTTAAGTACAAAAGTGCCATATTTTTGATAAAAAAAGAGACTAAGGTGGGACTTAAGCAATAAATAGGACTGAGGAGGGTGATAATTGGAATAAATTGTATATACAAACATCAATCAATCTGAATCAATCTCCAAAAAAGTTGGTTTTTTCTGAAGGGGGAGGAAGATTGAAAAAATATAACATCCTGTTTTTCTTGAATTTATCAGCTCACCCCAGGGATTGTTGTTGGGTGTTAAATTCTCAACTCACAGAAATGGGGGGAACTGGATAAACTTTAGAAATGATTATATCCAATGAAAAAAATGAAAACAGCTATCCAAGAAGAAGATGAAAATGGGAGGATTATTATTTGGAGGACAGAAATAAGGGAAAAAAGAAGCATATTGGACTGTCAAATAAAAGAGAACTGGTCTTTGCTACTTATTTGCAGTTAAATCCCCCATGTCAGGCATGGACATTGACTTTCTTTTCGGAGCCTGGCCAACATCTTCATATTACTCGATTCTGTCCAAATGAGAGGATACTGAGGGAATTAAAGTGTTTATAGCTTGATAAATATCTTTATTTTTTTGAATTTCTTCAGCAAACTCACCTCTGACATCAGCCTATTGATCTTGAGTCTTGTAAATGTAGTGGGATACTGTTCTGTAGCCACAGCTTTCATCACCCTGGAAATTGATGGCCTTGAAGGTGTATTTAAATATAAAGTTGGGCAAGTCTTCTGAGCCAGGTACCTGATAAAATAAGGTCAAAAATTGGATAAAAATTAAAATAAACAAGCAAAATATACATTAAAAAGAATCAGAAACTCACAAAGATCTTTGAGCATATATTACTTGTATGATAATTGCTTTGACAATGCTCACAGGTCAAGTCAATTGAATCATATATCTTCAGACTGGTGGAAGGCTTGTGGGACTTTCTTTGTGAGGTTTTGCTTCCAATTACCAATCTTCTGGAGCTTCTAAGGGTCACTTCTGATTTGCCATATTCATTTAATTAAGCTGCTGAGGGTAGTGAATCTGATGAACTGATTGATTTTGATAATGAGCCCTTAGAATCTTCAGAATTTTCAGAGGAGTCCACTTCCATAATTGGATAGGGGACATTTGACTGTGATCTTGATGTTTTTGTGCTGGTAACTTTGGGTGGGGGTCTTTCTCTCCTCTTGGATTGACTTTCAATGATTTCAAATCATGAGGGTTCTCTTTTTATTTTTATTTTTATTTTTATTCTTGGCTCCTTGAGGTCTTCCATGGATATTATTGCATTCTAGTGGGTCTTCATAATATTTATTATTGTTTTTACTATTGGAAATTTGATCAAATGTGGCTTTTCCAGTCAAAACATCTTGAAAATGTTGAAGAATTGGGGTGATTTCTGCCATTGGTCTTTGAAAAAGGTCATTCCCAATATCTTCAAATATTTCTTTGGCTTTATTCTTTCTTTCTTTTTCAACACTTTGATCATCACCTTGATAAACAGTCTGAGAAGAATATGACAAAGAAAATCAGTTAACAAGAAAAGAAAGTAAGAATTTGAAGTTAAAAAACCCTCAAAGGCAAATTCAAATGCCACTAAGGATGGAAGTCTGATATCTCAAGACTTTGGCACTTGGCAAATGCATCTTGGGTCTTATGCTTGCAAGGAATGCTTTCATAGCTGTGGTATTTGTTTTATCATTTTTAATTGGGGGTAAATTTGGTTTTGAAATTTTCAAATGCCATCTGAAGGGCACAATGAGACACCTTGCCATTCAGAGAACAGATGTGTGGAGAAAAGTTCTTGACATGGACAATCATTTCTTTGGAGATTATGTTGATTATTTCAATAAATTGTTTTCTTGCAGCCATGTGGAGAGCCCTAAATACCTCAAGGGGAGTACAAGTGGACCTTTGGAGCCAAAGTTTAACCATGGCATGGGAACCTTAAACTCTGGAGGTGGAGCCCACATTCAGGTAGCAATAGTGATTGATCCAGGCTTGCAAATAATACTAATTTAGAGGAAGCCAGGTATTTTCCAAATATTGCAAGACTTCAGGATTTTTGACTTTCTTTTGAATCTTCTTCCAGTTGTCTTTGAATAATGTTTCAGTGGATGAATACATAAACTGAGAAATGAATCCCAAAGTCATCAATATAAACAATAATAAGAAAAAAAGTGAAACCAAGTGAAATAAATTGAAATATTAAAGTATATTAATTGATTCCAAAGGCCTATAAAATTTTGAAAATCAGTGCCATGACCAATTTTCTTCATGCAATTAGCAGATACATATTTATTTATATGCCAAATGCATAACATGAGTTTGGACTCTAGGAAGAGCTTCTTAAGGGAGTTTTTCAAGGCCAGATCCCTGTCAATAACAATGACTAGAGGGGGAACAAAATTGGTGTTTTTGAGGACTTTTTCTATGTATTAATTTAAAGCCCAAGTATATAAGTGTTCAGCTTTATTGTTCATCAAAAAAAAAGCCCCAGAAAAGGTCTTATTGGTTGAGCTGAAACCAACAATATGAAAAAGGGGCATTTTGTACTTATTGGCTTTATAAGTCCAATCCATAAGAATGACATGAGGAAAGCCATGAAGGAGGTTTATGGCAAGGGGTGAGTTAAAAAAAAGGAGTTAATGTGTCCCTCAGCATCCCTTGCAGAGGACCAAACTAAATTTTCTTCTTTGAGAGTGTCAATAGGAGCATCAATGGGACTCCTGCATTGCAGTTTGTCTTTCTTAATGTTCTTGACTTGGTTCTAAATGTCTTGAAGCATTAAAGGCCTTTCAGACTCCCTCTGGCTGCAGAATTGGGCTTGAATCTGCCTTGGAAGAAGAAGTGATTCAGTAATTTGAGCAATTTGGGATGTTTCTTGCTCATTAAGCTTCCTGAAAGCAGGATGAGCCATGATATTTTTGGTGGCATCATGGCTATGTTCTGTATTTTTGACTTTAAGAGTCAAAGTGGTCTTCTTGGCATATTTTCTTGCATAAAGTCTAAATGGACAGTCAAGCTTTCTTTTAGTGACTTTTTTGGAGGAGCTTTTGTTGGGATTTGGAGTCCCAGGCCTGTCACAACCTATTTAAATTTGGTTGCGGGTCACATTGGACCTCAAGGTGGACACAGTATACCCCTGAGCCCTGGAAACATTATGAACATGCTGCCAAAGAAGCTCAAGGGTCTAAAATTCACCTTCAGTGGTGAGTTTCGGAATTTTTGAGTGAAAAAAGATGTATAAATTTAAAAAAAGGGGATTTGGACAATTTGGAATGAGGAAAGAAGGATTTGAAATGTGAAAAAGAAGTGATAAAAGGTGTTAAAAATGAAAAGATGTGGTTAAGAGTAAAAAAAGTGGTTTAAATGTGGGATTAATGGATTAGGGATGACAAAAAACTTGGAATCTTAGAGGCTTGGAAGCAGGTTGTTGTGGTGGAAAATACAGTATTTGGGGGAAAAAGAATGAAAAGTGTAAAAAGCTTTGCAAAATTTCTTTGGTAGTGCTGTTTTTCAAAAGAAAATTGTTTGTGTTGGGAATAATGTGGATTATTTGGGTGTTTGGTCTTTTTTTGGGGGGCTGTGGAAAGAAATCTGGAACAATTGGGAGTTAGAGGGGTTTTGGGGGAAAAAACCTTTTCTGGGAATGTTTTGGCCCAATACAGGCATTAATTTGTTTTATTTTTAATTAAAAATGGGCCCAAGGCACCCCTCGGGTGTTCTTACCAATTTGCATATGTGTTTTTACCAATACCCTAAATAAACTGCTACTTATAATGTGTCACCCCACTGTACCATCCAACACTAAATAATTGTGAAGGATTGATTTACACCAAATTATCACCATTTTGAATTTCTTTGTATTTATTTTAATTTTCAATTTTTCAATAATATTAAGTGGGTAGTAAAATATCACTACAGCACAAAGGGTCTGAGCTATAATGATGATGCATTCAAAAATATTGTATGGCAGAGCTATAGTTTCATAGGGATCATATTATGAGGAAAGGTTAATTTCAATCACTTGAAGGAAGTTTAGTTAGGAATTAGTTTAAGTGGGCCTTAATATCTGAAAGAAAAAGGGAAAGATGTTATCAAGACTTTATCATACTTGATTCAAGGTAGCAAAATAAATGAAGTCAAAGTACATTAAAAATGTGGTATAGGGTATGTACAACCCATTTCTATTGAAGAAGACTTTGGTATTGTAGGTTGAAGGCTTGGTTGAGCTGTTGGGAACAGGTGAACTTAATTAGTAAGATTCTCTTCATAAGGCAGAGAATTGTTATCATCATATCATATGAAGACACCAAGTGAATATTCATAGTAGAGATATTGAAGAAATCAAAATGAATTATCCAAAATGGAACAAGTAAATTATATGCATATTCAAAATTAATATCTAAAATAAATTATTCAATATGAACCACTCTAATCAATAAAACAATTCAACCCCAAGGAAAAAAAGAACACCCATGAAAATTCAAGAAGATTGAATCAATATGAAACCACAAGTTAGCCTTAATTCAAGAAGGAATCTTTCCCCACAAATAATAATTCTGGAGAGTATAAATACTTCAAATTTTCATTCTGTAAATGTCAGCCTGTGACTTCAAACCAGAGCACAAGCATGACAGCCAAATACCATAAATCAATGGTATAGCCAAGATACCACCAGAACATGGAGCTGAGCCAAACCAGCTCAAAATGTATCAAACAAAAGAGGAAACACACCCCTTTCCAAATATACAAGTCCCATCCTCATAGGACAAATAATAACAAAGTTTTTCCTGCTCAAAGTTGTTGCTGAGCATAAACCTTAATGTTGACCTCTCATCTGAAATACAGATGATGAGGCTTGACCCCATCAAATGGGTATTCAATATGAAGCTCTAAGTCAGGGCTATCTAATGGTACTAGCCAAACTGAGCTAGCACCAGAATTACAAAAGTTATGACCAAAATAAGGTCAAATAAGGGTGATCAAAATATCCACCTCTCATCTAACTTCTACAGTTTTTGTGTGAGATACCTAAAGTGGGGTCTTTTTGGAAAGAGCGCCATCAGGGCTATCTGTTGGTACCATCCATTTTCCCATATTTCATTTAGAACAAAAGATATGGAGCAAACAAGCTCCATGCAGTTTTTGGACAAATCATAAATGTGTATAAGAAAACTTATACATGGCATAACTTTGCCATATTTAATGATAACCATACCAAATGAGGCACCATTGTGTAGAGCACATGCAGGGATAACCAATTAACCAATTTTGAGGGTGATATCTCAAAAACTGACACAGGTCTGGCTGCTTAAAGGTCAAAATCCCACAGTTTGTCCAATACAGTGTTATAGTGGGATAATATCCCATAACCATGATTATGAGGTGTCGAATAGACAAAAAAGCATGTTTATACTTCAATAACTCATAGTTCATTCAATATTGGGGTCCCATACAGGTTCTGTACAGCATTCTAAACCTAATACACGTCAGAATCAGGGTATGTGGTCCCCGGATAAAGTTTTTCACCCTGTATTTGTGAAAACTGCCCAGATGTGGTTTCAAAACCACATTTGAGCCCAATAAAGGCTATAAAGGTATTGCAAAAACCAAAAGTCAGTACTTGGGAGTGAAGAATCTTCACTTCCTCTACCTGCAAAGGTCTAGAAACCTTTTCACCCCATTTTAGGACAAAAAAGGGCCTTTTCACAGCCAGAAAAGGTTTCCTCATCCTGCTCTTGAATTCCTACATAGTACAACTGTCAAAAAAAGTTATAATCTTGGAAAATAACCAGGTTTTACTTTCAAATTAAGTATTGTAGCTCTTATTATAGTAACCCAACTGGTAAGACTGCACGCAGGGCTCTCAGCAGCGCTCACCACCACTATTATACAATAGTAAAGCCATTTTATTATTATGAATGAAACTCTTTTTGAACTATTTTCACCGTGTAAAAGTCATAGTTAAAGCCTGTAAATACTATTATACACCTTTATCATAGACTCAGGCTGACATTTTGGGGGGCAGGCTGTGTTTTTTGACTTTTTTGGACCTTACAAGTGATTTTTCCTCTTATTTTCTTTATTCTAACAATAGTGTTTTATCTTTTTAGGCATAAATGTTGTAAAAAATATATAAAACATATCTTATATATATTTTTTAGTGGTATATGTTATATACCACTATCTTTTATCCTTTTTAATTATATTGTTGCATGATTGATTATAGTTTAATCACCACAACAACCCTTATTTTTGGCATGTTTTACATATAAAAACACTTTAAGCCACTAATAAATTCCTTCTTCTTAATTAAATAAGGACACCTCTTACTGTAAAACCAACAGTTGAGGTGTGGTTGGGTGTATTTTTAATTCAATTACCCTCTTACATACCACATTTTTCAGATTATACTTTCTAATTACAAGTTAATCTGTGAGATACTGGTATAAAAACAGTTTACCAGATATCTGTAAGCTGTATTTCTGATGTGGAATTGTTAATTCAATTACACTGTCATTATGCAAGGGCATAATATAGAAATATATAAGCGCAGAGGCCATTCTTAGAGGTGAAAACAGCATATTAATAAGTCTTAACTGACATTGAGCCCTCTTTTCCTGTTTTATTTCAGTGGAAGAAAACTACATCCCACTAGAGACCCAGTCACAGGCCAACATACCAGTGAAACCCTCAGAACCAGAGGGCAGCAAGGGCAAAGGAAAAAGGCACAGTGAAGTCCTCATAACAGCAAAAAAGTGGACACCCATTGCCACTCAGAGGAATAGAAAACCACAAAACTCTGCTTCAATACAAGGTAAACCAACCTTAACAACTTGTACATGGAAGAGTACCACAATTAACCCAGTTTTAACCTCTAAAGGTAAAATGCCAAAAGCAGCAGACAACAAATTTGTACAAGGAACATCCAAAGGTAAAAACCCTAAGAACATAAAGTCTTTGACTGCTTGCAAACATTGATATGTTACCTCTACAACTCAGAGACCTTGGCCTCCAAAGGAACCAACCATAGGAGAGGGAAGGCTTGTGCAGAACCAGAAGACCTGGAAGAGGAAACCTTGGGCACAGTGGTGGATGGCAAGACACTGAGGGAAATCATACCCACTCTACCATTCACTTTCCAATTCAACAGGAACCTCAAACCAGAGGACTGGAAAGATATGGATCAAGTTCTTCAGCTCCACCAACTCCTCAAAGATTTATTTCAAGTGAGCATGGACAACAAGAGGGTCAACCTGGCATCCCACTGGGCAGAACTTGGAGAAAGTTTCCAGAAGATATGTCTCAAAGAGATAGACTTCAAAAACCTTATGGTAATCACCAAAGGTTGGAATCCCACCAGGCAGTTCAGACTCCTGGAGGTGAGGGAAAACAGGATAAGGGAGAATCAAGCCACTATCCCAGCTATAGAAGAACAGCTGACCCAGATGGGGTGTACTCAGATTCCTTCAGGCTCACAAGGATCAGGCCAAATCAGCTCTCAAGTTGCTTCATAGCATTCAGAAACCAACAGATAAGTGGCCAAGAGTCACCATTCTTCACAATCCCAGGAAGTTTCCAAGAGAATACAAGGATACAAGGGCAAAAACAAGACCACCTTCAACCAAAGGAAAAGAGAATCAGACCCAATGATCCAGAAGCTGTTGTATTTGGGGAAAGAAGTGTACAAGAGCCAGAAGTAGTTGTACATAACTCTAGAATCAGTAGTCCCCTTAATAGAAATATTACCCCCACTCACATTGAACACAATGTTGTCACACCTGGGAGTAACCTAAAAAGTGATGCACGGTGGTTACAAATGTCCCAATATGCTGAGCAAATTCAAAAGAAGTTTTCAGAACTTGAAGCAAGCCATGAGAGGATGAAATAATTAACAGCCTCCATAGAAAAATTGTTAAAACCCTTCAAGAAGGACATGCTCAATTGAGCAAAGCCTCTGAAGAAACCAACAGAAGACTGAATCTAGTCTTTGAAGAATAACACCACAGCAAAAGGGACAGGGATTGTCTGGATCAAGACATAAACAAACCATTTAATGTCTACCATAACATGAAGCCCTAACCACAAGGCGATGTTATGGATAATTCATATCACCAAGATGACATCAAACCGGATGCCATGTTGATGAATATGGAAAGATCTCCATCAAAATACCAGGATGGGGATAATATGTCTTATTCAGAGAAGGAAGCCTTGAAACAGCATCCTGAGGCCTCAAGCTGGCCCAAATTCTCTGGGACAGGAGAATATTATCATATGTAACTCATAGATTATATTGATGTACTAAGCATACCAGACTACTGGATCACTGCTAGAATTAATACAGAATTCAAAGGACATGCTAGTATATGGTACACAGAAATGAAAGAAATCCATGGCAGAAGAAACTGGCCATGGTGGAAGAGTCAAATCATCCAAAAGTACAGAAATGGTACTTGGATATGGCAAAAGACCATGGCATTTGAAAATGACAAGTATTCAGTGGACAAAGATCCATATGAATGGTGTCTTAGACAGTCTAAAAGACTTAAAGCCATTGATCTTCAAATGAAAATTCAGATGAGTAATCACAAACTCCTGACACAAATGCCAGGAGAACTAGAGCATGCAGTGAAATCTAGATGCAACCAAAATTACACTCTAGATGAAATTACAAATACCTTACAAGATGTAAGACAAAGAACTAATATAGGGAAATATACCCCATATAAAAGCAGTGGTTCCAAAGAGAAACAACCTTTCAGAGTGGACTTAAATACAAACCCAGGGAAAGGGTGGCAGAAGTGACCAAGAAGAAAAATTCTTGTCACAATTGTGGTTCACCAGACCACTATGCCAACAACTGCCTAAAGGAAAAGAAAAAAGTCTATGCCATTGAGAAAGTCCCAGAGGAGGAATCCCCAACAGAGGATGCTGAATCAAACTCTATGGGAAATGACATCAGAGAACAATCATATGAAGAGAAAGACCCAAGAGAAGAATTTCTAGTGGAATACCAAGAGGAAACCCCACTAGAAATCCAGGACATAAAGTTAGAAGCAGGCATGCCACAAGACACTGCCAATGAAAACTTGTGCAAACATACACAGGATGCACAAACATTCCTGGTCACACCAACCAAAGGAATGGCATACATATATGGGACAGCCACAAAAATGACTGTTTTCATTGACAATGCTCAACACCCATTGATCATTGATAGTGGGGCACACTGCTCCATAGTGGCCAGAAATTATCTGGACAACCACTTTCCAAAATGGGAAAAACAACTCTTTCCAACCAAGGCAACAAGCTTCAAAAGTGCCTGAGGAAAGATGACTTCCATTGGGACAATTATCAAAGAGATAATTATACCCCATAGAAAGGGTAATATCAGACTCAACCCAGAGTTTGTAGTGCTTGATGATGCCCACATCAAAGGGTTCTTACTGGGGACAGATTACCAGAGGATGTATGGAATTGATATTTAAAACAGTAATAACAGGCACATTACCATTGGTACCAACAAAGAAAAGAAATTTTTACTTGATATATACCAAATATCTGCCCAGGATCCACTAGAAGAACTACTGAATGAATTCAGAGAGGGCCAGTTTAGCACTACCCTCCCCAGTAAACAGAAACTAAGCTTACTGAAGATTCTGAGGAAGAACAGACCAGCATTTGCCATTGGTGGAGACCCCCTAGGCAAAATTAGAGGCCATGATATAAAACTATATCTGGATGTGGAAAGACCTTATCCACCCATGCTCAGGAGACCTCCATACCCAGCAAGTCTGGAGACTAGGAAAGAAATTGAAAAACACATCAATGAGCTCCTAGACATGGATGTCATCAGAAAGATTGGACACAATGAAATAGTGGAAATCACCACTCCTGTCCTAATCACCTGGCATGATGGAAAATCTAGGCTGTGTGGATATTTCAGAGCTCTGAACAACTACACAAACGCTGACAGGTACCCTATACCAAGGATACTTCATGCCCAAGACAAACTGGCAAAAGCCAAATACATAACCAAGATGGATTTTATGAAAGGTTTCCACCAGAATGGAGTTAAACCAAACTCCATGAAATTACTCAGAATCATATGCAATATGGGTATATATGATTATACCAGGATGCCATTTGGCATCAAAAATGCACCAGCCCACTTCCAAAGGATGGTGGACACAATATTTCAAGAAGAAATATTGGAAGGCTGGATGGTAGTATATATTGATGACATCATTATATACTCAGAGACATGGGAAGACCATATGCAATACATAGACAAAGTGCTAAGTAAATGCATACCCATCAACGTGAAAATTTCACTTTAAAAGTGCAATTTTGGCCAACAAGAGCTACTATCACTAGGAAATAAAGTCTCAGGTCTTAGTCTTGCAATTTACCAGAAAAAAAGCAGCAGCAGTACTGCAAAAGCCAGTACCAAAGAACATCAAAGAGATGCAATATTTCCTTGGGTTTGCTAGCTACTAAGAAACCACATTGAAAGTTTTGCCCATATAGCTAGTAGTTTATATGAGTTAGGTTCAAGAGATGTAGCTTTTGAGATTACCAAGGAAAGAAGGGATGCATATGAGAGTATCAAACATGAACTCACAAACACACCTGTACTCATCTTGACTGACTTTGAACTACCATTAAAGTTATACATAGATGCAGCATGTAGCCAAGGCTTGGGAGCAGCCCTTCACCAGAGACAAATTGTAGATGGTGAACCAAGAGAGGGAGTAATATGTTACATCTCTAGGCAACTGAAAGATTCAGAAGCCAGGTATGGGGCCACCCAGACTGAATTTCTATGCTTAGTCTGGGCCCTGGAGAAACTTCATTATTATTTGGAGGGTACAGTATTTGAAGTCTACACAGACTGCACAGCCTTGAAGTCTTTACTAAGCATGAAGAATAACAAGACACATGTTGAGGTGGCAAATAGCCATCCAAGATAATAGAGGGAACATGACCATAATATACAAAGAAGGTAAGATTCATACCATTGCAGATGGCCTCAGCAGATGGCCACTGGATAATATCAAAAGCAATCCAGCTTATGACCCTGAAGTAGCAGCCAAGATCCCTATCCATTCCATAGAAATAGATAGGAGGAAAACTTCAAATTTTCTGAATGGGAACCAGAAGGTGGTACCCCAGACAGTGGAAACACTGACTCAGAAGGAACAGAAACTTCCATATTGGGAATAAGCTCCTCAGAACTTCATAATGAATTCTTCAATTCAGTGATGAAGGCATATTCCAAACACAAACAGTGTGGCATATTGTTGCAACTCCTTCAGAAAAAGTACAGGAGCCCAGAGCTGGAATCCCAGTCAAAAGAACCCTGGTTGAGGGACTATAAGGACAACACATTGTTTGTTATAGATGGCCTTCTCTACCATAGAGAAAAGCACACTAGTGCACTCACAATAATAGACAGAGACCATATATCCTTGATCCTACAAGAATGCCATGACTGCCCCTATATGGGACACATGAGGGAGGACAGAACCAAGGAGAGGGTAGCAAGCACAGCTTGGTGGCCCAAATGGGAACAAGAGTTGAGTGAATACATCAACACTTGTGAAATATGCAAAAATAAAAATAGAAAACATGGGAAGAAGTATGGATTACTTCAACACATAGAAGAACCCAAGCACCCATGGGAAACCATCAAAATGGACTGGGTTACAGGACTTGTACCAGGAGGAAAAGAGAACTTTAATCCCTGCTTGATTTTAGTTGATAGGTTCAGCAAGAGTATGAGATGCCTACCATTTCACAAGGAGGACACAGCCATGGATACTGCTCTGTTATTTTGGAATAAAATAATCTCTACCTGTGGAGTCCCAAAAATCATTATTAGTGATAGGGACCCAAAGTTCACATCTAAATTTGAACAAACTTGTATGACATTCTTGGCACCAACCTTGCATTTTCCACAGCTTACCATCCACAAACAGATGGATTAGCTGAAAGGATGATCCAGAAAATGGAAGACATCCTTAGAAAATTCTGTGCCTATGGCATGGAATACAAGGACCATGAAAGATACACCCATGACTGGGTTACCCTTCTACCAGAAGTCCAGCTGGCATATAATACAAGTCAGAACTCTACCACAGTAAAAGCACCTGCATTGGTAAAGAAAGGGTGGAATTCCCTATTTCCTGTGGATCACTTGAAGAAAAATCTTCTGACCATTCACCCCACAGCCAAAGATTTCCATGAAATGTGGAAGAGGGCTTGTGACACAGCTGTCAAATGCATAGATGAGGCAAAAGGATATAATAAGCAGAGGTAGGAGAAATCACACATGGAACCTGACTTCACATAAGGGGACCAAGTATTAGTGTCTACACTGAACTTTGATAATCTCAAAGGACCTAAGAAGATGAGAGACTCATTTGTAGGGCCCTTCACTATCATTAAATTGATAGGAAAAAATGCAGTGGAAGTCAAACTCACAGAGGAATTTTCCAGGAAACACCCAGTCTTTCCAGTGAGTTTAGTCAAGCCATACTTCCAGATAGAGGAGGAAAACTTTCCCTCCAGGAAGAAGAACCCCACCCCACCAGAGATAGTGGAAGTGGAGGATTCCCCTGGACCTGTGAAGAAAATCATCAAGGCCAGGAAGATCAGACTTAATGGTAAGGATCAAAGACAGTACTTAGTCAGATTCAAGAACCACACAGCTGACAAAGACAAGTGGTTGGCAGAAGATGCCATACCAGATGGGAACCTTCATCCAAAGAGATTCAGGGCTTCCAGGAGAAATTAACAGTCTCATCAGTGATCAGCATTTTTAGAGGGAGGGTATGTCAGCCTGTGACTCAAAACCAGAGCACAAGCATGACAGCCAAAAACCATAAATCAATGGTATAGCCAAGATACCACCAAAACGTGGAACTGAGCCAAACCAGCTCAAAATGCATCAAAAGAAAGGGGAAACTCAGCCCTTTCCAAATATAAAAGTCCCATCATCATAGTAAAAAGAATAAAAAATTTATTCCTGCTCAAAGTTGTTGCTGAGCATAAACCTTAATTTTCACATCTCATCTGAAATACAAAGGAAGAGGCTTGAGCCCATCAAATGGGTATTCAAAATAAAGCTCTAAGTCAGGGCTATTCAATGGTACTAGCCAAACTGAGCTAGCACCAGAATTACAGAAGCTATGACCAAAATAAGGTCAAATAAGGGTGATTAAAATATTCACCTCTCATCTACCTTCTACAGTTTTAGTGTGAGATACCTAAAGTGGGGTCTTTTTGAAGAGAGAACAATGAGGGCTATCTGATGGTCCCATCCATTTCCCCATATCTCATCTAGAACAAAAGATATGGAGCAAACAAGCTCCATACATTCTTTGAACAAATCATAAATATGTATAAGAAAACTTGTACATGGGATAACTTTGTCATATTTAATGATAACCATATCACATGAGATACCAATGTGTAGAGCACATCCAGGGCTACACACTAAACCAATTGTTAGGTTGATATCTCAAAAACTGACAAAGGTATGGCTGTTTAAAGGTCAAAATCCCACAGTTTGGCCAATACAGCCTGATAGTGGGATAATATCCCATAACCATGATTATGAGGTGTCCAGCAGACAAAAAAGCATGTTTATACTTCAATACATCATAGTGCATTCAATACTGGGGTCCCATACAGGTTCTGTACAGCATTCTAAACGTAATACACATCAGAATCAGGCTATGTGGTCCCCAGATAAAATTTTTCACCCTGTATTGGTGAAAACTGCCCAGATGTGGTTTCAAAGCCACATTTGAGCCCAATACAGGCTTTTCAAAAACCACAAGCCAGTACTTGGGAGTGAAAAATATTCACTTTCTCTACATAGAAAGGTCTAGAAGCCTTTTCACCCGGTTTTAGGATAAAAAGGGGCCTTTTCACAGCCAGAAAAGGTTTCCTCATCCTGCTCTTGAATTTGTACATAGTACAACTGTCAAAAGCAGTTATAATTTTGGAAAATAACCAGGTTATACTTTAATATTAAGTATTGTAGCTCTTATTATAGTAACCCAACTGGTAAGACTGCACTCAGGGATTTCAGCAGCACTCACCACCACTATTATACAATAGTAAAGCCCTTTTATTATTATAAATCAAACTCTTTTTTAACTATTTTCGCTATGTCACAGTCATAGTTAAAGCTTGTAAATACTATTATACACCTCTATCATATACTCAGCCTGACATTAAACCTCATGTTTCTTCTTGAAATGTAATTTGAATTTATTTTTTCTAGAGTTCATCCCTTACTAGTAGGTTAATTCAGAAAATAAAAATATTCAATATTGGGGAAAAGGCCTTTTTATTAAGAAAAATAATAGCTTTAATTATAGTAGCACTTAATAAGGGGGAAATGCTTCTTATTGTTGCAAAAATAGTTTTATCATTGTAATATCTAATTTTGGGGAAAGGGCCCCTCCCTTAAAAAATAGCTTTTATCATTAGTAAAGTCTTTGTGATTTATAATCAAGTATTAGTTAACAGTGAACCAAATTAGTTTCTGAATGAAGATATAAACTTAAACAGTCATATCACAATTAGTAGTGCAACTATTAGAGGTAGTCTATCAGAAAAGATACTGATACCATATTTGGTCACCTTTATCCTTATAATCAAGCTATCAATACGTATAAATGTTTTTCCACAGTTTTGTATTAGTTTTTTAAAATTAAAATCTGTGTCATCCCAAATCACCATAAAGAATATTTACAAAATCAAATAAATCAAAAATCTCTCTTAATACTTCTCAAATTGTTATATTAGTGTTATCAATTTGTGTTTTTTTCAATATTATCACATATTCTAAGCTTTCTTTAGTATTTATTGGTGGAATTCCCCCATATTCCTGGATTTTTATACTTTTCAATTGTTTCAAAGCCTTAGATAACTGTTGTTTCAAATAATCAATTCAAAATTCTGATAGAATCTGTTGAATATACCTTTCTGACCCAGTCACCATCAAATGAATCAACTGGTTGTGGAACTCAACTGAAGATAATTCAGAATTATTAGGAAGGTAAGTCTAGAGTATTCTAGCACAAAAGAAGAGAAATATTTACAGCTCATAAAAGCAATTCAAAGCTTTTCTTGTAATTTTCCCTTCTAGGTACTGCATCACTTATCCCACACACAGTATCCCACAACAGGACTCCTTATGTGGGGAAATGGCATTTATGACTTTGGCAAATTTAAGTTAGCCTCATTTATTTTATCCATTTTCTCAGTAAAAGTCTTATCTCACTTTTAATGTCATCTTTAAGATTCATTCTTCCTTCATCACCTTTCTGTATGTGGTCTAGAAGTAATTTTTGGTGTGATGAAGTCTTTTCTTCAAAGTATTTAACAGAAATAGTTAATTTATTCAATTGTTCTGTCAGGTTGTCAATACTATGGTCATAATTGATTTTCAAAGTTTTCTCTTTGATGTCTCTTATGTATTCATACAATCCTTGTTGTTCTCGTATGAGTTTCTGAGTATTGTCAATTAAGATTTTTTGTTTATTATTTTGAACAAACACTTTAATCTTGTCTATTTCTTTTTTATCTTGAACAAAAATTTGTGTTAGAGATAATAAACTACTATTTATTTCTCTCAAAGATAATAAACTATTTTTAATGTCTTTTAGAGATAATATACTTTTTTTAATTTCTGTTAAGCACTGGGGGGAGTCTACTTGAACCTGCCTGCAGGTTCCTTACAAGTATATTGGCTGATTTTTCTAAGGTAGCTTGCCATCATATCATCAAATATCTATATTTGTATCTCCAAGTTAACTCATTTTTAACTTCTCTCATATCTCCATGTGTATCTCTAAATGAATTCTTTATTCACTTTGCTCATACCTCTGCTTCTGCATTCATTTTTCTTCATCTTTTACTTTTTTCTGGGGTTTTAATTCAGTATGAAGATAATTTTTTCTGATATCTTCTTTTTTGCTCAAAATTAATCAAATGAAATTTTGATGTTTATAACCATCTTGTCTTGAAAAATAATTCAATATCCTCTAACCCTGCATCTCAATTTCAACTCAATATTAATCAATATGATTCCACAAAATTATATAAAATCTTTCACATATATGTTTGGTAATCAAGAGCTTATAGTTCCTTATCCATTATGAGATTATAATTAATAATATCATAGGTAATTTTATATATTTACTTTTCAAGAAAACAAAGAATCCTACCTCATAACCTCTCATGGAATAAGCTCTTTAATTCATTTTTTTCTTCAATTAATATCACTTATAGTAATCATCATATGAGTTAATTAACTGTAATTCTATCCAAATATTCAATTTACAAAATACACATAGTATAATCCCATTTCATTTTGGATTTTTCTTCTACTAAAGTTTGGTTTTACTACTTGGTATTTGTATTAATATTAATCTTGATTGAACAGCCATAGAAATTTGCTTTGTAAATAAATGAATAATTTATCTTTATGAAATTATCTATTAAGACTTTTAGCATTCATTTACTATGATATTTAATACACATTGAGCAGTCTTTAGAGCATATTGTTTAAATTGACACAGCATTAGAAAATCTCACATATAATCATTTTTTAATCATTGTTTCTTAAATTTTTTAAAATTAAGGATCTGAAATCAAAAAATATGAACCTTTTCGAAATATAATATATAAAATATATATATATATAATAAAAATCAATTGAATAAATAATCATTGATTTATTAATGATACAAAGCACACCCAATTCAATTCAATATTCTTCTTCCATTACATTTGAATTCTGATTTCCATTTCTTAGGTTGCACTCAGAAGAGCATTTGTAGCCTTTTCATATCTATTGCCTTGGGAATTATTCTTCATTCTTAGTATATATATAGAATAGATCTTTAAGTGAGAAATTCAAAAAGTGTATTCAATTTGATAAAATAAGTGCCATGAGATTTTCTCCTTATTATAAGCCAATTAAGGTTATAATACATAAATACCAGCTAAATTAATAGGAGGAATTTAGGCTTAGAAATTAAACTGGTAAGAATTTTTTTGCAGTAATTATATATTCAAAAAAAACCAATAATATATATAAAATAGAATCCTACTTTGCAAGAATTTTCAGAAGCTAAATTACTAATTAAATTAAAGGTGAAAATTAATTCTCAGTCTCCTTTTGCTAAAATTCTTAACACCAATATTGATAATACACAAATGAATTTTAAGCTTCTGATTTATATATATAAGTTAACCTTATAAAAATCCCTTTCAAATGTATCTTTCCTCAAGAAATTTTGGTACATATATTAATATCTTCCTCATCTCCAGGTACATTTGTTACTTACTATTCTATAATATGGACACCAAAAACTTAGTAAAAATATGATAAAATATTTTATATCAAAATAGTGCTATCGAGGTGTAATATCTTTCAAGTAGATCTCTTCAAAAAAGATTCTTTCCACTTAAGTTTCTAATTCTCCAATTTTGGATACTTTCAGTTATTTCAAAGCTCAAAATGTTTATTGAAAGGGTTTCAGAGCTTATTCTTGTTTTATCTATTGAAATGGGCGAAGGAATAATTTAAATAAAATTAAAAACCCCTTTTTCCAATGTTTGATTTATTCAATTTATAGCTTTTGTAATTTTTTTCATCTCTTGTACTTGGTTCTTTTAATAAAAAGTTGTGAAAATAGAATCAATTTTTTAAAGAAGAAATATATATATATATATATATATATATTGGGATATAGAATTTATTTGTTTTTTTATTTTAATCATTACTTTTTCTTTGATTCTTTTCTGAAAAACTAAATATAAGTATATAATAAATGGAAAATACATACAAAAAGCTTGAATTTTTCATTGAAAAACTATTTACTATTGATTTAATGAAACTTTAAGAGATATCAATGCACCTCAGGAAAACAAAATCTCTATGAGATAAAAATGTAATCAATTAGCAATATCCTGAGAGACAATGCATTTGCTTGAAAATATATACAAATAAATAATCCTTCTTTGCAGAGCATTTATACTATTGTCATTTCAAAGTATTTATTCTTCCAATAGAGATAAAATTGAACTAACTTCATTCTCAAAATTTGAAGATCACTTTTTTCACTCAAATCTGGTTAAATCAGTTTTTTTGAATCATATTACATTTTTCTTCAACCATATCATTTGATTTGCATGTATTTTAAAGAAGGAACATTCTCTCTCACGGCACTATGAAGTGGTTTGGGTGTTAGCTCATATATAGTTTTTTCCTTGAGCTGAATTATTTTTCTTATAAGTCAATTAAATAAGGAGTTAATATGTTTCCAATGAAAAATTACAGCTGTTATTATTTATTATTTATTTTTTATATATCTATATATAGATCTTCACAGAACAGTATAAGAGCAAATTCTGATTAGAATCAATGGACAAATAAGTACCAGAGCTTAATACATATATGTTTTTTTTCTTTACAAATTTCTATTCAAGGAGCCAAGTATAAGAATATAAAGAAATAAAGCCAGAGGATGTATTTTGGGTCAAACAAATAGTGCATATGATGAATTTTAAAACAAGATAAGACACATAATGACAAGAAATTTGGAAGATAGGAAGAAGCTGTCTTAAAGTGTAGAAAACTCATACAGATGAAGTACCTGTAACATAAATCAAGATCCATAATCTTTATTCCTGAAAAAAAGGCACATTTTTTGGTCACCCTTATATGTGAATACATGAACATTGTTCAGGAAAATGAATAACCATTCAAATTAGGTAAGCAATTTAATAGAATTTGTATCTGGTGGACCCCTGGAGAAATGTATAGCCTTTCCAATGATATTAAGTGTTTTAAACCAAAATATCTTATATGAAGATAATTTAATTATTGTGTTTAATTTGTCTTTTCTTTCAAAATTTCAACTTTATTAATCTGGCTATTTTTTTTATTGTTTTTAACACAAAATCTTATTATGTTAAGCATGAATTATTATTATTTTTTTTATATATTTACTTATTTTTAGAGGGCATAATAATATTTTTTGATATTATTTTTAAATGACTTTTATTTCAATTTATTTTTTCATTTGAACTCAATTCTTTTTAATAATTAAAATTTGTTTACTTATAGCTAATATTAATGAAAAGATACAATATTTCATATATTATTTTTTAACATTTCCCAAATATATATATTTCAATTTCTTACTATTTATTTTCTATTCTTTTAAGGCTTGTTAAAGTATTACTTAATAATCATACCATATACTAAATAAAAATTGTATGAAAATTAAAAAAAACAAATAAAATGATTCATAAAAATATATCTATTATTTTTTTAATTCTTTTTACTTTAATATATGAAAGAAAATAACATGATTAATTGATTCATCCATTCAGTGATAAACTCTTTTAAAGAGAAGAATTTTTTAAGAAATTTTAAAGAAACCTTTTTGGCCAAAAGGCACTTTAAAACAGGGATACCAATGGGAATAATCTCCAATCCTGAATATTTGTCCATGATGTTGAAAATTTTATTATAATACAAATAATTCTGAATTTCTCTGACTGAGGGGGACATATTGGCACCAATGATCAAGGAATCAATACAGATAGTAGTGACAATTATTGTTAATTTTTTGTGGCTAACAATTCTCAAGCCATAACAAAGGGTTGTCTTTTTGAATCTGTCCAAGTGACTAAATATGGGGCCTTTACACAAATTCAATCTTTCCAAGATGTGTAGCTTTTTTTCATCATCATCATGAAGGCTAATGATTGTCCCTTTGGCTTGGGTATAAGGCATATTAGCCTTGGAAGTGTTACCAATGACAACAGATGTAGTTGTTGAAAACATAGATTGTAGTAGGAGGTCACACACTGTCAAACAATCTTCAGGGCAATTTTAAAGTAGTATGTAAGGACCAAACCTGTTTGAAAATCTCCTCTCACTCATGGGATGGAGATAAGATTTTGTTTCTTCCTGCTTTGGAGTTTTCTTTGGATGATTCTGGCTTCCAGATATTAGGCTTGGTAGATGAAAATCTTGAAGCTTTGCTAGGTGATGATGAGTTATTGAGAGGAGCTGAAGGGCTGGAACTTGAAGGATATAGGAGAAATCCTTCAAAGAAGCTCAATAGCAAAGCACATTCAGGAGTTGACCATTGAGGCAATCCAACTAGAAGTAAAACTATATCTATAAAATATGAAGTAGTATTGAGACTTTGTTAGTCTGCAATTAATCATGATACTTGACAAGAGCATTCAAACAAGATGTCAGCCATAAAAATATCAATTAAAATTTTCAGAAGCAAGCGTGGTGGAACCAACAAAAATAGCTCTATGTTCTTTTTCCCCCTTGTGTTTCTCAAACAGCCTATGAATTGTTTGATGCAATATTGCAGATATTTTCCTACAGGGTAACTTGATTTATCAATTAGTCATAGATATTAATAGAGAGAATATTAATGTCTTACAAGGGTGAATGCTTTCTAAATATAATCTATGTCAGCCTATAAAAAACAAGACAAAACATATCAACTTGGTCAGTATGATGATGGAAAATACTTATGATTTAAGGGGCAAGGTGAATTATTTACCTCTTAAAATTCAAAGCTGCATTAATCATCCTCTTCAGGTCCAAAAGCTTAAGTAACAAAGATTTTGACTGTCTCTGGTAGTACCATAGGCTTTCAAGTTGTGAGATTCATCTGTTGTATATTTCTGGATTACATCAACTTTATCACCTTGAAAGTCTCTAAATGAGATTACTATTATATTTCCCTGATTTATTCAGAACTAAATGAATCAAGCAGCTTGAGGATTATTAAATATATTCAAAAAATAAAGAAGTGTTCAAATAAATAAACCTTTTTCCTCTTTTTACCACTAATATGAGCTAATCGTTTATAACATCAAAGCACATAGCATATAACCCACTTTTTCCAAGCATTTTGGTGAATTGAGCATATTCTACAAGGTGTTAAAAATAAACCTGGAAAACAGAAATGAAATTGTTCTTGAGCTTGTCATATGTTTAAGGGGTCATTCTGCAAAGGAAAAAATGGCAAAAAGCTGTAAAGATTGCAAACCTTGGCCGTCTTCCTTGAACAAAAGCTCATGTTATTCTGAATCATTTTCATTTTTACCTCTTCTATGATTTTTACCTCCTTCCCCTTTGTTCTGCTAACCTCAAACAAACATTTTGAAAGGTCAATACTAATTCTAATTGATTATTATATGAATATAAAGCAGAGTCCCAGGAATAGCCAAATATGATAAGGATACTTGTAGATTATTGGGCAACCAAGATACATCTTTTGGTTTATTATTGAAAAGTGATGACCAAATGTGCTGATTATTTTAAAGATAGAGGAAATTAGTAGCTCTGGTACAGTCTGGATGGTGAGAGATGGTGGTGTAAGGAGGTAGTGGGGTTTTTTTGTCAATTGAAAGAAGTACTTGAGTTAAGCATTCTTCATCAAAGCCTTATATTCCTTTGACTATGATTTCCCACTGATTTCCAATGGAGGTGGGGAAATCAGCTTCAGGCCAAAATTTAGTTAAGAATATTATTGCTTTTCTCTCTAATTGGTGTATCAACAATCACAAGCTGGCTTATCTGAGGACAAGACATTCTGATGACAGCATGCATACTGAATCATAAGGCAAATCATGCCCCTGTATATGTGGAGCATTCAAGAAATTATATATACCATTGTAGGAGGTCTGACTAGGTGTTTTCTGAGTGACAAGGAGGCTGTAGGAAATATAACTTCCAGTACAACAGGAAGAGGATTAGGTTGTGGAGAAAACAACATATGACCAAACCTGCGTCCAATCTGCAATACTTGCTAACAATTAATCAGCTGGATTTTTTTAATGATAGAGTGCAATCTGTTCTGAGTTGTGGGACCTAGATGATAATTGAAGGGAGTGGCATTAAAAGAAAGTTAAATACTGTAAGTAAACAAACTTTCTTACACTAACTGCCAAAATACCCCAAAAAATAGATACCCAGTCTAAAATAATTTAATTTTCCATTCCAAGTAGCTGGAGGATCACCTTGAAAATTTGAGTCAAAATTAATCAACTGGCAATCTGAAATAATAATAGGAAGTTGGAGCCTGTCAATTATTGAAGTAGCTGAAAGGCCAGGTGTGAGACTGCTGTAGAACATTATCAACCTAAAGAAGAAAAATGAATTATTTGATTTGAAAAGATACAAGAAGAGCAGGGAAGTAATTAAGTCATACCTTGAGACGTTTTCTTGGACTAAAAAACTCTCCAGCAGAAAATCTATGTGAAAAATGAGAACTTGATTTAAGGCAAGGGCACCTAAATTCAAGGTTTCCAAGTGATAAATTGAGTGCATCCACCATTGGAATCAATGGCATGAGTAGGTGTCAAATCAAATGCCTTTGTTTTCAAAAAAGATTGACAATGTGATTGTGGTGGGGAAATCCATCTCAAGGAAAATAATGAAATTAAATACAAACTTGAGCAGTTCTCTTTATCATAAGAAATTAAGTTGAAGAGTGATTTGGTGCTTGAAAAATGATTGCTAAATAGAACAATGTTCATTAATATTTTAATTAAAAAGTCTTCTAATTAATTGAACTTAATCAAAACTGAGTTTCATAAATCTGAAATAGATTTGAAAAAATTAAAACAATTGATCAAAAGGCCTAGGTTATTTTAAGCTCAAAAAAAAGTGAGAAACTTAAACTCACATAAGTCATTTTGATGCAATATTGCAGGCCATGATACAAGATGTTCCTTAATTTTATTTCTAAATGAGTGGTATAATGAGTCAAGATTTGGATATTATGAGATTTTTGCAAGTTTCCAACTGACTTCCAAGTATATTATAATGCTTTTGAAATTTATAATATTAATTATAATAATTCTTCTTTGCAATAAAACAAATGGCTCGCAGAAAAAATTGCAAAGAGTTAATGAAAATCCAATATTATAATTTAAATCTACCTATGAACTGATATAAGATGGATGGAGGCATGAGGTTCTTCTTATGATAAAATGCTGAACTGGTCACATATGTTGATCAAACTAGTGTTATGAGTTGAGGGATTGGTTGGACATGAATCAATATGGATTGTCACCAAATGAACCTATAAATTGGACAATCTCATAAAATTATTTCAATTCATTAATCAAGAGATTTTCCACAAGTTCATTTTAGTGTCCCTTCAAAAAATAATGAAGCCAGACACTCTGAAATAAGTGAGTTAGACTCTATTCTCAACTTGTTATTGTACTTTAAGAAGATATTCATACTCAATTTGAACCTTCAAGGCAATATTCACTTATTTCTATGTTTTTCTGAGGGTGACAGCTTTGAAGAATCAAGTTATAGACTAAAAATCAAGGATTCAATTTTAATGCAAAAGTTGGGATGGTAGGTTCCAAGGTAGAAGTGAAGATCAGCATGGCTAATTCAGTGGTAGACTGCTCAGAGGGTGAGGTTGGACCAGTCAAGAAATCACTTGGAAGGATCTCCTGATTACTTTGCTGGAGGAGATAATTCTTTGAAGAATTTTCACAAAGGGAGAAATTTGAAGACACTGGTGAGTGTGGAATTAATTGAGGAGAAAGACATATAGGACCTGATTCTTCAGTAAGCCAAGATCAATTGGAAGGATGAGCTAAATGATGATCCTAATTGTGGATGGGACGTTTGATGAAGTTGAGAAATCTGTTGAGCATAAAAACCATTTGAAAGGGAAAAATATTCTGAGAAAAAAGCGGTTAAGGATGTGAATCTACATAATAACATTGTCTGCAAGGAGAACTTGAGATAATATCATACTGTGTAAAAGATGCTAGCGGAATGGATGTTTAATCTTGAGAGACTGAATGGATGGTTGGATGAGAACAGGATGTTGGATTTATATGATGTCTCTCATGATTTCACTTTCTGGGGTAAAGATCATTGAATTCAAAATATGAAGATGAATGTGATCCAGATTTAGGAAAAGGGTTACTCCAAGAGAAACCAATTATTTTAAAGATATTCAATTTTACAAAAAAAATGTATCATTGATGAGCTATAATGAACATGCCAACTAAATGTTTTCATACTGTAAAATGAAGAAGCTGGACTGTCTTTTTAGCTATCATTAATAACATGGTTTTGCTAAATATTTTTAAAAAAACATGGATTACAGAAAGTACAATGAGAAGGATATTTGATGGGAGTGAAGTGAGAGAGGTGAGTCAAGTGAGTAAGAAAGACAACTTGTGGGAATTGGAACCAAAGAGAGTAAGGCCCTTCCACCACAGGAACATTTATTTCAAAATGAATATAAAACATTAAAAAATTCAAACATCAGCCAGCCTCCTCAAAAGAAATTCTTGAAAGAAATCCAAAGAGAATGTCACATACTCAATATTGATGTCAAAGACAAACAATTAATTTTACAAGCTTGAAAAAATGAAGATGAAGAGATGCATGCAAAGTAGGAAAATCAAGACAACAAAAGCATATTCAATGACTTAGATAATCTTTCCAAAATATTGAAATTCTTTTAAAACAAAAAAAAAGATTTTTGTATTTCTTTCAATGAAAAAATTATACATCAAAATAAAAATTTATCATTGTGACAAATAATAATTGCAAAAAAATAATTTTTATGCTCAAGCTCAGTCCAATAGAAGATATTAACAATGAGAATACAAATAGCTATAAATTGAACAATCTTATTCAACATTTATTTTTCATGGAAAAGAATCAAGGAAATAAAATATAAAATGCTCATCAATTAACTGCAATAATGAAGTCCATAGGCTTTAGAGCAGAATATGATTCTGGAAAAAGTCATGGTAAGCTCAACTTTTTATTGATATCCACCTATAGTTAATTGATCAGCACCTATTGAAAAAGTCTAGGTATTTATTGTTGGAAAAGGAACTTAATTAAAAAAAATAGAATGGATGATAAACTTTGAGATTAATTACCTGAAAAAAATCAATTCATTTCTTCAAGATTTTATGAGTTTTCAAAAATTGCAACAGAAAAAAACGCAAATTTAAGCAGAATTCCCTTGACACCCAAACAAAAAAATTAAATTGAAGATGTAATTTTTTTTTTCTTCAATACCTAGAAAGCTTTTGTCTTCCTCTTTCAACTTGGGATGAAACTTGAATGAGGAATTTTTTGAGTTGATTAGTACTGATATGACTGGAGTAAGTAATAACACTTTTATTAGTTTTATAATAAAATTGTTATTATTTTCATAATAATAGCTTCTATCATCTCCATAATAAGACATTTATCATTTAATAATAAAAATTTCTATTATTTCCAGCATAAGACTTTTATAATGGAAATAATAAAACTTTTATCATTTCCATAATAAGACCGTTATAACCTCCCTAATAATACTGTTATTATTTCTTTTGGTTAAAATTCTCCTAAAATGGATGGCCTCAATTACAATGAATATAATACTCACTGCATACCAAAAAAATACATTCATTGCAAAAAAATGAAAAGATTACTTCAGAACTGCTGGAAAATTATTCCTTAATTTTGAGCCAACTGTCACATTATTATTGACCATCAGGGATTATAATCATTTTCAAAGCTATCATAATATATATTTTGAAATCACAATTAAATCTTGAAATATCTTTTGTACTAGCTTAAATTGGCCATTTGAGTATTATGTAAGTAATAGCAGTGTGGTTATGGAAGTCATAACAATTTTATTCTGGAAACAATAACCACATAGAGTTATTATTAAAATAATAACATTTCTATTATTAAAAGAATAACACATTATATAGCTGATAATAGTTTTATTATAAGAGTGATAACACTTGAATTGATAAAATGATAACAGTGTTATTATGGAAATAATGAGAATGTAATTATAGCAATAATGACAGTGCTATGAAGTAAATAATAATAGTTCTATTATGGTATTAATAACAGCATTAATAATTTCCAAATAAAACTGTTCTTATTTACAAAATTACACTCTTATTGTTTCCACAATAAGAATTCTATCATTTCCTTACAAAAATTACTTTTTTACATGATAATATTGTTAGCATTTCCATAATAAAGCTCTTATTATTCCTATACTAAGACTATTGCTATTTACATTGTAAGACAGTTGATCTTTCCTTCATAAAACTGCTGTTATTTATTTTGATGAAAAAGCCCCTAAGGTGGATGACCCAAGTTACAATGAATATAATCCTCACTGTATGAGAAGAATAATACATATATTTAAATAAAATTGAAATATTAATTCAAAACTTCTGAAAAACTATTACTCAATTGTCAGCCAACTGTTACATAATTATTAATCCTCAGGGATTATTACTCCCATTTCACCGTATCACAGTAAATATTTTGGAATTAATATTAAAGCTCAAAATATCTTTTTCATTAGTTTTAATTGGGAGTTTGAGAAAAACTCTATAAGGGAAATACTTTTAATCTGGCTATGGTAAATAATCTTATTTCAGAAATAATTCAAATTTTGAGCTCAAGATATTGTTAAAGTAGCTTTTGAAAGCTAAATCATCTCTTAGAGAATTAAAAGAAGCTTTAATTTCTTTAGATTTGATTGCTTTTTCTCTGAAATGATTAGATTTTCACTTCAAAAAATTATTAAAAATAGGTATAAAAATATGTTGCATTTACTATTATTTTATTTCTTTCTTACTATTTGAGGCTTTCTTGTTAATATTGATTCAATTCTTTGACTGAATTAAAAGTTAAATGATCAACTGGAACACCAATCTATCAGGTCTTCCAGAAATCAGGCAAGAATTGCTCAATACTTTCCTTAATAGGTTTTAGCTTAAGTTTATAGCTTCATTCATATAAAAATATGATCTGGATGAAAAACAATCAAATTTTGAGTTTAAAAAATAAGGTTGGAACTTTTAAGAACAATTTCTTTAACAAAAGAGTAAAGCATTCTTATGGAAAGGTATTTCATTTATTTCTAGTCTTTTTGATATTTCATTAAATCAAAATTTATTGGAAGTTTCATCTTTTTCTCAATAGTTTAGCTTGTTTTTGTTATTCTGAGTTTCTTCAATAATTTTTCAATTATTATTGATCTCTTTATGAATAAAATGAAAAAGAAGAAGAGTAAAAACTGCATTCTCTTTGTGTTTCTTCAATAATGCTATCTTTAATTTATACTATTCCTCAATATATATTAGCCCACTGCTTTTTTGATTATAAATTCAATGGTAATAACTAATTAATTCTTGATATGATCACATTTCATGTTTCATTATTATATAGCTTTTGAAGGTGGTTTTGATGTAAGCTGATAATGATAGTTAAATATTGGTCAAAAGGAAAATTTCTCAAATGAATTAAAAAACTCCATAAAGCAACACCCCTTGAACAGGGTTTCTCATATTATCCTAACAATGGGATTAACTCCTAGGCTCTTTCTATTATTTTTTAATTCATCTTTCAAAAGAAATGAAGCTTCTTTCATATATAAATATTGGGAAAAAAGTTGAAATTTAAAATCTCAATTACAAGAGTGAATTTCTAAATAAAAAATACTCATGGTGGAATTTTCTACTATCTGTAGAGTATTGTAATATAATGAAATTTAAGCAGTATAGCTAAGTAACTAAGAAGAGCTTGCAAATATGCTTTATTTGTTTTAATGTTGGAAGAATTTTAGAAGTGAGCCATAAAATTGAGAATTTGGAAAGATGGGAATTGCAAAAGAGCTATCAAAAACATGAAGTACTTACAACTAATTCAAACAAGATCATTGACTAGAACAAAGAAGGCATGTCACTATATCTTGAGCTTCCCATTGATTTAAGAAATCACTGGTGATATATGTTGAAAGTTGATGTTGGGAGGGGGACAAACAAGCTGAACATCATTGATGGGATTCATTCCTTTAGAAAGAAAGGAGTTGAGGGGAAAGGAAAGATTTTTCCAGATAGGCTCCTCTGGATGTGATGGCTGAAAAAACTTATGAGATATCTTAAAATAACATAATATAAGAATAGAATTGAAGATAGAGAAATTTAAATGACCTTTTTGAGCAGTGAATAAAAACTCAACACCTAATATTAAGAAATAAACAAAAGGTAGAAAGCTATGTTGACTACAATATTCACTCAATTTCTTGTTAGCTTTTTCCAATTTTGAGGCTTTATGTTCCAACAGAGTAATTCTTTGAGGTGTTTGGTCAATGATTAATGATGAAGTTTTATCTCTGCTAAGATTTTGATTCTTTGTTTTTTTGTTGTTTTTACTTTGTTCCATTCTGTTGGGAGGGTAAACTTCATCTATGTTTGCCTGTTCTTTGAAAATGATGTAGGAAATCATAAAATCCAAAATTAAATCTTTCAAAGACTTTTCGTTGATACAAATTAACACTCAAAGTTTGTTCAGTGTCTATTGTGTTAACAGATGGGTTTGGATTTGAGGGGATGGTTGATATAAGCTCCATTGGTGGAATTGAGGGGTCTCTCTAATCCTTCAAAGTATGTTAGCATATCCAAATAAGCATTTACCTTTCTAGAAGATGTTTGAGCTGTCATAAATTGATGAGGAATACTAAATTGATCCATTTTTGCATATATAGATGCAGCAATGAGTTTTTCCCAAGGGATGATGGTGAATTGGTATGTTTGGGACATATAAATGAGACAACAAACAAAAATTATCTCAGGGTGCTTTTCATTATAAATGTGGGGATCCAGAGAAAACAGAAGAGATATATTTATTCCAGGTGATATAACTTCATCATATATTTGCATGTTAAAAATGTGAGACAAGACATAAAATTTTGCTTTGGTGGCATTCAAGAATGGTGAACCTGTGCATACAGTGTGGGAACTCCTTTTGTTGTGGGATAAATAATGGGCAGTACCTTGAGGGGGAATTATTGGTGAGTCTGTTTCGAATTTCAGAATTAGCCAATAACCATGGGTGCTAAGGTGTATTAGCTGCCCCTCTAAATATAGTGAAAAAGATACCCTTTTTGATGAGATCAAAAATAAATTATTTAGTTTTGTGGCTTTTCAATTAGAGAATTTTCTTCAGAAGTCTCTATCATTCTGTCAATAAAAGATCACTATGATAATAATGGTAATAGTTAATATATTTTTTTTAATAATTTAGGTTTGCTTAACTTTCTTGTTATTGTTTATAACTATTTTTAATTAATTCTTCTAGTATTCCTTCTTTCAATACCTGAGATATTGAAAGAATATTGTTTAAGATCACTATTAATATTAATAATAATTTTGATAGCTAGCTAATACTTTTAAAGGTGATTTAATAATACTATAAATATAGCTATAATAATTTAAGGGTAAGATAATTCTTTAAGGGTGGTTTTGTTTAATATAAGAGTAAGATAGGAATGATGTAATAGTAATATAATACTATTAGGATCAATATAAATATAATCCAATGTACCTAAAAGGATTATGATATAGGTTATAAGGGTAAGATGATATCCCTTCTATAAATAAGGGTTATTGATAAATTAGATAAGATCCCTAATGATAATATCTTCAAACACTACTTCAACACTACTACTATAATGTTAAGACTATTAAATAATATTAAACTCTTTCATTAACATTGTAAATAACTTTCATTAATTAATCATAAATAATACTATAAGATACTGAGCATTGCTACTGATCTTTTTCAATATAAATACTAGATTATCCTACTAGAGAAGGGATTGATTGAGCCTCAAGATTATTGTCTGAATCAGAAGCATGGGGGGGGGCAAACAGGGAGAGAGGCCCTTTATTTATACCTTTTGGGCCCTCCATAGAGCCTTTGAAAAACAAGGGACTTAGAAAAAATTCCACCTTGAGACATTTTTGCTGGTGGGTAAATTAAAAATGGTGTCATTTGATCAAGATATTGCACCATATGTTTGGTTGATTGCACCATTCTGAAACTTATTATTGTCAGTGCACAGCCTTGAGACATTTTTTCTAGTGGTTAAATTTGGAATGGTGTCATTTGTTCAGGATATTGCACCATATGTTTGGTTGATTGCACCATACTTTTTGAGTTATACTCTTATTTGAAATAAACTTTATTCTTATTATGTACATCCTGGAGACATTTTTGCTGGTGGTTAAATTTGTAATCATGTCATTTGATACAGATATTGAACCATATGTTTGGTTGATTGCACCATTTTAAAAAACTGTATTCTTATCTCTACTAACCTTATTTTTCTTCTTCACAGCCTTGAGATATTTTTGCTGGTGGTTAAATTTGGAATGGTGTCATTTGATACAGATATTGCACCATATGTTTGGTTGATTGCACCATTTTTTTTAAAACTGTATTCTTATCTCTATTAACCTTATATTTCTTCTTCACAGCCTTGATCTGTATTTAGTTGAGTATTTCTCTATGTAAAATTTAATTTGTAAATTATACCCATAATGTTTGGTTATGGGAGTTTAAGTGGGGATTGAGTAATGTAACACTATGTTAACTTATATGTAAGTGTTTTTTTTATGTCAAGACATGTAACACATGATGTTGTAAGAGTAATGGTATCACTTATGTAATGTTACACATGTTTATTAATATTGAATATTTAGACAAGCTGAATTATCTTTAAGCATATTCTTGTACCTAGTATAGAGTGTATAGTATCATTTCTCTTGTTTAATCCATGATATCTAGAAAATTATTGACATTATGGGGTTGAGGCAATATGTGACTATAGGTAAAATTTGATGTAGATTCCAGTGGGATACTTTTTTTTATTTTAATATAATTCTCTTCCTTTTTCTTGAAATCTTTTTACTTTTATCTTTCACTTTTTATCTTTATTTTCTTTATATATATATATTATTATTATTATTATTATTATTATTGATCAAAGTTTTGGCTTTGAAATTGTGGATTTGAACCTTGGAAGAACTGGTATGGAATACCACATCCCCCTCTCCATTTAATGCTGTCCCCAGCATTCAAGGTGATAATCCACTTACTTTTTTTCAAAAAATAATCAAACATTCCCTCCCCTTTTTTTTTAAGTTTTTTTTCTTCTTTTTTTACATATGCAGAAAAAAAAAGTCAATTCATGAAATCCATTTTCCTTTTTCTTTTTTCTGAAGAATTCTATTCACACATATATCCTTGGCTATTTCTCCCAGTATTGTCCTTCCTTTCTTCCTTTCTTCTAGGGTATTACCTTTCCAATTTCTTATGAATCCTTCTTCTTTGTGTATAAAGAGGTATCCATACTCTTCCCAGAAAAGCTTTCCACCAAGAACCTCCATATTATGCAAATTGAAGTCTTCTTGTGGCCAGTTCTACCATCATAAAGAGCCTTCCTTTGTTTGTTCATCAAAGGAAAATACTTCCTCCCAATACTGATTTTCCAAATTACCCTTAATTCCTTCCTCATTCAAGAGTTCCATGAAGTCTAATTCTGACATGTCATATCCTGGAAGATTCTTCAACCATTTTCCTCCTTTTATTCTTGATGGACCCTCAAAGTATATATCTTTGAATTCAATGTAGGGAAGAATTATGAAATCTGGCTCCTCATCAGGTGTTGGAAGTTGCCAGTAAGACATTTCATCATGATACTTCAAGAAACTTTCTTTATCCAAGTCCATTTCCTTGTCTTTATCAATTCTCCATGGGCTTCTTGGGTTTAAATCACATGACAGAATAGTATTCATGAGATCCTTTTGCAATGGTGAGACTTCAAATTCTATCAAATTTGCTTCTGGCTTTGAATATGAAGATAATCTTGGTTTAATTTCTTTTAAAGAGTCATGATTATTGTAGGCCTCCCAAAGATTTTCATAAGCATTAGAGTGCTTTATTTTCTTCTTTGGAGGATCTTGAGAAATTTCATGTATTTGGAATTCATCAGTTTGATTAGATTCTTCTTTATTGTATTCCTTCATAAATTCTTCATCTTTGAAACAGTCAATAATTTTATTTCTAAGATCTTCCAATGAGTCTTCACAGTATTTCTCACTTTTCATTTCTGGCTTCATTTCAATTTCCATATCTTGTGGGTATTTTTGCTTGGAAAATATGTCAAACATATTCTTTCTACTATGTATTGGTGGTCCTTCTATGATTTCTGAGCCACTAACCATAACCTGATATAACATATCATTGGTGTCAATTGGTTTATAGCTAATTTTATTTTCTTTTTTCTCTGCTTTGTTGACTTCTCCATATACCAATTTGATTTTTCATCTTGTTTCCATATATAACTTTTGTTGTTTTCAGGTTCATCATGAATTTTACAGAAGTCAGGGCATGGGCTTAAGTTTAAGTTGTTTACTTGAGGGCTTTTATTTTTAACATAATCTTCATATTCACTTGAAGGTGGTAGATTTCTGTTGATCCATTCCTCCCACTTTTTGGGATCAAAGGTAGCCCATTCCTTGTTTTATTTTATTGCCTTGTCTAAGTACCAGGCTAATGACTTTGGTTCTTCTGATTTTATTTGGTTTGATAGTGCTTCTGTTGATGGTCCCTGTTCTGCCACTTGTGTTTCTACCTCTTGGTCTCCTTCCACTTCCTCCTGAGGTTCATTCTCTATTCCCCTATCCATTATAGATAATCTTTTGTCTAAATCACATTCCATAGACTTTATCTTTTGATAATCTTTGTTTTTTGTTGATTTGAAAATACTTTTTATTTTTTCTTTAGATTTATCTTCAGCTTCTTTTAATTTTACTTTGCTAAACCAATCCTTTATTTTCCCCATTCAACAAATCTCCATTCCTCTTGGTGGTCCTGTTTGCCATCCTAACATATGGGGTTTGCATATTGGCATACATAATCTTCTACCATCTGCTTTTTCATAGCTAGATATTTCACCTTGTTTCTGTGAAAAGTCCAATCTAATGTTATTTTCTGCCAAGAAGGGCCTTCCTAGGACTGTATGTACTGCCAATGAAGAAATAAATTTCTTTTTCTTCTCCAGAAGGCAAGAGTACTTGTGTGAATTCAGCTAATCCAATTAATAATGTTGTATGTCCTCCAATTCCTCTTAAATTCATTTTGAGCTTTCTTTTTGGAAGAGAGGCTTTTATTGCTGCATCTTCAGTGATTATGTTGAGCTCTGATCCCGTCTCTACCAGTGCCATTACTGGATATTCTTATTTTCCAACATATACTTGCATATACCCAAGTGGACAGGCATAATGAAGTCTTGGTTCTTCAAAGTCTTTAATTTTTATAGAAATAACATCTTCTTTAATGTCCAAAGCGTTAACTGATTTTAAAACTTCCTTTTCTTCAAGAGAAATCCCTTGCAGCCTGTGAATGAAGGTTGGGGAAACTGATAATATTTCTTCCAACGTTAAGTTAATTTTCTGTTCCAAGATTTTCTTTATCACATTTTCAATTGCTAATTTTGGTTTGAATTCTTTCTTATCCTTTATGACTTCTTTCTTTTCAGTCTGGTGGTGAACCATCCTTTTGTTTAGTTTGTTACCTTCCTCTTCAACATTCTCTTTTTCTTTGATTTCTGTTCCTTCAAATGTTTCATCTCTTTTTGTATGTTTATCTTTATAGTTGGTTCGAACAATCATCTTCATCTCTTCTTCAGCTTCATCCTCATGATAGGTTCCTGGTAGTATAGGTTTTTTACTTTGAGAATCTTCTCCATTTTGGCTTTCTTGCTTAGCTAATCTTTCCTTTGTCTGTCTGAGAGTTGCATGTGTTTCCAACATCTCAGTGGGTGAAGATACTATTGGTGGTTCCCAATTACCCCAGTCTTCTACTTGAGAAATTGAAACTTCTTTTTCTTCCTTTTTAAGCTCAACTTTATTTTGATCTTCTGGTCTTGATAAAGGCTTTTGCTTTTCAATTATCTTGTTTGAAATTTCTTTTTGTTCCTTATCAAATTCCCTGACTAAACCCTTTAGAGATTTGGTTCCTTCTGAGGGTACTCTTTGGAAATTAGGGTAAAGGAAATTTAATCCTTGCCTACTGATAATTATTTTTTCCATATCTTCTGCCAGGTAGCTGCATCTTGTCAATGAATGACCATTTTACAAACAGTATTAACACTTTAAGGGTGGTCTTGGATACAGTTGTGCTGGAACATAAGGCTGATAATTTGCAGGTAAAGGTGCCTGATTATTTCTTTGTCTGAATGGTTGTGCATTTGGTGCTAAGCCTGATCCTTGTGTATTTGATTTATCCTTCCAGACCTTCTTTGGTGGATTAACAGCCTCTGATAGTTCTTTAAGCTGGTCCAAAACATCCTTCATTGGGTTCACTTCTTTTGGGGCTTCATTGACATGAGCCTCTTGAGCTGGTGGATTCTTTCTTTTATTTGAAATATATTTCATTTGCTTGATAACCTCCTCCCAGATTTCATCTTTAAATCTGGTTTTCTTTTTGCTTTTGATTTCATCTGACTTTGATAATTGTGATTTCCCTTTAATAACTACTGCTGCCTCCAATTCTGCCTCAATATAGTTTCTGAGGATATCCATCTCAGGTAAGATATATCCTCCATCTCTTGCTTGAACCATGGCCCTGTCTTTGATCATTTCTTTGGTAGCACTACTTCTAATTTCTGGTGATAAAGAATCAAAGACAACTTCATGATAATCATTTTGCTTTTTGATATACCCATACTTCAGCAGATATTTTGAAGTTATGTCATATTCCCCAATAAACTTTCTGTATTGGGACAAACTTTTGACTCCTCCTTCCTGTTGAGTTTGATTAAATAGTCTTGCTAATAAATCTTTTCTGTGTCTTCTTTCTGGTTCCACCTTTCCCCATTTACTTATCATTTCCTTTTTTAATTGATCCCAATCCTCCATTTCATATCCTGGCATTCCTTCAATTTCATATCTGATATCCTTATCTTCACTCCAGAATGCAATTTGCATGGCCAAATCCCTTTCATTGGCTCCTTTTTTGCCTTTATTTTAACAATCTTTCTTGTAGGCATTGTAGCTCTTTAAGGTTGCTGAGTTGGTGTTTTAATATGTACCCTTTTTGCAAATCTTGCAGCTCTTGGCAATGTTACTGGTGTGGATGTTGCAAATGTCTTTGGGGTTGGTGTTGGTGATGGTTGCTGGGGTCTGAGCATTCTTTCAATAGTTGCATCCCCAGTACTTTCAGGTGAGAATTGACTTGATTTTGTCTTCTTTCCATGTCTTCTTGCAGCTCTTTCCATAACCTTCTGCAATTCTAACCTTTTCTTCTGAAATTCTTCATCATTTTCTAAATAAGAAAAATCCTCTTCTTCACTTTCTTCCTGACCTAATTCTTCAATTCTGAACTTCCCTTTTTCCAATTCTTTCTCCAAGGTTTGCACCTTCCTTGATGATGATGATTCCTCCATGATAATTGTGATCTAAAGCAATGATTTAATTTTTAATTATATTTTTGATTGATTCTTTTTGATTTTTTTTGATTTTTTATGTTTTTCAAAATTGATAATGTGATCTTATTAATGATACTTGAGATTTGAAGGCCACTGTTGGAACACCAGATGTGGGAACTCCTTTTGCTGTGGGATAAATAATAGGCAGTACCTTGAGGGGGAAATTATTGGTGAGTCTGTTTTGAATTTCAGAATGAGCCAATGACCATGGGTGCTAAGGTGTATTAGCTGCCCCTCTAAATATCCTGAAAAACATACCCTTTTGATGAGATCAAAAATCAATTATTTAGTTTTGTGGCTTTTCAATTAGAGAATACTCTTCAGCAGTCTCTATCAGTCTGTCAATAAGAGATCACTGTGATAATAATGGTAATAGTTACTATATTTTTTTTAATAATTTAGGTTTTTTTAACTTTCTTGTTATTGTTTATAATTCTTTTTAATTAATTCTTCTAGTATTCCTTCTTTCAATACCTGAGATATTTAAAGAATATTGTTTAAGATCACTATTAATATTAATAATAATGATAGCTAGCTAATGCTTTTAAAGTTGATTTAATAATACTATAAATATAGCTATAATAATTTAAGGGTAAGATAATTCTTTAAGGGTGGTTTTGTTTAATATAAGGGTAAGATATAAATGATATAATAGTAATATAATACTATTAGAATCAATATAAATATAATCGAATATACCTACAAGGCTTATGATATAAGCTATAAGGGTAAGATGATATCCCTTCTATAAATAAGGGTTATTGACAAATTAGATAAGATCCCTAATGATAATATCTTCAAACACTAATTCAACACTACTACTATAATGATAAGACTATTAAATAAAATTAAACTCTTTCATTAACATTATAAATATCTTTCATTAATTAATCATAAATAATACTATAAGATACTGAGCCCGGCTACTGATCTTTTTCAATATAAATACTAGATTATCCTACTAGAAAAGGGATGGATGGATCCTCAAGATTATTGTCTGAATCAGAAGCATGGGGGGCAAACAGGGAGAGAGGCTCTTTATTTATACCTTTTGGGCCCTCCATAGAGCCTTCCAAAAACAAGGGACTTAGAAAAAATTCCATCTTGAGACATTTTTTCTGGTGGGTAAATTAAAAATGGTGTCATTTGATCAAGATATTGCACCATATGTTTGGTTGATTGCACCATTCTGAACCTTATTATTGTCAGTGCACAGCCTTGAGACATTTTTTCTAGTGGTTAAATTTGGAATGGTGTCATTTGTTCAGGATAATGCACCATATGTTTGGTTGATTGCACCATACTTTTTTAATTATACTCTTATTTTAACTAAACTTTATTCTTATTATTCACATCCTTGAGACATTTTTGCTGGTGGTTAAATCTGGAGTAGTGTCATTTGATACAGATATTGCACCATTTTAAAAAACTGTATTCTTATCTCTACTAACCTTATTTTTCTTCTTCACAGCCTTGAGACGTTTTTGCTGGTGGTTAAATTTGGACTGGTGTCATTTGATACAGATATTGCACCATATGTTTGGTTGATTGCACCATTTTTTCAAAACTGTATTCTTATCTCTACTAACCTTATCTTTCTTCTTCACAGCCTTGATCTGTATTTAGTTGAGTATTTCTCTATGTAAAATTTAATTTGTAAATAATACCTGTAATGTTTGGTTATGGGAGTTTAAGTGGGGATTGAGTAATGTAACACTATGTTAGCTTATATGTAAGTGTTTTTTTATGTCAAGACATGTAACACATGATGTTGTAAGAGTAATGGTATCACTTATGTAATATTACACATGTTTATTAATATTGAATATTTAGACAAGCTGCATTATCTTTAAGCATATTCTTGTACCTAGTATAGAGTGTATAGTATCATTTCTCTTCCTTAATCCATGATATCTAGAGAATTATTGACATTATGGGGTTGAGGCAATATGTGACTATAGGTAAAATTTGATTTAGATTCCAGTGGGATAGTTATTTGTGTTATTTTAATATAATTCTCTTCCTTTTTCTTGCAATTTGTTTACTTTTATCTTTCACTTTTTATCTTTATTTTCTTTATATATATATATTATTATTATTATTATTATTATCATTATTATTATTGATCAAAGTTTTAGCTTTGAAATTGTGGATTTGAACCTTGGCAGAACTGGTATGGAATACCAAAACAGAAATAGGATATATTTTAATATTTTGTTAATACTAATTATTATAAGACACCTGAACAATATTAATTAGCTCCTCAATCCATTTGGTATATGAATATGAGCATTTGTTGAAGTCAAAATTTCCTTGTGCAGGTTTTTCACCACCCAAAGCTTGGTGAAGCCATTTAACCAAATATTTGATTGCTTCAAAAGTCATTTGATATTTGGGTTGAGTTTTATTTCCTGAATAAAACATTGGGAACAAAATTTCTTTGGAAAAGATGGAAAACTCAACATTGGGAGTAGAGGTGGGTTGAGAATTGGAAGGAATTAAAGGGGAAGTGGGAGCTTGTTCAGCCTCTACCAATACAGGAGGATTTTGGGTGCAAAATTGAATTTCTTGATTTGTATTATTGAAACCTGTGTTTGGGACATATAATGAAGTGGATGAATTTGAAACATTTTATTTAGGAGGGTTTAGAGTTTTAGGAGGATCATCATCACATGAGGGGTGTGGCAGTTTAATTGAGGTATTATGTGAGGATGACCTGACACAAGGAGTAGGTGCATTGTGTGGAGTTGAAATAGTGTACCAAATGTTCTTGGTATAAATTGTAACATTAATTTTTTCTGCCCAAATAATTGGAGATACCTGATGAAAATCTTCTCTTGACTGGATAGGTGTCTCATTTGAAAGAAGTAGATTGAATGAGCTCTCACAAGCTTTGTTGTGGTCATTTTTTGATTAAGGATTGTGATTTGGGGCTTCCTTATGAGGTACAATGACTTGATGGGATTGCTCTTCCTCAGTAATAATTGGAAGGACATCAGACTCATGATATTTGGAAACTATTGAAGGGGTTGGATTACAAGGAGTATCAAGGGATGGCAAATCATTTGGGTGTTCTTGTGATGAAAATTGAGGAGTGATAGATTGTGGTGGGCTGGAAACAATGCGGACAATAAGGTTAGTTGTGAGAGCAGTCATGGAGACAACCTGCTGAGTAATATTAATAGTGACATATTGTTGCATGAAATGATGAATATTTGGAAGGGGTTAATTTTGAATTTTGTGCTTCTTCTTTTGAGGTAAATCAACAATTCTCTCTTTAGATGATGAAGATTGGGATGATTGTATCACTGAAGTTTCTTTTTCAATGACTTGAATGTTACCATCTATCAAATCAACAGAAGGAAGGAAGGAGTGTTAGCTTAGAGTAGAGTTTTCTAGTGCAAAATACAAATTTTCTTGTTCTTTTTGAGTAATCAATGTAAGCCCCTTTTTTGAAGAACCCCTAATTTTAACTGATATGGGAGGTTTTTGAGCTTTAAAGAGGGAATTATTAATTATGTTCATGATACAATTGTGATTTAAAGAAAACTCTTCATGGGAGATTCAATTGAGCTCTGAGGAAAGTATTGGTGATATTAATTCTATTTGAGGGGGTGGATTATTCATGTCAAATTGAATAAAAGTTGGCAGGCTATGCATTGTTTGAAGATTTCTTTGTGGTGTAAAGATATTCATTTTGAATGTATTTGAGAGTTCTAATATTTTTCTCACAAAGTGCCAATTATCAGGTGAAGTTGGAAGAAAGATAATTACCAAGCTGAAAGGGGGTGCTATTTATGTTGTTCAATGACTGGATGGGTGATTGATGATTCTGCATAATGTCAGGTGTTTGAGCTTTATGTGTAGAATGTAGGAAGCTGAGGAGGTCATATGGCTCATGCACTTCATTAATTGAATTGGGAATAGAAAATGGCTCCAAGGAAATAGTAGAGGGGGTTCATTCTTATAAGAGGATGAAGGAGTGGTGTCAATGTTATTTAAAAATATATCATAAAAAATTTCATAATATGATAAACTTGAGTATGGGGGATAAGGAAAACTCATAATATTGGGTATTGGACTGGAATATGATGAATTTGATTTATGATTCAGGTGAACCTTTAGGGGGGTTCAGGGACTTGTTATTAAAACAGCATTATATATATTTCAGGACCCAGCCAATTCAATGTGTGGGAGACCCCATAGAAGCTATAAGACAAACAGTCTGAAAAGGTAAGAAAAATGGCTTGGAGGTTGCAAATGTAATTTAAATAATTATCCTCTAAATTTAAGCTAAATTACACATTTGGTGTGAAAAAACTGTAAGCAATTTCTTTTTTGAAATGTCTTCTTTAATGACCTGCCCTCAAATTCATGTTTAAAGGGAGTTTAAGAGTGGTGAAATTATGACTTATTATCATATGCAAATAAATTAGCATTATAATTGGAGCCCAAAATTATCTATGCCATTACTAAGATACACAGAAAACCGTATCTGAATGAGGTCAGAACTTAATATGAACTATTGAAAAGAGAGCTGTATGTGAATTTTGAAGTGGTCAATTGATTACTGCTGTTTATAATTTGTGCCATATAAGAACCAATTGTAGCCACAATTTGTTTTAATAACTGTAAAGCCATAAGATCCCACTCAGATACAGGAAAATCTGTATCTGAATGGGGTCAAAGAATTACAAAACCCACTCCAAATACAGATTTTACTTAATAACCAATGTGGGAAAATCATGACAACAGGTCATACTTTGTGCCATATATAAACCACTTATGGCTGTCATTGGTTTTCATACCTGTAAAGCCATCAGACTCCACTCAGATACAGAAAAAGTTTTATCTGAATGGGGTCAAATATTTAACAAACCCAATTCAAATACAGATGGGAGCCAATAGGCATGTGGTAAAGTTATTACTGCTGGTAATAATTTGTGCCATATAAAAACCAATTATGGCCATAATTGGCTTTCATACCTTTAAAGCCATCAGACTCCACTAAAATACAGAAAAACTGTATCTGAGTGGGGTAAAATAATGAACAAACTCACTTTACATACATATTTTAAGTAATAGGCCTGTGTTAAAATCATGACCAGAGGTCATAGTTTGTGCCATAGACAAACAAATTATGACTGTAATTGTCTCAAAGCCTGATTCATCAGAAGAGCTTTGAAAATAAATGAAGCTACATACATTTAGGTTCTGAACCTACTTTTAGCTCACCCAGTTACATATCAATCATTATTAAAATGATTATCCTCCATTATGTGGATTCCTGGCTTTGAAAATCTTTTTAACCTTACACTACTCATAATTCTAAAGCATATCCTAAGGTCATTCCTGATATTTGGATCAGACAAATCCAGCATCAAGGAAAATCCTCACCATTTAATAAACAATAATTTACAAATGGACTGGGTAATTTAGCATTTAGCTTATATATATTTAGATTGGTTCAATCTGTTTATTGCCAAGAGGGCTTCAAAGTCAGACTCAATTGGGTGAATTCTACTAAAATGCTTGAATGTTACTCAAAGTGAATGTCACAAAGAATAGAATATGTTCCTTTTCAATACTTCCTGGTGCAAAAGAGCCATCTCTTGATCAAGGGAATTCAATTGTGGAGCCTCTTGTCATTAAGATTAAAATTCTATGGAATGATATTTTGCTTTCAAACACTCATGACTTTCCGCAGAAAAGGCTTATCAGAGTGGCTTTATTCCCTTTAATTTCCCGTCTTCCTGCTCTATGTAAAGTGGCAAGATTTGCTGCTCATTCAGCCAAAATATTTTGCTCCTTTTGTAATATTACAAAGGATGGCATCAATGAAATAGATATATCCATCTTTGAGCCAAGTCCAAATGAAAACCACATTTCAAAGGCAAATTAATGGCACCAACTTCAAACCAAAAAGGAACAAGATGAATTTGTAAAATCACATGGTGTTAGGTGGAGTATTTTGAATAAGCTACATTACTGGAGACCAATAGATGTTTGTGGAATAGAGATAATTCATTCTTTTATTTGAGGAGATATCAAAGACTATTGTAAATCATTCATCAAGGTGGGGTTGGCTGGGCATGAGCTACCGCTTCAAAGGAAAAGGCAAACCTTTTTGGAAGACTCAAATTTATACAAATATCCTTTTTATTTATTGGGGTGTCCTGGAAAAAGGAAAAATGTAGATGACAATGATTCTGAGAAAATGAGTAGGCCCAAGAAGCAACACCTTACCAGAGCTAATATGGCTTGCATTCAGTGTGAAACTTCCCAAAAGAACAAATGCTCTAGTGAAGTATCAAGCGAAAAAGATTATCAATCTGCATGTACCAAAAGAGCACAAGGTAGTGGAGCTTCAACCTCCAGGTATTCCATTAGATCCCATTCAACAAATTCTAATATATTGAGCTTATTACCTTTTACACATGATAGTAATTCATTGGTTTCTTCTCATTGCCCTTCTGATGATAATCTAGATTCAACTCCAATGGGGGATGGAACTCCAAGATTGAATGAAGACAAATTAGAGGTACTTCAAAGATTGATAACTCAAACAAAAGATCCCTTATGGTTTTCTTGTATTCCTGGAAAATTAGACTTCAAAAACATCCAAACACTCAAAACAGCAGACTGGCAAATTTTGATGACATTATATTTACCTTTGACCTGAGTACCAATATGGAGCTCACAAATACCTCATAGGGAGGAAAGAGTAGATGCCCCAGGGAGCTTCCTTAATAAGGATCTTTTACTCAATTTGCTAATTTCATTAGCTACATGAACCAATATGTTACTCAAGAAAAGCATCAATAAAGAAGATCTAGATAAGATTAAAAGTACTATAAAAATATATTGTCAGACTCTTTGTTTGGGTTGGCCCAAGATAAACTCCAAACCCAATCTGCACATAACACAACGCTTACCAAAGCTTATCAAGGAGTTAGGTTCCCCCAGAAGCTTAGATTCTTGAGAATATGAAAGAATTAACTGTACATTTGGAGACATACAATGAAATAATATTCCATGTTGGGTTTGCGTTCATTTATTCTTATGTCAAAAGAACACCCTCTTACAACACTAAGCCATATATAACTAATTTTTGCCCAAATCATCAAAACAATAATGAAAAGAGGGATATCTAAAGAACAATATCAGTGTATTTCACAATTTTCTAATCTTCAGCAAATAGTTGGTAAGAACAATCCCCTCATTGCTCCCCATAAATAAAATAATATCAGTTCCAGTCATCCAATCCAATTGAATGATACTATTTCTCAAAGGTGGAAGGTATTAGTATCAAGGGATTTAAGTTATTTTAAGAACCCCTTTTAATTCAAAAACTTAATAATTGCTGAAAAAAAGATATTCTAATGTAAAATATCATGTTGAAGACAGCATTATGAAGTATAGTATTACTCATGTAAACGTTTTGGGCCAGATTAAGAATATATTCTCATTTGTGGGAGGTTATCTAGAGCTATTGTGGCTAATAATCAAACCTTTCAAGAGTCTTGAAGCTCATAAGATAGAAAAAAGAACCCTTCCATTCTTTTCCATACTTCAATTGTTTGATTGTAGTGGACCAGAAAGAGAATTTTGTAATTATCAACTCCCAATAAGTCTTGGGTCATTCTGAAAGCCTCAAAAATACTCCTGGAACCTTTGGCATTGATCGGGCTACACCTTGTCTTGTATCTCTACATTCATCAGTAAGTGATTGAATGGACTCCCACTACTTATCTCATATGTTTTAACATTTTCTTACTCTTTTTGTTTAAACATTGATAGTCATGGATAGGTGATTGAGCCCCTCAAATGTATTTGCAACCTTTAAGCTTCCCAATGAGCTCCCAAAACTCAATTTGGCTGGTTGGAACTTAATAGCAGAGGTTTGAAAAAAATTTTATATAAACCATCACTTCCCCACTATGGTTCTGAATATCCACCTTACCAATTTCCTTGAAGCATTATTGACCTTTCTAATCCACCAAAGCAATATCATAGCTTTACTCTTTCTTCTCACTCTTTTAAGCTTCCTCAAACCTCCAATAGTATAAACCCCTCATTTTCTTGAATTTTTCTCAATTATTTCAGATTGATAATAAAATTCCTCCCAGCACAATGGGTGGCTCTCCCTCTGTGTTTAATAGACAAAATCATGAATCCACATCCCACAATGCCTCAAGAGAGAGTGACTCAATGATAAACTCAGATTAAAAGAACAAAGAAATAATTCATACTAACTCTACTGGAAAGCAATCCATCTTTATTCAAGATTTGGAAAGACTTGGTATAGGGCATGCAGGTGTACAGAATGCAAGTAAGGAGGGACAAGAGGAAATAACTTCAGGTGGTGAGTATCTTTCCTAAATTTGATTGGCACTCATTCACTAATTTATTTTTCAGTTGTTGGAGTAGAATTCAAGATTCAACAAGAAGAGAACCAACAGAGGGCTATGATCAATAACAGAATATTGAAAGGAAGAAACAACCACATTGCAAGATTGGTAACAAAGAATGATCTTCCAAGTCAGTCATCAGCTGAATCAGTCCACCTGCCAGATTTTATCTACTTTTTGATGGGTATTGTATCTTCTTTGGTTGACTTCCCACCAAATCCTACCAATGATGAAGAGGAATTTTACATTCATTGGGTCAACATCTGTGCTAAACACATCAATAACCATTTGTAAACATTTTCATATTGATTGAGAGATCAACCAATTGGTGAGTGCAAAATTTTGTTCAACCAAGAAACCATCTCTATATCTCAACAATTGCAGCCACCTGCATTTCAACCAAGCCATGATCTTCTTAATTGCAAGATAAAGGTATCAATAGTTGAAAAATATTCTTGTGAAGAGGAATGCCAACTAGTAGGCCTCAATAGGATTACCTCTCAATGGAGAACCTCATTCAATAACTCAACTTGGAATGCAGCCATAGCCAATATCCTCTCCAAAAGAATTATCAATTGGATCCAGCCTCAACCTAGCTTAAATATCAGGAATCCCAATAATCTCAATCCATTGATCTAATGTTGAGGGAATGGAAGGAGCAAAGAGCTGAGAAATCTCTCAAGACTTCAACAAGCTGCAGAGGAGGTCAAATTCAAAAAATCCAAGAAATACAAAAACACTGTAGGGAGGCAAAATGCACATGCTTATTCTTTTTCCAGCTATAAACCAAAGTATAATATTACTTTTCTATTCAGGCTTCAGCTGCTTGTTTCAAGATAGGATTTCAATTATTCCCTCAAAAAAACTATTTCCCTTCTGTATATACTGATATCAAAGCCACTTCAGATTTAAAGGATAATTCTGACTTTGGAAAAGAACCAAGGAGGCTTGGTTCAGTTTGGAATAGTGAAACTTTGACTTTCTGTACAAGGCAATTGGATTTGGAGATGAAAATTTGTGACAAAACTCATCTTTAAAAGAATATATCTCAACATATCCTTCAAAGGGATGGAGAGAAATTATACTATAATTATTATTTAACCAATGTCCCACATTGCTTACCCTTAGATTGCTATTCTAAAATTTGCTTAAAAACAATTTCAGAAGCTGAAAGAACCTATTGAACTTCAAAAAACCTTTATCAGAGCCTGAGTCAAAGACTCAAAGGGTAAATCACATTATCCAGAGGCTGGGAATATCTTCTCTCAGTGGCATAGAATCTGGTTCAAGTAGTAATAATTGTATGAATACTGAACGATGCTTAACTCTTAGTCTTGTTTTTTATCCAGGTTTATATTTTTGTATAAGATGTGTATGGAAATGAAATTTGAGCTAAATTATTCTAAAAAATTTGGCCATTGAGAGATTAAATAGCTAAACCACAAGATGAATTTGAAAATTATGACCAGCGGTCATAATTTTGGGATTATTCTAGTGTATTTGAGAGCTGAAGTGTCCTATATTTTCTGAAGGTTACTAAACATATAAATCCTTAATAATGTTCATATCCTAGTCTCCCTTTGTATTCAAGTTTATAATTTATTAATAGATGTATTTGGAAATAAAATATGAGGTAAATTATTTTAAATAATCACCCATGGAGAGAATTAATAATTTAGCCACAATGTGGCCTTTCACAATTATGACCACCAGACAAAAATCTGAGATTATTGTGATGTTTTTGCAATCTGAACTTTCCTATAGGTTCTCAAAATCATTTAATATACAAGCCTCCTTTTTAGGCCTTTTAGTTCTCCAAAATTTATTCTATTTTGAGCAATTCTTGAACAAAAATTTTAAAATTTATCAAAAGTCACCATTATATTTGTTTTCCCAAAGTCTTCATTCCATAATATTCCCTTCTGTCTTACAAGCTGTAAAAAACCCTGTTTTTATATTTTTCCTCATTTTCATTCCAAAAATAAATTTAAAAAATTATTTATAACAATCAGGCCTCAGTCAAGCTTAGATAATCTCTCCTCCAAAATTGATCCATTACTTGAAATAGAGTCAAACCAAGTTGGAAAATCAGAATTCCTATCCAAAATCTCAGAATTTCTTCCTTCTCTCAAGCTTGCTACCTGTGATAGTCACTTTCCTGAATATGCAATTCAGAAAATTCAGGAAGTCTCAAAAACACGTCAAGATTATCTGTATTGTATGTTTTTCCAGGTTTTTCCCATATGGTGTTATTTTTGATTGAAATTAAAATAAGAATTTAGGTGTACAGATAGGTGGATTATTAACCCCTGAATCCAAGTTTGTCATTTCAGAATCCTCCCAAACATCAATCAAGAGGCATGTCATATCTTCTTCTAATTTGAGTAATAAAAAGGCAAAAATTTATCAAAGTATAAAGGAAAAGAATCAATAAGTAGGTTTCAATATTTCATTTTTGCATTACTCAAAAATTCATCTGTATTTCCTGCATAATTTCTTTCTTAGAAATTTGAAAGCAATTATGATACTTAGAAAGCCCACCAACAACACCAGCCAGATTCTCAAATTTTAGAACCAGAACTTTTACAATCTCACACATTTTGAAAAAACCCTACCTAGAACCAATTCCAGCCCTGAAGTGGATAATATTTCTCAAAATGATTATTCAAATATACAACTTTTTCCATCTTCCACCACAAGAACAAAAGGAAAATCAACAATAGAGGAAACCTCCATACAACCTAGATCTACCAAAAACTTAAAAATATCCAATTCTAATTTCATTCTGGTAGATAATACCCCATAAAGCTCAAACGTAATTCAATCAAGTAGTGAAGAGCCCTCACCATCTCAAAAGAAGAAAAAGCTCTCGCAATCCGGATTATTCAATCCTATTCACTCAGATTACTTTGAAGAAAAGTTAGCCATTATCATCCCCTTTATGTAACCTCATGGAAGAAATTGCAGGTTAATTTTTAAAATCTAGTGACAGAACAAGTCCATTTTCTACCAAACTAGCCAAAGGAAAACACTTTCAAAATATTGGGTCTCTTAGCTAAGCAAATGGCTAGTGGATTGAGATAAATATGGTAAATAGAAAAGACATTGATTTATATTTCATCCAGAACATTAATATTTATTTTCTTGATTTAGGATTAGATATCCTTTCACTGAAGAAAAATGAGCCTTAATCCTGTAATGTCCTGCTCTTTACTTCTGATCCTACAATTTCAATGAAAAAAATCCCAAATCACACCAACCCCTCTTTGTCCCTACTTTTCACAAGACATGTGTCTAGACAAATCTCATCCTGGAGTAAACATCATTTTCTGCACAAGATCTGGTACTGCCTAAAGACTTCCAAATAGCCAATTCAGCAGAAGATGATCCCCTTTTAGTTCAGTGACTCAGCCTTGGATTTCTAGTGTCTTTCTTCAGCAGAAGACCATCCCATTCAGATCAAATTGAAAATACCCATCATTAAAAAGAGGAAAACCAGCCAATTCATTATGGAAAGGATAGCTTAATATCTTTCAAAAGTTCTCTCCTATGTTATATTATTTCATATTTCCTTATAATAGCACATTCACGGATTTTTCCAGTCAATATTCCTGATGGATTTGTGCTCACTCATAAAAAGTTCAAAGAACACCTTAAGACCTTATCAGAGCTACAACAAAAACTAGAATAATTGAAGCCATGATATCATATTTTAGCTTCATTTCTTGCATCTGGTGTAAGAGGCTTAATGGTTTTCTCAAGAGATTTGAGAAAAAGCTCAGCTAAAGGAGCATTGCAGATGATTGAAATGAATGATAGTGTTATTTCTCAGGAAAGGCCTTATTAGACTATTTGGAAGAGAACAAATGCATATATTTTGGATGTTTTTAACAAGAAATTTGGCTCCAAAACACATGGATTCATTCACATTGCTCCAAAAAGATTGCAATTGCCTAAATGCTTAGTACTTGACTTTAGTGAAGAATGGCTTGAAAAAAATACCATAGATGGATAACCTGTAGTAGATCTCACTAATATAGCCAATATAAGTATGTTATTAATTTCATTTCTTTTTTCTGAAATTGTATTTTATTCTTTCAAAAAACCCCAATGCTTATTCAAATCATATTTGAGTTTTCTGAGACTACTTCACCTGATACCTCATTTCTTACTTTCCCAAATAAGCACCTTTTATACAAGATAGCTTTTTTCAGGCTTATTAAAAATGTAAGAAATAAATAAAGGTAGTCAGAATCCCTTTTCTCATGATAAATAGAAGCCTTGCTTTTGATTCTTCCATCTATTTCCATAATCTGACCTCAGTTAGTGTGCTTTACTATTTCTAAATATTTACATTGATTTTTAAGACCTCTATGCCCCAATCAAACACAACTATCAACAAGATATTACATCCAATCATCCCACTACCTACAAGTGCAATCTAAAAATCCATTCATAAATTATGCTGTTTGATCACAGAAATAAACTATTTCCAATCTCCATCTTATATAAATAGTTGGAAATCTCTTCCATCAGAAGAAAGTCTCAAAATTGTTGAGAACTTACGCTTTTCTTGCACTGATAATCCAATTACAAATCCCCATAATCACAACTCAGGAGAGGATAGACCGTCTATAAGCCCAAGAATATTAATTTCACCAATGTACAAAACTATGTTTCTAGAGGATCTCTTTAAATCAGGCTTCCAAATGTCAACCTTTGCTTGGAATCAATGTTGGGAATCAAAATGGAATCAAATATTTGCAAAATTTGTTATCAAGCACTGGAACTATTTACACCAAAAAGGAGAATTGAAAATATCCTTGATAAATTCAAAGGATAATAAACACACTGATGAGACTTTAATACTAATTCCCTGGTTAAGAGGGAAACAAGAGGATCCTAAGAATGATAAATTGGTCCCCAAAGCACTTTCAAAAAAATCTGGTCAGAGGCAGAACTCAAGGTGGCGTAAAAGTGTATGTCTTTATTTTATTTGTAATTTATTTTCACACCAATTAATTATATCTTGTATTTAGTTTTCATCAAAGTGCTCAGAGACATTACTATCATTAAAAATCAATCAAGATGAAGCTTTCATATCTGATGAACCACAATTCTGCTCTGATACTGAAGATGAAAATGGATCATTCATAAAAGCAATCTCCCCTTGGAGGTCAGATTTATTTTCAAAGTTAGCAAGTCAATTATATTTTTATTGATTCAAAAGTAAATTCAATAGAATTCCAATTTTCTTGGAAATTAGAAAAGTACAAAGCTGTATTTTTGAGAAAGAAGCCAAAGCTCCAATTGGGCTTCCAGGAAACCTTCATTCAACTGATTATATCGCAAAGCTTACTCATTATGAGAAACTAATCTTACAATCAAAGCCATGTATAGATATTTATCATTCACTTCGATTATCTGAAACCTAAAAAAAGATAATTCATTATTTTTTCTATTGTTTCCTCAATCAATTTTTCCAATTCATGATCCACAGTAACCAAATTTCCAATTCTCAACCTGCCATGAAATAAAAATTCTTCAGCTACTAAAAAAGATGAATATTGGTTTAGTATAGACTATCTTACATCTGAAGCTGCTGTTTCTTCCTTCTAACTTGCTTAATATTCACCTCAATATTACCAACAGTTATATAATGACATACATGAACTTCTTTTTTTTGACCTAGTCAATAGATCCTATAAACTGCTTGATCATCATTTGAAGGGTTCCAACCTGGTTCCTAATTTAGGTTATCGCAATAATGTTACATTAAGTTTAAAGTGTAACTAAATACCGTCTTACCATTATGTAAACATCTTGAGCACATCTCAGATCAATAACAACAACACCTGTGCCTTTTGTTGTAAGAAAAACTTGAGATTTTGGATTGTATCTGAATTCTTCAAGGTTTTGTATTCTTTGATTATTTTTGAGAATTACATGCATCATTGAATTGAATATTCCACTTTAATCCAGTGCAATCTCAATACTTTTTACAATCTTTGAGAAATCAAATAATTCAAATGACAGGTAGTAGAAGGATTTGAACTCACATATCAAGAAACCTTTTGTATTCTTAAAAAATAACTGCTTTGGGATATCTTAAGCCAGACCACTTTTAAAACCTCCTTGAGATGGTTAACCAGATGTACAACTTTGTATCCTTCTTTCCACATATCTTTCCTTCCCCTCCTTCTCTTTCTTTTAGTGCTTGATGATTGCAAAGCTGCCTCAACTCCAATAATCTGGAAAAGAATTCTGATGAATCCCATTGAACTGCTTTGGACCTCTGTTTTCCATATAATTCACTAAATGCTTAATTCTTTTTTGAAAAAATGAGCTTTACATGGCTCATACATCTCAATTCCAATTCCATGTTTCAATTTCTTGGGAAGATCCAGTATTTTGGCTTTCAATCTTCTCAAGGTAAGTGTTTGAATTATAAGCTGTAATAATTGGATTGCCATTTGATTCCCAATTAATATTTTTTTAATTATGAAATTCTCCCATGAAGGCTTGAGATTCCATGGTTCTACTTGTAAGAACTTCAACATACTATAAAGATCCCAAAGATTGTTTTGTAATGGTTTTTGCGTAAGGAATAACTTATCTCAGACTTTCAATTCAATATTGTCAGTTCTCTATGAGTAGATTGTTCTTTTATGTAGCTAATTGATATAGAAATGTCCGTACCTTCATATTATAAACTCCAAAAGAGAAGCTTATTGTTCTTCATTCAAAACTATTCTTAACCAATTGACCAAAGGAGGATTTATTTACATCCCACAGACATCATCAACATTATAACAAGCAATAACATCATGTGTGGTGATGATGACTGAATTCTGCTTAAAATTTTGGAATGAATTGAAATTAAAATTGGAACCATGGAATATTGAATATGGTGTAAATTTATCATGAAAATTTAGTTTTATTTAATTTTACCATTTATGCAAAGTAAAAAGTGCTATGGTGATCAAAGTAGCTGGGACATGGTCCTTTGATATTTGTGAGTACTTTGATGCTTCATTTTGTGTTTTTTGAATCAATAATAAAGCTTTTAAGTATTTTCCAAGTCCCATATCATCAGCCAATATTACACCCCTACTTTTTCACTCAATATCCTGCAGTATCAGCCCATTTTCAATAAAATTAGAAAAGACTTTTTTGATCCATAAATTATCTGAATTTTTCCATAGGCTTTCATGAATTGTTTACATATTATCTTCAATATTTAAGAGAAAGTAAATACCATGAATTTGATTCAATGGAAGCTTGGTTTTAAAATTAGGTATTGAAGTCACAGAACTAGCGAAACCTGTATGGTTGGAAGCTTGATGAAGATCATAATATTGAGGAATATCAATAAATAAATGTTAGTTATAGTTTCCAACAGGTCTCAGAGCCGTTTTTGCATTCTTGAAAGCCTCTCTTGTTTGAAAAATATTCCCTTTTACCACAAAAATACATCCACATAAAAGGATATTTTTATCTTTATTTTTGAAATTTGTGAAAGAACTTATGAAAAAAAATTTATCATAATTTTTGTGTTTTTGATATGATGCAGGATTCAAGCCTTCATCCACTCCCCAAAAATATCAAGCAGTGTACCCAGATGGAAACTCTGAAAAGAATTAATACTCCCAATATGACTCAAGTCATATTCTAATAGTATTTGAATAGAATTTAATACTCTTCTGAATATATCTGAGTTTGGAGATTTTGAAAAGGATTTTTCAATTTTCAATTTGAATAATAAAACAAACCAAGAAAAATATTGAAATCATACTGTAAAGTTTTAAAATCAAAATTGAATATATCAGTGTAATATGATTTCTTTGGAGAAAATAGAACCTAAATGATAAAACTTCCAGGGTTAAATGGTGTAAAATCCTGGGGGATTATGTAAGTTATTTTGATAAGCTAAAGATTTATACCATGAATTTGTGTTCATAGTGTAAAAAATGAATAATATCTTGGCACTTAGTTTCCTAAGGGACATAAATATATTCTAAATATGAATATCAATTAAGCTTCTTATCATTTTTGTCCTAAATAATTGAATTTTGATTTCAAAAGAAATTATCTATGAGTTCCCTCTAGGATACATCCTAGCACTGAATATAATTTTTCAGTTGTGGCCCATGCAGCCATTTTTCAACTTCTTTGGTTTTCAATTAATCAAAGTATTCCTATACTTTGTTTATTTTTCCTGCTCAAAAATGCTCAAGAATCAAATATCAAAAATATTCATTTAATTATGTTGAAGGCTATTGACTCACTATTTTAAGAGCTTGAATTCTATTCAATTTTTATTTTGAAACATCATTCTAATAAATTAATATTAATTCATATTGAAACATCCTTTTCCATTATTTGGCTCAGTTTCTATGATGATCATTATCACTCAAGGTGCAGTATTTTACTTATTATAAAATTTTTGGTTCTTATCTTTCTAGAATATTCATCTTTTTGAAGAGGAACACCAATTTTTGATCTAAATTTGGACATGATGCCCTCAAAATAATCAACATGATAATTTTGAAATTCTTCATTATTTATTATTCTTATTGTGGGAAATCAATTCAAGTTTAATTTTTGAATAATCTGAAAACAAAAATTCTGGTAAATAGAATTTCATAAATTCTTTTGTTATCCTCATTGTTCAAGCCAATAAGCAAGATGAATAAAGATAAAAAAATCCATAATCAAGGTAGCTGCATGACAATAAGATCAAAGAAGGAATGAATGATACAGATATCAAAAGTTTCCTCTTCAAAGCTCCTCACATAGCTGGATGAACGTTTAAGATCCAAAAGCATTCATGAAGTGAATTGTAATGCACTCAATTTATGAGAGGATTTGAATATTATTCTACTAACTATAGGAATCATAAGGGAATTTCAATGTGTTTAAAATTCACTAATTCAATAACATTCATTACCTATATTTGTTTTCAGTGTATATATTGAGTTCAATAAATATTAAGAAGAATTAAAGGGGGAGTGGTAAAATCAGAATACAATGAATTTGAGTTAAGCTAGGGATACTTTCAGAGATACTTTAAAGGACCTATATGAAAGTCCCCAGCTTTTTTCTGTTGTGAAAGTATTTATAACATCAGTAGACAAAGGTATTTCTTTGGGAAATGGGGTTGTCTCATTCTTTGTTCCTCTTTATCCTTAAGTTCCATCAAGGTTCTGGCCATGTTGAAGGCATTTTCCATGACATCCTTTTGGAATCTTGGGAGCCTGTAACTTGGGGAATATGACTTCCTTAAGTTCTTTTTCTTGTCTTTCTTTCCTTCTTGGGGAGGCTGGATTGCTTGTGGCCTTCTGGTAGAAGCTACTGGGGCCTCTTCCTGGCTTTCCTCCCTTTTTCTGTGGTTCCAGTCCTTTATCTTTTTGATTTGAGGTTTGGCTGATAGTGGATTCCATCCATTGGAGTATTTCACTATTTCCTCCTCTTTGAGAACTTTTTGGAAATTTGCCAAGTGTTCATCACTCCTTGGTGGATCTGTGGCGAAAGCTCCCAACCTTTCTCCTTGTACACCTTGTAATACTGCTTGTACTTGCTCATATATATGTCTATTTGAGCCCTCTGAATTCAATTTGTCTATTTTTGAATTACTCATACTTAGTTTGAACTCAGTCTCAGAGACTATAGGCATTTCTGGAGCCCGCCTTTGGGATATGGCACTTCCTTGTGTAGATTTTGTTCCACTGGGTATTTTTCCCTTTCTTTTCCCTTTTGTGGAATCATTCCTAATTCTGAGTCAACCTCCATTGGATTGGATGGATTATTGCAATCATCTTATAGTAGACATTTTTAAAAAAAAAGAGATAAAAAGCTTCCAGAAAAAGAAAAATGTTTTATGTAAATCTAACAGAGTTACTCACCTTTTGGAGTTCTGAACAGTAGGTCCTGGAAAAACTAATTTCTTATCTTTTCTTTTCTTATTGACAACAGTTTCTTGAAGACTTGGACAATTTCCTTCCACCAATATTTCAACAGTGGTCTGATTGTCTTCTGCTGGTGTAAGGTGTGGATATGAAAATTTGATTAAAAATCAAGTACTTTTCCTGTCCTCAAAATTTGCTCAAGGTAAGAATTGATTAAAAAATAGTGGGAAAGTAGAAAATAAGATTCCTAAGAGAAATCAAGTCAATTTTATTTTTTTAACTTTATTAGTATAAAAAAATAATATTATAAAGTTTTATTGTTTTACCAACAAGAAATATTTATCCAACAATACTCAACAGGAGATATTTAAGGCTACAAAAGAAATTTCTTCTTGAGAAATTTCAATTGGAATTAATTTAGCAAAGGACTGCAGACAGTTAACATAAGAACAGAGTAATTAAAAAGATTATTAAAGAGAAAACACTCCCAAAAGTTACCAGAGTGAATTTGGAAACAAAGTGACAAACCTAACAGTGATGAAAGATGCTTCAATTCACTTATGGGGTGGTTCAAGGGGTAAAAATGATTATAAGAGTTACAAAGAATGATTATAATTTTTTTCACATAGTTAGGAGGTTCAAAATTATTCAAAAAGGGTGGTTGGAATCATTTATTGATTTGTTTAACAGTGTTTAAACTGATTATAAAAGGAAAAGATTCTAACATGAAGAGAAAAGTGGGGCAAAGAAGACATTCTTTTATAGCCATTGATTCTCTCACTCCAAAAGTCAAATTTGCTCTTGTCATTGGTGGAAAACACTCTGAGAACATAAAAGCCAATTATGGCATCATTGAACCCTGGTTTAGACCAAAAAAGAGCTTTTTTTAGCCATTTAGGACCCTCAAATCAGCCATTGCTATAGTAATACCTGTTTTTAAGCCTTTAAAACACATCAGAATGTGTGTAAGAGGCGTCAAAAACCAGTTCAAACTGTTTTTAAAATGTCTGTTTTATCTTAAGGGTAGTTTTACCCTCTTGGCAACAGTTAAAACTGCCCTGGTTGGTGTCAAAACCTCATCATCAATTGAGACACAGACCCTGTGACCCAATTCCATGCCAAAAGTGATGAACGTTTGCAGTTATTTTGAAATCTCACGCCTTTCAGTAAGTAATTTGGGGTCTGGCTCCCCCTTGGAGCCAAGATTCTTTCCCCCCCAGAATCAGCCTTTTCAATGTATTGTTTCTTTAATTCCTCATCATGTATTATACTTATAATTTAAATATGTAATTCAATTGAGTTTTTACAGTACACAACTATAATAATTGACACCTCATATGTAAATTAAAGTTCACTTATGTAATACATGCACACATTTTGACATTTCAATTGAAAATACTTCAATTCCTCATAGCTTCTAATATATACACAACACCTCAATTTTAACACACAAATTGATGGTTAACACCACATTTGATGTCAATTAAATTAAGGTTTTGAGTATTTTAAACTTTTGTACAGAAAATACTAACAAGTTAATTTAAGCTTATTTAGAGTTGAGTTACAGAATTTTTACCCAGAGTTGACCACACCTTATTTTTTATGAGGAGTCCAATGGTGAAATAATTTTCATATGTTTATTTTTAGGATCAAAATTTATGATAATTTTTATTTAACATCTTTTCCAAAAATATTGTAATTTTGATATTTTTGTTAAAAATTCATTTTTACTTAATTGTTTCAGGTAAAAATGTGTTTTTACAAATTTAAAATTCAATGCAATTTTATTTTTAAATTATAATTAAATTTTCATTTTTGTGTATAAATTTATATTTATATTTTAGTTTTTGTTTTGATAAGATAAATAAGTTTATTTCATTTATAATTGTATATTGTTTTATTATTTGTGGTCTTTTGGGTATTTGAAAATACCTCTAAGGCTCACAGTTGGGTTGTCTGAAATCACTAAAGAATACAAATAAATAGAATTCCTTTTATAAAACATTTTACTTTTGGGAAGGTATGGCAATTTCCACATAAAAACTTCTTTCATATCCTTTTAAATAAGACAAATGGATAAAAGAAATGAAAATTATTTTTGGTTATTTTTTCATATTTTTATATTTAACAAATAAAATATAGATTTATATTATTCCTTTGAAAATTGAATTATAATACAAATTTATTTTAAATCTACATATATCTTTTTTAATCACTAGATTCAATCAAAGAAAGTTCTTGCAAGTCTAAGAATGTGAAAAACCATGTGTAAGACAGTAAAATTGCTTTCCAAATGCCTCAATAGCTTTCTATATCAATAAATGTAAGATTGTTATATAATATTATCCTCATAAATATGATTTATTATTGGATAAGGCAAATTTGCATCCTTCCTAAATGTCTTTTCAGTAAATATCATGGACAGGCCCCCACTTGTAAGGTTTGACTATGAAACAATAAGTAAATATTACTAATATTTTACTCATTATACTCTGATTTCCCTTATTATGATGATAAATTGTATTCAAAATAATTATGATAATAAAGAAATACTATAATTATGGCACAAAAATATTTATATTATTTGAATAAATAAAATAATATAATAAAAATAAATATATTAATATTGAATAATTAATATATTCATGGCAATATATTATTTTTACCAAAAAATATTAAATGCATAAGAAACTTCTATTTAATCATAAAAAACAATTTATAACAATACTATTACTAATATTAAAGCTATATAGCAATATAAATACTATTTATATTAATAACAGAATTATTGAAAATAATAATAAAGAGAAAATAACCCACTTTTAACACTTAATATAATACTTTTGGATAATGTTATGCCAAATAAGGTATATAAAATTTATTTAAATTGTATTTAAAAATGAAAATAAAATAAATTACAAATATCCTTTATTTTATGTGGAATTAAATATTTTAAAGATAAATTAACAAAAACAACAAAATACTGAGTGAATTGTGTCAAATATTGTGATTGTAACTAGGAAGATGTTTTTTCTTTAGTTATATAATAGATTTATATATAAAGAATAAATAATTTACCTCTTATTTAATGTTTTTATTGTTTTTGATGCATCTGAGGGGAAAATAAAGGAAAAAGCGCTCTATTTATAGTAAATTTCTCCCTCTTAGAGTCCAAAAGGCTTATAGTATACATTTAATGATGGTATCCACTTCAATTCATCAGTACATTAAGGCTTAGTGATGATTATTTCATAACTAAACCTTGTTATCTCAATATTATGCCATTATTTAGAGTTATTTCTGTAACTCTAAATTTTCTGACATCATAGTCTTTTCAAACGGCTAATATTTGTGTATTTTATCAGTTTTAATCATAACATCCTAGTATCCACTAGCACTATCACTTATATATCTGTTAAACTTAAAATGGTATTACAGTGTCTGATAATAAATAATCATTTTTAAGCTTTTGCTTTGATAATTTACAACTTTTGATTTATTCTTGCTGAAGCCATTCAGGTAGTGAGTTCTGATAGCTTGGAACGTCCTTACTAAGAGCTCAAGAGTATTTCATTACATCATCAATACTCTATTCTTAATTATGTTCCTTGTAACTCATCTTTTCTGTTTAAATTTACTATTTTAAACTTCAAACAAAGATTTCAAGGGTTTATAACTTGAATATAATGATTAAAATTACATTATTCTTCACTTGGAAGATAGTAGAATCTGAATATCTACTTTTTTCTAAGTTTGGACTACTTTGAAATTAAAGTGGTCAACAGCTATTGTTATTTCGCTCAATAAACCCTTGTAATTTATAAATAGTCAAATAAAGTTTATATCTGTATTGTTACAGTTATTTTGTAGTAACTTTATTTTTTAATCAAATTTTTATCATGCATAATTCAAGATATATGAGATAAAAACCATGAATATATATGCTGATCATAAAAGTGCATATATTCAGGTTATCCCAGTAAGTATTGAATTTACAGATATGACATAAAAATTACATATGTGTAGCTTTTGATGGCTGATCCAATGGTGTAATTTATTCCAAATTTTTATTAATTTTTTTTCTGAGATAATGAAGATTTTATGCCTTTTTATGCCATTTCTGCATATTTTACAGTAATAATTTTAATTCTTATTATTGAAAGAATTATTGTAAAGCTGTTTGTGACCTTTTTGGATATATGGTCATATCTCAAAGGCTCACAACTAGAGGGTCCTTGAAGGCTCAGAATAGCTTTGGATGAAGTGGTTTCTTGTATTTCAATGCTCCAACAACTTATAAAGTTCTGAAGCTCAAGCCACATGCAGTTTTTCTAGCCATGAGAGGTATTCAGACATGATAATAACAACATCCACTGGTGGTGGTTGGTGTAGGGCCTTTCCCTAAGCTAATTCCGCTACCCAAATATGACTTATCATTGAATATAGTATAACTGTCATTTGTCTGGCTGATTTATGGTATTGTTTTACCCCCCAAAGGTGATGCTTTTGGTGGATTTCATCCTTTTTGTTTGTTTGTTGTGTATCAGAGAATGCAGGGGTAAACCCTTTGTGATCTTATCATTCAAAAGTAACACCAAGCCAAGCTGATTACACTTCCTGATGAAATCTAGGATTTCAGGAGTCATTTCTATCAATTTATATTGGCATTTGTATTTTAACCAGTGGAGACACACTGCCTCTTAATAGATTTTCCTCCTGCATGGTGAACCGGAAGATTGATATCTTCTATGACTGGCTATTTTAAATCCTCTATTCTCATTTCTCTTTGGCATTTAGTTTTTAAGTTTGAAGCATTGATTCTGTACCTTCCTTCCAACTGCTATATTTTCTTATTATAATCATTCTACTGAACAAATTTGCAATGTATTGGTATGAGATTGGTTAAGGAGGAGCCCCCAGACCCAGCTTATCTTTTAAATAAGGTCATATAAGGCTAGAGAAGTGGCATTCTCCTTATATATACCTTGTACACAAGGCTTTCATTATTTTAGTTTAATTAGCTCTTGGTAATATTTGTTTCTTCTGCATGCTATTAAGGTTGAATTTAGTCTTCATTTTGAAATTATTTACCATTAAACAGGGGTTTGGAATATTTTTTGCCAGTCTTAGAATTGATTTAGGCTACCAAAGTGTAGGTTTTTGAAAATTTGTGAAGTTTTGAGAGTCCTCAAATTCTCAACCCAACCAAATATTCAAAATAAAATTTTATTTTCCTTCAAATATTTGAAATTGAACTTTCAGATTTTTAAATATTCAAAGACAAATTTTGGATGCAGTTTTGTCAAATATTCAAATCTTGATTGATATTATGATTCATTTTATTGAAAGAACCTTTATTTATATTTCATCTGATGAGAATTTGTTATACATTTATTATATAGTTAAATTCAAATTCATCAATAAGATATATTGATATTAAGATAATAATTCTCTATGAATTTAATATTATTGTTCAATGATATTGGAGTAGATTGAGGGTAATTTTTACCTGGCACTTTTGAATCCGTTTTGAAGTTGTTGAAAGCCAATAACATTCTTTAGGAAGGGAATTTGTTGATTAAGAGCTATAAAATTAAGTTTATTAGTTCTTAATTCAAATATCTGTAATATAATATTTCAGAAGTTAAATTAAGATTCTATGCAAATACTATTTATGATAATGGGAGCCTTCTTTTGGTTAATTAATGATTTTATTAAGTATAGTTATGAAGAATTTTTCCATTGATATTATAAATATTGATCATTGAAAAATTATGCTTACACTTAATTCATTAACTTTTATTCAAAAGAGTATATCAGCATTATTCTTAGTCATTCATCAGAGATGGTTAGAATGAATTAAGTTTTCATTCTTATATTTCAGTTATCAATCAATCTCTTGAACTAATGAAATTTTCAACTATTTCTACCACTCATTGATATTTGATTATTTTTCTAATTAAGCAGCTGATTATCCATTTCTTTTATCATTTAGTAGTAAAATTAAGGGCTTTATTCACTATTGTTGCAGTTAACTATATAATCTAGTATAATGAATGGATTAATTATTTATTGTTATTATAGCCACAGGATTTATTAATGTCATATTTAAATCAATGATTACTATGATAACTAATTTATTAAATATCACTATAATGGCTTATCACATTAACTCTAATTAATAGAATAAATACCCATATATCTTATTTGGAAATTATTCTTTTGTCTAATCAGCTTTCTTCTCATCATTATTGTTAATTAATTGATTGAAAATCATTGTGATTCATCAATCTCCTAAGTGTGATTGTAATTTCTTTATTGATTTAATATATTGATAGTTTTGATGATTTATCAGGTCAGCAAAAAATTTATTATTGTAATTATTTAAGATATCATTTATTAGTAAAATTCAATAATTTATTAACTATTGCTATAATTAGCTAAATTATTTATTATTTATATTATTATTATTATTATTATTATTATTATAGATCCCTTTATTGCTTATTATCACCATTAATTGATGGATTCAATATAGTAATCTACGTTCTTATTTATTACTTTGTTATCTATTATGATCATTACTTTTTTTGATATTGAATTTCATTGTTAATTCTATAATTTTCATTATTATGAACTTATTACTTTGTGGTAATTTCCATTTTTATGGATTAACTCATGTATTTGTTCTATAAATAGATTTATTATTGCATATTATGATTTATTTTATATTTTTTATTATATGGTTTATTGATTCTAATTATAATTAATATATTTATTATTAATTACCCCTTATTCTGCAATGATTATATTTAATGATTTTTGTCCTGATTCATGTATTGATTTTTAACATCTTTAATAAATGAGAAGTATTATTATTCATCCTTATAGTCTATAAATTCAAGCAAATAATTATTATAATCATTGATGATATTATCAATTCTTATTGAAATTTATTTCTTTACTTTTTCTTTTTATAGTTAGCTTATTGCTAAAGTATTTTTTTTCTGTTTTATTATTCCCATCAATTGATGAATTTAATATATTGACTTAAGTCATGATTAATTAGTTAATTTTTTACTTATTATTATTATTAATTGATTTAATACTGCAAGTTCTTTATAATTTTATAGTTCAAATTATTATTAATTTCTTATTTTGTGGTAATTTACATTAAAATTTATTAAATTTTAGTATTTTTATTAGGGCGTTGGTAAAAGCACGTAAGCTTTTAGTAAAAACACGTAAGCCCTTACGTGTTTTCACCAAATTATGGCCAAAACACGTCAGTGACCTAATTTTTTTATAGAAATTCCTCAGGATCAGTTTTGAGAATTTTTAAAAAAAAATTTGCCATATTTTTTCTGACATGGGATGTGAAGGTCCCCAAATTTTTTCAATTTTTTTTTGCCCAATTTCTCTATTTTGGGCAATTTGGCAAAAATGGCCCATTTCTTTGAAAAAATTCATCAAAAATGCTCCCACTTATGAATTTCCATAATTTTTTTTTAAAATAAAGGTGAGAATGCTGAGAATAAAAACCCAGAGGCCCAAAATTTTGGGATTTTTTTGCCAGGATAATTGTAGGCCCAAAAAGTTCCTTTTTTCTGTTTTTTGTTCATATCTGTAATTAAGTTGAAAATATCATTTATGACAACAATTCAATTAAAAATTTCATTTATGAAATTAGTGGGATTTAAAAATTCTATTTGTGGAATTAACATTGCCATTTATGGCATTAAAAGTGTCATTTATGGCATTAAAAGTGCTATAAACGGCATCACAAATAACATAATAATGCCATAAATGGAATCAAAAGTGCCATAAATGGCATCAAGAATTATATATATGCCATAAATGGCATTTTATGGCCTTAACAATGCCATAAATGGCTTCAAAAATGCCATAAATGGCCTCAAAAATGCCATAAATGGACTTAAAAATGGCCAATTAAAGCCTTGACAGTTCCCATTTATGGCCTCAAAAATGCCATTTATGGCCCCAACAATGCCATCAATGGCATTAAAAATTCCATTAATGGAATTAACAATGGTCATTTATGGCTTCAACAATGCTATAAATGGCTCTAAAAATACCATTTATGGAATTAAAAGTGGCATTTATGGAATCAACAATACAATATTTAAGGCCAGTCATGCCATAAATGGCCTTAAGAAATGGTATTAATGGACTTAAAAATGCCATAAATGGCCTTAAAATGCCATTTATGGCATTAACAATGTCATTTGTGGCCTTGAAAATGCCATTTATGGGGTTTTTAATTCCATAAATGGATTTTCTGATGCCATAAATGGCATCAATGGCTTAAGAAATGCCAAAAATAGCTCAATTTTATTCAAAAAACACCGCTTACGTGTTTTTACCAATTGATGGTAAAAACACGTAAGTTTTTAGTAAAAACACATAAGCTCTTACGTGTTTTTACCAACACCCTTTTATTATGATTACTTGATCTATTATTGAAAAGATTAATCAAGTTGTTATTTATTATGATTATTACTTTATTTGATACTGCAAGTTCTTTTTAATGTTAGAGTTTCCATCATTTTTAATCTACTATTTTGTGCTAATTCACATTACAAGTCATCAGCTTATGACTTTTTATTATTTCATATTATTATTAATTCTTGAACTTTTTCTCAAGTAAGTTACTTATTATAATAACAATTGACCTGTTCTATGAGTAGTTATTCCTTATTCTTGGACTATTATATTTGATCAACTTTATGATAATTCATTAATGATTTATAAGAAAATTAATATGTGAAAATTTTGAATTTAACTCATTATAATTTATCCATCCAAAAAGGAATTATTGTTAGCATTTCTTAATAAGATTTAATGATTGATTCCTCTTTTATTACTATGAATCAAATTTTTGCATAATAGCCATAATTAACTAATTCATTTGATATGGTACTTCAAATTATACATAAGCTTATTATTTTTTTGATCATTAATATTTCATTATGGTGTCTCATTACTCTTATAATCTTATAATAAGTAATATGGTAATTTTTAGTTACTTTCTGAGCCTTCAAATTAAGCTAATATAATTAACTCATTACAATTTATGTTCTTCAAATAATTCTTAACAAATGCAATTGAGAAAGAAATATTTGTAGAAAATGACAAAAGTTGATTTTTATTCTAATTAGTGAGAATTCACCAATTTTGGGTGTAAATCACCCATAGAAAACATTTTCAAATAAATACAAATAGTCATGGTGTGAGCCACCACCATGACTTGACAATATTCCAATAAAATTGTGAAAAAATTAAAAAATTTAAGATGTTTAATTCATCTAATTTTATAGTTTATTTCACTTTTTACTGTGCAGGGCACTTTTGAAAAAGGCGCAGGCCATATTTTCCTGGAAAGCTCCTCTTTTGTGGATCAGGTGACCCAAGCTCTCAGTTTTTCAGTCTCCACAGGATGTTACAGCCTCAAGCCATCTCTATGCATGTGCAGCCACATAGAGAGGCAAAGGCTCAAGAAACACCCCGCTTCAACCAAGTCTACTGAGAGCTTCCAGTGAGTAATTAGATATGGAAGGCAATTCTAAAAACTGAGAAAGGAAATTTAGCAAAATTAATAAGAAAATTTTTTATTGAAGTTTTTTAGCTATCTCTGCTTCAATTATTTCTTCCAATGGTTGTTTGGAAACATTGAGTCTTTATTTTAGTTGGGCTTCTGGTTAGTTAAAGCAAATTTTTCTTAAGAAAAGTGTCAAGGAGGATCATACTTGAAAAGTCTGGAAATCTGAGAAATAATAAAATAAGACAAATAAAATGAATTTAAATTTAAATTGACTACTAAAAGCTGAACAAAGTACCTTTTTCAGCTCTGAAGTCATGGTAATTTATAGGTTTACCACAATTGGTTTAATAATAAGGAAAATGAGAAGCCTTGAAAAATGGGGCTTACTTAAAAACACTAACTTCTAATGCAGCTTTTGATCATTCCAATTAAGCTTTCAAAGAATCTAAACCAGATTTTGCTTTTGAAGAGCAATTTAAATCCATTTCTATTTCATCCTTATCTTTTTTAAGAGAATTTATTTTTTCTTGAGCTTCAGTGGTTTCATCAGCCTGAGAGAAAGTCATTATGTGTAAAAGGTTAACCCAAATTAAGACCATTATCAAGAATTGATTCATAGTTTATCAAAAAACTATCCTGAGCCTGATAATCTGTGATTCCTCTCACATGTTCTGGACAGTTTCTTTCAATTTTTCTAGCTCAGCTATGAAACCCAGCTTAGATCCTAATTTGGCCTTTTCTTCATTAAACCTTTCCCTACTGTTATGTTCTTGAGCTTTTATTCTGTAAATTCTTTGTCTCCATTGTTGTAATTGAGCTATCTAAAGGAATATATATATATTTATTGAAACCAGAGTTGAAAAGTTGATGAATCTTTAAGTTTAATAATTATTGGCATTGGTTCAAGTCTTTCTGTAATTGTGTAATCAGTTCTCAAAGGCTTTCCACCTCAGCTGGATTTATTCAATTATTCTTTTCAATAATCTTCTGGTTTGTTGTTTTCCTTCACTCATTATCCTCAGTTAGTATAGCAATCTCCTCTTGATATTCCTTCAAATTTATGTTTAGTTTTCCCAGTTTGGCCTGTAAGGTATCTAATGCGTGAGTGGTATGAGCCAAAAATTCCTCTAAATTCTTGTCTTTATGTTCCAAGTAATTAACCTCATCTCTGGGAGATGTATTTCTATCTCTCACCAAGCTCAGAGTATTAATCTTATCTAGGAGTTTTGAATGCTTAACCGAGTACACATACCCTTTACAACTTTTTTTGTGCTCTTAGAACCAAAAAAAATACATTCTAGGAATTAGAAAAATGGCATATCTGTCAGCTATTACATTGGAGAAATTGAAGAAAAAACCAAACATGTTTTATTCTGGAGACTTCTTTCCAAAGGGAAGTTTTTTGTTCCAACCAAATTGCCTCAAAAGATGTAAATTTTGCAGTAGCAGATGGAGAAGCAGCCTCTGTGGTTGAAACTAATTCTTGAGTTCTAACCATCTCATCCTTCACATTCTTCAGTTAATTCAACAAGTTAGCATGGTTTTCAAATTCCACTTGATAGAAATAATAATTCTTGTGAGTGAGCTTAACTTTTTGTTTAACTTCTTCTCTCATATTATTTCCTTTTTTCTTGAATCTTGCTTCAATATCCTCTATTTCTTACAGCTTTTTTGGTGAAATGCAACTTCTTCCTTTCAAAATCTAGCCTTTGATACTCCAATTGATGATGAATATTGGAGCTTGCTTTGTTAAAACTAGCCGGGTCTTCTGTGATCTTTATTGAGCTCTCTTCTAGTGACTTCAAAGAAACATATGAAATGTTACTCAAAATCAACCAACTTGTAAACCTTAATATATAAGGCTCAGGGCTATTGATGCAGAAAGCTAGGAAACAATTGGCCTGTTTTCTCTGAAGTTCAGCTTTGTGAAATATCTTGCATTCTTAATGAGTTCTAGTGATTTAAGCAAGTTCCACTTCAGAACTCTCTGAGATTTCTTTCAAGTGTTTTATGTTCTCAGCTGAATTTTTACTCTACTCATGTGGAGCTGAAAATTCAATCCTGAAAGCAAAACTTCTGTACAGGTGGTGTCATAATGCCTTTCATTCAAATAAAGTTGTCTCACTTTAATTATTAAATTTTCATTACCATTTGTTGATTCTTTGAAAGGGTAGTATCACTTGATGGATCTGAGCTACCATCAGCACAATTTATGTGACCCCCAGAATGCTTGCAACCTTCATAAACAGCCAGCCTTTCTTTTTTGAATGGTACCAATTTGAGCTTCTAACTGCTCTTTGGTTTCCAATTCAGAACTGGGAATACAGGTTGCGTTCAAATTCTAAGCATTCCAGTGAAGAAAGTCATCCTAGTCAGAGCTAAATGTGGACAATCTCACTCAAAGACCAACATACCAATTTATCCAGCTTAGATCGATAATGTTTACACTCCAATTTTTGCTGTAAAATTGATGTTTGTTGTTTGTTTTGGCTTGAGTCTTATTAATCAGTCTTTTAAGAATGTAAAGCTCCCTATTCATAGCTGCACTTTTATTCTGAGAGTGTATTGATTTGATTGTAAGCTTGAATTGGTAGATTGTCACTTTTTTGGAAGTTATTTTGGAGTAATAAATTGGAGACAAATGAAATAAAAGGAGTTCACTTATTGAGTGGTCAAGGGACTTTGTTGGAGGGAGCTTAACAAAGAGAAAAATTACCCTTAAGCTCTGGTAAATCAGGAGGTGTGAAACCTATGTGCTCATACACCTCCTGTGGCATACACAAGCTTTTCAGTACCTGCAAAAAACAGCCCAATTATGTCTCAAAAGAAATAATTCATAATATTTAATTGCAATAAATTAGCATAATAAAATTAGTTAATTAATTATAATAAAACAATTATTTAAGAAATTAGTGACCAGTAATAATAAATAATTATTATCATTTAATTAGAATTTGAAATTCACTTTCATTGGATTAAATTATACTAATAGTTAATGTATATTTTCTAAACTCATTTTCAATGAAAATTGGTAAGCTCTTCATATTCAATAAACTCTTTATAGTAATAAGTAAATTAATTATTTTAAATGAGCTATAAAAATAATTCATGTCAAGCAATTAGAATAATAAGAAAATGAATTGACTACATTGGTAATTATGAAAAACTAATACTCAAGTAATTCTCAGAATTATTATTAAGTCAAATATAGTCATATTTGAAGAATGAAGAATGCTTAATTAAAAGATTTATTATATTTTATTTAATAAATTGAGATATTATTATAATGATTGAATAATTAGTTCTTGATATTATTAAATACCATATGAAATAGTCATCATAAATTTTTTGAAACAAAATCTATTTATAATTAATCAAAAACTTCATTCATAAACAAATAAGCCAATTATCATGATAATTCATAAACTATGCATATCCTTCTTTAATAAGCTGATTAAAATAATCAAGATATCAGTTATAATAGTAATAAGTAAATTAATATAATATTTAATATCTTAATTGAATTATCTTTTAAGACAGATTGTTTTTTGGATTATTAAATGAGAAAAATATTTCCTAATATATTCAGATCCTTTTCTAAAAAAAATACCTATCCAAAACATTTTAATTCTGAAAATTCATTCTCAGAAGTTTCTCCCTTCAATAATGAGTCATTTTATTCATGAAGAATATTTCTAACTCCATATTTCAATCCATTTTTGATAAAACCACATTATTTAAATATTGCTCATTTATATCTAAAGTATTCAAGTTACTACAAATAATCTCCTATTCTCTATTTTAAATAGGAATTAAGAACATATGTATATTAATACTCTCCAAATTCTTAGTATAAACATCTGTTTTTGATATTTATCTTTTAAAAATATCTTCAAGATTAGATTTTTCTAGTTTCATTTATATTTAAAGCTCCCTCCAACATAGATCCAAACACTCCTCAAATTGAAGTTTTTTTCTCTTTTTGTGGCTTGACTGGGATGCAATAGCTTCTTCTTTCAAAAAAACAAAATTCTTGATGGCTTGTTTTTTGTCCTGAGACTGTCTCAAAAACCTTTAATCATGAAAAGAAGTTTTCTTCCATTACTGAACATTATTCTGAGAGATGAACCAAATTTTAACTTTCAATAGTAAATAGAGGTTTGAGCTGATTAATTTTTCAAAAATGTGCAAGGTTTATCTTAAAACAAAAGAGAATTTGAAAAACTATTTTGAGTGAATTTCACTTTCTTAGCTCAAATGAGTAAGCTGCCTTTCCTTTATTCCCAAATTACTTTCATCTTCATATATCAATTGTAAAGATGTAGAAAAACTTTACTCTCTTTGAATTCATAACTGTAAACCTTTTCAGTTTTTTTAAGTTATTTTAAGAGGATTCCATGTCCTTAGGGCACAGTTTATTTTACTGCAATTTTTTAGAACTTAAAATTTAAAAATTTATCAACTCAGGTTTAGTTGCATTGCATCATCTTCTTCACAAAAATTAATATAATATAACACTCATTTGCTACCTGAAGATCACTTTAAAGAACCTTGCAAGTATCACCGCATCACTATTTGGAAATGGAGTATTAGGACTGCAATTTTGAGAGCAATTTATTCTCAAGTCTCCAAAGTTGTTTTATATTCCTTCAACATGTTGTTTTCAACATGATACTTGTGAAGAATTAAGGGCAAAAAATGAAGAAAAGCAATAATGTGATATAAGAGATAAAAACAAAAAAATTAATAAAAAAAGTGAATGTTGAAGATGATGTAGTGGTTGAATAGAAGTGAATGTTAGGAGTTGAGTTTTGAATTTTTTGTGTTCTGATTTGTGTTTGGATCTATATTTGAGGGCACTGTATATTTAATTTTTAAAATGAATTACTCACATGGTTTAAATTGAATTTTTGAATTTTTTTTGAATATTATGGATTTCATTTAGAGGTAGGAAAATTCAAATTCAAAGATAAATTATAAAGATAGTCCATGTTGAATTTTTCAATTTTTATGTTTTCATTTAGAGGTATCAAAACTCAAATTTGAAGATTAATTCTCAAATTTTTTGAATATCCATGCCTTGTGGGCTCCATGGTGGCTACCATTATAGTTCTGTAAGCTTCACCAAAGTTTTGAAAATAATCATTTCTTAAATTGCTTGCTAAAGGCTCCAAATCCTATCAATTTTTGGAGTCTGGCTGGAGATTCCTTCTTCTTGTGGTAAGATCCAGCTTATTTAGATAGCAGCTACTTACCAGCCAGCTCTGCCCTATCTTTACTCAAGAAGACACATTCTATAGGAAATATTTTTAACCTTCTGCTATCATCAGTTGCTATTGCTACTATATCATTGCACTGATCCACAACCAATTGGTAATTGTTTTGACGCCTGGTTGAAAATGAGTTCTTTGAGCTGTTACTATGGGTCCAGTTATTCTTATTTAATGAAATTTTTCCTGCTAAAAAGCTAGAGGAGCTCTTATTCTGTTATCCCTCCTCTCCTTTGAGATAAGCTTGCATTTGGGATGGGAAAAACAATTCCCTCCATTCTCCTAAATCCCCTCTAGTACTTGTGGATCTGTCAAAGGCATCATCTCCATCTTCCTCTTCAGAAGGTATTCCTGAAGCCACAATGGCTTTTCATGCTTTTATCAAGGTTTAATATGACCCTTTATTTTTTTCCCAATACCTTGATCTTTTTTGAAAATGAAAAAGACTCTCCTTCTATTAAACCCAAAAGGAGTCTCTGCCAACAAAAATCTTACCCCTGACTTTTACATCCCCAAACTTGTACTGGCTGGGTGGTTAAACATTCAGTATTTTTTGATTAATTTCTGTTTTTGTTTTGTGACCCTGAACTGATTATTATCATTTTTCAAGTTTGTGACTTTATTTTCACTTATTTAGCTTCTTTCTAGCTATTATTCCATTTTTGAATCCTTCCTGATTAAAGGAAGCTGTGCTTTTATCTTTCAATAGCTTATCTCTCCCTTACTAGCTATTCAAATTAGTTGGGATTAATCATCAATTTTCCCTTATATAGTTTTCAAATCTATACTAATAGGTTTTTTTTATTTAAAAAAAATGCCAGAAAAAAACCATATATATATATATAACTTTGAGCAGAAAAAAATATTCACAAATTCAAATAATATTTGAGAAAGGAAACTTTAATAAAATAAATAAATAAATATAAAAACTAAGCTAAGCTTCAAGTCTAAATTATCTTATATTTCTTCTATTTAGCTTTCTATAATTCTTTGTTATAGTTGAGAATGAGCTAGTGAGTAAAAACGCTAAAAATACTTTCTGTATTCACTTCCTTTTTAACTATTTTTGGTCTTCTAGATGATAGGAGGTGAATTTAATGCTGAGGGGGTGAGATTTTCTAATTGGTGAAGTAGGCCAGATCCTCATAGAGCAGTTGGATTCAGGTCAACTACCAATCAAAAAATTCAAAGTACCTACCAGCTCTATTAGTGTCTACAATGTTTTTTGAAACTTCCTTGTACTTTGTGCATTAATTCCTATAATATTTTTTTGCTTTTTATCTACAAGTCTATTCATTGGTATCTTATTTTTGGTGCTCTGCTAGTTCTATGTATCTGCGCTAATATCTCTTTGGTAAGGCAGGAGGTCACTTTCCAATGATTTTATAGTTTGGGTAAGTGAAATTGGCTATTTTGGTTGATAAAATTTAATTTCCTCTTTGATAAGGCAGAGTCTCACTACCTGGTGATTATTAGAATTTTGTGAGTGAACTGGTTGTTTTGGTTTAAAGATTGAATTTTCTCTTTGATAAAGCAGGAGGTCAGTGCATGGTGATTAATTGACTTGGAATCTGACTTTGTTTTCTTATTTTTGAATTCTAAGCTGTTATATGTCTTTAATTTAGGTCTTAATGGCTTAGATTTTTCTTTTTCTATTAGTTCTTGAGCAATTTTATCATTGGTCTTGTCAGAAATTCTTTTACTTATTGAAGTTTTTTTTTCTTGATATTGATGGAGTATCCTCAAAGTGTCAAAAGGTTTCCTTATTTGAATCTTAATAACAAACTTTCTCTTCTTCCAATAAGTCATGGGGAGTGATATTTCCACGCCTATGCCTACACATGAAGTTGTGGATTCAAATATGCCTTCATTCCTTTTTTGGATGTAGTTTGCTAAATCCACTCCAAATAAGAAGTTCATCTCAGACATTTGACCACAAACTCTATAATGAAAGAAAATTTCTATATAAAAGTAATCTGTCTACATTTGCAGAATAATTTTATTGATTAGTAATATAATCTTCTCCAATTTGATGCTTATTGATGTGAATGTGCCCTGGGCCACTGCAGTGGAAATTCAGGAAGAGGTAATTTGCCTATGTCATGTTCATTGCAAATAACGAGTATCCAATGATTACCATTTATGTGACCTAGGGAGATTGGATGCATAATTGACACTCCACATGGACTGCATAGAGTTGGAAAGAATTTCTGTGGTGGGTAGTTCTGCCAATCTGGATGGAAAAATATAAATGGACACTTATATGTATTTGTCAATATTGGGCCATGATCTCATTTACTTAACCAGTGGTCCATTCTTTTAGTAGCTTTAGCCTTCAGATTATCTCTTATCTTATCCATTTCCACTGCTCCTCTAAATATTTTGTTGTAATAATTACAATTCCTATTAATTTCTTCTATCAAATCTTGTCTCACTGCTCTCCAGCTCTTTTCCTTTTTGGGCTTGAAAGTGACAATCCCTTTGCCACTGCATGAAATCCACAATTCCTGTCTGAAGGGGGATTAACAATTCTCTCAGTGAGCTTGTGCATGAAAGGTGGCTGTATCTGATCAATATAGAGAGTCTAATAGCAAGAGTTTATTTTGCAGTGATTTATTTTCATACCATAATTGACCCACTACTCACTGGTTCTTCCAAACAATTTGAGTTATTTTGGGGTCTCAAGTTTATTTCTAATTTTCCTATATCATTTAATAATTTTATTTTTCTTTTTGTGGTAGTTTCATCATCTTGGCTTGTCTTTTTTGCATCAAATAGAAATTTCCCCCTCATAAATTGAGCTTTGGGACCAATACTAGCTCTGTGCATCTTTTTAAGAAATTTTTTGTGGCAATTCAGGATATCCCGCTTCATTTCAAACTTGGATGGAAGCCTTTTGGTAGACTTTACCCTTTTGCTTTTCAGTGATGGCCTACCATGTGAAATTAAAGCCTTTTTGGGGAGGCAAAGCTTAATAGTTGTATATTGAAAGCTGAGTAGCTCCTGAATTTGCTTGATCAATATTTTTTGTAATGGTATTTCAAGTTAATCAACTTCCTTTTCAATCTTTTCCCTTTGTTGTTTCAAATTCCATTTTAAATTAGAATCTATGTCCTGTTCAAAATGATTTTAGCATGACTACAATAACACATATCAGAAATAAGATGGCACCTACTTCAAGAGGATTATAAAGTAGATTCCATTGCAGATGAAAGTCTTCACTTCCAATTTAGCCCTTAGTATTAAGAAGTTTCTCAAATTCATGTGAGCAAGGAATCCCCATGCCATTCATCATTTTTTTGGAGCATGGCTGAAGATTTGGTTGGTGTTTGAGCTTTTGGAATTGTTCTTCAATAATTTTTATTGCTTTTATTGATATAGTACCAAGTAGCTGCTTGAAAGGTGGGGAAACATATGTCAATTTTCAGACTCTTTGTTTTCCCATAGTATGGTGGATATGTTTCAATTAAATATAAATTTCTGTTTTGAAATTTTGGAATACTTCTGTAAGGTGTGGATATGAAGCTTTGATTAAAAATCAAGTACTTTTCCTGTCCTCAAAATTTGTATAAGGTAAAAATCAATTAAAAATAGTAAGAAATATTATTTTTAAGAGAAAACACGCCAATCTTATTGTTTTTGACTTTATTAGTATAAAAAAATAATATTATAAAGATTTGTTGTTTTACCAACAATAAATATTTATCCAAAAAATACTCTACAAGAGATATTTCAAGGCTACAAAAGAAATTTCTTCAAGAGCAATTTCAATTGGAATTAATTGAGCAAAGAACTGCAAGCAATCAATTAAAGAACAAAGTCTCTATAAAAAATATTAATGGGAAAACACGCCCAAAAGTGACCAGAGTGAATTTGGAAACAAAGTGACAAAGTTTACAGTGATGAAAGGTGCTTTAATTCACTTTTGGGGTGGTTCAGGGGTAAAAATGATTATAAGAGTTACAAACAACTATTATAATGATTTTTTCACGTGGTTAAAGGGTTTGTAATGATTTAAAAGAGGTGGTCGAAATCTTTTATTGATTGTTTTAATGGTGTTTAAACTAATTAATAAAAGGAAAAGATTTTAACATGAAGAGAAAAGTGGGGCAAAGAAGACATTCTTTTATAGCCATCAATTTTCTTACTCCAAAAGTAAAATTTACTCTTTTCAGTCGTGAAAAACAGTCTGACAACAGAAAAGCCAATTATGGCATCATTGAACCCTGGTTTGGACCAAAAAAGGGCTGGTTTAAGCCATTTTTAGCCATTTTAGACCCTTAAATCAGCCATTACTATAGCAATACCTGGTCTAGAGCCTTCAAAACACGTCATAATGTGTGTAAGAAGCATAGAAACCAGTTAAATTGTTTTTACTATTATTGTTTTATCTTAAGGGTAGTTTTACCCTCTTGGCAACAGCTAAAACTACCCTAGTTGGTATCAAAACCTCATCATCAATTGAGTCCACAGACCTGAAACTCAATTCCAGGCCAAAAGTGATGAGCTTTTGCGTGAATTTTGACATCCCACGCCTGTCAGCAAGGATTTTGGGGGTCTAGCTCCCCCTTAGAGCTGGAGTTCTTTTTCCTCCCCAAATTTAATCTTTCCAATTTATTTTTCCTTTAATTCCTCATCATGTATTATACTTATAATTTACATATGTAATTCAATTGAGTTTTACAGTTCAATACAGTAACAATACATACCTCATATGTAAATCAAAGTTCACTTATGTAATGCACATGCTGTGAGCCTTAGAGGTAATTTCATATACCCAAAAGACCACAAATATAAAAAATAACATATTAATATAAATAAAAGAAATTTATTTATATTATTAAAATAAAAATCAAAATATAAGTATAAAATTATATTAAAAACAAAAAATTAATTACAATTTAAAAATAAAAATACATTAAATTTTGTAAGTATAAAATTACATTTATACTTGAAAAAATTAAGTAAAAATGAAATTTTAACAAAATTGTGAAAAAATAAATAAAATTGGAAAAAAGTTAAAAAAAAATTATTATAACTTCTTATCCAATAAATAAACATATAAAAATTATTTCACCATTGGATTCCTCATAAAAAATCAGGTGGGGTCACCTCTGAGTGAAATTCTTGTAACTCAACTCTAAATAAGCTTAAATTAAGTTTTTAGTATTTTCAATACAAAAGTTGAAAATCCTCAAAACTTTAATTTAATTCACACCACATGTGGTGTTAACCATCAAATTTTGTGTTAAAATTGAGGTGTTGTGTTTAGTTTAGAAGCTATGAGGAATTGAAGTATTTTCAATTGAATTCAATTGAAATGTCAAAATGTGCGCGTGTATTACATAAGTGAACTTTGATTTACATATGAGGTGTCAATTATTACTGTATTGTACTGTACAACTGAATTGAATCACATGTGTAAATTGTAAGTATAATACATGATGAGGAATTAAAGGAAAAATAAATTGGAAAGATTAAATTTGGGGGGGAAAAGGAACTCCAGCTCTAAGGGGGAGCTAGACCCCCAAAATCCTTGCTGACAGGCGTGGGATGTCAAAATTCACGCAAAGGTTCATCACTTTTGGCCTGGAATTGAGTTACAGGGTCTGTGGACTCAATTGATGATGAGGTTTTGATACCAACTGGGGTAGTTTTAGCTGTTGCCAAGAGGGTAAAACTACCCTTAAGACAAAACAATCATAATAAAAACAGTTTTAACTGGTTTCTACGCCTCTGACACACATTCTGACGTGGTTTGAAGGCTCTAGGCCTGGTATTGCTATAGTAATGGCTGATTTAAGGGTCTAAAATGGCTAAAAATGGCTTAAACCAGCCCTTTTTGGTCTAAACCAGGGTTCAATGATGCCATAATTGGCTTTTCTGTTGTCAGACTGTTTTTCACGACTGACAAGAGTAATATTTACTTTTGGAGCAAGAGAATTGGTGGCTATAAAAGAAGGTCTTCTTTGCCCCACTTTTCTCTTCATGTTAGAATCTTTTCCTTTTATTAATTAGTTTAAACACTGTTAAACCAATCAATCAAAGATTCCAACCACCATTTTTAAATCATTTTAATCCTTTTAACCACGTGAAAAAATCATTATAATCATTGTTTGTAACTCTTATAATCATTTTTACCCCTGAACCACCCCAAAAGTGAATTAAAGCATCTTTCATCACTGTAAACTTTGTCACTTTGTTTCCAAATTCACTCTGGTCACTTTTGGGCGTGTTTTCTCTTTAATATTCTTTTTAAAGACTTTGTTCTTTAATTAATTGCTTGCAGTTCTTTGCTCAATTAATTCCAATTGAAATTGCTCTTGAAGAAATTTCTTTTGTAGCCATAAAATATCTCTTGTAGAGTATTTTTGGGATAAATTTTTATTGTTGGTAAAACAATAAATTTTTATAATATTATTGTTTTATACTAATAAAGTTATAAACAATAAAATTGGCGTGTTTTCTCTTAAAAATAATATTTCTTACTATTTTTAATTGAATTTGACCTTATACAAATTTTGAGGACAGGAAAAGTACTTGATTTTTAATCAAAGTTTCATATCCACACCTTACACGTGCACATTTTGACATTTCAATTGAATTCAATTCAAAATACTTCAATTCCTCATAACTTCTAAACTAAACACAACACCTCAATTTTAACACAAAAATTGATGGTTAACACCACATGTGGTGTGAATTAAATGAAAGTTTTGAGGATTTTTAACTTTTGTATTGAAAATACTAAAAACTTAATTTAAGCTTATTTAGAGTTGAATTAGAGAAATTTCATCCAGAGGTGACCCCACCTGATTTTTTATGAGGAATCAAATGGTGAAATAATTTTTATATGTTTATATATTGGATAAAAAGTTATAATAATTTTTATTTAACTTTTTTACAATTTTGTTAAAAACTCATTTTTACTTAATTTTTTCAAGTATGAATGTAATTTTACAATTTCAAAATTTAATGTAATTTTATTTTTAAATTGTAATTAAATTTTCAATTGTGAATTTAATTTTATATTAACATTTTGATTTTCACTTTAATAATATAAATAAATTTATTTTATTTATATTTATATGTTAATTTTGTATTTGTGGTCTTTTGGGTATATGAAATTACCTCTAAGGCTCACATTCCCTCCCCCTAAAAAAGAATATTACTTTGTAATATTGTTATTTCTAGTGTGCCTGATCCTTCTGAGAAGCTTAGTAGCTTCAGGTATGTCCTTTTCTGGCAACCATTCATCTTCACAAGTTGGGTCACTGTACCTAACAAGGTATTCTCTTACTTTGTTGGTTTGCAACTTTCTTTCTTTGAGAACTTTGGTAATTTTCTTACTCCCAGATGACTCTATAGGAGGTATAACTTGGGGAACTTTATTCCTCAAGGGGAATATTTCAGCATCACTAAATTTATATGGCTTTATCGAGCTCACTGGAAATGTGGGATGCTTATTGCTAAGTTCTTCAGATAACTCTACTTCAACAGCATTTTCTCCATGGAGGCCCCTAATAGCAAAATGTCCTGCAAAGGAGTGTTTCAACTTTTTACATCCTTTGATGTTATTGAAGTTAGTGGTGGATACAAGAACTAGGTCCCCCACTTTGTAATCTGGAGTTGCATGTGATTTATCCCATTTGTCTTTAGCATATGCGAAGGAGTCTTCCATGCACCTTACTGCATGTTTCCTAGCTTTTTCTAGCATTCCTTTGAAGCTAGCAGCTGTGGGATGTATTTCAATCAAATCTTTCCTCAAGGAATCTTGGGGTAATTTGGGGTTCCATCCCTTTTCTAGGATAGCAGGAGTTTGATTGGTACTGGCATGGATTGATGTTTTATATGCTAATTCCAGTGCTGGTAGCAGAGTACACCAATCATGGGTAAATCCATCACAATCTTTGAATTCAAGACCATATGCACAAAATCTTCTTACCATGTCCTCTAAGGTTTGGATCATCTTTTCAGCCAGTCCATCAGTTTGTGGGTGTTAGGCTGTAGAGAAAGACAGCTTAGTGCCAAATAGTTGGTGAAGATTTGTCCATAGTGCTTAAGTGAATTTGGGATCCCTATCACTAATGATATTTGTAAATATCTCAGTCCATGACACTACTCTATTCCATATCAGAAGAGCTGTACCCATGGCTGTATCATCCTTGTGACATGGTAAAAAGATTGGGGTTTTACTGAATCTGTCCACAATTACTAGGCAAGCATTATAGCTTCTGTCACCTCCTGGTGGTAGTCCAGTTACCCAATCCATATGGACAATTTCCCAAGGTCTGCTTGGTTCTTGGATTTTTATCATATTTCCAAGTCTCTTGCGAGTGGATTTATTTGCCTTTTGGAATCTGTCACAGGTTTTGCAATACTCTGCAACATCTTTCTGCCACATTGGGCACCATATGCAGGTCTTTACTTTCTCTCTTGTTCTGTCTTCAGACAGATGTCTTGAAAAGGGGCTATCATGGCATTCTTTCAGTACAAGATTAATTAATGACCTGTCTACAACTGTCATGACACATGTGTGCTTGGTTCTGTGGTAAATTATATCATCAAGTAGGTGAAATCTTCCTTCATCATAAGATTTTTTCCAAACTTCATCCAAGGAATGTATTAGAGAGTTGTCTTTACAGTCTTTCTTGAGTAATTGGCATAAGATGCTACAATTCTTATCTTGAGTGTAACTATTTCTGACTTCTTCAAAGAAGGTGGTGTTCAAGTCTGTAACACTTATTCCTTCTATTGGGATCTGTGGTGAAGCTTCTTCTGGCACATAAGCAGTATTATCAATATTATTTGGTAATGGCCATCTGCTTAGTCCATATGCATTCTTATGAATATTCCCATCCTTATGAACAATAGTCATATTGCCTCTGTATTCCTGTATGGCTATTTGCCATCTGAGCATATGTCTGTTGGGTGTTTTCATGTTTAAAAGTGATTTGACAGCTGTACAATCTGTTATCACCTCAAAAACACAACCCTCTAAGAAGTAGTTTAATTTCTCTAAGGCCCAGACAATACATACACATTCCATTTGACTTGCTCCATATCTGGCTTCAGTTGGTTTGATTTGCCTGGATATGAAACATATGGGTCTTTCTACAGGTTTATCATTTATGATCTGAACTTGGTGAAGTGCAGCACCCAGTCCATCCCCTGATGCATCAATATACAATTTGAAAGGTAATTTAAAGTCTGGCATCAGTAAGAGTGGAGCAGTGGTCAAGGCTTCTCTTAGAGACTCAAAAGCTTTGACTCTGTCAACAGTCATTTCAAATACTGTGTCTTTGTCACACAATTTATAAAGTGGTCTTGCTATGGATGCAAAATCTTCAATGTGTTGCCTGTAATATCCTGCAAAACCTAAGAATGACTGAATTTTTTCCTTGTTTTGAGGCATGGGTTTTAGCAATACTGCTGCAACTTTGTTTTTGTCAATTCCAAGGGACAAACCAGATGCAACATGCCCTAGTGCTTTAAGTTCTTTAAATACAAAATGGCATTTCTTCAAGGAGATTTTCATGTTTACTGATTGCATTTTTGTCAAAGCTCTGGACAATCTGTACATGTGCTCTTCCCAAGTCTTGGAACAGACAATAATGTCATCAATGTAAATGATTAACCATCTCTCTGAGAGTTCTCTAGGGAAGATTTCATTCATCATTCTTTGGAAGTGTGAAGGTGCATTTTTGATACCAAAGGGCATCCTCAAGTATTCATACACTCCACAATGGACAATAATTCTCAAGTATTTTCTTGCTCTTGGTGTCACCACATTTTTATTGAATCCTTTAAGGGCATCCATAGTGGTTATAAACACTGCTTGACATATTTGAGTGAGGGCAATTTGGATTTTTGGTATTGGGTATCTGTCTGGAACAGTGTAAGTGTTCAGAGCTCTAAAGTCCTCAACCATTCTGGATTTTCCATTATGCCATGCCACTATGACTGGTGTAGTTATTTCTACTTCTTCATTGTGGCCTACTTTTCTTATTACACCAAGGTCCAGAAGTTCTTTGATATGAATTTCTAGAGCTTCTCTTGATTTTGGACTTGCTGGATATGCAGGTCTTCTTAAGAGTGGTGGATAAGGTCTCTCAATGTTAAGAATTATGTCCACTTCATGACCAATAATTGCCCCTAGAGGTTCTTTGTCTGAAGCAAATGCTTCTCTGTGGTCATACAAAAGGGAAGAAATTTCATTTTCTTGTTTATCAGTCAGATGAAGGCTTATTTCAGCCTCATTTAACTTTTCAGACTTGAATTTCTCTAACTCTAAGTTGACTGGTGATACTTTGTTTACTTTAATTTGTCTTTTAAATGGTAAAAAGGCAAATTTTTGGCTCTTATTGTCTCCAATAGTAAAGTATCTGTCTTTGTTGTTATGCAAATCTATCCCATACATGATTAAATAGTCATTTCCCAATATAAAATGGGTACTAGAGCAATTTTCCATAACAACAAATTAAACTGTGATTCTTAAATTCCCATTTATGTTTGGGAATATGACGTTGGTTTCAAAAATTCCTAATGCTTTCATTGGATTACTTGCACTATTGAGTTTTATACCATCAATTGGTAACAATTGGTCTTCAAAATTTGGTACACAAGTCTTAAGAACAGATTTTCCAACACAAGAGCAGAAGGCTCCTGGGTCAAGCAAAGGTTTGGTGGGTTTTTTTGTCAATCACCACTCCTGTTATACAGGAGTTACCAGCTGTATAGCCTTTCCCTCTGTTTGGTTTGGTTTTCATGAGTTGTGCATCTTGACCTTTTGATAAATCAAGTTGACCATTACTCAATTGTGGCAAGTGGGAATAAGATTCCATGATGTCAAAAGTGGCATTGATATTTTCTATATCTTTTGAAGATTCAGAAAATATGGATGAATTATCATCTGAATTTTCTTCAATTATGTCATCTTTCTCAACATCAGGTTCCTTTTCAATATTAATTTCATTGATTTTCCCCCTTTTTGGACATGTATTGGCTAAATGGGTAGTGCTTTGGCAAATATGGCACTTTCTGACTGTATCTACAGATTTATACTTAACATTATTAGAATTTTCTTTGGGGTTTTTTTCCACAAAATCTTTCGAGGGTGTATTAAGCCTTGTTTTGAGATTCACCCTACTAGAACCAATTTTGGTTCTGGTGGTTACTTCTTCTAATATATTGATAATATCCTCTTCTGAAGATTTTTCAATAGTCCTGCTTTTGACAGCATGCTCTAAGTCACCTCCACATTGTCTCAAAATTCGTCTATGGATAATAAATTCTGACATGTCTGGATATAATGCTGTTAATCTGTCTTTTTGTTGGCAAAACCATGGTAAAGCTTTGTCTTTATCAGAATTAAATTTGGCAGATTCAAAGGCTGTTTCAACTTTAAACCTCCAAGCATCATTTGCCCATTTGTTAATGATTTGGGATTTCCACCAAGTCCAACTCTGGTGTCCTTGTGCTTGTCTTATTTTGATGTACCATCTGTGAGCTGATTTGGTAAAAAAGGTGTTAAATATTGCTGTTACCAATCTGTCTGGTAATTCAAAATCCTCTTTGATCATGTCAATACCTCTAATGAATTTCATATGGTCATATTCTCCTTCACCACTTAAGTGAGGCCATTCTTTAAGTTTTGGAACTTCTTTCAAGAGTGCTTGGCCTATTGATGGTTCTAAGGTATGAAAAGAAGTAGAAAATTCATTTTTTAACTGTGAATTTTCAATATCCAATACTTGTGGATTGAGAATTCTTGCATCTTCATTTTGATTCGAAGGTGTAGACATTCTTGGTAAAGTGTTTAGCAGTTGTTCAATATCATTCATTTTACTGTTATTACACCTTTGTGAATTTCTTAACTCATGTTGTAAGCTTTGTATAGAGTCTATGACATTATTTTTATGATCATCTTCTTTATATGTAAGCTCATTCCATAATTCTGTTTGTTTAGTATTATCAGATATAACTTCATTTAACTTTATTGTTAAGTTTGATATTTCCTCTCTTGAGGTATCAAAATGCTTTTTCAAGGCAACTGTATTTGTTTTTACTTCAGCAAATCATTTTGAGATATCATCAAGAGCTTTCTTATTATCTTCTTTGATAGTATTAATAGCTTGTTTTATTCTTGTTTCAATCATGTCATCAAAATTGAATTTATAATATTTGTCTGTTAATTTGTTAATAATGGCAGGTTGTTCATTTATCTTAATGCCAAAAGAATTATCATTATTGGAAGTTTTGATTCTTCAAACCCTTTCAAAGCATTTAAGTGTATCATTTATTTGGCTCAGACTCAAGTTATTTGTTTTAAGATTGTCACAAATTGATGTATTTTTATCAGAAAGATGACTTTTTACGTCAGAAATAGCTCTATACAACTCTGGAATACAATCAAAAGTATCAGAAATCATTTTTGATATTTTAATCTGGCTTCCTCCTTCTTTTATAATTCCACCATGGTTCTGGCCGTCTGAAATACATTTTCCATGGCATCCTGTAGCCTTGGCTGTAAGGCTTTGGGGCTGGTGCCTTCCCTTTGCCCTTGTTTGGAGCTTGTGGCTGCTTTTTCATGTTGGAATTGCTGCTGCTGGCCACTGGGGCTGTTGTTGGCACTGGTTTGGGTGGTGGAGGGTTGTTTTTCCTCCATGCTAGTGTCAACAGCATCATGTTTTTCTTCTCCATCAATGGATGCCATCCATTGAGCAATTTGCAAGTATTGGGATGGCCCAGGAATTTTTTCACAGTCAGGTAAGAATTCATGCAATTCTTCCACAGGTCTGCAAGGATCTGGTACTCCTTGAACTGAAGTGCATTGTTGTATCCACTGTGGCTGGCTTTGTATATGTTCACAGAGACTTGTTGTGGCGGTGTCAGCTCTTTTTGAAGGTAAAATGGTATTATCAGCTTTAGAATGACCCATTTTAGTTGTTTGGAAGTCATCAACTGACCCTTTTCCTTCTGTACCTGATTGGCCTCTGCCATAATCACGTATATTACCTTTCTGGGAGCTGCTTGAGGGGTTATAGCTGGCTCCTGATCTAGTTGAAGGCATATTTTTTGATTAAAAAGGCTTAAGATAGTATTTTTACGTCAAAAAACTTACTATTGGCCAAATCTTTGGCTTTCTGAAGAGTATTACTTATTTCCAAGCTGACTAATTCAGAAGAAATTGGCTCTGGTTGAATATTCTGAGTCACAATAATAGTACTATTATGATCAGAATTAACAGTACTGGCAGGAATAATGCTGGTTACTGTTGGAGCTGTTTCAATGTTTTCTTGTCTTACCACATTGTCAGACACTAAAGTTAATGAAAAAACAAACTAATTAAGTAAAAAAAAGAATATTTCAAAAGAGAAATTAAAATATAAGCCTCACTTATAATATTAAAAAAATTATTTTTTTTATTGATTTTTTAAATTATAAGTATTTTTTATATGTTTTTGAATTTTTCAATATAAGACAAAGGATTTAAAAAGAGTAAAAAAATATGTCACAGGTAAAATATCATGGCTGGGCCCCCAAATGTACGGTGTGGATATGAAACTTTGATTAAAAATCAAGTACTTTTCCTGTCCTCAAAATTTGTATAAGGTAAAAATCAATTAAAAATAGTAAGAAATATTATTCTTAAGAGAAAACATACCAATTTTATTTTTTATAACTTTATTAGTATAAAAAAATAATATTATAAAGAGTTATTGTTTTACCAACAATAAAAATTTATCCAAAAAATACTCTACAAGAGATATTTTAAGGCTACAAAACAAATTCCTTCAAGAGCAATTTCAATTGGAATTAATTGAGCAAAGAACTGAAAGCAATTAATTAAAGAAAAAAGTCTTTATAAGGAATATTAAAGAGAAAACACACCCAAAAGTGACCAGAGTGAATTTGGAAACAAAGTGACAAAGCTTACAGTAATAAAAGATGCTTTAATTCACTTTTGGGGTGGTTCAGGGGTAAAAATGATTATAAGAATTACAGACAATGGTTATAATGATTTTTTCACGTGGTTAAAAGGTCTAAAATGATTTAAAAGAGGTGGTTTGAATCTTTTATTGATTGGTTTAACAGGGTTTAAACTAATTAATAAAAGGAAAAGATTCTAACATGAAGAGAAAAGTGGGGCAAAGAAAACATTCTTTTATAGCCATCAATTTTCTTACTCCAAAAGCAAAATTTACTCTTGTCAGTCGTTAAAAACAGTCTGACAACAGAAAAGCCAAATATGGCATCATTGAACCCTGGTTTGGACCAAAAAAAGGGCTGGTTTAAGCCATTTGTAGCCATTTTAGACCCTTAAATCAGCCATTACTATAGCAATACCTGGTCTAGAGCCTTCAAAACACGTCAGAATGTGTGTAAGAAGCGTAGAAACCAGTTAAAACTGTTTTTACTATGATTGTTTTATCTTAAGGGTAGTTTTACCCTCTTGGCAACAGCTAAAACTACCCCAGTTGGTATCAAAACCTCATTATCAATTGAGTCCACAGACCCTGTAACTCAATTCCAGGCCAAAAGTGATGAGCTTTTGTGTGAATTTTGACATCCCACACCTGTCAGCAAGGACTTTGGGGGTCTAGCTCCCCCTTAGAGCTGGAGTTCCTTTTCCCCCCCAAATTTAATCTTTCCAATTTATTTTTCCTTTAATTCCTCATCATGTATTATACTTATAATTTACATATGTAATTCAATTGAGTTGTACAGTTCAATACAGTAATAATTGACACCTCATATGTAAATCAAAGTTCACTTATGTAATACACGCGCACATTTTGACATTTCAATTGAATTCAATTGAAAATACTTCAATTCCTCATATCTTCTAAACTAAACACAACACCTCAATTTTAACACAAAAATTGATGGTTAACACCCCATGTTGTGTGAATTAAATTAAAGTTTCAAGGATTTTAAACTTTTGTATTGAAAATACTAAAAGCTTAATTTAAGCTTATTTAGAGTTGAGTTACAGAAATTTCATCCAGAGGTGACCCCACCTGATTTTTTATGAGGAATCCAATGGTGAAATAATTTTTATATGTTTATATATTGGATAAAAAGTTATAATAATTTTTATTTAACTTTTTTCCAAATTTATTTATTTTTTTACAATTTTGTAAAAAATTCATTTTTACTTAATTTTTTCAAGTATAAATGTAATTTTACAATTTCAAAATTTAATGTAATTTTATTTTTAAATTGTAATGAAATTTTCAATTGTGAATATAATCTTATATTAATATTTTGATTTTAATTTTAATAATATAAATAAATTTATTTTATTTATATTTATATGTTAATTTTGTATTTGTGGTCTTTTGGGTATATGAAATTACCTCTAAGGCTCACAACTTCAGAAAGCTCTCCATTAGAATTATTAATGAATGATCTTATGTAGAAGTGTGCAGATTCAACACGGGAGCTGGCTTGATTTCCTAGGTGAGGATGCTGTCTTGCCCAAGTAGTGACAAATTTTTTCTTGAATGGGAGTAGGTTTTTTGAGATATATGCCCATGAACCCAAGTAATCATTTGATTTCTCTTTGATTTTTTCAATATTGTTATAATATTTCTCAGTTGACTTGGAGCTGAGCAGTAGGTTCCAGGATGTCTGATAGTCCTTCCAATCATCCTCTTGGAAATATTTGCAACAATTTTGCATAAGGCTTTTGCTGATGTGCCATGTGCAATTATTATGGATTGAGCTAGGAAAGACCAGCTCAATGGCCAGCTTCAGAGCTTGCTCACAATCTTTAATAATAACCTTGGGAATTCTGGGTGGCTGAAATAAAAGTTTGAGTTCTTGAAGGGCCCATTTGTATCCATTGTCATTTCCCCATTCCATCTAGCAAAAGGCTAATGAGAAGGTGTGACCATTTGCAGTTTGGCCAACCATGTGTAAAAGTGGCAAGTTTTATTTGCATGTCTGGCAAGTGGCATCAATCAATATCACATGGTGGTTTATATGACCCAATTCAATGGAGGCTGGGTGTGCAAAGAATAGGTTGGTAATCTTTCCATTTGTATTAATTTTATTACTATGAATCCAATTGCTCTCTTTCAGAAGAAATATTAGATATTCCAGTTGAGATTGCCCATTTCTTTCCTTGATTGATAGATGTCCTTTGTAGTTATACAGAGTTCTGCTAGTGGTACAGGTATTTCCTTGGGCATAAAGCTGGCTTAAAATCTGATTAGGATGGACATTTGCCTTAATCAATCCTCCAACTTGCACAAGTTCTTTTTCATTAAGCCAACAATGAATGGAATTCAATGATGGGGTTGTAGAGGGTGGATGATTTTTCAGGATTTCTAGTGGGACTACAAACCAATTGCCAGATCTGGTGAGGTAAATTGTATTAAATTCATCAGAGTCAATATCACCTTACCGGTAAGAACACAGTAAACATGTATAATATATTTGATGACTTACTGGGAGCAGGAATAGATCCTCTGAGTCTAAACTTGCATCCAAATCTTTTTGCTGTTGGCTGCCTCTGGGTAGGTCCCTTAAGGCTTATATATTCACCATATTGGTCACATGCCAAGTAAACATCCTTCCCTTGGTGAGATTTTTTCTTTGTTAATGCATAGGCATGAGTTTTAGCCCACTTTTGTGCAAATTGGATCAGGGTATCTACATTCTTGAGCCTTGAAAGTGGAGGTGGCTCTGATTTCCCTATATATTTATTCAAATCCGTAAAATTTTGGTGTATGAATGGAAATATATGTAAGCTTACATCCAGCGGAGTAATCATATGTATCTGGGTCAGTAATGAGAGGTAAATGTTCATGAGGGACCAAAAAAAAGAAGGTCTTCAATGAGTAGTGGCCTGTATAGATGATTTTATTTCCTCAATATCACCCTTGAATTGAATTGCTCCAGATTAATGTAGAATTAGAGCTTCAATGTGTTGTAATGATTCCATTCTAGCGGTCATGCATTCAGGCGGTGGAAGGTTGTGGGGCTTCAAGGTTTTCCTGGGAGTTAATATAGTATTTTGAGAAGGATATAAAAGCTCTGATTCATTCTAATGGAACAAATGAGTATCAAATTGGGAGTAATAAGGCTCAAAATGAAATATAGGTGACATAAGGGGGTATATGAGGATACTATTTGAAAGAGTTGACATGTTTGAGAAATAGAGGTCTAAAAAATAATTTATTTTTTGGTGAAATATGGATTGATATGAATAGCCTAACAGGCTTAGAATCATTATTGGATTTATATATTTTGTAAAAGAGGAACACCTTTCCAATTCGTGCACACTGATATTGGCAACTTGTGGTTAGAGTTGGAATAATTTTACAATAGAATTTTGGAGAAAATTATTATTATTCATGATATGAATTGAGAATTATCATATTGTAAAATGAAAACAAATTTGATTACATTCTAATGTCATATCATGTATTCAAAATGGAAGATTGAATCAAATTTCATTCACTCATTGAAATGACCTTCATGAAGCACAAATGACTTGTTACAAAGGATGAATTTCTGACAAAGCTCCAATGTGGGATTCACTAAAAGAGTGGTAGGGACATTAGAATGGAAGAGTGGCTTAAAGAGCTCCATGCAGCTGGTAAAGATGCTTTAAGAAATTTCTATATTGGTTATCTAGCTAATTTGATTGTTTCTATAGGCTTGCATATGTTTTCACCAAAATCTGAGGAGCCGTTACTCTATGAGACAGTTTGGAATTTTCCATTATTTCAAAATGACATGTCCATACCTGAAGGTTTACCCAAGAGGCTCCATGCACTGTATCTATTGGTGCACAATTGTGTTCAACCCATTCAACATCAAAAGCAGCAAGTTGCCAATATCTTGTTTGAAGCCATTGCACTTTATATGGATGATCAGAAACCTCCAGTTACATTAAATATTTCTACTTCAACTTCCAGCAATTCTTTGTCTGTGGGGATTAGTGCCATGCTAATATTTGTGCTCATATTTGAGTTTAAACAAGGTTCCACTTGCTCCACAAAGAAAAGAAATTTAAGAAGGTACTAGTATTACATCAAAAGTAATTTTAACACCAACTTTGACTGGCTTGGTTGATAATATCCTCCAGCTAATTATTGAAATTAATTGGGTCCAGGTGCATACTAAGGTTGATTCCAAAATTACTCAGAAAATTGGAAAGCAATTGGTCAAGAGAGGATTGGATCCTTTGCAAGCTTTGGTGACCATTCAAGATCAGATGAAGGCTGGAAGGCAATGCTAAAATCCTATTTCAGCATTTGTTACATGGGGTATATGTGGACTTCTGCTGTTCTCAGCTGATTAATGCATTAGTTTGGCCAAAGGGACCGTTCAGCTTCTGGAAGCTACATTAATGCTCAGGAGAAAAGAATCCTTTCCAGATGAAGAGCTTTGGAAGCGCACAAATAATTATTTTTGTGAAATCCTTAATGAAAGCTTTTTCTCAAATAATTCATCTTTGCCAATTTGCCCAAGCAAATACTGCCTTGCAGAATATTTAGCATTGGACTTTAGTGAATAATGGCAAATGAACACACTTTTGAGTCTAATTTAATAATGAACTTACCTAAAAAGTTTGGTATTGACAAATCCATTCAAAAGGTGTAAGAGAGCCTTTGTCTCATATTACTTATTATTACCTGTTAGACACAATTCATAACTATTTGGTGCAAAATATGCTTACTGTGCAGAGTCATGACTTCAAACAACTTTTTTCCAAGCTTTTCATAAGATTAACCAGTGTGCTTTTGTCACCTCAGCGCAACAAAAGTGACAGGAAACAACTTGATGCCAAAAGTATCACATTATAAAATAGTTGGGCTTATGGGACTTTAGTGCAAAAATGGAAATATATAAGAGAAGTGATTCCAGGGACTTTCTGTGGGGCTTGCACCCACAGAGCCTACCTGTTCCACCAAGAAAGAATGAGTTAGATTTGGTTTTCCAAAGGTATTTTTACCAACCACCCTGATTCATAACCTAGGTGCCCCTGGGTGAGTCTGGCCAGCTCCCAGGATCAAACATGCCACCTCTCAATCCATTTGAGAAGCACAAGCTCTAACCATTAGGTAATTCACATCATATTGACTTCAAGTCATCCTTTGGCACCAAAATCAAGTTATCTTCATTTTTTCATTATTAATATAATCAAATAAACCTAATTTTTTTCAAATCTCAATATAAAAAATCCTCTCAACCAGGAACTTATAATTCAAACATACCCAAGTGAGTTTTTGTTAATTTTAAATCAATCAAACTCTTAATTTTTAATTATTTTTTTAATTGTAATTTTTAACTACTTATTTTTCTTTAATTTGATCACTGGGCCTCTTGCAGCCCGAGAAATCAAAAAAAAATTGAAAAAAATTTTTGTTTGATTTCTTTGAATTTTAATTTTTATTTATATATTTTTCTTTCATTTTATGGGGCTCTGAGAGCCCCAGAAATAATTATTTTTTATTTTTTCAATTCTCATTTGTCTTTATTTTTTTCTTTAATTTAATTTCTGAGGCTGTAGGAGCCCCAGTTACTGTTTTTTTTAAAAAAAATCATTTTTTTATTGATATTGTTTGCTGGGTCTGTAAGAGCCCCAGTGACTATATCCTTTTAAAAACATTCTTTTTTTATTTTTATTTATTTTTTTTATTTAAATTTTTTCTTGAAATTTATTTCTGGGGAGCCCCAGTGACAATTTCTTTCTTAAAGATTATATTTTTCATTTTAATTGATCACTGGGGCTGTGAGAGCCCCAGTGACTATATTCTTTTTAAAAAGGATTTTTTATATATTTTAATTTGAATTGATTGCTGGGATTTATTTCTATTTTTATTTATTTTATTTTGTTTCTTTTTTCATTTAATTTTATTGCTGTGGGTAATTTTTCATTTTATTCTTTTTTATTTAATTTATTATTTATTCATTTTTTTATATTTTTTTTAATTTAATTTGCTTCCATTATTTTATGTTGTATTTACTTCTTTTTATTTAAGCTTCTCACTGGGGCAACTTGTTTTTTTTTTTAAAAAATTTATTTATTTATTTTAATAACAATTATTCTAGGGTAAAGCCGCAAGCTTTGCTTCTTGCTGTTTCACCAATCATGAGTCAACAGTCACCATACCAACTCATCAAGCTTCCAAAATGTATGGAGTCACTTAATTATGAAGAAAAACATTTCATGGGAAGGACTATTTCAATTGTTTTAAATGATTTTTCTTCATCAATTAGTGACTTGATGCATCCTAAAACCCTTCAAACCTCAAGCTTAAACAACATAAATGGAAAGGATGAGTCATTTTTGAATTCTGAGGATCATTCCATGGGAAGGACTATTTCACCAGTTGTAAATGATTACCCCTTATCCAAGAATGACTCATCTTCCAATAATGCATTTAATCATTAACATAGAAGATTTCAAATTGCACAAAAATTACTCACCCAAATTTTGGACCATGAGTCAAGAAGCAGAGGTGAATTCAGTACAGTTCCAGTTAAGCCCAATCCAAATCAAATAAATAAATTAAATCCTTCAATAGTTTTCAATTAAATAAATCATGAGCCCCTCTTCATTTATCACTTTCATCCATTTCATAATCCTTCTACAATTTTTACCTCATTAAATGAATTAATAATATCACTTTACCAATTAGCTGAAAATCATCCTCATATCAAATTCAATGGTGATCTTACTGATGGTCATATGGAAGGAGTTGGATTTTTCTGTGGAAGTGATAGTGGCAAATCCTTAGGTGAGTCTTTAGAAAATTCTATTCAAGTATTTTTGTTAATTTTCTTCTCCTTTTACTAGGTGTTTATGCCAGGAAGACCACATTAAATCAAGAAATATTAGAGGAAGATAATGAAGAATGGATGACCCTTTCTAGATTGGAAAATTTTGTTTCCTCCTGCATCAAGATTCTGTCTATGTCTGCTTCCCATGAGAATAATGACATAATGCAAGAAGCCCAGCTACATGAATGGCATGAAGGTGAATGGAATCCAATGTTCCACCAAAATTTATGGCCTTTCTCCAATGTAATCATAAAAACCAATGTTTTTCAGAATTGTTTTCATTGAGATGAGAAGGACATGAATACTTAGACTTATGCTTTGCTCACATTATTTGAAAAATATGCCATAAAACCAATTCCATCTCCCATCCGCTCCTGTGGCCATGGCCTCTCATTTCCTGAATACTCCACACTCTTGGATTTTTCCTGCAAACAAGGTATTATTGAGCTTCTCTAGAAAACTTAAACTACTTTGCACCAGACCACTGAGCCACCTCATATTTTTGATGAACTTCCCACCATAACTTGCGTTGGCTGTTCTTTCTGAATAAACTCCAAGCTATATTCAAGAGCTAAAAGCCTCAAATGTATGGATCCAATAACCCAAGAAGAGAAGACTTATGGGCATCAAGAAAGGATTCAAAATGAAAATGAAAGAAAAAAACAGAAAAAAACTGAAGCTTTCCAACATATAAATTTCTCAATTCAGAAGAAGTTTTATTTAATGAAAAATGTCGAACAACTTATTTTATATTTATGAATTACAGGTACAACAAAGGAAGTGTCCTTTGGCAAGGTGTTTACATCTTGCTCATTCAAATCTCAGATTGTATTTAATTTTCCTTTCCTTAAGGTGGTTTTTTTTTCATCTAAGAAGAGCTGTAGCAAATACTTTGACATATGCTGAGCCATCAAAACTTTTCTTAGAGACTCATATGAACATCAAAATTTAAAGTGGGTAACTGTGAAATTATAGTTTTTCTGGATTAAAAAAAATGGCATGTATTTAGTAATCACTTGGATGAGTGTATTTAGTAAATTACATCCATGAAAGGTGTGAAGGCATATCTGAATCCACAATTTTATGTGTAGGCGTAGGTGTAAATTTTGAGTTGAGGTGTGAAAATATCACTCCACTAAATCATCCTCATAGCATCCAAAATTTGGTGAATTTTTCATTGTGGAGATGAGTGATATTTTTTTCAATTTATAAGAAATACTTTTTGGATGAATTTATTCTTTGATAAAGAAGGAGTTCACCTCCCTCTGGAGAAAATTGGATAAAAATAATAATGAAAGAAGCCATTGATACATTTTATGAATGATACTGATGCATTATTGGAGAAAAACTCTTGATAATGATGATTTTATTTAAAGCTTAACTCCCCCAACTGGGAAAGGTAAGTGTCTATTGAGTAATTTTGTAAGGTTTTTCTATTAAACTCTTAATAATAGTAGTAAATAGCTAGAGTACTATGACTTTCCTCAGTAGAAAATATAGTATAATTAAATATTATAACCACAAATTTATGTAATTATTAAAAATAATTATAAGAAAAAAAAATTAATTATCATTAAATAATTTAATAATAAGAAAATGTTGATAATTATAATGAATTATAATTATTCTATTCTTGTTATAGTCACTGAAAATTATAACAATAATAAGTGTAAGTATCTTAATGAGACAATTACATGTGTAAAATGATACTTTTTATCCACTTCTGAATAATATAAATATCATTTATAAAAGAAATTATCACCCACACAGTACAGAGATAATTCTTATAGAAAATCTTCTATAAAAAACTAATAATAGATAAAAAAAACATAGAACTTGAGAGAAAACTTACGCATAATGTTTATTCAATACAACCAGTCAAAAAACAACAGTTATCATATCAAATAATTATTATAAGTTAAACAAAAACCAAAAATAAATATTTTAAAAGATAGAACAACTTTTTATGATAAAAATATGATTGAAGAGTTTTTAAGAGGAATTTGTGCATTTTGAAAGATATTTAAGACAATAATTTTATAAAATAAAATGTATTATTGGTGATTATATCAATAATCTGATTTATATGATTTCAATTCTTTAATTTTAAAATTAATGATGAATAAAATAACCTAAGAATTACTTTAATAATAAGATCTTACATTTAATAAAACTTTACCTGTTTAAATATCTGATGTGACTGTAATGATTAGTGATTGTTGACAAAAATAGTAATGTGTAGGCTCTTTTTATGCCTGCAGAGAAGATCTCATGATCCATAATTTATATAAAGGGCATTCTCAGGTCAAAACTGAGAAACCATGCTTTAAAATAGGGCTCTTAGCTTAAGGTAACTTAATTTTAATTCCAATTGAACGTCAGTAGTGTTATTTGTAACCCCAAGTAGCTTTAATCCTCATTTAGGTTAATTATTTTAAGCTTTAACATAAAATAGGTTTATTTATATTAAATTTCATCACATTGGAAACATCAAAATAAAGCTTCAAGCAAAAATCTCTTAAGCTCAATTTTTAATTAATTTTTAAAGAAATCTTAATTTTCTCTAAGTATAATTAAAAGAGTAATTTTCCAGGCTAATTACCAATAAAACCTGTTTATAAAGAATACTTTAAATTTATTTCATACACATATAACATTGAATTGTACGCTTTGTGAAGCTTTCAAGCAAATTCATTAAAAATTGGATTTTTAATGAATTTTTGAAGTTACTGCTACTTTTCCCCATAAAATAGAAATACACACCAAAACTTAGCTTTTGATAAGGTTTCAATGCTTGTGGCTTTAAAGTTTTAGGCTTAATTAAGCTTTAAAAGTTCTTGAAGCCTTGTTTTCAAGATTGCATATTGGAATTTACCCTTTGGCAGCTTGAAATTCCTGTCCAAATTAGGATAAAACCAGTTGGAACTTTAAGGTTGGATCAAAGTCTAATCTCAAAGTTTAAATAAGGTTGAAAATCCTTCAATACAGGTGGACACCCTTAATTGGATCCTCGCAGATATAAAAGGTTGGGTACCCCAGCTTTGTTTGGTCTTTTTCTTTTGTCCCACTTTTTTTGTGGATTTTGCCCTTTTATTTATTTAAAGCCATACTATGGCCTTAAAGCCTTTTAAAATGAGCTCATGCAGTATTTACATTCCATATGGCAAATCCTTATCCAATTCAGTAGATATACACAACACCTCAATTTTAACTAAAATTTTGGTAAATTTGTATAAACCTTATGAAGCTTTAAATTTAAGCTTAAATAAGCTTAAATCTAACATTTTTTAAAAAATGTGAAAAAAGTTGCAATTGTACTGTGAGATTATTAAATCTTCTAGTAACATAAGAAATAACCATTTTTGGGTATAACACCCTATGGCTCTACCCTAGGTTATTTTTGGAGTAAAATCCAAAACTGAAATAATAATTAGAGCTTTATTTATCCAATAAAAAGTTATACTTCTTTTTTGTTATTTTTTATTTTGAATCCAATTGATAAGTCTGTTCAAGACTAAATCAACTGTGTATAAATTTATTTGTGTCTTTATGGGTATGTCATACCCACATCACAGGTTCACATTCCTTACCACCAAAAAACATTGTACTACAATTTTCCTTAGTAGTATACCCCCAATCTAACTGGGAGTATAATTCACTGTCCAACCTCTCTACTTATACTTTTAAGTATGTAAAGCACACAATTCAAACTTTTTATTGAGAAATATTTCTTCTCTAATGTCTTAATCTTCTGTGAAACATTTGGGAATAAGGTATCTTACTCTCTGAAATCCACTCATCTTCATGTTGTGTATTTCTGTACCTGACTAAGTACTCTTGTTCATTTTTTCCCCTAAGTCTTCTTTCTTTCAAGACTTTTACCACTTTTTTTCCTTCACATTGATTAAGTGGTGGTACTTCTAAGGGTTTTTCATTTCTCAAAGGAAATAATTTCATGTCACTTGAAGTGTAATTCTTTACTAGGCTGACAGGGAAAGTTGGATGTTTGTTTCCCAATTCTCCTGAAAGTTCCACTTGTACTTCATTTGTCCCATGAAGGGATTTAATAATAAATGGTCCTGTAAATACATCTTTCAATTCCTTTGGGCCTTTAATACTGTTCAATTTCAAGGTTGAAACTAGTGTCAAGTCCCCTACTTTTAATTCTGGGGTTTTATGAGTTTTATGCCACTTTTGTTTAGCATATTCAAAGGCATCAGTAATGCTTTGATTTGCATGATGCCTCACTTTATCAAGAAATAGCTTAAAGCTTGAAGCAGTTGGATCAATATAAGTTGAATCTTTCTTCAAAGTATCAACTGAAAGTTTAGGGTTTGATCTCTTTTCCAACATTGCAGGAGTCTTTCCTGATGAAGCATGGTTAGAAGTCTTGTAGGCTAATTCCAATTCTGGTATAAGTGTACACCAAGCATGGGTAAAGCCATCAGAATCTTTAAACTCCATTCCATAAGCACAAAACTTTCTGATAATGTCCTCAAGGGTCTGAATCATTCTTTCTTCTGATCTATCTCTTTGTGGATGATGAGCTGTTGAGAATGATAGTTTTGTACCCAAAGCCTTATGTAAATGTTTCCATAAGGCTGATATAAATTTTTTGTCTCTATCACTAATGATATTTTTAAAGAAACCAGTATGAGATATTACTTTGTTCCAAATTAAAAGAGCTGTGTCCATAGCTGTGTCAGCTTTATGAAATGGTAAAAAGATTGGGTTTTTTGTACCTTTCCACAATGACAAGACATGTATTTGAGTTTTTTCACCACCAGGTGGTAAGGCAGTTACCCAATCCATATGAACCACTTACCATGGGTTACTTGGTTCTTTTGAATGAATCATTGAAAAAGATATTTTAACAGTAGCTTTATTTGCCTTCTGGCACCTTTCACAACTGTGACAGTACTTAATGAAATCTTTTCTTCAGGATGGCCACCAAGAGCATGTCTTAATTCTTTCCATTGTTATGTCTTCAGACAGATGTCCAGAATAAATATTGTCATGGCACTCTAGTAATATTTTGTTAATTAACATTCTACTACATAAGATCATAACACATATGTGTTTAGACCTGTGATACAAAGTACCATCAAACAAATGAAACCTTCCATTCCCATACAATGTTTTCCATATATCATCCAATGAATTAGCTAAAGCTGTATCTTTGCAATCTTTGTCAAGGAGAGAAGTAAGAATATGACAGTTCTTATCTTTCTTATAGCTTTCTATAACCTCTTCAAATAATTCTGTTCCTAAATCTGTGATATTGATTTCTTCAATTGGAATTTGTGAGCCTTAGAGGTATTTTCATATACCCAAAAGACCACAAATGATAAATTAAGATACAAATATAAATAAAATAAATTTATTTATATTATAAAAATGAAAATTGAAATATAAATACAAATTTATACTTAAAAAACAAAATTTAATTATAATTTAAAAATAAAATTACAATAAAAATTAAAATTATGAAATTATATTTTTACTTGTAAAAATTAAGTAAAAATAAATTTTTGATAAAAATTGTGATATTACAATATTTTCAGTAAAAAGTTATACAAAATATATATTATAGCTTTTTATCCAATAAATAAACATAAAGAAATTATCACACCATTGGATTCCTCATAAAAAATAAAGTGGGGTCACCTCTGGATGAAATTTCTGTAACTCAACTCTAAATAAGCTCAAATTAAGTTTTTAGTATTTTCAATACAAAAATTGAAAATCCTCAAAACTTTAATTTAATTCGCACCACATGTGGTGTTAACCATCAGTTTTGTGTTAAAATTGAGGTGTTGTGTTTAGTTTAGAAGTTATGAGGAATTGAAGTATTTTCAATTGAATTCAATTGAAATGTCAAAATGTGCACGTGTATTACATAAGTGAACTTTGATTTACATATGAGGTGTCAATTATCACTGTATTTTACTTTACAATTCAATTGAATTATATATGTAAATTACAAGTATAATACATGACAAGGAATTAAAGGAAAACATAAATTGGGGGGGAAAAGGAACTCTAGCTCTAAGGGGGAGCCAGACCCCCAAAATCCTTGCTGACAGGCGTGAGATGTCAAAATTCACGCAAAAGCTCAACCAGGGTTCAATGATGCCATAATTGGCTTTTCTGTTGTCAGACTGTTTTTCACTACTGACAAGAGTAAACCTTACTTTTGGAGTAAGAAAATTGATTGCTATAAAAGAATGTCTTCTTTGCCCCACTTTTCTCTTCATGTTAGAATCCTTTCCTTTCATAATTAGTTTAAACACTGTTAAGCCAATCAATAAAAGATTCCAACCACCTTTTTCAGATCATTTTAAGCCTTTTTAACCACGTGAAAAAATCATTATAATCATTGTTTGTAATTCTTATAATCATTTTTACCCCTGAACCACCCCAAAAGTGAATTAAAGCATCTTTCATCACTGTTACCTTTGTCACTTTGTTTCCAAATTCACTCTTGTCACTTTTGGGCGTGTTTTCTATTTAATATTCTTTTTAAAGACTGTGCTCTTTCATCAATTGCTTGCAGTTGTTTGCTCAATTAATTCCAATTGAAATTGCTCTTGAAGAAATTTCTTTTGTAGCCTTAAATATCCCTTTTAGAGTATTTTTGGATAAATTCTTATTGTTAGTAAAACAATAAATCTTTATAATATTATTGTTTTATACTAATAAAGTTATAAAAAATACAGTTGTCTTGTTTTCTATTAAGAATAATATTTCTTTCTATTTTTAATTGACTTTTACCCTATACAAATTTTGAGGACAGGAAAAGTACTTGATTTTTAATCAAGGTTTCATATCCACACCTTACAATTGGGGGCCCAGCTGTGATATTCTACCTGTTACATATTTTTTTACTTTTGTTAAACCTTTTTCTTATATTGAAAAATTGCAAAAACATAGAAAAAATACTTATAATTCAAAAAACCCATAAAAAATAATTTTATCATATTATAAGTGAGGCTTATATTTTTATTTCTTTTTTTTGAAATAACCTTTTTTCTACTTGATTAATTGGCTTTTTCATTAATTTTAGTGTCTGACAACATGGTAAGACAAGAAAACATCAAAAAAGCCTCAACAGTCACCAGCAATATTCCTGCCAGTACTGTTAATTTAGACCATAATAGTACTGTTCTTGTGACTCAAAATAACCAACCTGAACCAATATCTTCTGAATTGATTAACTTGGATATAAGTAATACCCTTCAGAGAGCTAAGAATTTGGCCAATGTTAAGTTTTTGAGGTAAAAATACTATTTTAAGCCTTTTTAATCATAAAATATGCCTTCAACTAGATCAGGAGCCAGCTATAACCCCTCAAGCAGCTCCCAGAAAGGTAATAGACGTGATTATGGCAGAAGACAACCAGATACAGAAGGAAAAGGGTCAGTTGATGACTTCCAAGCAACTAAAATAGGTCATTCTGATGCTCATAATACCATTTTACGTTCACAAAGAGCTGAAACTGCCACAAGAAGCCTCAGTGGACATATACAAAGCCAGCCACAAAGCATGCAACAATGCCCTGCAGTACAAGGAGTACCAGATGCTTGCAGATCTGTGGAAAAACTGCATGAATTCTTACCTGACTGTGAGAAAATTCCTGGGCCATCCAAATACTTGCAAATTGTTCAATGGATGGCATCCATTGATGGAGAAGAAAAACATGATGCTCTTGACACTAGAATGGAGGAAAAACAACCCTCTACCACCCAAGCAAGTGCCAGAAACAGCCCCAGTGGCCAGCAGCAGCAATTTCAACGTGAAAAAGCAGCCATAAGCTCTAAACAAGGACAAAGGAAAGGCACCAGCTACCAAACCTTACAGCCAGGGCTACAGGATGCCATGGAAAATGTGTTTCAGATGGCCAGAACAATGATGGAATTACAAAAGAAAGAGGAAGCCAGATTAAAATATCTGAAATGATTTCTGATATTTTTGATTATATTCCAGAGTTGTATGAAGCTATAACTGACGTAAAAAGTCATCTTTCTGATGAAAATACATCAATTTGTGACAATCTTAAAACACATAACTTGAGTCTGAGCCAAATCAATGACACACTTAAATGTTCTGAAAAAGTTTTGAGAACAATTAAAAGTTCAAATAATGATAATTCTTTTTAGCAATAAGAAAAATGAACAATCTGCCATTATTAAGGAATTGACAAACAAATATTCTAAATTCAATATTGATGACATGATTGAAACAAGAATAAAACAAGCCATAAATAACATCAAAGAGGATTATAAGAAAGCCCTTGATGATATTTCAAAATCATTTACTAAAGTAAAGACACATATAATTGCCTTGAAAAAGTGTTTTGATACCTCAAAAGAGGAAATATCAAAATTAAAAATCAAGTTAAATGAGGTTATATCTGATAATACTAAACAAACAGAATTATGGAATGAGCTGACATATAAAGAGGATTATAATAAAAAGAATGTAATAACCTCTATACAAAGCTTAAAACATGAATTGAGAAATTCAAAAACATGTAACAAAAGTAAAATGAATGATATTGAACAACTACTAAACACCTTACCAAGAATGTCTACACCTCTGAATCAAAATGAGGGTACAGGAATTCCCAATCCACAAGTATTGGATATTGAAAATTCTCAATTAAAAATTGAATCTTCTACTTCTTTTCATAACTTGGAACCATCAATGAGCCAAGCACTCTTGAAAGAAGTTCCAAAACTTAAGGAATTGCCTCACTTCAGTGGTGAAGGAGAATATGACCATATGGAATTCATCAGAGGAATTGAAATGATTAAAGAAGATTTTGAATTACTAGACAGATTGGTAACAGCCAGGTTTAACACCTTATTTACCAAATCAGCTCACAGATGGTATGTCAAATTGAGACAAGCACATGGACACCAAAGTTGGACTTGGTGGAAAACCCAAATTATTAACAAATGGGCCAATGATGCTTGGAGGTTTAAAGTGGAAACAGCCTTTCAATCTGCCAAATTTAATGCTGATAAGGACAAAGCTTTACCATGGTTTTGCCAACAAAAAGACAGATTAACAGCATTATATCCTGACATGTCAGAATTTATGATCCATAGAAATATTCTGAGACAATGTGGAGGTGACTTAGAGCATGCTGTCAAAAGCAGGACTACTGAACAGTCTTCATCAGAGGATATTATCAATATATTAGAAGAAGTAACCACCAGAACCAAAATTGGTTCTAGTAGGGTGAATCTCAAAACAAGGCTTAATACACCCTCGAAAGATTTTGTGGAAAAAAACCCCAAAGAAAATTCTAATAATGTTAAGTATAAATCTGTAGATACAGTCAGAAAGTGCCATATTTGCCAAAGCACCACCCATTTAGCCAATACATGTCGAAAAGGGGGGAAATCAATGAAATTAATATTGAAAAGGAACCTGATGTTGAGAAAGATGACATAATTGAAGACAATTCAGATGATAAGTCATCCATATTTTCTTAATCTTCAAAAGATATAGAAAATATCAATGCCACTTTTGACATCATGGAAGCTTATTCCCACTTGCCACAATTGAGCAATGGTCAACTTGATTTATCAAAAGTTCAAGATGCACAACTTATGAAAATCAAACCAAACAGAGGGAAAGGTTTTACAGCTGGTAACTCCTGTATAACAGAAGTGGTGATTTACAACAAGCCCACTAAACTTTTGCTTGACCCAGGAGCCTTCTGCTCTTGTGTTGGAAAATCTTGTCTTAAAGCTTATGTACCAAATTTTGAAGACCAATTTCTACCAATTGATGGTATAAAATTCAATAGTGCAAGTAATCCAATGAAAGCATTAGGAATTTTTGAGACCAATATCATATTCCCACACATTAATGGGAATTTAATAATCAAAGTTGAATTTGTTGTTATGGAAAATTGCTCTAGTAGCCATTTTATATTGCGAAATGACTATTTAATCATGTATGGGAGAGATTTACAAAACAACAAAGACAGATACTTTACTATTGGAGACAATAAGCACCAAAAATTTGCCTTTTTACCATTTATAAGACAAATTACAGTGAGAAAACTATCACCAGTCAACTTAGAGTTAGAGAAATTCAAGTCTGAACAGTTAAATGAAGCTGTAATAAATCTTCATCTGACTAATGCACAAGAAAATGAACTCTCTAGTCTTCTATATAACCATAAAGAAGCATTTGCTTCAGATAAAGAACCCCTAGGGGCAATTATTGGTCATGAAGCTGACATCATTCTTAACATTGAGAGACCTTATCCACCACTCTTAAGAAGACCTGCATATCCAGCAAGTCCAAAATCAAGAGAAGCTCTAGAAATTCACATCAAAGAACTTCTAGACCTTGGTGTAATAAGAAAAGTTGGCCATAATGAAGAAGTAGAAATAACTACACCAGTCATAGTGGCATGGCATAATGGAAAATCCAGAATGGTTGGGGACTTTAGAGCTCTGAAAGCTTACACTGTTTCAGACAGATACCCAATACCAAAAATGCAGATTTCCCTCACCCAAATATCTCAAGCAGTGTATATAACCGCTATGGATTCCCTCAAAGGATTCCATCAAAATGTGGTGATACCAAGAGCAAGAAAATATTTGAGAATTATTGTTCATTGTGGAATGTATGAATACTTAAGAATGCCCTTTGGTATCAAAAATGCACCTTCACACTTCCAAAGAATGATGAATGAAATCTTCCCTGAAGAACATGCAGAGGGACGGTTAATCATTTACATTGATGACATCATTGTCTGTTCCAAGACTTGGGAAGAGCACATGTACAGATTGTCCAGAGTTTTTACAAAAATTCAATCAGTAAAAATGAAAATCTCCTTGATGAAATGGCATTTTGGATGTAAAGAACTTAAAGCACTAAGGCATGTTGTATCTGGTTTCTCCCTTGGAATTGACAAAAAAAAAGTTGCAGCAGTATTGCTAAAACCTATGCCTCAGAGCAAAAAGAAAATTCAGTCATTTTTAGGTTTTGCAGGATATTAAAGGCAACACATTAAAGATTATGCATCCATAGCAAGACCACTTTATAAATTGTGTGACAAAGACACATTATTTGAAATGACTGTTGACAGAGTCAAAGCTTTTGAGTCTCTAAGAGAAGCCTTGACCACTTCTCCACTCTTACTGATGCCAGACTTTAAATTGCCTTTTAAATTGTATATTGATGCATCAGGGGATGGGCTGGGTTCTGCACTTCACCAAGTTCAGATCATAAATGATAAACCTGTAGAAGGACTCATATGTTTCAAATCCAGGCAAATCAAACCAACTGAAGCAAGGTATGGAGCAAGTCAAATGGAATGTCTATGCCTTGTCTGGGCCTTTGAAAAATTGAAGTACTTCTTAGAGGGATGTGTTTTTGAAGTGATAACAGATTGTACAGTTGTCAAATCACTTTTAAACATGAAAACACCCAACAGACATATGCTCAGATGGCAAATAACCATACAGGAATACAGAGGCAATATGACTATTGTTCATAGGGATGGGAATATTCATAAGAATGCATATGGACTAAGCAGATGGCCATTACCAAATAATATTGATAATCCTGCTTATGTGCCAGAAGAAGCTTCACCACAGATCCCAATAGAAGGAATAAGTGTTACAGACTTGAACACCACCTTCTTTGAAGAAGTAAGACACAGTTACACTCAAGATAAGAACTGTAGCATCTTGTGCCAATTACTTAACAAAGACTGTAAAGACAACTCTCTCATACATGCCTTGGATGAAGTATGGAAGAAGGCTTATGATGAAGGAAAATTTCACCTACTGGATGGTATAATTTACCACAGGACCAAGCACACATGTGTCATGACAGTTGTAGACAGGTCATTAATCAATCTTGTACTGAAATAATGCCATGATAGCCCCTTTTCAGGAAATCTGTCTGAAGACAGAACAAGAGAGAAAGTAAAGACCTGCATATGGTGCCCAATGTGGCAGAAAGATGTTGCAGAGTATTGCAAAACCTGTGACAGATTCCAAAAGGAAAATAAATCCACTGGCAAGAGACTTGGGAATATGATCAAAATCCAAGAACCCAGAAGTCCTTAGGAAATTGTCAATATGGATTGGGTAACTGGCCTACCACCAGGAGGTGACAGAAGCTATAATGCTTGCCTAGTGATTGTGGACAGATTCAGTAAAACTCCAATCTTTTTACCATGTCACAAGGATGATACAGCCATGGATACAGCTCTTACAATATGGAATAGAGTAGTTTCATAGACTGGAATATTTGCAAATATCATTAGTGATAGGGATCCCCAACTCACGTGAGCACTATGGACAAACCTTCACCAATTATTTGGCACTAATCTGTCTTTCTCTACAGCCTACCACCCACAAGCTGATGGTCTGGCTGAAAGGATGATCCAAACCTTAGAGGACATGGTAAGAAGATTTTGTGCATATGGCCTTGAATTCAAAGATTGTGATGGATTTAACCATGATTGGTGTACTCTGTTTCCAGCACTGGAATTAGCATATAAAACATCAATCCATGCCAGTACCAATCAAACTCCTGCTATCCTAGAAAAGGGATGGAACCCCAAATTACCCCAAAATTTTTTGATGAAAGATTTGATTGAAATACATCCCACAGCTGCTAGCTTAAAGGGAATGCTAGACAAGGCTAGAAAACATGCAGTAAGGTGCATGGAGGACTCTTTTACATATGCTAAGGACAAATGGGATAAATCACATGCAACTCCAGATTTCAAAGTGGGGAGTTTAGTTCTTGTATCCACCACTAACTTCAATAACATCAAAGGATGTAAGAAGCTTAAAGACTCCTTTGCAGGACCTTTTGTTATTAAGGCCCTCCATGGGAAAAATGCTGTTGAAGTAAGGTTATCTGAAGAGCTTAGCAATAAGCATCCTACATTTCCAGTGAGCTTGATAAAGCCATACAAATCTAGTGATTCTGAAAGGTTTCGCTTGAGGAATAAAGTTCCCCAAGTTATACCTCCTATTGAGTAATCTGGTAGTAAGAAAATTACCAAATTTCTCAAACAAAGAAAGTTGAGAACCAACAAAGGGAATACCTTGTTAGGTACAGTGACCCAGCTTGTGAAGATGAATGGTTTCCAGAAAAAGACATACCTGAAGCTACTAAACTTCTCAGAAGGTTCAGGCACACTATAAATAACAATATTACAAGGTAATATTCTTTTTTTAGGGGGAGGGAATGTGAGCCTTAGAGGTATTTTCATATACCCAAAAGACCACAAATGATAAATTAAGATACAAATATAAATAAAATAAATTTATTTATATTATAAAAATAAAAATTGAAATATAAATATAAATTTATATTTAAAAATCAAAATTTAATTATAATTTAAAAAAAAATTACAATAAAATTTAAAATTATGAAATTATATTTTTACTTGTAAAAATTAAGTAAAAATGAATTTTTAATAAAAATTGTGAAATTATAATATTTTTGGTAAAAAGTTATATAAAATATATTATAAATTTTTATCCAATAAATAAACATAAAGAAATTATCACACCATTGGATTCCTCATAAAAAATAAATTGGGGTCACCTCTGGATGAAATTTCTGTAACTCAACTCTAAATAAGCTTAAATTAAGTTTTTAGTATTTTCAATACAAAAATTGAAAATCCTCAAGCCTTTAATTTAGCTCACACCACATGTGGTGTTAACCATCAATTTTTGTGTTAAAATTGAGGTGTTGTGTTTAGTTTAGAAGTTATGAGGAATTGAAGTATTTTCAATTGAATTCAATTGAAATGTCAAAATGTGTGCGTGTATTACATAAGTGAACTTTGATTTACATATGAGGTGTCAATTATTACTGTATTTTACTGTACAATTCAATTGAATTACATATGCAAATTACAAGTATAATACATGATGAGGAATTAAAGGAAAAAATAAATTGGAAAGATTAAAATTGGGGGGAAAAGGAACTCTAGCTCTAAGGGGGAGCCAGACCCCCAAAATCCTTGCTGACAGGTGTGAGATGTCGAAATTCACGCAAAAGTTCATTACTGTTGGCCTGGAATTGAGTCACAGGGTCTGTGACTCAATTGATGATGAGGTTTTGATACCAACCAGGGTGGTTTTAACTGCTGCCAACAGGGTAAAACTACCCTTACGTTAAAACAAAGTTAGTAAAAACAGTTTTACCTGGTTTCTACACCTCTTACACACATTCTGACATGTTTTGAAGGCTCTAGACCAGGTATTGCCATAGTAATGGCTGATTTAAGGGTCTAAAATGGCTAAAAAAGGCTTAAAGCAGCCCTTTTTGGTCTAAACCAGGGTTCAATGATGCCATAATTGGCTTTTCTGTTGTCAGACTGTTTTTCACGACTGAAAAGAGTAAAATTTACTGTTGGAGTAAGAAAATTGATTTCTATAAAAGAATGTCTTCTTTGCCCCACTTTTCTCTTCATGTTAGAAACTTTTCCTTTTATAATTAGTTTAAACACTGTTAAACCCATCAATAAAGGATTTCAACCACCTTTTTCAAATCATTTTAAACCGTTCAACCACGTGAAAAAATCATTATAATCATTGTTTGTAATTCTTATAATCATTTTTGCCCCTGAACCACCCCAAGAATGAATTAAAGAATCTTTCATTGCTGTTACCTTTGTCACTTTGTTTCCAAGTTCACTCTGGTCACTTTTGGGTGTGTTTTCTCTTTAATATTTTTTTTAGAGACTTTGTTCTTTAATTAATTGCTTGCAGTTCTTTGCTCAATTAATTCCAATTGAAATTGCTCTTGAAGAAATTTCTTTTGTAGCCTTAAACATCTCTTGTAGAGTATTTTTGGAAAAAACTTTGTTGTTGGTAAAACAATAAATCTTTATAATATTTTTTTTATACTAATAAAGCTATAAACAATAAACGTGGTGTGCTTTCTTTTAATAATAATCTTCCTTCTTATTTTGAATTGATCTTTACCTTATACAAATTTTAAAGACAGGAAAAGTACTTGATTTTTAATCAAAGTTTCATATCCACACCTTGCAGAATATGGGTTTCTGCACTTGTAGGAACATAAGCAGGATTATCAGGTGTATTTTTAAATTCCCATCTACTCAAGCCATCAGCATTCTTGTAAATATTTACAGTTTTATGTACTATCATCATATTGGATCTATACTCCTGTATAGCAATCTGCCATCTTAACATGTGTCTTTTTGGAGTTTTCATGTTAAGAAGTAATTTCACTTCATTACAATCAGTAATTACTTCAAAAGCACTACCATAAATATAATAATGAAGTTTTTCCAGAGCCAAACAAGGAAAAGGCACTCCATTTGGCTAGCTCCATATCTAGCATTATTAGGTTTAATTTGTCTTGAGATAAAACAAACTGGTTGTCAGCCTGTGACTCAAAACCAGAGCACAAGCATGACAGCCAAAACACCATAAACAAATTTTATAGCCAAGATACCCACAAAACATTGAGCTGAACCAAATCATCTCAAAAGGTATCAAAAAAAAGAGGAAACCCACCTCTTTCTGAAAATATAAGTCCCATCACCATAGGACAAGAAATAACAAAGTTATTCCTGCTCAAAGTTATTGCTGAGCATAAACCTTAATTTTCACCTCTCATCTAAAATCTAGAAGGAGAGGCTTAACCCCATCAAATGGGTATTCAAAATGAAGCTCTAAGCCAGGGCTATACAATGGTACCAGCCAAACTGAGCTAGCACCAATATTACTGGAGTTATGGTCAATTTCAGGCCAAATAAGGGTGAACAAAACATTCACCTCTCCTCTAACTTTTACAGTTTTAGTGTGGGATACTTGAAGTGGGGTCTTTTTGAAAAGGGAACAATCAGGGCTATCTGATGGTGTCATTCACTTCCCCCTATCTCAACTACAGCAGAAGGTATGGGGCAACCAAGCTCAATACAGCTTTTTGCCTAAAACACGCAAATGTACAAAACTCTTGTACATGGGATAACTTTTCCATATTTAATGATACCCATATCAAATGAGGTACCATTGTGTAGAGCACCTACAGGGCTACACACCAAACCAATTTTGAGGTTGATATCTCAAGAATTGACAAAGTTATGGCTGTTTTAAGGTCAGATTCCCACCTGCTGTCATATACAGCCTTACCATGGGATAATATCCCATAATCATAAATATGAGGTGTCAAATAGACAAAGAAGCATGTTTTTACTTCAATACCTCATATGTTAGTCAATACTGGGGTCCCATACAGTTTCTGTACAGCATTCTATGCGTCATACACATCAGAATCAGGCTGTGAGGTCCCCAGATGAAAATTTTCACCCTGTATTGGTGAAAACTGCCCAGATGTGGTTTCAAAACCACATCTGAGCCTAATACAGGTTATACAGGCTGTTTTCAAACCACAAGCCAGTACTATAGAGTGAAAAAATCTTCACTTCCTCTACGTGGAAAGGTCTAGCACCCTTTCCACCCCATTTCAGGATAAAAAGGAGGCTTTTCACAGCCAGAATTGTTTCCTCATCCTGCTCTTGAATATCCTACATAGTAAACTGTTCAAAACAGCTTTACTCTTGGTTAATAATCAGGGTATAATTATAATTTTAATTATTGTAGTTCTTATTATAGTAATCCAACTGGTAAGACTGCATCCAGGGTTCTCAATAGCGCTCACTACCACTATTTTTTTAATAGTAGATCCCTTTTATTATATTATTAAAACTCTTATTTTAAAATTATTTTCACGTGTCACAGTCATAGTTCTAGTTGTAAATAGCCTAATTACTGCTTCAACATAGCCTCCAGCTGACATTTTGGGGGCCTGGCCGTGTTTTTAACCTTTTTTGGACCCTTATAAGTGAGTTTTTTTTCTTATTTCTCACTTTCTGACATTTTTTTTATTCTTTTTAGGCGTAATATTTCTTAAAAATATATATATTATATATATATTCCTCTTTTTGGTACATATACCACCTTTTTTACTCATATTTTAAGAGTACCTGTCACGTGGCTAGTAACCACAAGACCCTTATTTTTGGTGTGTTTTACATATAAAAACACATAAGCCATGAATACAGTCTTATTTTTTAAGTAAAATAAGATACCTCATGCTGATAAACCAACAGTTGAGGTGTGGTTGGACATATTGTTAACTCAATTGCCCTGTTACACACCACTTTTTGACAGTTTACACTTGCTAAATACAAGTTGTTCTGTGAGATATTGGAATACAAACAGTATACCAAATATCATTAAGCTGTATTTCTGACATGGAATTGTTAATTCAATCACACTGTCATTGTACAAGGGCGCACTGTAATAATTTACAAGCCCAGAGGCCATTCTTAGACGTGCAAAACCAGCATTTCTTGAGAAGTCTTAACTGACATAAGCCATCTTGTTCCTGTCTTTGATTCAGTGGAAGATAATTTCATACCACTTGAAAGCCAGTCACAGGCCAACACGCCAGTGACACCCTCAGAACCAGAGGGAAGCAAAGGCAAAGGAAAGAGGCACAGTGAAGGCCTGATAACAGCAAAGAAGTTGACACCCATTGCCACTCAGAAGAGTAGAAAACCACAAAATTCTGCATCAATACAAAGTAAACCAACCTTGATAACTTGTTCAGGAAAAATTACAATTATTAACCCAGTTGTAACCTCCAAAGGCAAACTGCCCAAATCAGCAGATAACAAATGTGTACAAGGCACAGTCAAAGGTAAATACCCTAAGAACATAAAGTTTTTGACTGCTTGAAAACACTAACATGTCACCTGTACACCTCAGAGATCTTGGCTTCCAAAGGAACCAACCAGAGGACAGAGAAGGTTTGTCCAGAATAAGAAGACCTGAAAGAGGACACCTTGGACATAGTGGTGGATGGCAAAACAATGAGGGAGATAATATCAACCCTGCCATTCACACTCCAATTCAATGGAGACCTCAAGCCAGAGGACTGGAAAGACATGTATCAAGTTCTTCAGCTCCACCAACTCCTCAAGGACTTATTCCAATGGAGCATGGACAACAAGAGGTTCAACCTGGCAAGTCACTGGGCAGAACTTGGAGCAAGTTGCCAGAAGATCTGTCTCAGAGAGATAAACTTCAAAGACCTGATGGAAATCACCAAAGGTTGGAATCCTACCAGGCAGTTCATACTCCTGGAGGCAAGGGCACAGAGGATAAGGGAGAATCAAGCCACTATCCAAGCTATAGAAGAACAGTTAACCCAGACAGGGCCTACTCAGATTCCTTCAGGCTCACAAGGAGCAGGCCAAATCAGCTCTCCAGTGGCTTCACACCATTCAGAAACCAGCAGATCAGTAGCCAAGAGTCACCATTCTTCACAATTCCAGGAAGTTTCCAGGAGAAGACAAGGAAACAAGGGCAAGAACAAAACCTCCTTCAACCAGAGGAGGAAAGAGTCAGACCCTATGATTCAGAAGCTGTTGGATTTGGTAAAAGATGTGCACAAGAACCAGAAGTAATTGTAAACCACTCTAGAATCAGTAGTCCTAGTAATAGAAACATTACCCCCACTCAGACTGAACATAACATTGTCACATCTGAGAGTAACATCAACAGTGATACACTGTGGTTACAAATGTCCCAATATGCTAACCAATCTGAAAAGCAGTTTGCAGAAATTGAAGCTGGCCAAGAGAGGTTGAGAAAAACTCAAGCCTCTTTGGAACAGATAGCTAAGAATCTTCAAGAAGGATATGCTCAACTGAGCAAAGCCTCTGAAAAAACCAACAAAAGACTGAATATAGTCTTTGAAGAACAACACCACAGAATAAGGGACAGGGATTGTCTGGACCAAGACATAAACAAATTGTTTAATGTCTACCATAACTTGAAGCCCCAACCACAAGGCCAAGCTATGGAGAATCTATATCAACCAGATGACATCAAACCAGATGCCATGTTGATGAATAAGGCAAGATCTCCATTACAATACCAGGATGGAGATGGAATGTCTTATTCAGAAAAGGAAGCCTGGAAACAGCTTCCTGAGGCCTCAAGCTGGCCCAAATTCTCTGTATCAGGAGAATATGATCATATGGAGCTCATAGATTATATTGATGGACTTTTCATTAATGTACCAAGCATACCAGACTACTGGATTACTGCTAGATTGAATACTGCATTTAAAGGTCATGCTAGTATATGGTACACAGAAATGAAAGAAATCCAGGGCAGAAGAAATTGGCCATGGTGGAAGAGTCAAATCATCCAAAAGTAAAGTAATGGAACTTGGATATGGCAGAAGACCATGTCATTTGAAAATGACAAATACTCTGTGGACAAAGATCCATATGAGTGGTGTCTTAGACAGTCTAAAAGACTTAAAGCCATTGATCCTCAAATGAACATCCAAATTAGGAATCACAAACTTCTGACACAACTGCCAGGAGAACTAGAGAATGCAGTAAAATGCAGATGCAACCAAAATTGCACTCTAGATGACATTGCCAACACCTTACAAGACATAAGGAAAAGGACTAATATAGGGAAATTCACCCCATATAAGAACAGTAGTTTCAAAGAGAAACAACCTTTCAGGGTAGAGTTTAAAGACAAACCCAAAGAAAGAGTGGCAGAAGTGGCAAAGAAGAGGAATTCTTGTCACAACTGTGATTCAACAGACCACTATGCCAACAACTGTCCAAAGGCAAAGAAAAAATTCTATGCCATTGAGAAAGTCCCAGAGGAAGAATCTCCAACAGAGGATTCTGAATCAGACTCCATGGGTGATGCCATCAGAGAACCATCTGATGATGATCAAGACCCAATAGAGGAATTTTTAGTGGAATACCAAGAGGAAACCCCCCTAGAAATTCAGGACATACAGTTGGAAGAAGGCATGCCACAGGACACTGCTAATAAAAACTTGTGCAAACACACACAAGATGCACAAACATTCCTGGTTACACCAACCAAGGGAATTGCATATATACATGGAACAGCCACAAAGATGACTGTCTGTATTGACAATGCTCAGCATCCACTGATCATTGATAGTGGAGCACACTGCTCTATAGTGGCCAGAGATTATCTGGATAACCACTTCCCAAACCGGGAAAAACAGCTCTTGCCCACTAAGGCAAAGAACGTTAAAAGTGAATCAGGGAAGATCACTTCCATTGGGACAATTATCAAAGAGATAATTATACCCCACAGGAAGGGTAATATCAGACTCAACCCAGAGTTCGTAGTGCTTGATGATGCCCACATCCATGGGTTCTTACTGGGAACAGATTACCAGAGGATTTATGGCATAGATCTCTACAACAGTAAAAATAGGCACATTACCATTGGTACTAACAAGGAAAAGAAATTTTCACTTGACATACACCAGAAATCTTCTCAGGACCCACTAGAAGAGCTACTGAAGGAATTCAGAGAGGGACAGTTTAGCACAACCCTCACTAGTAAACAAAAACTAAGTTTACTGAAGATGCTGAGAAAGAACAGACCAGCATTTGCCGTTGGTGAAGAGCCATTGGGCAAGATTAAAGGCCATGATATAGAGCTATATCTGGATGTGGAAAGGCCTTATCCACCCATGGTTAGGAGACCTCCTTATCCCGCAAGCCTGGAAACCAGGAAAGAGATTGAGAAACATATCAATGAACTCCTGGATATGGATGTCATCAGGAAGATTGGACATAATGAAATAGTGGAAATCACCACTCCTGTCCTAATCACCTGGCATGATGGCAATTCTAGATTGTGTGGAGACTTCAGAGCTCTGAAAAACTACACAAAGGCAGACAGGTATCCTATACCCAGGATACCCCATGCCTTGGATAAACTGGCAAAAGCCAAATATATAACCAAAATGGATCGTATGAAGGGCTTCCACCAAAATGGAGTTGAACCAAACTCTGTGAAACTATTCAGAATAACATTCCACATGGGCATATATGAGTATACCAGGATGCCATTTGGCATCAATAATGCACCAGCCCACTTCCAAAGGATGATGGACACAATATTCCAAGAGGAAATATTGGAAGGCTGGATGGTAGTATATATTGATGATATCATTATATACTCAGAGACATGGGAAGACCATGTACAATACATAGACAGAGTGCTAAGTAAATGTACACCAATCAATCTGAAAATTTCACTCAAAAAGTGTAATTTTGGCCAACAAGAGCTACTGGCTCTAGGACATAGAGTCTTGGGTCTTAGTCTGGCAATTGACCAGAATAAAGTAGCAGCAGTACTGCAAAAGCCAGTACCAAAGAGCATCAAAAAGATGAAATCCTTCCTTGGGTTTTCTAGCTACTATAGAAACCACATTAAAAACTTTGCACACATAACTAGTAGTTTATACAAGTTATGTTCAAAAGATGTAGTTTTTGAAATAACCAAGGAAAGGAGGGATGCATATGAGAGGATCAAATATGAACTCACAAATGAACCTGTGCTCATCTTACCTGACTTTGAACTACCATTCAAGTTATATATAGATGCAGCATGCAGTCAAGGCCTAGGAGCAGCCCTTCACCAAAGACAAATTGTGGATGGTGAACCAAGAGAAGGAGTAATTTGCTACATCTCAAGGCAGCTGAAAGATTCAGAAGCCAGATATGGGGCCACCCAGACTGAGTGCCTAGTTCTAGTCTGGGATCTAGAGAAACTCCATTATTATTTGGAGGGTGCAGTATTTGAAGTCTACACAGACTTAACAGCCTTAAAGTCTTTACTGAACATGAAGACTACAAATAGACACATGCTGAGATGGCAAATAGCCATCCAGGAGTATAGAGGGAACATGACCATCATATACAAAGAAGGTAAAAGTCATACCAATGCAGATGGCCTTAGCAGATGGCCACTGGACAATGTTAAAAGCAATCCAGCTTATGACCCTGAAGTTGCAGACAAGATACCTATCCATTTCATGGAAGTAGATAGGAAGAAGAACTTCAGATTTTCTGAATGGGCACCAGAACGTGGTACCCTTGACAGTGGAAACACTGATTCAGAGGGAACAGAAACTCCCATACTGGGAATAAGCTCCTCAGAACTACACAATAAATTTTTTAGTGCAGTACTGAAGTCTTATGCCAAGCACAAACAGTGTGGCATATTACTACAACTCCTTCAACAAAAGTACAGCAGTCCAGAACTGAAAGCCCAGCTGGAGGAACCCTGGTTGAGGGCCTATAAGGACAACAAGTTTTTCCTTATAGATAGCCTGCTCTACCACAGAGAAAAACACACAAGTGCACTCACAGTGGTAGAAAGGGACCACATCTCTCTGATCCTGCAGGAATGCCATGACTGCCCCTATATGGGACACATGAGTGAGGACAGGACCAAAGAGAGGTTAGCAAGCACAGCTTGGTGGCCCAAGTGGGAACAAGAGTTGACTGAATACATCAGCACTTGTGAAGGATGCCAAAAGGCAAATAGGAAACATGGGAAGAAGTATGGGTTACTTCAACATATAGAAGAACCCAAGCACCCATGGGAAACCATCAACATGGACTGGGTTACAGGACTTGTCCCAGGAGGCAAAGAAAACTACAATTCCTGCTTGATCATAGTTGATAGGTTCAGCAAGATCATGAGGTGTCTACCATGCTACAAAGAGGACACAGCCATGGATACTGCTCTCTTAATTTGGAATAACATCATATCTACCTGTGGAGTCCCTAAAATCATCATTAGTGATAGGGACCCAAAATTCACATCTGAATTTTGGACCAACTTGTATGACATGCTTGGCACCAAGCTTGCTTTTTCCACAGCTTACTATCCCCAAACATATGGCCTAGCTGAGAGGATGATCCAGACTATGCAGGACATCCTTAGAAGGTTCTGTGCCTATGGCATGGAGTATAAGGACCATGAGGGATATACCCATGACTGGGTTACCCTTCTACCAGCTGTCCAACTGGCTTATAATACAAGTCAGCACTCTACCACAGGAAAAACACCTGCACTGGTAGAGAAAGGGTGGAATCCCTTGTTGCCTGTGGATCATTTGAAGAAGAATCTTCTAACAATCCATCCCACAGACAAAGACTTCAATGATATGTGGAAGAGGGCTTGTGATACAGCTGCTAAATGAATAGCTGAAGCAAAAGATCATAATAAGCAGAGGTGGGACAAGACACACATGGAACCTGACTTTAAGGAAGGGGACCAGGTGCTAGTGTCTACACTGAACTTTAATAATCTTAAAGGACCCAAGAAGATGAGGGACTCATTTGTACGGCCTTTCACTATAATTAAGTTGATAGGAAAGAATGCAGTGGAAGTCAAACTTACAGAGGAATTTTCCAGGAAGCACCCAGTATTCCCAGTAAGTTTGGTCAAACCATACTTCCAAACAGAGGAGGACAAATTCCCCTCCAGGAAGAAGAACCCCACAACACCTGATATAGTGGAAGTGGAGGATTCCCCAGGACCTGTGAGTACAATCATCAGGGCCAGGAAGATTAGACTTAATGGAAAGGATGAAAGACAATACTTAGTCAGATTCAAACACCAAACAGCTGATAAAGACAAATGGCTGGCAGAAGATGCCATACCAGATGGGAACCTTCATCTAAGGAGATTCAGGGCCTCTAGGAGGACTGAAAAGTCTCATCAATGATGAGCCTTTTTTAGAGGGAGGGTATGTCAGCCTGTGACTCAAAACCAGAGCACAAGCATGATAGCCAAAACACCATAAACCAATGGTATAGCCAAGATACCACCAAAACATGGAGCTGAGCCAAAGCAGCTCAAAAGGTATAAAAAGAAAGAGGAAACCCACATTTTTCTAAAAATATAAGTCCCATCACCATAGGACAAGAAATAACAAAGTTATTCCTGCTCAAAGTTATTGCTGAGCATAAACCTTAATTTTCACCTCTCATCTAAAATCTAGAAGGAGAGGCTTAACCCCATCAAATGGGTATTCAAAATGGAGCTCTAAGCCAGGGCTATCAAATGATACCAGCCAAACTGAGCTAGCACCAATATTACTGGAGTTATGGTCAATTTCAGGCCAAATAAGGGTGAACAAAACATTCACCTCTCATCTAATTTCTACAGCTTTGGTGTGGGATACTTGAAGTGGGGTGGTTTTGGAAAGAGCACAATCAGGGCTATCTGATGGTGTCATCCACTTTCCCTTATCTCAACTACAGCTGAAGTTATGGGGCAAACAAGCTCAATACAGCTTTTTGCCTAAAACACGCAAATGTACAAAACTCTTGTACATGGGATGACTTTGCCATATTTAATGATATCCATATCAAATTAGGTACCATTGTGTAGAGCACATACAGGAATACACACCGAACCAATTTTGAGGTTGATATCTCAAGAATTGACAAAGTTATGGCTGTTGTAAGTTCAGATTCCCACCTGCTGTCATATACAGCCTTACCATGGGATAATATCCTATAATCATGAATATGAGGTGTCAAATAGACAAAGAAGCATGTTTTTACTTCAATACCTCATATGTCAGTCAATACTGGGGTCCCATACAGTTTCTGTACAGCATTCTATGCGTCATACACGTCAGAATCAGGCTGTGAGGTCCCCAGATGAAAATTTTCACCCTGTATTGGGGAAAACTGCTCAGATGTGGTTTCAAAACCACATCTGAGCCCAATACAGGCTATACAGGCTGTTTGCAAACCACAAGCCAGTACTATAGAGTGAAAAAATCTTCACTTCCTCTACGTGGAAAGGTCTAGCATGCTTTCCACCCCATTTCATGATAAAAAGGAGGCTTTTCACATCCAGAATTGTTTCCTCATCCTGCTCTTGAATATCCTATGTAGTAAACTGTCCAAAACAGTTTTACTCTTGGTTAATAATCAGGGTATAATTATAATTTCAATTATTGTAGTTCTTATTATAGTAATCAAACTGGTAAGACTGCATCCAGGGTTCTCAATAGCGCTCACTACCACTATTTTTTAAATAGTAGAGCCCTTTTATTATATTATAAACCATTATATTATTAAAACTCTTATTTTCAAATTATTTTCACATGTCACAGTCATAGTTCTATTTGTAAATAGCCTAATTACTGCTTCAACATAGACTCCAGCTGACACTGGTCCTTCATAAGGCTCATCGTTGACAATTTGAGCTTGATGAAGAGCTGCGCCTAAACCTTCATCACATTCATCAATTCAAATCTTGAAAGGAATTTTCCCGTCTAGAATTAGTAATAATGGTGCATTTGTTAAGGCATACTTGATCTTATCATATGCTTGAAACCTTTCTCGTGTCATTTCAAAGACAGTTTGTTGATCACAAATTCTGTACAATGATCTGGCATGGATTGAAAAGCCTTTAAGGTGCTTCCTGTAATAACTTGCAAACCCAAAGAGAGACATCATTTCTTTCTTGTTCTGGGGAATTTGTTTCAGTAAAACTGCAGACACTTTGTTTTTATCAACAGCAAGGCTTAGTCCTGAAACTACATTTCCTAGAGCTTTTCACTCATAAAATGTAAAATTACATTTCTTAAGAGATATTTTCATGTTCACTTTGATAATTTTCTTAAGTACTAGTTAAGGTATCTCCAAATTCAATTTCCAGGTTTCTGAACAAATGATAATGTCATTGATATAGGTTATTAACCATCCCTCTGATAACTCATGTGGGAAAATGGTATTCATCATTCTTTGATAATGAGAGGGTGCATTTTTAATACCAAAAGGCATCCTCAAGTATTCATAAATATAACAATCAGGAATTACTCCCAATACTTTTCTAGCATGAGATGTCAAAACATTCCAATCAAAACCTTTAAGGGCATCCATGGAAGTGATAAATATTGCCTTGGATAATTGAGTAAAAGTCTCATGGATTCTAGGAAGTGGATACCTTTCTGAGATAGTATAGTTATTCAATTCTCCAAAATTACCAACCATCCTTAATTTATCATTATGCCAAGTAATGATTACAGGGGTTGTGACTTCTACTTCCTCATTGTGTCAAACATTTCTAAGGACTCCCAATTTCATCAGCTCATTGATATGATATTCCAATAATTCTCTAGCCCTGGGGCTAGCTGGGTAAGCTGTTCTTCTTAATAGTGGAGGGTAAGGTCTTTCCACATTAAGCATAATGCCAACTTCATGGCTTTTAATAGCCCCTAGTGGTTCATTATCAGAAGCAAAGGCTTCCCTATATTGAAATAAAATTTCAATAAGGTTTTTATTTATTTCTAATTCTAATGAATGATTAATTTGTGCTTCAATTAATTGATCAGACACAAATTTTTCTTTATAAACATTCTTTACTTGTCTTATGAGATTTATTTGTTTCTTCTCTATATTGAAAGCAAATTTTTGTCTTCTATTTTCCCCTATAGTGAAATATCTGTCTTTATTATTATTAATATCAATACCATATAAATTGGGATAATTATTTCCAAGTATAAAATGTTGTGAAGTTCAGTTATTCATAGCAACAAATTCAACTTTTAGTCTTATACTTCCCACAGGGTGAGGAAATATCATTTGTTCTTCAAGAATACCCAAAAGGTGCATATGTTGGCTAGAAATGCTGAGTTTTATACCTTGAATTGGCATTAATTTTTCTTGCCAATTGGTATAGATTTCTTTAAGAGAGGTTTTACCAACACAAGTGCAAAATGCACCCGAGTCAAGATGTATCTTGGCTTTTTTGTTTTTTATCACAATATTAGTCATACAAGATGATCCCCCTGTATACCATTTTCCTCTGGAAGGCTTGGCTTTCTGCATTTTAGCATCCTGCACATGTATTAGATCCATACATTCATCACTGTACTGTGGTAAGTGAGAATGCACTTCTGTTACTTCAAAAGATACATTAATTCTCTCTCCACTAAGTTTATCTGGTAGTTCTTCTTCTTAAGAAGTTTCAGACTCACTTTCATGGAAGGATAAATAATTTGTTTCTTTTTTTCTTCAGCTTTTTCAATTTTATCTCATTTATTCTAGTCTTTTTGTGCAAGTATTGGCTAAATGAGATGTACTTCCACATTTATGACATTTCAAAGGGGCTCTTCCTTGTGGTTTATTTTGTCTTAAAATTGATTTCTCACCTTTCTTATTGTCTATTGGGTGTTTATATCAATTTCTACCTATTTTTGTTCTGGTAGTGATGTCTTCCATGGAATTGATATAATCTCCTGTAGAGCAAGGCGCAAGATGTCTGCTTCTTATAGAATTCTCAAGGTAATTCCACACTCCTTAATATCCTTTTATGTATCATTGTTTCAGACATATCAGGATGAAGGGCAGCTAATATTTCTTTCTGTTTAAGAAACCAGGACATGGCCTGTCCCTCCCAATATTAAAAATGGCTTCTTCAAAAGAATTCTCCATTCTAAATCTCCAGGAATCATTTTCCGATTTGGATATAATTTGTTCTTTCCACCAAGGCCAAGAATGTTTACCATGGTCCTGCCTCATTTTATAATACCGTTTCTTTTCTGATTCGGTAGATGATGAGTGTAATCTGGCACTAATGTATTCATCTGGTATGTTAAAGTCTTCTTTGAAAATATCAATTTTTCTAATAAATTCCATATTGTTATATTCTCCTTCACCACTGGAGGTTGCCCATTCCTCTAATCTGGGAATGTCCTTGAAATTAAAGGCATAATCCACTTCCTGCATTGCTTGAAATTGTATGGTGTAAGTCATTATTCAAGCTTAACACATTTCTGTCAAGAATTTGTGTGGACTGTCTTGGTAAGTCATTTTTCATGATAAATTATTGATATTTAATTGAATATCTTCTTTCAATTCAAGTCTTTCTTGATTGCGTTTTCCCAAATGATCTTTAAAAAGAGCTGCATTGTTACCAGTTGAATTTTCCAAGCTTTATGATTGTATTGTTAAATCTTTTAATTGCTTTGTAATAAAAGATATTGAATTATCATCTGTTTGATTGATCAAAGTGACTTTGGACTCAATTCTCTCAAAAATATGCTTCAAAGACAAAACATTGTCTTTATTTAGATTTTATAGACCATTAATGGTCTTGTGTGCCTCTTTTAATTGTAAAATTTCTCTACCCAACTTTTGTTGGATATACTCAAAACTGTTAAGCTTTGCCAAAATTTCTTTATTACAAGTTTCAAAGTGAGTTACAATTTTTACAATGTCTATTTCTTTGGAAAAGATTGGTGCATTCTTTCCTCCTTGTTTTTCAATTCCATCAGAGTTCCTGCCATATTGAACACATTGTGGTATGACAACCTTAATAGAAGCTATTTCAGCTTCTGGACTCTCAATAAGAGTTCCAAAAGGGCTGGTTAACCTTGAGAAACTTGTGGAAGTTCTGGGGTCTTCCATTTGTGCCTCTCCTCTGGGCTGAAATTCTTGTATTTTTGATTTATGACTTGAATGTCCTGCTCCAGATCCATTTTATTGGATGGAGTAATTGCTTACACTTCTAGTAGGATTCATTTGGCATCAATTTGTAGCAAATTAGACTAAGAAATTGGTTTAATTCACCTTCTGGGCCTTTAAAGGGTTCTTTAGTAAATAAACCCCTTGGTGCTGGGCTGGTTTGAATTTCAATACTTTACTCTGTGATACTAAAGTCAGATGAGCTTTCTCTTATGGATGACACTAGAGAAAACAGTAATAATAAGTTATTTTATTCAAGAATACAAAATTACTTCTTAACTAAACTTATTTGATAAAGTTTTTTTGATGTAATTTATGGCAAATTACATCAAAATAAAGAAAAATGTCTCAATAGTAAAGAAAAATATTTTTAAGTAAATATTTTTAACTTTTGAGCTTTTTATTCGATTTTTTATTTTCTCTAAGGAAATAATAATTATGCAATTAGCAAGTTATTAATCAAAATTGTATTATTATTCACTTTATACTATACTAACTCAAAGAATAAATTTCAAGTCTGTGATTTGAAAAAGCCACAAGTTAGACAATAGAAGCTTATTCCAAATAACTCAATAGTTTATTTTTTCAAGTAATATTCTTAAGAAAAATATTTTTATTAATATTATAAGGATTATTTATAAGGGATAAGTCCCAAAAAAGCCAGTATCAAACTAAGTATGGAAATTTTACGTCAAAAAGCAGTCAAATAAGGTCTAGAATATGATTTATGTCCCAAACACTGGTTATAATCTTGGCAAAGCCCCCAAATTTAAGGTGTGTCTATGAAACTCTTGAAAATAGTAGCACATATCAAGAGTACTATGACTGTCCTCAGTAGAAAATATAATATAATTAGATATTATAACCACAAATGTAAATAATCATTAAAAGTAATTATAATACAAAAAAGAAATTGGATTATTATTAAATAATTGAATAATAAAAAATCTCAATAATGATAATTATTCTATTCTTTTTATAGTGACTGACAATTATAACAATAAGAAGTGTCAAGCTCTTAATGAAACAATTACACATGGAAAATTATGCTATTTATCCACTCATAAATAATAGAAGTATTATTTATAAAATAAATTATCATACAAATGGTTCAGAGATGAGTCTTATATAAAACTCCATATAAAAAACTAATAATAGATACAAAATATAGAGCTTTAGAGAAAACTTACTTATAATATTTATTTAATACAACCAGTCAAACAACAACAGTTATTATATTGAATAATTATTATAAGCTAAAAAATGTCAAAAATCAATATTTTAGAGGATAATACAGTTTTTTTGATAAAAATATGATTGAAGAGTTTTTAAGAGGAACTTGTGGATTTTAAAAGATATCTAAGACCACAACTTTCTATAATAAAAGGTATTATTAGTGATTAAAACAATAACATGGATTCTATGTTTTCAATCCTTCAATTTTGAAATTAATAAAGAATAAAATAACTTAATAATTACTTTAATAATAATACTTTGTATTTCATAAAACTTTACCTTTTCAACTGTCTAATATGATTGAAATGATTAATGATTGTTGACAAAAACAGTGATTTGTAGGTTCTTTTTATGCCTTCAGAGAAGATCTCATGATTAATTATGGATATACAGGGTGTTCTCATGTCAAAACTTAAGAACCATGCTTGAAAATAAGGTTCTTAACTTAAGGTAACTTAATTGTCATTCCAATTCAAAGTTATCAGTGTTATGCTTAACTCAAAGTAACTTTAATCCTCTTTTGGATTGATTATTTCAAACTTTAATAGAAATTAAGCTTACTAATATTAAATTTAATCACATGAACAACTTAAAAATAGAGTTTCAAGCAAAAACGTTTTGACCTCAATTTTTAATCAATTTTTAATCAATTTATAAAGAAATCTTAATTTTCTTTAAGTATAATTAAAAGAGTAAATTTCCAGGCTTTTTACCAAGAAAACCTGTTTTAAAAGGATACTTAAGATTCAATGTATATACAGATCACATTGATTTGTAAGCTGTGTGAATATTTCAAGCAAATGCATTAAGAATTGGATTTTTAATGAATTTTTGATGTTACTGCTACTTTTCCACATAAAATAGCAATACGCACCAAACCTTGGTCTTTGATAAGGTTTTGATGCTTGTAGATTTAAGTTTTTAAGCTCAATTAAGCTTTCAAAGTTCTTAAAACCTTTATTTAAAGCTTGCATATTGGGATTGACCCTTTGGCAGCTTCAAATTCCTGTCCAAATTGGGATAAAACCAGTTTAAACCTTAGGGTTTGATCAAAATCTAATCTTAAAGCTTAAATAAAGCTGAAAATACTCCAATACAGGTTTACAACTTCAATTGAATCCTTGCAGATCCAAAAATTTGGGTACTTTAGCTCTGTTTGGTCTTTTTCCTTTGTCCTGCCTTTTTGTGTGTATTTTGCCCTTTTATTTATTTAAAGCCATAGTATTGCCTTAAACCCTTTGAAAATTAGCTCACACAGGATTTAAATTCTGTATGAAAAATCCTTTTCCAATTCAGTAAATATACACAACAACTCAATTTTAACTGAAATGTTGGTAAGTTTGCATAAACATTATGCAAATTTAAATTTAGCTTAAATCAGCTTAAATTTAACAATTTTCAAAAAATGTTTCAAAAGTTGCAATTTTACTGTGAGATTCTTAAATCTTCTAATACAATAATAAATAAGCATCTCTGGCTATAACACCCTATGGGTCTACCCTAGGTTATTTTTGGAGTAGAATCCAAAAATGAAATAATAATTATAACTTTGTTTATGAAAAAAAGGTTTTACTTATTTTTTGTTATTTTTTATTCTGAATCTAATTGATAAGTCTGTTAAAGACTAGCTTAACTTTCTATAAAGCTATTTGTGGCCTTATGGGTATGTCATACATACCTCACAGGCTCACAAATCTGGCCAAAAAACAGTCTTTGAGGGCTTCCACTTGGGTATTTATTTCCTAAATTTATGGTTCTGATGAAAATTCTGATCACCATAAGTATTCATAAATTACTATATATCCATCTGCCACCCATTTCAGCCTTCCAGTTTTCTATGTTTATCCATTCAATCCAAGGTACCATTGGGCCCAAACTTGATTGAATTGGATTCCTGTTCTTGGTAATATGCCCATTTCAAATTTTTAATCCCAGAATTCATTTCCCAGGTTTCCTGTTATCCCCTCTTTAGTTAATAGATCTACTAATCAGGTATTGTTCAAGTTTAATCCTGGAAGGTGACATAAATAGTAGTCTTCACATAATATCTCTTAATTTTAATTCCAATAGAGCTCTTAAAAGTTAATTTATGGCAGTTCAAGGTAGTTTTATTCATTTTCTACAATGAAATCTGTTTCCTCTTCTTCATTAGGAGGTTTCTGGATGAATTCAGGGTTTTCCATTTGCCTTTCATGATGTTCTTCTTTGTTGTTCAATGGTCTTTCAAAGAAGCTGATATGATATGGGTTTTTCAGACTTTTTTCTCTTTCTTCCATAATTTGATAGTATTCTTTCATTTCATCTATAATTTCTTCCTCTGAAAGCTCACAATTCTCACTAAATCTGCATTTTTTAGTTTTTAAAGGGTTTCCATCCATTTTCTCATTTCCATCCACCAGAATCTGGCAGGTCGCTTCACTTTTAGTCATTGGCTTTTAAATTATATTTGTTAATGCATCTTCAGGATGTCTGTTGGAATTGTTTGGCCAACTTGTTATTTTCATTTATGTCTAAATAAATCAGCTTTTTGGAGATATGGATATCTAATGGGTCTTTGGATTCAGGCTTATTATGACACTGTCTCTGTTTTCATTTTGAGACTTCTTGCTTGAGGTATTTCTAACAAATTTTTCCATATTTTGTAAACCCATTCCTCTGGGTGGACCAGTTTTTCATTCAATTGGTTGAGGTTTTAAAAAGGGTGTGCATAATCCTCTTCCATCGGGCTCTTGATAACTGGGTATTTCTCCTTGTTTGTGGTAAAAGTTTCACCTAAATTTTTTTATGCCAAGAAAGATCCTTCAAGTACTGTATGGAAAGATCCTTTTTCAATGAACAATTGGATTTGGGTTTCTTCCCCTGAAGCCAAAAGGATTGGAGTAAACTTTGAAAGTTCCACCAATGAAGTAGTATGACCTCCAATCCCCCTAAGTTTCATGTTTAGTTTTCTTGTGGTGAGTTAGGCTTTTATTTCTATCTCCTCTGTTATAATGTTAAGTTCTGCCTCAGTGTCCATTAATGCTCTAATAGGATGTTCTTCTTTTCCAATAAAAACTTCCATAAATCCCAAAGGCCAGGCATAATGAATATTGGTCTTTGGTTCTTCATTGAATCAAAATTTGTGGCCTTGAAAATATTCCTTCATACCCAAAAGGATGACAAAACAACGTTATAAGTCTTATCTTAATAATAATAATTGAAATTATAATCTTAAAAGAAGTAAAAATGCCATAAAAATGTATAAATTCTTGATTATCTCAGAAACCAATTAGCAAGAATGTCAAATTGATTACACCATTGGATTCCCCATGAAGCCCTACACATATTGAATCTTTATTTCATATCTTTCAAATTAATACTTATTGAGATAACCTGCATATATGCACCTTTATTATCAGTGGATATATTCATGGCTTTTAGCTCATATCTTTTGAATTACAAAAGATAAATAGTTAGTTCAAAAATATGGTTACCACAAAATAGCTTTAAGAGTAAATGTATTAACTTTATTTAGAAAGTTATAAACCAGGTTCAAGCTTATAAGGCTATATTGGACAGAATAGCAATAGCTGTTGACCACTTTAAATTGAAAGTGGTCCAAACTTAAGAAAAGTATATATTCAGATTCTATTAGCTCATACCTGAATGATGACATAATCCTTATCATTATGTTCAAGGTAAAGCCCCATTAATTCATGGTTTTAAGTCTGAAATAGTAAATTTTGACAGGAAATAAGAGCTACAAGAAAAACTCTCAAAAATAGAGTCTTGATTATGTAATTAAATTCTCTTTATAGCTTAGTGAGGAAATTCCAAGCTATCACAATTAACTCTCTGAGTTTCTTTAGAATTAATTCATTCAAAGGTATTAAGGATCAAATTTTAGGCTTAAAATTGATTATTTATGATCATTAATTCTAATATCATTTTAATCTCAAAAGTGCAATAGAGATTAAACTCGATTATGTTGGCATTTCATGGTTAAAAATACCAAAATACCAAAAAATCATTTTCCAAGCTTCTTATGTCATCAAATTAAAGCTATAGCAATAACCCTAATAAATTGCATAATAATTGGATAAAAAGGTTTAATAATGATCTTATCATCACCAAACCTTGAAAAACTGATCAATTCCAGTGGATACCATCAGTAAAAATCTACTAGGAGGTAAATGGTCACTAGAAAGAAGTATCTTTACTATAAAGAACCTCTTCTTCCTCTGTTTCCCCCTCAGATGCAACAAATACAATAGAAACATGTGATAGAAGGTAAAATTCTTTCTTCTTTAATATAAAACTATTATATTATTAAAAACCAAAGCTGTATGTTATATTTATAGCTATTTTATATTTGATTACATCAAATTTTCTTGTCATTTGTTAATTTCTCTTAAGATCTCTAATTCCAAATGAAAATAGTAGAATTTGTAATTTCTTCTATTTTTTATTGTAAATAGAATTTAAATAAGCTTTATTAAAATTCTTAGGCATAAATATATCCAAAATTATTATATGAAGTGTTAAAAGTAGTTTATTCTCTCTATTATTCATTGTAATAATTCTTTCATTAATATATAACTTTGATATTAGTAATATTATTGTTATAAATTGTTTTTTATTATGAAATAAAAGTTTGTCACTCATTTATTATTTGTTGGTAGCAATAATAAATTTCCATAAATATATTAATTATTAAATATTTATATATTTATCTTATTATATTTTTTTATTTATCTAAATAATATAAATACTTTCATGCCATATTTATGATAATCCTTAATTATCATGATTATGGTTACTCCTATTCTTCATTTAAATTAGGCCATTGAGAGTAAATTAAGTAAAATATTAGTAATTTTTACTTATTTTTCATAGTAAAACCTTATATTTGGGGGCCTGGTCATAATATTTAAATAAAAGAACTTTGAAAGGATTCAAATTGGGATTATATAATAATCTTAGATCTATTTATTTTGAAAGCTATTGAGGCATTTGGAAATCAATTGTATTGTCTTACATGCGGTTTTTCACATCCTTAGACTTGCAAGAGCTTTCTTTTAGTTACTTTAGTAATTGAAAGAAATATTTAGAAGTTTATATTTTAACTTAATTCAAAAATAATCACATTATTCTATTTATTATTCATAAATTGAAAAATAAAAAACACAAAAAAATTATATTATAAAATAAATAAAAAGCCAGTTTTTTTTCTTTATTTCTCTTATACAAATATAAAAAGCAATTCTTTACATGGAAATTGCCATATATTACCAAAAATAACACTTTTATAAGAAGACTTATATTCATTTGTCTTTTTTAGTTTTTGTAGGCAAACCACTGCTTAAGGATTGGTGGAAGAAACTTTCTAAAGTTCTCAAACACCAGTTATTAATAAGAGAAGAAAAGCTAGGAAATTAGTTTTTCAAGGACCCACCATTTGTCAGGTTGAGTCTATGTTGAAGCAGTAATTAGGCTATTTACAACTAGAACTATGACTGTGACACGTAGAGAAATGATTTAAAATAATAGTTTTTTAATTTAAGATGATGGTTTATAATATAATAAAAGGGTTCTACTATTGAATAATAGTGGTGGTGAGCGCTATTGAGAACCCAGGGTGCAGTCTTATCAGTTGGATTACTATAATAAGAGCTACAATAATTAAAGTTATAATTATACCTGATTATTACCCAAGAGTAAAACTGTTTTTGACAGTTTACTACGTAGGGTATTCAAGAGCAGGATGAGGAAACAATTCTGGCTGTGAAAAGCTTCCTTTTTATCCTGAAATGGGGTAGAAAGGGTGCTAGACCTTTCCATGTAGAGGAAGTGAAGATTTTTTCACTCTCTGAGACAGGCTTGTGGTTTTCAAAGACCTGTATTAACCTGTATTGGGCTCAGATGTGGTTTTGAAACCACATCTGGGCAGTTTTCACCAATACAGGGTGAAAACTTTCATCTGGGGACCTCACAGCCTGATTCTGACGTGTATGACGCGTAGAATGCTGTACAGAAACTGTATGGGACCCCAGTATTGACTGACATATGAGGTGTTGAGCTAAAAACAAGCTTCTTTGTCTATTTGACACCTCATATTCATGATTATGGGACATTATCCCATGGTAAACCTGTATTAGTCAGAATGTGGAATTTTGACCTTAAAACAGCTGTAACTTTGTTGGTTCTTGAAATATCAACCTCAAAGCTGAATAAGTGTGTAGCGCTGTGTGTGTTCTACACAATGGTACCTTATTTGATATGGTTATCATTAAATATGGCAAAGTTATGCCATGTACAAGATTTCTGTACATATGTGTGGTTTAGGCAAAAAGCTGTATTGGGCTTGTTTGCCCCATACCTTCTGCTATAGTTCAGATATGAGGAAATGGATGTCACCATCAGATAGCCCTGATTGTGCTCCTTCCAAAAAGACCCCACTTTAGGTATCTCACACTAAAACTGTAGAAGTTAGATGAGAGGTGAATGTTTTGTTCACCCTTATTTGGCCTGAAATTGACCATAACTTCAGTAATACTGGTGCTAGCTCAGTTTGGCTTGTACCATTGGATAGCCCTGGCTTAGAGCTTCATTTTGAATACCCATTTGATGGGGTTAAGCCTCTTACTCTGTATTTCAGATGAGAGGTGAAAATTAAGGTTTATGCTCAGCAATAACTTTGAGCATGAATAACTTTGTTATTCTTTGCCCTATGGTGATGGGACTTATATTATCAAAAAGAGGTGAGTTTCCCCTTTTGCTTGATTTCTTTTGAGCTAATTTTGCTCAGTTCCATGTTTTGGTGGTATCTTGGCTATACCATTGATTTATGGTATTTTGGCTGTCATGCTTGTGCTCTGGTTTTGAGTCACAGGCTGACATACCCTCCCTCTGTAAAAAAGGCTCATTATTGATGAGACTTTCCTCTCTTCTTGGAGGTATTAGCATGGTTCATGTGACCTTGAGCCAACAATTTTCTTGTTGTCATACCCTCCCTGTCTGGTGGCTTATGTTTCAAACCATCCAGGTGTTTGGTCATTGGTTTCCTCCTTTGGGAATGGACTGAACCAATTTCCTCTATTTCATGGTTCTTAAATTCCACCAAATATTCCTCATGGGGGTTGGGTTCACTGTATGAACTATCTCCACAGCCATTCCCCACACTATCAGAGTCAGATTCATGACCTTCTTGGTCTTTTCTTGTTTCTTCCTCCCTTGCAAATATCTCTTTCCTATGTTTGGGAGAATTTTCTGCATAATGATTGGGTGATTCACAGTTTTGAAATCCTGTTGTGATTTCAGATTCTGAATAATGAGTTTCTTTGGCTTCCAGGGTTGGATTCTCCCTGTTATCACCAGTACTATGGTTATTGTATCTACAAATAGATGTTCTAATCCTTACTTCTTGCAAAGTATTGGATATTTCATCCAGGGTGGATTCTTTGGAGAATCTGCATTTTACTGCATGTTCTAAGTCTCCTGGTAGTTTGATCAACAGTTTGTGATTTCTCATTTCTGTTGTTATATGAGGGTCAATTGCTATTAGCCTTTTTGACTGTCTCAGACACCAATCATAAGGATCTTTGTCCAATGTGTATCTATCATTTCCAAATGAAAGGGTTTTCTGCAATATCCATGTATCATTTCTGTACTTTTGAATTATTTGGCAGCTCCACCATGGCCAGTTGCTTCTGCCATGGATTTCTTTCATTTGTGTATACCAAATACTAGCAGTTCCTTTAAAAGCTGTATTTAATCTAGCAGTAATCCAGTAATCTGGTATACTTGGTACATCAGTGAAGATTCCATCAATATAATGTATGAGTTCCATATGATCATACTCTCCAGTTCCAGAGAGTTTGGGCCAGCTTGAGGCCTCAGGAAGCTGTTTCAAGGCTTCCTTTTCAGTATAAGACATATTATCTTCATCCTGGTATTTTGATGGAAACCTTGCCTTATTCACCAATAAAGAATCTGGTTTGATGTCTTCCTCATGGTATGGGGTGTTTCCAGAAACATGCCCTTGTGATTAGGGTTTCATTTTTTTGGAAGAAATTGAACAATTTGTCAATATCTTGATCCAGGTATTCCCTGTCCCTTTTGCAGTGATTTTGCTCCTCTAAGACTTGATTTAGTCTTCTTTTGGAATCTTCTGAGGCTTTATACAATTCAATATAGTCCTCTTGAAGAGTATGAATAGTTTTGGTTTGTAAGGCATAAACCTCTTGTAACCTTGAAATACTTTCATGGAGTCTTTCAAACTTTTTTTGAGTTTGTTCTACAAATTGGGAAAATTGTAACCATAGAGTATTACTACTCATGGTACTCTCAGGTATCACAACATTGTGTTTCATCTGAGTGGAGATATCATTCCTTATCATAGGTCTGCTAGGTGCATTAGAAGTATTTACAACTGTTTGTTGTTTCTTTGTACTTCTTGCAACAGGTCCAACAATTTCTGGATCATAGGATCTGACTCTTTCAGCCTCTGGTTGAAAGAAGTCTTGTTCTTGCCTTATGATCCTCTTCCTCTCCTGGATTCTATCTTGGATTAGAAAGTATATTGACTCTTGGTCACTGATCTTCTGGTGCCTGAGTGGTTTGAAGCCACTAGGGAGTCTGGTTGGGTTACCAGTCCTCATGAGCCTGAAAGGGTCAGAGTGTGTTACCTCTTGTTCCATTTCTTGTCTATGATAAGTTCTTTGAAGAATATCTCTTTGAGGGAAATCTTCTGAATACTTTCTACAAGTTCTTTGTAGTGGGAATCTGGTTTGAATTCCCTGTCTGCCATTCCCCATTGGAAAAGTTCTTGGAAGATTTGATGGGTTAGAACAAACTGTTCTATGCAATCCATTCCTGGAGGTTTGCTGTAGAAATCCATCTTGGAAGGTGTAGAAAGGTTCATTTTGCCATGTATTATGACTTTGAAAAACTTCAACTTCTCTCTTTTCCAGCCCTCTATTCCAACTGATGGTTTTTTCTCTTTGTAAGGAGTAATCCCTTGGAAATCCAAAGTCTTTGGAATGAGTTGGTATTATTTCTGATTTGTAAAGTGAGAGTTTCAGCTAGTTGATTGAATCCCTTTTTCGTTAGGAATTTATAAGTCACTTTGGACAAGTTATTATTGAAAATATAAATAATAAATATCAATCAACTCTCCCCAATATATACTCTGTATATATTAAAAAAAGATCAATAATAAAATATGTTTTGTATCTTATTATGAATTATTATCATTGAAATTATCAATAATAATGATAATAATCAATTTTTCAGGCCAATTTGGGTGAAAAAATGAATTAAAAGAGTTTTTCTGTAAGAAAAATTCAAGCAATATCTACTTTGTATATATTATGAAAAAAAGATCAATAATAAAATATGAGTTGTATTTTATTATTGAGTATTATCAATGATAATGATAATAATCAATTTTTCATGCCAATTTGGGGAAAAAATGAATTTTCAGAGTTTTTCTGTAAGAAAAATTCAGATAATATATACTCTGTATATATTGTGAAAAAAACAATAATAAAATATGGTTTTTATTTTATTATGAAGTATTATTAGGGGGTGTCAAAGTTACCAAATCCCACACTCAAAATCCCGAGTTTTTTTTTGCCAAAATCCTGCATTAATTTTTTGGGATTTAGGAAATCCCACACCTCAAGAGGTGAGGTATTTTGAGCTACAAAAACACAGGTTTTTTGGTACCAAATCCCGTGTTTAAATACCAAAATCCCGCCTTTAGCTTCCCATAAAGGCACATTTTTCAAACACACAACTCAGTAAGGGCATGTTAAATTGCATAAAAATTTCCTTCTCTCACATAAAATCTAAATACACTCATCATGTATTAAGACATTTGATTGCAAATTGCATTTACTACCAGCCTTCTCTTCATTTACCATGCCCAAGGCATTGCAAAGGTTACCTTTACTTCAGATCTTGAACTCACTTCAGTTCATCGATGCTCTCAACCCTGATAGTGATTCTGATATCCAGGAAGATATAATCTTATTAGATATGATAACATCACAGAGATACATCAATCCTCATAGAAGATATCCATCTCATTACATGTATACAATGAATGATTTACAGACATTATCATCTGAAAAGTTTCAACAGCTATGTAGGACCACACATGAATCATTTGAAAAATTGGTTGCACAAATTCAAGCTGATAAAACCTTTCAAAACTCATCAAAAAACAAACAACGCAATCCTGCCATCCAATTGGCTGTGGCATTATCAAGGCTAGGATCAAATGGAAATTGGGCCGCTTTGGGAAAGATTGGAATGTTGTTTGGAATTAGCCATGGGGCTATTGTGTTGTACACTCAAAGAGTCATCCAGATATTAATGAAGTTGAAGTGCAAAGTGATTGTGTCGCCAACAATAGAACAATGCAGGAAGATGTCTCAAGTAATGCAAGCAGAAGGCTTCCCTGGGTGCATTGGGTTTATTGATGGGAGTCTCATACCATTATCACAATGTCCTCCCAATGATGGTGAAGCGTATTTTGATTGCAAAAAAAGGTAAGCTGTTGAATCTTTATTCTTTATTTCAATCTTACTGATGGTTTACATATAAGGTATTCTATGTCAATACAACTGGTTTGCAATATCAACAAACAGTTCACTGCTCTGCATGTTGGTTGTACTGGGTCACTTCATTATTTGAATGTCTATCAACATATGAAAATAGCACAAGCACCTCAAGAGCTTTATGAAAAGGATCAATACTTACTTTCAGATTAGGCATATGCAAGCTCTCCTTGGGTTGTTCCAGCATATAAGGGAGTTGTAGCACATAATCAAGACAACCGTTCTTTCAATTACTGTCTAGCAAAATCAAGGGTCAGAATCAAGCATGCAATTGGAATTTTGAAGGGGAGGTGGTTTTCTCTAAGGGAAATGCAAAATCAAATGAGGGATAATCATGAAATTGAATATTTTGTTAGTTGGGTTGTATCTTGCATGATTTTACATAATATGTTAGCTCAAATTGGTGATGAGTGGTTTGATTTATATGAAGATGATGATCCACCACATGCGGAAAATCTGGCCAACAATGACATTGGGGAAGATGTGCTATATATGTGTGAAAAAATTAAACCAATTACTTTGGCATGGAAAAATAGTCAATTGTAAATTTCATCAGGACCAATGTTTTATAAACTTAATTTATTGGCATACAATGGAGTGGAGATGTTATTCATAAAATAATAGTATTTACAATTAAGATTTTTTAGTTCTTTTTTAATCCTGCATATTTCTTTCAAAGTACCCATTGACTCTTGAATTAATTTTGGTGGGTGCCATTTTCAAGAATTTGTCACCTACATTAAATAATTTATGGTTTATTTGAAAATAACATCCAAAATGAGTAATTTCGTCATGATTGATAATTTCTGGAGGTGGTTTTGTTGTATGATGAACCATTGTTGATGTCTTCCAAAGAATTTCCATGATGCCAGGTTTTTTTGAAAAATTAATCTCCATTTTCAATTTGGGGAAGTGCAAGCCATGTCCAGAGGGGGTGAATACAGTAGGAAGTGGAAGGAAATCTTTTTTTGATACCAAAGGAAATATACCATAAGTCCAGGCATTGAGATTGTTTAAATCTTTGTGTGGCTTATTGAAAAATCCATCTTGGGTGACAATGACATTGGTAAATGATTTGAATTCTTCCTTGGGATTGGCAGAAGTCCATTTGAGTTGACTGAAATTGGGTAATTGGGCTGCTTCCATTAATGATTGATTTTCATTTGCTGCTAATTTTGAAAAGTGGGAGATTCTTTAGTAAACAAATTTGTCATATTGATGAATCTTGATCCATTGATTGTGATCTGTTTCAATTTGATGAGGAGTTAAACTGGGTTTTCTGGAGTAAACACCTAATAATTTTGTAATTAGTCAGTAATTATTAAGGTAATATGCCAAAAATATCACACACCTGCAGATTTTCCAGCATCAGAACCAGATCAAAACCCAATAGCTTTCATAATGCCACCTTGGAGTTGCTTATTGGTTTTAATTTCTTGTCAATTTTGATATAAGGACATTAATGTTATGATGATGTTTTGCAGCATTTGAGAGTGGCCAGAAGAATTATCAAATGGGGTTATTTCATATATGATGACAGGCAAAAACGGCTTGGATGTTTTATTAATGAGGATATAAGGATGGGGGAGAGTGTTAAGTGATGGAAGTTTTAACCATGAGGCATTGGCAGATTTCTTGTCAATTGAAATTGTTGAAAAGTTTTTAGATTCTTTTTTGGAATGGCCAAGGTGAGACATTATTTGTTTTGAATCATGGATGTGTTGTCTTTGGCTTTGGGTGAGCTTTCTTTTATTATTTAATTTGGTATTATTATCCTCATGATGTTCTATATTTGGTTTAGTTCTAACCATCACATCAAGAGGAGTAATATGAGCTTCATCATCTTTCAAATCATTCTGATGATGTGCTGAGTCTGGTTTAGTCCTAACCATGACATCATCAAAATGATTGGAAGAATGAGAGAGAGGAGGAGATTTTTTTTTGAATTTTAAGGATGATGGAGGGGATGGGAAATGAAATGACATTGCAAAATAAATTCTTATAATTAATCCTCACCTATATGAACAAATAAATAAAAATGAAACAAAAATTAAAATAAAAAATCAATCAAGGGTCAGTAATGATTATTATCCCAAAAAATTGAAAAAAGGAAAAAAAATATCATCAGTAAAAAAAAGATCATTATCAGTAAATGATTTTTGAAATAAAATAAATGAATTAAAAAAAATCAAAAAAAAGATCATTATCAGTAAATGATTTTTCAAATAACATAAATGATTAAAAAAAATCAAAAAAAAATCATTATCAGTAAATTATTTTTGAAATAAAATAAATGATTAAAAAAAATCAAAAAAGAAAATCATCAGTAAAAAAAAATCATTATCAGTAAAAAATTTGTGAAATAAAATAAATGAATAAAAAAATCAAAAAAAAAATCATTAAAATATTATTCAAATTCAATAAATTAATAATAAGAAAAAAAACAACTGAAATCAGTTTGCAAATTCCAGAAATGAAAAATAAAAAAAAAGAAATGTGGATTATAGAAAAAAAAAGATCATCAGTATTTTTTTAATCAAATGATAGAATTAAAAAAATAAAAATTAAAATAATCATTCTAATGGTCTCTGGGGGCCATTGGAATGATAAATAACTAAAAAGACACCAAATCAATTTGGAATCAATTCGGAGAGATTTGAAGGCCTCAGGAGCCTATTTGGGAGGCTCCAGGGTTAGTGAGGTGGGGGGTTTGGGAGGTGGATGATGATTGATGATGGTGATGGGTGGGTTAGTTGTGGATGATGATGGTGATGGGTGGGTGAGTTTGGGAGGTGCAAAAAAATGAATAAAAAAATTTTAAAAGACAAAAAAAAATTACCTATAGAAAAACAAAAAAAAATTAGAAAAAAATGGTTGTGATTAAACAAAAAGAAGAGAAATTCACTTACCTGAATTTTAAAAAAAGTGGGGTTTTTTTTAGAGGGAAGGGTGAAAAGTAAAATTAGAAAAAAATTAATTGAAAATTAAAAAATAAAATTTCAAAAAAAATAAAAAAAAATTGGTGAATTTTTTTTAAGAGGGATGGGTGAAAAGTAAAAATAAAAAAAAATGAAATTTAAGATTTGAAATTAAAAAAAAAAAATAAAAAAAAGGTGTTTTTGTTTTAAATTGGAGGGGTGAAAAGTAAAAATAATAAATAATAAATTAAAGAAAAAAATCAACTTTAAAAAAAAATAAAAATTAAGAATTCAAAATCAAAAATCAACAAAACAAGGGACATTGCCCAATTAAAAGTTGAAACCCTTCAAACTAAAGAATAAAAAATAACCATTAAATTAAAAAAAAACATATAGAAAAAGATGAAAAAATTAAAAAAAAACCATAAAATGACATTTTCATAAAAAAGTAAAAAAGCCATCATTGAATTTGATTTTTGAACAGACTTCATATAAATTCTCAATGCAAAACTTGACTAAATTTTCAAATCTGTCGGAAATTGCAAATAAATTTCATATTGAATTGAAATTGCAAGTTGGTGCCCCAATTATGCATAAATATTGAAATTTCCATTTGGTAATAAAGTGGAGTTAGATTTTATGACATAAGATCAATAATTAAACATAAACATAAGATTTATTGAACAAGCACCACATATAAATTGATCACATTACATATATGTAATAAGTTATTTTTTATTGATTAATGCCAGAATGTGCTCCAGCTCCCTGATTGGCCTTCTTGATGACAATGCTGCTATAGTGAGATCCATCTGGCATTGCTTTTCCTTCAATTCCAATTCACAATTCCACTTTTCTTTTTCAAATTTATATTGCTTTGCATGTTGCTTCTCCTTGAACTCCATTTGCTTTTGCAACTTGACTTCTTCAAACCGTTGCTTTTCCATGTTGCTTGCTTTCTCTTCATTCCACCTCTCCCTGTCCCACTCCAAACAAGCATTGTCACTGGTTTCATGGGCTACAAATCATGAATTTAGTCAGTGGGATTGATCAGAGTAGCCATAAGTCCAAAACATACCCTTTTGCTGTAATTCAAGAAAATTGGCATATGTTGGTGCAAACATATCCATTGGCCTTTTCCTAGAGCCACTCTTGTCATTCAAATTGGGTGTCAATGCTCGATTACGCTTTTGTGTTGAATGCGTTATGGATTTAATTTGCTGTTCAAACAAGAAATAATCAACAATGGATTTCATAAGTATCAGGCTTAAGCATACTTACTGATTCATCTTGAAGGTTTTCCACTTGAACCAAGTCATCTTCATTATGAACCAAAGGAACAAGATTGAGAGGTGATTACAATACATTATTCTCCTTTAAAAAGCACATGAACTTTAATTATCACAGGTAAAAAAGGAAGAGAAAATAACTTACCTTATCCGGCAAAACATCATCATCATCACTATTTAAGCTGTCTTTTGCTTGTGAATCATAGCTTGCAACCGGAGGGACATTGGGCTTGTGGCCAAAGAGCGCATCCATTTCAGCATAGCAAGGACACATGCTTTCAAGCTTTGCACTCATTGACTTTATTCTTTTACTCTCATCTTCTTCCGTTATTCCATCCCCAGTTAAATTCTCAAATTTTTTTGCTGCCATATATTTCTATTTATATGTTGGCCATTGATCTTGGATGCTGCTTTAAATAAGGTCTAGTCAAATATGTAATTTTTTGTTGACCTCAATTGCCATGAGCTGAAATCCATGCTGCTTTGATGAGGGAGGTCTTCCAATAGATGTTGAACCACTAGTACCAAAACATGACTTGAAATTGGCTTTGACTGAAAGCCAATTAATTATGGTTAAATAATCTGTACGTATCAAGTGACCTGATGGATGAGGCAGGCTAGAGGTGATCTTAATATCTGTCTTGATTTGTCTTGCTTTGGATTGAGGCATTATTATATGGATGAAGAAGTATAAATGGACTGTAAGCTGTTCGGTCAGATTGTCCAAAATGGAGTGTAGAAGAATATGTTGTGCAGGTATGAATTGTGAGTACTAATTTGGGTTAGGTTTCAAGCTAAAATCCCAGATTAATGGGAGTTGGTCAAAATACCAGGGGACTCAGTTAAAATGCCATGGGATTTACACATAAAAAACCTGGGATTTAGTGTTGGGATTTGGGGTCCAAATCCCATGTTATTTTAAGGCGGGATTTGGTGACTTTGACACCCCCTATTATTGGGATTATCAATAATAATGATAATAATCAATTTTTCACACCAATTTGGGTGAAAAAAAGAATTATCAGAGTTTTTCTTCAAGAAAAATTCAAATAATATACTTTGTATATATCAAAAGAAACAATAATAAAATATGGATTTTATTTTATTATGAAGTATTATTATTGGTATTATCAATAATAATGAGAATAATCAATTTTTCACGCCAATTTGGGTGAAAAAATGATTTATCAGAGTTTTTCTTCAAGAAAAATTCAAATAATATATACTTTGTATATATTATGAAAAAAACAATAATAAAATATGGGTTTTATTTTATTATAAAAAGAGAATATTTTATAAATATAAATTATATATTTATAATTATTCAAAAATGAAATATATTATTTTTCAAAAAAGGATATGTATACAGCTTTTTTTTATTATGTTTTTTATATATTTTTTTATTTTTGAGTAAAAAAATCAGAATAGAGAAAAACCACGAAATTAATCCCCTTCAGGGCTTCTTATGGTATAAAAAAAGTGAAAATAAGCAATAAACAAGGATAATAACTCTAAAAAGCATGAATATAAGCTAAAAATAGTGAAAACAAGCTAAAATTTCGTCTAAAATAGGTAAAAAACCAGGCCAGGCCCCCAAAATGTCAGGTTGAGTCTATGTTGAAGCAGTAATTAGGCTATTTACAACTAGAACTATGACTGTGACACGTAGAGAAATGATTTAAAATAAGAGTTTTTTAATTTAAGATGATGGTTTATAATATAATAAAAGGGTTCTACTATTGAATAATAGTGGTGGTGAGTGCTATTGAGAACCCAGGGTGCAGTCTTATCAGTTGGATTACTATAATAAGAGCTACAATAATTAAAGTTATAATTATACCTGATTATTACCCAAGAGTAAACCTGTTTTTGACAGTTTACTACGTAGGGTATTCAAGAGCAGGATGAGGAAACAATTCTGGCTGTGAAAAGCCTCCTTTTTATCCTGAAATGGGGTGGAAAGGGTGCTAGACCTTTCCATGTAGAGGAAGTGAAGATTTTCACTCTCTGAGACAGGTTTGTGGTTTGCAAAGACCTGTATTAGCTTGTATTCGGCTCAGATGTGGTTTTGAAACCATATCTGGGCAGTTTTCACCAATACAGGGTGAAAATTTTCATCTGGGGACCTCACAGCCTGATTCTGATGTGTATGATGCATAGAATGCTGTACAGAAACTGTATGGTACCCCAGTATTGACTGAAATATGAGGTATTGAAGTAAAAACAAGTTTCTTTGTCTATTTGACACCTCATATTCCTGATTATGGGACATTATCCCGTGGTAAAGCTGTATTGGTCAGAATGTGGGATTTTGACCTTAAAACAGCTGTAACTTTGTCAGTTCTTGAGATATCAACCTCAAAACTGAATCAGTGTGTAGCCCTATATGTGTTCTCAACAATGGTACCTTATTTGATATGGTTATCATTAAATATGGTAAAGTTATGCCATGTACACGATTTTTGTACATATGCGTGTTTAAGGCAAAAAGCTGTATTGAGCTTGTTTGCCCCATAACCTCTGCTGTAGTTGAGATACGGGGAAGTGGATGTCACCATCAGATAGCCCTTATTGTGCTCTTTCCAAAAAGACCCCAGTTTAGGTATCTCACACTAAAACTGTAGAAGTTAGATGAGAGGTGAATGTTTTTTCAGCCTTATTTGGCCTGAAATTGACCATAGCTTCAGTAATACTGGTGCTAGCTCAGTTTGGCTGGTACCATTGGATAGCCCTGGCTTAGAGCTTTATTTTGCATACCCGTATGATGGGGTTAAGCCTCTTACTCTGTATTTCAGATGAGAGGTGAAAATTAAGGTTTATGCTCAGCAATACCTTTGAGCATGAATAACTTTGTTATTATTTGTCCTATGGTGATGGGACTTATATTTTCAGAAAGAAGTGAGTTTCCCCTTTTTTTTGAAACCTTTTGAGCTAATTTGGGTCAGTTCCATTTTTTGGTGGTATCTTGGCTATAATGTTGATTTATGGTATTTTGGCTGTCATGCTTGTGCTCTGGTTTTGCGTCACAGGCTGACAACATTCAGAATTCTAAAGGTGAGTACCTTTCTTTAAGTTCCATAGAAAGAATAAATTTTTTTGTTTTATCATTTTATTTCAATTATGACTACAAGAAGAGGTTCCCAATACTCCATCCAATCAGATCAAGGTGGACTCAGAAGTTGAAATGATCCCACAAAAGGGAAAAGAAAGGGAAAAATCCCCAGTGGAGCAGAGTCCACACAAAGAAGTGCAATATCCCAAAGGAAAGTCCTAGAAATGCTCATAATCTCTGAATCAGAATTGGAACTAGGTATGAGCAGTTCCAAAATAGACAAATCATATTCAGAGGGCTCAGATAGACAGCTACATGAGCCAGTAAAAACAGTATTACACAGTGTACCAGAACAAAGATTGATAAATGTTACAACAGCTCCACCAAGGATTTATGAACTCCTGGAACATCCTCAAAAAGTTCCACAAAGAGGAGGAAATAGGGAAATACTCCAATGGATGGAATCCACTATCATCCAAACCTTAAATCAAGAACATAAAGGACTGGCACAACAAGAAGAGGGAGAAAATGGAGTAAGAAGCCCCAGTAGCTTCTGCCAAGCAAGCCACAAGCAAGCTAACCTCACCAAGAGGGGAAGAAGAAGAAAAAGAAATGGAGGAAACCGAATTCCCCCAGCTATAGGATGCCATGGACAATGTCTTCAACATGGCCAGAACCTTGATGGAATTTAAAGACAAAGAGGAGCACAGAATGAGACAACCACATTTCCCAAAGGAATAACTCTGTCTCTTGATGTTGTAAATACTTGAAAAGGAATTGAAGATAATATATTACCTCTAAAATACATTCAAGAAAGTCTATTATCATTAAACAAAATAGAAATTAGTATATTATCTTTAACCCAAATCTTTGTATAAAAAAAGAAATAGACAATATCAAATTTATGGATAAAAATAATAAATCCAAAAGTCTAATTGACAAAACTGAGAAATTAATACAAGAACGATGATAGCTGTATAAATACATAAACAATATCAAAGAAAGGACTTTAAAAATAAATTATGACCAGATTATTGATAACTTGACTCAAAATTAAACAAATTATCCATTTCTCTTGAAAACTTTGAATAAAACACTACATCACATCAAAATCTACTTCTTGACCATGTAGAAAATAATGATGAAGCAAGAATAAAGCTTAAATATTATATCCAAAGTGAAATCAGACTTATTACAGAAAAAATGGACAAAATAAATGAGGCTAACTTGAATATGCCAAGGTAGCCAATCCCATTATCCCAAATAAAAAGACTGTTAAGACAAAAGAGGAAATAAAAAATTCCTTAATAACAGACTTAAGCCATCAATACAAAAATCAAGTCTTAATGAAAGAAGGACCTCAACTTAAATAATGGCAAACGTTTGAAGGTGAAGGTGGATATTTCCATATGTCATTCATTAAGACAATTTACATTTTTCAAGAAGATTATTCCATACCAGATTAATTAATTACTGCAATATTACATCAACTATTAGAAAAATATGAAAAAAAGATGGTATTATGGCATAAGACAAACAAATTAAAAAATACCTGGTCTTGGTGGAAAAATGAAATAATCACCAATTGTTAAAATGATGCCTGGAGGTATAAGATAGAAAATGTATTTTTGAACTCCTTTTGTGACCCAGAGAAAGACAAAACCTTAAATTTTTTCCCAAAAAAAGTAGAAATATTAAATGCATTATATCCAGAGATGTCACAAACCATTTTGAATATTAAAATACTCAACAAGTGTGGAAGGAACTGGAACATTCCCTGAGTAGCAGGTTCATAGAACCATTCTCCACAGAAGAATACATCAATGAACTAGAGTAAATTGTGACAAGAACCAAAATTGGCAGAACATGGAAAAAATTGGAAATAAAAACCACAAATAAACCATTTATTAAGAAGGAAAAACCAAAAGAACCCTTTAAACCCAATAACACCAATGGGTAAATAAAATTCCATAAATGTGGTTTTATTGGGAACTGAGCCAATAATTTTCCTAAAAAGGAAAAGACATATTAAATTTTGGAAACAGAAGACCACAATGAAGAAGAATCTGATTCTGAACAAGATACTGAATAATAAGAGACCTTTGTAGTTGATGAAATCAATATAATCAATTAATTCTCAGATCAACAATATTAATTTAATATATTAATTGCTAGATTTGAACTCAAATTTACCACAAAGTGGCATATTTGATAAATGCCTTACAAACATACAGGATTCCAGCTTTCATAGAGCCAAATGTGCAAAAGAAATGGGCTATACTGCTTGTGAATCGATTATAATTATTGTTATGTTAAGCAATCAATAGGAAAGAGTAAATCTGGACACAGGGGCATACTGCACATGTGTTGGAAAAAATTATCTACAAACACTTGTACCATATTGGGAAAATCAACCCATACCAATACAAGGAGTCAAACTTAGTAGTGCAAGTGAAAGCTTGAAACTCCTTGGAATAATTGACTTAACATTGATTTTCCCACACCCCTGTCAATTTATAATAATGAAAGTGGAGTTTGTAGTAATTGACAATTGTACTAGTCACCATTACATACTTGGAAATTATTACTTATCAATTTATGGCATATATATCTCTAACCAAAAAGATAAATATTTTACCATAGGGGATAATAAAAGACAAAAATTTGGCTTCTGGATTGATATTGAACAAATTGCTGTTATTAAACCTGAGAAAAAAACTCAGAGAGACACATATTCATATGTGAACAACTAAAACAGGCAGAATTCAATAATGAATTAACAGAAATAATGAGAGAAAAACTGATTGACCTCTTATATAAATACAAAAGTGCCTTTGCAACTGAAAAATAGCCACTAGGTGTTCTCATTGGAAATGATTTTCATGTCATTCTAAATGTAGATAAACCTTACCCACCCCTGTGAAGAAGACCATCTTATCCAGCCAGACCAAGAGCTAGAGAGGCCTTAGAGGTACACATTGAAGAGTTAATGGACCTGGAGGTTTTAAACAATGTAGAAAATAGTGAACAAGTAGATGTAACTACACCAGTGATTATAGCTTGGCACAACAGTAAATCAAGGATGGTTGGGGACTTTAGAGCTTTAAATACCTATAATATCCCTGACAGATATCCAATACCTAGGATCCATGAGACACTAGCACAACTGTCATAGGCTAAGCTCATTACAGCCATGGATTCCCCTAAAGGTTTTCACCAAAATTTCTTGATGGGTAATTTCAGAAAATTACTGAGGATAATAGTCTACTGTGGAATATATGAATACTTAAGAATGCCATTTGGTATAAAAAATTCCCCTTCTCATTACCAAAGAATGATGAACACTATATTCCCTGAAGAATTATCATAGGGATGGCTGATTATCTATATTGATGATATCATAACTTTCTCAGAAACCTGTCAAAATCACCTGAAAAGACTTGAAACAGTATTAAAGAAGATAGCTCAAGTAAATATTAAAATATCATTAAATAAATGCCATTTTGCATAAAGTGAACTAAAAGCACTAGGACATTTAGTGTCTGGACTGTGTTTGGGCATAGATAAAAATTAAGTATCAGCAGTACTATTAGCTTTTATTTCCCAAACTAAGAAATAAATGAAATAATTCTTAGGATTTTCTGTATATTATAGAAAACACATAAAAGAATTTGCAAACATTGCAAAATCTCTGCATAAAATCTGTGATAAACAGGAATCTTATGAAATAACTGAAGAAAACATTAAATCATATGAGTAACTTGAAAAAGTGCTCACAAATATGATTTCCTCTTAATTCCATATTTGAAGCTACCTTTCAAGCTAAACATAGATTCTTGTGGAGAAGGACTAGGCTCTGCACTACACCAGACACAAATCATCAATCACAAACCTGTTGAAGGATCAACTGGCTTCATTTCAAGAAAAATTAAGCCAACAGAAGCAAGGTATGGAGCAATCCAAATGGAATTCCTTTCCTTAGTGTGGGCTTTGGAAACGTTTCACTATTATTTAGATGGAGCAGTCTTTGATGTGATTACAGACTGTAATTCTGCAAAGTCTTTATTAAACATGAAGACACCAAATAGAAATATTCTGAGATGGAAGATTTCTATCAAAGAGGATAGAGGAAATTTTACTATAATTCACAAATGTGGAAATATTAATAAGAATTTTGATTGCCTTAGCAGATGGGCTCTAGCAAATACACCCAAAAACACAGCATGGGTTCCACAGGAGGAAAATCATATAGAAGGAATATGTGTCAAAGACATTGGAACAGATCTATTTAATAAAGTTAAAGAAAGCTTTAAGATGGAAAATAATTGTCATATTTTATGCCAACTCTTAACCAAATATTTCAAATACTCATAATTATCTTCTATGCTAGATAAATTTTGGAAAAATTCATATGATGGAGGAAGATTCCACCTTCTTGATGGAATTCTCTATCATAGGATCAAACACACATTGTGGTATTCCATACCATATCATCTGAATAAATCTTTTTTTGAGGAGTGAAAAGCAGAAGCACCCTTATGGGTAGCCTCTGTTGGAAGCAAAAGCAAAGAATAATTCTCCTAGTTGGTGAGGTTATTCCTTGTGTCAATAAAAATGGCCATGTCATTTGTTCAAGCCACATTGAAGACATAAAGAAAGAAAATTCATTAAGAAAAATTAAAAAATGCCAACATTTTGGAAAATCCTTTTAAAGTTTGGAAAATACCTGCAACTTAACCCTAAAATGGAATTAGTTTTCAGCCCATAAGATAGCCTTGAAATCAAAAATTCTACAGTTAAAAAAGCAGAAGAAAGATAGATGTACAGATTACATAAGCAGGAAGGAGTTAATAAAGTATTGGTAATCAGATTACTTAATTAGTACTACTTAGGGAGCTAGGGGATACAGGTACCATGCAGGATTAGTAGTCAAGCTCAAAAAAGCACCAGCAAAAATACCACAAATTAGTAAGCAACCAAACAGATTATTCAATGATTTACATAAGTGAAATCATTTAGGTGGGACCACCAGAAAATAATTTTCCCAGCCAAAAGAAAGTTGAAAACTTCCAAGTCCCTCTTTTTGAACACCTCCCATGGAGAGCCCAAAAATTATAAATAGAGGGCCTATCTCCCAAAATTTTTCCTCTTTCCCTAATGCTTTTTATCCCCCTCAAAAGTGGAAAGTGGATTCAAATTTGTCCCTGACTATCAGGTTAACTAGTCTACAAATATATAATTCCATTATATAAAGGATACAAAGGTCTTATATAATAGTCTTAAAATGAAGAAGCTGTCTTATAGTAAGAATTATTATCAAAAAAGGAAACCTTATAATATAATTTTATTATATAAAAAGGCTAAAAAGGGCGTTTATGATAGTGTTATAAGCTTCAAATAAATAAAATAGTATTATAAAAAGAATTTTACCTTATTATAAGCAATCAAAGCTTTGAAGAAAAGAAAGAAGGGTCATTTAGTTGTTTTATTAAGAGATTATCAATATTATTTTATTTTATCAAGTTATACCTTGGTTACTAAAAGTAAATTTTATTAATTATATAGGAAAATACCTATTATAGGAATACAATAGTGTTATCTTATTAAAAAGAGAAGAATTATTGTCAAATTAAATGATCAAAGAGTGGCTATGACTTAGTCTGTTCATATCAGAACTTTATTCAATAATAAAAATCATAAATTATAAAAGAAAGTGCTTGATTGTTTGTTTTAGTATTATTATTTGCTTAGTGTCTCCAGATTATATTTAATTACTGTTGTAGTAGTGTTTTGTGTTATTTTTGCTAATTTTTTTTCTGTTCGTTAATTAAATAGTGTTATATTCAAAAGGTGAAAAAAAATATTTTGAGATCAAGAAAAGTATGATAGAGTCTGTTTAATACACTTTTCTGAACTAGCTACCATAAATAAATAAATTGATTGTAAACTTGAGTTAAGATAATTTGCCATTTTTTTAGAAATGGCAGTTCAGATTACTCTAACACACAAGAAGAGCAAGGGTTACAAGCTTTAACAGCAATTCAAAACTGTTTTCTTGCAATTTCCCCTTCCAGTTACTGCCTCATTTTTATCCCACACAAGAGGAGTTCCCACAAAATGTGTTATGACCTTGACAGATATAGTTTTAAGAAATACTATACTACATAAATACAATGATAGTGTTGTTTCTGGAAATATCTCAGAAGATAGGACATTAGAAAGGGTGAAAACCTGCTCTTGGTAGACAAATTGTAGAAAAGATGTTGCAGAATACTTCCAAATGTGTGACAGATGCCAAAAAGAAAATAAAGCTACAGGAAAGAAATTTGAACTAATGATCCAAATACAAGAACCAAAGTCCCCATGGGTAATAGTCCATATGGATTGGGTGACAGCTTTACCTCCAGGAGAAGATAGAAGCTTTAATGTGTTCCTATTTTTAGCTGATAATTACAGCAAGACCCCAAAGCTCTTGCCATGTCAGAAAGATGACACAGTCATGGACACAGCTATAATATGGAACAAAGCTATTAGCCAGAGGGGCGTATTCCAAAATATCATAAGTGATAGAGATTCTAAACTTACTTCAACCTTATGGACAAATCTCTGTGACTTATTTGGCACAAATGTATTATTCTCAACAGCATATCACCCTCAAACTGATGGACTAGCAGAGAGAATGATACAAACACCAGAAGAAATCATCAGAAGTTTCTTTGCTTATTTCCTAGAACTCAAAGCCTCTTATGGCTTTAACCATTATTAGTGTACCCTTATATCATCTCTTGAGCTGTAATATAGATTATCAATTCATTCTTCAGCTGTTAAAACACCTGAAGCTCTAGAGAAAGGTTGGAACTCAAGACTACCTTGTGGCACTCTCAAAAAGGACTTGGTTTATATACATCCAACAGCAAGCAGTCTTAAGATAATGATTTACAAATAAAGACATAATGAAAATGGATGTATAAAAGATTCTTTCAAATATGAAAAGGAAAGATGGGAAAAAGTCAAAAGCCACCTGATTTTAAGATAGGAGACTTAGTCTTAGTACCAACTTTGAAATTTAATAACATTGAAGGACCAAATAAACTCAAAGATTCCTTTGCAGGACCTTTTATTATGCAAGCCCTGAATCGCCCTAGTTCTGTACAGCTTGAATTAACAGGTGAATTGATTAAAAAGCACCCAAATTTCCTTGTAAGCCTGATAAAACCTTACAGCTCAAGTTACAAGTAATTATTTCCCCTAAAAAATAAATGACCACTTGAAATTCCCCTCTAGAAGGAGAAGAAAAGAAAATTGTGAAATTCCTTAAAGAAAAGAGGACAATAAACAAAAAAGAAAGGGCATAACTTTTGAGGTACAGAAACCCAACTCAAGAATATTGATTGTTAATTGAGAAAGATATGGCTAAGGCTGACAAATTACTAAGGAGATTTAGACATAAAAGAAGACCTAAAAAATAAGTAAATTAACCATTATTGAGCTTCAAGGCCAAGAAAGCCTATTGAAGAGGTAGAAAAGTGAATGATATCCTAATTATCTATAACATATTGTGGTACAATTTATTTTTTTGGTATATAATGTGAGCCTTTGAGATATGATCACATATCTAAAAAGGTCACAAAACAACATTCTTAATCTTATTTTAATAATAAGAATCGAAATTATAATCAAATAACTAAAAATTCCATATAAAGGCGTAAATTATTTATTAGTTCAGACAACAATGAATTAAAATTTGAAATCAATTACACCATTGGATTCCCCATCAAAAGCTACATATATGAAATCTTCACGTCATATCTTCAAAATCAATACTTACTGAGATAGCTTGGGTATATGCACATTTATGATAAGTGCATATGTACATGTTTTCTAGCTCATATATTTTGAATTACACAAGATAAGCAGTTGATTCAAAATATATTTACCACAAAATAGCTTCAAGAGGAAAGGTATAAGCTTTATTTTGCAAGCTATAAACAAGGTTAAAAGCTATAAGGAGATATTTGACAAAATACAAAAGCTGTTGACCACTTTAAATTAAATGTGGTCCAAGCTTAAAAGAGGAAAATATTCAGATTCTACTAGCTCATTCCTAGAAAATGAAATGATTTTTATTATTATATTCAAGGTAAAACTCCATGAATTCATGGTTTGGACTCTAAAATAGTAAGTTTTGACAGAAAAGTAGAGTTGCAAGAAAAATCATCAAAAATAGAGTTTTTATGATGTAATAAAATCCTCTTGAAAGGTTAGTGAGTATGAGCTAAGCTATGGCAATTAGCTATCTGAATTCCTTTATTTTCAATAAATTCAAATTTATTAAGGATCAAAGTTTAGGCTCAAAACCTATCTTTATGATCATCAACTCTAATCTTATTTTGAGCTTAACAGTTTAATATGAGATGATCCTGGTATATAATAGTATTTTATGATTAATAAATACTAAAATCTGCAGAAATAAATCATTCTCCAAGCTTATTATTTGGTTAAATTAAATTTATAGTGATAACTCTGAAAAATGGTGTAATCATGAGATAAAAAGGTTCAATAATGGTTTAATCATCACAAAACCTTAGAAAACTGATAAATTTCAATGGATGCAATTATCACAGGTCTACTAGAAGGTATCTGATCACTATAAAGAAGGATATTTACTATAAAAGTACCTCTTCTTCCTCTGTTTCCCCCTCAGAGGCAATAAATACAATAAAAACATACATTCAAAGGTAAAATTCTTCATTATTTAATATAAAGCTCCTATATTATTGAAGACCAAGGCTGTATCTTATAGTAATCACTACTTCATATCTGATGACATCAAATTTTCATTTTCATTTTCTCATTTCTCTTACAATCTCTAATTCAACATGAAAATAGAAAAATTTGAAATTTCTTCTATTTTTCATTTTAAATAAAATTGAAATAAGTTTTCTTTTCATTATTAGGAATAAATGTATCTAAAACTATCATATTAACTCTTAAAGATAGGTTATTCTCTATTATTAATCTTGAGAATTCCTTTTTTTAAATAAATAGTATTTATATTAATATACAGCTATAATATTAAGAATATTATTGCTATAGACTTTTTTTTATTATTAAATAGAAATTCTTTGGTAACAATAAAAAATTTACATTCCATAATATTAAGTATTAAATATTAATATATTTATCTTATTATACTATCTTTATAATATAATAAGCATTGTTTTATCCATTTAAATAATATAAATAATCTTACACCATATTTATAATATTTTTTTAATTATATTATTCATTTAAATTAGGACATTCAGTGTACGATAATTAAAATATTAGTAGTTCTTACTTATTGTTTCATATTCAGACCTTAAAAATTGTGAATATTCTTTCTTGATGATCCATTGATCTGCGTGATTCAATTTTCTCCTTTTCTTTTTCTGATAATTCCTGTAATTTATTGACAAAATTAGGTGAAATTGTCACAATTTATTCAATGGTCAGCTTGATCTTTTGCTGCATAATTTTCACAATAATTTCGTCAATTTATAATTTTGGTTCAACGTTTTTCTTTCTCTTTTCTTCTTTATTAATATCTTCATCTTTATAATCATTGGCAATATTTCCAATTTCCTCCTCAGCTTGGTCTGGTTTGGGAATATTGTAATTTTGGAAGTTTGTGGGTATGATGACTCTTTCTTCCTCTTTTTCTTATTTGATTTAAGATCCTGGAATAGATTCTTTCTTCTTTGGCTCTTGATTTTTAGCATGTCTTTCCATTCTTTTTTTAGTCTGTCTTATTCCAATGTGTTATTCAAAGGAATAATTGGTTGATGAAATGGCGGGTGGTTTCCAATTAAACCAATATTCAACATGTGCAATGATGGTTAGTTTCTCTTCTTATTTCTTTTCTGGGGCCTTAAACTCTTTCTCTGGCTTTGGTTTGACAGTGGGCTTATCCATAAATTTCTTGTTCAGCTCTTCTTTTTATTTTGAAAAATTCCTCAGCATGTCCTTAAGGCTTTCATTTCCTTCCATAGGTACTCTCTGATAATTGGGAAGAGGTAAGATGCTCATTGGGGTCTGACAATTCTTCTGTCCAAATCTTCAGAAATGTGAGTTCATATCATTTCTTAAGAGATTTCTTACTTGCATTAAGCACCTTTGATGAATGGCATTAGAGTCATTTGTGCTGGTATGTATGGTTTGTAATTAGTGTATGAAAATGGTGGGAAGAAATTTCTTGTCCTGTATGGTTTATTATTTTTTCTTGATTATTTTCCACTGTCTTCTTGGTTGGTTAAAAGCTTCTGAAATTTTTTTGAGTTTATTTAAGAATTTTTTAACAGATTCTTTCCCTTAATTTCTTTGTTGACGCTCTTGTTGATAAGGATTTTTGATTTTGTGGGTGAGTTCTTTGACTTATTCTAAAACTTAATTCCAGCTTTCATCCTCAAACCTTGTATTATTTTATGGAGGTTTTGGTTTAGAAAATTATTTTTTTGAATGAGTGCTTTGGCCTCCAAATCCTGTTCAATGTATAATTTCAAAATATTCAATCTTGGAATTATTTAACCTCCATCCAAAGCTTGAACCATAGCTCTGTCTTTTATCATTTCTTTTTAAAACAACTCTTGAGCACTAATAAAGAGGCTGGCCAAAATTTCTTATTTATGGTTGATATTGCCATGAATAGATTTGAATCTTTTGAGGTAACTCATGATTGCTTCATCTTTCCCTATGAACTTCCCATATTGTGTCATGTTTCATATTTCACCTCTTGATTAATTTTTTGTGAGTAATTCAGCAATTGAGGATAATCTGCATCTTCTTTCAGGAGAGACTTTTCCTATCTTCTTTTTGTTTCTACCTTCAATTTCTGTTAATAATCTTTTGCACATTCTTTCAATATGATAGCTGATCTCCTCATATTTTGTCCAAAATTCTATTTTTTTTTCTTTCATTACATCTGAAACTAGCTCCTTCAATTTCTGGAATATCTTTCACTTTTTTGATAAATCATTCAACATCCTTTCCATCAAACCACAAGTTAGAGTCCTTAGCCCTGATACCATTGGAGTAGTGTTTCTTGGAATTTCTTGATGTAATAGATTTGGTATTTGGGAAAAAATGTTGACTAATGTTGATAAATTACTTTTTCTTTTTTCTGTATATGGTATTGATGTGGACATGAGTCTTTGATGAGCTAAATGTGATCCATGTCGCCTAAATGATATTGGAAGGGTGGTCTGTTCTTCTAGTGAACTATTCTGAGGAGTATAGCTTGCTTATTTATTTTTTCCTTCCTTTTTGATTGGTGCTAGTAATTCTTATTTAATTTCTAATATTTTTTGGTGAATTATTCCTGTTGTAGACATTTCTTCCTACCCTTCAACAGTTTCTTCCTGGATTTGTTCAATACTTACAGGTAATTTTGATGATTAAAGTTTATCTAATTTTAACTGGTTTATTTTTTCCTTTTTTCTTTAATTTATTTTCTGGTTTTATTTTTTTCAAGGGGATCAAGTAAAAATTTTCCAAAACCTTCAAGTCCCTCTTATTGGTTCTTGGTGTTTCAATTGTAAAATAGGAATATAGTCTTGATTCTGTCCCCCAATTCTGTTCCTTTCTTGGGAAAATAACAGCAATGGTCAGAGTGAGTTGATAATTGAGATTCTGCATATGATTATTTTTTCTGATTTTTATTGTTTTACTCTGGATTTTATTATAATGGTAATTTTTGTGGAGTATTATTTTTGGGTAGATTATTTTTGATTAATTGATTATTGGAATCTGAAGTTAAAGGGTCATTGTTGGGACACAAGATGTGGGATTGGAATTAGGCAATACCTGGAGGGGAAAATCACAGGTAACTAGTTTTGAATTTCCAATAGCTCCTTTAACCAATAGTGGTAAGGATGTATTACATCCCCCTCCTAAAATACTGAACAAAATCTTCCTTGGAGGTCACAAACCAAAATGATAAAATTGAGTGGCTTTACAGCTGAAGAAAACAAAACTTAGAAGTCTCACATCAGACCCATTCAATATTTCATAAGAAATATAATGTCATTAATTCGGTCAATTTTGAAATTTCAATGAAATTCTTGTCTGTATGATTTTGATTTTTGAGTAAATCTGGGTGAGAGGTCTCCTTTTGGTGATAAAATAGTGTTAAGATTAGCTATTTGGGAGTTTCTGGGTAATTTTAGGAATTTTCATAAGTCTAATTCTGTTAATATAAATTAATAATAGAGCAAGATAGTTTTTTTCTTAAGGTTTTGATATTTTTTGAAAGTTTGTAATAATAAGATACATATTATTTGTCAAATTTGGAAGGTAAGATTCTTTGATATTTAATATTTGCAGGGGTAAGCTTATTTCAAATCTTGATAAATATTGTTTCCTTTTACTGGATAAAATATTTTTAATAGAGCAGTACCCCCAATCTTGGATACTGGGTTGATTTATCTTCAATACTAAGATTCTAATGGGAAATTTTCAATACTATACTTCCACTGAGCCTAGCTATTGGGCAAGTAAGTTTTCTATAATAAGCTTTAGTACCTCTCAGGTGAGGTATTCCTTATTCCTGTGCTTATAATGTGCATGGGGGAGAGAGCCCATCTATTTAAACCTCTTTGGAGCCCAGGGGCCCTCCATGGAAGCTGATATTTTGATTTAATTCCTCCTTATTCCATCATGTTAATTTATTTTTGGTGAAGACCTTTCTTGCATGTGTGAGATGATTTAAGGTTTGGTGGTAATTTTCATTCTGCACAGCCTCCATTTTTAATGTGAATCTATTTTTTGGTGAGCTGGTTATGGAATCATCGTCTGGGAGTTTCTTTGCATGAAATGAGGTTATTTTATTTTTCTGGGGATTTTTCTTTTGCAAAGCCATTTTTTCTGTAACATGATATGCTTTTGGTGGGGGGAGTATCACATGATGACTGTGTATTTCTATTGCATATGTCACATTCAAGGATTGGTAGAAGTGGCTGTGTTTCTTCTTTTTGAGGTTTGAATTGAGGACAAGTAATTATTTATTGCACTTATGAATTCACGTTTCTGCATGATATGATGTCATCTTTTAGCTTGACACATTCCGTACATAGTCCTGTGGTTAAGATGTAAATAATGCCGTGTACCACATGAAGCTTTTTTTATTACTTGCATGAGGTGATGAGTTTTGTAAAGAATTTTGAGCTTTATTTATCATGTGCCAAACAAGGTGATTTATTTTGTTTAATAAACTTTGATGGCTTTGTCCTTCTAAATTTGGGACTATTTTAAATTTCCAAGTGCAGTTACTGTGGATATAAGATAAGATATTTCTGTGGCCATGTTTGGAATTACTTTCAGGAATTTGATTGGTTTGAGCTTTGAGGAATTTGAATCTTTTGTGTCTGAATGAAATGTGGCAGTGTAATTTGTGTATGTTTAGTTTCTTTCAGAATGCGTCCAGTGGTTATAAGAGGGATATTATTTCTAGGGTGGTGCCTTGCTTGTTGTGACTTGACTTTTACATATTAATTATTAAATTTGATTTATTTTTTTAACACATACACTACCCTTCGGTTCCTGTTCCATAGGTTCATGAATAAGCTGCAACTTCTTGATTTAAAGCTGAAATTTCAGTGTAATAATTGAATGTAATTCTGCCTTTGTTTGAAATTTATTGCTGCTGTTGGGTACTATGAGCTTGATCCTGGTTAAAAAATGGTATGGAACAAAACAGTGTGTATATTTTCTATACAACCTCTGAAGGAACCCATAATTATTAACTAATCTATTTCTCTTAGTATCCTAAATTTTTACTATACACATAAGTGTGAAAAAGTGTTAATTAGTCTTGGCTATCTAGTTCTGCAACAGGTATGCTAGATATGCTCTTTGCCCTCCATATTTCTTCTATTATTGACTATTCTATATTTATACCTGTTGTTTTAGTTCCATTCAAGTGCCTGAATTATTATTCTATATTTTTTTGTTAACCATTTAGGTACTTAAGTTTGTCTCACTATCTTAATTCTTTCTTAAAGGTTAATCCAAAAAAAATTTATTTAATTGAACATATATCTTCCTTTCTCCATATCCCTGTATAGCTTGAACTTTTTATTTCACTTCCTCAGATGATGACATAAATATGACCTCCCTTGTTATATCTTCCCCAAAGATTCCACAAACTTCTGCATATTCTTTCCCCCCTTGTATAGAGCTCTCAGCTCAATTACCATTAAATACAATGTTGTAATCCTTGACTACTGGTCTCTCCTCTCTAGTGGCTCCCTGATTTCATGATCTTGGGATATTAGGTGTTTATTCTTGCACTCTCCTTGAGGAATATGATCTTCTTGGTTCTTTTACTGGAATAGAGCTTTCTCTTGGCCCAGGTGTTGGTGATATTTGTGAATATTCTGGCTTCACACTTCTTGATAATGCTGGCTCACTAGGGCTATTCCTTGGTGTATTTAGTGTTCATTTTCTTCTTTTTCCTTGTTTACTGGCTTTAACTAGAAAAATATGTTTTATTTTCTTCATAAAACTTTGTATTTTCATGCTTGGACCCTCTTCTTCATGTTTGCCTTTATATTTTACCTATACAGTATCTTCTGGCAATGGTTGTAGTTTTTATGTTAATTTTTAATCCATTTTTTCTACTTTGTATTTTTTCCTATGAAATTTTCCTTATAAATGTTTTCTTCATTTATGAAGCTGTATTAGGATGAAAAATAATTCTTTTAACCTTTTCTCTTTTTTGTTTTGTTTTTGGTGATGGTTTAAGATTACTATATCTTCTTATTGATTCCTGTCCTGGCAATTTTGATTTTTGTATTAGTAATTTTCAGTTGTATGATAAATTGTATTTTAATTATTATTATTATTATGGTTTCTTTGGGCTATTACATCATTAGAGGTCTTATAATTTCATTTCTTTTGAAATAAAGCTGAATATAATCTTATTAGATTAAAATCTGGCTGCAACTGTTGGGACAACAGATGTGGGAATTCCTCTTGTGTGGAATAAAATGAGGCAGTACCTGGAAGGGTAAATCACAAGAAAAAATTGAATTGCTGTTGAAGCTTGTAACCCCTTCTCTTCTTGTGTGTCAGAATAATCCAAACTTCCCTTCCTAAAATATTCTAAAAAATATTAAATTGAGTTCACAATCCATTTCTTCATTTATGATGGGTAGTTCAGAAAATTTTATTTAACAGACTCTATCAGACTTTTCTTGATCTCAAAAAAAATTAACCTTTAAAATACAATAAAATTAAATTAAGTAATATAATACTAGCACAATCACACAAAATGCTACTAAATAAATAATTCAATATAATCTGGAGACACTGCACTAATAAAAATATTAAATCCAACAACGAGAATCTTTTTTTAAATTATTTGTGTTTTTTATGTAACAAAATTCCAATGTGACTATACTAGGTAGGAGCCACTCTGCTTTTTCTACTATTAAAAAACTGTATTAATGTGATAGAGTTTTCTCCTTATTACTAAAAACTGTCCTTTTAATAACCAAAATATAAAGTTTCTAAATGATATAGTAATGAAATGTTTTCAATATATGATATTGAAATGATTCCTTTTTTAAAATCTTTGAGGGCTGGAAATAAAGTGAAACTCTTGTATAATATTATTATTATATCAGTTTGATTTATAAAATTATCATAATCCTTTAAATAATAAGATTATAATATAACACTTGTTTTTAAGATGAATTCATAATATTTTTATATAAATCCTATTTATCCTTTCCATAAGAAAATTAAATTATAATTTATTTTTAATAATACTTCTTTGTCCTTATAAGCCTATCATATGGGGAATTTTTATCCTATACATAATATAACTATACATTTTTAGCCTAGTTAACCTGATAATAAGAGATTGATTGAAATCCATTTTCTACTTTTCAAGGGAATAAATATAATGAGGGAGAGAGAAAACTCTGCGGAGAAAATCCTCTTATTCATAGTTTTTGGTCTCTCTAGGGGAGGATTTCAGAAATATGGACTTAGAATTTTTCACTTTCTTTGGTCTGGGAAAGTTCTTTTGTCAGTCTAAGTCTATAATAAAGTGATAATGAAGGTATATACAACTCTAACTATGACTTTGGAATGAATAAGAAGTATTCAAAAAGGCTTTGTTTTAAATATATTAAGGGCTTTACTAATAAAATTAGTGGTGGTGAGTGCTACTGAAAGCCCTGGTTGCAGCTTTACCTGTTGGGTTACAATAATAAAGACTACAATACTTAAGTTTAAAGTATACCTGACTTGTTTTCCAAGAGTATAACTGTTTTGGACAGCTGTACTATGTAGGAATTTAAGAACAGGATGAGGAAACCTTTTCTGGTGGAGAAAAGGCCTCCTTTTATCCTAAAATGGGGTGGAGTGGTCCTCTAGACCATCCACCTAGAGTAAGTGAAGGGTTGTTCACTTCAGAATACTGGTTTGTGGTTTCTACAAATCCTGTATACACTGTATTGGGATCAGATGTGGCTTTGAAACCACTTCTGGGCAGTTTTCACCAATACAGGGTGAATATTTTCATCTGGGGACCACACAGCCCTCTTCTGAGGTGTATGACACATAGAGTGCTGTCCAGAACCTGTATGGGGCTTAAGTAGTGAATTAACTATGAGTTGGTGAAGTATAAACCAGCTTCTTCATCTATTTGAAACCTCATAATCATGGTTGTTGGATATTATCCCACAGTGAAAATGTATTAGCCCAAGTGAGGGATTTTGACCTTAAAACTGCTATAACTTTGTCATTTTTTGGATATTGAGCTCAATGTTGGTTCATGATGTAGCCCTGGATGGGATCTACACAATTGTACCTCATTTGGTATGGGTAACATTAAATATGGCAAATTTATGCCATGTACAAATTTTGTTATTCATACATATGATTTTCTCAATATCTGTATGGAGCTTATTTGCTCCATAACTTTTGTTCTAGATGGGATGTGTAGAGATTAAAGGTACCACCACATAACCCTTATTTTGCTCATTCCAAAAATACCTCACTTCAGGTATCTCACACTAAAACTGTAGAAGCTAGATTAGAGGTGAATATTTTGTTCACCCTTATTTGACCTTATTTTGGCCATAAATTCTGTAATTTTGATGCTAGCTCAGTTTGGCCAGTACCATTGGGTATACCTGACCTAGAGACTCAATTTGAATACCCATTTGATGGGCTTAAGTCTCTCCCTCTGGATTCCAGATGAGAGGTGAAAAATAAGGTTTATGCTCAGCAACAACTTTGAGCAGGAATAACTTTGTTATTCCTTGTCCTATGATGGTGGGACTTGTGTATTTGGAAATTGGTGGTTTTTATCTTTCTTTTGATCCCTTTTGAGCTGAGTTGGCTCAGCTCCATGTTTTTGGTGGTATCTTGGCTTTACCATTGGTTTATGGTATTTGTGTAAGGTTTGTCTATGAAACTCTTGATAATAGTAACAATATCAAGAGTACTATGACTGTCCTCAGTAGAAAAATATAATATAACAAAATATTATAACCACAAATTAAATATGATTATTGAAATAATTATATCAAAAAAATAAATCTAATTATTATTTTCTAATATAATAACAAAAAAATATTAATAATTATAATAAATTATAATTATTCTATTATTGTTATAGTCACTGACATTTGTAACAATAAGAAGTGTAAAGCTCTTAATGAGACAATTACACGTGGAAAATATATATATTTTTCAACCACTTATAAATAATACGAATATTACTCATAAAAAGAAATTATAACACACACTGTGCAGATATAATTCTTAGAAAAAACTAGTAATAGATAAAAGAATTATAGAATTTTAGAGAAAAACTTACTTATGATATATAATTAATACAACAATTCAAATACAGCATATATTATATTAAATAATTATTATAAGTGAAGAACACGCCAAAAAACAATATTTAAAAGATGAAACAACTTTTCATAATAAAAGTATGATTTAAAAAGTTTTTAAAAGGAATTTGTGGATTTTAAAAGATATTTCAAGACAATAATTTTATCAAATAAAATATATTATTGGTGATTGCAACAATAATCCAATTTCTATGATTTCAATTCTTTAATTTAGGATTTATAAAGAATAAAATACTTAAGAAATATTTTAATAATAAGATTGTATATATAATAAAGCTTTACCTGTTTAAATGTCTAATATAGTTGGATTGGATTGAATTGATGGACAAAAACAGTGATTAATAGACTCTTTTTATGTCTGCAGAGCAGCTCTCATGATTCATAATGCATATAGAGGGCGTCCTCAGGTCAAAACTGAAAAACCATGCTCAAAAATAAGGTTCTTAACTTAAGGTAACTTATTTTTAATTCCAATTTAAAGTTACTGATGTTATTCTTAACTCAAAGTAACTTTAATCCTCATTTAATTTGATTATTTTAAGTTTTAGTATAAAACAAGTTTCTTCATATTAAGTTTCATCACATAAACAACTTAAAACTAAAGCTTCACGTAAAAATCCCTTAAACTAATTTTTAATTAATTTCTAAAGAAATCTTAATTTTCTCTAAGTATAGCTAAAAGAGTAATTTTACAGGATAATTACCAATGAAGCCTTCTTATATAAGATACTTGAAATTAAATGTATACACGGATAGCATTGAATTGTAAGCTGTGTGTAATTTTCAAGCAAATCTATTCATACTTGGATTTTTAATGAATTTTTGAAGTTATTGCTATTTATCCACCTAAAATAGCAATACACACCAAACCTGAACTTTGGATAAGGTTTTGATACTTGTAAACTTAAATTTTTAAGCTTAATTAAGCTTTGACAGCTATCAAAACTTCAATTTCAAGCTTGAATATTGGGATTTACCCTTTGGCAGCTTCAAATTCCTGTCCAAATTGGGATAAAACCAGTTTAAACTTTTAGGTTGGATCAAAGTCTAATCTTAAAGTTTAAATAAGCTTGAAAATCCTCCAATACAGGTTTAAAACCTCAATTGAATCCTTGCAGATCCAAAAAGCTGGGTACTCCATCTTGTTTTGCTCTCTTTGAATGGATTTTGCCCTTTTATTTATTTAAAGCCATACTATGGTCTCAAACAATTTCAAATTGAGCTCACGCAGGATTTACATCCTGTATGGCAAATCCTTAGCCAATTCAGTAAATATACACAACACCTCAATTTCAACTCAAATTTTGGTAAATTTGCATAAACCTTATGCAGCTTTAAATTTAAGCTTAAATTTAACAATTTTAAAAAAAATGTTAAAAAAAGTTACATTAGTACTTTGAGATTCTTAAATCTTCCAATAACTTAAGAAATAAGAATTTTTGGGTATAACACCCTATGGGTGTACCCTAGGTTATTTTTGGTGTAGAATCCAAAAATGACATAATAATTATAACTTTGTTTATCCAAACAAGAGTGGTACCTTTTTTTTGTTATTTTTCATTTTAATTTAAACTGAAAATGCTTTTCAAGACTAAATCAGCTGTATATAAAGTTATTTGTGGCCTTATGGGTATGTCATATCTACCTCACAAGCTCACAATTTGGCTGTTATGCTTGTGCTCTGGTCTTAAGTCACAGGCTGACATACCCTCCCTCCAAAAAAGGCTCATCATTGATGAGACTTTTCAGTCCTCCTAGAGGCTCTGAATCTCCTTAGATGAAGGTTTCCATCTGGTATGGCCTCTTCTGCCAACCATTTATTATTTTCTGCTGTCTGGTCTTTAAATCTGACCAAGTACTGTCTCTGGTCTTTACCATTCAGTCTAATCTTCCTGGCCTTGATGATTTTTTTCACAGGGCCAGTGCACCAGGGGGATTTCAATTGGACCTTCCTGCAAGTCCCTTACAAGGATCTTGGTTTATATCTCCAAGTTAACTCAGCATTAACTCATATCATATCTACATGTGTATCTCAATGTTAACTCATCCTTAACTTCAGTCATATCTCCACATGTATCTCCAAATCAATCCATTCTTCACTTTTTTCATATCTCTGTAGAGGTCTTACACATTATGAATACGGTATGGTATTTCTGATGCCATTAATGCCATTTATGGCATTAATAATGCCACATTAGCAATGTAATTAATCAAATTAACAATGCCACAAATGGCATTTTTAATGACACATTAACAATGCAATTAATGGCATTGTTAATGTGGCATTATTGATGCCATAAATGCCATTGGATCCATAGTTTGGTTTTATTTTTTATTTTGGAGAGTTGTTTGAGATAGGAATGATAATTAGAATAAATTGATTACTCCTACCTTGGTAGTACGATACTTCTGTATTGTCAAAGAAATCACTTAATTAAATAGCACTTCTGGGCCCATAACCTGAGGAGTTTTAGATACAAATATAATATAAAGCACCACAAAAATATAGGTAGGCATTACAATGGTTTTTGTAGAGGTCTTTGTTGGGTCTTCCAATTGAGAATGTACATTTCATGTCCATTTTTTCAATGGTGAATCCTTTCAATTGGAAGAGAGTGAGGAGGAGTTGTAGTGGGTGAAAAAACGTCTCCATAGTCTATGCCTTTTTTTTGGTGGAATCCTTGAACGTGTAGTCATTCCTTGAGTTTGGTTAAGTTTCCATCTTTGTTGGTCTTGCTTTTGGAAACCTTGGTTGTTGATAAAGGCTTTGTTTCTGCTTTTAAGGTAGCAGGGGACCAAACTTGATGTTTTTCCATGTTATCCAGTTCTTTCTGAATAGTGTACTCCCAGTGTTGGTGGAGGTCACTTTTCATGGATTGATGGAAGTTTTTTGGGCATTCTTTTTCCAGCACTAAAATTGAATTGAAAGAGTGTTTTGGTCATCTTCCTGGGGTCTCCTACTTTTACCATTATTTCTTTTGGTGTAGGTTCATTGTCTGGTATCCACTCATATCTGGGAGATTTACTTTTAGGAGGAGGAATTGAGTCTGGTTCAGGTTCTGGTCTTGAGAGAATTGGTAGAATTGTCTCAGGGTTGATTCTTTCCAGAGAGTTTTCTATTGATTCGGGATCAGGGTCTGATCCCAAGAGAGTTGGTAGACTTGTCTTGGCATCAATTCTTTCTGGGGAGTTTTCTATTGAGTAGGATCAGGGCCTGGTCTTGAGGGCATTGGTAGATTTGTCTTGGAATTTATTCTTTCTGGATAGTTTTCTATCTCTTGTTGGGTGACTCTGTGGCTGGAGCTGGTAGGTTTCTGGTCTATATCTGTCCACCTGTCAAATATTTGGTATTCTCAGTTCCCCTCCTTGTATGCTAAAGAGATCCCTTCAGATACTTGCTCTGAGAATTTTCCTCTGATGAGGCTATTAAGGTAGTAGCAGAGACACCCAAAGGGTTTTAGGTAATGGTAGGATGGTGTTCTTTTGAACCATCTGTTAAAGGGAGTATAGTGGTCTAACAACCTCTTGGGTGTGATATTTTCTAAGTATGTTGCAGTTCTCATGGCCTTGGCCCAGTAAGACCCACTTATTCCAGAGTCTTTCAAAAGACATCTTTCTTTGGTAACAGTGGTTCTGTTTTCTCATTCAGAAAAAGGGTTTTGTTGAGTTGTGTATGGAGCTGTGTTATGGTGAGTCATTCCTTCTTTTTGGAGCAAGTTTTTTAATATTTTGTTTTTGAATTCACTTCAATTGTTGGATATGATGCTAGTAATTTTCAGCAGGATTGATTTTTGATCCAGCCAAAAGGTCTTTGGAGGAGAAATATGACTTTGGATTTGTATTTCAGCAATAGGGTACAGACAAATAAGCTGAACCCATCCATCACTCTTAGGCAGTACTTATAGCCAATTTTGTAAGGGGTTTTGACAGGTCCAAATAGGTCTGTATTTAAGAATTGAAGTTTCCGTTGGCACAGAGGAAAAGATCCTTTTAATGGGTACTTGGTCATTTTACAGTGGTTGCAAGAGTCATATAGGATTTTCTGGGTGTTGGATTTTGGAAACATTTTGCTTAGATATTCTGGGGACTGGTTGCTGGCAGCTTGATTTAATGTAAGATAGTTGTTTGGATAGGAAACTGTGATAAGGAAAAGTTCATTTCTATTTCTCAATTTGAAATTTCCTTGGACAATTGGGCTGTCTTTTTGGTCAAGGACTTGAAAGTCTTTATTTTTGCAGGATATTAATTTGTAATTTGGCTTGAGTATTTGTCCTAGGCTGATTAGGTTATACAAAAGATTTTCTATGAGTAGTAAATCAGATTGGTCCAAGAAGAAGTGAGAGAGCTCAATACAGACTGTCCCAGTTCCTGAGGCTAGGATTGTGGATCCATGGGCCAGTTCTATGGGTTAATTTAACTTGGAGATTTTGGTGAATATATTTGGATTGTTGAACATGGAAGGCATGGCTCCAGAGTCAAGGATGATAGAGTTGTAGCTGGGTTTGTTGGTTCATCATGTCTGGTTAGAGGATTATGCCATCCGCAAGTGCATCTGAGGTAGTCTTCTTTCTTTTTTCTTTTTTGTTGTTGATTTTTCCCAGTGTTGTAGTCAGCTTTTGAGGAAATTAGTTCCTTATTAGTGTAGTTGATTTTGTTATTTTGTTTTTGTATAAACTTTCTCATTACTTCCCAGGTGTCATTGAAGAAAGAAAGTTTCTTTTCTACTTTGAATTTACCAAGCCATACTTCCATGGTTGTTTTGAATCTTTCAGGTAAGTTGATAATGACCCACATGGCTATCAAGAAATCTATGAGGTCTTCTGGAGAGATAGCAAGGCTGGAAAAAAGGGTGTGGAGGTGGAGTGTATTTTCAAGGATAAAAGACATGCAATCTTTGATTTGATCATAAAGAAGTTGTGTTGAGAATATTTTCCCAAGGCACATGGTTTGGTTTTGTAATTATTTGAGTTGATAGAATTCTTGGGCAAGCATTCAGAATGTAGCTGGGTCTTTTTTAGATTTAGTGTAGAACTTGTTATCTATTTGCATTACACATGTGATTTTGAGTAAGGACCAGCTCATTGTTTTCTACGAGACTCCAGTTTATCATTCTCTGCAATTTCCTCAGGTATTTCTATGTCTGTGACAAGACCATAGTAGTTTTTCAGAGTTAAGATGCCCTCTATCCTGGAGACTCACTCCAAGTAGTTTGTATCATTGATTTTGTTGTTTTTGCTTAGTTCTAGGAAGAATTCTCCCATGTTTTTAGAGCTAGGGTTGGATTTCTTTTCAGAGGTTGACCGGTCTCATAATCTGTAAGACAAACAGAGATTGGATCAGCAAGAAAGGAGGTCTTAGCCAATGGATCGGGGTGAGGAGGGAAGTAGGCATAACGGACCTAAAGGGAAAAGAGCAAACACAGACAATGGGAATTCTAGATACATGATGTTACGGGGTTAAATAGTCAAGTAGTAGTCAACAGGGATAATCGTGGTCCTGAATTGATTATGCCATAGCATTACATCACTTGGGTGTATGCGCCTAATGCATAACTTGTGTTTACCATCCCTCCTTTTCTTTCAAAAGGTATGGTTTCTATACCTTAGGAAACCAAGATTATTACAAGGTGACAACGGTGATTTGAGAGGGTAACTCTTTGGTGATTACAACAAAACTAACAATTAAAAGTCAAAGCACTAATACTAAAGAAAACTAATGATACAAAAAGAGATGAGAATAAGAATATACTGAGAGTTCTCTGAGGAAATAAAATGTTTTTTAGTTAATCTTCACAGTTCCTACTCAAGATTCTTGTAATCTTAAGAACTGAATTCTCAAAAAAATGACATTTCATAATTGTTTGCTTCAAAAAATCAAATTCTTCTCATTAAAAGGAAACTTCTAATTGAACTATAGGATCAAAATCAATAAGCTCAAGGAATAAAAACAAATCAAATTGTTTTATTAGAATTTACTCAAAATCACAAAAATCAAATACAAGTTGCCTTGCTTTACCTCCCAGGTGCTACTGAAATTTTGAGGTGTTGGTTTTATCAACCGCATTCTCAATGCAACTAAGGTGATATTCACGCATTTGACCCCAAACGTTTCTCTTGATTGCCCAGGCCAACCAAGGTATGAGCCACAGTTGACGGTTGTGAATTATGTGGAATTTCAAAATCATGCTTGAGGACACCTTTGAATAAAGTACATGGGCGATAAAATCAAGCATTGTATATTGTCAGAGATCTTTTACAGTCAAGCCAGGTCTTTTCAGATTGTTGGGGAATTGAGATAAAAATCCTTACTCAAGGCGGCCAGCAATTGTTGTTCTGACCTTTTCCTATAAGCAAAGAATTTTCCAAATAAAATCTCTTGAAACTTCTTTTTAGAAAGTGTGGTCCCTTTCTCAGCTTCAAGCTGATCCCGCCACTGCCTCACTGAGTTACCAAAAGCACCATGGAAAGACACAAGCCAGTTTCAGATTTTGTTTTTTGAGCTATTGCCATGACGTCTCAAAGCTTACTTTTAAAGACAAAATCCTCACTGGCGATCTCTTTCCCAGCCAAAGAATTTTTTGTTGCTGCAGGTGACTGCTTAATGGGTACCAACCCACCGTTTTTGACTTCCGGTTTCTGAATACGTCCATTGGCTTTGAGTCGTAAAGGACCTGATGATGAAGCGGTAACAGCTTGACGAAAACGCGTTTGGGTGCTCTGGTGGTGATGAAGCAGGGCTGTGGGTTCATGTTGTGAAACTGGTGGTGGCGGGTGGAGTAGAGAATCTTATGAGGCAAATGTCAAAAGAGAGGCCGTTGTTAGCTCAGGATCAGCGCTGGTACAGTAGACCTTTTTGGGGTATTGTTTTCTAAGTCTTACCCTGGGGGTGAAACTTGCCTGCATACTGTTTCAAAATCTGATTTTCTTCCTCTTTTGTGGGAAAGTAATTTCGAAAAACCGGTTGCTGACTGTCTATGGCGGGGTTCTGAGCAGTTCTGGTGGGTAACTCTTGGGCTTTGCTTATGCGTAGGTCTTCAAATGATTGAATGACAGGCGGGTTTGTGGCAAGTGACAGCCCAACGCCCTTGTTGGCAGACAGAAAATCGGCTATTGACATGGAGGGGAAGAGACATGATATTGATGAATGAAAAGCAGATTAGAAATTGCTAGCTCGTTCATCAATTACAATACCATAGCCACCTGCTCGATTTCCATTGTCTTCTCCAAGGATCAATTCTAAATCTTCATGTAATGAAAAATTTCTAATTTGACACGGAGATTGATTGATAGATGGTTGAAGTGTATATGGATCAGATTGGGAACGATTAGGGGGTAAGTTTTCCAATTGATCAACTAGCTCTGCTCCATCAAAAAAATTAACCAAAGCTTTTTGAATTTGTTCATAAGCTGAATTACTTTGACCATAGGCACCACCTTTGACAATGATCAAATTCATATCATTTCCAATGAGATGACAAGATTGTGCTATTGCTAAAATGAAGGAAAAAAAACCTGTCAAGATTTCAAGAATCTTCTTGTCAACTAGACTCTAAATTTTACCAACCAATGGCAGTTTCCAACTTATCCCCAGTTGCCATCCAAACTTTAATACCAGCGCGTTTGAGATCTGAGATTGTTTCAGGTACACCATCTTTTAATTTGTCTTCAATTGCAGTTGCACCCAATAGAATTAAATCATGTTCTATTTCATCTTGAATAGCTAATATTATTTTTTCACACTCCGAACCTAATTGACTACAGGCATGAGAGTAATTTTGTGACCATAACTTAAGTTCAGCTTCATCCAGAGGTCGATAGGCCAAGCATAACGTTTGAAGACCCTGATTGGCAAAATCTTCAAGTTGATCATCTGTCTTTTGCCTCATTTGATCTTGACCTGGGCTAGTTGTTCAAATATTACATTATCAGCTCCTTTGACGAGTAAATAAATTTGCGGATCCGAATTAAGTTCATCTTTGGCTATCTTTTTGACAATTACGCTCATTTGTTTTCAAACGCTTGTAAATTCAATCAATTCCAATAGTTCATACTCATGAATTTCAGATGAATGCTCTTCTTCTGAGATGACATCATCAACTGGTTCAATTTCTAATTGTTGTGTTGATCGAGCGACCAAGGGTGGTTTAAGTTTATTAAAAACTGATGGAACTTGTAATTTAATGATATTCTTGTCCCTCCCTCTAAAAACAAATCCAGTGTCAGCAGCTGCTTCATCTGGTGATTGCACTTTGTAATGAATTGAGCCATCTGATTCTTCACTAACAAGTACAGTGTGACAAAGTGCAAGACATGCAAAAAACCCATGAATCATCCTAGAACAATCTGTATTTAACATGGCTAAATCTTTTGAGAGTTCAATATCTTTGAATGGTTCAATTAATAATTTAGATTAGTCAAGCACTTCGTGAGAATCTTGAGAATCTTGTTTAGATTTTTCAGCGTTTGAATCAGTCAAGGAATCTTGGTTCAATTTTCTAGGACTAGTCCGATGAGCTGGATTTGGATGTAAGGTTGATAATTTACTTGATTCTTTGATGGGTTCAATGTTTCCATTCATTGTTGTATCATCTGTCATTACATCTTCTTCTTTTGAGATTTCGTCAGGTTGATGATGGCCATGATAAATCTTACCAGCAATTGAACATTGTTTGAATTGCATTAAGTTTTGAGTTAAAGTACCAGTTTTGTCAGTGAAAATGTATTGAATCTGACCCAGATCATCAGATAGATTCCAGGATCAAGCTAAGGTGCGGCGACCTTTGTATTTCAAATCTTTATCTAGCCAAATAAAGTAAGCTTGAATGGTATGAACAAATTTGATTGAAATATAGAGTGAGATGGGTACAATGTTTTGATAAGTGATCATCACATAAGCAAATCCTATTAGACCATTAATGTCGGGATTATCATCAGATCGATCTGAACCTACAGACCAATAGGCATTACGCTTGTAATAATACTTTTCAGCAAGATGAGTTCCGATGGCGTTAAAAAGACACATAAGAGCTAAGATTGCAAGATTAATGAAGCTAATAAAAAACACAAATTAAAAAAGAATAAGTTTTGATGAGGTAGAAGGAAGAAGGGCAAGTTTGACTGACACCATGGGGTTCATCTGACGTTCAACTTTGGATCTTTTGGATGTAGTTGGACTAGAGTTAAGCATAATTTTTGTATTTGGACCTGTGAAGATGACAAGACCAATGATCCATTCAGTATTTCTGATGACGGTACCTCTTAATAGAATTGAATTAAGATCGACTGGAACTTGATGTTGGGATTTGATAGATTGAGACTGATTAGGTGAAGATGAATGATTATGACAGCATTATAAGAAAACATGTTGGGATCAGGTAATTTATTAGGATGATCTTGAGGATGATGATTAGAAGAAGAGAAATTGGATGAATTTCTTAGATGACTTAGCGATTGAAGGGCATGACAAGATTTCAAGTTGGTTTCACCATCTAAATTTTTAGTTTTGATGAAACAAACGTTTTCTTCTTCATCTGATGTAGAGCAAATAATGATATCTGCAGGTACGGCTTGATTATTTTTTAATTTAACAAAATCACGAACTTGTAAATCTTGCCAAGTTTTAATTTGAAAACCATTATTTAAATTATCATGATCATGATGACAATGTTGTTGTTGATTTGAATGTAAATTTGGATTTGTTGAATTAAGTTTTGGAGTTTGTTTTAATTTAGAGTTACAGGGAAATGAGAACCAATGCCGCTTGGTTGTAGAATTTGATGATTTGATTTTTTGACGATTAAATCTTAAAATTCAAAATAAAAAGTGAGCTGAAAAAGCTGAGGAAGTTTTTGGATTAGTTAAATTTTGATTTGTATAAACAGATTGAGATAAAGTTAAGACAGTTTGAACATTAGTTTGATGATCAGAGGCGTGTTGGCAAGCATCTTCATGAGCATCTTTGATTGCAGTTATAGCTAAGACACAAAGCAAGGGTAATGCGGCTAGGGCTGGCAAGACTTGAATCAAGTATTGATTGAGACTGTTTGAAATAAACCTGATTTGGGTTTTAATATTATAATTTTACTATTTGAATTTTTTGATGATAATCTTTTATTTGAAATATTTAACTTTGATGAGGTTGATCTAATTAAATGATTTGATTTATTAAATTTATTTGAAGACAAATCTGAAGAAGAAAATGATTAATTGATTAGATTGGATGTTTAATTGGAATTGAGAAATGCAAAAGATCTGCTAACCAACAACCAGGATCAACGGAACCAACGCTGGAACGTCAATGACCCTGATTGTTTCCATAGCATTGGAGAGTGCAAAAGAGCTGAGGGTGCGAAAGAGCAGGTGAAATTAAGGATGAGAATACAATAAGTAAAAATAAAATTGAGGTGATCAAAAAGGTTCGGGTGTGATGATATTTAATAATTGAGAAACAATGAAGTTAAGTTTGAGGAAGAATGAAATTTAGATTATAAGAAAGAAGAGGGATGAAGCGGGTGGAAGATTCAAATTCATTATCTTGATTTCTTTTGATATTACTATTTCAAGTATTACAATATCATATTTTTTGGTATTAAAAGATTTTCTCTCTTTATGATGGATCAAAATAGTCTCAGCAAAAGGACTCACAAAGATAAACGCTTAAACCATTCATTTTCCAAAAAAAAGGAAGTTATGAAGAACAAGGATATCATGAAGAGATAGAAGAAGCTGAAGAGGGTGAAATTGTTGAAGAAGCAGAAGAAGGTGAATTTATTGAAAAAGCTCCAAATAACTTAAAAATCAAGAGAATTCAAGTCCAAAATCAAAAGAAGTTTCATATTCAGTTTAACAATGATAATTATAGATTCTACCAAGATGAAAAAACCAAAGATTTAGTTTGTATGATTAAATTCCATTCACTTGAAAAAATCAAAGATCAAAATTCAGTAGCCTTCCAATTATCAAATATAATACAAGATTTTTATTATATGGCACAAAACCTTCTACATCAAAAAACTAACAAATTCTTAATTGGTGGGCAAATGAAATGTCTTGGATTTAGAGGTGGATATGATAAAGGAAAAAGTGCAGGTAAGTAATATTAAATTTTGAATTTAAAAAAACAAAACATTAATTTTTTTCTTTGTTTTTAGGAGTATATACACTACATAAAAAGTGTTTGTCTGAAAGAAAAGTAAAAGATGAAGAATTATGGAACAAGTTACCAAGTTATAATAGTTTTCTCTCTCATGGATTTTATTTATTCACAAAAGATGGTTCTACTAATAATGAACGTTTGATGAAACAATTGCAATTACCAAGTTGGGATGACTCTGAATGGAATGATCAAGACAAAATTGAAAATAGAAGATTATTCTCAAATGTATCAATCACTTACAATGATTTTCATAACCATTCTCATTGTGACAACGATTCAAACAATCTTACATATGGCTTATTCAGTTACATAGATATCAAAAATGGAAATCCAGTATCACCACCAACCAAATGTATAGGTCATAGTTTTTCTTTTCCAGATTACAACTTGAATTTTGAATTTGGATTGAACAATGGTATTATAGAATTAATCTGGCCTTCAAAAAAGATCTTACATCAAACAACCAAACCTCCTCTTGAAGTATCAACCAACAATACAACGACTCACTTGAGTTGCTCATTTCAAATTTCTAATGAATTAATTAAACGGGTGAAGAAACATGAGAGAGAGGGAACAGGAGATTTTGTAGATAAAACAATTGGAAGAGCACAACAATGTGCCAAATATCAAAAAAAATTGTAATTAGTATTTGACAAATAGGATCTTGTTTTCACTGTCATTTATCTCACAGAAATCTGAAATATTTTCACAAAAAAATAATGCTCAAACTCACATTGTGGATTATTATTCATATTAAAATCAATTATTACTCATTTTTGAATGTAGTATTATATATTCATAATTTAAATTGGTATTTTTGTATTAATTATGAGGTTTGGGAAATTTTTAATATATCTTGTGGTAATAATTTTGGATGTTTGACTTTGCATCAATTTAAAAAATCCATATGAAATGGATTTATTTACAAATGTAAACATTATCTTTTCAAGTTGAAGTACTATTAAACTACTAGTTCAGTAATAAAGTGTACTTTTCATATCAACTAATTGTACATGTTCAGAAACATGAATAGAAAAATTCAATTATATAAAACTTTCAAATTTCTTTCAAGTAGAATTCTTAATGGAAAGAATCTCTTATGTCATTTATGAATTGTACTATAATACAAAGTTTCATTTTGAGGTTGAATGCTCTTAAAATCAAGGTGGTCCACAAAAGGTATGGTTGAAAATTGAGATGAATTTCACTTAACGAATAAGTAATACTATATTATGAAAATATAATCAGAAGAATAGCTCTAAAGGCTAATGATATTATGTTTGACTAATAGTTGCCACAAATACGTTTTAACTGACCCCAAATGTTTACATAGTATAGAAAGGTCAAGTTTCAAATTTATATTCATCATATTCTCTGCTATTTGTGCTCACTAGTAAGATATGATTGTGTAATTTATTGTCCAAAAATCTTGAAACTTACATGTCATATGAATAGTGTGAAAGAAGTTTAATATTTAAATTTGAAAACTATCATATTGTATTAAATCTCAATTACAAGGGGGAATTTCTTACTCTCTTAAGATTATTTTAATAGAATGATGATCAAGTAGTATAATTCAAGACCTGAGGAGAACTCACAAACATAATGTATTTTAAGCGGTGGGGAAAGTTGGAGATGGCCAATAAGAGTAAGGATTGAAAAATGGCAATCGCAAAATAGTTATTAAAAACATGATAAATTTAAAACTAAGTCAAACAAGATCTTTGACTAGGAGGAAGAAGTGATGTCACTGTTGCTTGAGCTTCCCATTGATTTAAGAAATCGCTGGTGATATATTGTGCTAGTTGATGCCGGGAGGGGGGACAAACAAGTTGAACATCACTAATTGGATTCATGCCTTTAGAAAAAAACAAGTTGAGGTGAAAAGATAGATTTTTCCAGACAGGCTCGTCTGGAGGTGATGGCTGAACAAGCTGATGAGATATGCTAAAAGAACATAAAATAATCATAGCATTGGAGATAGAAAAATGGCGATGATCTTTGTGAGCAGTGAATAAACCCTTAACACCTAATATTAAGAAATAAACAAATGGAAGAAAATTATGTCGACTACAATATTCACTCAATTTCTTTTTAGCTTGGTCCAATTGTGATGCTTGATTGTCCAACAGAGTGATGCTTGGAGGTCTGTGGTTAATGATTAATGAGGAAATTTCATCTCTTCCAAGATGTTGATTCTTTGTATTTTTGGGACATTTATGTTGTTCTGATTGGTTGGGAGGGGAAAGTTCCTCTATGTTTGCCTGTGCTTTGAGAATGATGTATGAAATCATACCATCCAAAATTAAATCTTGAAACGACTTGAGTTGTTGATCAGAATTAGCACCCAAATTCTGTTCAGTGTCTATATTGCTAATAGATGGGTTTGGATTTGGGGGGATGGTTGACATAAGCTCCATTGGTGGAATAGAAGGTCGCTTCAATCCTTCAAAGTATGTAAGCATATCCAAATAAGCATGTACCTTTCCAGGAGTGTTTGGAGCTGTCATGGGGGGTTTAGGGATACAAAATTCATCCATTGTTGCAGATATAGATGCAGCAATGAGTTTTGCCCAAGCGATGATGGTGAAGTGGCGTGGTTGGGCCATATAAATGAGATGACAAACAAAAATTGTTTCAGGGTGCTTTTCATTACGAACGTGGGGCTCCAGAGAAAAAGGAATAGATATACTTGGTTCAGGTGATGTAATGTCATCATATATTTGCATGTTGAAAATTTGAGGGGAGACATAAAATTCAGCTTTGGTGGCATTCAAAAATGGTGAGCCTGTTCAGAAATAGGATAAGCTTTAATATTTTGTAATGACTAATTATTATAAGGCAACTAACTATGATCACTTAGTTTGTCAATCCATTCGGTATATGAAGATGAGCATTTGTTGAAGTCAAAATTCCCTTGTGCAGGTTTTTCACAACCCAAAGATTGAAGACGCCATTTAACCAAAGAGTTGATTGCTTCAAGCATGGTTTGATATTTGGCTTGAGTTGGTTGTCCTGAATTAAACATTTGGAAAATTTTATAAAATTGAGGAAAAAATTCATTGGAAAAGATGGAAAATTCAACATTGGGGGGAGAGGCTGGTTGGGAAATGGGAGATTGTTGAGTCTCTTCCAATGTGGGAGGGTTTTGAGTCTGACAATCAACTTCTTGATTGAGATTATTGAGACCTGGTGTTGGGGCATGTAATGGAGGCAATGAACTTGATTCCATTGATTGAGGAGGAACATCATCACATGACGGGGGTGGTGGTTCAATTGAGGTATCATGTGGGGATGAATGGACACAAGGAGTATGTGCATTTTGTGGTGTTGAAATAGTGGACTGGATTTCCTGGGTGTTAGTTGTAACATTAATTCCTCCTGCTGAAATAATTGGAGACACCTGATGAACATCTGCTCTTGAGTGGATAGGTGTCTCATTTGAAATAGGTAAATTTGATGAGCTCTCACAAATGTTGCTGTGGCCGCTTTGTTCAGAAGGGTTGTGACGTGGGCTTTCTGTATTAGATAAATTCTCTTGATGAGTTTGTTCTTCCTCAGTGAATATTGGTGGGAAATCAGACCCATGAGATTGAGAAACCATTAAAGTAGGTGAATGACGAGGAGTATCAGGAGATGGAAGGTCATTGGGATGTGCTTGCAATAACATTTGAGGATTGATAGATTGGGGTGGGCTGGAAACAATGGAGACAAAAGGTGTATTTGTGGGAGGAATCATGGAGAGAACCTGTTGGGTATTATTAATAGTGACAGATTGTTGCATGAAACAACGAATATTTGGTGGTGGTTTATTTTGAATTTTCCTTTTTTTTCTTGTGATTTCCATCAGGAACAACCTCCTCTGGAAGGGATGATTGGGATGAGCGTATGGAAGGAACTTCTCTCTCAATAACTTCAACATTGCCATCTACAAGACCAATTGATTGTGATGAAGACAATTCTACAATAAGGGAGATCAAATTAATACAAAATTGAGGACAGATGTAAATAATAATAATTACCATGTTCTTTTTGAGAAATCAATGTAAGGCCCTTTTTCAAATAATCCTTAATCTCAATTGATACAGGATTCTTTTCAGCTTCAGAAAGGGCATTATTGAGGATTTTCTTGATACGGTGGTGGTTGAGAGAAAATTCTTCACGGGAGAGGTGAGTTAGCTCAGAAGATAGAATTGGTGAGATGGATTGTACTTGAGTGGGTGGGTTATTCATGTCAAATTCTATGAATGAGGGTGGTGGAAGGGTTTGTGGAGTATTTGGGGGTGGATTACACAAGCTCATGTTTGGTGTGTTTGTGATATCTAATATTTTGGGTAAAAATAGAATATTAAAAATTGTTGAGGATGAGATTACGTGGGGAAGAAAAAAATTACCAAGTTGAAAGGGGGTTCTATTTATGTTGTTTGGTGGGGGGCAGGGCAAGATGTGAGGATGACTAATGGGAGCTGGTGGGACTAGATTGGGAGAATTGAGGTAGTGAAAAAGATCGTAACATTCCTGGGGTTCAGTGCTTTGGTTTGAGGTGGACAATGAATTGATGGATGAATGGGATGGTGCCTCATTTTGATAAGATAAAGATGAATTAAAATCTGTGTTATTTGAAAAAGCCTTATGAAACATTTCATCAAATGACACATTGGAATCAGGTTGTTGGGGTGGATTCATAGTATTGGGTATTATATATTGGGAGGAGAGGGATTTGAATGGCCAACAGAGGGACTTAGGGAAAACACGGGCAAATCAGTCCTATTTATATTGCAGGTCTCAATTACGTGAAGTGGGGGTGTAGCCCATAGAAATAGAGCAGAAATGAGTTTTGTGGTTTCAAAGGAAAGAAAACTGCAGATCCTCTAGACATAAAACACAATTACACATTTAGGGCAGGATTATGTGTCAGGAAAGGTGTATATTTAGAAAAATCCTTCAATTACATGGGTGATTAGATTGGATGGTACAGTCACACCTATAGGTGGGTGAGAGATTTAGCCCACCAGTAATGATGTACACAGGTGGTAAAACTATGACCGCCGGTCATAATTTCTACAACTCGCCAACCAATTACGGCCGTAATTGGTTTGTCTCTTGGGAATTGCATCAGACCCACTCAGATACAGAAAAAACTGTATCTGAATGAGGTCCAGAGAAAATACAGCTTTGACTGTAACCATATACAGGTGGTAAAATTATGACCGCCAGTCATAATTTCTACCACTCGCAAACCAATTACGGCTGTAATTGGTTTTTCTCTTGGGAATTTCATCATACCCATTCAAATACAGAAAAAACTGTATCTGAATGAGGTCCAGAGACAATACAGCTTTGGCTGTAACCATAAACAGGTGGTCAAATTATGACTGCCGGTCATCATTGGCACCACTTGCAAACCAATTACGGCCGTAATTGGTTTTTCTCTTGGGAATTTCATCAGACCCATTCAGATACAGAAAAAACTGTATCTGAATGAGGTCCAGTCACAATACAGCATTGGCTGTAAGCATACACAGGTGGTCAAATTATGACCACCGGTCATAATTTCTACCACTTGCAAACCAATTACGGCCATAATTGGTTTGTCTCCTTGAAATCCAACCAGACCCATTCAGATACAGAAAAAACTGTATCTGAATGAGGTCCAGAGACAATACAGCTTTGGCTGTAACCATATACAGGTGGTAAAATTATGACCTCCGGTCATAATTTCTACCACTTGCAAACCAATTATGGCTGTAATTGGTTTGTCTCTTGGGAATTGCATCAGAACCACTCAGATACAGAAAAAACTGTATCTGAATGAGGTCCAGAGACAATACAGCTTTGGCTGTGACCATATACGGGTGGTAAAATTATGACCACTGGTCATAAGGTTTACCACTTGCAAACCAATTACGGCCGTAATTGGTTTGTCCCCTTGAAATCCAACCAGACCCACTCAGATACAGAAAAAACTGTATCTGAATGAGGTCCAGAGACAATAAAGCTGAGGCTGTAACCATACACAGGTGGTCAAATTAGGACCGCCGGTCATAATTTGCATGACTTGCAAACAAATTACAACCGTAATTGTACCACTTGCAAACCAATTATGGCCGTAATTGGTTTTTCTCTTGGGAATTTCATCAGACCCATTCAGATACAGAAAAAACTGTATCTGAATGAGGTCCAAAGACAATACAGCTTTGGCTGTAACCATACACAGGTGGTCAAATTATGACCGCCGGTCATAATTTGCACCACTTGCAAACCCATTACGGCCGTAATTGGTTTTTCTCTTGTGAATTTCATCAGACCCATTCAGATACAGAAAAAACTGTATCTGAATGAGGTCCAGTCACAATACAGCTTTGGCTGTAAGCATACACAGGTGGTCAAATTATGACCGCCAGTCATAATTTGCACCACTTGCAAACCAATTACGGCCGTAATTGGTTTGTCCCCTTGAAATCCAACCAGACCCACTCAGATACAGAAAAACCTGTATCTGAATGAGGTCCAGAGACAACACAGCTTTGGCTGGATACATACACAGGTGGTCAAATTATGACTGCTGGTCATAATTTGTACCACTTGCAAACCAATTACGGCCGTAATTGGTTTTTCTCTTGGGAATTTCATCAGACCCATTCAGATACAGAAAAAACTGTATCTGAATGAGGTCCAGAGACAATACAGCTTTGGCTGTAACCATACACAGGTGGTAAAATTATGACCGCCGGTCATAATTTGCACCACTTGCAAACCAATTACGGCCGTAATTGATTTGTCTCTTGGGAATTTCATCAGACCCATTCAGATACAGAAAAACTTGTATCTGAATGAGGTCCAGTCACAATACTGCTTTGGCTGTAATTGTACACAGGTGGTAAAATTATGACTGCCGGTCATAATTTGTACCACTTGCAAACCAATTACGGCCGTAATTGGTTTTTCTCTTGGGAATTTCATCAGACCCATTCAGATACAGAAAAAACTGTATCTGAATGAGGTCCAGAGACAATACAGCTTTGGCTGTAACCATACACAGGTGGTCAAATTATGACTGCCGGTCATAATTTGTACCACTTGCAAACCAATTATGGCGGTATTTGGTTTGTCCCCTTGAAATCCAACCAGACCCACTCAGATACAGAAACAACTGTATCTGAATGAGGTGCAGAGACAATACAGCTTTGGCTGTAACCATACACAGGTGGTAAAATTATGACCGCTGGTCATAATTTGTACCACTTGCAAACCAATTACGGCTGTAATTGGTTTTTCTCTTGGGAATTTCATCAGACCCATTCAGATACAGAAAAAACTGTATCTGAATGAGGTCCAGAGACAATACAGCTTTGGCTGTAACCATACACAGGTGGTCAAATTATGACCGCCAGTCATAATTTGCACCACTTGCAAACCAATTACGGCCGTAATTGGTTTGTCCCCTTGAAATCCAACCAGACCCACTCAGATACAGAAAAAACTGTATCTGAGTGAGGTCCAGAGACAATACAGCTTTGGCTGGAAACATTCACAGGTGGTCAAATTATGACTGCTGGTCATAATTTGTACCACTTGCAAACCCATTACGGCCGTAATTGGTTTTTCTGTTGGGAATTTCATCAGACCCATTGGGATACAGAAAAAACTGTATCTGAATCAGGTCCAGAGACAATACAGCTTTGGCTGAAACCATACACAGGTGGTGAAATTATGACCGCCGGTCATAATTTCTACCACTTGCAAAACAATTATGGCCGTAATTGATTTGTCTCTTGGGAATTTCATCAGACCCATTCAGATACAGAAAAACCTGTATCTTAATGAAGTCTATAGGGGAATAATTGGCTCCTATGTTTTCAAAATCAAAGATGCCCAAATATAAATAAAGCTACGCTTGTGTCCACTTGAAAGCTCTTTTGCGCTCACTTTGCCCCCCAAAATATTACTCATAACCGCCCTACTCCATTTCAATTTCTGGGCCCTTTTTGCTCATTCCCCACAAATTTTCATGGTGCAAAAATGGGTTGCCCCAAAAAAATTTGCACTTGTCATGAGCTTGGCTGTTACAATCAATATTATGAAGATTTGAACAATATTGTTCAGCATGGAAGACCTATGTCTTACCCAGCTTGGAAGACACATCAAATGGAACTACTCAAACTCAGGAGACCCCAGCCTTTGGTTGATCAGATGTCTTTAGCCCAAAATATTGAAAATGTAAGTACTCTTTCCCTTATTCATTTCAATTATTCAACATTACTTCAATCTAATTTTCCACAATTGTTTGGCACAGCCAACACAGAAAACCCATGAATTCTCTCAAATTGAACAGATATTTCATCAGAATAATGAAAGAAATTTACTTTTTGAGACCAAAAAATATGAAAACAAGACTTTTAAATTTATGGACTCTCATGCTCTTGAAGTTTTGGCTCAAGCTTCCAGCCTATACCTCAATAATGTAATGTCCAGAGATAGTATCAAAGAATTTCTTCTATCAAAGAACGCCCACCTTCTATTTTTTTCAATTTCATTTCAAAAGTAAATTTCAAAACTTATTTATAATAATTAACCCTCAGTCAATTTCAAATATTCACTGCTTCAAAATGGATCCATTACTTGAAATAGAGCCAAAGCAAGTTGAAAAATCAGAATTCATATCCAAAATCTCTAAATTTCTTTTTTCTCTCCAAGCTTGCTACCTGCGATACTCACTTTCCTGAATATGCAAGAAAAAAAATTCAAGAGGTCTCCAAAATACTTGAAGATGATCTGTATCATATGTTTTTCCAGCTTTTGCCCATATGGAGCCATTTTTAATTGAAATTTTAATCATAATTTAGGTGTACAGCTAGGTGGATCATTACCCCCTGAAGCCAAGGTTTTTATTTCAGCATCCTCCCAAACATCAATAAAGAGGTATTTCATATCTTCTTCTAGTATGAGTAATAAAAAGGCCAAAATTTATCAAAATATAAAGGAAAAGAATCAAGAAGTATGTCTCAATATTTTATTTAGGCTTTAATTAAAGATTAAACTATATTTCCTGAATCATTTCCTTCTTAGAAATTGGAATTCAATTATGATACTGAGAAATCACACCCACAAAACCAGTCAGATTCTCAAAATCTAGAACCAGGACTATTCCAACCTCAAAATGATTTTGAAAAAGCCCTATCCACATCAAACTCCAGCCCTGAAGTCCATAGTATTTCTCAAAATGATCAATCAAATATACAAAGCTTTCCAGCTTCCACCATGAGAAAAAAAGCAAAATCCAAAATAGAGGAGCCCTTGATACAACCTACATCAACCAAACACTCAAAAGAAAAACCTAACTCCAATTTCATACATGTAGATAACAACCCATCAACTTCAAAATTAATGAAAACCAGTAATGAGGAGCCTTCAACATCCCAAAAGAAGAAAAAGCTTCCTCAATCCGGATTGTTCAATCCCATTCATTCGGATCACTTTGAAGAGAAAATAAGCCATTATCAGCCACTTTCTGTATCTTCATGGAAGAAATGCCAGGTTAATGTTGAAAATCTAGTAAGAGAACAATTCCAGGAAATTTCCCAAAGGCCATTTTCTACCAAACTACCCAAAGGAATACACTTTCAAAGTATTGGATCTCTTAGCATTACCAAATGGCTAGTGGATTTGGATAAATCTGGTAAATACAAAAGACATTCATTCATGTTTCATCCAGAACATTGATATTTACTTGCATTTTTCAGGATTAGATGTCTTTTCACCAAAGAAATATGATCCTTTCAATGATCCTGACGCTTGGAATGTCCCTATCTTTACTTTGGATTCTACAATTTCAATGCAAAACATTCCCAAATCACACCAACCCCTCTTTCAATTGGCACAATCCCTCTTTGTCCCTAATCTTCAAAAGAAACAGTTCTGGGCCAATCTAATACTAGAGTCAATATCAGTTTCTGCACAAGATCTCATACAACCTGAAAAGTTTGGAATCACAAAATCAACAGAAGATGATCCCTTGTTAGTTCAAAGACTCAGCCTGGAATTTCTAGTGTCCTGCCTCAGCACAAGACCATCCCATTCAGCTCAAATTGAAAATACCCTTGATGAAAAGGAGGAAAACCAGCCAATTCATTATTGAATGAATAGCTTCATATCTTTCAATGATTCCATTTTACATCATATGATTTCATATGTCCTGATACTAGCACATTCAAAAATTCTTCCAGTCAATATTCCTGATGGATTTGTGCTCACTCATAAAAGGTCCAAAGAACACCTTAAGACCTTATCAGAGCTACAATCAAAAATAGGATTAGTTAAGCCCTGCTATCATATTTTAGCTTCATTTCTTGCTTCTGGGGTAAGAGGCTTAATGGTTTGCTCAAGAGATTGGAGAAAAAGCTCAGCTAAAGGATCATTGCAGATGATTGAAATTACTGATAGTGTTATTGCCAAGGAAAGGCCTTATGAGCCTATTTGGAAGAGAACAAATGCATATATTTTGGATATTTTTAACCAGGCATTTTTCTCAAAAACCCATGAATTTGTTCCCACTGCTCCAAAAAAATTGGAAGTGGCAAAATGTTTAGTATTGGACTTCAGTGAGGCATGGCTTGAAAAAAATACCATAGATGGACAACCTGTACTAGATCTCCCTGATAAAGCCAATATAAACACGTTATTAATTTGATCAGTTTTTTCTGTAATTTAATTTTATTCTTTCAAAACAGGGTGATTTTTATTGAACCTGATATCTCATTGCTTACTTTTCCAAATAAGCTCCTTTTACACAAGGTAGCTTCTTTCAGGCATATTCAAACAGTAAGAAATAACTACAGGGCTCCAGAATCCTCTCATTTATGATAAATAGGAGCCTTTCTCTTCATTCTTCCACCTATACCCAGAAATCTGACTTTAATTAACCTATTTTACTATGCCTAAAGCTTCACATTACTTTTTTGAGACCTCTATACCTCAATCAAACAGGACTATCAACAAGATATTACATCCCATCATCCCACTACCTACCAGTGCAATATCAAGATCCATACATCAATTATGCTGGTTTATCATGGAAATCAACTATTTCCAATCTCCATCTGGTATAAATAGTTGGAAATCTCTTCCATCAGAAGAAAGTCTCAAAATTGCTGAGAACTTACCCTTTTCTTGCACTGATAATCCAATTATAAATCCCCACAATCACACCTCAGGAGAGGATAGATTGTCTATAAACCCAAGAATATTAATTTCACCACTGTACAAAACTATGTTTCGAGAGGATCTCTTCAAATCAGGCTTCCCAATGTCAACCTTTGCTTGGAATCAATGTTGGGAATCAAAATGGAATCAAATATTTGCAAAATTTGTTCTCAAGCACTGGAACTATCTACAACAACAAGGAGAATTGAAAATATTCTTGATAAATCCAAATGATAATACAAATGTTAATAAGTCTTTAATACTAATGCGCTGGTTCAGAGGGAGGCAAGAGGATCTTAAGAATGATAAATTGGTTCCTCAAGCACTTTCAAAAAAAGCCAGTCAGAAGCAGAAATCAAGGTGGCGTAAAAAAGTATGTTTTTATTTTATTTGTGGTTGATTTTTACACCAATTGATGTTATTTAATATTCAGCTATCATCAAATCGCTCAGAGACATTGCCGTCATTGAAAATTAATCAAGATGAAGCTTCCATATTTGATGAGCCACGATGCTGCTCTGATACTGAAGATGAAAATGGATCATTAATAAAACTCAAGTCCCCTTGGAGGTAAGCTTTATTCTCGAAGTTAGCAAGTCAATTAGATTCCTTATTAATTCAAAAGCAAATTCAAAAACATAAATTCAATAAAATTCCAAATGTCTTGGAAAGTAGAAGAGTACAAAGTGGTATTTTTGAGAAAGAAGCCAAAGTTTCAATTGGACTTCCAGAAAATCTTTATTCAAATGATTATATTTCCAAGCTTACTAATGATGAGAAGCTAATGTTACAATCAAAGCCATGTATAGATATTCATCATTTACTTCAACTATCTGAAACCTAAAAAAATAATTCATGATTTTTCTATTGTTTCCACAATTAATTTTTCCAATTCATGATCCACAGTAACTAAATGTCCAATGCTCAACCTGAAATGAAATAAAAACATTTCAGCTACCAAAAAAGATAAATATTGGTTGATTATAAACTATCTTACATCTGAAGCTGCTGTTTCTTCCTTCTAACTTGCTGAATATTCACCTCAATACTACCAACAGTTATATAATGAAATACATGAACTTCTTTCTTTTTCCCTAGCCAATAAAGCCTATCAACTGCTTGATCATCAGTTGAATGGTTCCAACCTGGTTCCTAATTTAAGTAATTGGAATAATATTAGGATAAGCTTCAAGTGTATCTAAATACTGTCTTACCATTATGTAGACATTTTGAGCACATTTCAGATCAATACCAACACCACCTGTGCCTTTTGCTGTAAGAAGAACTTGAGATTTTGGATTTTTTCTGAATTCTTCAAGGATTTGGATCCTTCAATCATTTTTGAGCATTCCATGCATCATCAAATTGGATATTCCACTTTCATCCAGTGCAATTTCAATACTTTTTACAATATTTGATCAATAAAATTATTCAAATGACAGGTAGTATAAGGATTTGAGCTCACATATCAATAAACGTTTTGTATTCTGAAAAAACAACTGCTTTGGGATATCTTAAGCCTGGCTCCTTCTGAAAAACCTCCTTGAGATGGCTAACAAGATGCACCACTTTGGATCCTTCTTTCGAGGTATATCTCCTTCCCCCTTCTTCCCTTTCTATTAGTGCTGGATGGTTGCAAAGCTGCCTCAAATCTGATAATCTGGAGAAAAATTCTGATGAATCCCATTGAACTGCTTTGGACCTCTGTTTTCCATACAATGCACTAAACTCTTCATGCTTTTTGAAATAAACTGTTTTCCATGGCTCATAGATTTCAATTCCAACTCCATGTTGCACTTTCTTGGGAAGATCCAGTAGGTTGGATTTCAATCTTCTCAAGGTGAGTGTTTGCATTATAAGCTGTAATGATTGGATTGCCATTTGATTCCCAGATGATATTTGTTTGATTATGCAATTTTCCCATAAAGGCTTGAGATTCCATGGTTCTACTTGTAAAAACCTCAACAGACTATGTAGATCCCAAAGATTGTTTTGTAATGGTGTTCCTGTAAGGCATAACTTTCTTTCAGATTTTAAATTCAATATTGTGAATGCTCTATGAGTAGATTTTTCCTTTATGTAGCTAATTGATGTAAAGATTTCAGTACTTTTTTATTTGAGAATCACAAAGAGAAGCTTACTGTGCTTCATCCAACACTATTCTGAACCAATTAACCAAAAGAGGATTTATTCTCCTCCCATGAACATCATCAACATTATAACCAGCAATGACATCATATGTGGTGATGATAATTGCATTCTGCTTCAAATTTTGGAATGAAATGAAATTACAATTGGAACCATGGAATATTGAATATGGTAAACTACCATCATGAAAATGTAGTCTTATTTCATTCTCCCAGTTATGCAAAGTAGAAATTGGTACAATGATCAACGTAGCTGGGGCATGGTCCTTAGGTATTTCTGAGTACTTTAATGCTTCATTTTGGGTTTTTTAAATCAAGAATAAAGTTGTCAACCATTTTCCAAGTCCCATATCATCAGCCAATATTCCACCCCTACTTTTGCACACAATATCTTGTGGTATCAGCCCATTTTCAACTGCATTAGAAAACACTTTTTTAATCCATAAGTTATCTGAATTTTTCCATAGGTTTTCACAAATTCTTTCCATATTATTTTCAATATTTAAGAGAAAGGAAATACCCTGGATTTGGTGCAATGAAAGATTGGTTCAACAATTAGGTATTGAAGTAACAGAACTAGTTAAACTTGTATTTTTGGAAGCTTGATAAAGATCACAATCTTGAGGAATATCAATAAATAAAGGTGAGCTATAGTTTTTAATATGTCTCAGAGCCATGTTTGCATTCTTGAAAGCCTCTCTTGTTTGGAAAATATTCTCTTTATCCACAAAAACACATCCATGTAATAGGATATTTTTATCTTTATTCTTGAAATTTATGAAAGAATTTATAAAAAGGACTTTATTATTGTTTTTGTATTTTTTATATGTTTCAGGATTTAAGCCTTCAGCCACTCCTCCAAAAATATCAAGCAGTGGACCCAGATGGAAACTCTGGAAAGAATTAAGGCTCCCAAGATGACTCAAGTCAGATTCTAATATTATATGAATAGAATTAAATACTCTTCTGAATATTGCTGAGCTCAGAGAGGTTGGAAAGGATTGTTCAATATTGATTTTTTTTTCAATTTTAATAATAAAAAACCCAAGACAAAATATTAAAATCATATTGTAAATTTTTAGAATGAAAATTTAATATATCAGTGTGATATGAATTTTTAGGACAAATGGAACCTAAATTATAGGATTGCATGGGTTATATAGTGGAAAGACCCCTGGGGATTTTGTAAGTGATTTTGATAAGCTAAAGATTTAGCCCCTGAATTTTTCTTGATAGTGTAAAAAATGAATTATATTTTGAAACTTAGGTTTTTAACAGACATAAATATATTCCAAATCTGCAGATCAATTAAATTTCTTATTACTGTTGTCCCAAATCCTTGGATTTTGATTTTAAAAGAAATTATCTATGAGGAGACAAGTTCCTTTCCAAATGTGGAGTTCCCTCCAAGATATATCCAGCACTGGACAAAATTATTTTATTTGTGGCCCATGCAACCCCTTTCCAACTTTTTTTAATTCATCAAAGTATTCATATACTTTGTTTATGTTTCCCTTGCAGAAATTCTCAATAATCTAATTTCAAAAGTATTCATTAAATCATGTTGAAGGCCATTGGCTCACTTTTTGAAGAGCTTCAAGCTTATTATTTATCCATATTTTATTTTGAAACATTATTCTAATAAATTAAGATTAATTTGTATGGAAACATCCTTTCCAATAATTTTTGCCAATTTCTATGATGATAATCATCACTCAAGGAGAGGTATTTTACTTATTATAAAATTATTGGATCTTATTTTTCTGAAATATTCATCATTTTAAGGAGGAACACCCATTTTTAATTTAAATTTGGACAGGATTCCCTCAAAATAATTACCATTATAATTTTTAAATTCATGATTACTTATTATTATCATTGTGTGAAATTAATTCAAGCTTAATTGTTGATTCATCTGAAAACAAGCATTCTGGTAAATAGAATTTCTTAATTCTTAAGTTATCCTCATTCTTTAGGCCAAAATGAAAGATAAATTAAAATCAAATAAACTCAAGAATCAAGGCAGCAGAATGACAATAAGATCAAAGAAGCAATTAATGCTACAAGTATGAAAGAATTCCTTTTCAAGTCTCTCCCTATAGCTGGATGACCTTTCAAAATCCACAAGCATTCATGAAGTGAATTGTAAGGAGCTCGATTGATGAGATAATTTGAAGATTATTCTACTAACTATAAGCATCATGAGGGAATTTCAATGTTCTAACAATCCAAAAATTTAATAAGATTAATTACCTATGTTTGTTGCCAGTGTATATATTGGGTTGAGAGAATATTAATAAAAATTAAAGGGGGAGTAAAAATGTCAGAATACAATGAATGTGAGTTAAACTAGGGATACTTCCAGAGATACACTCAGACATAAGCTGAAGATACTGTAAAGGACCTGTATGCAAGTCCCCAGTCTTTTTCTGTGGTGGTGGAGTCTTCCATTTCCACTATTTCTGGTTGAGTGAGATTTTTCTTCCTGGAGGGGAACTTATCCTCCTCTGTTTGAAAATATGGCTTAACCAAACTCACTGGGAATACTGAGTGTTTCCTAGAAAATTCCTTTGTAAGTTTGACCTCCACTGCATTTTTCCCTATAAGCTTAATGATAGTGAAGGGCCCTACAAATGAGTCTCTCATCTTTTTAGGTCCCTTAAGAGTTTTTAAGTTGAGTTTGGACACTAGCACTTGGTCCCCTTCTTTAAAGTCAGGTTTCATATGGGCTTTGTCCCACCTCTGTTTGTTGTATTATTTTTCCTCAGCTATGCATTTAGCAGCTGTATCACAAGCCCTCTTCCACATATCATGGAAGTCTTTGGCTTTTGTGTGGATAGTCAGAAGATTCTTTTTCAGGTGATCCACAGGCAATCGGGGGTTCCACCCTTTTTCTACCAGGGAGGGTGATTTTCCTGCAGTATAGTGCTGACTTTTGTTGTAAGCCAGTTGGACTGCTGGTAGTAGGGTAACCAAGTCATGGGTATACATTTAATGGTCCTTGTATTCAATGCCATATGCACAGAATCTCCTGATGATATCTTCCATAGTCTGGATCATCCTTTCAGCTAAACCATCTTTCTGTGGGTGGTAAGCTGTAGAAAATGCAAGTTTTGTACCCAGCATGTCATAGAGGTTGGTCCAAAATTCTGATGTAAATTTTGGGTCCCTGTCACTAATAATTATTTTTGGGACTCCACATGTGGATATGATGTTATTCCAAAATAACAAAGCTTTATCCATTGCTGTGTCCTCCTTGTGACATGGTAGGCACCTCACACTTTTACTGAACCTATCAACTATGATCAGGAAAGAATTGAAGTTTTCTCTGCCTTCTGGGACAAGTCCTGTGACCCAGTCCATGTTTATGACTTCCCATGGGTGTTTGGGTTCTTCTATGCATTGAAGTAGCCCATACTTCTTCCCATGTTTTCTGTTTGCCTTCTGGCATCTTTCACAAGTGTTGATATATTCATGCAACTCTTGTTCCCATTTGGGCAAACAAGCTGTGCTTGCTACCCTCTCCTTGGTCCTGTCTTCACTCATATGTCCCACATAGGGGCAGTCATGACATTCCTGCAGGATCAGGGATATATAGTCTCTGTCTATCACTGTTAGTGCACTTGTGTGCTTTTCTCTATGAGAGAGCAGGCCATCTATAAGTAAAAACCTGTTTTCCTTATAGTCCCTCAACCAGGGTCCTTCTAGCTTGGATTCCAGCTCTGGGCTCCTGTGCTTCTGTTGAAGGAGTTGCAACAGTATGCCATACTGTTTATGTTTGGCATAGGTCTTCATTACTGCACTGGAGAATTCATTATGCAGTTCTGAGGAGCTTATTCCCAGTATGGGAGTTTCTGTTCCTTCTGAATCAGTGTCTCCACTTTCTGGGGTACCAGTTACTGGTGCCCATTCAGAAAATCTGAAGTTCTTCCTTCTATCTATTTCCATGAATTCAATAGGAATCTTGGCTGCTACTTCAGGGTCATAAGCTGGGTTTCTTTTGACATTATCCAGTGGCCATCTGCTGAGGCCACCTGCATTGGTGTGTCTTTTTCCCCCTTGTATATTATGGTCATGTTGCCTCTATACTCCTGGATGGCTATTTGCCACCTCAACATGCATCTATTGGTAGTCTTCATATTCAATAAAGACTTCAAGGCTGTGCAGTCTGTGTAGACTTCAAAGACTGCACTTTCCAAATAATAGTGGAGTTCCTCTAGAGCCCAGACTAAACATATACATTCAGTATGGGTGACCCCATACCTGGCTTCTGAATCTTTCAGTTGCCTAGAGATGTAGCATATTACTCCCTCTCTTGGTTCACCATCTACAATTTGTCTCTGGTGAAGGGCTGCCCCTAAGCCTTGGCTACAGGATGCATCTATATATAAATTAAATGGTATTTCAAAGTCAGGTAAGATCAGCACAGGTGCATTAGTGAGTTCATGTTTTATCCTCTCATATGCATCCCTTCTTACTTTGGTAATTTCAAAAACTACATCTTTTGAACATAACTTGTATAGACTACTAGATATGTGGGCAAAGCTTTTGATGTGGTTTTTTTATTAGCTAGAAAATCCAAGAAAATATTGCATCTCGTCAATGTTCTTTGGTACTGGTTTTTGCAGTACTTCTGCTACGTTATTCTGTTCTATGGCCAGACTAAGTCCTGATACTTTATGTCCTAGTTCCAGTAATTCTTTTTGGCCAAAGTTGCACTTTTTAAGTGAAATCTTTCAGATTTATGGGTGTGCATTTACTTAGTACCCTGTCTATGTACTGCACATGGTCTTCCCATGTCTCTGAGTATATGATGATATCATCAATATATACTACCATCCAGCCTTCCAATATACCCTCTTTAAATATTGTGTCCATCATCCTTTGGAAGTTGGCTGGTGAATTTTTGATGCCAAATGGAATCCTGGTGTACTCATATATACCCATATGGCATATGATTCTGAGTAACTTCATGGAGTTTGGTTTAACTCCATTCTGGTGGAAGTGTTTTATACAATCCATTTTGGTTATACATTTGGCTTTTTCCAGCTTGTCTAGGGCATGAGGTATCCTTGGTATAGGGTACCTGTCTGATTTTTTGTAGTTATTAATAGCTCTGAAGTCCCCACACAACCTATATTTTCCATCATGCCAAGTGATAAGTACAGGAGTGGTGATTTCCATTATTTCATTGTGTCCTATCTTCCTGATGACATCCATGTCTAGGAGTTCATTAATGTGTTTCTCAATTTTCTTCCTAGTTTCCAGACTTTCTGGGTATGGAGGTCTTCTCAGAATGGGTGGATAGGGTCTTTCCACATCTAGATATAGTTTTATATCATGGCCTCTGATTTTTCCTAAGGGTTCTTCACCAATGGCAAATGCTGGTCTATTTTTTCTCAGAATGTCCAGTAAACTAAGTTTCTGTTTTCTGGTGAGGGTAGTGCTGAATTGGCCCTCTCTGAATCCATTCAGTAGTTCTTACAGAGGGTCATGGGTAGATATTTGGTATATATCAAGTGAAAATTTCTTTTCCTTGTTTTTACTATTGTAAATATCAATGCCATACATCCTCTGGTAGTCTTTCCCCAGTAAAAACCCTTGGATGTGGGCATCTTCAAGCACAACAAACTCTGGGTTGAGTCTAATATTACCTTTCCTATGGGGTATAATTATCTCTTTGATAATTGTCCCAATGGATTTCATCTTCCCTGATGCAATTTTGAAGTTCTTTGCATTGGTTGGCAAGAGTTGTGTTTCCCAATTTGGGAAGTGATCATCCAGATAGTTTCTGGCCACTATTGAGCAGTGTGCCCCACTGTCAATGATCAATGGTTGTTGAGCATTGTCAATACAAACAGTCATCTTTGTGGCTGTCCCATGTGTATATGCCATTCCTTTAGTTGGTGTGACTAGGAATGTTTGTTCATCTTGTGTGTGTTTGCACAAGTTTTTGTTTGCAGTATCTTGTGGCATTCCTGCCTCTAACTGTATGTCCTGAATATCTATTTGTGTTTCCTCTTGGTACTCCACTAAGAATTCTTCTCTTGGGTCTTGGTCATTATCAGATTTTTCTCTGATGGCATCACCCATAGAGTCTGATTCAGAATCCTCTGTTGGGGATTACTCCTTTGGGACTTTCTTCTTTGCTTTTGGACAGTTATTGGCATAGTGGTCTGCTGAACCACAGTTGTGACAAGTACTTCCCTTCTTGGTCATTTCTTCCATTTTTTTCTTTGGGGTTGTCTTTGAAGTCCACCTTAAAAGGTTTTTTCTCTTTGAAACTACTGCTTCTAAATTGGGAATATTTCCCTATATTTGTTATTTTCCTTACATCTTGTAAGGTGTTTGAAATGTCATCTAGAGTGCAGCTTTGATTGCATCTGCATTTTACTTCATGCTCTAGTTCCCCTGGCATTTTTGTCAGGAGTTTGTGGTTCCTTATCTGAATATTCATTTGAGGATCAATGGCTTTAAGTCTTTTAGACTTTCTAAGACACCACTCATATAGATCTTTGTCCACAGAGTACTTATCATTTTCAAATGACATGGTCTTTTTCCATATCCAAGTACCATTGCTGTACTTTTGGATAATTTGATTCTTCCACCATGGCCATTTTCTTCTGCCATGGATTTCTTTCATCTCTGTGTACCATATACAAGCAGGACCTTTTAATGCTGTATTGAGTCTGGCAGTAATCCAGTGATCTGGTATGCTTGGTACATCAATGAAGAGTCCATAAATATAATCTATGAGCTCCATATGATCATATTCTCCTGTTCTAGAGAATTTGGGCCAGCTGAAGCCCTCTGGAAGCTGTTTCAAGGCTTCCTTCTCAGAATAAGACATATTATCCCCATCTTGGGATTGAGATGGAGATATTGCCTTATTCCCCTATAAGGAATCTGGTTTGATGTCTTCTTGGTGCTAAGGATAATCCAAAGCATGTCCTTGTGGATGGGGATTCATGTTTTGGTAGACATTGAGCAATTTGTTTATGTCCTGATACAGACAATCCCTGTCCTTTTTGCACTGGTTTTGCTCTTCAAAGACTTGATTAAGTCTTTTGTTTGTTTCTTCAGAGGCTTTGCTCAATTGAGCACAGCTCTCTTGGATGGCTTTAATTGTACCCTCTTGTAAGATTGAATTTCTTTGCAATCTTTCATTCAGTCTCTTGAAATCATCAAGTTTTTCTTCAGTTTGCACTGCAAATTGGGACATTTGTAACCACAGTTTATCACTGGTTAGGTTACCCTCAGGTGTAAAAACATTATGTTCTGTCTGAGTGGTGGTAATATTTCTATTAGTGGGGCTACTTAGTCTAGAAGTTTTTACAACTATTTCTGGATCCTGTGTACTTCTTTCACCACATCCAACAGCTTCTGGACCCTTGGTTCTGACGCTTTCTGCCTTTGTCTGAAAGATGTCTTGTTTTTGCCCTTTTATCCTTGTCTTCTCTTGGGAACTACCTGGGATTGTGAAGAATGGTGACTCTTGGCCATTGATCTGTTGGTGCCTGAATGGTGTGAGGCCACTGGAGAGCTGGTTTGGTCTACTCCTTGTGAGCCTGAAGGAATCAGAGTAGGCCCTGTCTGGTTCAGCCATTCTTCTATAGCTTGGATAGTGGCTTGATTCTCCCTTATCCTGGTGGGATTCCAACCTTTGGTGATTTCTATAAGTTCTTTGAAGTTTATTTCTTTGAGAAATATTTTCTGGCAACTTGCTCCAAATTCCGCCCAGTGGGATGCCAGGTTGAACCTCTTGTTGTCCATGCTCCATTGTAAAAGATCTTTGAGGAGTTGGTGGAGCTGAAGAACTCAATCCATATCCTTCCAGTCCTCTGGTTTGAGGTTTCTGTTTAATTGGAAAGTGAATGGCAGAGTGGGTATGATTTCCCTCAATGTATTTCCATCCACCACTATGTCCAAGGTGTCCTCTCCCAGGTCTTCTGGTTCTGGACAAGCCTTCTCTGTCCTCTGGCTTGTTCCTTGGGAATCCAAGGTTCCTGAGGTGTACAGGTGACATATCATTATTTGCAAGCAGTCAACAACTTAATTTTCTTAGGGTATTTACCTTTGACTGTGCCTTGTACAAATTTATTGTCTACTGCTTTGGGAAATTTTCCTTTAGACGTTAAATCTGGGTTAATTATTGTAATTTTCCCTGTACAAGCTATGAAAGTTGGTTTACCTTGTATTGATGCAGAGTTTCATGGTTTTCTACTCCTCTGGGTGGCAATTGGTGTCCACTTCTTTCCTGTGATGAGGCCTTCACTGTGCCTCTTTCCTGTTCCCTTGCTTCCCTCTGGTTCTGAGGGTTTCACTGGTGTGTTGGCCTGTGACTGGGTCTCAAGTGGTATGAAGTTTTCTTCCACTGAATCAAAGTGAAACAGGGCTTATTTCAGTTAAGACTTCTGATAATGCTTTTTGCACATCTAATAATGGCCTCTGGGAAATATATTTCTATATTATACCCTTGTATTATGATGTTTTGATTGAAATTATCAATCACATGTCAAAAAAAAGCTTGTGGATTTCTGGTTCACTGTTTGTGTACCAGTATCTCATAGATTAACTTGTAACCAACAAGTGTAATCTCAGAAGTGGTTATGTAATGGGCAATTGAAACTATCAATATTCCCAACCACACCTCTAATACTGTTGGCTTAAATTAAAAGAGGTGTTCTTTTTAGTTAAAAAAGAACAATATCAATGGCTTTAAGTGTTTTAATATGCAAAACACACCAAAGGATAAGTATAATTGTAAGCTGGGGTCTCTTTTGTGACTTCCAGTTTATATAGAAGGAATTTTAATAAATTAATTTTGAGTGGAATACTGTTAAGATAAGATAACAGAGACATCACTGTAAGTTTTTAATGAAGTACTGTTGGGATTTGAGCTTCAAAAGTATAATAAAGTGTAAAAATGAATTAAATCACTTATTTGTGAGAGTGCTGATATTTCTAAAATAAAAATGTAACTAATCTTTATTTGTAAAAACATAATGTGTTAGAGCTCTGAGCTATCATTCAAAGCTAAGAATGATCCTCTTAAATATTGTAAGTACAAAAATATAAATGATGTCATAGTAAAATTTTTATGAAATCATCAAAAGAAATTAATAATGATTTATTTACAAAATTAAATGATGTCATATAATATTTTATGACATCATTAAGATTTAAAATAATAAATTTTAATTTTTTAGATTAAAGTTTGAACCTAATAATTGAATAAAAGAAAAAATCAAGATGTAGATGGTGTAGCAGGTAAGCCATTACATTCTTGCAGGCTCACAATAATGTTGATTAAATTATAGTCAACCACATGGAAGAACAGTAACAATAAAAAACACAGTGGTCTATAATGATATACAACTCAAAAAGATAATAATAGGATATATAATATTTTTTTTAATAACTTCACACCTAAAAAAGAAACAATAATTTCAGAATTGAGAATATAAGAAAAAAACACTTTTCATATGAAAAAAGGTCCAAAAGGTCAAAAAACATGGCCAGGCCCCCAAACTGTCAGGCTGAGTCTATGATAAAGTGATAATAAAGGTATATAAAATTCTAACTATGACTGTGGCATGGATAAGAAGTATTAAAAACGTTTTTTTTGAATATATTAAGGGCTTTACTAATAAAATTAGTGGTGGTGAACACTACTGAAAGCCCTGGCTGCAGTTTTACCTGTTGGGTTACAATAATAAAGACTAAAATACTTAAGTTTAAAGTATACCTGACTTGTTTTCCAAGATTATAACTGTTTTGGACATTTGTACTATGTAGGAAGTTAAGAACAGGATGAGGAAACCTTTTCTGGTGGAGAAAAGGCCTCCTTTTATCCCAAAATGGGGTGGAGTGGTCCTCTAGACCATCCACATAGAGTAAGTGAAGGTTTTTTACTTCAGAGTACCTGATTGTGGTTTCTACACAGCCTTTATACACTGTATTGGGCTCAGATGTGGTTTTGAAACCACATCTGGGCAGTTTTCACCAATACAGGGTGAAAACTTTCATCTGGGGACCACACAGCCCTCTTCTGACATGTATGACGCATGGAATGCTGTATAGAACTTGTATGGGACCCCAGTATTGAAGTATAAACATGCTTATTCATCTATTTGACACCTCATAATCATGGTTGTGGGATATTATCCCACAGTAAAGGTGTATTGGAAGAATTGTGGGATTTTAACCTTAAAGCTGCTATACCTCTGTCAGTTTTTGAGATATTGAGCTCAAATTTGATTTGTTGTGTAGCCCTGGATGGGATCTACACAATTGTACCTTATTTCGTATGGGTAACATGAAATATTGCAAAGTTATGCCATGTACAAATTTTGTTATTCATACATATGATTTTCTCAATATCTGTATGGAGCTTATTTGCTCCATAGCTTTTGTTCTACATGAGATATGGAGAAATGAAAGGTACCATCAGATATCCCTGTTTTTCTTTTTCCAAAAATACCCCACTTTAGGTATCTCACACTAAAACTGTGGAAGTTAGATTGGAGGTGAATATTTTGTTCACCCTTATTTTACCTTATTTTGGCCATAACTCCTGTAATTTTGATGCTAGATCAGTTTTTCTAGTACCATCAAATAGAACTAACCTAGTGATTCAATTTGAATACCCATTGGATGGGTTTAATTCTCTTCCTCTGGATTTCAGATGAGAGGTGAAAAATAAGGTTTATGCTCAGCAACAACTTTGAGCAGGAATAACTTTGTTATTCCTTGTCCTATTATGGTGGTACTTGTGTATTTTTAAAGTGGTGGCTTTCCTCTTCCTTTTGATACCCTTTGAGCTTATTTGGCACAGATCCATGTTTTGTTGGTATCTTGGCTTTACCAATGCTTCATGGTATTTGGCTGTCATGCTTGTGCTCTGGCTTTGAGTCACAGGCTGACATCTTTCCTGGTGGTGCCACCTAAACAATTTCATACATTTAGATATTTGCATCACTTGCTGGCTTTCTTACCAATTTGAGTTATTTTTCCTCATGTTTATTTGAATTTGGGGGAAAACTCTGATTTTTGTTTCCATGTTGATTAATTAGTTATGATTTCATTTTTTGGTCCATTTTGGGTCCCTGAATCCTTCTTTGTACCTCTACCCCTCAATTCTTCAAGTATTAATAATCAAGTGCTCCAATTCCTAATACTTTCTTAACTCCTTCCTTCTTATTTTATTTTTTCATATTGCTTATGCATATGTATTCTTTATTCTGTATTGACTTTAAGCCTTTGGTTTTAAGGCGACTTTGAAAATTGAAACCTCATTTTCTTTTAGAATGAGTTTTTGTGTATTTTCCAAAGTTTTAATTGATCTTCAAGTCTTTTAAATCTTAAGATGTTTCTTTTGTGTCTTGAATGTGGCTTGAACCAATTATCTGGCCCTCTGTATTGACACAATGCATCTCTTAACCAACAAGGACAGATATCTTTCTTATTTTTTTCCAACAGAGGGTCGCAATTATGGTACCCATGCCTTTCACCCCTTGAGGAAAAAATATCAAGCTGATATTGTATAGAATACCACAACTGGCTTTTTATAAAATGATGGATAATTTTGAGAAATATTCTATGGATTGTTTTTTTGGATGGTCCAGTAGATATGGGTAGAACATATATGTATTCATTCCTATTGGCTAGGGTTAGAGCCTCAGGATACATTAATCTTCAAGTTAATCCAGTGATGAGTAAATCTAAATTTCAATTTTCAAATTCTTCTATTGATATCTTTAAGCCTCTTTAAAGATGGCTGAAATTAATTTAGTAAGTGCTAGAGCTGCATATTCATCTTTTGGAATTCCAATAAATTTCAAGTCAAATTTAACTTTTTAAATAGCTAAACATAGTCAAAAATAAATATTAGTAACATTGGCCGAATTGATAATTTGGGGTGAAGCACAAATGTCCCAAAAGTACTCATTGATAGTTTTCAACATCTTTCTCAAAGATTTAAGTAGCTCAGATATGCCATGTAGTGGAAAGCTGGTGTTATTAGGTGATGAATTTAGAAAGACTTTACAATTTTTTTATAAAGGGTGAAAGACCTAAAATTCTAAATTCTCTGATTATAAAATCTTTCTTCTGGAATAAAATCAAATTTTCAAGTCTTGCAAGTAATATGGGAGCTTATTATTATATTTAATATCAATCAATTTTATTTCAGATTGTTTATTACTCAACTATAAAATATTATATGATTAATTTAACTCAAGAAATTCCAATTTACAGAAATTTTGAGGATGATTCTCAAGAGATAATTCATTATACATCTCCAAAGATAACTCTAAAATATAGTAAAAAATTATTTTACTGAAACAGAAATATTATCACTAAGGAATAAAGCTTTGGCAGGAATGAAGGAGGTATTATTAAATAAATTTCCTGAAAATTGATCTACATATCTTATTCCCTACTAATTTTGGAATAATTAAAGTGCTTCATATGAGCCAAAGTTCCTCAGTTAACTTACTATTCCAGGCTTTCCACCCCATTGTTTGGAGGTTAGGAAGTGTGAACCAATAAATATTCTCAGAGATGTGGATAAATAAACTGGTTTATGCAATATTACAAGATCAATATTTCAAAATATAGAAGCCAAAATCACTTAATAAAATCCTTTAGTAGGAAAAATGAAATTCTAGATCTTATTTATACAAGGAATACCATTACTTACTGATACAGAGGAGTTTAGAATTCCATTCCAAGTGATTCACAAGCGATTCTCAATAAAACTGGATTCCTTATTAACCAAAAATAAATTACAAATTCTTAAATTGAGATTATTTTGGTTCTATTGTAATAATTAAGTATTCTCTCAGAGTTAGGTTGCACTCTCAAGAAGTCAAAACAGAATATCAAAAAAAGTAATGGTGAAAAATGAAGATATTTCCATATCAGTTGTTTAAGAGAGAAAATTCCTTTTTAAAGAAGCATTTACAATAGTATGACATAGATAGTTATTTTATATATCAAATCTTATTTTTCTGGTTTTTGGGAAGGTTTATGTTTTAATTATTGATGATTAAGAACATAAAATATGTATTATTGAAGTTGTTTTGCTTTAGGGAAAGTCACTTTATCTCACAGAACTATGAACTCTGTCCTTCAATTATATATAAAATACAATGATTCATGATGAATATAGCTATTATGCATATAAAATCAATATATTTTACAGAACTTTCAAAATTTGAAAAATATCTTTGTAATACAATTCCAAAAATTTCTTAAATCAAACCTTAAAAAGATGAAAATGGAGCTTTAAACCCCAACAGAACTTTCTTTTTTTTATTTTTTTCCTATTCATTTTTTCCTAGAGCTATTATAAATTCAATTCTCATCTGTTGTTGTCTAAGTTGTACATGTATATAAATACTAAATATCATGATTGATATGTTTCTGGTAGTTTTAAATCCATCCATCTTTAATATCTTTTATGAATTCATTTTTCAATAAATCTTTTTCTCCATTTATCAATTTATGTGCCCATCCCACAGTAAAGGTAATTTTAAATATCCCTAGCTCTTAATCACTAAAAAAATTGAAATCATTTTTGTTTAGATTTTTTTAATTTATCATTTTCAACAGTCATAATAATAATAATAATAACAATATAAATAAAAAAAATTGATTTTTTTTCCCTTTCAAAAAAATCAATTTTAATTCACTGGGGGGATTTCGCTTGGACCTGCCTACAGGTCCCTTACAAGGATATTAGCTTATGTATCCAGTTTAACTCTAAATTAACTCATACCATATCTCTATGTTTAACTCAAAGCTAACTCATTGTTAACTTCAGTCATATCTCCATATGTATATCTAAATAATCTCCTTCTTAACTTGGTTGATATCTTGGTATAATTTTTACTCATTCTTTACTTAGCACTGGGCTGATTGGGGAGGGGTATTACTATAGTCCTAAAGTAGTACTGTTACACATCTTCCATTTAAGCTAAAACCAAGTATTTTATATCTTTAAATTTTTCCCCACTTTGTCTTAAGTATTGATTCCATCTTCTTGCACCCTGTATATGGATTTAAATGCAAGATATGAAAGTTTGCATATCAATGTGTATTATTCAAGAGATTATAATTTGTTATTTAATCATATATAATAATATCAAAGGGACTTCAAGAACTTCAATTTTCCACAAGAAAAAGATCCCACTATACAGCTTCTCAGAAAATCAGCTCTTTGATTCAGTTTATTAGTTTTTTTATTTAATTAATGTAGCATAAAGAAAGAATCTTACAAAATAACTAATCATTATTATCTCAAAAATTTACACAGATTAAATACACATAGTATAGTTTAATTTGAATTTGAATTTGAACTTGAACTTGAATTTCTCTTCTATTGAGACTTTATTTTTTCACATGGAATTTGTTTAAAATCTGATTTTGGATTTCCCAGTCAAAAATGATTTTTAAATATGTACATAAATTCAATTTTCTTCATCTCTTGAGATAAAACTTTCTATGCCTACATGAATTTGTTTTTATCTATATAATACCATTTATTTAAGCTTATACAATTGAATGATAACCAGATTGAATAAGAACCAAACTATATTCATAATTCTTTTGTTAACATTGATACCTTATCACAATGTGGCACATATTCAAATTTTCTAATTATTGTACTTTAAAGTTCTTGGATATACAGTGCTACAATGGAAAAATCTGAACTCTATCAAAATATTATATATAAAATCATTATCACAAATATTGATATATCAAAAAAGTAATTATAAATCTCTTAATAAAACAAACCAGGCTTGCTCCCAGTCAATATTATTCTAAAAGTACATTTTAATTTTTAATTTTCCTCCCTTAGATGGTCTGAGGAGAACCTCTGTAATGTTTCAGTATCTACTGCCTTATAACTTCTTGTCAATCCTTGATATGTATGTATGTTATATTCTGAATTAGTGTTTTAAAGTAATTGATTTAATAGGCTCAAATAACCCCCATGAGGTTTCAAATTATTATAAGCCAATGAAGGTGATAATACATAGGTATCTGAAAAATTGATGAGAGATGTTTACCATTACCAATGAAGCTGATAAGCATTTCTTTTTGGAAATTTTTGGATTAATCACAATCCAATCATAAGTATAAGGCCTAACTTTCCTGTGGAAAAGCCTTCACTCACTTCTTTACTAATTGAGTAACATGTGAAAATTAAGTTTCATTCTCTTTTCAAAAAATGTTTACCAATCAAATTGAGAGTACACAAATTTATGCTAATCTTTTTATTAATATACATATATATATAATAAGACTAAACTGAATATCAGGTCTTTTTAAGTGTATTTTGCCTCAAATAAGATCAAAGGATATCACAATATCTTCCTTACCTCCAGGGTCCTTTTCTAATTAATGCACTATCAAATAGACATCTTTAGCATAGGAAAAATATGATAAAATGGCTTGAATCAAAACAATTCTCTTGAGGTGTAATTTTCAAGTAGATCTCTTGAAGTAAAATATCTAATATTTCAGTTTCTATTTTTCCATTTTGTGTACGTTCAGCTATTTTGATGGGGAAAATATTAATTAAAAGTGTTTCAGAACAGATTATTGTTTGATTTGGTCAAATACAGAACTTAATCTGTATTGTAAATGGAGAAAATTAAAATTATAAATAAATAATCTTTTTTTAATGTTTTATCTCTTTAATTTCATAAATTAAATTTTTTAAGTTATCGTGATGGTTTCTTTAAATATAAGTTTTTTGCAATCAATTGAATGATCTAAAGAAGAAAATGTCTATACAGATTGATATTTTGTGCTAATTTGTTTATGTCTTCTAATCATTGTTTGTTCTTCTATTTTTTGGAAAAAAATATATGTATAAAGATTTAATAGACAAAAAATGAATACTCTCAATTTGAATCTTTCATTAAAGATCCATAAACTACTAATTTAATCACCTTTCTTCAGAAATGAATGAAGATTACCCAAAAATAAAAAATAGTCCCTAGAAGATTGAATTTAGCTATTATTGAGCATTGATTGTTCTTTAAAAGCATAAAACAAGAAATATCACAACCTCAACTGACATAATTAGTTTGCATTATCAACTGGAATTATGATAGTACAATGTCAAAGGAAATAATATCCATTACAGTTCTCATCTTCAAAAAAATTAATATCTTCACACTGATTAAGTAATACTTATAAAAAAAATTATAATAAGCAAAGCTTAGCACATTTTAAAAATGAATATTAAAAATAAAAAATACATCTTATAACCAAGGTTTATGTTCACATAAAAGCTGAACAAGCAGTGTTGCTAATGCAGATTACCCTTCTTTAGTAGTACTGTAAGCAGTTAATTCTGAAACTGTAAGTTTTTCTACCTCAAAATGAAATATTTGCACTGTTCACTGCAAATATGCAAAATAGTCAGTATTCTTTCAAGTGACTGAGTTGCTCAAGCAATTTGTTGCAACATCTTTTTAAATAAGTCATACTAACTTTCAGTAACATACTGCATACAGTATGTAGTGATTTCAAGCCAAAGCAGAATATGTTACAGTGAAATACCATAATTCCTCTCCCTTCCCAGCATTTTTTCATATCCTGAAGGTATTTAAGATCTGTCTGTTTGTGAGTAATGATGAATTTGTGAAATAATGAATATTTAAACTGTAAAAATAAAATTAATATCAAAAATTAGCTTACCATCCTAAAAAGGCCATTTCAAAAAGTGGTTGAAGAGTGAAATCATTGTTAGCCTCAGAATCTTAGAGAAATATTAATTGTATCTGTGAATTCTCTCTTCATGAAAAACATTTAGTAAGGATTAATTTTTTACCTCAAAAGCTCACAGAGCTGGTGAAGTTAGGGTTTTTTTTCTTTTTTCTTTTTGGATTATTTGGGTGTTTGAGGGCTTTTATGGTGCTCAATGAACCCTCATTTCAATGGAAATCAAGACCAGGGGTTTCCTTTGTTCTTCCAAGATTAAATATCACATTATCAATTTCAATCAAAGTTATAAATACACTTAAGAATATTTTTTGTGCTATCTTTATGAGGACCATCACCAGCCTTGCTGGCAGCTTCAAATGACTGACTCCAGCTCTGCTCATGAACCAAGGAAAATTGCAATCAAAATTCCATGTGAGTAAAGTATCATCAGCATCAGCATGAAAAAAACTATATTTTGACTCCCTTGAAAAATCAAGTGGTTGGTGGAGTGTGGCTTTAGTAATTCAAGTCAACACTGTTACGTCTAATTCTTATAGAATCAAGCTGAGCAACCAAGCTGTTTTGTATTTAAACCACTTAGGGCCTTTAAAACATTCAACTCACCATTTTGAGGACCCCACCCCCCAATACTAAAAACAAAATGTCTGCTAATACATTTTTCTGGTCAAAATATTTTTTACATGTCATTGATTTGATCATTGATTGAGAATAATAATAACCCAAAACAAAACAAAAGTCCAAAGTTTCATTTTGATCATTTTTCTTACATAATTTTAGTTTCAGCCCGGAATTTTGAAAAAACAGTTCAAAGTTTATCATGTAGGTTTTATAAGTCATGCCATAACAAATCTTCAAATAAACATATATATACCGATTTGAAATAATTTTTTTTTCTCAATCACTCAATACTTTGGATAATGAATTAAATAAAGGTGACAAAATAACTTGGTTAGAATTGAAAAATTGATGTTGAAGATTGTGAAGTTGAGTTTCATTTGAATTTGAATGATTTAAATCCAAATTTTCACTTCCAATTAAAATTTTGATTAATTCATTCTTCCAACCAAATAATCCATTTCCTTCTAACATTGAATCTTGATGTTTAAACTGTAATTAATTTTCAAAGTTCTTCAAATTTAGTAAGCTTGGTAACTGTAACCCCTTTTCACCTTTAATGATCAATTTGAGATCTTCTCCTTCACAAATTAAACTCTCCCCAATTTCTTTTTTATTTTCACCACGTTCAAATCCACAACCCAACCAACTCATGATCTCCATTCCTTTCAAGTTCCTTTCATTGGTCATTTTTTGAAATCTTATTTTCTTATTTCCTATTTTTCCTTTTTCAAATATTAATTTTATTGTTTCCACTAATCTTTCTATAAAAATTTGCATCATGTTCATCTTCATCAAAATTAAAATTGAAATTTGATCATCTCCTCCACTTTCCAAAAACCTTGTGATTGTCTTGACTAATGTTTTCATTAAAATCAATTTTTGATTTGATCTTAAATCAAGATTTTTAGATCTCAATTGTAAGTTAACTATGTTAAAAAGAGCTATTGCTAGAATTTCAGCTCTTATCCTTGCTTTTTCCTCAAAACAGCCAGAAAAATCTCTTCTTCTGTTATTGGTATCAGTTTCATCAAAATCTCTAGTAATCCATCCAAAATCCATCTTAATTCCATCTCTCTAGTCAATTCTTCAATTTTCTTTCAATTTCCATCTAAGGTAGCAATTTTTGATATCAAACTAAATCCTGTATCTACATGACTTGGTACCATCAATAATGATCTTAATCTGACAAGTGTGGCTGGACTGAGTTCTTGTCCAGGCTAAAGAGTTCCTAATTCTTCACCAAGTTCGCCACCACCATAGGCTGTACGATTGATTTGATTGGGTGAATTGGATAAGAAAAATAGATCAAGCCTCATGATTGCCATCACAGTTTGATTAGATTGTTGATTGAGATCAATTCCATGGCTAACATCAGCCAAGATTTGTAGTACTTCTCTCCTAATCCTAAGTCTTTCCAGCTTGGTCAAACAAAGATTTAATTTTGAGACTTGAAAGTGACTGAATTGACATAAGCCAATCAATAAACGTGCTGTTCTAGGATTTCAACCTATGAATGTACCACTTCCTTCTGTCATCCCAAACAATCGCAAAATATTTAGAATACTAAAAACTAATTCAACCCTTCCAAGTCTTGGTCTCAAACTTGAATTGTTTACCTCGTACGGATCTTCCAATTCATCATAACTTGCGGTTAATTCAACCAAAGGTTTAGATTCTTCATCCAAGGCGTTGACCATCATACTTTGAAAAGTTTCTTCATCTTCTTGCACTAGCAAATTCTCTTCATCAGTCTCCTTCTTTATTGCATTTTTCTTTTCTGATTCAAACCCAACATCTTCTAATAAATCTTTGCACATCATCAAAGGCATCTATGAAATGCCAAAATTTCCACTTTATCATCACAATATAGTTTGAGATGGGGTCTGATCATTGTTAAAGTATTTAAAGCATATGTGACTTCACTCACAATTCTTGATTTTAATGACATCACTAATGAATGAACGTCCACCAATCCTACATTAGATCAAATTATCAAGTTAAAAAATAGATGGATAGTAAAGATTAGCTGATTTAATCAATTACTATAAATACCTTCAATATAAAAAGAAGAAGTTTACCTAGATCATCCAAACTAAGTCGAGTTCTGGCAGCCATAGAATGTTGACAAATTTCTAAGCTTCACAAAGATCCCATCCGCAAAAACAATCAGCAGGCTTACCTATTGGCCTATACTCTATTCAATTGTTTGTTTATCTATTAGGGTTTTAATAGGATTCTATTATATAATTGATGGATTAGTAATTGTCTAAAAAATAAAATAAAAAAAATGAATTTCACCTTTGAAAGGTGAACCAGTTTTATTTGAAATAGATTTAAAAGTTCAACCTATTGAATTTCAAGCAGTTACTGCCCTTGAAGACATTTGACTAACAGGTGGATTTTGAGGTTGACCAAGATGTGTAAATACTCATGGACTGGGACTAAGAGTAGGTGTGCTTTAATTTATGTTCAAGATAACTATTTGGCTCTTCAAAATGCATGGATCTATATTCAGATGGGATTTGTACAGGTTCTTGTTTGGCAGGCAAGTTGTCTTTGATGCACGGTGTTGCAATGCTAGCAAAGGTTGAGTGGTTGTGATCAGATTCCGGCAGCACTGATTTGTTCGTAATGGCATGTAGACTGGCAGAATCTAAGTGGGAGTCACATTCATCTGATATTTGAGTGGAAACTTCCAAAAATTCACCAGAAGTATTGACAACTTCTTGTAAATTTTCCTGTGAATCTTTGCCTTGAGAAACTGGACCAGAGTAGGTTTTGAAAATTTCTGTTTCTTCAGACCTTAGGAATAGCGGCGCCAAATCATCAGAAGTGTTTACAGATGCAAGTGGCTCAAGATGTTGCAAAGAAGTGCCCAATTGTGCCTCCATACTTGAGTAGCTAGTATCAGAAGTTGTGCTTTCCTGATAGGCTAAAATCAACACATCACTCATGAGATCATGTGAATGAGGTTTGCGTCGGGACTTCCCTTCATTACTTGGGGGAGATTTGATGGGTTCCTGAGTACTTGGGGCTTCGGGAAATGTAGGCTTTGTGTGCAAGCTGACAATCAGAGATGTTTTCTTAACTAATGAGTCATGAGTTGATAATTCAAACAATGTGTTATCCTGCGCTGACATTTCAACGGGCTGAATGATGTTGTGACATGTCGCAAAAGGCTCTGTCTCATGAGAATCAGGGATTGGGTCATGTGCTTTACCTTGGGCGAGTGACAGGCTTTCATTGTATTGACTTGAAGCTACTGACGGTGTTTAAAGTGGGTTCTGCAGGTTGAACCAGAGAATACAGTTGAAGAGAAGGAGGATGATGATGTAGAGCTCAAGTTGCGGGTGCATTGGTAAGATTTACTTGTTAGTTGTGTGGATAGTTGGCCATGCTCTGGTATATTGTAATGATCCGGCTTTACCATTAACATAATTGACTCATTTGTATTCAGGACGCCAGCTTCCTGTGATGTTTTTCCAGGCCGGCTCCAATTTTCTGAGTAAAAAGATGAGGACTCAGAGGCTTCTGGAAATTCATTCATAAAAGTGGATGCCATTGAGTGTGTTTATAAGAACTATGGCTAATGAGAAGATGAGATTGGAGAGAGATGGCACAAACCAAAATGTGAAGCGCTGCTGCCTTTGTCTTTTGTTTGACTTAAGATAGGGAGCTGGGGTTGAAACTCCTCCGTGAGCATCTTGAATGATGCGGAAAAGGTGGTCATTTTCTTTGCAAGCTTTGAATCCGAAGAATGAGGACCTACATTTCTTGAACTATTGTTGTTGGAGCCGACCTCTTGACAAACCTTTGCCATATCATGTGACCTTAAGGAGGGCAAGACAGTCCTTTCTGTAAATTTGGGGTGAGTTTCAGGTGCACCTTCTTGTAATGGCGCCTGGGCTATTGAGCATAAATGCCTTTCAATCTGTGGCTTATGACTAACTTGCTTGTTTGAAAAATGGGATTCCTTGGTTTCTTCAAGAAGAATCTTTGAGGTTCTCTGGGAATTGAAGGCAAAGATTGATATTTCCTCACCTTTGAGGTGTTGAGTAGAAGGTTGAGATCTATCTGATAATGACATTGAGTGAGACAGGTAAAGACAGGGTAGAGAAGCATGATTATCGGCAAGAATAATATTTGAGTTAGGTTTATTGAGCATGGTGTCTTAGGTCTTCTCTGCCAAGGGTATAAGGTAATTTTGTGACTGAACATCAAAGAGGGTGTCATGAGGCTTGTTTTCTTTGAATGGGGAGTTGTCTGGCCTGGCCTTGTTCACTTGCTTGATCAACATTCCAGAACGTTTTCTGCTGGTGGTGCAGGGGAGTAGGACTGGCTGCAGTTAGATGGTAAGCTGGAGAATGGATCATGATGCAAAATTGAATTGTAATTTTTGGCTGGCTTAGAAAAGGAATGCCAAGAGGCATCATTGATTGATGTGAATTTGGTGATAGGCAAGCTTGAGGAATCAAGAAGTGGAACTTCAGAAGGAGTGTAGTTGAAGTCCGGCAGATGTTTGGCGCTGAGAACAGTGTTGAGCTGCTGAGGAGGCACTGCAACATGAGTACATGAGTTGTGGGGAGGTCCTGAGAGCTGAGTGGCATGTCCTGATAGTTTTGATATGGAAGTAACAAATGATGGAGTTGGCTGATTTGAGGAAGGATTGAAATGTTTAGTTTGTTCAAATCGTTCTGCCTGGTTAAGGAGAGCAGCAACCACTTGGGTAGATTGTTCCAATGCTGTATAATGATGGCTTGATGAGTTGATATCTGCAGCAGTGCTATCAGCGATGATATGGCTTGGGCTTTCTTGATCTTGGAAGGATGTAGTATGACTTGTTTTGTGGCGAGCAGATAGATTTGGGTTATGTGTCTAGGAAAAGCATTGCAGTGATTATCTAAGTGTTGGTACTAATAGCTAGGGGGGTTCACTTACTGAAAACAAAGAAAATTTATCTTTTGATGCCATTGGAACAGTATTTTTTCCTGGCTTGTCCTTGTTCATTGTATTGGTTGACTCATTAGATGGGATAGGTGAGGTTGATGAGGCTAAGTGAATACTGATATTGGGTATGCGCTGCTCAGGATGTTGATTTGAATCAAGAGACCTTTTGTGCCAATGTTTAGAGACAGGCATTTGGCAAGGTGAGAATGCACTAAAGATGACTCAAGGAGGACGTAAGTGAATTAAATTAAATTATCAAGACAGGAGAAGACTGCAATCAAAGGAATTCAATATTGATCAAATATATTTTGATGAAGAAGAACTGTGATGATAGAAAGTTAAATAAAATTTTGAAAATCTAAAAATTGTAGATCCAATTGAGAGTTGGATTTACATTTTTTAATTTTTGTCAAAATCTCTGGGTTTTGAAATTGAAAATATATATATGATGATTATAAAATGAAATTTTAAATCTAATGGATCTTGATTTATATTGTTTTTTTTTGTGTTGGTGCTTGAATTTTAATGAAGAAATTATGATGACAAAAATTGAGATTTATTGTTTTTTTTCATTATATTAAAAATTAATTTGAGTTTTTTTGAGAATTTTTGAAGAACTGATATTGAAAATTAGATTAATGTAAGAAGCAAACAATGATTTTGACTATTTAGAGGTTGAAGCAAGCCTGTTGAGGATAGAAGTATGATCATCTACTGTAAATTTATCAATCTTACCATTTTGTAAGTTTTTGAATAAGTTGTACGCTTCTTTTGAAATTTGTAATGACATGGATAATCTGGTAAAAGAGTTACTATCACCGCCATCTGGATAAAGAGTAAAATGTCTAGTTTTTTTTTGCTTTCCAGACCATTTGTACAATACCAGGTTCTTTACCTGTTAAATCAATATTAATATAGTGGTCTGGAAAGACAAAAAATTCATTAAATAAATCAAAGTTATCAAAGATTAAGGTGCCATAACTTGTAAAAATTGGGATAGAAAGAAAATAAGCAAACTCTGAAGAGTCTGTTTGATTAATATGAGGAAAGTTAGAAAATTTATTCAAAGTAAATGTTAATTGATTTGAAAATGAAGAAGAATAAAAATCAGTAAAGTCTAAAATCTCAAATCCTGGAATGTTGAATTGTTTCATTTGATTTGAATTCATTTCAAAAACTGTTGATGATAATTTTTGAAAGAGATTTTGAATGATATTTTGTAATTGTGAGAGTTGAAGTGATAAAGAATTATAAAGTTCTGGGTTATTGGAAATAGAAGTGGAATTGATATAACGCCCAATTGTAAAGTCACCAAGTCGAGGTGGTCTCCATCCAATTGCATACATGGAACCAGTGATCTTGTTTCCAGATTCTTGTAATTTGTTAAGAAAAAGTTTATATTTAAATAAAAAAGTTGATAAAAAGTTGAGTTGAGATTTTTCATAAACATTCAGGTTTCTAAAAGGAATAAATTAGATGATTGCAAAGGTTTTATCAGGTGAATGAAGAAGTGATTTATCATCTAAAATTGTAAATCCAGAAATTTATAGAAAAATATTTTTTTTAATATAAGTTGTGTAGGAGTGAGTTTTTGTTAAAAAGATTTTATCTTTAAGTTTTTCTATCAAAATCATTATGAGGAATTGGATCAAAGAAAGATTCATGTAAAAAATTACATGTTCTGAAATAAGGAGTTTCATAACTACATCCTAATTTTTTTATTTTATTTTGACAGTGGAGTTGGTTACATTTCTGAGAATTGTTTAAATTTTTTTGAGATATCTATTTGATTCCATTGCTCTAGGCATTTTGAAATTTGAAAAGAGTAATAAAATTCAAAAAATATATTTTAAAAAAGCTGAATAACAATCTTATAGCCTCATAAAATTATGAGTTTAGTCAATCTTTGACAAGCACGCATCCATTCAGTTTGTGAAAATTTATTTAATGAAAATTATTGTAGTAATTAATGAAGAAATTAGTGGAAAGGTATTTTTTTGCTAATAGTAAGGCTAAAATAAAAAGAGCAGCACTGGAATTAGTGGAAAGAACACAAAAAGATGATTTGGTGTGAAAGCTGCTAGTTCTGAGGTGGCGGTCATTGCCGGAGCTTCAAAATGATGAAACCATACCTCAATTGAATTCCAGGGGCCCCCAATGCTCTGAATGACTGGCTTTGGCAGTGGGGGGCTGTAAAACATGCCTGGAGGCTCTGTAACAAGCCCCAGGTGACTGCATTGTCTGGAAGAAAAAAATATATTCTGAAATTGGCTGACTGGTGATACAGCCACCCAAAAGAAATAACAAACATGTGTTAATTTTAAATTGAATTGATAGAATTAATTTAATCAGTTTGAAATGGTATCAAATAAAATAGGTTAATTAATTAGATAAATTTCAAAATGAATTAATTAATTTCAATGAATCAATTAATTAATTTAATTAATGAATTAATTTCAATGAAGCAATTAATTAATTTAATTAATCAATTAATTAATTTTAATGAATCAATTAATTCATTTCAATGAATCAATCAATTAATTTAATTAATTAATGAATTCCAATCAATCAATTAATTCATTTCAATGAAGCAATCAATTAATTTAATTAATTAATGAATTTGAATGAATCAATTAATTCATTGAAATGAATCAATCAATTAATTTAATTAATTAATTAATTTCATTGAATCAATTAAATAATCAATCAATTTCCATGAATCAATCAAGTAATTCAATTAATTAATTTTAAGAAATCAATAAATCAATTAAATTGATTTATTGAGAATCAAATTTATTTAATTGGAAATGGAATTTAACAATTGAAAATGAAATGTAATTAATTGAAAAAAAATTGGGTATGTGAAAAGGAAATTTTATAAATTGATGTAATGGATCATTACAATTCAAATTAAATCACAATAGATTCATTTGAATTATTTAAAGTGAATTCATTAAACTTATTAATTCAAAAAAATAAATGAATTTATTATGTGAATTTCTAAGCTTATGAATTTGAGTTATTATAAACTTAAAGTAATCATACTAATAGTTTAATTATGTTTTTTTAAACAAAATTGAAAAATATAGATATTATAAATTAATGGTTTAATTAAAAGAAAATAATAATAAACTGTTTGAAAATGAGAAAGTACTAATTATTCATTTAAAATAAATGTTAGACCCAAAAAAATTACATGTGTATTTCAGAGTTTATTTGAAAGTTGATTTGGGGTTGGAAAATGTGGAGTAAGATATTGAAAAGAGGGTAAAGATTTAATAGCAAGAAAGATTAGATGGTAATATAGTTTTTCCTACAAATTAAATAAACATAAGCATAAAATTAACTTAACTTATTGGCAATCATGCAAGTCAAGTCAGCATGGTATTGTCATTAGAAAAGACAAGGTTTTTTGATGGAAATTGAAAATAAGGACAGTGAGGATGTTATTAGTATGAGTATATTGTAGTGAAGGATAATCTTTTTGATTTGAGTTGATGAGGAATGTTTAAAAAAAGGGATTTTCTTGGTGCTCTGAGTCAAGTCTTATTTAAGAACAAAGGCCATAGCTAATGAATGAAAAGGCAGTTTTAAAATAAAACTATTCTAAAATTAAAAGCATGGAAAATATAAAACAAGAAAAGATTGAGCTTTTTTTTGTAATAGGAAACTAATTACAATGGTTCAAATATCATGTGTAAGTAAATTAGAAACAGGAGGTAAAGAATAAGAGTTGCAAGGGTGGAAGGAGTGATGTCACAGTGGCTTGTGCTTCCCATTCATTTAAAAAATCACTTGTAAGATATTGAGCCAATTGATGTCGTGAAGGTGGGCGATCAAGTTGGACATCAGTGAATGGTTTCATACCCTTAGAAAAAAATGATTTAAGATTAAAAGATAGATTTTTCCAAACTAGCTCTTTGGGTGGAGGTGGCTTAACATGTTGGTGAATAAGATGAAAAGAGCATAGTATGAGCATGGCATTGGAAATTGAAAAATTCCAATGATCCTTTTGTGCAGTGAATAATCTCTTGACACCTAATATCAAATAGTAAACAAAAGGAAGGAAATTATGATGGCTACGGTATTCAACCAACTTCTTCTTGGCAGTTTCAACTTGGAGATCATTGTCAGAATTAGAGGTTACCACTTGAGGAGCTGAGTGAATTATTACGGAAGAAATTTGGTTATTAGAATGGAGGGCCTTTCTTTTTTGACACATTTATATTGTTCAGTGTGGTTAGGGGAAACATTGTCAAGGGAGGCTTGTTCTTTGAATATGACATCTAAAATGAGGTCTTGAAAAATCTTTAACTTTTGATCTGAGTTGGAAGAAATATTGTATGATTCTTTAGCATTGTTTGAGCCACTTGGACTTTGACGTGCCATGGAAATCAGCTCCATTGGTGAAATTGAGGGTCTTTTGAGGCCTTCAAAGTATGAAATCATGTCCAGATAAATGTTGACCTCATCAATTTGTGCTTGAGGGGGTACAGGAGGTTTTGGTATGCGAAATTCATCCATGGTTTTTGAGACTGAAGCTGCAATGACTTTTGCCCAAGCAGTAATGGTGAATGATCTGGGCTGCAACATATAGATTAGATGACGCACAAAATGAGTTTCAGGGTGCTTTTCATTACAAATGCTGGGGTCAGGTGAAAATGGTAGTGAAATCTGAATTTCAGGCACAGTGACTTGGTCATAGATTGGCATCTTAAAGATTGAGGATGTAACATGAAATTCTTCTTTAGTTGCATTGGAAATGGAGCACCTGGAGAAATCTATTATAAGCATTAGTTCATGGGAGTATTATAATTTTAAACTAAGTATTATTTCAGAGCTTGTCAATCCATTTGCTATATGAGGAAGAGCACTGTTTAAAATTGAAATTCCCCTTTTCAGGCTGTTTGGAGCCAAAATTTTGGTGGCGCCAGGAAAAGAGTGAGTCAATTGCTTCAAATGTGGTTTTGTATTTGGCCTGGGTGGGGCGTCCATGGGTGAATGTTTTGAAAATCTCATAAAATTTTGATCAAAATTCATCAGTGAAAATAGATAATTGATCATTGGGGGAGTCAAGAGGCTGTGGTTCTGGAGGCATGATTGATGAAGGAGGATTTTGGTGAGGTTCATGCAAAACGGGTGGAGATGGGCCCACATGAGAGAGATGATTAGATGGGTCCCTAATTCCAGGAGTTGGAGCATGAGATGGTGTAGATGGATTTGATTGAGAGGTTGGAAGAGTGTTTTCTGGATTTTCAAAATGAGGAGCAGATAGTGTATGGGAGCTTTTTACATGGTTAATTTGCATTGGTGACAATACAACATGGGGTGTCATGGCGTTAATTGGAGTGGTTGTATTTGAAGAGATTTGGGAAGGAACATTTGGACTACTATTATTCTCTGCTATTGAAAAATGTAATTCTTCTTGAATAATTTCATTTGTTGGAGTCAGTGGATGAACCTGAGCTGGAGAATTGGGGATGTTATTGGCTGGTACTTCCAAAGAGTGGTTATTGTTGAAATGAGGAGATTCACATTGTGGAGATCTGCTGGGGGTGACATTTTGTGGATGTTTGGGAATTTTTTCCTCAGTAATCATTGGGGGGGTGCTGGGAGTCTCAAGTGGGATGGTTGAGGGAACAGGGGGTTCAACAATGGTAGATGGTAAAGAATAGGGGAGGTCATTTGATTGGGTGTTCAATAACAATTGGGGATTGATTGTTTTGGGGGGTAGAATTGGTATGAAGGGTTGATGTAGTAGAGGACATATTCATGGAAACTACCTCTTGAGTATTATTAAAGGTAACAGTTTGCTGCATAAACCTACAAATATTTGGTGGTGGTTTTTTTTGAATTTTCCATTTTTTCTTGTGATTTCCATCAGGAACAACCTCCTCCAAGGAGGATGATTGGGATGAGTGTATGGAAGGGACTTCTCTCTCAATAACTTCAACATTGCCATCTATGAGACAAATTGCTTGTGATGAAGACAATTCTACAAGAAGGGAGATAAAATTAATACAAAATTGAGGACAGACATGAAGAATAATAATTACCATGTTCTTTTTGAGAAATCAATGTAAGGCCCTTTTTCAAATAATCCTTAATCTCAATTGATACAGGATTCTTTTCAGCTTCAGAAAGGTCATTATTGAGAATTTTCTTGATATGGTGGTGATTGAGAGAAAATTCTTCACAGGAGAGGCTAGTTAGCTCAGAATAAAGAATTGGTGAGATAGAGTGTACTTGAGTGGGTGGGTTATTCATGTCAAATTCTATGAATGAGGGGGGTGGAAGGGTTTGTGGAGTATTTGGGTGTGGGTTACATAAACTCATGTCTGGTGTGTTTGTGATATCTAATAAATTTTTTTGAAAATATATTATTAAAAAATGTTGGGGATGAGATTACGTGGGGAAGAAAAAATTTACCAAGTTGAAAGGGGCTTCTATTTATGTTGTTTGGTGGGGGGCAGGGCAAGATGTGAGGATGTCTAATGGGAGCTGGTGGGACTATATTGGGAGAATTGAGGTAGTGAAAAAGATTTTAACATTCCTGGGGTTTGGTATTTTGGTTTGGGGTGGACAATGAATTGATGGATAAATGAGATGGTGCCTCATTTTGAGAAGATAAAGATGAATTAAAATCTGTGTTATTTGAAAAAAAACCTATGAAACATTTCATAAAATGAGAGATCAGAATCAGGTGGTTGGGGTGGATTCATAGTATTGGGTATTATATTCTTAGGAGAGAGATTTAAATGGCCAACAGAAGTTAAAAACAGAGGGACTTAGGGAAAACACAGGAAAAACAGCTCTATTTATATCTCAGGTCCCAATGAAATGAAGGGAGGGTGTAGACCATAGAAATAGAGCAGAAATGAGTTTTGTGGTTTCAAAGGAAAGAAAGCTGCAGATCCTCTAGACATAAAACACAATTACACATTGTGGTATTCCATACCATTTTTTTCACCAGGCTCAAGCTCATAGTACCCCATAACAGCAGTAAATCCAGCCTACAGGCAGACTTACACTCAAATTTTACACCAAAAGGTCAATTTTACAGCAAGAAGCTGGATTTAACTCATAAAACCATGGCACAGGCACCAAAGGGCAGTGTATGTGTTTAAATAAATTATTCAATTTCATTATGCATATGTAAAAAATCAAGTTACATATAGTACACTAGTTACAACAAATGAGGTACCACCCTTTAAATTACACACCCCACCCAGCTTTACACCCCCTTACAGCCACAGGACTCATGCAGCAAGAAAATGACACATGCATTAGTTATACAGCCAACTTGCATTCAAAGTCACATGATGCAAAGCTCAGCTCCATGGAATTCCTGCAATTCATTTACAACACAGCCCCAGGAGTACCTTATCTTATATCCACAGTAACCCCACTTAAAACCTTAAAACATATTTATTTACACCACTCATCACCTCATGCAAACCAAAGCAAGTTACATCAGGTTGCATGCAGTACACAATTTTAATTAAATCTCAACCACATGACTATGCACAGCATGTGTCAAACTCAAAAATCACATCATCTCATACATAACAGTAATTTCACCAGTGCAAGAAATTATCACCTGACTTCATTTTAAAGTTCAAAAAGAAGAAAAACAACATGACACCTACATAAATTACACAGCCACTTCTACCAAGCCTAAAATAGGACATATGCAAAGGAATTACAAGGTCATCATGTGATACTGTATCCACCAACAGAATATCATGTGACAGAAAAGAGGCTGTGCACAAGAAAAATCCTCAGCCAAAATGAAATCACCTCATGCATGCAAGGAAAATCCAAGAATATCACATCATAATAAGTCCACCAAAAGATGATCATGTGATAAATGGAGGCTGTGCAGAGAGAAAATTATCACCAAACCTTAAATCACCTGACCCATGCAAGAAAGGTCCTCACCAAAAACAGAGTCACATGATGAAATCAAGAGGAATTAAAGTGGAAAAAGACAGCTCCCATGGAGGGCCCCCTGGGCTCCCAAAATGTATAAATAGAGGGGCTCTCTCCCCCAAATTTCAAAATCCCCCCCCCCATGCACAATATATCCTCTGCACATTACAAGCACAGGAATAAGTCATCCCTCACCTGGGAGGTACTCCAGTATATTATAGTAAATTTACTTGCCCAGTAGCTAAGCTCAGTGGAAGTATAGTGTTGAAGATTACCCAGTAGCTAAGCTCAGTGGAATCTTATTATTATTAAAATAAAAATAAAAAATTACCCAGTACCCAAGATTAAGGTTACTACTCTATTAAAATACTTTATCCAGTAAAATTAACACCATTATCAAGACTTAAAAATAACTTACCCCTTTAAAAATCCAATATCAAAGAATCTTACCTTTTAAATTTAACAAATACAGTTTTATCTTATTATTAACCACTCTTAAAAAAATAACAAACCTTTAAAAAAAATTATTTTACTATATTAAAACTTTAACTTAACAAAACTACCTTTATCAAAACCCATCAAATCTTTCAGAAAACCTTAAATAACCCATCCTACCAAGGATTTATCACCAAGAAGAAACCACTCACCTCAATTTAACCAAAAAAATATTAAAATTAAACAGACAAGTATTCCATTAAAATATCAAATTTAACCAAAATTACTGACATTATTTTTCATATTATTTATTGAATAGGTCTGATCTGAGACTGCTGAATTTTGTCTTCTGCAGTTGTAAAGCCACTTACTAATTTTATTTTGGTTTGTGAGCTCCAAGGAAGATTTTGTTCAGTATTTTAGGAGGGGCAGGCAATACACCCGTGCCACCCTTGGTTACAAGAGTTATTAGCAATTCAAAACTAGTTACCTGTGATTTCCCCCTCCAGGTACTGCCTCATTTTAATCCCACATCTGGTGTCCCAACAGTGGCCAGATAACCTCAACTTCAATAAAAATTAAATTAAAAGCAATAAATTATAAAATTCTTAACTACTCCAAGAATACTATTTTTTATAACAAAAACTGGATTCAAATAATCAAAATCAGCCAAAACCATCATCTCAAGAATCTGAATCATCAACTCACTCTGACCATTACTATTATCCACCCAAGCAAGAAACAGAACTAGGAGAGGAATCAAATAAATATTCCAATTTCCCAATTGCAACACCAAGAACCAATAAAAGGGACTTGAAGGTTGTGGAAAAATTCTTCCTTGATCTCCTTGAAAGAAACAAAATCAATAACTCAGCACCACACTCAAAGGAAGAAATAAATAAATCAAAAATGGATAAACCATCATCATCAAAATTACCTGGTAGTATTGAAGAAATCCAGGAAGAAAACTTTAATGAAGAGACTGTTGAAGGACAGGAAGAAATGTCTTCAACAGAGAGACTTCAGCAGAAGATGCTAGAAATGCAAGCAGAATTACTAGCACTAATCAAAAAAGAAGGAAAAAATAAATCATCAAGTTATACTCCACAAAATAGTCCACTTGAGGAACAGACCACCCTTCCAAGATCTTTCAGGCCACATGGATCACCTTCACCTTATCCAAGACCCATGGCCACATCAACACCTTATACAGAACAAAGACAAAACACTTTACCAAGAAGAGTAAACATTTCTGCTCAAATCCAAACTCCATTACATCAAGAAATTCCAAGAAACACTACTCCAATAGTGAAAATCAGAGCCAAGGACTACAACTTGTGGTTTGATGGAAAGGATGTTGAAAGATTCATCAAGAAAGTTGAAAATATTGCAGAAATTGAAGGAGCAAGTGGAAGAGACATTGCAAGACAAATAGCATTTTGGACAAAAGATGAAGAAATCAGTTATCATATTGAAGGAATGCCAGGATATGAAACAGCTGATTGGGATCAATTGAAAGTGGATATGAAAAGAAGATGGGGAACAGTCTCACCTGAAAGAAGATACAGATTATCCTCAATCACTGAATTATTCACAAAAACTCAACAAGAAGGTGGAATAAGGAACATGACTTAATACAGAAAATTTATTGGGGAATATGAAGCAATCATCACTTACCTCAAAAGATACCAGTATATTCAAGGTGATATCAATCATAACCAAGAGATATTGGCCAGCCTTTCCACAAGTGTTCAAGAATCAATTTACAAAGAAATGATTAAAGACAGAGCTATGGTTCAAGCCTTGGATGGAGGTTACATCATTCCAAGATTGGATATTTTGAAATTATACATTGAACAAGACTTGGAGGCCAAGGTACTTATTCAACAAAAGTAATTTTCTAAACCAAAACCTCCAGAAAAGAAAACAAGATTTGAGGATGAAAGCTGGGATGAAGTTTTAAAACAAGTAAAAGAACTCACCCAAACGATCAAAAATCCTCCACAACCAGAACCTCAACCAAGAAATGAGGGAAAAGAATCAGTTAAAGAAGTTTTAAATCAACTCAAAACCCTTTCAGAAGCAGTTAATCCACCAAGAAGGAATTGGAACAATAATCAAGAGCAAAGATTCCCTCAAAATAACCAGCCATACAGGCCAAGGAATCCTTTACCACCATTTTCATCCAGTTACCAACCATACATACCAGCCCAAATGGCTCCAAGACCACCATTGAAGTGTGCTTACTGCAAGGAAGAAGGTCATACAGCAACTAGATGCACTCACCTTGCTGATGATCTGGACAGAAGAATTGTCAGAACCCAAGGAGCATCTTACCTCTTCCCCAATTTTCAGAGAGTACCTATGGAAGGAAATGAAAGTGCCAAAAACATAGTCAGGGCTTTTGCAAAAGAACAAGCAGAACTCAACAAGAAATTTATGGAAAAACCTATTGTAAAAGAAAAACCAGAAGAAGAGGTTAAGCCCACTGAAAAGAAATCAGATGATAAAACAACCTCAATTGCTCATGTTGAAGAGTGGTCGAATTGGAAACCACCTACCATTTCCTCAGCCAATGACCCTTTTGAATCACACATTGGACTAAGGCAGACCAAGCAAAGAATGGAAAGACAATCCCAAAGTCAAGAGCCAAAGAAGAAAGCAGCTATTCCAGGAACTTATGTTGAAGAAGAAAAAGAAGAGGAAAGAGTCATAATTCCCACCAAATTCCAAAATTCAAATATTCCAAAACCAGACCAACCTGAGGAGGAAATTGAAAATATTGCCAATAAGAATGAAGATGAAGACATTCCAAAAGAAAAGAAAGTCAGCAAACCTCAAAAGAAACAAGCTGAAAGCAAACTAGAAATTGACAAAATTATTAAGAAAATCATGCAACAAAAGATCAACCTCACCATTGAAGAAATTTTGAGGATGTCACCAAATTTTGTCCATAAATTACAAGAATTATCAGAAAAAGACAAGGAAAAAATTAAATCACTCAACTCAATGGATCTTCAAGAAAGACTATTAACATTTGGATTCAAAGAAATACCAAAGCCCAAGATTCATTATGCCTGTCCTTTGGGATTTATGGAAATCTTTATTGGAAAGGAAGAATATCCTATCAGAGCATTAGTGGACACTGGGGCAGAACTCAACATCATACCAGAAGAAATAGCAATCAAAGCCTCACTCACAACAAGAAATCTTAACATGAACCTTAGGGGAATTGGAGGGCATACTACTTCATTGGTTGCACTATCAGAATTTACTCCAATCATTTTGGCTTCAGGTGAAGAAACTCAAATTCACTTCTTCATTGCAAAAGGATCTGTCTATACAGTACTTGGAAGATCTTTCTTGGCAGACAACAATATCAGACTAGAATTCTCCCATAAACAAGGTGAAATACTAAGCTATCAAGAACCTGATGGAAGAAGATTATGCATGCCAATATGCAAACCTCAGGCACTTGGATGGCAAACTGGACCACCTAGAGGAATGGATCTATGTAATATGGCAAAATTGGTCAGAAATACACCAGGAAAGAAGTTTCAAAATGAAAAAGGTGACAATACCATGATAAATTTGACCCAGAAGACCCAAGATTTATCCATATCTCCAAAAAGTGGTAAGTTTGGTCAAGATTTACCAAATAACCAATGGCCAAACAACCTCAAAAGACAACTTGAAGACTCAACCTCTGAAGATGAATTACCCAATATAAGCTACAAGTCAATTAACAATAAGGAAGAAACCTTCCAGATTCTAGTGGATGGAAATGAGAAAATACATGGAAACCCTTTCAAACCTAAACCCAAAAAGAAGAAAGTCAGACTTAGTGAACATCATGAGCTTTCAGATGAAGAAATTATAAATGACATTGAAAAAGACCTCAAAATTATGGAAGAAAGAGACAAAAATTTGAAAGAAACATACCATATTAACTTCTTGGACAGACCATTGAACAACCAAGAAGAACCTTATGAATGGCAGCTGGAAAACCCTGAATTCATCCAGCAACCTCCCAATGAAGATGATGAAACAGAATCCATCTTAGAAAATGAATACAACTACATTTACCTGCCATACATTACCTTTGAAGATATTTATGGGGATGAAGCTCAAGAAAGTTTATGTGAAGATAAATACTTATGTCACCTTCCAGGAGCAAACTTGAACAAAATCCAATTCCTAGAACTGTTAACTGAAGAGGGAATTAAAGGAAACCTCTCAAATCAATTCTGGGATAAAACATTTTCAATAGGAATTTTACCAAGAAGAGGACTTTACTTTAATCAAATTTGGGCCCAGTGGTACCTTGGCTTGAATGGATCAACATATCAAACTGGAAGACTGAAATGGGTTGGAGATGGGTATATATTCATTGATGTAGACTTATGGTGGTCAGAATTTCCATCAGAGCCAGAAATTGAAGAAAGAAATGCCTTTGTGGAAGCCCTCAAAGACCTGATTTTGGCCAGGTTACTCAACAGACACTCACCTTTCCCACTTGGGGGAGCTCAAATTTGAATAAAACCAACAAAATCAAGATTTCTTTCTCTAAAAATGTATCAGTATCACCCATAAAATGTATCATTAGTTTCTTTTATTTATTTATTTTATTTTTTCTCTCAAATGTCAGTGACTTCCTGCCTTAACAAAGAAGAAATTTATCAAAAAAGTAAAATATAAAAAAAATAAATAAATAAATAAATAAAAAAACTTAAAAAAATATATCAATAACCTCCACCATGGCCAATTCACCAATTTATGGATCTTATGGGGAAGAATTAATAAAAGAAGACAAAATTATCAATGAGGAACTTCATTGGTCACCTGAAGATGAAGATTTCAATAAAGAGAACCTTTGGCACTTTAAGGATACTTCATCAATATCAAGAAACCAAGAAATTGAAGAAATCAAGGAATTGCTGAAGATTTTGGAGATTTCTGACAAAACCAATGATCAAATTACTCAAAAATTGATGGATCAATTAAATTTCAAACCATCAAGGCCCATCTTGAAGACACATAACAGCTCTAAAAATCAAAAATCAAACAAAAAATAGTCAGATTTAAACTCAATTGATCACAAGGCAGTGACCTCCTGCCTTATCAAAGAGGAAAATCATTTCTTAGCAACCAAAATCACCAATTTCACTCACACAAAATCAAGCATCATTAGGCAGTGACCTCCTGCCTTATCAAAGAGGAATATCCAAATTCTTACCCAAAATTACAATCCAAAATCCATTAAACCTACCCTCAAACTATTTTTTATAAATAAATTTGATAAAATTTTCAATTCATCTTACCTTAACATTTCAAAATCCACCAAATCCTTCAAAATGGAATCATGGCCATTACTTGAAGAAGATCCCTGGTCAATGGACAAAGATATCAGCTGGATAGAAGAGAAAGAAGTCTGGGCCAATTACAATAATACCCAAGAAAGTGAATATCCTGAATGGTTCTTACAAACAAAACCAGAACCATGTCCAGATATCTCCACAATAATCCTTCCATACATTGAGTTTGAGGACATCTTTGAAAAAGAAGAATCACCATTAGAAACTGTCATTCCTCATCCATGGAGAGAATTACCTGGATTCAACCTTACAAAATATGAATTCTTGGAATTACTGACATGGGATGGAATTGATGGCAACCTTGGAAACCCATACTGGAATGAAATATTCCACATGAATGAAAACCTCAGGAAATCATTATTTTGGAGGACCTCGGAATGCCAAGACTGGTTCAACCTCCAGGATTTCAAAATTAAAAATGGAAAAATAAGCAAGATCTCAAGAGGGTATATTATTCATAATTACACTTGGGATTGCCACTGGGAAGAAACACTTATACCAGCAATCCTCAGTCTTAAAAATGATGCACCCAAGTTGAATACAGAAGATTGGAAATTCTTCTGCCAGGAAAACCTCTATAAAACTCTCAAAAAAGAGAAGTTGAGGGGAGGAAGACTTATTAAACAAGAATTAGTGAATAAAATACTTGGTCAAGGGAACTAATTAAAATAAATCTCACCTGCTAAGTCCTCAATTCTTTGCTTAATCATAGATCCTATTTCCATTAATTTTCCATTTTTTTTACCACTTTCATCCTTCCTCTTTACAATTCAATTCTTATTTTATACTAAAAAAGAAAGAGATACAAAAGAAATGTTAAGAATTCAAAAATAAGCCTCAATTCATATAAGCTGGGAAGGAAGAAAGAGAATATAAGCTTACCTGATATCAAATATTTTATCTTATAGTTATATTTATTTTTTTCTCAAGAAAAAGAAAAACAACAAAAAAAAAAAGAAAAAAAAGAAAAAAAAGAAAAAAAAGAAAAAAAAGAAAAAAAAGAAAAAAAAGAAAAAAAAGAAAAAAAAGAAAAAAAAGAAAAAAAAGAAAAAAGCAATAAGTTGCAATTCAGCTCATATCAGTAGATGATAACTAAAAAAAACCTACATGATATTGCAAATGCTTAATTTATTTATTTGCTTTTTTCTTATTTCACTATTTATCTTATTTTACTTTTTTTTGTTTTTATTCATAAAAAAATCAATAAATAAATATATCTAAAAAAAGAGAAAACATTAGTCTCCACTTAATTTATACTCAGTAAAATTATAACTAAAAAATCCTAAATATAAAATGAAAAACTTACATTATCCTTAGTTTTTTTGCAAACAATATAAATTTTACTGCACAGATGATCATCTGGAGGATAAGATACACTTATACAAACATTATAAAGAATAAATTACAGACTGTAATTTCAGCTTAATTATTATTTAATCCTAGTTTTTTTTATCAACAATATTATTGTATTATTTCATTATCTTATCATCTTATTGTTCTATTATTTTATTGTTTATCACTTTTATTTTACTTTTTCTTTTTTCATTTATTTTATTTATTTTAAAAAAAGAAGAGAGGGAACTTAACTATCCATGTTATTGAGTTTCTTCTAGATATTCAACTTCACCACTCAATGGAGTTATCTTTCGTTCTCCAAGCCCTGATTAATATTCTTTAAAATAAAATTCTCGTGGAAACTAGAAACAACATCAACATTACAAAGGAGGAATTACACAACGAAATCCCCAACCCAACAAAAATACAACATTCAAATCAATGCAATTGCAATAAATGTTGACTAAAGTTCATTACCTCCAAAGACAGAAATTAAGATGCTTCATGAAAGCAGACTCGATAAATTTATTTTATTTTTTATTATTCTAGGTTTCTTCCCAGAGCTGACATAATATATCAAATTTAAATTAGCAAGTCCAAACAGATAACATTTACAACCGCCCAGGAAGCTTAACCTTTAGCAAATGGATGATCTCACGCTATCCACCCGAAGTAATTGCAAAGCGCAGTAGAGATATGTTATTTACTTAATCTAAATACCTTTCAGCCTGACCAGTCTAATTCCACAATAACTTGAGTCACTTTCAATTTCAAAATTAATACATCAAAAAAAAAGAAGTAGGAAGATTCCCAAGTGGGAAAGTATCTAAAAAAGCAAATATTATAACGAAAGAAGAATTCTTCACTTTAGATGGTGGTGACTGGATATCACTCATGCCACTAAACAGCTAGGATGTAATAATAATAATAAATCGATATAACAAAATCAAGCTACGGAGCAAAGATAAAAAGGCAAGGGGCTTATTGATGCATTTTGAAAAAAAAAAAAAAAAAAAAAGAGGAAGAAAAGCGACCAAATGCTCAAAGAGGGGAGGGGTATTTATAGTTGCTGACAAAACCACCTTAAATCCAGCTCATGGACCCACTAAATCCCTCTTAACACCAAAACGATCACAATCTGGAGATGGTTGACTTAATATTTTGACTTCTCGTGGGATAGGTTTAGTATCTTCTGATTTATCACCATTTTAGGTCCACTTGCAGCACACTAGTTTGCAACCAAAAACAATAGTAGTGTTATTTCGGAAGTAAGAGATTCATGCAGGAAGAATAAAAAATACAATTAAAAGAAGGAACAAAATTAGATAAAACTAAAGATGTGGCTATAAGATTGCACAATGCAAGAAAACCAACATCCTCAGATATCTTGAACTGACACACACATAAGGTAATCTCTGCTGCAACAATCTCTTGACTTCTGCAGCTAAAAAAAAAACAATTAGATACATGATTGAATCAACAAAGAAACCAGGACCGCTATCGTACCGCTCTACAGAATAAAGGGCTCATGGATCATAAAAAGAACAATCCTGCACCACTGGCAGTATTTTATGCAATGCCTTGCAGGATGATGGAAATAAATCTCAATCACCGGAATAAGGCAATCTGCATGGGAAATTAATCACATGATATCACCATGTCCAAGGAAACACCATCGATCGGAGGAGGTCATGGCTTCTGGGGTGGAGGAACAAGCTAAATTAGCCCACCAAAGCTACAGCTTAGCTTACCTTCCACCAGAAAACGCAATGCTGATAGACCTTGATTACTAGATCTCTGCATTCGTTGATTCACAGAAATCGAATTGGAATTACGATTCCGAGTCACAAACCCTGCCAATACAATCTCTACATCTCCTGCTCAAGACGTGACAAGTGCATGGAAGAAATGGGCTGCATCGCTCAGAAGGAATTAATGGATAGTATGAAGTTTCTCAAATACAGTAACAACTCAATAATAGAAGTATTATGACAAGCCAAGAAATCCGGTGTGGATTTAGCTTGGGGAAGAATTCTACAGCTACCACTACCAAGCTCAGTAGAAGAACAAAGAAAAGAAAACACCACAATGCAACTAGAAGAACAATAGGATGAACTACCATAACACAGGAGATTGCTTCCTAACTCCGTGGAGATATAAAAAATGATAGGTCTTATTTTTTATAGTGTATTTAGATCGGAGATGGAATTCTACAGCCGCCACCACAGATATACCTGGTTAGGATCACATTGGGGCTTTGGGAACACTCGGAAGGTGATTGAAACCTCACCAAATCGTTTTTTGACTGTTTCCGCGGGCCATTATCATCTCCTGGAACCTGGAAGCCAGCCCTGACTCATCTCAACTTGCGAGATCACAGTAAAAAAAAGAAATAATTGATTCATCATAAAGGTACTATACCACCTTGTACAGTACTAACTAAGAACTAGCCTACCCAACCTCGGTAGACCATGAGGGTCCACTCTCAACAACCAGGACCACTGACGCGACTTAAGCTGAAGCAACGATATATCCACTGAGCGCAAGAATACTCCAAACCAAGCTATTATCAAGCTAATGGGGGTATCTGGAGGCTATTCAGCTAGAAAGACATCAATCCGAAGTCCCTGTAAGAATAGTAGAGGGTGGTAGACACCTTCCGACTACCCAAGCACCCAACACAACTTAATTCTAAAGTACTGAAGAGGGGTAATGACACCTGTAACTCCCCAAAAACAACTACCGGATAAGGCATAGAACCTTACAGGGGAAGTCAAAGTACTGTATCTTTATAGCTACAAATCACCCACCCGAAGTGATTTTAAGATGTGATTTGGGTGAATCAACAAGCATCCGCACTACAACAACCCAACCCGACTGTATTTCAAGTACCGCAAGGAAATCCTTAGCCACAATAAATGGCCTTCAAGACCAACTGACCAAAGAATAGACCACTCGAAGTGGTCTAAAGCACAATAAAGTGCTTTTCAAGAGAAGAACAGGTGAAAACATCCCACTCGAAGTGCCTGTAAGCACTATGAGGGGTGCTAAAATGACTTCAAGCTCAGAAAATCAAAAAGCACCACCCAAATCAAATGATTTAGCTTTAAAATTTAATGAAGCCAAATAAACCAACAACCAACCAACCCGATGCATGGTAGGAGTTGCTAGGGCCCTCTAGATCAGCCCATCAAGCTGACTACCTTACCTTTGGACAACAAAGCAATAAAAAAAAATATATATATAAAAGCCCTCAGTATGGCTTTAAACTGCTGGTTTTCTTTTGCTAACTTGTTTTTTATTTTTATTTCATTAGGCAGTACTTATAAAGAATTGAAAGCTGACATAAATTAAATTTATTTATTTTTTATGAATTAATACATACATTTATATATAAGAAAAAATCAATATATATAACAGAATGAGGGATTAAAAAGGGAAAATCCCTCAGGATACAAAAAAATAACAAATAAGTCCTCAACATGACTTTAAACTGTTGGAATTTTTTTTATTGATGATTTGGAAAATAAAAACAAAAAGTCCTCAGTATGACTTAAAACTGCTTATTTTATTTTGCTTCATTTTTAATACAAGAACTGATCTTGTTTTTATTTTTACTATGACTTTATTGACAGATATTTTTAAATTTTGACTATGGAAAATTTATAAAAAATAACAATATGAAAATTACTGTAAAAGTAGACCACATAAAAATGGGGCTATAAACAACAAAAAATGTCCTCAGCAAGACATTAAACTGCTGGTTTCTTATTTTACTTCAAATTAACAAAAAAAAAATTATTGTTTACCTTTTTACAGGGCTTTAAAAAATAAGTGTCCTCAGCAAGACATTAAACTGCTGGTTTCTGCTTTCATTTTTTTATCTTCTGGCTGTTTATTTTATTTAAAATGATTTTCCATTTTTTTTACAGGGCTTTACAATAATTTAATTAAACAATAGGCCCTCATCAAGGCTTTAAACTGATGATTTCTTTTTAGTATTCTATTTTCTTGATCTGACATTTCATATTTTAAATTGCTGCAGGGCTATAAAAAACTAATGCCCTGAGCAAGGCATTAAACTGCTCAATTATATTTTTTATGTCTATTTATTAAGTTATTCATTATTGAGTTTACTGATATTTTATATTTTCAGTTAGGAAAAATACCTTAGGAGGGCTTAAAAAAAATTATAAAAAATTAAATAAAGAGCCCTCAGTATGGCTACAAACTGCTTCTTTTACTTTATTTCTTATGATCTTTTTATCTTTGATATTAAATTGAACTGACATATTTTACCTTTTATGTGCTACAGGGCCATAAAGGACAATGCAAGCCCTCAGTATGGCTATAAACTGCTTATTTTGTTTTATTTTTCATTCTTACTTTATTTTTTGGATATTAAATTAAAACTGATATATTTCATTTTTTGATAGGAGTCCTCAATAAGACTATAAACTGTTTGAACTACTTATACAACTTGGCTTTGAAGATAAATCTGATGCCATGAAACCCCAAAGGCAACAATCAGGTTCCTGAAGACAACATATGGTCCTTGGCAAGACCATAAACTGCCCACTCAAATTATCAACAGTAATCAAGAAAAAGTAATTAATGGTCCTTGGCAAGACTATAAACTGCATATTTAAAGTATTCAAAAAGATTGGAAAAGGACTATAAAAACAGGAAAAGTCCTAGGCAAGACTCTAAACTACCTGAGGTTTTATTTTTACTTTATTACTTACTAATCTTATGTCATTATAAAAAAAGAATTGGAAAGATGTACTGACTTAAGCTTTTGAACATATTTTTTTTATTTTATTTTATTTTTTATTTTTTATCCCAAAATTCAACTATTTATTTTTCCTAAGAATTAGGGGCATATCCCATTCATGATTCCAAAAATATTCCATTTATTTATTATTTTTATTATACTTCTCCTACTATCAGAACAAAAGCCATTAAATTGGCTTATTTTTTTCAACTAGATGATAATATTAAAAAAAAAAAAAAAAAGAAAAAAAAGAAAGAAAAAAAAAATCCATTTATTTGAAATATTTCTACAATTACAGGAAAGTGATTGGAACTTGTTTGAAAAGAAGAAGTATTTGTGCCATGAAGGCATTAATTGAACTCTGAAGGAGTTATTTATATTAAAAACTCATAAATTGATGACATAATTTGGGGAATTTACATATTAATAACACCTCAATGTGCTGTGTATTCCAAATGGAATTGAAAAAGCCCCCCAAAAGAAAACAAGAGTTTTTTAAAATTGTACAAATTTTCAATTTCACTGTTTATATTTTTTTAACAACTCAAATGCATTTATGGGTAACAGAACATCTGAACCATAAAGGGGATGGACTTGAAATAAAGTCTGAGTCACAATGATGATTCCAAAAAAGGAAGAGTTGTGGCATCATAAGGGTCATTATATGAATAAAGGACTCAAATTATGATCATTCAATTATGTCATATTAATTATAAATACTCTCAAGAGCACCAATTCTTGCTAAATGGCACAACTTACTACCTTTAACCAAAGAGTTCCATGATCTTAACTGTGATTCAGGATTATTTCCTTTGAAGTGTCATTTTTACTCAGATATTTCAATTTAAAAGGTTATTTTATTCTTAAAATCAAACAAAAAAAAATACCATTCAGTCCAATTTAAAAAAAAAATTATTGACTCATTATCAGAATATAAAATTATGTAAATTTACTGTATCATTATTTATCCTTATCAATATCACTATAAAAAAATAAGGGGTGGGTAAACTTATTTCTTACACTATCCCTTATAGTGGAAGTTTTGGGGGGATGAGAACATATCCTCTTCAAAATTCAAAAACCAACTCAAGATTTTTAAATGGAGAGGGGGGCCCTCATCCAAACAAATATTATTAAAAAAAATATATCAATAAATTAATATTAAAATAAATTTTAAATCACCTTATTATTACAATTTTTTATTTTTTCATTTCTTTATAACAGGTATAATTCAGGAATACAAAAGAACAAAAGGAAATACATTATTTTTAAGAAATAGCAAGAGAATTTGGAAACAATTCATCATAGGGCAATTATTCACAATACTGAAAATGAAGAAAATTATTTATAAAGAAAAGCAGGAGTTCCTCATGGATTGACCTTTGGACAACACCAGACCTTGGAAATTTCTTTGACTCTGGATTAAAACTCAAATGGAATTCAAGAATCACTGGCTAGGATTTATGGACTGAAGGATGACTAACTGGATTAATTATTGACTCAGGACTCACTCAACATGAAGGACTAACAAGATAATGTACAACACTCAAATCAAATTGCCCTTGGGATTTTAAAGAAGCTTGAAGACTCAAGAGGTCCTCAGCATGACACTAAACTGCTTCCCCTGTGGACTTGGGCAGGGAAACATATAAAAAATAACCGCCAAGAAGCTGGAGGGGATTGTCCTAGTCAGGAGAAGTGCTGAAGGACCATGTTTGTCCTCAGCATGACAATAAACTGCTCCCTTTGTGTAACAGGAACAAGGGGTTTCACAGGTGTTTAGCATTATCAAATTGGCCAAAATGAACAAAGTGGAGTCCCAAGCCATCAATTAAGACAAGAAGATTCCTCATCAAGAAATAAAACAACCACAAGAATCTTAAATCAAATGGGAATCATGAATATTGAAGAATAAGACAAGAGTCAAGTGGAATCCAAAATCAAGCCCAAAGGAGCTCAAGAATCAAGATAAGCCCTTGGATTAGGCCAGGAGGTCCTTGCATGACATAAACTGCAGGACTTGTATACCTAATATACAGGGGTTACACACCTAGTTGTAGGTCCTGTATGACCTTAAACTACATTTTTTATGGAAGAAAGAAGAAAGAAGAATTTTGAAGACCTCAAGATTTCAGGACACTAGCAAATTCTTAGAAAAAAAAAAAAAAAAAAAAAAAAAAAAAAAAAGAAGAAACAAAAAAAGAAGAAACAAAATAACTAATTGAAGATGGATCACCAAATTTTAGCAGCCAAATACAAATCAGTCCTGAAGAAGGTGAGACCAGTCAATGAGCCAATGCCTCAAGACCTTAACCCACCTTTGGAAAGACCACCTTTGTCAAGAGATCCTTATGAAACACCTTTATCACCCAACCCACCTATATTTCAAGAAACCTTCAAGGTCACCCATGAAAGACTACAAGCAGTCAATTTTGGCCCACCAGGATGTTTATCAAATGAAGAAATCAATTTACTCAAAAATGTTATTACCTTAAGGGAAAAAGCAATAGCTTTCTGTGAAGAAGAAAGAGGATTACTCAAACACTCATATGGAAAACCTTACAAGATACCAGTAATACCTCATGAACCTTGGCAGAAGAAACCAATTCCCATTCCCAAATCAATTTTACCTCAGTTTACTGAATTAATCAGAGAAAGAATCAGGACTGGACTCTATGAGCAATCCACCTCAAGCTACACCAGCCCAATCTTTTGTGTGGCCAAATCAAATGGAAAACTCAGAATTGTCCATGACCTTCAAGAACTCAACAAAGTCACCATCAAGGATGCTGGCTTACCACCTCATATTGAAGAATTTGTAGATGCATTTGCAGGAAGAGCATGCTATGGACTAGGAGACATCATGGGAGGATATGATGAAAGAGAATTAGATGTCACCACAAGACCCCTCACTACTTTTGAAACACCCCTTGGAAGGATGCAACTCACAAGACTACCCCAAGGAGCCACCAACTCAGTAGCAGTATACCAAGCCCAAATGACCTGGATACTTCAAGAAGAAATACCAGAAAGTGTAGGAATTTTTATTGATGATGGAGGAATAAAAGGACCAAGATCACTTTACAACCAAGAAACACTACCAGAAAACCCCTCAATCAGAAGATTTATATGGGAATATGCCATAATCTTAGAAAGAGTTTTGTTCAGGATTGAAGAAGCAGGACTTACTATCTCAGGATCCAAGTTTGCATGCTGTGTTCCAGCTTTGGACATAGTAGGGCATGTTGTATCATTCAAAGGAAGAACAATCTCAAAACAAAAGACCAACAAGATTCAAAATTGGCCAACACCTCTCAACAAAAAGGAAATAAGAGGATTTCTTGGTCTTTGTGCCTATGTAAGAATGTTTATTGAAAACTTCTCACAAGTTGCATCACCACTCAGAAGGCTCACCAGAGAAGATGTTGACTGGGATTGGGATCAAAAATGTGAAGAAGCTTTCCATAAGCTCAGAAGAATATTTGGAGAAGAAATAACTCTCAAGAAGTTGGATTATGAAAAAGGAGCAGGAAAAATTAAGCTAGCAGTAGATTCAAGCTACATTGCTGCAGGAGCAGTACTCACTCAAGAAGATAAAGAAGGAAAAGACAGACCAGTATTATATGAATCAATAACTTTTTCAAAATTAGAATCAAAATACTCACAACCCAAATTGGAACTCTGTGGAGTTGCAAGAATTCTCAAGAAACTTCAAACAATACTTTGGGGACAACATTTTGAATTACAGGTTGATGCCAAGGCTTTAATTGAAATGATCAACACCCCTTGCTTACCCAATGCCCCCATGACAAGATGGGTGGCTTTCATTCAGCTATTTTCCTATGATTTGGTACACAAACCAGGGAAAACTTTCACTATGCCAGATGGGCTATCCAGAAGACCAAAAAACTCAGAAGAAGAAGATGAAGATGCACCAGAATTTGATGAAGAAGAAGATTGGATCAAGCCACACCCTGGATTTGGGGCTAAGAATGTAAATTCACTCCATTTTTCAGGAGTACAAGTACCAATAAAACAAGAAGGATTTTGAAAAAGAATGCAAGAATACTTAAGTACAATGAAAAAACCACAATCAAGCAAAGATGAAGAGTTTAAAAGGATTAAAAGAAGGTCACCCAACTTTTTCTTGGAAGATGGCCAACTTAAAAGAAGAAATAACCCAAACCTTCAATTGTTTATATCAAGTCATGAAGTTCAAAGCTACATTTTAAAGTCACTTCATGAAGACATGGGCCACAGAGGGGAAAATGAAACTTACAGAAGAATTAAAGCAAGATTTTGGTGGGAAGGAATGAAGAAATCAGTCAAGAAATGGGTTCAATCTTGCCTGGCCTGCCAAAAGAGAAGTCAAAGCTTGCAAAGGGAACAAGGAAGGCCTACAGCAACATCAACAATCTTTGAAAGGGTAAGCATGGATGCAGTCCATATAAAATCTGGAAGATGGAAATATATGGTTGTGGCCAGAGATGATTTTTCAGGATGGCCAGAAACAGTTGGACTAGTCAAATTAACAGCAAAAGCAGTGGCAGAATGGTTCACCTCAGAATGGATATGCAGGTATGGCTCACCAAAAGAAGTAACTGTGGATGGGGGGCCAGAGTTTGGAAAAGAATTGCAAGATGCAGTAAAGAAAGCAGGATCAAGAATCAGAGTCACCACACCCTATTACCCAGAGTCTCAAGGAATGGTTGAAAGAGGCCATAAACAACTTAAAGATGCATTAGTCAAGATGTGTGGAGAAAATGGAGGAAAATGGAGGAAATATCTACCTTTGGTTACCTGGGCTGACAGAATCTCCACTAAAAGGACAACTGGTTTCTCACCATATGAACTCCAATTTGTACAACTACCAGTATTACCAATTGACATTGAAACAAAAACCTTTTTAGCAGTAGAATGGCACAAAATATCCACAACTGAGGAATTATTGGAAGCCAGAGCCAAGCAGTTGGAAGGAAAAGAAGAGATGAGAAGAAAAGCAGCAGAAAAACTCAAAAAATCAAGGGAAGACTCAATGAAATATTGGGATAGAAGAATGGCACACCAACTAAGATCACCACTCAATCCAGGAGATTTGGTCCTGGTTTACAACAAAGCAATAGAAACTAATTGGGGACTACTTTTCAAAAACAAATGGAATGGACCCTACAGAGTAATCAAACAAATAAACAATGGACCATATGAACTTGAGGAACTTGATGGAACAGAATTAGCAAGAAGATTTGCAGCATCTCAAGTCAAGAGGTTCTACCCAAGAGGAAAGTTGATAAACACAAAAGAAGACACAGAAGAAGAACAAAGTGAAGAAAATGAATCAATAAATGAGGAAGAGGTATTGAAGGAAACCACAGAATCAGATGAAGAATAGAGAGCTCTCACCTGGAATGCTGGGGACAGCATTAAATGGAGAGGGGGATGTGGTATTCCATACCATTTTTTTCACCAGGCTCAAGCTCATAGTACCCCATAACAGCAGTAAATCCAGCCTACAGGCAGACTTACACTCAAATTTTACACCAAAAGGTCAATTTTACAGCAAGAAGCTGGATTTAACTCATAAAACCATGGCACAGGCACCAAAGGGCAGTGTATGTGTTTAAATAAATTATTCAATTTCATTATGCATATGTAAAAAATCAAGTTACATATAGTACACTAGTTACAACAAATGAGGTACCACCCTTTAAATTACACACCCCACCCAGCTTTACACCCCCTTACAGCCACAGGACTCATGCAGCAAGAAAATGACACATGCATTAGTTATACAGCCAACTTGCATTCAAAGTCACATGATGCAAAGCTCAGCTCCATGGAATTCCTGCAATTCATTTACAACACAGCCCCAGGAGTACCTTATCTTATATCCACAGTAACCCCACTTAAAACCTTAAAACATATTTATTTACACCACTCATCACCTCATGCAAACCAAAGCAAGTTACATCAGGTTGCATGCAGTACACAATTTTAATTAAATCTCAACCACATGACTATGCACAGCATGTGTCAAACTCAAAAATCACATCATCTCATACATAACAGTAATTTCACCAGTGCAAGAAATTATCACCTGACTTCATTTTAAAGTTCAAAAAGAAGAAAAACAACATGACACCTACATAAATTACACAGCCACTTCTACCAAGCCTAAAATAGGACATATGCAAAGGAATTACAAGGTCATCATGTGATACTGTATCCACCAACAGAATATCATGTGACAGAAAAGAGGCTGTGCACAAGAAAAATCCTCAGCCAAAATGAAATCACCTCATGCATGCAAGGAAAATCCAAGAATATCACATCATAATCAGTCCACCAAAAGATGATCATGTGATAAATGGAGGCTGTGCAGAGAGAAAATTATCACCAAACCTTAAATCACCTGACCCATGCAAGAAAGGTCCTCACCAAAAACAGAGTCACATGATGAAATCAAGAGGACTTAAAGTGGAAGAAGACAGCTCCCATGGAGGGGCCCCTGGGCTCCCAAAATGTATAAATAGAGGGGCTCTCTCCCCCAAATTTCAAAATCCCCCCCATGCACAATATATCCTCTGCACATTACAAGCACAGGAATAAGTCATCCCTCACCTGGGAGGTACTCCAGTATATTATAGTAAATTTACTTGCCCAGTAGCTAAGCTCAGTGGAAGTATAGTGTTGAAGATTACCCAGTAGCTAAGCTCAGTGGAATCTTATTATTATTAAAATAAAAATAAAAAATTACCCAGTACCCAAGATTAAGGTTACTACTCTATTAAAATACTTTATCCAGTAAAATTAACACCATTATCAAGACTTAAAAATAACTTACCCCTTTAAAAATCCAATATCAAAGAATCTTACCTTTTAAATTTAACAAATACAGTTTTATCTTATTATTAACCACTCTTAAAAAAATAACAAACCTTTAAAAAAAATTATTTTACTATATTAAAACTTTAACTTAACAAAACTACCTTTATCAAAACCCATCAAATCTTTCAGAAAACCTTAAATAACCCATCCTACCAAGGATTTATCACCAAGAAGAAACCACTCACCTCAATTTAACCAAAAAAATATTAAAATTAAACAGACAAGTATTCCATTAAAATATCAAATTTAACCAAAATTACTGACATTATTTTTCATATTATTTATTGAATAGGTCTGATCTGAGACTGCTGAATTTTGTCTTCTGCAGTTGTAAAGCCACTTACTAATTTTATTTTGGTTTGTGAGCTCCAAGGAAGATTTTGTTCAGTATTTTAGGAGGGGCAGGCAATACACCCGTGCCACCCTTGGTTACAAGAGTTATTAGCAATTCAAAACTAGTTACCTGTGATTTCCCCCTCCAGGTACTGCCTCATTTTAATCCCACACAAGAGGAGTTCCCACAACATTTATCAAAGAATTAAGTGTCAGGATATGTGTATCTTTAGAATCCTCATTCAAATACATGGGGGATTATATTAGATGGTGCAGTCACACCTGTAGGTGGGTGAGAGATTTAGCCCACCAGTAAAAATTTATTCAACATGTAAATCAATTATGACTGGAATAAATTTATGTCCACAGAATGTCATCAGAGTGAGATTATGACTTCTGAACATAATCTGTACCACTTGGCTCCTTGAAATCCAATCAGACCCATTCAGATACAGAAAAAACTGTATCTTAATGGGGCCCAGAGACAATACAGCTTTGGCTGTAATAATACACAGGTGGTCAGATTATGACCGCAGGTCATAATTTGTACCACTTGCAAACCAATTACAGCTGTAATTGGTTTCTCTCCTTGAAATCCAATCAGACCCACTCAGATACAGAACAAACTGTATCTGAATGAGGTCCTGGCACAATACAGCTTTTGCTGTAATCATACACAGGTGGTTGAATTATGACCGCCCGTCTTAATTTGTACCATATGCAAACCAATTATAGCTGTAATTGGTTTGTCTCCTTGAAATCCAATCAGACCCCCTAAGATACAGAAAAACCTGTATCTGAATGAGGTCCAGACACAATACAGCTTGTCTTTAATTGTACACAGGTGTTCAAATTATGACCGCCGGTCATAATTTGTACCATATGCAAACCAATTACGGCCGTAATTGATTTGTCTCCTTGAAATCCAATAAGACCCACTCAGATACAGAAAAAGCTGTATCTGAATGAGGTCCAGGCACAATACGGCTTTGGCTGTAATCATACACAGGTGGTCAAATTATGACCGCCGGTCATAATTTGTACCATATGCCAACCAATTACGGCTGTAATTGGTTTTTCTCTTTGAAATCCAATCAGACCCACTCAGATACAGAAAAAACTGTATCTGGATGAGGTCCAGCCACAATACGGCGTATCAGACCCACTCAGATACAGACAAAATTGTATCTGAATGAGGTCCAGACACAATACACCTTGTCTTTAATTGTACACAGGTGGTCAAATTATGACCGCTAGTCTTAATTTGTACTGCTTGCAAACCAAATATGGCCATAATTGGTTTGTCTCCTGGAAATATAATCAGACCCACTCAGATACAGAACAAACTGTATCTGAATGAGGTCCAGCCACAATACAGCTTGTCTGTAATCATACACAGGTGGTCAAATTATGACCGCCGGTAATAATTTGTACCATATGCAAACCAATCACGGCAGTAATTGGTTTGTCTCCTTGAAATCCAATCAGACCCACTAAGATACAGAACAAACTGTATCTGAATGAGGTCCAGCCACAATACGGCTTGTCAGACCCACTCAGATACAGAAAAAACTGTATCTGAATGAGGTCCAGACACAATACAGCTTGTCTTTAATTGTACACAGGTGGTCAAATTATGACCGCCGGTCATAATTTGTACCATATGCAAACCAATTACGGCCGTAATTGGTTTGTCTCCTTGAAATCCAATCAGACCCACTCAGATACAGAAAAAACTGTATCTGAATGAGGTCCAGCCACAATACGGCTTGTCAGACCCACTCAGATACAGAAAAAATTGTATCCGAATGAGGTCCAGACACAATACAGCTTGTCTTTAATTGTACACAGGTGGTCAAATTATGACCGCCGGTCATAATTTGTACCACTTGCAAACCAAATACGGCCGTAATTGGTTTTTCTCCTGGAAATATAATCAGACCCACTCAGATACAGACAAACCTGTATCTGAATGAGGTCCAGCCACAATAAAGCTTAACTGAATTCATACACAGTTGGTCAAATTATGACCGCCGGTCATAATTTGTACCATATGCAAACCAATTACGGCCGTAATTGGTTTGTCTCCTTGAAATCCAATCAGACCCACTAAGATACAGAAAAAACTTTATCTGAATGAGGTCCAGCCACAATACAGCTTGTCTGTAATCATAAACAGGTGGTCAAATTATGACCGCCGGTCATAATTTGTACCATATGCAAACCAATTACGGCCGTAATTGGTTTGTCTCCTTGAAATCCAATCAGACCCATTCAGATACAGAAAAAACTGTATCTGAATGAGGTCCAGAGACAATACAGAGGTGGTCATAATTTGTACCACTTGCAAACCAATTACGGCCATAATTGGTTTGTCTCCTTGAAATCCAATCAGACCCATTCAGATACAGGAAAAACTGTATCTGAATGAGGCCCAGAGCAAATAAAGCTTTGGCTGTAATCATACACAGGTGGTAAAATTATGACCGCCAGTCATAATTTGCACCACTTGCAAACCAATTACGGCTGTAGTTGGTTTGTCTCCTTCAAATACAATCAGACCCATTCAGATACAGAAAAACCTGTATCTGAATGAGGTCCAGCCACAATACAGCTTGTCTGTAATCATAAACAGGTGGTCAAATTATGACCGCCGGTCATAATTTGTACCATATGCAAGCCAATTACGGCTGTAATTGGGTTGTCTCCTTGAAATCCAATCAGACCCACTCAGATATAGAAAAAACTGTATCTGAATGAGGCCCAGACACCATACAGCTTGGCTGTAAACGTGTTTTTTTTCAGGTGCTGTAATCTTAAAATTGGTCAAACTATGACTGCTGTATAAAATTTGTCCCCCATGCAAACCATATAGGGGCATAATTGGCTTCTATCTTTGCAAAATCAAAGATGCTTAAATATAAATAAAGCCATGTTTGTGTCCACTTTTCCCCCCAAAACTTTCCTCATAACTACACTACTTCATTTCACATTCTTAGGCCCATTTTGCTCATTCCCCACAAAATTTCATGGTGCAAGAAATGGGTCGCCCTAAAAAAATTTGCACTTGTCATGAGCTTGGCTGTTACAGCCAATATTATGAAGATTTGAACAATATTGTTCAGCATGGAAGACCTATGTCTGACCCAGCTTGGAAGACACATCAATTGGAACTACTAAAACTCAGGAGACCCCACCCTTTGGTTGATCAGATGCTTTTAGCCCAAAATAGTGAAAATGTAAGTACTCTTTCCCTCATTCATTTAAATTATTCATCATTACTCAAATCTAATTTTCCACAATCTATTGGCGCAGCCAACACAGAAAACCCCTGGATGCTCTCAAATTGAACAGATATGTCATCAGAATAATGAAAGAAATTTACTTTTTGATACCAAAAAATATCAAAACAAGACCTTTAAATTTATTGACTCTCATGCTCTTAAAGTTTTGGCTCAAGCTTCCAGCCTATACCTCAAAAATGGAATGTCCAGAGATATTATCAAAGAATTTCCTTTATCAGAAAGGGAAAAGATAACTAGCCTTGGAGACAAATTCAATTTTGATGGATTATCCATTGCTAAAGAAATTCCACTTTCAATTGAAACTATTTTGGTTCAGCTGGGAATATCCATTGACTTTTAAAAAAAGATTTTCTGTCTAGAATGCTTCAGCTTGTATGATCTGACTGAAATGGGGCACATCAACAAACAGTGTACATCCAAATTTATTCAACCTTTTCCTTCCTCAATTGTCAAATTAGGATCCCTTGCAAGAAAAGAATGTGGTTCTCTTTTATTTAAAACTGATGACAAGAATGATACTTCACTTCAAAAACCAATCTGTACCTTTACCCACCAATCCTTGCAAAAATGGTTGGCCTCCCATATGTGGATTCCTGGCTTTGAAAAGCTATTAAATGCTCACAATACCCATAAATCTCACACAGACCCTAAAATTATTTCTGATATTTGGCATAGCAAAATTTGGCACACATTCAAATCTTCCACACGTAGTAAACAAGCATTTACAAATAGAACAGGTAATTTGATATTTAGCATATATGTAGATTGGCTCAATCCATTCAGTAACAAAGGGGCTGCAAAATCCATTTCAATTGGGTCAATTCTTCTCACTTGTTTGAATCTTCCTCCAAGTGAACGTCACAAAGAGGAGAACATGTTTTTGTATGCAATAATTCCTGCTCCCAAAGAGCCATCTCTTGATCAAATGAATTCAATCTTGGAGCCTCTGGTAATTCAGCTTCAAATGTTATGGAATGGTATTTGGTTTTCCAATACCCACGACTTCCCACAGGGTAGACTTATTAGAGTGGCTTTATTACCTTTAATAGCAGATCTTCCTGCTCTACGTAAAGTGGCTGGATTTGCCTCTCATTCAGCCAATCAATTTTGCTCCTTTTGTAATATTTCAAGGGTGGACATCAATGAAATAGATATTTCAAAATTTGAAACAAGGACACATGAAAATCATATTTCCAAGGCAAATAAATGGCTTCAGCTTCAAACCAAAAAGGAACAAGATGAATTGGTAAAATCACATGGTGTCCGGTGGAGTATTCTAAACAAACTAGATTGCTGGAGACCAATCAACTTTTGTGGCATAGATATTATGCATTGTTTGATTTTAGGGGATATCAAAGACTATTGCAAATCCCTCAAGGTGGGGTTGGCTGGTCACGAGTTAGAGCTTCAAAGGAAAAAGCAAAGTTTTTTGGCACACTCAAATCCATCCAAATATCCTTTCCGTTTATTGGGGCGTCCAAGAAAAAGGAAAAATGAAGATGACAATTATTCTGACAAAATAAGTAGACCCAAGAAACAAAACCTTACAAAAGCTAACCTTGCCCGCATTCAACCTCCTACATCCCAAAGGCACAAAGGCTCTAGTGAAGCCTCCAGGACCAAAAGTGATCAAACTGCAAAAAGCAACAGAACTTCAAGCTCCAGGTATTCCCTTAGATCCCAGACAACCACTTCTACAGTACTCAAGTTATTACCCTTTACACATGGTAGTGATTCATTGGTTCCCTCTGATTTATCTTCTGATGATAATCAGTATTCAAATCCAATGGGGGATGAAACTCCAAGATTAAAAAAAGATGAATTAGAGGTACTTCAAAAATTCATCAATCAAACAAAAGTCCCGTCATGGGTTTCTTGTCTACCCAGAAAATTTGGTTTCAAAAACTTTCAGACACTCAAAGCAGCAGAGTGGCAAATCTTGATGACATTGTATTTACCTTTGGCACTTGTACCACTATGGAGTTCACAAATACCTTGCAGGGAGGAAAGGGTAAAATTCCCAGGGAACTACCTCCATAAGGATCTTCTACTCAAATCACTAATTTCATTATTTACATTAACAAACATGCTCCTCAGAACAAGCATTCATGAAGAAGACCTGGATAAGATTTAAATTACTACAAAGATCTATCGTCAAACACTTTGTTTGAGTTGGTCCATGATAAACTCCAAACCTAATCTACACCTAACACAACATTTACCAAAGTTTATCAAGGAGCTAGGGCCACCAAGAAGCTTAGCTGTGTGGGCATACAAAAGAATGAACCGTACATTTGGGGACATACCACGGAATAATAAGCCATGTTGAGTTTGAATTATATATTTTTATGTCAACAAATCACCCTCACACAATACTTACCCACATATAACCAATTGTAGCTAAGATCTCCCAAACAATACTGAAAAGATGGATATCTAAAGTACAATATCAATGGATTTCCAAATTGCCTAATCTTCAACAAGAAGTTAGTAGGAACAATCCCCTCATTGCTATGCATCAATCAAAAAATATCAGTGCCAGTAATACAATTCAATTGCATGATGCTATTTTTAAACAGTGGAAACTACTAGTTTCAAGAGATTCAAGGTATTTTGTAAACCTCTTTTAATGCAAAAAGTCAATAATTTTTTGAAAAAAAAAGGTATTGTAATGTAAAATCACATGTTGAAGACATTATCATAGAGTATAGCATTAATAATGTCAAATCATTGGGCCATATTGATAATATTGTCTCATTAGTTGGAGGTAATACCAACATATGGTGGCTAATAATCAAACCTTTTAAGAAGCTTGAAAATAATGAAATAGACAAAGACCCTTTCCATCCTTTTCCAGATCTCAATTTTTCTATTCTATTGGACCAGACAGAGGATGCCATAATCATCAACTCCCAATCAGTTTTGGTCCATGCTGCATGCCTCAAGAATCCCCCTGGAACCTTTAAAATTGATCAGGCTACACTCTGCTTGGTATCTCTACATTCATCAGTAAGTGATTCAGTGGACTGCCACTCATTATCTCATATATTTTAACAGCTTCTTACCATTTCCTTTCAAACCTTGCCAGCAATGGATAGGTGATTGAAGCACCACACCCCTTTCAGCCTTAGGTTTCCTTATCAATGCTCACTAAAGATTTTTTTGGAGAAAAAAAATACTTTTTCCTTTGTTGATATTTTTATATGCTATTAAATGAAGTTTTTTTTAGAATAATTCACTCAAATCCCTTTTAAAAGAGATTTATATTGTCAATCTTCCATATTTAAGCCTCCCAAAGATCTTTCAAGACATAATTTGGATTTTTGGTTCTGGATAGAACAGGTTTGAAAAAATGTGTATATAAACTATCTCTTCACCACCAAAAATGTCTGTATTTCCACTTCACCAAACTGCTTTAAGCTTTCCTGAGCTTTCTCATCCACCAAATTCATTCTCATATGTTAAATACTTACTCCAACTCTTTTCAACATCCTTGAACTTTCATTAATATAATTACCTCATTTTCCTCAATTTAACTCCACTTCTTTAAATTGATCTTACAATGTCTTCCAATGCAATGGGTGGCTCCCCCTCCACATTCCATAGAGAAAATTCTGGATCCTCATCACAAAACCCACCAGCAGAGGGTTACTCAATAATTAGCTCAGATGAAGAAAACCACAAAAGCATCCATACTGACTCTACTGGACAGAAATCCATCTTTCTGCAAGATTTGGAAAGACTTGGAATAGAAGATGCAGGTGCACAGAATGCCAGTCAGGAGGGACAAGAAGAAATAACATCTGGTGGTGAGTATCTTTCTTAAAGCTGATTAAAAATTTTTAACTGATTTGGTTTTCAGTTGTTGGAGTAGAATTCAGGATTCAACAAGAAGAGGACCAACAGAGGGCTAAAAATAATAAGAGAATTTCACAAGGGAGAAATCACCGCATTACAAGATTGGTAACAAAGAGCAATCTTCCAAGTCAGGCATCCACTGAATCAGTCCACTTGCAAGAATTTATCTACTTCTTAATGGGTATGCCACCTTCTGTGGATCACTTTCCACCAAATCCTACCAATGATGAAGAGGAATTTCATATTCATTGGGTCAAAAATCAAGCTAAACACATCAAGACCCATTTGGAAACCTTTGAATATGGACTGAGAGATTATCCAATTAGTGAGTGCAAAATTCTCGTCAAACAAGAAATCACCTCTATATCTCAACAATTGCAGCCACCTGAATTTAAACCAAGTCATTATTTTCTCAATAACAAGATCAAGGTCTCAATAGTTGAAAAGCATTCTTGTGAAAAGGAATGCCAGCTAGTAGGCCTCAAGAGGATTACCTTCCAATGGGGAACCTCATTCAATAACTCCACTTGGAATGCAGCCATAGCCAACATTATCTCCAAACATTTTTTCAATTGGAGCCAGACTCAACTCAGCTTAAATATCAACAATACTGATCAACTAAACCTATCAATTGAACGTTGGTTCAATGGAAGGGGTAAAGAAATGAAAAAGCTTTCAAAACTTGGCCAGGCTGCAGAGGAGGTTAAATTTCAAAAAGCTAAGAAATCCAAAAACACTAGAGGGAGGCAGAATGCACATGCTTATTCTTTTGTTAGAAATACACCAATCTCTAATATTACTTTTATATTTAGGTTACAGCTGCCTGTTTCAAAATAGCACATCAATTATTCCCTCAAAACAACAATTTCTCTGCAATATATACTGATATAAAAGCAACCTCAGATGTAGAGGATAATTCTGACTTGGGAAAAGCACCAAAAAGACTTGTTGGAGTTTGGCATAGTGAAGCTTTGACCTTGTGTACAAGGCAATTGGATTTAGCAATGACCCTTGGTGCCAAAATACAGCTTGAAAAGAATAGAGTTCAACGTATGCTTCATAGGGATGGAGAGAAATTAGACTATAATTCTGATTTCACCAATGTCCCACATTGCTTACCTTTAGATTGTTATTCCACAATATACTTAAACACAATCTCAGAAGTTGAAAGAAACCACTTACTGGTAAAAGAACCAATTGGACTCCAAAATATTTTATTAGAGATTGAGGCCAAGACAAAAAAGGGATGTCACATCATACAGAGGCCAGGAAGATCTTCTCTCAGTGGAATTGAAGCTGGTTCAAGTAGTCATAATTGTATGAATCCTGAATAATGTTTATCTCCTAGTCCTTTTTTGTATCCAAGCTTAGAGTTTTGTAATAGATGTATTTGGAAATATAATTAGAGATAAATTATTTCAACAATTCACCAATTGAGTGAATTAATAACCAAGTCAAAAGATGACCTTCAAAATCATGACTGGAAGTCATAAAATTAATATTTTTGTAGTGTATTTGAGAGCTGAAGTGTCCTATATGTTTGCCAAGCTTAGAGTTTAACAATAAATGTACTTCAAAAGAAAACATGATTTAAAATATTTTAAAAAGTCACCCTTTGTGAGAATTTATAATTTAGCCACAATGTGGGCTTTCACAATTATGACCATCAGTCATAAATTTGTTATTTATTTAATGTTTTCAAAGCTGAACTGTGCTATCGGTTCTCAAAATTATTTAATATATAAGCCTCTTATTTATGCCTGCTTTGGTTTTCAATTGTGCCCAAGCTATTATATATTGAGCAACGCTCAAACAAAACTATAGACATTTATCAAAAGTCATCATGATATATGCCTTCCCAAAATCCTACATTCAATAATAGTCCAATCTGTCTTGAACACTGTAAAGAACGCCCACCTTCTATTTTTTTCAATTTCATTTCAAAAATAAATTTATAAACTTATTTATAATAATTAACCCTCAGTCAATTTCAGATACTAACTGCTCCAAAATGGATCCATTGCTTGAAATAGAGCCAAAGAAAGTTTAAAAATCAGAATTCATATCCAAAATCTCCAAATTTCTTCCTTCTCTCAAGCTTGCTACCTGCGATACTCACTTTCCTGAATATGCAAGAAAAAAAATTCAAGAGGTCTCCAAAATACTTGAAGATGATCTGTCTTGTATGTTCTTCCAGCTTTTGCCCATATGGAGCCATTTTTGATTGGAATTCGAATCATAATTTAGGTGTACAGCTAGGTGGATCATTACCCCCTGAAGCCAAGGTTGTTATTTCAGCATCCTCCCAAACATCAATAAAGAGGTATTTCATATCTTCTTCTAGTATGAGTAATAAAAAGGCCAAAATTTATCAAAGTATAAAGGAAAAGAATCAAGAAGTATGTTTCAATATTTTATTTAGTCTTTACTCAAAGATTAAACTATATTCCCTGAATCATTTCTTTCTTAGAAATTGGAATGCAATTATGATACTGAGAAATCACACCCACAAAACCAGTCAGATTCTCAAAATCTAGAACCAGGACTATTCCAACCTCAAAATTATTTTGAAAAAGCCTTATCCACATCAAACTCCAGCCCTGAAGTCAATAGTATTTCTCAAAATTATCAATCAAATATACAAAGTTTTCCAGCTTCCACCATGAGAAAAAAAGCAAAATAAAAAATAGAGGAGCCCTTGATACAACCTACATCTACCAAATACTCAAAAGAAAAACCTAACTCCAATTTCATACTTGTAGATAACAACCCATCAACCTCAAAAGTAATGCAAACCAGTAATGAAGAGCCTTCATCATCCCAAAAAAAGAAAAAGCTTCCTCAATCCGGATTATTCAATCCCATTCACTCAGATCACTTTGAAGAAAAAAACAGCCATTATCAGCCACTTTCTGTATCCTCATGGAAGAAATGCCAGGTTAATGTTGAAAATCTAGTAAGAGAACAATTCCAGGAAATTCTCCAAAGGCCATTTTCTACCAAACTACCCAAAAAAATACACTTTCAAAGTATTGGATCTCTTAGCATTACCAAATGGCTAGTGGATTTGGATAAATCTGGTAAATACAAAAGACATTCATTCATGTTTCATCCAGAACATTGATATTTACTTGCTTTTTTCAGGATTAGATATCTTTTCACCAAAGAAATATGATCCTTTCAATGATCCTGACGCTTGGAATGTCCCTATCTTTACTTTGGATTCTACAATTTCAATGCAAAACATTCCCAAATCACACCAAGCCCTCTTTCAATTGGCACAATCCCTCTGTGTCCCTAATCTTCAAAAGAAACAGTTCTGGGCCAATCTAATACTGGAGTCAATATCAGTTTCTGCACAGGATCTCATACAACCTGAAAAGTTTGAAATCAGAAATCAACAGAAGATGATCCCTTGTTAGTTCAAAGACTCAGCCTGGAATTTCTAGTGTCCTGCCTCAGCACAAAACCATCCCATTCAGCTCAAATTGAAAATACCCTTGATGAAAAGGAGGAAAACCAGCCAATTCATTATGGAATGAATAGCTTAATATCTTTCAATGATTCCATCTTACATCTTATGATTTCATATGTCCTGATACTAGCACATTCAAAAGTTCTTCCAGTCAATATTCCTGATGGATTTGTGCTCACTCATAAAAGGTCCAAAGAACACCTTAAGACCTTATCAGAGCTACAATCGAAAATGGGATTAGTTAAGCCCTGCTATCATATTTTAGCTTCATTTCTTGTGTAAGGTTTGACTATGAAACAATAAGTAAAAAATTACTAATTTATTACTTATTGTACTCTGAATGTCCTTATAATTAAAGTAAATAAGATTAAAATAATAATAATAATAAAGAAATATTATTATTATGGCGTAAAAATATTATATTATTAAATAAATATAATAATATAAATTAATATTATATGAAATTATAATATTATAAATAATATATTAATATAAAATAATTAATATATTATAAAGCTCCTTATTATTGTTACCAACAAATAATAAATGCGTAAAAAACTGTTTTTTATAAATAAAAAACAATTAATAACAATAATATTACTAATATTAAAGTTATATATTAATATAAATACTATTTATATTAATTAAGAGTTATTAAGAGTAATAATAAGAGAGAAATTATTATAATAAGATGAAATAACCTACTTTTAACACTTAAAATAATAATTTTGAGATATTTTACGCCAAAAGAATATAATACAACTTTTTCAAATTGTATTTACAATAAAAAATAAAGAGAATTACTAAATTTCTTGATTTTACGTGGAAATGAGTTTTTAGAGAGATTTTTAACAAAAACAATTAAATAAATGATTTAATCACGTCAAAATAGATGATTATAGCAAGGTGGTCTTTGGTCTTTAATAATATAACAGTTTTATATATAAAGAATAAAGAAATTACCTTTGATTTGATTGATTTAATGTTTTTGATGCGTCTGAGGGGAAAACAGAGTAAAAAGAGCTCTATTTATAGTAAATACCTCCCTCCTAGAGTCCAACAGGCTTCTAGTAGACGTGTACTGATCATATCCACTGGAATTGATCAATATTTTAAGGTTTGAGGGTGATTACATCATGATCAAACCATATTACATCATTATTACACCATTATTTAGAGTTATCACTATAACTCTAAGTGTGATGACATCAGAGGCTTGGCAGAACCCCAAATTTCGTGGATTTTATTAGTTTTAATCATAAACTAATAGTATTCACCAATTCTATCACTATTAAGACTGTTAAACGTAATTTAAGGTTACAGTATGTGATCATAACAGCTCAATTTAAGCTCAAACTTTGATCCTCAATAACTTTTAAGGTTTTCACGCTACAGCAATTCAGAGAGTGAATTCTGATAGCCTGACATAACCTTATTATGCTGCCAAGAGCTTTTCATTACATCATCAAAACTCTAATTTTGATGATTTTTCTTGTAACTCATCTTTTCTGTCGAAATTCAATATTTTAAACTTCAAACCTTGATTTCAGGGGGTTATACCCTGAATTTAATAATAAAAATTACATCATTCTTCACGAATGAACTAGGAGAATCCAACTGTATACTTTTTTTTAAGTTTGGACTACTTTCACAACAAAGTGGTCAACAGCTCTGTTGATTTTTATCAATATTTCCTCATAAGTCTTAACCTTGTTTATAATTTGCAAAATAAAGTTCATATCTGTGTTCTTACAGTAATTACGTGGTAACTTTATTTTTGGTTCATCATTCTAGCATGTATAGTTTAGAAGATATTAGCTATGATCACTGAATATATGCGTTGACCAAAAAAGTGCATATATTCAGGATAATTCCTTAAGTATTGATTTTGGGAATTAGCTTATTAATTGTTTTATATGTGGATTTTTGTGGGAAATCCACTGGTACAATTTATTTTACATGTTGTTTCATTAGTTTCTGAGATAAATAAGTTTTTATGGTTTTTATAAGGTATTGTACCTTATAATTCCTTAAATATTGGCTTTACAGATATGCCATAAAAATGGTATATGTGTATTTTTCCATGGGGAATCCAATGGTATAATTTATTTCACATGTTCATTCATTGGTTTTTAAGTTAAACCAATTTTAGTACCAATTTATGGTATTTTTTGTATATTTGAGTAATTATTTTTAGTGTATAATTATTCTAATTAATTTTAATATAATTATATTAAAGGTATAATTATTCTGAGTATTTTTTGTGACCTTATTGGGTATGTGGTCATATCTCAAAGGCTCACATTCCCTACCACCAAAAAAGATTGTACCACAATCTGATATATGTGATTAGGGTATCATCCACTGTCCTACCTCTTCAATAGACTTTGTTAGTCTTGAAGCTCAATAATGCTTAACTTTTTTATTTTTCAGGTTTTCTTTCATGTCTGAACCTTCTTAGTAGTTTATCAGCATTTGTTATATCTTTCTCAAGTAGCCATTCATCTTCTTGAGTTGAATTCTTATACCTTACAAGGTATTCTCTTTCTTTTTTGTTTCTTGTCCTTCTTTCTTTAAGGACTTTTACTATTTTCTTTTCCTCTCCTTCTTCCAAGGGGGGAATCTCAAGTGGGGGTTTATTTCTTAGTGGAAATAACTCTTTGTCACTTGAACTGTAAGGTTTTATCAGACTTACAGGGAAAGTTGGGTGTTTGTTCATTAGTTCACCTGTGAGTTCCAATTGCACAGCATTGGGTCCATGAAGTGCTTTTATCATAAATGGTCCTGCAAAGGAATCTTTCAATTTCTTTGGGCCTTTTATGTTATTGAAATTAAGGGTTGATACTAAAACCAAGTCCCCTATTTTGAAATCAGGTGGCTTATGACTTTTATCCCATCTTTCTTTTGCATATTTAAAAGAATCTTGCATGCATCTGTTTGCATGGTGTCTTGCTTTGTCAAGCATTATCTTGAAGCTGCTTGCTGTTGGATGTATATCCACTAAGTCCTTTTTGAGGGTATCATAAGGAAGTCTTGGATTCCAACCTTTCTCTAGCATTGCTGGTGTTTTGCCAGTAGAAGAATGGATTGATGTCTTATATGCCAATTCAAGTGCTGGTATTAGTGTACACCAATCATGGGTAAAACCATCAGAATCTTTGAATTCTAGCCCATAAGCACAGAATCTTCTGATCATGTCCTCTAGGGTCTGTATCATTCTTTCTGCTAAACCATCAGTTTGAGGATGATAAGCTGTTGAGAATGATAACTTTGTCCCAAACAGGTTATGGAGATTTGTCCATAATGCTGAAGTGAACTTTGGGTCTCTGTCACTTATAATATTTTGGAATAAGCCTGTATGGCTAATGACTTTATTCCATATCATTATGGCTGTATCCATAGCTGTGTCATCTTTATGACATGGTAAGAACATGGGAGTTTTGCTGTATCTGTCAACTAGCACTAGGCACGCATTATAACTCCTGTCTCCTCCTGGAGGTAAGGCTGTTACCCAATCCATATGAACTATTTCCCATGGGGATTTTGGTTCTTGGATTTGGATCATCATTCCAAATTTCTTTCCTGTGGCTCTGTTGGCTTTTTGGCATCTGTCACAGGTTTGGCAGTACTCTGCAACATCTTTCTTCCAATTTGGCCACCAAGAGCAGGTTTTCACCCTCTCTAGTGTCCTATCTTCTGAGAGATGTCCAGATGCAACACTATCATGACACTCATGTAAAATAGTGTTTATTAGTGTTCTGTCTGTTAAGGCCATAACACATGTGTGTTTTGTTCTATGGTAAAGGATTCCATCAAGGAGGTGGAATCTTCCTTCATCATATGCTTTTTTCCATATTTCATCTAGTTTTGATGAAAGTGATGGATCTTTGCAGTCTTTCATTAGAAGTTGGCTTAAGATATGGCAATTTTTGTCTGTCTTATAGCTTTCTTTAACTTGGTTAAAGAATTCTGTGCCAATGTCTGTAACACATATTCCTTCTATATGGTGCTCTTCTTGTGGTACCCATGCTGGATTGTCAGGGGTATTTGCTAGAGCCCATCTGCTAAGACCATCTGCATTTTTATGAATATTTCCAGATTTATGAACAATAGTCATATTTCCCCTATATTCTTGGATAGCAATTTGCCATCTCAGCATATGTCTATTTGGAGTCTTCATATTTAATAGTGATTTCACAGCATTACAGTCTGTGATTACATCAAATACTGTGCCATCCAAATAATAATGCAGCTTTTCTAAAGCCCACACTAGGCATAAGCATTCCATTTGGCTTGCTCCATACCTTGCTTCTGTTGGCTTTATCTGCCTTGAAATGAAACAAATTGGTCCTTCCACTGGTTTATCATTGATAATTTGTGTTTGGTGAAGTGCAGCACCTAGTCCTTCTCCACAAGCATCAATGTACAGTTTGAAAGGTATTTTCCAGTCTGGCATTAGAAGAAATGGTTTTTAAATAATTTTTGGATTCTGTAGCTTGGGGAATATGGTTTCCTCCAATGCTTTTTCTTGTTCTTCTTCCCTTCTTGGGGAAGTGGGTTGGCTTGAGGCTTGCTGGTAGAAGCTACTGGGGCTTCTTCCTTGGTTGCCTCCCTCTTTTTGGCATGATAATCCTTGATTTTTTTGATTTGAGGTTTGGATGACAGTGGATTCCATCCATTGGAGTATCTCACTATCTCCTCCTCTTTGAGGAACTTTTTCAGGATGTGCCAGGAGTTCATCACTCCTTGGTGTATTTGAGGCAGCATTTCCCAGTCTTTGTCCTTGTATACTGTGTAATACTGCTTGTACTGGCTCATGTAGATGTCTATTTGAGCCCTCTGAATGTGATTTGTACCTGTTTGAGTTACTCATACTTAGTTCCAATTCAGGCTCAGATATCATGGGCATTTCTGGGACTTGCCTTTGGGATAAGGCACTTCCTTGTGTGGATTCTGTTCCACTGGGGATATTGCCCTTTCTTTTCCCTTTTGAGGGATCAATTCTACTTCTGAGTCCAGCTCCATCTGATTGGATGGAGTATTGGGAACCTCTTCTGGTAGTCATAATTAAAGAATAAGAAAAAATAAAAGTATTTTTAGAATAAAATTCTTTTATGGCAATTTAAAAAGAGGTGCTCACCTTCAGAGTCTTGAATGGTGGGCCCTGGAAAGTCTAATTTCTTAGCTTTCTTTCTTTTGGTGATAACTGGTGTTGGAGAACTTTGACAAGTTTCTTCCACCAATCTCTCAACAGTAGCTTGGTTGTCTTCTGTTGGGTTATCTTCAAACACTAAAAAAGACAAATAAATATAAGTCTTTTTATAAGAAGTGTTATTTTTGGCAAGATATGGCAATTTTCCACGTAGAAATTGCTTTTATATCTTAAAAAAAATGAAATAAATAAAGAAATGAATAAAAATGAATAAAAATAACTTTCTTTATTGGTTTTTAATATTTTTTAATATTTTTTATGTATATTTTTATTTTTAAAGAATAAAATAAAAAATGAATATGATTCTTATAAAATTAAATTATAATAAAAATTATTTTTAATTTATAAATTATCTTTTTTAATCACTAGAGTCACTCAAAGAAAGTTCTTGCAAGTCTAAGGATGTGAAAAACCACGTGTAAGACAGTACAATTGCTTTCCAAATGCCTCAATAGCTTTTAAAATCAATAAAATATAAAATTATTATATAATTTTATGATTATAAATATAATTTATTATTGGATAAACCCAAATAGAATCTTTTTAAAGGTCTTTTAAGTAAATATTCCCGGCCAGGCCCCCAAATGTAAGGTTTGACTATGAAACAATAAGTAAAAAATTACTAATTTATTACTTATTGTACTCTGAATGTCCTTATAATTAAAGTAAATAAGATTAAAATAATAATAATAATAAAGAAATATTATTATTATGGCGTAAAAATATTATATTATTAAATAAATATAATAATATAAATTAATATTATATGAAATTATAATATTATAAATAATATATTAATATAAAATAATTAATATATTATAAAGCTCTTTATTATTGTTACCAACAAATAATAAAGGCGTAAAAAACTGTTTTTTATAAATAAAAAACAATTAATAACAATAATATTACTAATATTAAAGTTATATATTAATATAAATACTATTTATATTAATTAAGAGTTATTAAGAGTAATAATAAGAGAGAAATTATTATAATAAGATGAAATAACCTACTTTTAACACTTAAAATAATAATTTTGAGATATTTTACGCCAAAAGAATATAATACAACTTTTTCAAATTGTATTTACAATAAAAAATAAAGAAAATTACTAAATTTCTTGATTTTACGTGGAAATGAGTTTTTAGAGAGATTTTTAACAAAAACAATTAAATAAATGATTTAATCACGTCAAAATAGATGATTATAGCAAGGTGGTCTTTGGTCTTTAATAATATAACAGTTATATATATAAAGAATAAAGAAATTACCTTTGATTTAATTGATTTAATGTTTTTGATGCGTCTGAGGGGAAAACAGAGTAAAAAGAGCTCTATTTATAGTAAATACCTCCCTCCTAGAGTCCAACAGGCTTCTAGTAGACGTGTACTGATCATATCCACTGGAATTGATCAATATTTTAAGGTTTGAGGGTGATTACATCATGATCAAACCATATTACATCATTATTACACCATTATTTAGAGTTATCACTATAACTCTAAGTGTGATGACATCAGAGGCTTGGCAGAACCCCAAATTTCGTGGATTTTATTAGTTTTAATCATAAACTAATAGTATTCACCAATTCTATCACTATTAAGACTGTTAAACGTAATTTAAGGTTACAGTATGTGATCATAACAGCTCAATTTAAGCTCAAACTTTGATCCTCAATAACTTTTAAGGTTTTCACGCTACAGCAATTCAGAGAGTGAATTCTGATAGCCTGACATAACCTTATTATGCTGCCAAGAGCTTTTCATTACATCATCAAAACTCTAATTTTGATGATTTTTCTTGTAACTCATCTTTTCTGTCGAAATTCAATATTTTAAACTTCAAACCTTGATTTCAGGGGGTTATACCCTGAATTTAATAATAAAAATTACATCATTCTTCACGAATGAACTAGGAGAATCCAACTGTATACTTTTTTTTAAGTTTGGACTACTTTCACAACAAAGTGGTCAACAGCTCTGTTGATTTTTATCAATATTTCCTCATAAGTCTTAACCTTGTTTATAATTTGCAAAATAAAGTTCATATCTGTGTTCTTACAGTAATTACGTGGTAACTTTATTTTTGGTTCATCATTCTAGCATGTATAGTTTAGAAGATATTAGCTATGATCACTGAATATATGCGTTGACCAAAAAAGTGCATATATTCAGGATAATTCCTTAAGTATTGATTTTGGGAATTAGCTTATTAATTGTTTTATATGTGGATTTTTGTGGGAAATCCACTGGTACAATTTATTTCACATGTTGTTTCATTAGTTTCTGAGATAAATAAGTTTTTATGGTTTTTATAAGGTATTGTACCTTATAATTCCTTAAATATTGGCTTTACAGATATGCCATAAAAATGGTATATGTGTATTTTTCCATGGGGAATCCAATGGTATAATTTATTTCACATGTTCATTCATTGGTTTTTAAGTTAAACCAATTTTAGTACCAATTTATGGTATTTTTTGTATATTTGAGTAATTATTTTTAGTGTATAATTATTCTAATTAATTTTAATATAATTATATTAAAGGTATAATTATTCTGAGTATTTTTTGTGACCTTATTGGGTATGTGGTCATATCTCAAAGGCTCACATTCCCTACCACCAAAAAAGATTGTACCACAATCTGATATATGTGATTAGGGTATCATCCACTGTCCTACCTCTTCAATAGACTTTGTTAGTCTTGAAGCTCAATAATGCTTAACTTTTTTATTTTTCAGGTTTTCTTTCATGTCTGAACCTTCTTAGTAGTTTATCAGCATTTGTTATATCTTTCTCAAGTAGCCATTCATCTTCTTGAGTTGAATTCTTATACCTTACAAGGTATTCTCTTTCTTTTTTGTTTCTTGTCCTTCTTTCTTTAAGGACTTTTACTATTTTCTTTTCCTCTCCTTCTTCCAAGGGGGGAATCTCAAGTGGGGGTTTATTTCTTAGTGGAAATAACTCTTTGTCACTTGAACTGTAAGGTTTTATCAGACTTACAGGGAAAGTTGGGTGTTTGTTCATTAGTTCACCTGTGAGTTCCAATTGCACAGCATTGGGTCCATGAAGTGCTTTTATCATAAATGGTCCTGCAAAGGAATCTTTCAATTTCTTTGGGCCTTTTATGTTATTGAAATTAAGGGTTGATACTAAAACCAAGTCCCCTATTTTGAAATCAGGTGGCTTATGACTTTTATCCCATCTTTCTTTTGCATATTTAAAAGAATCTTGCATGCATCTGTTTGCATGGTGTCTTGCTTTGTCAAGCATTATCTTGAAGCTGCTTGCTGTTGGATGTATATCCACTAAGTCCTTTTTGAGGGTATCATAAGGAAGTCTTGGATTCCAACCTTTCTCTAGCATTGCTGGTGTTTTGCCAGTAGAAGAATGGATTGATGTCTTATATGCCAATTCAAGTGCTGGTATTAGTGTACACCAATCATGGGTAAAACCATCAGAATCTTTGAATTCTAGCCCATAAGCACAGAATCTTCTGATCATGTCCTCTAGGGTCTGTATCATTCTTTCTGCTAAACCATCAGTTTGAGGATGATAAGCTGTTGAGAATGATAACTTTGTCCCAAACAGGTTATGGAGATTTGTCCATAATGCTGAAGTGAACTTTGGGTCTCTGTCACTTATAATATTTTGGAATAAGCCTGTATGGCTAATGACTTTATTCCATATCATTATGGCTGTATCCATAGCTGTGTCATCTTTATGACATGGTAAGAACATGGGAGTTTTGCTGTATCTGTCAACTAGCACTAGGCACGCATTATAACTCCTGTCTCCTCCTGGAGGTAAGGCTGTTACCCAATCCATATGAACTATTTCCCATGGGGATTTTGGTTCTTGGATTTGGATCATCATTCCAAATTTCTTTCCTGTGGCTCTGTTGGCTTTTTGGCATCTGTCACAGGTTTGGCAGTACTCTGCAACATCTTTCTTCCAATTTGGCCACCAAGAGCAGGTTTTCACCCTCTCTAGTGTCCTATCTTCTGAGAGATGTCCAGATGCAACACTATCATGACACTCATGTAAAATAGTGTTTATTAGTGTTCTGTCTGTTAAGGCCATAACACATGTGTGTTTTGTTCTATGGTAAAGGATTCCATCAAGGAGGTGGAATCTTCCTTCATCATATGCTTTTTTCCATATTTCATCTAGTTTTGATGAAAGTGATGGATCTTTGCAGTCTTTCATTAGAAGTTGGCTTAAGATATGGCAATTTTTGTCTGTCTTATAGCTTTCTTTAACTTGGTTAAAGAATTCTGTGCCAATGTCTGTAACACATATTCCTTCTATATGGTGCTCTTCTTGTGGTACCCATGCTGGATTGTCAGGGGTATTTGCTAGAGCCCATCTGCTAAGACCATCTGCATTTTTATGAATATTTCCAGATTTATGAACAATAGTCATATTTCCCCTATATTCTTGGATAGCAATTTGCCATCTCAGCATATGTCTATTTGGAGTCTTCATATTTAATAGTGATTTCACAGCATTACAGTCTGTGATTACATCAAATACTGTGCCATCCAAATAATAATGCAGCTTTTCTAAAGCCCACACTAGGCATAAGCATTCCATTTGGCTTGCTCCATACCTTGCTTCTGTTGGCTTTATCTGCCTTGAAATGAAACAAATTGGTCCTTCCACTGGTTTATCATTGATAATTTGTGTTTGGTGAAGTGCAGCACCTAGTCCTTCTCCACAAGCATCAATGTACAGTTTGAAAGGTATTTTCCAGTCTGGCATTAGAAGAAATGGTTTTTAAATAATTTTTGGATTCTGTAGCTTGGGGAATATGGTTTCCTCCAATGCTTTTTCTTGTTCTTCTTCCCTTCTTGGGGAAGTGGGTTGGCTTGAGGCTTGCTGGTAGAAGCTACTGGGGCTTCTTCCTTGGTTGCCTCCCTCTTTTTGGCATGATAATCCTTGATTTTTTTGATTTGAGGTTTGGATGACAGTGGATTCCATCCATTGGAGTATCTCACTATCTCCTCCTCTTTGAGGAACTTTTTCAGGATGTGCCAGGAGTTCATCACTCCTTGGTGTATTTGAGGCAGCATTTCCCAGTCTTTGTCCTTGTATACTGTGTAATACTGCTTGTACTGGCTCATGTAGATGTCTATTTGAGCCCTCTGAATGTGATTTGTACCTGTTTGAGTTACTCATACTTAGTTCCAATTCAGGCTCAGATATCATGGGCATTTCTGGGACTTGCCTTTGGGATAAGGCACTTCCTTGTGTGGATTCTGTTCCACTGGGGATATTGCCCTTTCTTTTCCCTTTTGAGGGATCAATTCTACTTCTGAGTCCAGCTCCATCTGATTGGATGGAGTATTGGGAACCTCTTCTGGTAGTCATAATTAAAGAATAAGAAAAAATAAAAGTATTTTTAGAATAAAATTCTTTTATGGCAATTTAAAAAGAGGTGCTCACCTTCAGAGTCTTGAATGGTGGGCCCTGGAAAGTCTAATTTCTTAGCTTTCTTTCTTTTGGTGATAACTGGTGTTGGAGAACTTTGACAAGTTTCTTCCACCAATCTCTCAACAGTAGCTTGGTTGTCTTCTGTTGGGTTATCTTCAAACACTAAAAAAGACAAATAAATATAAGTCTTTTTATAAGAAGTGTTATTTTTGGCAAGATATGGCAATTTTCCACGTAGAAATTGCTTTTATATCTTAAAAAAAATGAAATAAATAAAGAAATGAATAAAAATGAATAAAAATAACTTTCTTTATTGGTTTTTAATATTTTTTAATATTTTTTATGTATATTTTTATTTTTAAAGAATAAAATAAAAAATGAATATGATTCTTATAAAATTAAATTATAATAAAAATTATTTTTAATTTATAAATTATCTTTTTTAATCACTAGAGTCACTCAAAGAAAGTTCTTGCAAGTCTAAGGATGTGAAAAACCACGTGTAAGACAGTACAATTGCTTTCCAAATGCCTCAATAGCTTTTAAAATCAATAAAATATAAAATTATTATATAATTTTATGATTATAAATATAATTTATTATTGGATAAACCCAAATAGAATCTTTTTAAAGGTCTTTTAAGTAAATATTCCCGGCCAGGCCCCCAAATGTAAGGTTTGACTATGAAACAATAAGTAAAAAATTACTAATTTATTACTTATTGTACTCTGAATGTCCTTATAATTAAAGTAAATAAGATTAAAATAATAATAATAATAAAGAAATATTATTATTATGGCGTAAAAATATTATATTATTAAATAAATATAATAATATAAATTAATATTATATGAAATTATAATATTATAAATAATATATTAATATAAAATAATTAATATATTATAAAGCTCTTTATTATTGTTACCAACAAATAATAAAGGCGTAAAAAACTGTTTTTTATAAATAAAAAACAATTAATAACAATAATATTACTAATATTAAAGTTATATATTAATATAAATACTATTTATATTAATTAAGAGTTATTAAGAGTAATAATAAGAGAGAAATTATTATAATAAGATGAAATAACCTACTTTTAACACTTAAAATAATAATTTTGAGATATTTTACGCCAAAAGAATATAATACAACTTTTTCAAATTGTATTTACAATAAAAAATAAAGAAAATTACTAAATTTCTTGATTTTACGTGGAAATGAGTTTTTAGAGAGATTTTTAACAAAAACAATTAAATAAATGATTTAATCACGTCAAAATAGATGATTATAGCAAGGTGGTCTTTGGTCTTTAATAATATAACAGTTATATATATAAAGAATAAAGAAATTACCTTTGATTTAATTGATTTAATGTTTTTGATGCGTCTGAGGGGAAAACAGAGTAAAAAGAGCTCTATTTATAGTAAATACCTCCCTCCTAGAGTCCAACAGGCTTCTAGTAGACGTGTACTGATCATATCCACTGGAATTGATCAATATTTTAAGGTTTGAGGGTGATTACATCATGATCAAACCATATTACATCATTATTACACCATTATTTAGAGTTATCACTATAACTCTAAGTGTGATGACATCAGAGGCTTGGCAGAACCCCAAATTTCGTGGATTTTATTAGTTTTAATCATAAACTAATAGTATTCACCAATTCTATCACTATTAAGACTGTTAAACGTAATTTAAGGTTACAGTATGTGATCATAACAGCTCAATTTAAGCTCAAACTTTGATCCTCAATAACTTTTAAGGTTTTCACGCTACAGCAATTCAGAGAGTGAATTCTGATAGCCTGACATAACCTTATTATGCTGCCAAGAGCTTTTCATTACATCATCAAAACTCTAATTTTGATGATTTTTCTTGTAACTCATCTTTTCTGTCGAAATTCAATATTTTAAACTTCAAACCTTGATTTCAGGGGGTTATACCCTGAATTTAATAATAAAAATTACATCATTCTTCACGAATGAACTAGGAGAATCCAACTGTATACTTTTTTTTAAGTTTGGACTACTTTCACAACAAAGTGGTCAACAGCTCTGTTGATTTTTATCAATATTTCCTCATAAGTCTTAACCTTGTTTATAATTTGCAAAATAAAGTTCATATCTGTGTTCTTACAGTAATTACGTGGTAACTTTATTTTTGGTTCATCATTCTAGCATGTATAGTTTAGAAGATATTAGCTATGATCACTGAATATATGCGTTGACCAAAAAAGTGCATATATTCAGGATAATTCCTTAAGTATTGATTTTGGGAATTAGCTTATTAATTGTTTTATATGTGGATTTTTGTGGGTAATCCACTGGTACAATTTATTTCACATGTTGTTTCATTAGTTTCTGAGATAAATAAGTTTTTATGGTTTTTATAAGGTATTGTACCTTATAATTCCTTAAATATTGGCTTTACAGATATGCCATAAAAATGGTATATGTGTATTTTTCCATGGGGAATCCAATGGTATAATTTATTTCACATGTTCATTCATTGGTTTTTAAGTTAAACCAATTTTAGTACCAATTTATGGTATTTTTTGTATATTTGAGTAATTATTTTTAGTGTATAATTATTCTAATTAATTTTAATATAATTATATTAAAGGTATAATTATTCTGAGTATTTTTTGTGACCTTATTGGGTATGTGGTCATATCTCAAAGGCTCACATCTTGCTTCTGGGGTAAGAGGCTTAATGGTTTGCTCAAGAGATTGGAGAAAAAGCTCAGCTAAAGGATCATTGCAGATGATTGAAATTACTGATAGTGTTATTGCCGAGGAAAGGCCTTATGAGCCTATTTGGAAGAGAAAAAATGCATATATTTTGGATATTTTTAACAAGGCATTTTTCTCAAAAACCCATGAATTTGTTCCCACTGCTCCAAAAAAATTGGAAGTGTCAAAATGTTTAGTATTGGACTTCAGTGAGGCATGGCTTGAAAAAATACAATAGATGGACAACCTGTACTAGATCTACCTGATAAAGCCAATATAAACACCTTATTAATTTGATCAGTTCTTTCTGTCATTTAATTTTATTCTTTCAAAACAGGGTGATTTTTATTCAAATCATGTTTGAGTTTGCTAAGATTACTTTGCTTCACCTGACACCTCATTGCTTACTTTCCCAAATAAGCTCCTTTTACACAAGATAGCTTTTTTCAGGCTCATTCAAACTGTAAGAAATAACTACAGGGCTCCAGAATCCTATCATTTATGATAAATAGGAGCCTTTCTCTTGATTCTTCCACCTATACCCAGAAATCTGACTTTAATTAACCTGTTTTACTATGCCTAAAGCTTCACATTACTTTTTTGAGACCTCTATACCCCAATCAAACAGGACTATCAACAAGATATTACATCCCATCATCCCACTACCTACCAGTGCAATATCAAGATCCATACATCAATTATTCTGGTTGATCATGGAAATCAACTATTTCCAATCTCCATCTGATATAAATAGTTGGAAATCTCTTCCATCAGAAGAAAGTCTCAAAATTGTTGAGAACTTACCCTTTTCTTGCACTGATAATCCAATTACAAATCCCCATAATCACAGCTCAGGAGAGGGTAGACCATCTATAAACCCAAGAATATTAATTTCACCAATGTACAAAACTATTTTTCTAGAGGATCTCTTCAAATCAGGCTTCCCAATGTCAACCTTTGCTTGGAATCAATGTTGGGAATCAAAATGGAATCAAATATTTGCAAAATTTGTTCTCAAGCACTGGAACTATTTACACCAACAAGAAGAATTGAAAATATTCTTGATAAATCCAAAGGATAATACGCATAATAATAAGTCTTTAATACTAATGCTCTGGTTCAGAGGGAAACAAGAGGATCTTAAGAAAGAGAAATTTGGTTCCTGAAGCACTTTCAAAAAAAGCCCGTCAGAAGCAGAAATCAAGGTGGTGTAAAAAAGTATGTTTTTATTTTATTTTTGATTGATTTTTACACCAATTGATGTTATTTAATATTCAGTTATCATCAAATCGCTCAGAGACATTGCTATCATTGAGCGTTCATCAAGATGAAGCTTCCATATTTGATGAACCATGATGCTGCTCTGATACTGAAGATGAAAATGGATCATTAATAAAACTAAATTCCCCTTGGAGGTCAGCTTTATTCTCAAAGTTAGCAAGTCAATTAGATTCTCTATTAATTCAAAAGCAAATTAAAAAAAGTAAATTCAATAGAATTCCAAATGTCTTGGAAAGTAGAAGAGTACAAAGTGGTATTTTTGAGAAAGAAGCCAAAGTTCCAATTGGACTTCCAGAAAATCTTTATTCAAATGATTATATTTCCAAGCTTACTAATGATGAGAAGCTAATGTTACAATCAAAGCCATGTATAGATATTCATCATTTACTTCAACTATCTGAAACCTAAAAAAATAATTCATGATTTTTCTATTGTTTCCACAATCAATTTTTCCAATTCATTATCCACAGTACCTAAATGTCTAATGCTCAACCTGAAATGAAATAAAGAATTTTTAGCTACTAAAAAAGATAAATATTGGTTGAGTATAAACTATCTTACATCTGAAGCTGCTGTTTCTTCCTTCTAACTTGCTGAATATTCACCTCAATACTACCAACAGTTATATAATGAAATACATGAACTTCTTTCTTTTGACCTAGCCGATAAAGCCTATCAACTGCTTTCTCATCAGTTGGAGGGTTCCAACCTGGTTCCTAATTTAAGTAATTGGAATAATATTAGATTAAGCTTCAAGTGTATCTAAATACTGTCTTACCATTATGTAGACATTTTGAGCACATCTTAGATCAATACCAACACCACCTGTGCCTTTTGTTGTAAGAAGAACTTGAGATTTTGGTTTTTGTCTGAATTCTTCAAGGATTTGTATCCTTTGATCATTTTTGAGCATTCCATGCATCATCAAATTGGATATTCCACTTTCATCCAGTGCGATTTCAATACTTTTTACAATATTTGATCAATGAAATCATTCAAATGACAGGTAGTAGAAGGATTTGAGCTCACATATCAAGAAACCTTTTGTATTCTGAAAAAACAACTGCTTTGGGATATCTTAAGCCTGGCTCCTTCTGAAAAAACTCCTTGAGATGGCTAACAAGATGCACCACTTTGGATCCTTCTTTCCAGGTATATCTTCTTCCCCCTTCTTTCCTTTCTATTAGTGCTGGATGATTGCAAAGCTGCCTCAAATCTGATAATCTGGAGAAAAATTCTGATGAATCCCATTGAACTTCTTTGGACCTCTGTTTCCCATACAATGCACTAAACTCTTCATTCTTTTTTAAATAAAGTGTTTTCCATGGCTCATAGATCTCAATTCCAACTCCATGTTGCACTTTCTTGGGAAGATCCAGTAGGTTTGCTTTCAATCTTCTCAAGGTGAGTGTTCGCATTATAAGCTGCAATGATTGGATTGCGATTTGATTCTCAGATGATATTTGTTTGATTATGCAATTTTCCCATAGAGGCTTGAGATTCCATGGTTCTACTTGTAAAAACCTCAACAGACTATGAAGATCCCAAAGATTGTTTTTTAATGGTTTTCCTGTAAGGCATAACTTTCTTTCAGATTTTAAATGCAATATTGTGAATGCTCTATGAGTAGATTGTTCCTTTATGAAGCTAATTGATGTAAAAATTTCAGTACTTTTTTATTTAAGAATCCCAAAGAGAAGCTTACTGTGCTTCATCCAACACTATTCTGAACCAATTCACCAAAAGAGGATTTATTCTCATCCCATGAACATCATCAACATTATAACCAGCAATAACATCATATGTGGTGATGATAATTGCATTATGCTTCAAATTTTGGAATGAAATGAAATTACGATTGGAACCATGGAATATTAAATATGGTAAACTGCCATCATGAAAATTTAGCCTTATTTCATTCTCCCAGTTATGCAAAGTAGAAAGTGGTACAATGATTAAAGTAGCTGGGACATGGTCCTTAGATATTTCTGAGTACTTTAATGCTTCATTTTGTGTTTTTTTAATCAAGCATAAAGTTGTCAACAATTTTCCAAGTCCCATATTATCAGCCAATATTCCACCCCTACTTTTACACACAATATCTTGTGGTATCAGCCCATTTTCAACAGCATTAGAAAACACTTTTTTAATCCATAAGCTATCTGGATGTTTCCATAAATTTTCACAAATTCTTTCCATATTATTTTCAATATTTGAAAGAAAGGAAATACCCTAGATTTGGTGCAATGAAAGATTGGTTTGACAATTAGGTATTGAAGTAACAGAACTAGTCAAACTTGTATTGTTAGAAGCTTGATAAAGATCACAAGCTTGAGGAATATCAATAAATAAAGGTTAGCTATAGTTTCCAATATGTCTCAGAGCCATGTTTGCATTCTTTAAAGCCTCTCTTGTTTGGAAAATATTCCCTTTATCCACAAAAACACATTCATGTAATAGGATATTTTTATCTTTATTCTTGAAATTTATGAAAGAATTTATAAAAAGCAATTTATTATTGTTTTTGTATTTTTTATATGTTTCAGGATTCAAGCCTTCAGCCACTCCTCCAAAAATATCAAGCAGTGGACCCAGATGGAAACTCTAGAAAGAATTAAGGCTCCCAAAATGACTTAAGTCAGATTCTAATAGTATATGAATAGAATTAAATACTCTTCTGAATATTACTGAGCTCAGAGAGGTTGGAAAGGATTGTTCAATATTGATTTTTTTTTCAATTGGAATAATAAAAAACCCAAGACAAAATGTTGAAATCATACTGTAAATTTTTAGAAAGAAAATGTAATATATCAGTGTGATATGATTTTTTAGGACAAATGGAACCTAAATGATAGGATTGCATGGGTTATATAGTGGAAAGACCCCTGGGGATTTTGTAAGTGATTTCGATAAGCTAAAGATTTAGCCCCTGAATTTTTCTTGATAGTGTAAAAAATGAATTATAATTTGAAGCTTAGTTTATTAATGGACATAAATATATTCCAAATCTGCAGATCAATTAAATTTCCCATTACTGTTGTCCCAAATCCTTGGATTTTTATTTTAAAAGTAATTATCTATTAGGAGACAAGTTCCTTTCCAAATGTGGAGTTCCCTCCAAGATATATCCAGCACTGGACAAAATTTTTTGTTTGTGGCCCATGCAACCCCTTTCCATTCTTTTTTTAATTCATCAAATTATTCCTATACTTTGTTCATTTTTCCCTTGCAGAAATTCTCAAGAATCTAATTTCAAAAGTATTCATTAAATCATGTTGAAGGCCATTGGCTCACTATTTGAAGAGCTTCAAGTTAATTATTTATCCATATTTTATTTTGAAACATTTTTCTAATAAATTAAGATTAATTTGTATGGAAACATCTCTTCCAATAATTTTCACCAATTTCTATGATGATAATAATCACTTAAGGAGAGTTATTTTACTTATTATAAAATTATTGGATCTTATTTATCCAAAATATTCATGATTTTAAGGAGGAAAACCCATTTTTAATTTAAATTTGGACAGGATTCCCTCAAAATAATTATCATTATAATTTTCAAATTCATCATTACTTATTATTATCATTGTGTGAAATCAATTCAAGCTTAATTTTTGATTCATCTAAAAACAAGCATTCTGGTAAATAGAATTTCTTAATTCTTAAGTTATCCTCATTCTTTAAGCCAACATGAAGGATAAATTAAAATCAAATAAATTCAAGAATCAAGGCAGTGGAATGACAATAAGATCAAAGAAGAAATTAATGCTACAAGTATCAAAGAATTCCTTTTCAAGGCTCCCCATATAGCTGGATGAACTTTCAAAATCCACAAGCATTCATGAAGTGAATTGTAAGGAACTCAATTGATGAGAGGATTTGAAGATTATTCTACTAACTATAAGAATCATGAGGGAATTTCAATGTTCTCAAAATCCAAAAATTGAATAAGATTCATTACCTATGTTTGTTTCCAGTGTATATATTGGGTTGAGAAAATATTAATAAAAATTAAAGGGGGGGTAAAAATGTCAGAATACAATGAATGTGAGTTAAACTAGGGATACTTCCAGAGATACACTCAGACATTAGCTGAAGATACTGTAAAGGACCTGTATGCAAGTCCCCAGTCTTTTTCTGTGGTGATTAAATCTACTTTTTTAATTATTAATGTTTTGTTTCTTTTGATATTTGAAAAATGAAAAAATAATTATTTTCCTTCCTTTGAAATTTGAAAATACACATTCTTAATCTTTCAAATTTCAAATTAATTAAAAGAGCTTAAAAGTTTTTTGTTTTGATTTTCTTTTTCATGGTTTTCAAATTAAACATTTTGATATTATCTAAGCTCAGATTTTTCTGAATTTAGAAAAAAAAAACCATCCTTGATCTTTTGGGTAATTTTTTTGATAATTATATATTTATTGATTGATTGATTCATTTAGCTATCATATTATTTAAATTGAAATAAAATAAAATAAAATATAAGTTAATGAAAATTGGTAAAATTATGAATAAAAAACCCATAAGAAGAAAAAAATTGAATTTCTTTTTTTTCAAATTTGAAGCATAAGAATTTAAAATAGATTCAGAAGATTATTATATAATTCTTATGTTTTTTAATTTAATTAAAAAAATTCTTAGATACTTCAATAATTTAAAATGGAAATTGGTAGGAGCACCTAATCTTTTTGTAAGTTCATTTAAGGAGCCTTACAGAAACTGACCAAAAAGACCCTAACTCATGTTGTGGGAATTCTTTTTTGTTGTGTGATAATTAATTAGAAAGTTCCTTGAGGGTAAAATCACATGTAAACAGCTTTGAAGTTCTTAATGATCCTGCAACCAAGGGTACTAAAGTGTATTAGCTTCCCCTCTAAATATACTTATAATACACTCTTGAGGATATTTCCAAATCAATATGTAACATTATGGAAAATTTAACTATAGAAGAATATTAAGAAGTCTATAATAGTCTTTCCCTCGAATAGGGTCCCTAATTGATAAGGGTAAGATGTAATAATATGGAGAATATAAGCTCAAGATTTATGGAGAATATAATCTTAATGGTGGTTGTGTTAAAATTAAAATAAATATCTTTACTAATACTAAGACGTTTCCTTGGGTAATTTATAAAATATATAGAATTTCTAATAGAACCAAAGGTGAAATTTCTCCTTTTATAAGGTATTGAATTTTGTTATAGGGATAATACAAGGACCTTTGATAGCTATAATACTATTTTTTGTTTAGATTAAAAAAAATAGCTTTACTAATACTAATACGTTTCCTTGGGTAGTTTTTAAAATATATAGAATTTCTAATAGAGCTAAAACAGTAATTTTTCCTATTATGAGGTATTTAATTCTGTTATAGGGCTAATATTAGGGCCTTTGATAGTTATAATACTATATCATTATAGGAGTAAAATTAAAATACAAAGTTGACAGAATACTATAAGTATTGCTATAGATGTTATACCATATAGCTATAAGCCTTTGAGCTTATGGAGAAGGGTGTTTCCTTTCCATAATAAAGGATTATAAGGGATTTTTATGATATCTTTAAACACTAATTTAACAATACTATAATAGTAAGACTATTTAGTCAAAATTAAAAAATTTCATTAATATTATCAATATTTTTCATCAATAATTAATAACACAAGACTTTTATAAGATACTGGTCCTGGTGACTTATCTTTTCATTATAATACTAGATTATCCTACTATAGAAGGTATGGATTTTTCCTCAAAAATTATTTTTGAATAAGAATCATGGGAGGGAAATTTGAAAGAGAGGAACTTTATTTACACCTTTTGTGGCCTCCATAGAGCCTTCCAAACAAAAGGACCTACAATTTTTCCAACTTTGAATCATTTTAGCTGGTCAGTTATTTGTGGTGTGGTGTTTTCTGATATATCATATTGATCCATAACTAGAATTAATTTTTCTGAACCATCACATCAATTGGTAATTCTGAGTATTCACTTGGAATTAATTTTAATTCTTACCAATAGAATTCTGAGTTGATTTCTTTGGGTTATAGTGATTTATTCATTTATTGGTAATATGGCTTAATGTAAGTGATTTATATTTAATAAGCATATTTAAAAGAACTGATTCTTATCCATGAATTTATTTTCTTCATATTGATTCTTATTCTATTATAAATTAAGGATAATTTATCCTTTAATATTAAGGGTGAGTGTTAAGTCATAATTTAACTTTGCATTATTAAAAATTAATATTTATACTGGTAATACCTATCATAGGGATAGGCTTAAAATGAGTTTTGTGGGTAAGAATTTGATATTTCTCATTTTCTAAATCCATTATATCTTTGGAAGTTTTGGTCAGATGGCTTTGAGCCAATATATAACCCTAGATTGAATTTTGTTTAGATTTTAATGTTAAAATAACTTGAGACTTTTAAGCTTAGTGAAAAAAAGTCAAAATCAACATTTTTATTCTTTTATTTTTTTTTCTAAATACTATTTTATACAACTTATTATTATTTATCAATATTATCATTCTACCAAATTGGAATTGAACCTTTTAGAAGAGGTATGAATTACCAAAATTTAAGTAAAGCCCTTAATCCCATTTTTAATTTAAAATGGGATTCTTCCACCAATAAAAATTATCCAATACTTATTTGTTTTTTGGATTGCCATAAAAAATTTTTACCTTTGGACATCATTAATTCCCTAACTTTTCCTATTTCACCCATATAAAATAATTTAAAAGTTCATTCTAGGCCTCAATCTTGAGTCTGGGAATAATATGGAATAATTTACTTATCTTATCTTTCATCATTCTCAAAAAAAAGCCATTCACCATTATAAAGGTTAAATTAGAATGATGTTTCCTCATTTTAGTACATTTAATTATCTCCACTCTATCCTTTTATTTTATGAATCCCCACTCTATTATTTTAATTATAAATCCCCACTATGTTTTTTTTTTTTTTTGGAATAATTATTTGAAATATTTTTTTTTTTAGAAAATACACACAAAATTGGCATTGCCATAAAATCTCACAAAGCTCTTTTTAAGCTCAAGAAGAGATATTTTTGGGAAACCCAAAAATCAATGTAAAAAAATTTCTAAAAATTCATTATTTTTTTTTTGGATGATGAGCACATCATTACCTTTATTTTTTTCTTACAAAAAAAAAAAAAAAAAAAAAAAAAAAAAAACCTATTGAAATCCATAAGTGGGATCAAGTTTTATACTTTTTTTTGGGTGGTCTCATTAATTTCAAAGGTTTGATCCTTAAAAGAAAAGCTGTACAAAAATTATGGTACCTGGGACGGGGCCTAAAAAATGGAAAACCAAAAAAAAAAAAAAAGGTAATTAATGAAAACTGAGGGGGAAGAGTTTATTTTTTTAACTTTAATACCCCCTTGTGTGAATTTACCAAAACTTACATGAATTTAGGACTTTTGGTAAATTCATGTAAGGGTTTATGTGAGCCTACCAATCCCCTTTAAATTAATCCTCTTTTTTTTTTTTTAATTTAATTAAATTTCTTATCAACAATATTTTATAAATAAAATATAAAAATATATATAAAAAATTTTAATTTTTTTTTTTTTTCAATTTAAACAAGGAAAAAATGAAACTAAAATATAAAATATAATATTAAAAAATTAGTTTATAAATTTATTTTTAAATTTTAATTGATTAAATTATATTACATTAATTAATATAAAAAAACCTCTCATAATTTAAATATTCAAGTTTTCTTTTTTTCAATTAAAAAGAAATTGAAAAGGAATTCTTTAATTTAGCTGGAAATTTTTGACAAAATAATTAGGGAATCTTGATTATTATTTTTCTTCATAATGATTTTTGAGGGCTTCAAAAATTTGTATTTTGTTGTCAAATACTGTATCAGTTTTTTAAAAAAAATGACACTTCAGCTATCTGTGTCATAGATCTAAGCCACAGTAGTATCATTTGGCGACTTTTGGTGTTTGCAGCAAAAATTACCCTTTTTTTCATTTTTTTTCATTTTTTTTGATTTTTTTTGATTTTTTATGTCTTTTTATAAAAATTCAAGTAAATTTTCTTTTTTTTTCAAACGAAACAAATCAGTGCAAAGGATTATTTAGTTCTCATTAGGAATTAAGATAGTCGAGAAGACGTGATTAATCTTATAATTTACTTACAAAATTTCATTTTGATTACCAAATGAAAAAATAAAGTCATGATAAGCCTTAAGTTACTGAGGAAACTGATCCTTAAGACCAGCCTTTTACAAGTTGGGGAATAACCGCGCAAAAGAAGCGTAACTCGGCAATAATGACCAGAACACAAACAAAACCTTGAATAATTTCCGGCTGGGGCAAAAATCAATCAAATTACTGTTTATGGATACTTTTTCAGGCAAAATATTTCTATCACCATCAATGCATTAACATGCCATTTTTAGTTCAAGTGGCCAAAAAAATACTAAAATTTTGGGAAAAAACAAGTCTCATAATTGTTTTTGCGCGAAATAAAAGATTATTTTTTTTGATGAAAATATTAATCCTTTAATAAAAAGCCTTAAAACACAATTTATACCTTTTTCTTTTTGGTTTTAACTTTTACTTTATTCAACAAAAATCAAAAGCCTCAAGATCCGTTATGCACTGTCGTTCAACTGTTTGGATATTTTTTCGTTTTATAAATTTTTGATATGCTTTTTGTTTAAATTTTAAAACACCCTGAGCTTGGAGATTTTTAAATAAAACAAAGCAACCCGTTTTTTTAAATTTCACTCTCGTCCTTACCTCAAGATCACGTCAAATAGGCTTAAAATTATGTACTTTGAATAGTTGTTGACGCGCTGTTGGTTTGAAATGGATCAAATTAGGTTGTTGAAAACTGTTCCGCATTATTGGGCTTCCTCTATTAGCTTCAAAGCTAGTCTAGCCCATTTATTTAAGTGCTTTGAGTTCAGACCGAGTTTATATAATGATGAATCAGTTTCATTTTTTTCGTCTGTTTGAGTTTCAGACAAGATTGACTTTTTAATCAATTCAATCCGTTCCTTTCTATTTGGGTGCCCCTCTACCCATCTGAGATATTCGGCAGGATTCCAGCCGTTTAATTGATGAATTAATTTAATCTGTGGAGTTTCTTGATTCAATTCCTTTTGGTCATTTTCCGATTGTCCTTTCACAATTAAATGATGAATCATGATCAATTCATCCAAATTGGGATCTTGAATTAAATCATTAACTTCTGCTTCATCGTCTGAAAATAATAATTGTCGAAAGGTTCGAAGACCCTCTAACTCATAGTTGATTTCTTCATGCTCATCTGAAGATAAGAATTGCGCGATTCCAAACTCCAATTCAGCCAAGTCGGCTGCCAGTCTTAGTTTGGTTGATTCTTGCAGAGGCGTTACCAAACTTGCATGAAATAAAAACGTTCGTAAAAGGTGTTGGGTTGTTTCTACAAGCAATTGTTCGCGCATGTGCTTTCGCATTCTTCCAAACAGTTCCTCGCGAATGAAGCCTAACTTTGAGTTTAACTCTTGCATGTAAATACCCTTGCCACTACTTGCTGATGTTCGACTACCATGCATCTTAGCAACAATAGCCGAGATTTCGCGCCGAACAGAAGAGATTAAAGGATTGGCAATGGTATCACGAACTTGGATAGCTTGGTAAATGGTTGGCTGAATTAAATTTTGAACATCTTGTCCATATTCAGTAATAGATTGTGAAAGCAAGTGAGTTAATTGCGAAAGACTATTTAATAATTCAATGTTGGTTACTTGTGATGAATTTACGACGGGACCAGCAAGCGACGTAGATTGATAATCTGTGATAACCTATATTTAAAAATAAATAAAAAAGTATTTTGGTCAACTCCTTCTTGATGGAGGTTAACCAAATATGCTGAAAAAAAAATACTCAACTCGATCATCAAGACGTTTGACGTAGTTTTCAATAAGCTCCTTAACTTTTTTCGCCACTGATTTGACAAGGAGTGGATCAAATCGTGCGGCGTCCAATTCGTTAACAATCACGGACGTCAGTTTGTCGGCTCGTCCATGAGCAGCTTCGGTCATTCTCATCATTGATCGAGTCAAATATGTGTTTTCAATAGTTAAGATTGCTCGTAAAGTTAACACGGTCTCAGGTGACTGAGTGTTTGAATTGTAAGTTGAATGAGTATGTAATGAGATTCGGGAAAAGAAATCGTGAAAAAGGCGTAAAAGACGAGGATAGGAAGTAGTAAGAGTTTGATTAATGAAGTTTGAAGCTTAAAATCAAGATTGACCAAATGTCAGAACCTGATTGAAGGCCAGAAAACATCAACATCAATCGACGATAGAGCTAACTTTTTGAAGCTTCTCGAGTCTCCTTTTCTAGGGCGTTGCTCAAAGTGGTCCAAAACACAGTACTCGGCCTTTCTTCTAACACTGAGTTTGCAGTCATGACTTCTTCTAGAAAGCTGACCCCATTGACAGGATTTTTTTTCCATTCTAAAACTTTTTCTATGGTATAAACTTTGATACAACAAGATGTCAGATCGTCAATCAAACCGCCTAATCTGACCCATAGAGCATTCGACCATTGAGGTAGTGTAGCAAGGGTCGGTTCAGTTCTAGCGCGAGATTTATAACCGAAACTTGAAGTTATGGGGGGTTCTGTGAATGAAAGAGGAAGGAGTGATAGATTTAATGAATCGAAAGATGAAAGATAATATAATAAAAGTATAATTTCAAGAGGACTTACCGTTGAGATCTGCGTCTCTTGCTAAAGAATTGAGATCAAAAGTCAATTTCACCTTATTCTTAACTACCTCGGTTAAATCAAAGATCAAGGAGGCCACGGTGTGGTCAAGGATGGAAAGATTGTAAGCGGTTTGAAAAGATGTTGCCAAGATAGCCTGATCCAGTTTGAGTACGCCTTGATTTAACAAGTTTTTCATTTCATGTTCTACTTTCTTTCGAGCCGTAATGATAGATGAGAGATGAGGTTGAATGACCCTTAAAGATCTAATTGAAGAATTTTTTTCATTTATCGAATCTTTCAATTTTGGAGTACTTTGATCTTGATCACTTGAAATTTCCGGTGATTCAAGCTCAGAGTCAAACAGTTTTTCAAGTTCGGATAAAGTTAAAGCGCTTTCAGTTAGAACGATCTCAGGTTGATGTCTTGAAGAATTCTCGATTTGATTTTCATTTTGAGATTTGATTTGATTGGAATTGAGATCGAATTCTGAAATTTGAGTTTGTAAACGTTTAGCTAAACTAATAAACCTATTTGTTCTTCTACAAAATTCGGCAGCAGACTGATAACGATCCAAACGATTTAAAGCATTTTGTAATTCTGAGTAACGTGATCCAATTTTAAGTTGTAATTTTTCAACGTTACTTTCGATTTGAGCAAGACCATTTTTAATAGATTGAAGTGAATCTTGAAGAGAAGCAATCGAACTAGCTCTGGTTAATAATTTAAGATGGTGAGTTGTAACCTCAGATCGTAACTGTTTAGTTATATCCTCAATTCCAACGTTAAGTTTTGATAGTGCAAGGCTGACTTCACCAGAAGCTATTTGAGAGATATCGATGGAAAGATAGGGCTCATTATTTAAGATGGCATTAGCAAAAGATTGAGGATCGAAATCCGGATGAAGATAAACCTGATATTCTGCGTAACAAGATGAAATCAGCTAAGGAATTACACTAACCAAAGAAAAAAGTTAAAGATTTACAATACCTTTAGGGATCTTTTGATTTTGATGAATTGGATTATTCATGATGAGATTTCAAAAGTCGATCAGTTTGATTCTTCCAAGAGCTGAATGAAGCCTTTGAGGTTAATTTGATAAGATGATCATCCACATCAGTGTGAAATTTTTCGGATCAGATCATTCTTGAATTCTTGTTTCTCGAGTAAATCCGACTAGTCTATCAAAAAATGAATAGCAATCGATAAGATGTGAAGAGAACTTTAAAGATTAGATTCTTATCACTCAAAACCTCAAAGAAACTATTATGATTCTCAAAACCCTTTAGAGTATAGACTATAGCCACTTTCAAAGCAAATCATTAAATCAGAACAAAAAACTAATTTTTAAATCTTTTACAAAAAAATCAAATTAGCTTAAAAATTAAAAATGATTTTGATGATGAATTAATATTATTGATTAGGATTAATTTGTAAAATTTCTTATGACAAAAAAGATGATTTTATTTTTCAAGCATCCAAAACTTTTTATTATATTTTTTACTTACTATGGTATGTAGCTAGCTATCATTTGCAATTACTTCATTTATATTAGTATTAGCTTAAATATTTCTTCCCAACTTGATTTCTCAATGTTACTACCATAAGAGTTTGGATTAAGAAGTTTGTCCAGATTTATCAAATACTTGAAAAGAATCATGCCAAGATTGAATGACCATTCAGATTCATGTTAAACATAATCTTTAGCTTAGTAGACTTTTTTTGGCCTGTCTTACTGATTGTTTCATTATTGTTGAAATCTGGAAGGCTCTTTGTGTCTTTCTAGCTATTGAAATTCATTACTTTTGTTATCAAGTCCCAGGAAAACTTTGGATTCTACATGACTGAAAATTGATTTAATTATGGAAAGTTTGGAAATTGGTGTTTTTGAATAAAATCTTGAGATCTTTTAAAAGTAAAATTATGAAATTAATTTATTTCAAAACTGAGCTAATTTTATTAATATTTAATTATAATTATTTATTTTAAATTAGTCCAAATTTTGGTGAATAATTATCAAAAAATAAGAATTAATTAATTAATTCATTTAAATTTTCAAATGACATATAAGTATTTAATTATTATTATCATTATTGAAATTATTTAGTTTTAAGGTTTTTTCAATATTCTTGTTCAAAAAAAACAAAAAATTGATAAATAATAATAATAATAATTCAATATTTTGAAAATTAACAATAATTCTCATATATTCTATAAGTTGATATATGTTCCACTTCAAAAGTTTGAAATAAACGAATATCTATACATATATACATGATAAATAAAAAGAAGTTTAAAAAGAATAATAGAAAATTCTTGAAATAATTTTAATTTTTTTAACAAAAATAAAATAAAATACAAATTAATTCCTTTCTTTTTCAAATTTATTTATATGTATACATATAAAAGGGAGAAAACTATAATATTAATAAATTTCAATTCATTTTAAATTATATTTTTTAAATAATTTATAGTAAAAAAAAAATTAATTGTTTCATAATCATAATTGGATAATTTAGAAAATTATATTTAGGAATATAAAACAAAAAAATATATAATGAACTTCTTTTTCTTATTGGTTTGAATCTTTGAAATATTTTCCCTTTCTCAAAAAAAATAATTAATTTGATTTAATTTCTTTTTATATTCCTTTTCTTTTTCAAAAAAGATTATTTAAAAATTCCAAAAGATAGTAAGGCAAATAAATAGAAAAATTAATGAATAAATGAATTTGATTTGTATAAAAAAAAGATATCTTGATTATTCAATAATATTGAATTAATATAAACTGAAAAATGAAAAAAAAATAGTTAAAATGATTTCTATATTCTTTTCTTAATTTTTTTATATAATAAACTTTTATTTTATTTCATTGCTTTTATTTTGATTTTTTTTTATCAAAAAAAAATACTTAGTTTAAAAAACTTATTTTTATAAAAACCTTCAAGAAAAAAAACACAATTTTTTCCCGATTTTTTCCAACCTTTATTAGTTAGGTTAATCTTTTGATTTAAATTTTTTCTTCTTTTTAAAAAAAAGGAAAAAAATAAATAAATCCAATTCTATAAAATTTTATGAAAAAACAAAGAGGAAAAAAGAGGGAAAAAAAGTAAAAGAATTGATTTTCAAAACATTAAAATTTTGATTTTAATTTAGATCAATTCAAAATTTTGATTAATTTTTGTAAAAATCTATTAAATAAAACGATTTATCTTAAAAAAACATCCATATATAATATATATTTGATAAATTATAAATTAAATCTGAATGATTTTTTATTAAATTAGTATTTTTTATGAGAGAATAATTATGTGGTTTTTGTTTTTAGATATTTATTATAAAGTCCATTTTTGGGGGATTTCTTAATTTGAAATAAATTGAATTATTTGAAAATTGCAATTTTAGGTTTATCCAGAGTGATTATGTGTTCAAATGAAGGGATTTAAATAATAAAATATAAATTTATGAAAGAAATCAAATGAAGAACTTCAAGACAATTATTGAATTTTCATCAAGTTTTGATATTAATAATTTAATAAAAGAAAGTTGGTGATTTTAAGCTTTATGAAACTAAGTCAAAATTTTCTTCAAATTATTTAGATAATTTCTAATTTCAAATCATAGATATCTTATAATAATTAATTATTTCATTTTGGAATTAAACATAATTTTTTCTGAAAAAGAAACATGAGAGCAAAAAGCTATTGTATTAAAATAATAATGATACTTTTTTTTCCATTTTGAATCATTATAAAAATGAATTTAAAAGAATATAATAAATTTTTTCATGAAAAATAATCAAAAAATCTAAAATGTTACTTATATTTAACAAACAGGTCATTTTTTATATACAGCATAATCCTTTTTCTAAATCTTAATTTCATTTAAATTTAACTTAAAACTAGTAGCTAAAATTGAATTCAACCTTCTTCATAATGATGAATGAAGGCTTCTTTTTTGTTTTTTATTAAATAATATCCATTTTTTTTCAATTTTATGATTATATAAGATTTTTGTTTTTTTGTTTTTTAATTTTGCCATATTTCCAAATTTAAAGCAAGCTTTTTTCCCTTTGATTGTGATTTTATTTTCTAAAAATTGAATTCCATCTCATCATCACCAGCCAGTAAGCCATGAAGATACATTAGGTGATCGTTAAAGATTACAGTAGTTTGCTTTTAGTAGACCCCAAAATCAATACTATACCAATTTGATTGAGATTGCAGTGCTGAGCGTACTGTACTGTACTGTTGTACAGTACCCTTAATTAGACCCCCCCTTTGTTGGAGATTGATTTAAACTTTAAAATTTAAACCCTAAACGGTAACCCCCCCTTTTTTGGATCAAACTCATTGTCAAATTTTTTTTTTGTTGACCGTTTTTAATTTTTAAAAATTTTCCCCCTTTTTGAAAATTTCTTACTCCCCCTTCCTTCCTCTTCCCAATTTTTTACTTTTTTTCCTCCCTTCTTAAATTTTAAAAAATTTCTCATTCAATCTGTTCTTGATTATCTCACACTTCGATTTACAGTCAGACGCTACACTACACTCAAATCTAATACATCTTCCATCCAATCTAATCCAATCCGATCTGCTACTGTACACTCATCCTCGTCTTCTGTCACCTTGCAATCACTTGACTCCTCTACTGCTTTCTGTCATCCAACATCGCTTCTTGTTCACCATCACATTTACATTCTAAATAAATAAAAATGTCAAACAGTCATCCTCATCCTACTAAAACAACATCAAATCAAATCTCAAAACAGTCTCGTAATCCTATCAACATACCCTTACCACCCTCCCCACCCGCTTCCGATGCTCTCATCTTAGATGAAATCACATCTCAATCGACCTCAAAAAAAATCTCATCAACTCGTACAAAATCTAAACCTATCATCAATAGTCTTGCCCCTAGCATCTTCCTTCAACCAATTAAATCCTCCTCCTCCTCTTCAAACTTAAAAAACTCAAAACGATCTAGGATAGACGACGATCCTTTTGATTCCTCTTCATCTCCTCCAACTAGTCCAACTGCTAGGAAATCTATCATCAACTCAAAGAGAATCAAACCTTCAACTCCAAAATTATCAAATCAATCATCTTCATTAGATCATCGTGATAGTCCAAATAATCCATTCTTAACTAAACCAGGCGAAAAGTCGCGTCAGGCTGGATCAAGGCGCGAAGCCGGTCAACGTAAATTGGTCTATGTATTGTATGTACTTTTTAATCTTAATTTTTCAATCAAAAATCCTTCCTTTTCATTAATATCTTGGTTTCATACTAGTCGTGGAAAACGAATTCCTTATCATGTTGAAGATCTAGATCACAACGGTGGTTCACCTTTCTCGTTATCAAAACCTAAATTACTCTTCCCATCTCCACCAACACCACCACCTCAAACTAAATTGTCTTTGAGTAATAATCAACCAGTAGCTAGCTCTAGTCAATCTGTCGATAACAGTAATAATCAATTAGCATTTCAAACTCCAAAACGAGATAAATCGAGATTGAACGCGTCTTTGCAAATGTTACCCACTCCACAGAGTCGACCAAGGCGCACCGAACTCAAGCCAACAAGTTCCAATCGGCCACCAATTTGTCCATCGAACAAGTCATCAAAAACAATTTTCAAAGCAATGAGATGAAATCAAGTAGCTCGATTTCATTAGGGTTTGCTTTCATTATCAACAAGAATCTCTCAAAAATGGATTGAAAATATTTATCATTCAAGTCTTTGAACGTCTATCATCTTGAATTTTTTTGCTTGTTAAAACGATCTCTGTCTTTTTTAAATGTTTAAAAAATTGTCGGCTTCAAATGTCTTTTTTATACCTAAACACATCACAAAACGAACGTGAAAGAAAGTAATAAAAAAATTGTAGAATCTTTTTTTTTGTTTTCTTGATTGGGTATTATGTTACGAATTTTTTATTTAAAGATTATAGTCGGTTTTGTATCTTGCGTTCTTCGTCCTGACATTTACTCTCATCATGCTTATCATGTTTAACGACACTTATTATGCAGTTGGCTAAAGGATCTGCAAGGCTAATCTTGTTAAACGAACCAAATTTGAAACTGTTATTTTTTGAATTAGTTAGGCTAGATATTAAAAAAATTAGTACATTGAGAAATAAAACATCAATTTAATGAGGCTTATACTGCATTGCCACTTACAGATTTTGATTGGATTCCACAAAAGGTTCCAAAATTGACAAACTTCATTTCAAAAATAACATGAGAGCCAAGTATCATCTAACCAGTACCTTCTATCACAGGCTTTGATAATACTGTAGTTCAGAAATCTATTTTTATCACAATATTGTCAAAATCAAGTGGGTCAACACTCCACAGTAAAATGGAAAGCCTCAACATTGAACCTGAAATAGTTGATTACAATTCAATTAAAAGTGTTGTTTTACTCTATTTTATTTCATGTATTTGCAAAAAAAAATCTATTTATTTTATTTTAAATTTTGTATTTTTAAAAAGAAAAATAATCATTAAATGAAAAAGGTTTTTTTTTTTTAATTTCCATTATTATTTATATATTGAGTTTTTTATTACTTATTATTATTATTATTAAATACAAAAAGAAAAATATATATATATTATATTTAAAAAAAAATACAAAAAAAATAGGGGGTTGCTAAATGCACCTCACCCTTTTGCTAAAACAACACCAGGGCCCTGCGCCTGGCATCCATTTAGAAATTTTAGGTGCTAAATTGATACCAAAAATTGATAAATCAATGCCAAGAGGCTATTTTGGCTTAAAAATATCAAAAATAGATCAAAATGGCTTTATTTCATTTTTATTTTCCAGTAATATGGGGTATTGAAAACCCCTAAGATTTAATTTAATTGGCATAATGGCCCTAAAAGGCCATTTCCCCTCAAAAATGTTCCCAGAAGTTTTTTTTTAAGGAAAATTGGCCAAGAAAATCACCCCAATAAATTGATGCATGTGAAAGAGGGCCACCCAGCTGGTTGGCCCTCATTTTTTGGGCTTCCCAATTTCTTTTTGTGGGTGCTGTCTAATGACCCCAATAGGCCATTTGCAACCAAAGTGGCCCAAAAAAAAAGCCATCAAACCAACCAAAAAAATTAATACAATAAAAGGAAGGCCATCAATTTTTTTGAAACTCATTTTGTTTTAATCCTCAAACAGTTTTTTCAGTGGGATTCCTAATAGCCCAAAAATAGGGGGAAATGATAAAAGTGGCAATTATGGCACATTGGGGCCCATTGTGCACCACTTTCACTTGGGTAAGAGGTTCAATTCCTTGTATTTGGGCCAATTTACCTGAGATAAAATGATGGTAAGCTTTATTACATCAGCCAATGAGGAAATTGAGTTCTGAAAGACTCCAAAAGTTCCATTTTAATGGCAAAAATTTGGGCATGAAAATTTTAATGGGCCTAGCATTGAGTGGAACTTGACATGTTTAGATTTCAAAAATACTTAATACTGAGTGGTCATTTGTATAATAATAAGAATGAGCTCTTGCATTTGGAGATATTTTTAGAATAAGACTTTAAGTACAAAGATAGATGTTTTTGATAAGAATTGGCTCACCCTATAGCTTTTTGGAAAAGTATATCTCTTCAAGTGAATTTTTAATTCAGTGATAAGGAAGAGGGAAGTGAAATTTAAAGTCAAGGGGAAAAAAGTGGAATTTATTTAAAAAAAAATAAAATAAAATAGGAGGATTTTTTTTATTTGGAGAAAAAAATGAAGGGAATAAAGTGGCATACTGGACCTTTTAATAAAATAAAAAAATTGCCTTAAATATCTGTTTGAAATCAAATAAATAAATTCTGAAATTGAAAGAAAATATCTTTTTATTCCTTTAGTACAATAAAAATCTAAATTTTTTAAATATTCATTAACCCCATCCTACATGGTTTGAAAATTTTCTGTTATTCTCAATTTTTTCTACAAGGTCATATATTTCTGTGAGCAAAAAATCTTCAATATTATAAATGAAATAATCCACACTTCTTAATAAAAATTTTCCATCCCCATAAAATTAATGGTCTGTTTAAGGTATATAATAATTCAGTCTGTGAACCGTTTAGTTTCTATAATCTAAAAAAAAAACAAGCTCAAATAGAAGGTTAAAAAACCAACATCTTTTAAATAAATCTTAAACAAATCAATATTAAAGAAATACTTTAATATTTAATATTTAATTCCACAATAATCACCTTTAAATTTCAAATAATCAAGTTCTTGGAAATTTTTTTTTGGGTGGATTAATTATTCATTTTGGCTAAACTTTTTAATTTGGTCCCAGAATTTAATCTTGAAAAATATTCTTGGGTTTATTTATTCATTAAAGATCTATTTCATTTTCTTTTTGGACTGGACTTCAAAACTAAAATTTAAAGATGAGTCCTAATATTAACAATAAGGTTCTTGTTCTGAGGTGTAATTGAATTTTTGATTTTGATTTTGGGTGGGGGTGCTTCCTGAATTTTGGGCTTTTGTTAGCCTTTCTCTTTTTTTATGTGTTACACTCACAACATCAAATAATGAAGGTTTTTTTTCTTTTGGTTTTGTTAAAAGATTTTGGTCTAACTCTAATTTTGGTGACCTTTTGAGGTTCTTGTGTTTTGGTAAGCTGGATTATAAAGCTAATAACTTATTAAAAATACATGATTGATTTTGTTCTTTAATAAAAGGGTCTGAATGAAACTTAATTCAATATTAAATCCTGAATTTAATTTAGGGACTATTCTAATTCTTTAAGTAAATATTAATGTTGATTATTCTAATAATTCTTTAATTTAAAAAATTTTAAATAATAAATTCCATCATTAGAAAAAAAAAACAAATAAAAGAAGTATTAAGAAGTCTCAAGTACCATTGAGAATGGAAATATTTCAATTTGAAAAAAGGTTCTTTGTGTGAGCCCCCGAGGTATGTATTAAATACCCATAAGGCCACAAATAAATTTTTATACCTTTGATTTAGCTATAAAAAAACTTTTGAAAGGACATTAAAACAAAAAATAACAAAAAATAAGTATAGATTTATTGTTGATAAAAAAGTTATAAATATTACATCCTTTTTGGTTTCTAAAGCAAAAATAACCTAGGGTAGACCCTTAGAGTGTTATACCCAAATATAAATATTTCTATTTCTATTAAAAGGTTTATTAATCTAAAAGTAAAATTAAAAAAAATTAACAATTTTTCCTAAAATTTTTAAACTGTTAAATTTAAACTTAATTTTGTAGTTACATGCAAAATTACAAAAATTAAGTTAAATTTGAGTTGTTGTGTATATTTAATGAATTTAAAAAGGATTGGTGATAAAGGATTTAAATCCCAAATTAGCTCAATTTAAATTTTCTTAAAGCCATTGTATAGATTTAAATATATAAAAGGGCAAAATTCACACAAAAAATTTGGACAAAGGAAAAAAGGAAAAAAAGATCCAGGGTACCCAGATTTTGGGATCTGAAAGAGCACAAATACGGTTTTCATAATTTATTAAAGGATTTTCTAACCTTATTTAAAACTTAATATTAGAATTTAATTTATTATTAAAGTTTAAACTAATTTATTCCTCTTTTAGACAGGAATTAAAATCTGCCAAAAGGTAAATTCCTATATGAAGGCTTTAAATAAATGTTTTAAGAACTTTAAAAGTTGATTTAAGTTTAAATAAACTTAAAATTAAAGGAAAATCCTTTTAAACCTCATAAAAAGTTAAGGTTTAGTGTTTATTGCTATTTTTACATGAAAAATATCAATAACTTCAAAAGTTCATAGAAAATCCAATTATTAATTAATTTAATTGAAAATTTCACACATATTACAATTTAATTTTATCTATGTATAAATAAAAGTTAAAGTATATTATTAAAGTAGGACTCTTTGGTATTTATCCTTGAAATCATCTCCTTTAATTATTATTAAAGGAAATCAATCAAAAATATTATTTAAGAGATTTTTCCTTGAAAGATTATTTTTAAGTTGTTCATGTGATAAAATTTAATATAAATTAATTAATTTTATATTAAAACTCAAAATTAAAAAATTTACTGAGAATTAAAACTTCTTGGAGTTAAGAATAACACTGGTAACTTTAAATTGAGTTGAAAGATAAATTAACTTACTTAAAACCCCTATTTTAAGTATTTCTTTCAGTTTTGATCTGAGAAAGACCTCTACATCCATTCTTAATTGAAAGAAATTCTCTGATGGAATAAAAGATGCCTTTTAATAACTATTTGCTTCCATCATTCTCATCATTCAATTAATCAAATTAGACATCTAAAAAGGTAAAGTTTTATTAAACATAAAATATTATTATTAAAAGTAATTCTTAAGTCATTTTATTCTTTAAAAATTTTAAATAAATAATTGAGATTATATTGCCATAATCAAAAAAATAATTCATTTTATGCTATAAAAGTATTTTTGTAAGTATCTGTTAAATCCAAAAATTTATCTAAAAACTCTTTAATCATATTTTATCATAAAAAAGTTGTTTTATTCCTTTAAAATATTTATTTTTGAAATGTTTCTAAATTTTAAAGATAATTTAATACTATAGCTGTTTCTGTTTGAATTGTTGTGTTAAATAAATATTATAAGTAAGTTTTTTTCTGAATTTCTATATATTTTGTGAGCCTTTGAGGTATTACTACATATCCAAAAACGTCACAAAATACCTTTACAATAATAAGAATTATAAATATTATATCAAAGTAAATAAAAATTTCATTAATAGTAATAAGCTCTTTATTAACTTAGAATCTAATGAAGAAACATTTGAAATAAACGGTAAAATTAGATTACTAATGGTAAAATAGACATATAACATTCTTATGTCATATCTGTAAGGACAATACTTACTGTGTAATAAGTAAAAATGCCACAAAAAGGCTTAAATTCTTGTTTATCTCAGAAAAAAATGAAACAACATTTGAAATAAATTTCAAAATTAGATTCCCCATGAAAAACTCCACATATAAAATTTCTATGTCATATTTTTAAAGTCAATACTTAAGGAAATAACCTGAATATATGCACTTTTATGATCAACATATATATTCATAGTTTTTAGCTCATATCTATTGAAATATAAATGATAAATAGTTGAACCGAAAAATTAATTTACCATGTAGTTACTGTAAAAAATACAGATATAAAACTTGTTTGACCGGTTGTAAACAAGGTTATAACTTGTAAGGGTTTATTGAACAAAATTGTTATAGCTGTTGACCACTTTGTTGTGTTAGTGGTCCAAACTTAAAAAAAGTAGATATTCAGATTCTTCTAGTTGATATGTGAAGAATGATTTAATTTTTATCATTATATTCAAGGTAAAAACCCTTGAAATCATGGTTTGAAGTTTAAAATAGCAAGTTTTGACAGAAAAGATGAGTTACAAGAAAAATCATAAAAAATAGAGTTTTGATTATGTAATTAAATTTTTTTGGAATTTTATTGATGAAATTAAAATCTATCAGAATTCACACTCTTAATGGACTTAGCATGTATAACTCAAAAGTTATTAATGATCAATGTTGAAGCTTAAAATTGATCATTTATGATCACTTACTGTAATCTTAATTTAAGTTTAACAGTAATATAAGTAATAAAAGTGGTGAATAATAGTTTTTTATGATTAAAAATAATAAAATACAAATAAATTAAGTTTAGTCTTCTTCCAAGCCTATTATTTCAGCAGACTTAGAGTTACAGTGATAACTCTAAATAATGGCGCAATAATGAGATAAGATGGTTTAATTATGATGTAATCATAACTAAAGATTGGAATAGTAATTTTAGAATAGTAATAAATTCTAGTGGATACCATCAGAAAACATCCACTTTAGGACTTATAGACTCTAGGAGGAAGGATTTTACTATATATAGAGCTCTTTTTACCTTTATTTCCCCCTCAGATTCAACAAAAACATTAAATTATTAAAACAAAAGGTAAAAGCTTTATTATTTTTTATATAAAACTATTATATATTTAAAGAATTCACTTCATCCTCATTGTAATAATTCATCTTGACTTTATTAAATCAATTTTTAATTGTTTTTGTTAAATTTCTCTCTAAAATCTTTAAATCCACATAAAATTAAGAATATTTGTAATTTCTTCTATTTTTTATTGTAAATACAATTTAAATAAGTTGAATTTATATTTTTAGGTGTAAAATTATTCAAAATTATTATATTAAGTGTCAAGAGTAGGTTATTTTTATCTTTCATAATAATTTTCTCTTTATTATTACTTTGATAATTATTTTATCAATATAAATCATATTTATATTAATATATAACCTTAATATAAATAGTATTTATATTAATATATAGCTTTAATATTGGTAATATTATTTTTATAAGCTGTTTTTTATTATTAAGAAACATTTTTTTAGGCCTTTATTATTTGTTTTTAACAATAATCAAGTGCCATAAATATATCAATTATTATATATGAAACTTTTTAATATAATTCATATTATTATATTTATTTAATAATAGAAAGATTTTAAACTATAAGTATAATAATTCTTTATATTATTCTTCAATTTAATAAGAAAATTCATAGTGCAATAAGTAAAATATTGGTAATATTTACTTATTGTTTCATAGTAAAACCTTACATCTTTTTTATCTAGTATTAGTTTCTTATATATAGAATTTCTCTATAACAATTATATTTGAAAAATTTGGCATGATAAGATCTCTTATAAATGATAATATTATTAGTAATAAGTGGTTAAATATTATTATCTTACACATATAAATTTCTCATTAAGAGCTTTTATATTTCTTACCATTAGAACTGTCAGTTACTATAATAATAATAGAATAATAATAATTCATTTGAATTATTAAGAGCTTTATTATTATTGAATTATTTAATAATAAATTGTTTAATGATTATATCAATTTGTGGCTATAATATTTGATTATATTCTATTTTATACTGAGGACAGTCATAGTACTCTTGATTTGTATTAATATTATCAAGAGTTCCATGGAAAAAACTTATACTTCAGTTCATGTAATATTTAATTTGATGCTTAAATAAAATTCAAATATGAATTCTATAAGTTTTTTTACATTTTTCATTGTTGATCATTTTTTATTTGGCTGAATCTTGATGTTTCTTGAGGGAATAATGGGAAAGGTTTTCAGACAGATGAGATAATATTGGGTGAAGAATAATGAAGTTCTTTAATTTCTCATGGTAGGGTCTCCCCACAACCTCATTGTATTCCCTTTCAATGGCCATCTTGAAATTTATTACTACCTCCAAAATAATCCCAGTTGACTTGTTAATACAGAATTTAACCTTTTCATGAGCTCCTTCAAATCTAAAGGCTTATGAGTAGCCCAAGTGGGGATTTCCATTGGTTCAAAAGGAAATTGAACACTCTTTGAAGGTAATAAAAGTAGCTCTTATATAATTGAATATTTCTTAAAGGGCTTTCTTTTAATGAAGTTCTTATTGAGATGAAGGAACTAACTAGAGAAGATCCAGAAGAACATCATTTATTATTAGTATTAGGTTAAGCCAAAAAAAGAAAGAATAAATTAATTGATTCCATTTTTTCTGTCTTTTTGGTATCTCCCAAGACTTTGGTAAGATGGGGAAGTAAGTTTTTGCTGATGTTCCAAATGAAAAAAAAGATTTTTGATCTTGAAGTTACCCCCTTGAGGGATTTAATCAAAGTCAGATATCTGTCAATAAAAAAGATAAGGGGGTTGGGTTTTCCATGGGCTAAAGAATCCTGGGCTTCAAGGTATGAAAGGAAAAATAGTAAGAGATTTCATTTTCATCCCAAAAGAAAGAAAAAAGACAAAGAAAATGATCGGTATTTCAAGATTAATCCATAAATATGGAAGAGTGGGAGGTGATATTTGTTGGTCTTGTAAGTAAAATCCATGAGGATTAAATGGTGAAAGTTTTTTTGGAGCTTCAAGGATTCCCTATGGAAGAAAAAAAAGGAATGGGTATGACCCAAATTATCTGATTGCGGGATGTGAGTGAAACTCTCTAATTTGAGGCTATCAGTAAGTGCTTAAATTTGATTTATTATTTGAATATATTCCTTGTTTTACTTGGCTTTTAAATTTTTAACACCTTTCATAATAATTCATCTTAAATCTTACATTTAAGTTAAAATTCTGGCTTGGATTTGATGGGAATTTATATTTGAAGCTTTCAGGAGAGCAATTTGAGAGGGATCTTCTTCATTTGGTTTCCTGTAAATTGAATGGGACAAAGTATTGAAAAATGGCCCATTATTATGCTTAGGGATTTTAGCCTTGAAGGTCCAAAGCTCATCATATTTATATTTTTTTTCATAAAAATGATAAGGACAATTAATTTTATTTTTGTATAGCTTCTTTCATCATGACAACTCTGACTAATGGTTCCAGATCTCCCACATGGGATTTAAGCTCTATAGTCTGTATAATTCAGCCTTATTTTGAAAACTTAATAGCCTTGAGATGTGCCATACTCTTTGCACTTCTTAAGAAATAATCAATATGATTTACATTTACAATTGGTGAATGAATTTAAAATGATTTATTAATTATTTTTATTGTTTAACGCAAAGAAAGAAACAAAATTGAATAATTCAAGTGAGGACAGTATGTTAAAAAATGGATGTGAGTGATGTGGGAATTAAAAAAAGAATCTTGAAGAAAGAAAAGGGGGGAAATGAGGGGTTAAAATCCCACAGGTATTATAAGAAGTGATGATTGAAGTTTAAGAAGAATTTGAATGAAAGAAAATAAAAGAAATAATTCTAGAGTTTTTTCAGAGATCTGGGTATAACAAATGAATTGCAAAAAAAACTTCAAAACAACCATGTGTTACTCAAAAAACTATTCAAAAACACCTCTACACTCAAATATGCAAATACAATCCTCCACATCTGAAACTATTATAGCTAGAACCACTACAACAAATAACAAAGAAATAATAAGAAGTATAAATTTATAATATAACATTGTTTTTTGAAAGAAATGCAAATTCATTTGGGTTTCCGATAAAGCTTGTTGATGGCTTTGAAGCTAGCTTTTTGAGATTGGAGTGAGTCGTAGAAACAGTGACTGAAGAGAAAAGATGATATCAAGTTAGCTTTCCAGTAATTAAGCTCAGAGCTTGTAATGAATTTGAATTACAACCTCAAGTCATCTGTATTACAGTTGTGGGATTCTTGCAAGAGTATTGCAAAGTATAAAGATTTAAATTTACAGTATTTGAAGTGAAATTACTACTGGAGAATTATTCCTGTTCTAAAACAAAACAGTATTGTTAAAATAAGTTTTCCTCCTGTATGGGTGATAGGAGTTGAATATGTATGCGGTATCCATTAATAATGAAGATTTTGTTTCAAGAATTGAATATTAATAATTAATCTGGGAGAATCAAAAGTAATAGTGATGTAATTAAAATGAAGAATATTAGGGGGAAAACCCAAAAATTAAATACTAGTTTCTAATTGGAAATGGTGATTCGAAATTTCTAAGTCCATCTCAAGTATTTAAAAATTCTATTCCAATTTATACTTTCAAGACCAGTAAGAATAAGGTTTTTGGACCTCAAAGTTTTCTTCTAAATAAACCTCTGAGTGTTTCCTTTACTTTAATAATTACTAGCCTGAAAAGACTCTTAACTAAAGGATAAATTGGAATTTGTAAAGAAAAATACAATTTCAAAGATATAAATTAGAAAAAGGTAGATTATTTCAAATGAAAGATATTGAAGGTTATTAACAGGAAAAAAAATAAGAAGGAATCAGAAATTTGTGCAGAATATCCAGAAGGTGTATTTTTTTTTTGAAAAAAGGCTTGGGCTTTAATGATATAGAGAACGTTCTAAAAAATATGGTAATTATCAAAGTATTTAGATACAATTTAACAAATATTCTTATTTATTAAAAATCAAAATTTTGAAATTAATTGCATTTATGATATCATGTAAATTTCCCACTTCACAAGAAGAATGATTTTAGGAAACCAAAATATAATCAAAACTCATGAGATCATGTAGAGATGACTAGTAAAAGATCTTTTGAGAATGAATAAAATGAATTTATCTTAACATAATAGGATTTGAATTATGCTTCAGCTTATTTGACTGCTGCTATAGCTCTATTTTCTAAAATTTAAGTAGTATACAAGTGGATCAATGTAAATCATTCAAGTGCTATCTAATAGGTAGAAATCACTTCAAATAATTTATCCATAGATTTTTACTTCAATATCTTCCTCATCATTTTTGCATCATATTGTTTGGTTTATTCAAATAAACCCAATTTTACACACACAAATTTTGATGATAATTGTCGTTAATTTCTTTCCATAAATATTCAAGATTCACCAAAAATGTTGTAAAAAATACAAAATATTTGTATGAATTTTAATAGAAATCTCATTTATTTCTCATGATTAATTTTAAATGGAAATTATTTTAGGGAATATCATCACCCTTTGAGAATTGATATGAAATTCTAACTTTTGACCCCATCCTTTTCCAAAAGATAATTGAAGTTTGTCTTTAAAAATGATTTTTGTTTTGGACATTTTGGAAAAGGAATTATTTTATTTGATATGAGATAGGTCAATTAAGATAAATAATAATCTCCTGAAATAATTCATGATTAGGTAATTAGAAGGACATAGCATATTATTCTTCATATGCTGACATAAGTTTTGAAATTTTACAAAATAAATAGATTAGTTCAAAAACCTTAAGGAGTATGATAAAGTACCATATTATTTTCGAGTTAAGTTAAGTTTACACATGATAATGAATAAAATTTATTAAATTAAATACTCCTGTTGTTTCAGTAAGATATTATTTGGGAATTTAAAGAGTATCTATTTTTTCAGTAGAATTGAGTCTCCTTTTCATGCTTTGGAATTTTATAAATTGAGAGTTTTTGTTCTATAAATTAAGCTAATAAAATCTTCAAAGATTTTATTTCTTCATAACCTTAGAGATATTATTTTTATTTAATAGTTTGGATAGAATAAATTATTCTTCTCCAAACATTTTATTTTTAAAGTAGCAATTTTTTAACATTTAATGGAATTAGTACCCCTTACCACTTTGAAATTGAATGATAGTATTATGATTAAGTTTTTGGCTTTATTAGACCAAAATATCTCTTTTTTACATTAAATTTAATGGTAGATTTTGAGTTATTATCTTTTAATACAGAATAATTATGATTTTTTTCCATAAAATTTTGGAAACGATGAGTTTTTTGTTCTAACAGGTTTCTTGAAGTAATTATCATTAATATCAAATAACTGAAAAATTTTGAATAAAATTAATACTTTGGGGTATCTATATTAAAGATTCACTTAAATAAAGTCTCTATATTTGGTTGAAATGCTAAGCTGAAAGCTCCAAAATATATTTTTTATTGAATCATATGAATAAATAATTCATCCAGGTGTAGCATTGAATTTTACTGTTAAAATACTGAATATAAATCTAGATGAATTTTGTTTTTCTGAGTAATTCCTTATTTTGAGGAATAAATTGATGAGTATTTTATACTGAAAACTTTGGTGTTCTTACTTATAAATTTTCAATTAATTCAAACTTAAATTTATATTAAATAAATTAAGAGAAGAAAAGAAAATTTCGTACTAAATCAAAATTTATCAATTTCTTGATTATTTTTTTTAAACAATTAATTGAATTTCATTCTTTATATAAAAACTATTTTAATTCAGATATAGCTAGTAAACCCCTATAGGATTTACCTAATATGGAATTTCTTTGTTGAATTGCCTAAAAGGTTAATTATAGTTCAATCCAGATAAAAATGTATTTATATTTGAATAATTAAGCTTACTCAATTTTTAAGGATTTTCAACTTTAATAATCATAATAATAATAATATATACTAATTATAGTTTTAAATTTTCAAAAGTTTGACAAATGAAAATTTAAAGATAAGTTCCTATATACTAAAAATTTATTCAATGATTAATATTTTTTAAATAAAAAACCTTTTGATTTTTACAAGAAAAAAACAAACAGAAAAAAATTAAATCAATATCTTATTATATGACTTAAAATTATAATAGTAATATGTCTCTTTCTTTATAAGATTCCAAACTGTGAAATTTTATTACTATTCTTAGAAATTTGTGATCAACTTTAATTCATTTTTTGAATGTATGATCTTTTTTGTGTAGTTATTTAAGGGAATAAGTAAGTTAGTGTAGGTGCTTTAGATGAATTTAAGTATATATCAAATTCAAGAAAAAGTTTATTTCCTTTTTTTCTATCCATTTTTTTAGAAAAGGATTTGTTCTAAGGAGTTTTTAAGGTATGGTGGTATTCCATACCCCTTTTTTTAGCTTCAAGCCCACAGAAGAAATTGTATTTTACCTCAAAAAAGTTCCAACTCAACAAATAAATTAGAAAAAAGTAGGATAATAGTGACATGGAGCGCAAAGATACACTAAATGGCCTTCATATCATCAAAAATACACTTCAAAACAAGCAATATAAAAGAAGAAAACTAGAAATATCCTGAAAATAAATATTAGATTCACCTTAAATCCCTTTGAAACCCTCCAGCCCCCAATACAGTATAAAACTTACCACAATTAATAAAAGAAGAAACGGGCATTTAATTTCAACAAAAACAACAAATTGAAACTTTGAAATTCAATTATTACTTCTATTATGCACAGGGAATACCCCTTGAATAAATACAAAAAGTCTTCCAAAATTCAACTCAAAAGACAATGATTCTTCATGAATTTTAAAATACTCTGCATGAGATCATCATTCAACAAGAAGAAATCACCCTCATGCAAATTCATAATTACCTGCATGAGAGTGCAAAACCTCATTCAAAGAACCTCAAACCCATTTCAGGAAATCAAAAATCAAAGCACAGAAACTATAGCAGTGAAAAACAATCACATTGCTTCATAAGGAATAATCTTTGAAGCTCAACAGTAAACAAAAGAAAACATCACTTGACATTATCAGCTAAATTTCTCACCAGAAATTCCCACTCAAGGCTGTGCAAGCTCACTAATTAAGCACCAAAACTCAATCTCATGATCTATTTTGGAAACTCACACAATGTGAAATTTCAGAGGAGGTAAAATTAAGGTTTACAGTGAAGGATAGGGTCCCAATGGAGAACAAGGGGTACCCAAAACAACATAAATAGAGCTTCTCTCTCAACAAAATTCTTTTTACCTTCCTCATGGTAGTTAATACCGTTATATAATAATTTAAATAGAAATGGATTAGATGGAACCATCCCTGAGGCTATCAGGTATTCTGAACCAGATTATATTATTTTATATTATTCTAAGTAGCTAAGATCAATAGCAGAAACAAGAAAATTGATGGTAGCTAATACTACTCAATGATTATTTACAGATAGATATATAAAATCAAATTATCCCTGAAACTAGAAGGTAGTCTACAGATTATTATATCATTTTATTCTAATTAGCCAAGATAAGTAGCTAAGAAGAATAAAAGGAAGAAAATTATCATTATTTAGTAATATAATTACCCCTATTATCAGCTTATACCATTAGTAGTCATCAAGAACAATCTATCAAGGTTATATTACCCTACATTATAGTCAATACCAACTGTTGATATTAAATACAAATCAAAAAATAGCTTATTTATTATTATTCCTTACAGACTACCCAATATTGAAAATAAACAAACTCTTAAAAGATATTATCCCTACTCAAATAATATTATTTTATGAAGTTTGTTTCTTAAATTCATATTCAAAAATATTTAGTGAAACCAAAAATGTCTTATCAAAAGATCATGAAATACTAAAATTTATACATAACCACAAATTTACTTTATTTATATTTAATCTAGTTCTTGATTAGATATGATGAAATACTTCTAAATTAGTCTTCTCTAGCTATAAATCCACAATACTAACTTTTGATTAGTGAGCTTGGTAGGAAGATTGCTTTGGTATATTCATAGTCAAAGCTAAAAAAACCTTAGAACCCTTTGTTAAAGGAACTTTAAGCAATTCAAAACTTATTAACTGTGATTTCCCCCTCAAGGACTGCCTTATCCCATCCCAAAATAAAAGGAATTCCACATATGGTGTCCCAACAGTGGCCTACAAAATTAAATCATAACAAATCAGTCATCCTAAGAACTCAATAAATAAAGAATTTTAAAAATAAAACCTCAATAAAAGACAACTTGCTTATCAATAATTACCAATCCTGGAGTCAAAAACTGAAAAGTAGAAAGCTTTCCAAACAAAATCTCAGTACTTTCAATCATTGCATAACCCATATAGTAGTACCTACAATCCACAAGAAGAAAGATAAACAAGGAATAAGAAGTGGTCATATTTGAACTTACCTCTTCAAGGTGGGGAATTCCAAGCCCTTATAGAATTTTTAAAAGATAAAAAAGAAACAGCCCTATAAGAAAGGAGAGATTTTAAAACCAAAAATGGATCAACACTAATCATGATTAACAAAACCTCTGGGGGGTATCCAAGAGGAAAGTACAAATGAAAACGCTGTGGTAGGAAAAGAACATATGTCACCATAAAGATTGCAATATATAGTTTTTGAAATGAAACAATAATAAGAAGAATTACTCAAAAAGCTTGGAAAGAGCAAAGAACCAGCCTATAGTTCACAAGAAAGCCTTCAGGAATAAAATAACACTAATCAAAGAGCATTTAGGCCTCAAGAGTCACATTCAGCTTATTACAGGCCATATACATTATCAAAACCATTCACAGAACATATGAAAACTAGCTTACCAGGAAGAGTTAGCATTTCTGATCAAATTTCAAGCCTATTACAGCAAGAAACACCAATGAAGCAAACCCCAATCACCAATATAAGGGAAAAGGATTCAAAACTTTGGCTTTATGGAAAAGATGTGAACAGATTTATCAAGAAAGTTGAAAATGTTGAAGAAATAGAAGGTGCAGTGAAAGGGATATTGAAAGACAAATAGCATTCTGGACCAAGAATTAATAAATGAGCTATCAAATTGAAGTAATTCCTGGTTATGAAACTGGAAACTGTAAACAACTGAAGGTGGATATGAAATGAATATGGGGAAAAATCTCAACAGAAAGAAGGTACAATATTTCCTCAATAACTCAGCTTTTTAAAAACAACCAAATGGAAGGAGGAATTAGTAATATGACTCAATAAATGAAGCTTACTGGGGAATATGAATCAATAATAACTTCAAGGATATTAATAAATCTAAGGAGATATTAACCATAATCAAGAGATATTAGAAAGCTTATCCTCAAGTGATAAAAAATCAAATCAAAAAGAACTCATAAATGATAGAATAATGATCCAAGCCCTGGATGGAGGTTATATCATTCTAAGATTGGAGATATTGAAGACATACATTCAAAAAGACTTTGTAGAAAAATTCTCAATTCAGTAAAAAGGACTTTTATAAGGATAAATTCACTAGAAAATCCAGAACAGAGGTCATCCCTGGAGAAGAGACTTGGGAGGAAGTACTCAAACAAATGAAAGGGCTAACTAACCAAATCAAAAATCCAGAAAATAATCAAGTAAAAAAGCAACTAGTGGATGAACTATTGGATAAAATTTAATAATTAGCCATTTTTTATGATAATAAGAATAAAGATTCCTAGCCATTTGATTAACAGAACAGATCAAGTGACAGCTTTCAACCATTTCCCGGAGGCCAATTTTCCAGGGAACCTGTTCAAAATATCAGAAGACCACCATTAAAATGCTATTATTGCTTTGAAAAAACTCACAAAAAGTAGGAATTCCATGATTTTAAAGAAGATATAGGAGAAAGAAATTTCAAACAGCCATGAAATCCTTACCTTTTCACAAATTTTTAAAGGATACCCCATGAAACACCAATTTGTCCCAGGTTATAGTCATGGAATTTCCAAAAGAGTAGAAAGAACTCACAAGAAAATATATGGAAAAAGAAAACACTTCAAACCCTCCAAAGGAAGCAGAAAAAAGGAAAAAGGATATAACATCAGAAATTGGAAAAACTGATAATTGGGGAAGATCGCAGCCACCCAAAATCACCTCTACCAATGAAACATTTTTGAGAGACATGAAGAAAAGGATTTCAAGACAAGGAAACCCAGTGGGAGGATCTTACAAAGAGGCTCAAAGATAAACTGAAACAACTCTGAAGAAATTATAAAACATACCCGGAGCTTAAATTGAGGAAGAACCAGAGACTTAGGAGAAAACCATTATTCCAAAAAAGTAAAGAAAGTACCAGGAATCTCAAAAGCAAGGTAACACGCCTTCAGCAATCACCCAGAAGGAAAAACCCTCAATTAAAAGAAAAGAACAAGAAGCTCTTGGGAAATCAGCTGAAACTTACAAAGAAGACTCAGAAGAAGAAATTTAACAGAAGGAAAAACCAAATACTCAGAAAATTATATCTCAAATTGTCAAAATGGCTCTAGAACACAAGATTAACCTTTCCCTAGGATGAATTTTGGCCATATCACCAAAATTTCTTCACCAAATTCATAATTTATCTAAATAAGAGAAAGAAATCCATCAAACAAGTTGATTCAAAGAAAATTCAAGCCAAACTAAACCACCACCATCTCCAAGAATACACTATGCATGTCCTTTGGGATTCATGCAAGTTTATGTTGGGGGAGAAGGATATGCAATTATGGCTTTAATTGACCCAGGATCAGATTTCAATGCTATAACAGAAGATTTGGAAATCAAGACAGGACTTAGTACAAGAACCACCAATATGAAGATAAGGGGAATCAAAGGTAATTATAAATCCTTGGTTGGACTATCAGAGTTTACACAAATTACCTTGATTACAGGAGAAGGAAGGAAAATTAACATTTTTGTTTCCACAGGAGAAGTTAATTGAGTTTTGGAACTATATTTCCTGTCAGACAGCAACATCAGATTGGACTTTTCACAAAAAAAGGGAGAGATATTCAGCTACATAGAACCAGATGGAAGAAGATTTTGCTTACCAATTTTTTCACCACAGAAAGCTGGGTTGAGGGAGTATCCCCCAGTAGGCATGGAAGCCTATGGCATCTGAAACAGTATAAGGATACAAAGAATCCAGAAGCTTAATAAAATTCAGCCACTTTGGTAAGCTTTAGAAAAAATCCAAAGAATGAATACTAAACTAAAGAAGCTAAAATGAGAAAGTGTGAAAAAAACCAAGAAGAAACCTCATTCAAGGAGGTAAAATTACCTAATACAAATTTGAAATAATGTCTCCCAGAACATAAGAAAAAATAATTAAAGGAGAAAATTATCCAAAATAAGAAACAGACAGCCCTAAGGAAACAAAGAAGTATTGGTAAATGTCATTAAATCACTATTAATACCTCTTTATGCAAATTAAGTGAGGGTATAAAGAAAGGTACTTTGACCAATGAAAATTATAAAAACTCTTTCAAAAGTAATTTTTAACATAAGAAGCTGGAAGACTGGGACAAAACCAATTTTATCCTCAATTAAATAATTTGAGCAAAAAAAACCCAAGGACCTGCAACAAAGTATTCCTTCTGAGGAGTCTTTAAAAGAAATATTCATTCAGCTTAAAATCTTTCCAAGAAAATATATTCAACCAAATCCAAATATTCCAATATAATTAGCAAAAAATACTGGCTAAGCTTCCATTTTCCAACAGGATAATTCAAAAAGAAAGATGAAAAATATAAAGGTCTCACCTTCTGAGATAATTGAATTAGATATACCACAGGAAATACCAGTTAAGAAAATTCCAGGCCCTATTGGATGCACAAATTTACTCAAACACTCACACATAAGGAAAGAGAACCCCAGAGCTGCAATTGATAAACAGAAAAGTGAATTTGGAATGATTGGTAAATCCAAAACCTCAATTGTTCTAAAGAAAACTGATATTCACAAGCAATTCACCAACCCAATACATAAAATTGACTTGAATGAAAACAACCCTCAAAAACAGTAAATTTATAAGTGAAAATGGCATACATTACCAAGTAAAGTATAAAGGAAGAGAATTAGTTTCAACTAAACCAAAAGAGTGTTGTGGAAGATAAGGACCCAAGAGCACCATCTAATAATGAACATTTGGATACCCAAATAATGTTCAGAAATTTTAACCAAAACCCAAAAATAACAAAGCTAGAACTGGGGACCAATAATTTTTCTCTGAACCAAGCCAAAGAAAGTCAAATGAAGGAGAAAAATAAAGAAAAACTAACCAAGGAAGAAAAGAGTTTATTTGGCTCAGAAATAATAAGAAGTTACAGGCCAGATTTCAAGAGCAAAGTCTTGGGGAATACCAGACTTTAAGTAAATTTATGGAATGGGTAAAAGAATACCATCAGAAATACAGAGGACGAGAAAAATTACTCACAGAAGGAAGAAACAAGCCTAAATTTGGAAGAAAAACTTGAATGATAATTAATGAAGTCTCAGTAAAATTGACCCTACAAGAAGGGTAAAATTTAAAACTCATCATGGGAATCAGCTCCAAAGATTTTGTTAACAAAAAAAAACCAGAATGAAATTATTTTTCCCTTTTTGACAGTATCTTACAGTAAGAAAACACAAATTAAAAAAAATCAAAAAAAACAAACAAACAATAAAATTGAACTAACCTTTTTTCTTTTCCATGTACCAGTATTAAAAAATGAAAATGGTATTCTTCTTTTTTTACTAATATTATTATTATCATGTTTTTAATTCTGAATTTTTTTCAAACTCTTTCTCCTTGATCTCATTTCAATTTTCTATTTTACATTTATTTATCCTTATTTTAGTATAAAAAAAGGATGAAAATATTGATAGAGCTCATCTTTTTTGTGGATAAAACAAAAAAATCTATTCTTCTACTATAAGATTAAAAAAAAATAGTTAACTAGTGATACTTTATTCATTTCTTAGGTTGAAGCTACTTGAATAATGATTAAAATGAATATATTCACTTACCTAAATCTTTTCTTGAAGTTTCAATAATTCTAGATTAAATAATCATTATTTCCTTATCTAATTTCTCTTGATGATATGATTAAAAAAGAGAGATAAATAATTAACTAATTATATTTAATCTGGTTTTTAGGTCAAAGGAGATGGAATAATGATGAAGAATGAATATGATAGCTTACTTGAAGTTCAACTTGATCTGTATATGAATTAACAGAGGAAAATTAATCAGAGTTTTATCATTGACTGGATGAGATTTCTAGAAAAAGAAGTTTGAAAATAAAAAAAAACCTGAAGAAAAATAATTCAATGCAGTAAAATAACTCTGGCTCCAGCAAGAAGTTTAAAATAATATCGAAATTCTTCATTTGAACACCCACATGTAAGCTTTTAACAGCTTAAATAAGTGAGATTAAGAAGGGAATTTATTTAAAACCTCAAATTATATTAAAAAAATCATGTGGCCTTTTTCATGTAAGAGTACACAGCTTTGATAAACTAGAATTTTTATACATTAAAATCACTCAAACTACATCAGGATGTCAATATAAAGATAAACATAAATTTATCACACCATTTCTACATGCTTGGAAGGTATCATGCAGCTGAATTCGAACAAATTGATAAATTCCTGAAAAATCATCACCTTAACTCCAAAAAAAGATCTAAAGAGAAGCAATTAACTAGCACATATGATCTGACATTAATGAAATATATCATTAAGAATTGCTTAAAGAACCATTACAGGAAATAAATGAAATTTAAAAAACAGAAGATGCCCTGAGATAGGCATTAAACTGCTCAACATTACTATTATTCTTAATTATCTTGTTATTTATTGTTCTGTTTCTGAATTTTAGTACTCAAAATTACCAGTGATGTCCTCAGAAGGACATCAAACTTCTGGATTTGTTCATTAAATTCTGATTTTGTATGAATAACCTTACTAATACTATAGGGATTCATTATACAATACTGGTCCATATTTCATAAGCTTCAGAATGCTTTCAAAATGAACATAAGCTCTCAATAAGACTATAAACTGTTAAATTCAACTTCTCAACTTGGCCTTGAAGATAAATAAACTTCCATGAAATACAAAAGACATTAAGAATCAGTGCCTGGATACAAGAAAAAGTTCTGGGAAGGACTATAAACTGAAAAGGTTTTATCTCATATACTTTTATCATTTTAAATTTCTTATTTTAATTATATCCTCACTTCATCTTTTTTTTTCATTTTTTATGATTCCTTATTTCTTACCCCACTCATGATAAAAAAAGTCAAACCAAGAATTTTGGAATAAAGAATAAAATCAAATCAAAATATTTCCTTTAATATTAAAAAGGGATTGGAACATGTTTTAAATGAAGGAGTATATATTAAATTAATGCAATCATTCAGCTCTGAAGGAGTAATTTATGTCAAAATGAACTGATAAACTCCATAATTAAAATCATTTAAATATTTATGACACCTCAATGTGCTATTTATTTTAAAAAGGAACAAAAACAAGACCCCCAAAAGAAAAAAAGAGTTTTTAACTGTAAAATTTTTTTTTCTCTGTTTATATTTTGAAAAACTCAAATTCATTTATTGGTAACAGAAAATCTGAACCATAAATGGGAAGGACTTCTAAATGAATTTTGAATCACAGTGATGATGCTCAAAAGGAAGAGATGGGGAATCATGAAGGTAATCATATGAAAAAAAGACTCGAATTATAATCATAATAGTGTCATTTTAACTATGAATAATTCAAAGAACACCAATTTTTCTTGATTTTAATAAAAAAGACCTTTAACCAAAAAACTTTATGATATTAATCTACTTCTAGTTCCATTTTGATTTTCTTTTTGGAGTTTAATCAAAAAGTCTAATTTTTTAAAATAAATTATTGATTTTCTTATGAATTATTATTTAGCTCAAATTATTTATAATAAGAAAGATAAGGAGTGGAGAAACTTATTTCATACACCACACCTTATAGTGGAAGCTTTGGGGGAATGAGGATATATCCTCTTTGAATATTTAAAAACCAAATTATGATTTTATAAATGGAGAGGGGGTTCCTAATCCAAAGTATTCAAAATTGTTTCTATATAATATTCAAGTGAATTCAAAGAATTTCTGAAATCTTCTGATTAATATCAATGCTTCTTCCTTTTAACAAGTATTCTAGACATGCAGTACTCTGAATGAATAAAAATAATTTGACAAAGAAACTACTCAAGTATGCTCAGTAATGCTGAAGAATATTATTACAGGAAACATTACAGAAATGAAGAAAGCTCTTCTTATGAAGACTCGAAGAAAGAATGCCTATGAAAAATATTTTAGAAACCAAAATCAATGGCCTTGAACATGGAATTCTGGGGACAGAATTAAATGGAGAGGGGGATATGGTAGTCCATACCTTTTTAGTTTCAAGCCCACAGCACAAATTATATTTTACCTCAAAAAAGTCTTAAAGCTTAAAAATGAATCAGAAAACAGCTGGATAATAGTGACATGGAGCCCAAAGTTACACCAAATGGCCTTCATATCATCAACAATAAGCTTAAAAACAAGAAATATCCTAAAAAAAAATATTATCTCCACCTTAAATCCCTTTGAAACCCCCAATACCCCAAATAAGTATAAAATACAAAAAATTAAGCAAAGAGGAAGAGGAAATTGAATTTCAACAAAACAAACAAATTCAAACTTTGTAATTTAGTAATTAGTTCTATTATGCACAGGAAATACCCTTTGAAGAGACACAAAATTCTTTCAACAGTCAACTCAACCAAAAAAGATTCTCCATGAAATAGAAAAAACCCTTCATGAACTCATCATTCAACCAGAAGAAAACACCTGAATACAGTTTCATAATCACCTGTATGAGACTGCAAAATTAACTGTATGAGAGTGTGTAACCTCTTTCAATAACCCTCAACCCCCTTGCAGAAATTCAAAGTTCAAAGCACAAACACCATAAAAGTGAAAAACAATCATATTAACTCATAAGAAATAATCTTAAAAGCTCAACCACCTTGCATTAGCTCACCAGTCAGCCAAAAACAACATCACCTGACATAATGAGCTAAAGTTCTCACCAGAAATGATCACTCAAGGCTGTGCAAGCTCACTAATTCAGCACCAAAACTCAATCCCATAACCTATTTTGAAAAATAACAAAATCTGAAATTTCAGAAGGTGTAAAAATAAGTTTTACAGTGCAAGATAGGATATACATAGAGAACAAGGGGTACCCAAAACAACATGAGTAGAGCCTTTCTCTCACAAAAATGATTTTTCCCTTCCTCATGGTAGCTAATTCTATTAAGTGATCATTTAAAGATGAATAGATTGGATAGAACCATCCCTGAAGCTATCAGGTATTGTAAACCATATTATGTTATTTTATTTTATTCTCAGTAGCTAAGATCAGTAGAAGAAATAAAAAAATTGATGGTAGTTAATACTATCAAATGATTACTTACAGATAAATATATCAGAATTAATCATCCCTGAAACTAGCAGGGTGTCTACAGATTATCATATTATTTTGTGCTCAGTAGCCAAGCTCAGTAGCTAAAAAGAATAAAAGGAAGAAAATTATTATTATTTATTAATATACTTAGCACTATCATTAGCTCATCATATTAGTAATAATCAAGAATAGTCTATTAAATTCATATTAACCTATATTCTAGTCAATATCAACTATTTATGTTAGCTACACATCAAACAATAGCTTATTTATTATTATTCCTTACAGAATGCCCAATATCAAAAATAAAAAAGCCCTCAAGGAATATTATCCCCACTCAAATAATCTTATTTTATGAAATTTTTTTCTTCAATTCATCGTTGAAAAATATTTAGCCAAACAAATGTCTGATATCAACCATAGGTTTATTTAATATCAACCATAGGTTGATTTAATATCAACCATAGGTTGATTTAATATCAACCATAGGTTGATTTAATATCAACCATAGGTTGATTTAATATCAACCATAGGTTGATTTAATATCAACCATAGATTGATTTAATATCAACCATAGGTTGATTTAATATCAACCATAGGTTGATTTAATATCAACCATAGGTTGATTTAATATCAACCATAGGTTGATTTAATATCAACCATAGGTTGATTTAATATCAACCATAGGTTGATTTAATATCAATCATAGGTTGATTTAATATCAACCATAGGTTGATTTAATATCAATCATAGGTTGATTTAATATCAACCATAGGTTGATTTAATATCAACCATAGGTTGATTTAATATCAACCATAGGTTGATTTAATATCAACCATAGGTTGATTTAATATCAACCATAGGTTGATTTAATATCAACCATAGGTTGATTTAATATCAACCATAGTTTTATGTAATACCAATCATAGTTTTAATTGGGGAACCCATTCCTCATCATGAGGAATAAATTATGCATCATGGGGTCTCAATACCTCATTATTGAGAATAAACTCCTCATCATGTGGAATTGATTCCTCATCAGGGGAAATAATCTCCTCATCATGTGGAATCAATTAATTGTCATGTGGAATCAGTTAATTGTCCTGTGGAATCAATTAATTGTCATGTGGAATCAATTCCCCATCATGTGTAATCATTTCCCCATCATTTGGAAGCAATTCCCCATCATGTGGAATCAATTACTCATCATGGGGATTAATTAATGATAATGTGTACTCAATTCCTCCTTCTTTGTAATCATTTTACATCAACCTATGGTTTATATTACATAAACCTATGGTTGATATTAAATAAACCTATTATTGATTTTAAATAAGAAACCTGAGGTCCATGCAAAATAAAGGATATCACTGTTAATGTAATAAATACCATTTCACCAGATCTCTCTAGGTTGATTTGAAATCAAATTGCAAATAGATTAACAAAGAAATTTTATTTAACATAAAGCAAGAATGTGTGATGTGACATCAAATGGACCTTAGTGATGGTATAACACAGGAAGCTAATGATATTGCTGAATATTATCAATTTTTAAAGAAAATAAAATAAAATAAGAATTAAATTCTGAAATTTGAAAGCTATAAACTCAAATAAAGAGAACCTATGACTATAAGGAGTAAGCTAAAAAATTATTCTCCTTTAAGTAAGTTATTTTAGCGTGTTACTAATAGGTAAAGATGCATCATTTTTATGTTGATCTGAAGAATGAAAATGAAATTTGGTTTTAGCTGGTGAATCAATAGAACTTGCATAAATATCTAATATGGTTTTTGATTAATCCTGAAATCAACACATTTTTTTGAAAAAATAACGCTTTTTAGTTTCTTAAGTGGAACTTTATTCCATATTTTCTTGTGATATAAGCTTCTAAGGTTTTTCAAAAGAAAGAACAAAAATTCTGGCCTTTTCTTAAAAAAAGGGCTCAAAAATATAGGTAATTTTTCAAAAAAATAATCAAGAATCAATGAAAAGTGGGAAGCTAATCCAAAAATAACTAAATTATGGGATTCATTAAAAGATACTAATATCCTATATAGGCTAACCAATAATTCTGATTCCTAATAAGTGAAAATATAAGCTATAAATTGAAAAAAGAAAAAAAATAAATAGTATTTTTTCTTCAAAGTCAAGGATTTTTTTCAAGGGAAAAATAAAAAATAAACAAAATTACATCTACTTACATATTCTTCAAATGAGGAATATTATTTCTTTTTCAAAAAATAAATGTAAAATTCAGTTACAGAAAGGTCTATTATTTCTTCAACAACAAATTTATGAGAAACAAAATTTTAAGGATCTTGTCCAATTTTATTTGGAGCATTCAAGAATTGTTTTTAATCAATGAATTAGTCATAACACTAAGAAATTACTACTTATTAAAAAAATAGAAAAGCCAGTTTTAGTACTTATGACCCTATCTCTTGATTACTCATTGGTATGAGAATGGTACCTAACTGGGAAATCATGAATAAATTCTTTAACTTTTTTACTAACTAAACCCATTTATTCAATTTCAAGGTTATTTTATGAGCCTAAGAAAATGAAATTATAAAAGCTCTAATCTTTTGGTGGAGGAGGTGCTCTTGGATTATTTTTGTTAATTTAATATAATTTTTTCTAATTGCTAAAAAAGATAAAACAACTTAATTTAATAAAATTAATTATTATTTTTCATTTTCTCCTTTAAAAATAAGGTAATTTTATTAAACACAAAATTAGTTATTTGTACAAGATGACTTTTTTCAGTTTTTTTTTTTTTTGAAATTGAATGAAATTTAAAATATTTATTTTTGAACAAAAATATTTTGGGCTTTATGAAAGAATTGGTTTAGAAAGTAGAAGTACTTAACAAATATTAGTATTTTATGAACTAATAATATTCATCACCATGAAAAATAATTTATACCCCAGGGGAAGGGGCTGCAGGTTCAACCCAGATCTCAAAAAGGGTACCATTCCAAATTAAACATAGATCCAGAATAGGTTCAACATTGAAATTATTTAGATTTCCTTTCAGCCACAGCTAAACAAGCTTAAAGCCATGCAAAATTATTAAAAATACTAATTCTTATCCATTTGGAGAGTATTTGATGATTGAATTGATGTAGAGATATTTTACAAGCATTCAAAACATGATGATTAACATTGGAGATTATGGGAATTAGTCTTTATTAATTTCAAGCCTTTTTTCATATAGGAATTTGGAAGAGGATATATCTCAAATATTGAATACTCATTCTGTATAAAAAAAAGAAATCTTGAGTACACTATAATTGAATTTTATCTTTGAGGGCTTTTTATACTCTCTCAAAGAAGATATAGCCCATCAGCTCATTATAGTATAAGCTATTAACTTATTTTAAGTATTTATTATTTGAAATCCAGACAGAAATATCCTGTTTGTTTATCCCTTGATTCCTATTGAAATTTGTTGCACACTATTTGTAAAGGCTTATATCTTTGTAAATTACAATTTTATTGTTGTTTTCTCATGATAATTGTTAGTTTGGAATTATAATAAAGTAATTCTGAATTTTCTTTAATTTTATATTCAGTTTATTTTTTAAAACCTCATAGTATCATGAGCTATTACAAGCTTTATAAGTTTCGGCTTTTTCTATTGAAGATAAAAATCAAGAAAATTCTTATAAATTAAGAATTTTTCTTGGTGCCTCTCAAGAGAAATTATGTAATACTGCTCAGCTTATTTTCTTATGATATTTTTTCATTCAATAGGAATTAAAAATCCTGTTCTCAAAAACATTTCTTCAGCTTGCCTTCTTTCAATCTTTTCTCTTTAAAATTCACTTCTTTTGAAATTTCTTCCTTTCTCCCAAGGTCACAGAATGTAAAAAAATTATCTCTCAATAGATTTCTAAAAATACAATGGAATTTATCACTGATGGTTATTATGATAGAGGAGTAACCAAAATTACTTTTTGATATCTCTTGTTAAATATTTTCAGGGAAAAAAGTGAATATTCTAAGTTATGTTGGACATCTCCAAGGTAATTAGTATTTCCTTTTTTTAGTGATAGATTAAATAACCAAAGAACTATTAAGCTTCACCTGATCCAATTAGTTGATTCAATCCCTCATATATTCACCTCTCAAAATATTCAAAAAATATCCAATATAAAAGATAATCATTCCATTTTCAATACATTTCAGTAGAATAAGAAAAAAATAATTAACATACCTATATGTAAAAAGTATTGAAGACCCTCTAAATGAAATTATGATTAATATATTGAGAACTATTTTAGAGAAAAATAATGTCATTGCACATTTCAGAGTATATTTTATATAGCTAATTGAAAAAGGCCTGATATGACTCGTTGACCCAATACATTTTGAAGAAAATTCAATAGATATTGTTAAATTTATTGAAAAAAGTTTCTTTCTTACTTTAGCCATAGCAGGATTAAATAATAATATATATATTCATATATGTAAACTCCCGTCTCAAATCTATATGTTGTAATCACCCTCATTTATCTTGGGAGATGCTAAAAAAAATTCATCTTAGCCATTTGAAACAAAAGGCTCCTTTTCCACCTCATTCTATGATTTATATTTATTCAAAAATCAAATTATAGAATGAAATAACTTCCAGCCTTCCCAAAAAACAATTATCTCCAAGTGTTCACAAGCCTCAAGTTTGGTATACTGAGGGCTTGGATATTTTTAATGAGGCTTAGCTAAAGTATTTTTCAATCATTTACTTAATATGTAGAAATATAATTAGGGTGTTGGGAAAACAATGTCAGCTCTTACATATTTTTTCCAATTTATGGCCAAAAACGTGTAATTTTATGGTGAAACATAAAAAAAAGGTTGTGCTGGGAAGAAATTCTTAACATAAATTTGGGGATATTAGTAAAGTTTATTTCTTTTCTTTGCGTGTTCTGTGGTGGCTTCTCAAGCACAAAGAATTATATCATATCTTTTTTATCATTCTTTTCTAACTGATAAATCTGAATTTTTTTTTGGATAATTCTGTATGCCTGAGAAGCCACCAAAGAACGCACAAAGAAAAAAAATTTAATAATATCCCCAAACTTGTTTGGAGAATTTGTTTCCAAAAAAACCTATTTTTCATGTTTTACCATAAAATTACATGTTTTTTCCCATAAATTGGTAAAAACACATAATTTTGTTGGTAAAAAAATATAAGAGCTTATGTGATTTTACTAAAGCCCTATGTGTGCCTACCAATACACCATAATGAATTTGATCCTAGAACTTCTGAGACTCCAAAAAAATTTTCATTAAGCTAATTCAAGCTAATTTAATACTTGGAATTTTTTCCATGTGAATCTTCAGAAGATTGAGGTTTGGTATGAAAGGTTTCTCAAAAGATATTTATTGATATCTAGCTATCAAAAGTATTAAAAACTGAGAGATTGAGCTGGGAAGAATAAAATATGTTTTATCATTTTGAAAAGCCACATATGAGAATGTGTCCTTTGAGAGATTTGGAAATTATAATTATCCAACATAAATAAGTCTTGTTACCAATGAAAGTTTTTTTGATAGGTAATTTGGTATCTGAATTAGATAAGAAACAAAGCTTGTTGAAAGAGATAAACATTCAATAGTTTTCAAACTGATATTTTTAAGGGAATTCCTACTTTTATTTTTTTCCTTGAAGCTCATAACTCATACATTAAGAACCTCGCTCTATTTATTGAAGCATAATTTTAATATATACATGAATGAACATCCTAGAGTCTGAAAACTATTCTCATAGGAGAAGGATAATTTTATGTGATTCCTTTTCACCAGGAAGCTCAGAATTTCTTTTTCTAGAAGAGCCAAAGATAATTTAAAACATGTAATATAGTTTAATTAAGTCTCTCAAATTCTTAAAACAAGGAAATTCAAATGGTAATTGGAATAATTTTGAATATTTTCACTTTTTTAATAAAAAATTCTTGTTCAGAATTTTTTTCACAAAGGTTCTATTGGAAGTAGGGTATCAATATTTTCAAATTTTCAAAATTATATAATTTGATTTTATGGGTTAAGTGTTGGTATAAGGATTTTGAAAAATCTAAAGTACCCTCAAAATAATTTCTGAAAATCAGCTTCATTACTTGAATAAGAAATCTATTCAAATTTCTTGAAATTATAATGTTTTCATTGGGTTTGATTCAATAACCTTTTATACTCAGATTTGACTTCTATTTTCTGAATCTTTGAAATTTTGAAAAAGTCCACTAGAAAGCTTTCTTGATTTCGATATCAATTATCTCCTTTTAATTATGAAGAGATAAAGGAAATGTTCATCATATCAATCCATTCCCTCTACATATCTGAATGTGAATTTCTAAATAATATATAATCAGAGTAATTGAGATTAATTTCAAGAGTTCATTACTGGAAATAATTTCAAATAAACCAATATATCAAATAAAATTAGCAGTATTATTTAAAATAAAGGAGTAAATTCACCTTTTATCTCGAAAGTTAAAATTACATATCACTAATATAGAAATTATTAATCAATGATATGGGTATAGTTTTGTAGAATATTCTAAAAATTTAGTATAGTCTAGCTTCAATAGAAATATCTGTAGATATCTTAATTATGGTAATATCAAATAATTCTCCATACAAAAATTTTGTATGTTTCTAATTATATGAAATTCTAATTCCATATAATGAAATGGTTTTTAGTTAATTATTCTTTGATTCAATTTATGCAAAAAAAATATGTTCAGATATATCACATTGAAAAAATGTTTTATCCAGAATATATTAGTTTTTTCCCAAGAAAGATTCTCCTCAATTTCATCAATTAAACCATACATTCTATTAAATTAGAAATAAAAAATTCCTTAGGCTTTATTTCATATGGTTTTTGAAAATTCCAAGCCCAATAGAGATTTCTTTTCGGAGCTCATGAATATATCAGAAGATAAAAGATAGGAGAAAAATTATTTCAAACTGAGCTAGAAAAATTAATGCTTAACCATTGAATAATATCAGTGGTAACCTTGTTAGAAAATAAATAAGCTTCTATATATTGTAAAATTGTACTACAATTCTTTAAAATTGGGAAAAGCCTTTGATTTAACAAAACTAAGATTATTTTGGAAAAGGCTTGTCTTACAAGGAGAAGTTTGGCGTTTGATCAATATCTTTTTACGAAGCTATTCATTTCATGCTAAAAATTTCCTCTTCAGAGAGTAGTATGAAGCCACTAAGAAGGGCTCACTTACATTAGAAGTTCAAGAAGGACTTTTGAATCATTTCCTTCAGATCTGAATTTGTATTTAAAGTTTGATTCATTATTTTCAAAGCTCTTATACTTTTAATTCAAATAAATCTCCCATTTGAGCTTGAATAGATGAGTAAAAAAATAAGAATAAAATAATTTTTTATTATCAGATACATTTAGTCTTCTCCTCCAAGTAAAATGAGAAGCAGCTTTTAAGGGTAAGAAAAAGTAATAAGATTGAATATCTTCTTACATGATATGTTAGTTTCTCCTAAGTAAACTGTAGAGGATGGATTACTTACACTTTCATCACAGTATTGATTGTAAAAGATAACTCATAAGGCTATTTTCTAACATACTACCTCAGAAATTATTAACTATCTTTCTAGATCTTGTAAATTTACGAGGAAAAAGTAAAAAATGTAGGCTGCTTCTAATTTCATTGAAAACTCCAATGAGAAAAGCATTACATCTGGAAAATACTTTTTATGAAAAAGATTCAAGTTAAAACTTTGTGATATTCAAAAAACTCTTAACCAATAAACCTTTTACTCATAAGAAGAATTGGTGAGTTAATTATTTAATCTTTCTGGATATCTTGTATTATATAATGTGGTATGTAAAGAAGTTCATCAAAAAATATCTTGTTTTCTGTAAAGATACAGGCTTATTTTATAAGAAATTCTTAAATTTGAATCAAGAATGATCCTTATTGAAAACTTATCATTATACTGTGAGTTTTACTTCTTTAAATACTAAATCTGTATTATATATTTGAGGGTGATTATTATCATCTCAGATCAGTAGTACATCATTTCAATTTTTTCATGGAAATCCCAAGTGATATCATTTAAAGCTTCTTAGTAACTATTTTGTGTATCCTACTGAGGTGTGGTATATATAAACATACACCCTTGATACCATATTTTCTCATTTCCAAAGTATCTCTGTTCTTTTCCAGCTTACAAAGGTATTTCAATGAAAGATTAAAGTATCTTTTCTGCAATAGGGGAGATATTCAAATTCCTATCAAGATAGAAATAATGAAAGGCCTGAGAATTTCTTTCATTCTTTATGTAAGATTTTTCAACAAGTAAATTTTCTTTCAATTCTATTTTATGTTTATTTTTGGAAAAAATCTCCATCCTTGTGGAGTATTTTATATTCATAAATATTCATATTTTTTCAATGAACTAGTATTCTCTATTCTTTTTCTTAATTGTAATTTCATTCTTTCAGGTAATTATTTAATTTCTACTTTCTTTGTCCTATAAGTTCTAGATGTTAGATCTTTTTCTTTCTTTTTTACATCTTTTTTGTTTTTATCCCCCATTTTTTTTTGTTTCAATTGTAATTTTTAAAATGTTATATTTTTTTTCTTTTTTGAATTTTGGTAATCATTTGTTCTTTCTTCTCTTAGAATTTTTTTTTGTTTTTCTAAATTTTCATCAATTTTTTTCATTTATATTTTTTCCTGAGAAGCCTGTACTGATTTTGGGCCAAGAAATCAAGCCCAGAGAGTCTGGGAGACACTCTGGGCTTGATTGTTTGACCTATATGAGCTGTGTCAGAGCTATAAAGACATTCTGAATTTCCTGTATTAACTGTATGAGCTATATTACAGCTATACCGCAGCTCCAGCTTCACTATATGAGCTGCATGAGGTGTATTATTGCTATGCAGCAATTCCGACTTTTCTGTATGAGCTGTATGGCTATAATACGTCCAAACAAGCAAGCCCATCCCACAGTATTTCCCAGACGCTCTGTGCGACTCTCGGCTTGAGTGTTTGCCTTATATACATGCTTGGGTGGAAAAAAATCAAAACCAAAAATATAGACCCAAATTTCAAATGAAATCAACATCAGTGTAAAATAAAGACAAAATAACATAAAAAATAAAACCGAAAAGAAAAGAGCTAAATAAAATTAATAAGAGTAAGAGAATGAAATTAATAATAATGATGAAAATATGAATAAATATTAATCAGACTAAACAAAAAAGTTAAAAAAATTGAAGAAGCAAAACTTAAGAAGTGAAATAAAAAATCCTAAAAATTAAGAAAAAACAAGAAAAAGGCATAAAAAGGAAAATAACTAAACCGGATGAATCAACTTCAAGGATTTACAAATTTAGATAATAATGTGACATGAAAATATCAAAATGAAAAGATCAACATGAAGGAAATTGAAAAAAATAAAAAATCCAAAAAGGATGAAAGGAAAGATAGAAATAAGCCTCCAAAAAGGCAAAAACTAATATTATGTAAATATCAAATAAAATAAGGTACAAGAGTTAATAATTTAGTGATAAATAAAGCTAAAGAAAATAAAAACATTAGGAAAAATTAGAAATAAGAAATGAAAATTTGCTGAAACAACATGGTAAAGACATTTTTGAAAAAATTATAAGACAAAAAAATAAAGACTAATCTTCATAAACAGAAGAAAAAATTGAATTATAAGGATCAATTATTTGAAAAACAATGGAAAAATTATATAAAAAGACCAAAAGAGGAGCAGAACTATAACTAGGATTAATTTCCAAAGGAGTATCAATTTTAAAGAAAATGGATAAAATCCTCACAAAGAGCTGATTAGAGATATGCAATAATTAGAAGCTTTGTAATGATAATCACCACACTTGGGGGGATTAGCTCAAAAAAGAAATATATTAAAATAGAACTAATACAGATTTAATCAAAAAATTATCGGAAAGGTAACTTTTGAAAATTTTCAATGAAGAATATCTACCTTGTGGTAAGCACTGCCAATAGAACTTGTTTGTGCTAAAGAATGAAGAGGCTTATCATGGAATTTTGTATTATAATAGCCAAATACAAATTATTAATAGAAAAGAACACTTTTTAAGAGATATTTCACTGAATTTTTAGCAAGTTTATTAGTAACTTCATGTTTTTTAATTTTTCTTCAAGATTTAAACACTTGCAGCCCAATTTACTAACTTCAAAATAATTTTTATGAATTAATATTTAGCTTATAGGAGCTATTGAAGAATATTCAAGACATAGGTTAATAGAATTAAAATACCCTTTTTCTCCTTCTGAGTCCTGCCATTCCTTCTGTTCATTTTGAATGTAAATATTATAGTGTGTTCTGAAAGAATGTGAACATGTTAGGATCACCAAGCTGATGGGGAAATCCATAATATCCAAATTTTTAATACATTAATACCAATATTTAAAGATTATCTTTATATTCCAAATCTCATTTATGATCTTTTCTTTGGAGGTTTTGAATTTTTCATTTTAATTCAATACAAATTAATGGGCTTTGTAAATCATGGCTAGTATATGTTGATATTTTCTTTTATTAAATACTTTGGTAATACAGGAATATCAATATGTTTATTTTAAATGACAGTTCTAGATATATATATAGCCTTGGAAAAATGTTCTTTTTTACGAAAAACTCCTTAAACTATGAATAAACCTTACAAAAGCAATTCATCATATTTCGGAACAAAAAACTAATAAATTCTCATTATAAACATGATTGATTTTGGGTTGATATCTGCAAGTAATTTGAAGCTCATCTTTTGGCTTATTTGGGTAGGCGAAAAATCCCTTACATTTTTGGTGATTCAAGAGGTCTGAGACCATTGGTGTGTGAAAGGAATAACATTATTATTTCATAAACTTTCTAGCATTGATTTAGATGATGGTGTTTAAAGTATTATAGACTAGATTTCACCCTTGTTTCAAGTCTAATAATGACAGTTTTTGATTGTTTAAATGCCTAATATTGAGCTCATTGGAATTATGACGAATCCAAAAAATAAATTATTCAATATTTCCTTTTTTATGGCCCTTCTATATATACATTTTACAAGAAAATATCTGTGTTTTTTGAGAATTATGAAGGATTCCCTGAGATATCATACTCATTAGATTATTTCCTCCACAAGAGTTAGTGGAATTCAAGTTTTTTGAAAGAACAGAAAAAATAAAGGGTTTAGTAGAAATAAAAATCAGCATTTGATCTTTCACACATTAGTTTTGAATATTTTAATTTTTCATATATCATATATCAAATTATAAAATCTATAAGAATCATAAATATTTATAAGTGATCACCAGTCTACCAAGAGGCTTACTATAATTAAGTAAATTTTCTCTGAACTTCATTGATGTTTTACAGAACATTAATATTTATGAATAACAATTATACTTCTTGGGATTTCGTCAAAGTAAACCTGTCAATTAGAAAGGGAAAGATCAGGACTACTTTACAGATATTCTTTTTCATGAAATTCAATATTACTTAATATTTAGGGAACAGCCCTGTTTTTCTATAAATGTTCTATAACCGAAGTCAAAATGCAACCTTGTACTTTAACCAACGCTTTTAGAATTTTCATAATTTTAGCTTTGAAGACCTTTACAATATCTCATAGAAAATTCATAAAGGCTTCCCAGGTTTTTTGAAACACAATTAATTTATAATTTGACATCTTTATCATGATAAATATCTTTGGAAGTAGAAAAAAAATACAAGATTTTAAGAAAAATATGAAACATTTCAAGAAGATATTCTCCATTTTTTAATTGTTGCTCATATTGAAATACTAATGACTTTTTTATGAAAAAAAACTTCAAATTGCATTTTCCCAGCTAATAAGCATAGAATTAACAAAAATGCATTCTTATTTTTATGCTTCTTTGGGGTTATTAATGCATTAAGCGATGTATTTTACATTCATAGAAATTTCTGAAGGATTCAAAGAAGTAGAAAAAAATACCAATTTTTTTCTTCAAGAATACTCCAAATGAATCAAATATCAAATAAAAGTGATCAAGAAAATTTTCTCTTAGAAATTTTTGAAAATATTTTGCTTAATGCAGTTTTTTCGGTATCAAAAAAAGATGAATCAAAATTCTTGAAGAAGTTTCTTATCATGAAGCATTTCCCAAATAATTTTTTATCCGTTTCTTCAAATTATAGAAATAATATCTTTACACATTCTTTAAATCAAGAAAAAAAATCCCAATTGCAGAACTGAAACTCATATTTGGTCCAAAAATTGACGAACCATTTTTTTGAAATTGTTCAAAAGCTTTAAGTGAAACCTTGAACAGGAATTTTATCACAAAACTTTGTCAAAGGTAAGATTATAAATTTATTAAAAGTCCCAAAATTCCAAAATTCTAAATTATTTTTTCAATTCAATTTTTTTTGAAATTCAGAGCTCATTTGTTAAAAATTCAGCAATTTGTCTTTGAAAATTCTGAAAGCCACGCAATGAGATCTACCCCAAATCAAGGAAAAAGTGTTAAATCCACATAAACCCTCCATAATTTGTATCAAACGCTGTAAGAAATATGATGAGTTGTGAATTTAGAAATTATATCAAACTCTTGAAAACAGAGTAGTAGTGATGTTTCAATAGTGAATTTGAGCATATAATCGTGAATTGATCCTTGATCTAATTTTTCATATACTCATACATCTATGTATTTTTTGATGTTATAAGGCTATTTATTTGGATTCTGTAAATCTTCATGAATAAACTATCCCACAAAGAGGCATATTTTGTATTTTTGTGTCCAGTAAATATTGAAATTTAATGTACAAAAAACTAATATTATATCAAAGTCTCAGACATATTTGTTTGAAAATGAAAGTTGGGCCAAGAAATTTGGTGACATAGATAAGAATAAGCTATTATTCTCATTAAATCACAACTCAATTCTGGATATCCTTAACAGAGGGTTTCAAATTTTTCTCAATTTAGCCTTCAAAAATATCCTCAAAACTCATTTGAAGATATCATAATTCCTAGACATCCTCTAGTTAATTTTCTGATAGTGGAAGAAATTTTTCATAGCAGTAAATGAAAATAGAAATCAAGAAATGACACCAATTTTTTCAAACACTGTGAGTAAGGGGTGTAAAAGGACCAAAGAAGTGTAAAATCCCTCTTAAAAAATAATCTGTCTTTCAGCTTGAAAAATTCTGGTGAGTGTTTCAAATTATTCTCTTTCATCCTCTTTCCTTGTTAAGTCTCTTTTTTAAAAGTTAGTTTCCAATAGAGTTTCACCTCCCAGATTCATATTCAAAGAGAATTATTAGTACTGATTTTCTTCCAGTTCAACTTTTGAAAAGTACCCACTTATTGATTAAAAATTTATTCCAAATAGATCCAAACTATTTTTGGAATAGACAATAGCTTTCAAATCATTCTTTTTCTTTAATATTCTGGATTGGGTCTTGAGAATAATGATCTGGTTAGCTTCCCATTATATGAAATGGATTAATTGATATTTGGTAAAGTATATCTTTGATTCTCATTATTTCTAAATACTCTCGTATTTATATTAAATCTTGAGCATAATCACTTCCGCTTTATGGGATGGATTAAAAAAAACCCAGTTTTGAGGGTAGAATACAAATGACTAGAAGCTTTAGCTTTCAGTTTAGAATCAATTTATGTTGATGGCTTACTTAGGATAAAATATTTTGTTTTAATATTAATGGTTTTCAATCAGGTAAGTGAGGCTTATTGAGGATATTCTTCTTGAAGGTGAAAAAAGTCTAGGTGTATTCAGAAATTCTATATGTTCTATATTTCAAAATATGGATGAATATTTGATATTATTTCAGAATGTTTTCATAAGATCTCTGAAATTGCAGATTGATTGAATTGAAATTCTTAAATGTAAATTGATTTTCTCAGTAATCCCAGATCTTTCAAGACTTCCAATTACAATTACCTAGATTTTGATGATCCACAAATCACGCAAAACATGGATCTGCATAAGAACATCTATCTTGGGGGTCATTTTTAGTTTAATTTTATTTCAGGGTGAAACATTTTTTGACCTGAAGTACCTGCCCCTAGGGGCTGACAGTTGTCCCATTGTGAATGGTTTGAGCCTAGCTAAACTATGCCATGAATTTAGATGTCTGACTTTATGTAATTCTTCAACTTTGAAAAAGTAAAAATCTATGAATTTCCTTTTTTTCTATTTTTTGAACTTGAAAAAAAAACTTTCTTTCTTATTTAAATTCCTTTATTTGACTGGAAGAAATCCAAATTGTGAGGAAAAATGTTTCTTATACCAAAAAGATCAACCAATTTTGTTTTTCAACAATAAAGATTTTGAAATTAGCTCATTTTATAATACATTTTTTTAAGTTTCAATCAGATTTAATTATTTCTCTTTCTTAATGATTGATATAGCTTTTGATATTTAAAGAAATAAAATCTTGCTTTGAAATTTACTTTTTGTTTCAAATCTGTAATAATTACAAATGAAGCTACTAAAATAATTATATGGATTAAAATTTAATATAATCTTTAATATTGAAATGAAAATCCTTGTTTGCTTTTGAAATTTTGTTTTTTAGCAATCAACATGATTTTAAAGATACAGGTGAAAAAAATTAGCTATAAATAAAATATAATACTACTATCCTTGAATGATATTTCCAACACTAAGTATAACTCCACTTTTGGATAAATTAAGAAACCATTGGATTAAATATAGAATATCACAATATATCAATAAAAAAGAATTACATTTCCTGAATTGAGATTGAATTTTTCAATCAAATTTTTTTGGTAGATCAATTATTATATGCTCAAATGATTAAATTGAAAATAATAGAAATCTTTGAATTTCATGAAATCTAACTTTATTTATTCATATAATTGTTCTCATTACAATAAATATGGTTAAGCAACGGATATTTTTGGAAGATCCTAAGCCTATCTGTCAGAATCTACTATATAAAATTGATCAATAATTACTAATGCTTTACTTATTGTACCCTGAATTTCCTATCAATAATCAAAAATAGGAATTAAAATAATTATAAAAATAGGATATTATAATAATTATGGGGTAAAATATTACATATTATTTGTGAAGAAGAAATAATATAATGAAATAGATATAAATAACTCAATAACTAATATACCATGAAGATTATTATTTTTACTAACAAAGAATAATTTTATATAGAACTTTCATTTGATAATGAATAAAAATTTATACCTAAAATATTAGCAATATTGAAGCTATAATTCAATATAAATACTATTTATATTGATAAGAGATGATTTAATAGATACATTAAGAGAGAGATACTATAATAAGATAAAAAACCTAATTTAAACATTTAATATAATGATATTAAATTATTTTATTCCTAAAGAAGTAATTACCACTTATTTAGAATGTAATTACAATAAAAAAATAGAGAGAGATATGATTTTTACAATTTTTACATGGATTTATAGATTTCAAGAGAATGAAACAAATAATGAGAAAATTTCAATATAATCACAAAGATTTGAGTGATTATTACAAGCTATTACATTAGTATTTTACAATATAAGAGTTATATTTAAAAGAACAAAGTGGATTAACTTTTTTATCCAATATTTTATTGGATTTGATGTATCTGAGGGAGGAACAAAGGAAGAAGGGGTCTTTGTATAATAAAGATCCTTCCTTCTAGTGACTAAATACCTAATAGAAGATGTTTAATATTTATATCCACTGGGGCTGATAATTATTTTAAGTTTCAGTGATGATTACATCATTATTGAACCTTTTTATTTTATTATTCTCCCATATTTTAAATTTATCACTGTAGCTTTAATTTACTGACAGAATAATCTTTGAAAATGATTTAATTTTGTATATTAAGGTATCTTTAATCATAAAATACCAAGATAAACCAGCTTTATCTCTTATTAAACTGTTCAACTTAGATTAATATTGCAGTTAAAGATTAAAAAGTTTCATTTTCAAGCTTGAGCTTTGGTCATTAATAACTTCCAAGTTTCTTATTCAACTTCAAATAAGGGAGTGAATCTTAATGGCTAGGAATGTTTCTACTAAGGTTCTAAGATGATTTTATTACATAAGCAAAACTCAATTTTTGATGATTTTTCTTGTAATTCATCTGTTCTGTTGAAATTTTCTATTTTAAACTTGAAGCAATAATCTCATGTGGTTATACCTTGAATATAATTTCAAAAATTAACTCATTATTCACTTATGAGCGAGTAAAATCTGAATATCCAATTTTTTTAAGTGGTCAACTGGTATTTCTATTTTTGATCAATTCCTCTTTATTATTCATACAATTATTTCTAGCTTTCCAAATGAAGCTTATAGATTTATTTTTACACCTATTTTGTGGAAGCTTTAACTTTAAATAATGTCTATGTCATGAGCATTTCAAAAGATATGAGCTAAAAACCATCAATATATGCACCTATCATAAAATTGCATATATCCAGGTATCTCAGTAATTATTGGGTTTACAGATAGGAGCTTTAAGAGTGATATATTTAATTTTGGATTTTAAATCCATTGGTCTAATTTATTTCGAATTTTTATCCATTTTTTTCTTAAATAATAAAGAGTTTATGCCTTTTGATGGAATTTCTACTTACTTTAATGGGTTTTTAAGAATTGAGTTTTGATTACTATTATCAGAATAAGTTTTATAATTCTGTTTATGACCTGTTTGGATATGTGGTCATATCTCAAAGGCTCACACTATCTATTAAATCCTCAAAATGAATTTGTATCATATTTTCAAATTGTAAAATCTGAATGAAGAAGCTTCAATTTATCTATTTTTTTTTTGAAAAAAAATCCTCAATATAGCCGGTTTTATGAGCTCTCACTATATTCCTAACCAAAGAAAATATCAGCGAAATAAAATTAAAGTTAATTTTACTTGGTTTCTTTATGTTTAAGATATAAAAAGGAGATAAAATATATTCTCATAAAATATATTTCTGAAAGTATTTTTCTTGATTGTAGGAATAATTTTGGAAGAATAATCTTTTATATATAAATTAATAATCACTAATTTAAAGTAAGGTTACATTTACAGAAAATAGGCCATAGAGCTCATAGAAATTCCCTCAATCTATTCTTTAATATTTTTTTAGTATATCCTTCAAGGGAATTTTTTTTGTTTCTGTCCATACAGACCAAGTAGGTATCTTGAATGAGCAAAACATACTTACCTATAGGAAATATACTGAGATGAAACTATGTTTTTTCTTTTTAATATATAGATTTGGTGAAAGTGGGTGAGACTCACCTTCATTTCTATTAGCAAAGCTTGAGGAAAGCTTTCTAAGATTCCCCAAGTTTTACAAAAAGAATCTTTCAGATTCTATATCAATGCTACATTGACAATAAATTCACTCATATATCAGTTAATTTCAAATTTGATATCACTATTTAGATTTGATTTTCCCCAAAGATTGGAGTAAAATATATAAAACCACTTAATTTTGATTTGATAAGACAAATAAATATGATTCAAATATTCGCTATTTTTTCTCAAAAGAGTTTGTTATCAAGATGATTAATAATTTGACAAATGGAAATAGATTGAAATTCTTCATTAGCTTATGAAGAATTATTCTTAATTACGGAATATCAATTGGTAGAAGGATATTCTTTTGGAATCAAGAATAATTGAGAATTTTATAATAGGTTTTTTTTACATGATTTTTTTATTAAAGACGAAATTTTCAATCAAAAATTCTTAGAAAAAAGGATCTTAAGAGAAGTCCCATTTTCAATTCCCAAAAAGAGCAAGGTACAATTGAGTTTTATAAAGTATTTTTATTTTGGAATTTAAGTAAATGAGTAATAGAGTGAAACAACTTCTTTTCAAAATACTATTTCATAAATAAATTTATTGTTTAATACCCTCCTGAAACAAAATAAAAAACAATTCACTAATATTTACTGTTATAGTCTCAGGATTTAAATATAATTTAAATGAGCTATGAAGATCCCTGTTTTTTTTTCAGAGAGATTTACATGAGTTGTTCTTCCAGATATTATATTTACAAATTAAAAACTACTCAGTATGAATATTCTATACATAGAAAGAGAATCCAAATAATAGAAAAAATGTACCCAATTTTTTTCCAAAAACAATAAAAGTGAAACAACCCTCACTCTTAGTACTCTTTGGATAATTTAAAATGAGGAATGAATTATCTGATAATAACATTTATCAAGTTTGTTTGTGAAAACTTATTGGTAGCTCCACTTCCAACAAAACATAAGGATAATTTTACATAATATAGACCATGTTATTTTACTTTTTGAGAATCAGGAAGTTTTTCTTCAGAACTCAAATGAAGACATGGCTTTTATTTAAATATTTCAATTCAAAAATGGAGCCCAATTTTTCTGAAAAACTACATTCAATACCATTATTAGTAGTGATTATAAAATATTGTAAATATTTGTGTACTTATACAGTATGAAGCTCCATGAATTCTTCCAGCTAATAATAAAACTTTCCTGGAAATAATACCTAATAAAGTTAAACCATTCAAAGAAAGCTTTTTAATTGATTATTAATAACATCCTTTTACAATTTTTTAAAGGTGAAGATTTTGAAATACACTTACTATTTTGGATGTCAAGAATAATTTAGCAATAATTAAAAATGGCTCTACACAATTCTAATTTTAAATAACGACAAAAATACCATTTTATTGCTTTCAAAGTAGAAAATTAGTCAAATTATTAAATTTGGAAAGGGTTTGATATTTAGAAGTGTTTTTGACAAGATAATCACTTTTTGCTCAATTTGGAATATTTTTAGTATGTATTACAAATATTTCCACCTCGAGATATTCCACAAATTACTATATTAGGAGAAACTTTAGAATAAAATCAAAATCTGAACAGAGAAGGAATGATTTCATTTGAAAAGTCTGGATGATGAGAAATCTGAATAGCTCCATTTTCTAAGGTTTCCATAAAATGTTTGGGCTTGTGAAATAAAATATATAGATCTAGCAAGCCAATAAAAGGCAAAAAACTCTAAGATAATATATACCTTTAAGTGTATTTAAGCTTACTAGCCTTACCATCCTAGCATCTGGACAATTTTTTCCAAAGTTATTAAGAAACTTTCTTTTGTGTTATTTACTCCAATTTATGACTTTCTGTAGCTTTGATATCTTGTATTATAGCAGTAAAATGACATTGAAGCTTCCTATATTTAATTGTATCTTATTTCAAAGATATTTAACAAGTTAATTTGAATAAAAATATCAAATTATCTAATACTAGCTACATAATTTTAAAACCAAACTACCTTCAAGCATATTTGAGTATCAGTATGTGATCCTTTGGGTTATTTAAAGCATACCCATAAGGTCAAAAGTGATGAGAATTATTATTAATTTGAGTAAAATTTTATTTATTAATCTTAAAATGGTAAAAATTTGAGATTTTTTGAATATTAGTTGAACTTATATAAATAAATTAATGAATATTATTCAATATTTGGAAGGTCCATATTAAACAAACTAGAATCAAATCATAGGATTTATAAGCCAAATATGGATATTTTAGAATAAATAGAATCATTAGAGAAATACTCACTAAAATCAAGAAAGTTTTAATTAAATGTTGTTTTTACATAATTTCAACAGAATTTAAAGCCATATAATGTATATTCTATCGTAAAAAGGTAATTTCACAATTAGTTTGTGGTTTTTATTTTCCAGATATAGCCAAAGGTCAAAAATGAAGTTGTTGACTCCTCAATTCCCTATTTAAAATTAAATTGAAGACAAATTATGTATTTGTAGAAATAAAATGGGAAAATCAAAAAAAGGGGGTAAATGAAGAAATAGAAAGAGGCCACCAGATATCTCATATTGGGAATATGTAAGAGCCGAAAGAAGATTTCCCTCTTGTATAAAAGTATTTTCAACATTATTCAAATTTTGTATTATACTTTGCTTGTGAATAGAAGTTGAAACTGGTTTGTATCCCATATGGAAAGGAAGAACGAGTTAACTAAGGGTATATTCCAGCTCTCAGACTTGAAATTAAGCTTTTATGAGCTTTCAGATCTTTCATACGCATAAATAAGCTCAAATGAAAATTTAGCTCATCAAAACCTTATTGTAATCTAGTTTCATTTTTATAATCTTATCATCTCACATAAAAAACATTAAATCCCAAATCTTGATATAAATTATATTTCTCAATTTGGACAACTGAGATTTTTGAAGTAAATTGAAGTAACCCTTTATAGCTTAGAAATTTAAATTCATCTATGATTTAGATGGATGATAATGTAAAATTTACCCTAGAAGATATATTTTTCAAAAAGAAGTAGATAACAAGATAAAGATTCAGAAATTAACTAAAAATACCTTTTTTAATATTTTAGTTTGAAATTTAATGTTTAAACTCTTTGCAATAGTAGCTGTAAATAAGACTACTATCTTATATTATTAGTTTAAAGAGTAACATGTAGAAATGAGGATAAAGGTCAATTGAGTTAAGAATAATACTTTTGGAATTTGAAATCGATTTAAAATTTAATTATTATAAGTTGTGAGCTTGATTAGAATGAATGGGGTTTAAGTATTGATAAGGTGATTACCTCCAAGATATTAGTAATAAATGGAAGGTATTCTGGTTGGCCTAAAAATATCCTTTCCATTTCTTCTTTTATTGAGAATCATTTTATTAATTGAATTAATGAATATTTTATGAATGAAAATATTAGGGGGTGTCAAAGTCACCAAATCCCACCTCAAAATAATGTGGGATTTGGAACCCAAATCCCAACACTAAATCCCAGGTTTTTTATGTGTAAATAACATGGCATTTTAGCTGAGTCCCCTGGTATTTTGACCAAATCCCATGCACCTGGGATTTCAGCTTGAAACCTAACCCAAATGAGTATTCACAATTCATACCTGTACAACATATTCTTCTACACTCCATTTTGCACAATCTGACCAAACAGCTTACAGTCCATTTATACTTCATCATCCATATAATAATGCCTTGATCTAAAGAAAGACAAATAAAGACAGATACGAAGATTACCTCTGGCCTGCCTCATCCAACAGGTCACTTAGTACGTACAGATTATTTAACCATAATTTATTGGCTTTCAGTCAAATCCAATTTTGAGTCATGTTTTGGTACTAGTGGTTCAACATCTATTGTAAGACCTCCTTCCTCAAAGCAGCATGGATTTCAGCTTGTGGCCATTGAGGTCAACAAGAAATCACAAAATCTCCTGAACCTTAGTTCAAGAATCATCCGAGATTGATGGCAAACATATAAAAAGAAATATATGGCAGCAAAAAAATTCAAAAATTTAACTGGGGCTGGAATAATGGAAGAAGATGAGAGTAAAGGAATAAAATCAATGAGTGAAAAGCTTGAAAGTATGTGTCCTTTCTATGCTGAAATGGATGTGCTCTTTGGCCATAAGGCCAATGTCACTCCCATTGCAAGCTATGACTCACAAGAGAAAGACAGATATAATGGTGATGATGATGTTGATGTTTTGCTTGATAAGGTAATATATCGCCTCTTCCTTTTTTTACCTGTGATAATTAATCCTCATTTGCTTTTTAAAGGAGAATAATGGTTTGGAATTTCCATCAAATCTGGTTCCTTTCCTTCATAATGAAGATGACTTGGTTCAAGTGGAAAACCCTCAAGATGAATCAGTAAGTATGTTTAAGCCTGATACTTATGAAATCCATTGTTGATTATTTCTCCTTTGACTAGCAAAGTAAATACATAACACATTCAATACAAAAGCATAATCAAGCATTGACACCCAACTTGAATGACAAGAGTGGTTCTAGGAAAAGGCCAATGGATATGTTTGCACCAACATATGCAAACTTTCTGAAATCACGGAAAAAGGGTATGTTTTGGATTTATGGTTACTCTGATCAATCCTACTGACAAAATGCATGATTTGTAGCCCATGAAACCAGTGAAAATGCTTGTGTGGAGTGGGACAGGGAGAGGTGGAATGAAGAGAAAGAAAGCAACATGGAAAAGCAATGGTTTGAAGAAGTCAAGTTGCAAAAGCAAATGGAGTTTGAGGAAAAGCAACATACAAAGAAATATGAATTTGAAAAAGAAAAGTGGAATCAGGAATGCGAACTTAAGGAAAGGCAATGGCAGATGGATCTCACTATAGCAGCATTTTCATCAAGCAGGCCAATTGTGGAGATGGAATGAATTCTGACATTGATCAATAAAAAATAAAATATTAGGTATACATCATGTGATCAGTTTATATGTGGTTATTTCCTAAATCAAAGTGATGTTTATGTTTGATTATTGATCTTATGTCATGAAATCTAACTGGACTTTATTACCAAATCAAAAATTCAATTTTTATGGGTAATTGGGGCACCAACTTGCAATTTCAATTTCATACAACATTTATTTCCAATTTAGGACAAAATTGAAAATTTGGGCAAGTTTGGCATCAAGATTTTATGTGAAGTCTGTTCAAAAATAAAAGTTGATGATGCCTTTTTTTCCTTTTTTATGAAATGGTATTTAATGTCATTTTATTGTTTGTTTTTTTTAATTTTCTCATCTTTTTCTATATGTTTCTTTTTTTAATTTAATGGTTCATTTTTATTTTTTATTTTGAATTGTTTCAACTTTTAATTGTGAAATTTTCCTTGTATTTTTGATTTTTGATTTTGAATTTTGAAGTTTTAATTTTTAATTTTTAATTTTTTTTTCTAATTTCAATTCTTAATTCTTAATTTATTATTTTTTATTTTTACTTTTCACCCCTCACTCTTCCAAAAAATTCATCTTTTTTTTTAAAATTCAGGTAAGTGATTTTTTCTTGTTTTTATTTCACCACTCTGATTTTTTTCCAACCTGATTCTGTTTTTTTTTCTATAGGTAAGTTTTTTTGAATTATATTTTATTAATTTTTTCCATCTCCAAAACTCCCCCACCCATCACCATCCACCTCCAAAAAGCAACATTCCATCACCATCCACCTCCCAAAACCCCCTACCCATCTCATAATTCCACCCCACTCACCCTGGAACCTCCCAAAAATGCACCTGGGAGGTTCCAGGTCCTAGGCAGCTCAAATTGCTCCGAATTAATTTGAAATTGATTTGGAAGGCCTCCAAAATCAATTTGGAGCGGTTTTTTTCATTTTTGATGCTAATGGCCCGCAGAGGCCATTAGCATGATTTTTGATTATTATTTTTTTTATTTTTTTGATTTTGAATAATAGATTACTGATTTTTGTTTTATTTTTTATTTTTTTTTAAAAATCATAATCTGATTTGTGATTTTTTTTCTTTCTTTTTTTTCTATCATCATCAATATGAATCACTCATGATGATATTTTTTTTATTTTATTTTTTTAGAATGCTAATGATTTTTACTCTTTTTTTATTCATATTGCATACTGACCTTGTAATTTTTTTTATAATCATCATCATCCATCACTCATGATGATTTTTTTTTTGACTTTTTTTCTTTCAAATCATAATCATGTTGAACTGATGATTATTTTTTTTTGGATTATGATCATTACTGAAAAATGATTGATTTTTTATTTTAATTTTTGTTTAAACTTTTTATTTATTTGTTCATATAGGGGAGGATTAATTATAAGGGTTTCTTTTGAAATGTCATTCAATTTCACCCCCCCTTCCATAATCTTTAAAATCCAAAAAAAATGCTCCTCCTCTCTCTCATTCTTCAAATCATTTTGATGATTTCATGGTTAGGACTAAACCAGACTCAGCACATCATGAGAATGATTTGAAAGATGATGAAACTATTATTGCTCCTCTTGATTTTATGTTTAGGACTAAACCAAATATAGAACATCATGAGGATAATAATACCAAATCAAATCATAAAATAAAGCTCACCCAAAGCCAAAGACAACACATCCATGATTCAAAAGAAGTTATGTCTCACCTTGGCCATTCAAACAAAGAATGGAAAAACTTTTCAACCATTTCAATTGACAAGAAATCAGCCAATTCATCATGTTTAAAACTTCCATCACTCAACACTCTCCCCCATACTTATATACTCATTGATAAAACAAAAAATCCCTTTTTGCCTGTCATAATATATGAAATAACCCCTTTTGATAATTCTTCTGGACACTGTCAATCGCTCCAAAAACTAATCATGACATTAATGTACTTATCTCAAAATTGACAAGAAATAAAAACCAAAAAGCAACTCCAAGGTGGCATTACGAAAGGTATTGGTTTTTGTTCTGGTTCAGATTCTGGAAAATCTGCAGGTGGGTGATATTTTTTGCTTATTATCTTAATAATTACTAACTAATTATAAAATAATTGGGTGTTTACTACAGAAAACCAGGTTTAACTCCTCATCAAATTGAAACAGATAATAATCAATGTACCAAGCCTCATCAATATGATGAATTTGTTTACGCAAGAATATCCCATTTTTCCAAATGAGCAGCAAATTAAAATCAATCATTAATGGAAGCAGCCAAATTACCCAGTTTAAGTCAGCTTGAATGGACTTCCGCCAATACCAAGGAAGAATTAAAATCATTTACCAATGTCATTGTCACCCAAGATGGATTTTTCAATAAGCCACACCAAGGTTTAAATGATCTCAATTCCTGGACTTATGGTATATTTTCTTTTGTATCAAAGAAAGATTTCCATCCACTTCCAACTGTCTTCACCCCCTCTGGACATGGCTTGCACTTCCCCAAATTGAAAATGGAGATTAATTTTTCAAAAAAACCTGGAATCATGGAAATCCTTTGGAAGACATCAACAATGGCTCATCATACAACAAAACCTCCTCCAGAAATTATCAATAATGAGAAAATAACTCATTTTGAATGTTCTTTTCAAATCAACCATAAATTATATAATGTAGGTGACAAATTCTTGAAAATGACACCCAAGGAAATTAATTCAAAAGTCAATAGGTACTTTGAAAGAAATATGCAGGATCAAAAAAGAACTAAAAAATATTAATTGTAAATAGTTTTATATTATGAATAACATCTCCACTCCATTGTATGCCATTGAATTAATTACATAAATCAATGGTCCTGATGAAATTTACAATTGACTGATTTTCCATGGCAAAGTAATTGGTTTAATTTTTTCACGCATATTTACCACGTCTTCCCCAATGTTTTTGTTGGCCAGACTTTCTGCATGTGGTGGATCATCATCTTCATATAAATCAAACCATTCATCACCAATTTGTGCTAACATATTATGTAAAATTGTGCAAGACACAACCCAACTAACAAAATATTCAATTTCACAATTGTCCCTCATTTGATTTTGCATTTCCCTTAGAGAAAACCACCGCCCCTTCAAAATTCTGATTGCATGCTTGATTCTGACCCTTGATTTTGCTAGACAGTAATTGAAAGAACAGTTGTCTTCATTCTGTGCTACAACTCCCTTATATGCTGAAACAACCCAAGGAGAGCTTGCATATGCTGAATAAGCAAGTAAGTACTGATCATTTTCATAAAACTCTTGAGGTGTTTGTGCTATTTTCATATGTTGATAGACATTCAAATCATGAAGTGATCAAGTACAACCAACATGTAGTGCAGTTAACTGTTTGTTGATATTACAAACCAGTTGTATTGACATAGAATACCTTATTTGTAAAAAATCAGTAAAGATTGAAATAAAGGATGAAGATTCAACAGCTTACCTCTTTTTTGCAATCAAAATAAGCTTCACCATCATTGGGAGGACGTTGTGATAATGCTATGAGACTCCCATCAATAAACCCAATGCACTCAGGGAAGCCTTCTGCTTGCATTACTTGAGAAATCTCTTATTGTTGTTCTATTGTTGGCCACACAATCACTTTGCGCTTCAACTTCATTAATATCTGGATGACTCTTTGAGTGTACAACACAATAGCCCCATGGCTAATTCCAAATAACATTCCAATCTTTCCCAAAGTGGCCCCATTGCCATTTGATCCTAGCTTTGATAATGCCACAGCCAATTGGATAGCAGGATTGCGTTGTTTGTTTTGTGATGAGTTTTAAAAGGTTATATCAGCTTGAGTTTGTGCAACCAATTTTTCAAATGATTCATGTGTGGTCCTACATAGCTGTTGAAATGTTTCAGATGATAATGTTTGTAAATAATTCATTGTATACATGTAATGTGATGTGTATCTTCTACAAGGCTTGATGTATCTTTGTGATGTTATCATATCTAATAAGATTATATCTTCCTGGATATCAGAATAACTATCAGAGCTGAGAGCATCAATGAACTGCAGTGAGTTTAACGTCTGAAGTAAAGGTAGCCTTTCTGATGCCTTTGGGATGGTAAATGAAGAAAAGATGTATAGAAAATGCAATTTGAAATCAAATAACTTAATAAATGACCAATATATTCAAATTTTATGCAAGAGAAGGGTAATTGTATGCAATTTAACATGCCCTTACTGATTTGTATGTTATAAAAATGTCCCTTTATGGGAAGCTAAAGGCGGGATTTGGTACCAACAACCTGGGTTTTTGTACCTTAAAGTACCACACCTCTTGAGGTGTGGGATTTCTGAAATCCCAAAAAATCAATGTGTGATTTCGGAAAAAAAAGCGGGATTTGGTAACTTTGACACCCCCTATTAAGTATTTTTACAAAGAGCTCTTACAAATTTCATTCTTTCCAGTGAAAGAATCAAAATTTTGGAAGTTTTATCAAATTAAATGTAATATCTAATAATCTCATTTCAATTTTTACAAGACTTTTCTAAACTTCTTTAAAGTCCACAGATCCTATAAGAGTTGCAATAAGTTATTTTTTATATTAATTTGCTTTATACTTTTTTATTGATAATGAATATTGTCTTTTTTATAGAAAGAACTATCTTATAGGTTATTTCTCAATCAATAGCATATGTTTCATTAAAATTCTGTTTTCTATGAAAATTTTGTTATAGAGTTATTATTGTAAAGTCTTGTATAAAAATACTATTACTATTTTTTCAAGTGGTCTTCTATTTCTATAAAACACATAAAATTGTCTACAGTAAGTCTTTCAAACCCTTATTATCATAGCTGTGAGTGAAATTCAATTATAATAGAATCATTATATTTTTTAGGATTAGCATGATTTTCATTATTCAAAAATTGAAAATGTGATTTTATATATAATTCTGTATCAATATCAAATAGACTAATATTTATGATAGATATATTTTCAATTTTTGGATAAAATAATATATTTGATTGTATTGCTATTTTAGAAAGTTTTTAGTATTAATAACTGATAAGAATAACATTAAGAGCTCTATAGATGAGTCTTAGACAGGGAAAGAGTATACATGTCCTCTTATAGTAATTCTTTCAATAATTCATAGATAATATTCCATAATCTAATATGAGCTATAATACAGAGTTAAATTTATTTTTACTTAATAGTTCAATAAATGTTTTCTAATCCTTCATTGGAAAAACCTCAATAAAGGCTGATATTAGTAAATTTGGTTTATTTCTAAATAAAGCTAAGAGCTCTTAATTAAGAAAGATTAAATTACAAAAAATAAGTAATCAATAAATAATTTTTCCTTTAATTAATTTGAATAACAAATTTTGATAATAAATATGAGATTAAAACCCAAAATTTGTACTCTTATATGCTTAATGTTCATTTATACTACCTACTATACAAATAAATTTGAATTTAAAGGATAAAACCATCCATGATATGTGTTTAATTAGAATAGAAGAAATAATTGAACATCTTTTTGAATCTTTAAGCCCTTAACAAATCCTCATTGTTTCTTACTCAGAAAACTCCCATTGAATCAGAAATTATACCCAAAAATGGTTCCATTTTCAGAAATTTTACTTTTTTCTCAAAAAAAATGAAGAAAAATTTGTTTATAAATCCATTTTCTTGGCTCTTTGTAGCCACACTGAGCTCAAAATAATCCTATTTTACCCTCAAATTGGAGCTAGAGATGATCCACCATTCAAATTAATCCATAATTTGTTTGATTTTGGTCAAAAAATTAGGGTAATCATTTCTTTGGTCTTCCCAAGACTCACTATATTTAGTTACAATTAGACTTTCAATTATTTTTAGAATTTTTATTGGATGGTTTAGCTAAGTATTTGCAAATAATTTCATTCTTGGATAAAAACCTGAAGGATGTATCTCAGCTTCACAAATTAATAAATTTAATAAGCAGGATACCCAAAGGAAATATCTATGTTGTAAGGTGTGGATATGAAACTTTGATAAAATATCAAGTAATTTTCCTGTCCTCAAAATGTGTATAAGGTAAAATTATTTAATAATAGTAGAAAAAAAGTATTTTTAAAGAGAAAACACACCAATTTTATTTTTTTTAGCTTTTCAAGTATAAAACAATAATATAATAAAAATTTATCCAAAAATACTCTACAAGAGATATTTAAGGCTACAAAAGAAATTTCTTCAAGAGCAATTTAAATTGGAATTGATGGAGCAAAGAGCTGAAAGCAATTAATTAAAGAAAAAAGTCTTTAAAAAGATATTTAAAGAGAAAACACACCCAAAAGTGACCAGAGTTAATTTGGAAACAAAGTGAAAAAGCTAACAGTGATGAAAGATGCTTGGATTCACTTTTGGGATGGTTCAGGGGTAAAAGTGATTATAAGAGTTACAAAAAATGATTATAATGATTTTTTCACGTGGTTAGAAGGTTTAAAATGATATTAAAATGGTGGTTGGAATCCTTTGTTGATTGGTCTAACAGTGTTTAAACTAATTATAAAAGGGAAAGAGTCTAACATGAAGAGAAAAGTGGGGCAAAGAAGACATTCTTTGTTATCCATCAATTTTCTTACTCCATAAGTAAACTTTACTCTTGTCAGTCGTGGAAAACACTCTGGAAACAGAAAAGCCAATTATGGCATCATTGAACCCTGGTTTAGATCAAAAAAGGGCTGGTTTCAGCCATTTTAGACCCTTAAATCAGCCATTGCTATAGTAATACCTGGCCTAGAGCCTTCAAAACATTTCAGAATGAGTTTAAGAGACATAGAAACCAGTCAAAAGTGTTTTCACTAAGATTTTGTTATCTTAAGGGTAGTTTTACCCTCTGGGCAACAGTCAAAACTACCCTGGTTGGTATCAATTGAGTCACAGACCCTGTGACACAATTCCAGGCCAGAAGTTATGAACGTTTGAATGGATTTTGACATCTCACGCCTGTCAGCAAGGATTTTGGGGGTCTGGCCCTCTCTTCAAGCTAGAGTTTGTTTCCCCCCCCCAATTTATTTTTTCCTTTAATTCCTCATCATGTATTATACTTACAATTTACATATGTAATTCAATTAAGTTTTACAGTACACTACTGTAATAATTAACACCTCATATTTAAATCAAAGTTCACTTATGTAATACACATGCACATTTTGACAATTCAATTGAATTCAATTGAAAATACTTCAATTCCTCATAACTTCTAAAATATACACAACACCTCAATTTTAGCACAAAAATTGATCATTAACACTACATGTGATGTGAATTATATTAAGGTTTTTGAGGATTTTCAACTTTTATACAGAAAATACAAAAAACTTAATTTAAGCTTATTTAGAGTTGAGTTCTTAAAATTTCACTCAGAGGTGACCCCACCTGATTTTTTATAAGGAATCCAATGGTGAAATAAATTTTATATGTTTATTTGTTAGATAAAAATTTATGATACAATTTATCTCACTTCTTTCTAAAATTATTCTATTTTTGTTAATTTTGTTAAAAATTCATTTTTACTTAATTTTTTCAAGTAAAAATGTGTTTTTACAATTTTCAAATTTAATGTATTTTTATTTTTAAATTATAGTTAAATTTTTTATTATGTATATAAATTCATATTTATATTTTACTTTTTATTTTAATAATATAAATAAATTTATTTTATTTATGTTTGTATATTAATTTTTTGTTTGTGGTCTTTGGGCATATGAAAATACCTCTAAGGCTCACATATGTATTTTGAATATTAGATATGATAAAATAGCCAGGAGGCCACTCTAGGACAGGAAGTTAATTTCAATGATATCGTTTTAGATAAACTAATATTTTTCAAGAAACAGGAAATTAGCTTACCACGATATTAATAAGTAAACTAGATAGATAAAAATGGAAGCTAAATGGATAAGAACAATGGGAGGCTAGTGGATATAAAAAAGATCAAGTTAAAATAATTAATCATATTATTCTACATCCCCAAAGATATTAGAGAGCACTTTTCAAGTAAGCAAATTTTCTGGAGGCTGAGAAAATAGTATAATATGTACACATTTTAAAAATTAGAGTTTAAGATAGCAGGATTTGTATCAGATACAATTTTATAAGTGAACAGAGGAGTTTATTTCACCAGAAATAATATAAGAAATTTTTTGATTATATTCTTTTTTAATAATGGATTGATTTTAAGTTTAACTTGAAATATCTTCTTATTTCAATAAATATTCATAATAATGAAGGAGTGAGTAGAAAATCTAATATTTCAAAAATAAGTCTGTATCTTAATCTTCACTAAGGGGGACTTCACAGGGATTTTCTCCAGATCGAACTATAGAAAAATGATTTAAGGATTTCCCTAATCATTATATAAAAAAATTATCTGAGCTTATAAAAAATATCATCCAGCTTATTATTATGATATAGATTGATTCAATATAATAGTGAGTAAAAGTTTAATCCAGAGGATACATTTACTCAATAAGTATATATTATAGTATGAAAATGAATATTTGCTTCCATGCCCTTGATTAAATAGTGATTATATTAGAAGCTAAAAAGAAGAGGAATAAAAATCCATTAGAATTAGCTTTAAATCTAAGCAAGAAATATTGATCATCAAAAGGAAAGCTAAAGTCAATGGATGCAATAAGAAGTAAAAATTGAATTAGCTATGGCTAAGCTGTGGTGTGGGTGAATGAATTAAATAAGACAATAAAGGCTACTTTATTCCTTGAAAATTGATGTGAGATTATGGATTATCTCTATTTACAGGAGTTTTGGGAAATATGAGTTTTGATAGGGCAGGAAAATAAAACCAAAGAAAAATAATTAGGCAAAATGTTTGGCTTTATTATTCTATCAATACTGTTTTTTTTGACTACCTTAGAGTTACATTTAAGTATCAAACATTGAGAAATTATTTCTCCTAAATCAACTCAGTTACCTCTCTTTATGTGATATTTCTTCAATTTTTTAGTCAAATTATGCAAAAAAATCTACACAATTCTTAGAGCTTGAAACTTTGTATCAGGTTCATTATCAATTTTTATTTTAATTAAAGTAGTTTTGTTTTCAAATTTATAAAAAACTATTATTTAGTGATAATAATGTGTGAGTCAGATTTCTTAGTAGCTAAGCTTAATTATAATTGATGAGTATTTAAAACTGGGAAAATAGAGAGTACAAGATAATATAAATATAATGTAGATTTACTATGATAGATAAGAGGGATAGTTTTAGATTTGTTGGTAAGAAATTTCTTCAAAGCTTTAGTTTTTAATATTGATTCCATGAGCTTATTTACATTTCTTCTTTCATTAACTATAAAGTAATTGAGATTAGAGGTTGAGGATGTCATAAAAGAACAATAAAAATTAAGCTTTGAGTTTTAAGATATTGATAAAATCATTTTATCACACATATAATCTGCTTCAAATCCTAAAATTAGTAATTATATCTTATCAATTAATCAAAAAATCTTATATTAGCCTTACTACATACTTCAAGACCCAGATGGGCCTTTCTTCATTAAGTAAGACAATGGACCCCCAAAAAACATGCAGATATTTGAGATGTGATAGAGTATCATAAAAAGTCATTTTCAAGTATTTCAATTGCACCTGACAATTTTTCTGGGGTAATCTCTTCATTTTCTAGAACATGACTCAAAATTGTGATTTTAGTCATTATGATAATTCACTCAATAGTTCACTCCAGTCAAAATGGAAAGAAAAGGGGGGTCAATTATTTTTATAAAAAATTATATATAGTGAATGATATAGGTTATTTTAATGTTATTAGGGATGATTCTCTATTTGGCTTTTCGGAGGATCCAAAACAGAATTTGGATTCCATATTTTCCTTTATAGAGCTATTTGGTTAGGCTTTTGTATGCAAACAAAACACCCATAAAGGTAAAGTCATTAGCTATGTCTTCCACCAGATTTCAATTTTGAAAAGCTTTGTCCTGGTCCCTATCAAAGCATATCTTCAGCTTCCATAGCTTTCCCACAAGTGTCTTTTTGGAACAAAAAAATTTATTTGGTTGTTAAATTAGATATTTCTATTTTTTTGGGGGGGGATTAATATTCCATAATTTGCAAGTTGAAGAAAGGCCCAAAAGTTTAGAAAAGGATTGAAATATCAACTTTTTTTCTTTAATTATTTCGTATATATGAAAGAAGTGAAATATTATTAAGGCTTCCTTCCATTTTCTTACAAATTCAAATAGAAATTCTATTTTGGCTAAATCAAAACAATCCACTTCTTCATTACAAAGAAAATTCCACTAAATGATTGAATTTGTAAGAAAAACTTCAAATAAATTTGTTTTTTTGAATAAAGAATAAATTTTTTTAATTTTAATATTCTTTATATATAAAAATCTTTGAGGTTATCTTACTTCTTTTTCTATTTTTAAAGAAAAATGCAAATAGATTTCCATTAAGAGTCTGAAATGTAAAAATATTTAGTGAATGAACAAATTTTCCTCCAGGGATTTAGTCTTTGTTTTTTATTTAGAATTTATTATTTTGTGAATTGAATACTAGACAGAATGTATCGGAATTTGTATTTTGGGGGTTTTTTAGCTTGAAATTAGGTGAAAAAAGTTCAAAACAAGAACCAGATTGAAATTATAAATACTCCAGTGTAATCAATCAATAAAAAACTTTAAAAAAAATTAATCTCCTGAAAAAAGGGGATTTTTCTATTTTCAATTTTTTAAAAATAAAATTTAATACGCAATAAATTATTTTAATATAATATATAATGGAAAAGAAAGTGTAATAAAAACAATAGAAATAATTTTTTCCTTCAGTTTTGAAGAAGAAGATTATTAATAAAATCAAAATCAGAAAGAGGCCATGTCTTATAAAAAGTTGAAATTTTTCTAGTATTTTAAGAATTAAATACTTAAATAAGTTACTTCTTTTATAATGAAAGATTAATTATTTGGAATATTATGAAAATTTGTATTAAAAGAGTATTAAAAAAGATTATACTAATAATTTTGAAGATTTAAAGAATCTCAAGAATGAATTTCTCATATTTCTCTCATTTATTCTACTTTTGCAGTGTAACAAAGAGAAATATCCCTTATATGGAGAAAGAGTCCCAGGAATCCTTTTCAATTTGGTAATCCAATTTATGATATATCATTAGCAGCTTGAGTTATTTTACCATTTTTCCAAAATTAACTCCTTTTATTTTTTTATTTTTTATTTTTACCTGGTATAGTTACTCTGAAACAAGAATTATCAAGTGAATTAATGAATAGATGAAATAAATGAAAAAAACCTTTTTTTTTCTCATATATAAGTTAATATAGATTACACATTTCTAACTTATATTACTTGAAATAAATATCAAATTTAAATTATTTAAAATAATCTAAGACATAATTCAATAGCAAAATCAACAGAAAGATTCTAATGAAAAAAAAATCACCAGATTCATGAATTATTTTATGATAATAACTTAATAAAAATAAATGTTTCTCCAAATTTTAGTAATAAATAGATATAATAAGACTGAATCCAAATAATATTTGCCTAATATTATTTTGAAAATTTTATTTAAAATGTTTTTCTAAATTTGTCAAAATACTATTTTAATTATATATTGATAATTGTTAGTCCTTTTTATCTCAAAATTTCTATTTTTTGAAGTAATTATTCAAAATTTGGTAAGATTAAACTCTTCTATTAAATAAATATTGAAAACTATTTTCTCATATACAATGAAAGGTTACTTAAGGAATTGATTTTATCCAAATTATTCAATAAAAAAATTTATAATATAGTATTGCTTTCAATTTAATAATTTCTTGTTACTTTATTTTTAAAAAAAAATTCATAAGATATTATGGAAGAAAGATCTTATAATAACACATGAATATCCAGAAAGTAATATTTTAATTATTTTGAAAAGAGTTTTTTTTTGTGAGCCTTTGAGATATGACCACATATCCAAAAAGGTCACAGAAATAATTCTGAAATAATTATACTTATGATAATTATCTCAGAAATTAGTAAAATACCATAAATAAGTACAAAATCTGAATGAACTCAGAATCTAATGAATAAAAATTTTAAATACATTACACCATTGAATTACTCATGGTAAAATACACATATGTCATTTTTATGGCATATCCAAAAAGTCAATAATTACTGAAGTATAAGTAATAATATCTCAAAAAAGGTACAAAACCTCATTTATCTCAGAAACCAATGAAACAGCATGTAAAGTAAATTATACCATTCAATTCTTCATAAATGTATACACATAAAACAATTATCAAGCTAATCTCTAAAGTTAATACTTAAGGAATCAAGATGAATATATGCACTTTTTTGGTCAATGCATATATTCATGGTTTTTAGCTAATATCTCTTGAAATATATAAGATAGAGAGATAAACAAGAAATGAAGTCACCACATAATTACTGTAGGAATACAGATATAAACTTTATTTCACAAGCTATAAACAAGGTTAAAACTTGTAATGGATTATTGAATAAAATCAATAGAGCTGTTGACCACTTTTTTGTGAAAGTGGTTCAAACTTAAAAAGAAGTGGACATTAAGATTCTACTAGTTCATACGTGAAGAATGACATAATTTTTATTATAATCATGGTTTGAAGTTTAAAATATTGAATTTCAACAGAAAAGATGAGTTACAAGGAAAATCATCAAAAATAGAGTTTTGATGATTTAATGAAATTCTCTTGGCAGTTTGATAATGACATGCCAAGCTATCAGAATATACTCTTAGAATAGCTATAGCATGTATAAATCAAAATTTATTAATGATTAAAGTTTAAGCTTAAATTTGATCATTTATGATCACTCACTGTAATCTTATCTTAAGTTTAACAGTCATATACTTGATGAAACTGATGAATACTATTAGATTATGATTAATACTAATAAAATCCACAAAGCTTAGGCTTCTTTCAAGCCTATGATGTCATCAAACATAGAGCTATAGTGATAGCTGTAAATAATGGTGTAATAATGAGATAAGATGGTTTGATCATGTTGTAATAATCACCAAACCTTGAAATATTGATCATTTGTAGTAGAACACATCAGTACACATCTACTAGAAGCCTGTTGGACTCTAGAAGGGAGGTATTCACTATAAATAGAGCTCTTTTTACTCTACTTTCCCCTCAGACACTTACAAAACACTAAATAATTAAATCAAAAAAGTACTTTCTTTATTCTTTATATATAAAACTCTTATATTATTAAAGGCTAAAGATCATTCTTGATGTAATTACTTCAATCATTTAACTGTTTTGTTTAACTTTCTCTTCAAAACCTCAAGATAAATTGTAATTTCTCTTAATTTGTATTGTAAATACAATCTAAATAAGCTGTATTTATATTATTTGGTGTAAAATCATTCAAAATTATTATATTAAGTGTTAAAAGTAGGTTATTTCTTCTTATGATAATAATTTTCTCTCTATTATTACTTTAATAATTCTTTAATTAATATAAATAGTATTTATATTAATTTATAACTTTAATATTAGTAATATTATTGTTATTAATTGTTTTTTATTGATAAAAAACAATTTTTTACGCCTTTATTATTTGTTGGTAACAATAATAAAGTGCTTTTAAATATATTAATTATCTTATATTAATATATTTGTTTATTATATTACCATATTTATTTAATAATATAATTATTTTTATGCCACAATTATAATGATTCTTTATTATCATAATTATTTTTTTTATCTCATTTATTTTATTTTTAAGGACATTTATAGTACAATAAGTAAAATATTAGTAATTTTTACTTATTGTTTCATAGTCAAACCTTACATTTTTTGTAAACAAGAGTTTTATGCAGGAAATATATCAAAAGAATCAGTTTTTATTTTGTTATTTTTTCTTCATAATATAAAATCAGATACTGAAGCTATAAAAAAAATTAATAGTAACTATCTGAGATATTAAATTTATTTCATTTATCTCTTTTGGAAGCTCTTATGGTAATTTGTTTCCTCATTTTTTTGATTACTGATTCCCCTTTTGTGGGTTCAATGATTAATTTACTAAAAGATTCTAAAAAGACATTATAGCTAATATCCTGAGGACTTTACTATAGCATTTGATAATAATCCTTTTAATATAGATAATTAAATTCTAAAAAGTTTTATTATAGGCTTATTTAGCTGTAAAGTGACCTGAAATAATTTTCTGTCTGCCAACTCCACAATATATGTTGGAGACTTTTTTTATCAATTTTCTGTATAATTTGTGTTTAAATTTTTTTATAATCTATATATAAAACCTGAAATGGTATTTTCAAAGATTTTCTCCCTGATATTCAGTTTTATGTGAGAATTATAACTGATTTTATTTTTAAAATATAGAATGAGAGGGAAAAATATAAATATGGTGAAATTATACCTCCAAGGAGGAGAATACCTTAAATGTCTAAAATAATCATCTGGAAAACCCCTAGGAGGGTAAAAAACTAATTTTCAAATTTTATATATTATTTAAAATCTCTGGAAAGCCAACTTTGTATTTTAGGAAAAGCTATACTGAATATATTATAGTTGATTTTTTTTATGAAAATTATTGAATACTTTATATTTCAATTGAGTATGAAATGAAAAATATTGAGGAGGAAAAAATTACTCAGACCCCAATGATAAGATAGCTTGAGTAAATTAAAAATATGGATGGATAGCTCTGTTGGGCGACTTTACAATATTCCCAAAATTTATTTATTTATCAAGACTCAGTGTGTTTTTATAAAATATTACCTCTGGATATATTCTGAATTTATATCCTAAACACAAAATTTCTTTTGAAAGAGAAAATAATTTTCCCTTTTCCATTTTTTTGGGTTATCCACAAGAAATTAAGAAAATTTTATTTATGGAGAAAAATAGTAATAAAGCTAGAATTCAAAAAATTAAAAAAATTTGTTCAAATTCAGAGAGACTAGTTTATCAAATCTGACTTAGATTTTGAGTTAATTAGAAGATACTTCTTGACATCCTTTCTTTGAGTGGGGGTTAAAAAATAGTATTTTGTAGTAATTTTTATACTTTTTTACCACTTTGAGGTTTAATTAGAGTATCAGTGAACTATAAAATACTGCCTAAAATTTCTAATTTGAATAATTATAAATAGTCTCAGATATTTATTTGATAATATATGTAAGAAATGTGTTTTTTTTCTATTCTTTGACTTAAAGATTTTATGCCTTTTTGTTTTTTCTAATTTAATATATATCTAATTCTTGAAAAAGGTTATTTTCAATTAAAATTTTGTTTTAAACAAAATATAAGGTAAATTTGAATTCATTCAATATATATCAAACAAATATTTGAAATTTCTAATACCCAGAATGGCTTATTGTTTATTTAATTATTTTATATGGAAAACCTCATATCTACAAAATGTTTCATATTTAGAATGAAGCTAATTCCAACCAAATTTCCATTAAAATAAATTTATTTTAAATTTTAATTGAATATAAGATATCATAATAGTAAAAGAAGCATTCAAAGAAAAGAGAAAAGAAAATAGAATTCATTTTTCTTCATTGGGGGAAATAAATTAAAAGATTGAATATTTGAATTAAATTAAACTTTATAGAATAAAACTTTTCAATTAACTCCTAATAAAATTACAAAATTTGCACCCAAAATCATTTCAAGGCTTGATAATGATACCAATCCATTATTTTCAACCTTAATTATCATGAATAAAATTTATTAAAATTTCAAATAATACTGTACACCCATAGCAAGATAAATAACCTTTTGAATCTATGGAACAACTATATAAGTTGAGTCTCAAATATCATTAATCTGGATTATTTAATTCATATTTTATGCTATATATTACACACCCAAGTTTCAACTATTCAATTTTTTGAGCCAGTTTTTTTTTCTTTAGTAAGTTATTCTGGTTTAAATTTTGATTGGTTATCTGATGACTTAATATATATTATCTTCTTGGATTATTTTATTCTCTCTTCTATGTATTAATTCCTTTTTTCTAGATTGACTGAGAAAAGATTCTATTAAAAAGAGAAAACTTTTTATTATCTATAATCAATTACTGATTAGTCAGAAATAATTATATCTTTGAGAACTTAAGATGAGATCAGGATTTCGTTCTTTTGAGGCCTTCTCTATTGTTTTTTCTATTAAAATATTAATCACGCAAGATCAAAGCGACTCCCTTTTAATCTTATTTTATATTCAATTGGGTCTTCCATTAATGTGAGCTGTCTTTTGATCTCTTTTTTGTGAAAAACTCCAAATCTTAACATTAATTAAACCTTTCAAACCACTGATTGGCTATAAAAATTAAACTAATGAGCTTTTGAAACTTTTTACAAACGTTATTTGAGTTTTAATCTTATTTTGTTTTTGTTTTTGGATTAAAAAACAGCAATTTAAAAGGATTTATATTAAATTAAAAAAAATAACTTCTAAGTTATTTTAAAAGCATTTTTTTTTTTAAAAAAAAACCTCTATTAATAAATTTTACAGTTTTTTATTTATTGAATTTTTTTGATTGTTTTTAAATACTTTCTTAAATATGATTTAATTCTTTTTTTCAGTCAATAATTTAAAAATTTTATCAAATAAAATAACAAGCTAATAAAAAAATATGAAATGATAAAATTGAATTTATCAATTTATATCATTTATATTCTTTTAATATATCTTATAATTACTTGACCCCCCTCTCAATAAAATAAAATAAAATGGATATATTATTTTTTTAAAATTTTCCATTTATTTTCCTAATTTATAAAGAAATTTCCAAAAAATTGATTATATTTAAATTTTTATTTATCTTAGTTTTATTATTATTATTATTATTATTATTTAAGTATTTATTGTTTGATTTCTGCTTTAAAGAAACATTTAAAAGAATAATTAATTAATTAATCTTAAATTTTTATATATGAAGTTGTTTTTATTAGAAAAAAAAATGTTTTGAATTTGAATTCAAATTTTCATCTTTCTAATTATTTTGTGTATTATTCTTATTATGTATTTATTTATTTCTCAATTTATTTTCAAAGCCTTTTTTGTAATCCCTTTTTTTTCAGAAAACAAAAGAAAAAAAATAATTCAAGAAATCTTTTTTGAAAAAAAAAGTTTTTTTGAACATATTAATAAAATTCTATTAGTATTATTATTTTTAAATCAAATTTTAAATAGATACAGGTATATTTTTTTTGTTTTTTTTTAAAAATAAAAAAATGTTAATGTTGTTTTAAATATACACTCATATTTTCCTATATCAATATTCCTCATGAAATTTTTCAATTTAAATTTCGAAAAAAAAAAGAATTTTTTTTCTTTTTGAAGGGGACTTCAAGGGTAAAAAGAGAAATATAATTTTCTTTTCTTTCTTTTTTGGATATTTAAAGGGTTTAAATTACTTTTTACAAAGTTATAATTTATAAAATCTTCTCTTTTTTTGTTGGTGATTAAATTTTATAAGGAAAAACATTTTATAAGGCTTAACTGATATTATTTGTTTATTTAATTGATTGATTAAAAAAATAAAATTAATTTTATACTTTTGTTCTAATCTTTCAAGTTAATCTATTCTTTTAAAACAAATAACATTTTTTTGACCATTTTAAAGATAACAAGAGAGAAGGTTATTCAAAATTATTACCAATTAAGTCTTCAATTTTCATTTTTATGTTTTTTTCTTTAGGAATTTAAGATGATTAATTGATTTATTAATTAAATAAATTTTCTAAAAAATTATATTAATAAAATGATAATATTTTAACAAAAATAAAACAAAAAAAATAAAAGCAAAGAACAGAGAACTTCTGATTATTTGAAGTTTTTTAATTCTCCCAAACTGTTCTGGCTTCAATCCAGAAAATCAAAATTGTTCAAATTTTAAGTGTTTTGAAATTTATTTATATCAAACAGGGCAGAATTTCCCACGCTAGAAAACTTTGTTGAAACTCTGCAGAGGGCTTATCCTCTCCTCCATTGTACTGTTTAGAAGCCCTCCAATTAACAAAAACAACTTGTTTTGTAGGTCAGCCAGGTAAGGACCCTCTGATTTTTTTATTTTTGGCTGGATTTATCCATTTTTTTTATGCATTCACAAGAAGCTTTATTTTTGGTTTTTTAAACAAGGACAGAGACAAGCAATTCATTCGAAACCCAAGAAAAGTACTCTTTTAAGGTGAGCAATATGTTTTTACGAGTTTTTTTTAAAAAAGACCAAGACAGCGTGTTGAACAAACAGAAAAGTTGTCAAAACTACGATACAATTACGGCGTTTGCTGTTGTACATTAAAAATAAATATTGGGAAGACCAAAGTAAGAAAGAAAAATGAATTGATTGAATGGAGCGTGATTGAAAGGATGGAAATTTTGAATGAGAGATAGTGCAGATTTATCGCTCATGTTGAAAAAGAACAAGAGGTTCGTTAAGTAATAAACATTAACCAAACGATGACTGAAAATCGAGATGAAATGGTCAAAGTGTAATGTGATGATTGAATGAAGTTATTCTTTAAGACGTTGCCAAGCTTGAATTGGTCTGGGTCTGATTAAAGGAACTGGATGAGGATCATGTGTAGAAAAGTTTGAATGTGCTGAAAGGGAATCGAAATATGGATTTGATGAATTTGATGGATTTTGATCGAAAAGCGTTTGTTTTAAAGCTGAATTATGTAAGGACCTTCTACCTCTACCACCAATGCCTACTTGCTTCATCCTAGAAGATGGTAAGAATTTTTCGGGCGACAGAATACCTGCTTGCATCGACCGAGTTAATTTAAGAAGTTCTTTAGTAGCAATATCATGTGAATCGGTTCGAGTAAGAGAAGTGGGTAATGAGCTTGCGAGAAATGATGGATTTGATGAAGATTTCTGAAAGAAAGCAAGACAAGAGTGAAGAATTAATTTGAATGAATTTCGATTGAGAAAAATGAATTGAATTTACTTGACAGATTGAAATTGGAGCTGAAAATTGAGCCAGAGTAGAAGGAGTCATGACTTCTGAATCGTCTTCATCCTCAATATCGTCAACTTGATCACCTTGATTTAGATGAATCGATCCTAACGACGATCCTAATCTAGTGAGTATGTTATCAGATTGAATTTGGGATGATGTAGACTGTAAAGGCATGGAAAATGATCTGAATAATTCAAGACATTGATCATCACTTGAGAACAAATCGTTTTCGCTTTCGTTATCATTTTTGTTTTCGTTATCATTTTCACGTTCGTGTTCGTTTTGGTTTTGGTTTTGGCTCTGGTTCTGGTTTTCGTTTTGGTTTTCGTTTTCGTTTTCGTTCTGGTTTGATATTTTATCTTTCGATTGAATTTCGATAACCGGCTGATTTCTTGACATCGATAGTAGATTTTTGGATTGATGATCGTAGGATTCCAAAATTTTAGCTGGTTTTGATTTTCGATGAGATAATTTTGAGTTGAGGCCTTGGGGGAGCTTAAGAATACCCTAAAGTTAAGTCTGGGCGCAACCTTAGCTTTCTGGCTAAGTTAACCGCGAGGCGCTGCAAAGTTACAGCGCAGCCGACCAGCGACAGGCGGTCTTGGGGCTTGGCTAGGCAATGGGCAGGACGCCAAAGAAACATGGACTGATCAGGCTAGGCTTAGCTTGGAGCTTGGAAAATGCTGAATTAGGCCAAAATTTGAGTAAAAATCAAGTTTGATTAGTCATCTTAAGCACTATTTCAAAAAAATTTATTAAATCAAAATTTAAAAAAAGAAATTTACTTGAAAAACAAAGAAATAAATTCATTTTATATTCAAATTATCATATTTTTCATTAAATTGGAATTAGAAATAATATGTTTTATTCAATAAATAAGTTCACTTAAACTTAATTATTTTTGAAATTATAAACTTTAAATTAATAGGATTTTATTCATCATTCTGATTTCTCAAATTTTATAAACCTTTATTGATCTCTAAACAGAAAATATACTCATGTATTTTTGAAAATTATTTGAATTTATCAAGGATCTTTTGATTTTTTGCATTAAATAAATAAGTCTTAGTTTTTTTAAAAAACGTATTGAGATTCATTTTATTAATTAAAATACCTTAGAATTTGTGCAGGAGTAATTAGTAAATCTTTTTGTTATTTTGTTTTAAAAAAATTGAATAAATGGTATTTTATGATGAATTTTAAGAATTTCAAATACTATTATTCTAAATCAAAGAGATAGTTTAATCAATTTTCATTTTTTTTAGTCTTAACATTCATTGATTTGAATTATAATAAGTAATTTGAGGTTCTCTTTGATTCTTAGAAAAAATGTTTTTTTTGCTACATAAAAAATTCCAATTTTAATGACAATTAATAAAATTAAAATTTTAATTTATTATTTTTTGAAAAAAAAAAATTGAGAAATCAATAATAAATTAAATTATTATTAATTAAATGGTAATTATACATAAAGTCCTCACCTTTTTTGAGAAAATTTTATAGGGATTTATTTAATTTAAAAAATAATTATTACCAATGCAACTGAAAATCTTAATTAAATTTCTTTAAATATTGAGTTTGTTTACAGTTATATTTAGATTAAAATAATTTCATTTAATTATCTTGGAGGAGAATCTATTAAAGAATTTGATAGTTTTATTTCTTGTTAAAATCCTTCAAAGTCAAAAAGGAGAAAAATTTAACTTTAACAGCACCTTAATTATTATGATTAAAGAAATATTCATTCTATTAATTAAATCATAAAAGAGTATTCATTATTAATTCTCATAATTAGAATACATGCTATTATATAGATATATTCAAGAAAAATAATTCTCAACATTTTTCCATATGTTCCTTTCATTATACATCTTTGAACTTTCTTTTCCTTTTAAAATAAAATCCCTTTTGATAACTTGCACTATAGAGATATACATTCATCTATTCAATACAGAAAAACAAATATATCATAAATTAAAATCTCCTTCTAGCCTAAAGAATTCCGTAAATTTTATCATGTGTTTCAGAAGAAATTTGTAAGAAATATTCTTTGAGTTAAATTTATAATCTTATAGAAACTAAAAAATCTATATGAATTTATTTCATATTGAATGAAAAAAAACAAAAGAATAGCTATCTGAATTGATTTTGAAATGACTTTGCCTTATACATAATCCTTTTTATTTTTAAGCTTAATGGTATTTTTCTCTAATGATGAAATATATATCAAAAATATTATTATATTAGAATTATTCAATATAATTTTAAACTAATTTCTGTAACAATTTGATTTTATTTTGTTCTTACTAAACTATATATATATAATTATTATTTCAATTATTATTATAAATGATCTTTTTTAATAAATAAATAAAAGTCAAATTTTAAGCAAATATGATCAAAATTTTAAATAAGTATAATGTCTTATTTTTATTTAACTTTTTTTTACCAATAATATGGAAAGAAAAATCTAAATTTTGGTATCTTATTTTAAACTGGTCTATGAATTTGTTTCAATCAGAGCTTTTTTATTTAAAAAAATTTAAGAAACTCAAAAAAAAATCATAGTAATATTAATTTGGTCTCCAATTCAAATTCCTTGAGTTTTTTTTCACAATTATATTTCTTTTTTGGAAAAAACAAAAAATCATCCAATTTTATTATTCTAATTGAATTTCTTTAGTTTTTAGAAAAAAATCATGATAATTTCAATATCAATATATATAACTTCTTAATAGTCTTATACTTTCAAAACCAAGCTCATATTATTAAGAGTATTTTTGAAAAAAACTCTTTGTAATTTTTGTTTTTCCTCTTTAGAGTGAGGAGGAGGGAAATAATTTTTCTTATTTTTCTTAGGACTAAATTAGTTTTTTTAGATCTAACCTCCTCAAATATAGGAAAAAATTAATACATCTTATGGAATTTCAATTCTTTCAAACTGGTATTTTGATTATTTTGAAACCATTTTAGCATCTATTCTTTTTAGTTTTTCTCTTTAGAGAAGAATATTTAAAAAATATAAAATCAGAAAAACTTTGTTAAACTTCAAAAATAAAGAGTTTTTTATTCCAAGTCACCAAAAAGTTCCTTAAAAAAATATTTGTTTTTAGACTTTTTCATTAGTAAAATTTTCCAAAATTTAAACTTTTCACTTTTTAAAAACCCTTCAAAGGAATATCTTGGTGTTAATAACTTGGACCAGTATAACTTAAATAGCTAGTAATTTTGTCAACGTTCATATAAAAAAATCAAATTGAACAGTCTAAACTCAAAACAGTCAGAATTAATTCATATTTTTTTTATAAGAAGATGAGATTTTTACTATTATAACTTCTATTGCTTCTAGAAGACATTAATATTTTCTTCTCTTCAAAATAAATAAGTAAATTTGAAGAAATGTTTTTTTAAATTCAAATCTTCATTAATTTTTTCTTTTCAAATGTTTTTTGATTGGAATAGATTTTTTTAAATAAGATTAAATATTAAAATAGCTGAATATATATTTGAATAGATTAAAGTTTACAGATTTTTATATTAAATAATTATATTTATTTAAAATAATACATAAAAAAAATTAAAAAAAAAATATTTTTCCATTTTTTCCATCAAATATTACTTGTTTCTAAAATTATTTGAAAAAGGAATTTTACAAAAATATTACTAAAAATATATGAAATCATTTTTTAAAAATTGACAATATCTTTCTGGATTCATTTAATGATTCTATCAAAAAAAGATCAAATTTAAAAATCACGGTTTTCATTCTAAAAATCCTGTATTTTTTTGAATAAGTTTCCCCTATATTTCACTCAAGTTACTTTTGAAAAAATTAAAAAATCAATATCTATTGAATTGGTCTAATAATGTTTTTTTTCTGTGATGATTTAAATAATGAACTTTAAAAATTAATCTAATCAATGTTAATTAAAACTCAAATTCTCAATACCACGCAAGTGAACTCCCATCCAATCAAAATACTCCTTAAATACAGTAAAGCCTTATTTTAGAACTCTGGATTAATTTTGTATAATAAAGTGAATTATAGCTTATATTATTCTTTCAAAACATCAAGAGGATTCTCTATCGGACAGAAATTCTATTCCAAAAAAAGATTAATAATAAATTCTAGCCAATTAGTTCAGAAATATGTGACTAGTTTGGCCTCTTTAAATTCCAAAGATGAAGGCTAAAATTATGAGAGATTAAACCAAAAGCTTCATAAAATTATAAATAGGTAAATGAATATAGTTATTCAATCTCTGATATATTCATATTAATGGAAAATTCAATTTTTGAGGTTGATTTTATTTGAAATATAATGAGAAAAGCCCCAGATATTCCTTAATTTAATAGTAATAACAATCCTGAACTAGATAGAATGGATTAAAATAGATTTTTTTACAAAAATGTGAGCTCTGTTCATTTTATTTAAAAATAAGGAAGCTTGAACAATACTATGTAACATTGGGGAATTGAATCAAAAATAATCCAAAAAGGTATCAAGCTAAATCAGGAGAATCTACCTGATATTAGACTGAAATATACCTAGGAAGATCAAAATAATTATATCAGAATTCAAAATACCTTCATTAAAAAAAATCACAAATAAGGCTAGATGATCAAACAATCAAAATGTTCTCATTTGTTAATGGAAATATTCACATGATCCATTCTCAAAAACTGATTATAACTTGTTCTATTCCCTAACAAAGGTTTTTTTAAGCTTAAAAATCTTTTGAAAATAATTCTAGATAGGCTGATTTCAAGATAATGGCATTTCCATGGGAATACTGGTGTCTATCTTCAGAGACTACTGGGAATAATTTGCGTACCAGTTACCTAGTTTGTAATTGGAAATTAAAATCATTTGTTTTAAATAGAAATATCCTTAAAAGTGTGAAGGTAAGAATTTACTAAAATACTAACACAAATAGTATCTCTGTATTCTTAAGGGTATAAATAACCTACCCTTAATCCCTCTTTTAAAGCTCTTTATCTATTCGTGAAAGTATTTTCTCTTTTGTATCATTTCTTAACTTAACAGCTGATTCAAATTAAGTTTTAGTTTGAAATGAAAATCTCAATTCTCATTTTTAATGGGAAAAGATAAAATTTAAGGGGGAAAAATAATTTTAACAACCCAAAAGAAATCATGGTTAAAGATTTAAAAGGCTAGACTTTTCGTTAAATAGTGAAAATATACAAAGTTAACTGAAATTCAAGTAAAAAAATTATTTTATAGATGGAGTTTGAATATTCCAAATTGAGGATTCAGGAAAAAGTGAGAAGTATATTTGGTTTTAATTATAAGAAAAACAAAACGAGTTTTACTTAATAGTAGATTTTTAAACTCGTAATAATCTTCACCAGAGCTAGATGAAATTATTATTGTCATAAATGATTTCTAATTTATGATAATTTCTTGAAAAAAATACATCAATTTGTTTATATTGAAAATGATTGAATATTTATAATATTTACAATCATTGATATGAAATATTATTAAATTGAGCCTAAATAACTCTTATCTATAAGGGGAAAAATAGAATTTTTGTGGAAAAAAGTATTTATAAGAGTATCTTGAAGAGATTCAATCTCCAAAAAATCAAGGAATTTATAATCAATTTTGTAATAATTAATATATATTATTTTTTTCAAACATTTAGTCTTCATTGAAAAAACATGAAAACTAATATTTTTTTTTTGGAAATCATATTCATTCATAATAAATAATCTCTCCCTTATTTCTTTTAGAATATATTTTTGGTAAAAAATCAGTTTCTCCAAGCCAGTTTTAAGCCCTTTTTGCAGTTGGAAGTTATTAATTTTGGACTTGAATATTGATTTTAGCTGTGATTCATTGCTTAATATCATAAATAAATAATATCAATTCACAAATCCATCTTAATTTCTCAAATGATATATAGAATCTAACATGAAGTCTGATTATGACCTTATTTTTATATATTTTTTCTATTTTGTTTGGGGATTCAGAATACCCCGCGTATTCAAGAACTACTTGAATTATAATTTTTAATTTTTATATTAATATCGCTTCTTTTTATTAAATTGATAAGCCAAAGTATTCTCGATGTAAGTTATTGTTAAGATCAAAAATTTTACAGCTTGTTTCCTGATTTTTGATTTTTATGAATATTACAAAGAGAGTGGGTAACAATTCACAATTCATACTATTCCTTATTTATTATTCTTAATAGATATTTCATTATAATTTATAAGCTCACCCAAATATTCATAATTATCAATAATACCCATTAAATATATACAAAATAATTCTTATGAGATTTGAATCATCTCAATAAATTAATTAAAGCTATAAAACCCAAGGTAGAAATTTCATATAATCTTGAATAAGTATTCTAATACAAATATTACCTTTAATAAGCTACCAAAAATGAGAAAATAAGAAAGATACTTAACCCTATTTGTGTAAGGTTTGACTATGAAACAATAAGTAAAAATTACTAATATGTTACTTATTGTACTATGAATGTCCTTATTAATGAAATAAATAAGATAAAAATAATTATAATAATAAAGAATTATTATAATTATGGCGTAAAAATAATTATATTATTAAAAAATATAATAATATAATTTATATTATAAAATATATATATTAATATAAAATAATTAACATATTTAATAGCACTTTGTTATTGTTACAAACAAATAATAAAGGCGTAATAAATTGTTTTTTATTAATAAAAAACAATTAATAACAATAATATTACCAATATTAAAGTTATAAATTAATATAAATACTATTTATATTAATTAAAGAATTATTAAAAGAATAATATAGAGAAAATAACCTACTTTTAGCACTTAATATAATAATTTTGAGATAATTTACGCCAAATAATGTAAATACAACTTATATAAATTGTATTTACAATAAAAAATAGAGAAATTACAAATATTCTTGATTTTTTACATGGAAATGAGTTTTGGAGAGATTTGTAACAAAAACAATTAAACAAATGATTTAATCACGTCAAAATCGATGATTATAAGAAAGATGAACTTTGGTCTTTAATAATATAAAAGTTTTATATATAAAGAATAAAGATATTACCTTTTTGTTTGTATTGATTTAATGTTTTTGATGCGTCTGAGGGGAAAACAGAGCAGAAAGAGCTCTATTTATAGTAAATACCTCCCTCCTAGAGTCCAACAGCCTTCTAGTAGACGTGTAATGATTATATCCACTGGAATTAATCAATAATTGAAGGTTTGGTGATGATTACATCATGATCAAACCTCATTACATCACTATTACACCATTATTTAGAGTTATCACTATAACTCTAAGTCTGATGACGTCAAAGGCTTGGCAGAACCCCAAATTTTGTGGATTTTATTATTTTTAATCATAAACTAATAGTATTCACCAATTTTATCACTTATATGACTGTTAAACTTAATTTAAGGTTACAGTGAGTGATCATAAATGATCAAATTAAGCTCAAACGTTGATCCTTAATAACTTTTAAGATTTACACACTACAGAAATTCAGAGAGTGAATTCAGATAGCTTGGCATAACCTTATTATTCTGCCAAGAGAATTTCATTACATCATCAAAACTCTATTTTTGATGATTCTTCTTGTAACTCATCTTTTCTGTTGAAATTTAATATTTTAAACTTCAAACTATGATTTCAAGGGGTTATACCTTGAATATTATAATAAAAAATACATCATTATTCACAAATGAACTAGTAGAATCCAATCGTCTACTTTTTTTTAAGTTTGGACCACTTTCACAACAAAGTGGTCAACAGCTCTATTGATTTTAATCAATAATTCCTTACAGGTTTTAACCTTGTTTATAGCTTGTGAAATAAACTTCATATCTGTATTCCTACAGTAATTACATGATGACTTTCTTTTTGGTTCATCACTCTATCATGCATAATTCAAGAGATATTAGCTAAAATCCTTGAATATATGTGTTGACCAAAAAAGTGCATATATTCAGGTTAATTCCTTAAGTATTGGTTTTGAAGCTTAGCTTATTAATTGTTTTATGTGTGGAGCTTTATGGAGAATCAAATGGTACCATTTATTTTACATATTGCTTCATTGGTGTTGGAAATAAATGAGGATTTGTGTCTTTTATAAGGTATTATTACTTATAACTTATTAAATATTGACTTTACAGATATGCCATAAAAATGGTATATGTGTATTTCACCATGGGGAATCCAATGGTGTAATTTATTTCACATGTTTATTCATTGGAATTTAAGTTAAACCAAGTTTTATACCAATTTATGGTATTTTTGTAGTTTTAAGGTACTTATTTTTAATGTATAATTATATTAAATATTTCTTGTGACCTTTTTGGGTATGTGGTCATATCTCAAAGGTTCACATTCCCTACCACCAAAAAAGACTGTACCACAATCTGATATGTGTAATTAGGGTATCATCCACTGTCCTACCTCTTCAATAGACTTTGTTAGTCTTGAAGCTCAATAATGCTTAACTTTTCTATTTTTCAGGCTTTCTTTCATGTCTGAACCTTCTTAGTAGTTTATCAGCATTTGTTATATCTTTCTCAAGTAGCCATTCATATTCTTGAGTTGAATTTCTATACCTTACAAGGTATTCCCTTTCTTTTTTGTTTCTTGTCCTTCTTTCTTTAAGGACTTTTACTATTTTCTTTTCCTCTCCTTCTTCCAAGGGGGGAATTTCAAGTGGGGGTTTATTTCTTAGTGGAAATAACTGTTTGTCACTTGAACTGTAAGGTTTTATCAGACTTACAGGGAATTTTGGGTGCTTGTTCATTAGTTCACCTGTGAGTTCCAATTGCACAGCATTGGGTCCATGAAGTGCTTTAATCATAAATTGTCCTGCAAAGGAATCTTTAAATTTCTTTGGGCCTTTTATGTTATTGAAATTAAGGGTTGATACTAGGACCAAGTCTCCTATTTTGAAGTCAGGTGGCTTATGACTTTTATCCCATCTTTCTTTTGCATATTTGAAAGAATCTTGCATACATCTGTTTGCGTGGTGTCTTGCCTTATCAAGCATTATCTTAAAACTGCTTGCTGTTGGATGTATATCCACTAAGTCCTTTTTGAGGGTATCATAAGGAAGTCTTGGATTCCAACCTTTTTCTAGCATTGCTGGTGTTTTGCCAGTAGAAGAATGGATTGATGTTTTATATGCCAGTTCAAGAGCTGGTATTAGTGTACACCAATCATGGGTAAAACCATCAGAATCTTTGAATTCTAGCCCATAAGCACAGAATCCCCTGATCATGTCCTCTAAGTTTTGTATCATTCTTTCTGCTCAACCATCAGTTTGAGGATGGTAAGCTGTTGAGAATGATAACTTTGTCCCAAACAAGTTATGGAGATTTGTCCATAATTCAGAAGTGAACTTTGGGTCTCTGTCACTTATAATATTCTGGAATAAGCCTGTATGGCTAATAAGTTTATTCCATATCATTATGGCTGTGTCCATAGCTGTGTCATCTTTATGAAATGGTAGGAACATGGGAGTTTTGCTATACCTGTCAACCAATACTAGGCATGCATTATAGCTTCTGCCTCCTCCTGGAGGTAATGCTGTTACCCAATCCATATGAACTATTTCCCAAAGGGATTTTGGTTCTTGGATTTGGATCATCATTCCAAATTTCTTTCCTGTGGCTCTGTTGGATTTTTGACATCTGTCACAGGTTTGGCAGTATTCTATAACATCTTTCTTCCAATTTGGCCACCAAGAGCAGGTTTCCACCCTCTCTAGTGTTCTGTCTTATGAAAGGTGTCCAGCTGCAACACTATCATGACACTCATGTAAAATAGTGTTTATCAGGGTTCTATCTGTTAAGGCCATAACACATGTGTGTTTTGTTCTATGGTAAAGGATTCAATCAAGGAGGTGGAATCTTCCTTCATCATATGCCTTTTTCCATATTTCATCTAGTTTTGATGAAAGTGATGGGTCTTTGCAGTCTTTCATTAGAAGTTGGCTTAAGATATGGCGATTTTTGTATATCTTATATCTTTATTTAACTTGGTTAAAGAATTCTGTGCCAATGTCTGTAACACATATTCCTTCTATATGGTGTTCTTCTTGTGGTACCCATGCTGGATTGTCAGGGGTATTTGCTAGAGCCCATCTGCTAAGAACATCTGCATTTTTATGAATATTTCCAGATTTATGACCAATAGTCATATTTCCTCTATATTCTTGGATAGCAATTTGCCATCTCAGCATATGTCTATTTGGGGTTTTCATATTTAATAGAGATTTTACAGAATTACAGTCTTTAATCACATCAAATACTGTTCCATCCAAATAGTAATGTAATTTTTCTAAAGCCCACACTAAGCAGAGGCATTCCATTTGGCTTGCTCCATATCTTGCTTCTGTTGGCTTTATCTGTCTTGAAATAAAAGAAATTGGTCCTTCTACTGGTTTATCATTGATAATTTGTGTCTGCTGTAGTGCAGCACCCAGTCCTTCTCCACAAGCATCAATGTAAAGCTTGAAGGGTAGTTTCCAATCTGGGGCATTTGTTAAGGAATTTTTCAATTCTTCATATGCCTTGACTCTTTCTTCTGTCATTTCATAGACTGTTTGTTGGTCACATAGCTTATACAAGGATTTAGCAATTTTTTCAAAGTCCTTTATATGCTGTCTATAGTAACCAGCAAATCCTAGAAATGATTGCATTTCTTTTTTGGTTTGAGGCATTGGCTTGAGTAGTACTGCTGCTACTTTATTCTTGTCTATGCCTAGGCTAAGTCCAGATACAACATGTCCTAGTGCTTTTAATTCACTATATGCAAAATGACACTTTTTCAAGGAAATTTTCATATTCACTTGGACTATTTTTTGTAGTACCCTTTCTAGTCTTGTAAGGTGATTTTCCCAAGTTTCTGAGCAAACTATGATATCATCAATTTAGATAATTAACCATCCTTCTGATAATTCTTCAGGAAATATTGTATTCATCATTCTTTGATAATGGGAAGGTGCATTTTTTATGCCAAATGGCATTCTTAAGTCTTCAAAAATTCCACAGTGGACTATTATCCTCAGTAGTTTTTTGGCATTGTCTGTTAAGACATTTTGATGAAAACCTTTTAAGGCATCCATAGCTGTGATGAACTTAGCTTGTGACAATTGTGTTAATGTCTCATGGATCCTGGGTATTGGATACCTGTCTGGAATGGTATAGGTATTCAGTGCTCTGAAATCTCCTACCATCCTTGATTTTCCATTATGCCAAGTTATAATGACAGGTGTAGTGACTTCTACCTTTTCATTATGTCCTACCTTTCTTAATACTCCAAGGTCCATTAATTCTTTAATGTGTACCTCTAAGGCTTCTCTAGCCCTTGGACTGGCTGGGTAAGCAGGTCTTCTTAATAGAGGTGGGTAAGGTTTTTCCACATTAAGAATTATATCCACTTCATGTCCAATTATGGCACCTAGTGGCTCTTTGTCAGTTGCAAAGGCATTTTTATACTTAAATAAGAGGTCAATCAATTTTTCTTTCATTTTTTCTGTTAATTCTTGATTGAATTCTGCCTCTTTAAGTTGTTCAGATATAAAAAGTTCCTTTTATGGAATTTTTTCTTCATTCTTAATAACTGTGATTTGTTTTTTGTTATTTAAGAAGCCAAACTTTTGTCTTTTGTTGTCTCCTATGGTAAAAAATCTATCCTTTTGGTTGGAGATATCTATACCATAAATTGATAAGTAATCATTCCCAAGTATGAAGTGATTACTAGTACAGTTGTCCATTACTACAAGCTCTACTTTAATTCTGACACATTGTGAGGGATGAGGAAAAATTAGTGTTAAATCAATTATTCCAAGGGGCTTCATGCTCTCAATTGCACTACTAAATTTGACACCTTGTATTGGCATAAGTTTTTCTTGCCAGTATGGGGCAATGGTTTTTAAATAACTTTTACCAACACAGGTGCAATATGCTCCTGTATCTAAGTTAACTTTTCCTTCTTGATTATCAACCACAACAATACTTATACCTGATTTTCCAGCTGTATATCCCATTCCTCTTGCAGGTTTGGTCCTATACATTTTGGCATCTTGTATGTTTGTCAGGTTTGTGTCAGATGTCCCAACTTGTGGTAAGTTTGAGTTAACATCCAGTACTTCATAAATTATATCAATATTATTAATTTGTGCATTAATTATATTTATTTCATCACTTTCAGAGCTTTCTGACTCTTCTGTCTCTTTTTCAGAGTCAGATTCCTCTTCTTTGTCATTGTGGTTTTCTGTTTCCACAACTTCATTACTCTTTGCCTTTTTAAGGCAATTATTGGCTAAGTGTCCAATACCTCCACATTTATGGCATTTTCTTTTGTCAGGATGAGTCTATGTTGAGGAAGTAATAAGGCTATTTACAACTAAAACTATGACTGTGACACGGTAAAAAATGGTTTTAAAAGATAATAAAGTTGATAATGGATGATTAAATTGAGATTTTAAGGGCTTTACTATAGAGATATAGTGGTGGTGAGTGCTGCTGAAAGCCCTGGGTGCAGCTTTATCTGTTGGGTTACAATAATAAAAGACTACAATAATTAAATTTATAATTATACCTGATTATTAACCAAGAGTAAAACTGTTTTTGACAGTTTACTACGTAGGTTGTTCAAGAGCAGGATGAGGAGATGATTTTGGCTGTGAAAAGCCCTCCTTTTATCCTGAAATTGGGGTGGAAAGGCTGCTAGACCTTTCCACGTAGAGGAAGTGAAGATTTTTCACTCTCCAGGACAGGCTTGTGGTTTGCAAACAGCCTGTATACCCTGTATTGGGCTCAGATGTGGTTTTGAAACCACATCTGGGCGGTTTTCACCAATACAGGGTGAAAATTTTCATCTGGGGACCTCACAGCCTGATTCTGACGTGTATGACGCGTAGAATGCTGTACAGAAACTGTATGGGACCCCAGTATTGGCTGACATATGAGGTATTGAAGTAAAAACATGCTTCTTTGTCTATTTGTCACCTCATATTCATGATTATGGGATATTATCCCATGGTAAGGCTGTATATGACAGCAGGTGGGATTTTGACCTTAAACCAGCCATAACTCTGTCCGTTTTTGAGATATCAACCTAAAAATTGGTTCATTGGATAGCCCTGTATTAGCTCTACACAATGGTACCCAATTTGGTATGGTTATCATCAAATATGGCAAAGCAATCCCATGTACAAGGTTTTTTGTACATAGGCGTGGTTTGGGCAAAAAGCTGTATTGAGCTTGTTTGCCTCATAACTTCTGTTATAGTTGAGATATGAAGGAGTGGATGGCACCATCAGATAGCCCTGATTGTGCTCTTTCCAAAGATACCCCACTTCAGGTATCCCAAACCAAAACTGTAGAAGTTAGATGAGAGGTGAATGTCTTGTTCACCCTTATTTGGCCTGAAATTGACCATAACTCCAGTAATATTGGTGCTAGCTCAGTTTGGCTGGTACCATTGGATAGCCCTGGCTTAGAGCTTCATTTTGTATACCCATTGGATGGGGTTAAGCCTCTCCTTCTCTATTTTAGATGAGAGGTGAAAATTAAGGTTTATGCTCAGCAATAACTTTGAGCAGGAATAACTTTGTTATTTCTTGTCCTATGGTGATGGGACTTATATTTTCAGAAAGAGGTGAGTTTCCTCTATCTTTTGATACCTTTTGAGCTAATTTGGCTCAGCTCCATGTTTTGGTGGTATCTTGGCTATACCATTGGTTTATGGTATTTTGGCTGTCATGCTTGTGCTCTGGTTTTGAGTCACAGGCTGACATACCCTCCCTCCAAAAAAGGCTCATCATTGATGCGACTGTTCAGTCCTCCTAGAGGCTCTGAATCTCCGTAAATGAAGGTTCCCATCTGGTATGGCATCTTCTGCCAACCATTTGTCTTTATCTTCTGTCTGGTTCTTGAATCTGACTAGGTATTGTCTCTGATCCTTCCCATTGAGTCTGATCTTCCTGGCCCTGATGATCTTACTCACAGGTCCAGGGGAGTCCTCCACTTCCACTATCTCTTGTGGTGTGGGATTCTTTCTCCTGGAGGGGAATTTATCCTCCTCTGTCTGGAAGTATGGTTTGACCAAACTCACTGGAAAGACTGGGTGTTTCCTGGAAAACTCCTCAGTGAACTTGAACTCTACTGCATTCTTCCCTATCAACTTAATGATAGTGAAGGGACCTACAAATGAGTCTCTCATTTTCTTGGGTCCCTTGAGATTGTTAAAGTTCAGTGTAGACACTAACACTTGGTCCCCTTCCTTAAAGTCAGGTTCCATATGTGATTTGTCCCACCTCTGCTTGTTATACTCTTTGGCCTCAGCTATGCATTTGGCAGCAGTGTCACAGGCTTTCTTCCACATATCATGGAAGTCTTTGGCTGTGGGGTGGATGGTTAGAAGATTCTTCTTCAAGTGATCCACAGGTAACAGGGGGTTCCACCCTTTCTCCACCAGTGCAGGTGTTTTACCTGTGGTGGAGTGCTGGCTTGTATTATAAGCCAGTTGGACTGCTGGTAAGAGGGTAACCCAATCATGGGTGTATCCCTCATGGTCCTTGTATTCCATGCCATAGGCACAGAATCTTCTGAGGATGTCCTCCATTGTTTGGATCATCCTTTCAGCTAGGCCATCTGTTTGTGGATGGTAAGCTGTGGAAAAAGCAAGTTTGGTGCCAAGCATGTCATATAAGTTAGTCCAGAATTCAGATGTGAATTTTGGGTCCCTATCACTAATGATGATCTTAGGGACTCCACAGGTGGATATGATGTTATTCCAAAACAACAGAGAAGTATCCATGGCTGTGTCTTCTTTATGGCATGGTAGACACCTCATGCTCTTTCTGAACCTATCAACTATGATCAAACAGGCATTGTAGTTTTTTTTGCCTCCTGGGACAAGTCCTGTAACCCAGTCCATGTTGATGGTTTCCCATGGGTGCTTGGGTTCTTCTATGTGTTGAAGTAACCCATACTTCTTCCCATGTTTCCTATTTGCCTTTTGGCATCTTTCACAAGTGTTGATGTATTCACTCAACTCTTGTTCCCACTTGGGCCACCAAGATGTGCTTGCTACCCTCTCTCTGGTCCTGTCTTCACTCATGTGTCCCATGTAGGGGCAGTCATGGCATTCTTGTAGGATCAATGAGATGTGGTCTCTGTCTACCACTGTGAGTGCACTTGTGTGCTTTTCTCTGTGGTAGAGAAGGCCATCTATAAGAAAAAACTTATTGTCCTTATAGGCCCTCAACCAGGGTTCTTCCAGCTGGGTTTCCAGTTCTGGGCTCCTGTACTTTTGTTGAAGGAGTTGGAGTAGTATGCTACACTGTTTGTGTTTGGCATAAGACTTCTGTACTGTACTGAAGAATTCATTGTGCAGTTCTGAGGAGCTTATTCCCAGTATGGGAGTTTCTGTTCCTTCTGAATCAGTGCTTCCACTGTCAAGGGTACCATTCCCTGGTGCCCATTCAGAAAATCTGAAGTTCCTCCTCCTATCTATTTCCATGAAATGGATAGGGATTTTGGCTGCAACTTCTGGGTCATAAGCTGGATTGCTCTTGAAATTGTCCAGTGGCCATCTGCTGAGGCCATCTGCATTGGTATGGCTTTTACCTTCCTTGTATATGATGGTCATGTTCCTTCTATACTCCTGGATAGCTATTTGCCATCTCAGCATATGTCTATTAGTAGTCTTCATGTTTAGTAAAGACTTCAAGGCTGTGCAGTCTGTGTAGACTTCAAAGACTGCACCCTCCAAATAATAATGGAGTTTTTCTAGAGCCCAGACTAGACATAGACATTCTGTCTGGGTGGCCCCATACCTGGCTTCTGAATCTTTCAGTTGCCTAGAGATGTAACATATTACACCCTCTCTTGGTTCACCATCCACAATTTGTCTTTGGTGAAGGGCTGCTCCTAAGCCTTGGCTGAATGCTGCATCTATATATAACTTGAATGGTAGTTCAAAGTCAGGTAAGATAAGCACTGGTGCATTGGTGAGCTCATATTTGATTCTCTCATATGCATCCCTCCTCTCCTTGGTTATTTCAAAAACTACATCTTTTGAAAATAACTTGTATAAACTACTAGTTATGTGTGCAAATTTTTTGATATGGTTTCTATAGTAGCTAGCAAACCCAAGGAAAGATTGCATCTCTTTGATGTTCTTTGGTACTGGCTTTTGCAGTACTGCTGCTACTTTGTTCTGGTCAATTGCCAGACTAAGACCTGAGACTTTATGTCCCAGAGCTAGTAGCTCTTGTTGGCCAAAATTACACTTTTTGAGTGAAATTTTCAGATTGATGGGTATACATTTACTTAGAACTCTGTCTATGTATTGTACATTGTCTTCCCATGTCTCTGAGTATATAATGATATCATCAATATATACTACCATCCAGCCTTCAATTATTTCTTCTTGGAATATGGTGTCCATCATCCTTTGGAAGTGGGCTGGTGCATTCTTAATGCCAAATGGCATTCTGGTGTACTCATATATGCCCATATGGCATATTATTCTGAGTAATTTCTTGGAGTTTGGTTTAACTCCATTTTGGTGGAAGCCTTTCATACAATCCATCTTGGTTATGTATTTGGCTTTGGCTAGCTTATCCAAGGCATGAGGTATCCTTGGTATAGGGTACCTGTCTGCTTTTGTGTAGTTATTCAGGGCTCTGAAGTCTCCACACAATCTAGATTTGCCATCATGCCAAGTGATTAGGACAGGAGTGGTGATTTCCACTATTTCATTATGTCCAATCTTCCTGATGACATCCATATCCAGGAGTTCATTGATGTGTTTCTCAATTTCTTTCCTGGTTTCCAGGCTTGCTGGATAAGGAGGTCTTCTCAGCATGGGTGGATAAGGCCTTTCCACATCCAGATATAGTTCTATATCATGCCCTTTGATCTTGCCTAATGGTTCTTCACCAATGGCAAATGCTGGTCTGTTCTTTCTCAGCATCTTCAGTAAACTTAGTTTTTGTTTACTGGTGAGGGTAGTGCTAAACTGTCCCTCTCTGAATTCCTTCAGAAGTTCTTCCAGTGGATCCTGAGAAGATATCTGGTATATGTCAAGTGAAAATTTCTTTTCCTTGTTAGTACCTATGGTGATTTGCCTATTTTTACTGTTGTAAATATCTATGCCATACATCCTCTGGTAGTCTGTTCCCAGTAAAAACCCTTGGATGTAGGCATCATTAAGCACTAAAAACTCTGGGTTGATTCTGATATTACCCTTCTTGTGGGGTATAATTATCTCCTTGATAATTGTCCCAATGGAAGTCATCTTCCCTGATGCACTTTTAAAGTTCTTTGCCACAGTGGGCAAGAGCTGTTTTTCCCAGTTTGGGAAGTGGGTATCCAGATAGTTTCTGGCCACTATGGAGCAGTGTGCTCCACTATCAATGATCAGTGGATGCTGAGCATTGTCAATACAAACAGTCATTTTTGTGGCTGTTCCATGTATATATGCCATTCCTTTGGTTGGTGTAACCAGGAATGTTTGTGCATCTTGTGTGTGTTTGCACAAGTTCTTGTTAGCAGTGTCCTGTGGCGTGCCTGCTTCCAACTGTATGTCCTGGATTTCCAGTGGGGTTTCTTCTTAGTATTCCACTAGAAATTCCTCTCTTGGGTCTTGATCATCCTCAGATGGTTCTCTGATGGCATCACCCATAGAGTCTGAATCAGAATCCTCTGTTGGAGGTTCTTCCTCAGGGACTTTCTCTATGGCATAGACTTTCTTCTTTGCCTTTGGACAGTTGTTGGCATAGTGGTCTCTTGAACCACAATTGTGACAAGAATTTCTCTTCTTTACCACTTCTGCCACTCTTTCTTTGGGTTTGTCTTTAAACTCTACCCTGAAAGGTTGTTTCTCTTTGAAACTACTGCTCTTATATGGGGTGAATTTCCCTATATTTGTCCTCTTCCTTATGTCTTGTAAGGTGTTGGCTATGTCATCTAGAGTGAAATTTTGGTTGCATCTGCATTTTACTGCATGCTCTAGTTCTCCTGGCAGTTGTGTCAGGTGTTTGTGATTCCTCATTTGGATGTTCATCTGAGAATCAATGGCTTTGAGTCTTTTAGACTGTCTAAGACACCACTCATATGGATCTTTGTCCACAGAGTATTTGTCATTTTCAAATGACATGGTCTTTTGCCATATCCAAGTTCCATTACTGTACTTTTGGATGATTTGATTCTTCCACCATGGCCAGTTTCTTCTGCCATGGATTTCTTTCATTTCTGTGTACCATATACTTGCATGACCTTTAAATGCAGTATTCAATCTAGCAGTGATCCAGTAGTCTGGTATGCTTGGTACATCAATGAAGAGTCCATCAATATAATCTATGAGTTCCATATGATCATATTCTCCTGATCCAGAGAATTTGGGCCAGTTGGAGGCCTCAGGAAGCTGTTTCAAGGCTTCCTTCTCTGAATAAGACATGCCATCTCCATCCTGGTATTGTGATGGAGATCTTGCCTTATTCAACATCATGGCATCTGATTTGATGTCATCTGGTTGATATGGATTCTCCATAGCTTGGCCTTGTGGTTGGGGCTACAAGCTATGATAGGCATTAAACAATTTGTTAATGTCTTGATCCAGACACTCCCTGTCCCTTGTGCTGTGGTGTTGTTCTTCAAAGACTATATTCAGTCTTTTGTTGGTTTCTTCAGAGGCTTTGCTCAGTTGAGCATATCCTTCTTGAAGATTTTTAACTATTTGTTCCAAGGAGGCTTGAGTTTGTCTCATCCTCTCTTGGCTAGCTTTAATTTCTGCAAACTGCTTTGCAGATTGTTCAGCATATTGGGACATTTGTAACCACAGTGTATCACTGTTGATGTTACTCTCAGATGTGACAATGTTATTTTCAGTCTGAGTGGGGGTAATGTTTCTATTACTAGGACTACTGATTCTAGAGTGGTTTACAACTACTTCTGGTTCTTGTGTACTTCTTTTACCAAATCTAACAGCTTCTGGATCATGGGGTCTGACTCTTTCCTCCTCTGGTTGAAGGAGGCTTTGTTCTTGCCCTTGTTTCCTTGTCTTCTCCTGGAAACTTCCTGGAATTGTGAAGAATGGTGACTCTTGGCCACTGATCTGTTGGTTTCTGAATGGTGTGAAGCCACTGGAGAGCTGATTGGGCCTTCTCCTTGTGAACCTGAAGGAATCTGAGTAGGCCCTGTCTGGGTTAATTGTTCTTCTATTGCTTGGATAGTGGCTTGATTCTCCCTTATCCTCTGTGCCCTTGCCCCCAGGAGTCTGTGCTGCCTGGTAGGATTCCAACCTTTGGTGATTTCCATAAGGTCTTTGAAGTCTATCTCTTTGAGACAGATCTTCTGGCAACTTGATCCAAGTTCTGCCCAGTGAGTTGCTAGGTTGAACCTCTTGTTGTCCATGCTCCATTGAAACAAATCTTTGAGGAGTTGGTGGATCTGAAGAACTTGATCCATATCCTTCCAGTCCTCTGGTTTGAGGTTTCTGTTGAATTGGAGTGTGAATGGCAAGGTTGATATTATCTCCCTCATTGTTTTGCCATCCACCACTGTGTCCAAGGTTTCTTCTTCCAGGTCTTCTGGTTATGGACAATCCTTCTCTGTCTTCTGGCGGGTTCCTTTGGAAGCCAAGATCTCTGAGGTATGCAGGGGACATATCAGTGTTTGCAAGCAGTCAAAAACTTTATGTTCTTAGGGTATTTACCTTTGACTGTGCCTTGTACAAATTTATTGTCTGCTGACTTGGGCAGTTTGCCTTTGGAAGTTACAACTGGGTTAATAATTGTAATCTTTCCTGTACAAGTGGTTAAGGTTGGTTTACCTTGTATGGATGAAGAGTTTCGTGGTTTTCTACTTCTCTGAGTGGCTATGGGTGTCCACTTTTTGGCTGTAATGAGACCTTCACTGTGCCTCTTTCCTTTGCCCTTGCTGCCCTCTGGTTCTGAGGGTGTCACTGGTGTGTTGGCCTGTGACTGGGTCTCAAGTGGGATGTAATTTTCTTCCACTGAATCAAGGCAGGAAAAAAGAGGGCTTATGTCAGTTAAGACTTCTCAAGGATGCTGGTTTTGCACGTCTAAGATTGGCCTCTGGGCTTGTATGTTACTACAATGTGCCCTGTATAATGACAGTGTAATTGAATCAACAATTCCACATCAGAATTACAGCTTTTTGGTACCCTGTCACACTGTTTGTGTGCCAGTATCCCACAGATATACTTGTGGTTTTCAAGTGTCTTCTGTACAAGTGGTTTTGTATAAGTGTTATTGAGTTAACAATACACTTAACCACGCCTCAACTGATGGTTTTTCAGTCAGAGGTGTCCTTATTCAGTCAAGAATACAGGACTTATTGATGGCTTATGTGTTCTTATATACAAAACACGCCAAAAATAGTTATTTTCAGTGGGTATTAACCACGTAAATGATACTCTTATAATATGAGTATATATAAAGAAAAGGATAAAGATATATAAAATATATATCTTAATAGAGAAATCACGCCTAAAAAAAGATAAAACACTTGTTAATAAGTCATAAAAAGAGAAAAGACTTACTTACAAGGTCCAAAAAAGGATTTAAAACACGGCCAGGCCCCCAAAATGTCAGGATGAGTCTATGTTGAAGAAGTAATAAGGCTATTTACAACTAAAACTATGACTGTGACACGGTAAAAAATGGTTTTAAAAGATAATAAAGTTGATAATGGATGATTAAATTGAGATTTTAAGGGCTTTACTATAGAGATATAGTGGTGGTGAGCGCTGCTGAAAGCCCTGGGTGCAGCTTTATCTGTTGGGTTACAATAATAAAAGACTACAATAATTAAATTTATAATTATACCTGATTATTAACCAAGAGTAAAACTGTTTTTGACAGTTTACTACGTGGGTTATTCAAGAGCAGGATGAGGAGATGCTTTTGGCTGTGAAAAGCCCTCCTTTTATCCTGAAATTGGGGTGGAAAGGCTGCTAGACCTTTCCACGTAGAGGAAGTGAAGATTTTTCACTCTCCAGGACAGGCTTGTGGTTTGAAAACAGCCTGTATACCCTGTATTGGGCTCAGATGTGGTTTTGAAACCACATCTGGGCGGTTTTCACCAATACAGGGTGAAAATTTTCATCTGGGGACCTCACAGTCTGATTCTGATGTGTATGGCGTGTAGAATGCTGTACAGAAACTGCATGGGACCCCAGTATTGGCTGACATATGAGGTATTGAAGTAAAAACATGCTTCTTCGTCTATTTGAAACCTCATATTCATGATTATGGGATATTATCCCATGGTAAGGCTGTATATGACAGCAGGTGGGATTTTGACCTTAAACCAGCCATAACTCTGTCAGTTTTTGAGATATCAACCTACAAATTGGTTCATTGGATAGACCTGTATGGGCTCTACACAATTGTACCCAATTTGGTATGGTTATCATGAAATATGGCAAAGTTATCCCATGTACAGGGTTTTTTGTACATAGGCGTGGTTTGGGCAAAAAGCTGTATTGAGCTTGTTTGCCTCATAACTTCTGTTATAGTTGAGATATGAAGGAGTGAATGGAACCATCAGATATCCCTGATTGTGCTCTTTCCAAAGATACCCCACTTCAGGTATCCCACATTAAAACTGTAGAAGTTAGATGAGAGGTGAATGTTTTGTTCACCCATATTTGGCCTGAAATTGACCAGAACTCCAGTAATATTGGTGCTAGCTCAGTTTGGCTGGTACCATTGGATAGCCCTGGCTTAGAGCTTCATTTTGAATACCCATTTGATGGGGTTAAGCCTCTCCTTCTATATTTTAGATGAGAGGTGAAAATTAAGGTTTATGCTCAGCAATAACTTTGTTATTTCTTGTCCTATGGTGATGGGACTTATATTTTCAGAAAAAGGTGATTTTCCTCTATCTTTCGATAACTTTTGAGCTAATTTGGCTCAGCTCCATGTTTTGGTGGTATCTTGGCTATACCATTGGTTTATGGTATTTTGGCTGTCATGCTTGTGCTCTGGTTTTGAGTCACAGGCTGACATCTTTGCTCATTATTGTTGGATGTATTGGGCTTGATGGATTCTTTTGATTTATCCTTTTTCATAAATGGTTTATTTGGGCTTTTAGTGTCCAATTTCTTCCAAGTCCTGCCAATTTTTCTCCTTTTCACTATGTCTTGTAGTGCATTAATATACTCTTCTGTGGAGCATGGTTCTATACACCTGCTTCTTAGGGCATGTTCTAGCTCTCCTCCACATTTCTTGAGTATTTTCATATGCACCATTTTTTGTGACATTTCTGGGTACAATGCATTAGGTCTTTCAACTTGTTTCAAGAACCAAGTTAAGGGTTTGTCTTTGTCTGGGTCAAAGAAAGAATTTTCAAATGCATTTTCTATTTTGTACCTCCAGGCATCATTAGCCCACGTGGTGATTATTTCTTGTTTCCACCAAGACCAGGTATTTTTGCCATTTGTTTGCCTTATACCATAATACCATCTTTTTGCAGATTTTTCAAACAATGAATGTAATCTTGCAGTGATTAATTCATCTGGTATGGCATAATCTTCTTGTAGCATGTCAATTGTTTTGATAAATGACATGTGGTCATATTCACCTTCTCCTGTGAGTGTTGGCCATTCTTTCAATTGAGGTGCTTCCTTCATTAAGACTTGGTTATTGTCTTGGTGACTCAAGTCTGTTATGAATGGATTTGTTAATTCCTCTTTTGGTTTAACAGGGATTCTTATGTGAGAAAATGGTGTTGATAACTTTGGAATATTTAAATTATCCTCATTAATCTTATCCATTTTTTCAGTAATAAGCCTTATTTCACTTTGAATGTCATCTTTCAGATGCATTCTTGCTTCATCACTCTTTTCCACATGGTCCAGAAGTAACTTTTGGTGTGATGAAGCCTTTTCTGCAAATCTTTCTACAGAAATACTTAATTTGTTTAATTTTTCTGTAAGATTGTCAATACTCATGTCATAATTGATTGTCAAAGTTTTTTCTTTGATATCACTTATGTATTTATACAACTCTTGCCGTCCTTGTATCAATTTCTGAGTATTGTCAATTAATACTTTTGGTTTATTATTTTCAATCATAAATTTTATGTTATCAATTTCTTTCTTATTTTGTACAACAAGTTTTGTTAAAGATGATAAACTGTTATTTATTTCTTGGAAAGATAATAAACTATTTTTAATGTCTTTAAGAGGTAAAATACTACTTTTAAGCTCTGTTAAAGTATTTACAACATCAGGAGACAAGGTTATTTCTTTGGGAAATGGGGTTGTCTCATTCTTTGTTCCTCTTTGTCTTTGAATTCCATCAAAGTTCTGGCCATGTTGAAGACATTGTCCATGGCATCTTTTTGGATCTTGGGGATCCTGTAGCTTGGGGAATATGGTTTTCTCCAATTCTTTTTCTTGTTCTTCTTCCCTTCTTGGGGAAGTGGGTTGACTTGGTGCTTGCTGGTAGAAGCTACTGGGGCTTCTTCCTTGGTTGCCTCCTTCTTTTTGGCATGATACTCCTTGATATTTTTGATTTGAGGTTTGGATGATAGTGGATTCCATCCATTGGAGTATTTCACTATTTCCTCCTCTTTGAGGAACTTTTTCAGGATGTGCCAGGAGTTCATCACTCCTTGGTGTATTTGAGGCAACATTTCCCAATCTTTGTCCTTGTACACTGTGTAGTACTGTTTGTATTGGCTCATGTAAATGTCTATTTGAGCCCTCTGAATGTGATTTGTACCTGTTTGAGTCACTCATACTTAGTTCCAATTCAGGTTCAGATATCATGGGCATTTCAGGGACTTGCCTTTGGGATAAGGCACTTCCTTGTGTGGATTCTGTTCCACTGGGGATATTACCCTTTCTTTTCCCTTTTGAGGAATCAATTCTACCTCTGAGTCCAGCTCCATCTGATTGGATGGAGTATTGGGAGCCTCTTCTGGTAGTCATATTAAAAGAAAAATAAGAAAATAAGAAGATTTCAGAACAGGAATTTTCTTATGGCAAATTATAAATGAGGTACTCACCTTCAGAGTCCTGAATGGTGGGTCCTGGAAAGTCCAATTTCTTGGCTTTCTTTCTTTTGGAAATTATTTGTGTTGGAGAACTTTGACAAGTTTCTTCCACCAATCTTTCAACAGTGGCTTGGTTATCCTCTGTTGGGTTGTCTTCAAACACTAAAAAAGACAAATAAATATAAGTCTTTTATATAAAAGTGTTATTTTTGGTAAGATATGGCAATTTTCCACGTAAAAATGGCTTTTATATCTTTTTTTTTTTTTTTTTTTTTTTTTTTATGGAAAAAAAAATGAAAATAATTAAAGAAATGAGATTAAATTGAATAAAAAACTTTTTTATTGGTTTTTGATATTTTTATTATTTTTTATGTTTTTTATTTTTAAAGAATAAAATAAAAATGAGTATGATTCTTTTTATAAAATTGATTTATAATATAAAATTATTTTTAATTTATAAATATCTTTTTTAATCACTAGAGTCACTCAAAGAAAGTTTTTGCAAGTCTAAGGATGTGAAAAACCACGTGTAAGACAGTACAATTGCTTTCCAAATGCCTCAATAGCTTTTAAAATCAATAAATATAAAATTATTATATAATTTTATGATTATAAGTATAATTTATTATTGGATAAGCCCAATTAGAATTTTTTTAAAGGTCTTTTAGAGTAAATATCACGGCCAGGCCCCCAAATGTAAGGTTTGACTATGAAACAATAAGTAAAAATTACTAATATTTTACTTATTGTACTATGAATGTCCTTATGAATGAAATAAATAAGATAAAAATAATTATAATAATAAAGAATTATTATAATTATGGCGTAAAAATAATTATATTATTAATAAAATATAATAATATAATTTATATTATAAAATATAATATAAGAAAATATATATATTAATATAAAATAATTAATATATTTAATAGCACTTTATTATTGTTACAAACAAATAATAAAGGCGTAATAAATTGTTTTTTATTAATAAAAAACAATTAATAACAATAATATTACCAATATTAAAGTTATAAATTAATATAAATACTATTAATATTAATTAAAGAATTATTAAAAGAATAATATAGAGAAAATTATTAATATAAGAGAAAATAACCTACTTTTAACAATTAATATAATAATTTTCAGATAATTTACACGAAATAATGTAAATACAACCTATATAAATTGTATTTACAATAAAAAATAGAGAAATTACAAATATTCTTGATTTTTTACGTGGAAATGAGTTTTAGAGAGATTTTTAACAAAAACAATTAAAAAAATGATTTAATCACGTCAAAATTGATGATTATAATAAAGATGAACTTTGGTCTTTAATAATATAAAAGTTTTATATATAAAGAATAAAGATATTACCTTTTTGTTTGTATTGATTTAATGTTTTTGATGTGTCTGAGGGGAAAACAGAGCAGAAAGAGCTCTATTTATAGTAAATACCTCCCTCCTAGAGTCCAACAGGCTTCTAGTAGACATTTACTGATCATATTCACTGGAATTGATCAATATTTTAAGGTTTGGTGATTATTACATCATGATCAAACCTCATTACATCACTATTACACCATTATTTAGAGTTATCACTATAACTCTAAGTCTGATGACGTCAAAGGCTTGGCAGAACCCCAAATTTCGTGGATTTTATTATTTTTAATCATAAACTAATAGTATTCACCAATTTTATCACTTATATGACTGTTAAACTTAATTTAAGGTTACAGTGAATGATCATAAATGATCAAATTAAGCTCAAACGTTGATCCTTAATAACTTTTAAGATTTACACGCTACAGAAATTCAGAGAGTGAATTCAGATAGCTTGACATAACCTCATTATTCTTCCAAGAGCATTTCATTACATCATCAAAACTCTATTTTTGATGATTCTTCTTGTAACTCATCTTTTCTGTTGAAATTTAATATTTTAAACTTCAAACTATGATTTCAAGGGGTTATACCTTGAATATTATAATACAAAATACATCATTATTCACGAATGAACTAGTAGAATCCAGTCGTCTACTTTTTTTAAGTTTGGACCACTTTAACAACAAAGTGGTCAACAGCTCTATTGATTTTAATCAATAATTCCTTACAGGTTTTAACCTTGTTTATAGCTTGTGAAATAAACTTCATATCTGTATTCCTGCAGTAATTACATGATGACTTTATTTTTGGTTCATCACTCTATCATGCATAATTCAAGAGATATTAGCTAAAATCCTTGAATATATGTGTTGACCAAAAAAGTGCATATATTCAGGTTAATTCCTTAATTATTGGTTTTGAAGGTTAGCTTATTAATTGTTTTATGTGTGGAGGTTTATGGAGAATCAAATTATACCATTTATTTTACATGTTGCTTCATTGGTGTTGGAAATAAATAAGGATTTGTGTCTTTTATAAGGTATTATTACTTATAACTTATTAAATACTGACTTTACATATATGCCATAAAAATGGTATATGTGTATTTCACCATGGGGAATCCAATGGTGTAATTTATTTCACATGTTTATTCATTGGAATTTAAGTTAAACCAAGTTTTATACCAATTTATGGTATTTTTGTAGCTTTAAGGTACTTATTTTTAATTTATAATTATATTAAATATTTCTTGTGACCTTTTTGGGTATGTGGTCATATCTCAAAGGTTCACAATTTGAATAAATGATATATATCAATTATCAACCTACATAAAAACTCCCATATTATCAGCCATGGATTCTCTTTTGTTCATGATAAATAATCCAAAATTCTTTCAGAGGATGTTGTTCTTCAAAAATTAAATTATACCCCTTTAGTAAAATTAATCAATAAAAAATGAAATAAACTAGCTTTATTTTAAAATTAATTTTCAAAACTTCAGAATTACTGGTTAAAAAAAGTGATTTTGAAACAAAATTTATGGCTCCATGGACACCATTGCTTAGTTTCCACAAAAATTTGACCAATTCAATATTAAGAAATATATTTTCTGCAAGAAAATCCCAGAGATTATAATTGAATATTGAAGAGTTCCTTCTTTCAGTGAAAAGGAGATTTTTGATTCTCAAGAATCACTTCAAAAATTATGTTTTTTCAGTTTTCAACAAAAGATAACAAAAAAAAAGCCAAGTTCTGGAATTTTGAGATTTAATTATCTGATAAGTTTTTTGAAAAAATTTGATGATTAATATTTTTTTAAAAATTTGACTTATTTTATTCAGTGGGTAATAAAAAAGCTCAAATTTCATTTATCTCAAAAGTTCTATCATTATTAAAATATGAAGGGGAAAATATTTAATTTCAGTTTAAGCACAAAAGGTTTCCAGTGCAACTGATGTTTACGCTGACTATTGCTAAATCACAAGGTCAAAATTTAGAAATTGTGGGAATTCAGCTTCAAGAAGATATTTTCTCTCATTGGAAACTTTATGTGACCATTTCAAGAGGTAGATGTAAAAAATTGAAGAAATTCTTTTTTCAATTTACACAAATTGAAGTAAAAGGAGTGAAGCTAAAAATATGATTTACAAACAGGTATTTGATTTTTTTAGACAACATTTTCATAAGTTATGATTTCAAAATTACTTTTGGATGTAATTTTTCAAGTATTATACATTTTTATTTGAATATATTTGTGTTACTTCTGAAAAGAAAAAAAAAGATTATGATTAATTATAGATGCAATTATCCTTTTTTGCCTTATTATTTAGTTAGGGAAAATAATTCAAAATAAATAGAGCTTTTTTAATATGGTAAATGAGTTTTTGATCTAAGAGTACCCCTCCCAACATGTGACATAAGAAAGAATATATATTAGAAGTTTTTTTTGAGCTTTTAAAATCTTCCATTTTACCCCTTATATATATCTTTTCTTATTTGAGAATTAATGTGCCCAGGTCATTGATGGGCAGTTCCCTAGTACCTTTGTAAGGTGTGGATATGAAGCTTTGATTAAAAATCAAGTACTTTTCCTGTCCTCAAAATTTGTATAAGGTGAAGTATAATTAAAAATAGTAAGAAATAGTATTTTTAAGAGAAAAAACGCCAAATTTATTGTTTTTAACTTGATAAGTATAAAAAAATAATGTTTTAAAGATTTATTGTTTTACCAACAATAAAAATTTATCCAAAAATACTCTACAAGAGATATTTAAGGCTACAAAAGAAATTTCTTCAAGAGAAATTTCAATTGGAATTAATTGAGAAAAGAACGGCAAGCAATTAATTAGAGAAAAAAGTCTTTAAAAAGATATTTAAAGAGAAAACACACCCAAAAGTGACAAGAGTGAATTTGGAAACAAAGTGACAAAGTTAACAGTGATGAAAGTTGCTTTAATTCACTTTTGGGGTGGTTCAAGAGGTAAAAATGATTATAAGAGTTACAAACAATGATTATAATGATTTTTTAACATGGTTAAAAGGCTCAAAATGATTTAAAAAGGGTGGTTGGAATTGTTTATTGATTGGTTTAACAGCGTTTTAAACTAATTATAAAAGGAAAAGATTCCAACATGAAGAGAAAAGTGGGGCAACGTAGACATTCTTTTATAGCCATCAATTTTCTTACTCCAAAATCAAAATTTACTCTTGTCATTTGTGGAAAACACTCTGACAACAGAAAAGCCAATTATGGCATCATTGAACCCTGGTTTAGACCAAAAAAGGGCTGGTTTTAGCCATTTTAGACCCTTAAATCAGCTATTACTATAGTAATATCTGGTCTAGAGCCTTCAAACAATGTCATAATGTGTGTAAGAGTCTTAGAAACCAGTTGAAACTGTTTTAACTAAGATTTTTTCAACTCTAGGGTAGTTTTACCCTCTTGGCAACAGTTAAAACTGCCCTGGTTGGTATCAAAACCTCATCATCAATTGAATCACAGACCCTGTGACTCAATTCCAGGACAAAAGTGATGAACTTTTGCGTGGATTTTGACATCCCACACCTGTCAGAAAGGATTTTGGGGGTTTGGCTCCCCCTTGGAGCTAGAGTTCCTTTTCCCCCCAGAATTAATCTTTCCAATTTATTTTTTCTTTAATTCCTCATCATGTAATACACTTGTAATTTACACATACAGTTCAATTGAATTTTTACAGTACACAACTGTAATAATGGATACCTCATATGTAAATTAAAGCTCACTTATGTAATACATGCGCACATTTTGACATTCCAATTGAAAATACTTCAATTCCTCATAACTTCTAAACTACACACAACACCTCAATTTTAACACAAAAATTGATGGTTAACACCACATGTGGTGTGAATTAAATCAAGGTTTTGAGGAATTTCAACTTTTGTACAGAAAATACTAAAAACCTATTTTAAGCTTATTGAGAGTTGAGTTACAGAAATTTTACCCAGAGGTGACCCCACCTTATTTTTTATGAGGAATCCAATGGTGAAATAATTTTCTTAAGTTTATTTATTGGATAAAAATTTATAATATATTTTATGTAACTTTTTACCAAAAATATTTTAATTTCATTGATTTTATTAAAAATTCATTTTTACTTCATTTTTTAAAGTAAAAATGCATTTTCACAATTTCAAAATTTAATGTAATTTTTTACTTTAAATCATAATTAAAATTTTTATTTTTATATATAAATTTGTATTTTGATAATATAAATAAATTTATTTTATTTATATTTATATCTTATTTTGTTATTTGTGGTCTTTTGGGTATATGAAAATACCTCTAAGGCTTACAACCTTATTTTAGAAAAAGAATTACAGTGTGACTGTAGCATTTTTTTGATAGGTTCCATCAATTACTTTTTGAAACAAGAAATTTAAAACAGTATTTATGGGTTTATAGGTGTCTAGGCTGTAGGTCCAAGGAACCATTTCTATTTTGAGAATTTATACACATGGGCCCCAGGTCCAGGTGTTGTTAATGGCTCTAGCTGACTCTATTTATATGAAGAGCTTAGCATCATGACAAAATATTTTTGAAAAAGAAATGACATATAGAGGCTCTCAAATTCAAAAATAAAATAAAACATAGTCCTTTTGGGAAATAAATACATGTAGAACACAAGTGGATGGGTGTTATGTAATGTGGTGTTTATAAATGGCGAAATCACACTTTTTGTCACAGGTTAATTGTAATAGTGAAAGAATAAAACCTGAAATTCTTTTCTGAGCTTCCAAAAAGGAAAAGCTAAGTGCTTGGAATTGGGCTTGTAGTCAGTATTTATGATTGCTATGAATTGATTGCTTGCGCTGTAAATTTAGAATTTTTCAGCTCAATCAATATGCTCAGAAATGTGAGCTGTAAGTCAGTATACTCTAGTGAGTAGTAATAAGGATGACCAAAGCCTTCATTTTTATTAATATTTTTTACTTTTCCTTCCCAATTTTTCCTTTGACACTATTTCTTATTTAGAAACTATGCAACTGGACTCTCAACTAATTATACTAATTTTAGCCTCAAAGTGCTGATTTAACAATAATACGGTTTTTGCGTGAAAATGTGCATGCCCCTAAAGCTTCTCGTCCACCTGACATGGGAAACAACTCTGATATTGCTTTTGGGGAGCTCAGACTAAAGATATAAAGCTATACTTACTGTTGTAAATTGCAGTCTTGTGTGAATTTACCAAAAAAAATTTAAAAGTAAAGTGTTCAAGGGAGTTTGATCCATGCTACCCCAAACCTGAGTGTATATTTTTTCAAGAAACCTGTTTGTTCAACTTCTAGGCCTGTCTCCTGAAAGACGTTGATTTGAAAAAATCTAGCGCAGAATTCCAGCCTTGATGATGAAGTGGACGATGTAGGATTTAGTCTTGAAACGTTTTCCATCGATTCTTGAGGAATATTCCAAAATCGACTGAGATCCTCTAAAAAGAAGAGTCTTGCCAGTTTTGCCTCGACCAGAACTCCATAATAAAAAATTAATACATGATTTCTAGTAAATTTTGGCCAAGCTGCCATGTCAGTATTGTTTCGTGTGGTGCTCTGTACAGATGGAGCACCGACGCACACCTTGCGCAGAAAATAAATATCCGTTTTGTTTTCTAATCAATCTCCAAAACGCGTAAAAGAGCCACTTGGGACCTGGGTTTCTTGATCGCTGAAACCTTTGTCTCGAATTGTGTATCAAACTAGAAGGGAAGTTAGGACAATGGATGCCAATTGTTCTCAAACACGTTCTTAAAGATGATCCTTCTTCCCTCTCCATCCGCTCTCAGCCTGGACGTCGTCTCCCCCCTTCTGAACCTTTTTCAAGTTGGTAAGTGAAAATGATTTGTCTCAAGCTATCCTGGTCGAACATGCGCAAACTTATGAAAAAAACACTTGATTTAAGTAGTAAAACATGTTCATGCCCAAACATTGTGCCATCCAATTTGTCCTATCCAGTCTTTCATTCGTAGTTTTAGCTGTAGAGCCCTCCTCTTCTCCAACCCCCCTTGGACAACAAAATCAAGGTAGGAATATGCTGACCACTTTGTATCACCTAGGGCGCTTCATTGAAGGTTTTTTTTTCTCAAAAAATAAAAATAGCACAACTAGTCCTAGCAGATTGTGCGTTACCTCACAAGTTAAATTCTCAGCTATGGCAAGAGCTACACTTAGATGAATACCTTAAAGCCTACCCCAATGGCCAACACGTTTCAGTTCAGGTTTGAAAAGTTTCTAGTTTTGGTTTTTTCGCCACGGTTTGCCTCTAGCCCGGGAGGCCTGAAATAACAGATCTTTTCGAACTATCTTCTCTCTACAATTTTCAGGAGTTTGCAAAACAAAACGGGGCACAAAGCTTTCTTTGTGGAATCGGGGAATTCTGCAATGTGGGCGAGGTATGAAAAAATTAGCTATCCAAACTTGATCAACCGATGTGCAAGGACGCAAGAATTTTATTCATTCTTTTTTCTTTAAAATCAAAGCTCTGTTACCCTGTTAGAGGCTTAGCATGGTACACACTATTCGCAGTACAGGAGTTCAACTTGTTCATGAATGCAATGTATAAAGCGGTCGGCAGAACCATGGAGTTGGTTCGCTGTGAGTCTCTTATACGTTGAGCTCGAGAATAATGAAAGACCCATAGCTAATGTCATTTTCTCGTACAAGTTACGACAGCCTCATTGTTGATGGACCTGTAAGGAAACCTTTTAACAACTCGGCTTTTGTTCAACACAAGAAATCTAAGGGCCTTATTAAATCTTTTTCATCAGAATACAGCCTCCAGATTCAAAGGAAAAATATGCATTCTGGCTTGATACAGCGAAATTTCTGACGGCGATAACGGTGTCATTGTCTTTTGGTTTATTTATTAGTATGGGCGTGTTTGCTGCGGATTCAGCATGGTTGACAGTCTCAGCACTTTCAGCATATCTCGGAACAGGCAGTGCTGCAGTTCTGGGTGGACTGACAATCACTTCATTGGTTGAGAAATCTAAACGGACCGAACCTGTCTCTGCTTTTGACTATGTTTGCTTTTATTCCTTTGCTCCGTCGGCCAAGCCGTTTTTGCCTATCAACGCTGACGTCTTTTCTCCTATTTTCGAAGTGGTCCCAATTTGCGTTCTACTTGAGTCAATGTGAAGAATCTATGCACCAAGGAATTGCTAGTACCCTCAAAAAAACCTTGGAGTCTGGTATCTCCAACACCGGTCCCGGCTCTTTGACTTCCCTATTGGCTCAAGGTGTTTTTATTGAACCACGCTCTATCATCAGTCTACCAGAGATTGAAGCACTTTTGAAAGAAGTCACGCAAGTTCGCGGCCTAGTCATTCTTCTTAGGTCCATGGTCAGTAAAAACACCTCGGCACTCTTTTTAAACCAAGAAGCTCATTTCTGTTAAATTTTACCAGAATGCATTTGTGACTCGAGGAGAAGTAAGTGGGACGTGCAGCGAACACAAACTTGATATGACAGCCTACTCATCTAACTTTCCCTTTCTCTTCCAGGAGCCATGCAAAGGACGCGGCTTAAATGGAGCAAGGGAGGAAGACAACCATTTATCGTTTTGCGGCCCTGATAATATGTTAGTCTCTTGCAGTAGCCGTCATCTGAAGAAATAATTTTGGTGCTCAGTCGTGTACTATTGCTAGAATGATGAATATTAACTTTGCGCACGGGGACAAGCTCGAAACCAAGATTTATAACGCCAAGTCGATCGCATTCAAGTATAGCATAACAACTGAATATCTCACCACTAACGCTTGGGAATGTCAGCAAAAACACGGCTTAGAATATGATCCTTACAAATATTCGTCAGTCTTTTTTGGATGCTAAAATACTGCCATGACATGGCCTTTCACTGAAAAAACGAAACTTATCCACAGGGCTTTGCCGATGAGCACTAGCGCTGAGTGCTTGGTAAACCTTCCTGTTTGTGATTGCACAAGAGCTGGTACGTTCATAGTTTTTTCTTAGACTATTTCATGTCTCTCAAAGTAAAAGTGATACGATTAAACCAAACCCCTCTTTGTTATTACTTAGACATCAAGGCTGAAATAAAGCGAACCAACGTTGTCAAAGCATGTCGGGAAGTCGGAAAATTGCAGATATAGCCAAAAAAGAGCAAGATTTAAAGAGGACAGATTTGATCTTAACTGAAAGAAAAGCTATATATTTTGAATTGTATAACGAACTTTGTTATTATTCGCGCCTGCCAAAGAAGAAAACTTCAAAATTGTTGAAATAATCTTTTTGTTCAAAGAATTGATAATAAAATAAATGACTGCACAACTTGTCACACTTTGCGTTAGGAAGAACCCAGTTTTTACCCAAAAAGCACAACCTAATGCACCATTTACAAACTTGCACATGAGCATTTGCAACTTTCCATGGTTCCTTAAGATTAATAGGATGAGGATCTTTATTTGAATGAAAACACCTGAGAACCGAATTTCATTTCTATTTTTTGTACCTCTATTGATTTTTTATAGCAATAGAAGGGTTACTAATTGAAAATTGCTTGAATTTGTTTGACCACGATTAAAATTCTAATTTTCTTACAATTTGGTAGGATTCTCAAGTACAGTAGTATAACCGTCCCTCATGAAAAGCCCAGCTGAACCTTTTGATGGGAATAAAAAGTTGAAAACAGACTTAAAATCCTTTCAACCTTTATGGTGATTGTCTAAACACCATGACTGTTAGCGTGGGAAGTTTTATTTAAATAATCTCAGCTGAATTCCAGGTAATTCAAAATACAAGCAAAAAAAAAAATCTACCTCCAACTTCGGATGAGAAAAAGTTGAATAATGGTTTGAAAGCTTTTTTTAAACTGAAGATTTTTCTAATACCAAGATAAATAAAAAATTCAAAGGTTTATGAATTTAAGTTCAATCAAATTTAATTTAATTTGGAATTTAATATTTTTCAAATACATACCTTTTTGAGTTCAAATTATATAGAAAAAATATATATCTCATATTTCATCTCAATTAGTTTGAATTAATATTAGTATAATTTTGAAATTTTTGATTAATTTTATTTATTTATTTTTATTTTAAAAAAAGGATTGTTTTTTTTAATATACTTGTTTTTTTTTGTAAACCATAATGGAAAGAAACTAACAATACTTCAAATTTGATTTTTTTTTAAATTTTTAAATATTAAAAAAAGTACATTAATAATGGGATTTATGGAATTAAAAAAATGTAATAGAATTTATAGATTGGAAAAATTGGTTGAAGGAAGTCAAAGATGATCCATTTTATCCTTAAATTTGGTAATTCTACTTTTGAGCTATTTGGAAGGCTTGGGTAATAGAGGCTAAGAGGCTCTGATCTATTCATAAATATTCTATTATTTTATTTTTAAAATTGGCTTATTGGATTTACTTAACTATATAAAGATATTCAGATTAAATTTTTGAAGTTTACCTTTATTTTATATTCACATAATAAAGTATTCCATTGTGTAAGCAAAAAAGCAATTTGCCATACCGGGGGATTTTTTTTCATATTACAGTAAAGATTCAAGTCAAAAGAAGGTTGATATTTTAAATGTGTGGCCAATATTTTTTGATATGAGATCATAATTAGAAAGTAATTTTTTTTGAAATATTTTATTCTTTTAAAACTAATTTCAAAAAAAGAAGTTTTTAAATTGATCAAAAACAGTTATTTCTTGGATATTTGAAAGCAAAAACGTTTTTTTTCTCTAACAGAGTTAGCTTATTGTGAGCCTTGAGTTATATTTTAAATACCCAAATAGGCCACAAATAAGCCTAACTAAAATTTTGGATATTCAAAAACCATAAGCTATATTCATATTCAAAATTTATCATTTTTCTTGAAGGAAAAGATGGATGTTTATTTAAGTGAGTAAATCCATGAATTGAAGACTAAATTTGGATTCTACACAAGAATTAACCCAGGGTAACTCAAGGTGTGTAAGCGTAAATTAAATCTATGAGGTGTTTATATGGAAACTTTGTCAACACCCCATCATCAATACCACATTAAATATTTGTGTATTTTTTTCTGCATTTTCACACCAAAATAATGGGATTCTGCAGGTTCCCATGTTACATACATAATTACAAAACTTTCTATACCTGAGAGCAGGTTTTGTATTTGGAAAGTGGCTTGGAGTCATTTTTGAAACCAGAATATCAATATTTGTTTCTATTTCAACATTTTCCAAACCACTGAAAGAGTACAGAATTTTTATGATGTTTTCTTTTTCTCTATGTATCAAGAAATTATTTTCTATTTGATTTTTATTGTAATGAAGAATTGAAATTCAAAACTCATTCCCATTCAATTCATTATTCTATTGAAAATTTGTTTTTTTTTTTAAAAAATTCATGGCTTACAGCTATATTTGAGTTTGAAAATTCATTTTCCCCTTTTCAAGTCCCCCAAAGCAGAAACAGTCTTTCCAACTGAATGAAAGGTACAATTTACTTCATCATTATTGTGAGCCTTTGAGATATGACCACATATCCAAAAAGGTCACAGCAAAATTTCTGTAATAATTATACTTATGATAATTATCTCAAAAATTAGGAAAATACCATAAATAAGTACAAAATCTGAATTAACTCAGAATCTAATGAATAAAAATGTAAAATAAATTACACCATTAGATTCCTCATGGTAAAATACACATATGTCATTTTTATGGAATATCTGAAAAGTCAATAATTACTGAAGTATAAGTAATAATATCTTGAAAAAGGTACAAAACCTCATTTATCTCAGACACCAAACTTGTAAAATGAATTGTACCATTAGGTTCTCTATAAAAATCTACACATAAAGCAATTATAAAGCTAATCCCTAAAGTTAATATTTAAGGAATTAAGCTGAATATATGCACTTTTTTGGTCAATGCATATATTCATGGGTTTTAGCTAATAACTCTCGAAATATACAAGATAGAGAAATAAACCAAAATTAAAGTCACCACGTACGTACTGTAGAAATACAGATATGAGCTTTATTTTAAAAGTTATAAACATGGTTAAAACTTGTAATGGATTATTGAATAAAATCAATAGAGCTGTTGACCACTTTGCTGTGAAAGTGGTCCAAGCTTAAAAACCGTAGACAGTCAGATTCTACTAGTTCATGCGTGAAGAATGACGTAATTTTTATTATAATATTCAAGGTATAACCCCTTGAAATCATGGTTTGAAGTTTAAAATATTGAATCTCAACAGAAAAGATGAATTACAAGAAAAATCATCAAAAATGGATTTTTGATGATGTAATGAAATTCTCTTGGCAGTTTGATAATTAAATGACAAAATATCATAATCTACTCTCAGAATAGCTGTAGCATGTATAACTTAAAAGCTATTAATGATCAAAGTTTAAGCTTAAATTTGAGCATTAATGATCACTCACTGTAATCTTATTTTAAGCTTAACAGTCATATAAGTGATAAAACTGATGAATACCACTAGATTATGATCAATACTAATAGGATCCATGAAGTTTAGACTTCTGCCAAGCCTATGATGTCATCAAACTTAGAGTTATAGTGATAAATCTAAATATGGGTGTAATAATGAGATAAGATGGTTTGATTATGATGTAATCATCACTAAACCTTGAAATATTGATCATTTCTAGTAAAAAAGCATCAGTAAAGGTCTAGAAGAAGCCTTCTGGACTCTATAAGGGAGGTATTTACTATAAATAGAGCTCTTGTTACTCTACTTTCCCCTCAGACGCTTACAAAACACTAAATAATTAAATCAAAAAAGGTGAATTCTTTATTCTTTATATATGAAATTTTATATTATTAAGGACCAAAGATCATCTTTATTATAATCATCAATCTTGACGTGATTACTTAAATTATTTAACTGTTTTGTTAAAATCCTCTTAAAAATCTCAAATCCATGTAAAATTCAGATAATTTGTAATTTCTCTTAATTTTGATTGTAAATACAATTTAAATAAGTTTTGTTTATATTATATGGCGTAAAATAATTCAAAATTATTATATTAAGTGTTAAAAGTAGGTTATTTCTTCTTATTATAATAATTTTCTCTCTATTATTACTTTAATAATTCTTCAATTAATATAAATAGTATTTATATTCATTTATAGCTTTAATATTAGTAAGATTATTGTTATTAATTGTTTTTTATTAATAAAAGAAAATTTCTTATGCTTTTAGTATTTGTAGGTAACAATAAGAAAGTGCTCTTAAATATATTAATTATCTTATATTAATATATTTATTTATTATATTATTATATTTATTTAATAATATAATTATTTTTACGCCATAATTATAATAATTCTTTATCATTAGAATTACTTTTGTCTTATTTATTTTATTTATAAGAACATTAATAGTACAATAAGTAAAATATTAGTAATTTTTACTTATTGTTTCATAGTAAAACCTTACATTTGGGGGCCTGGCTGTGATACTTACTTTAAAAGACCTTCAAAAAAAGATACTGATTGGGTTTATCCAATAATAAATGATAATTATAATCATAAAATTATATAATAATTTTATATTTATTGATTCTAAAAGCTATTGAGGCATTTGGAAAGAAATTCTACTGTCTTATACGTGGTTTTTCACATCCTTAGACGTACAAGAACATTCTTTGATTGACTCTAGTGATTAAAAAAGATATTTATAAATCAAAAATAATTTTATATTATAAATTAATTTCATAAAAGAATCATATTCATTTTTATTTTATTATTTAAGAATAAAAACATAAAAAATAATAAAAACCAATAAAAAAAGTTATTTTTATTCATTTTTATTCATTTCATTTTTTCAAAGATATAAAATCAATTTTTACGTGGAAAATTGCCATATCTTACCAAAAAATAAATCTTCTTATATAAAAGACTTATATTTATTTGTCTTTTTTAGTGTTTGAAGACAATCCAACAGAAAGCAACCAAGCCACTGTTGAAAGATTGGTGGAAGAAACTTTCCCAAGTTCTCCAACACCAACTGTAATTAAGGAAAAGAAAGCTAAGAAATTGGACTTTCCAGGACCCACTATTCAGGACTCTGAAGGTGAGTACCTCATTTATAAATTGCCATAAGAAGAATTCTTGTCCTGAAATCCTCTTATTTCTTATTTCTTAAATCATGACTACCAGAAGAGGCTCCCAATACTCTATCCAATCAGATGGGGCTGGACTCAGAGGTAGAATTGATTCCTCAAAAGGGAAAAGAAAGGGCAATATCCCCAGTGGAACAGAATCCACACAAGGAAGTGCCTTATCCCAAAGGCAAGTCCCAGAAATGCCCATGATATCTGAACCAGAGTTAGAACCAAGTATGAGTAACTCAAACAGGTACAAATCTTATTCAGAGGGCTCAAATAGACATCTACATGAGCCAACACAAACAGTTTTACACAGTGTACAAGGACAAAGATTGGGAAATGTTTCCCCAAATACACCAAGGAGTGATGAACTCCTGGCACATCCTTAAAAAGTTCCTCACAGAGGAGGAGATAGTGGTATACTCCAATGGATGGAATCCACTGTCATCCAAGCCTCAAATCAAAAAGATCAAGGAGTACCACTCCAAAAAGAGGGAGGCAAGCAAGAAAGAATGCCCAGTTGATTCTACCAGCAAGCCTCAAGTCAACCAACCTCCCCAAGAAGGGAAGAAGAAAAAGAAAAAGAATTGGAGGAAACCCTATTCCCCAAGCTACAGGATTCCAAAAATCCAAAAAGATGCCATGGACAATGTCTTCAACATGGCCAGAAATTTGATGGAATTCAAAGACAAGGAGGAGCAAATAATTAGACAACCCCATTTCCCAAAGAAATAACCTTATCTCCTGATGTTGTAAATACTTTAACAGAGCTTAAAGACAGTATTTTACCTCTTGAAGACATTAAAAATAGTTTATTATCTTTGCAAGAAATAAATAATAGCTTATCATCTTTGACAAAAATTGTTTTACAAAATAAAAAAGAAATTGATAAAATTAAATTTATGGTTGAAAATAATAAACCAAAAGTTTTAATTGACAATACTCAAAAACTGATACAAGGAAAACAAGAATTCTATAAATACATAAAAGATATCAAAGATAAACCTTTGAAAATAAATTATGACATGAGTATTGATAATCTTACAGAAAGATTGAACAAATTAAGTATTTCTGTAGAAAAATTTGAAGAAAAGACTTCATCACACCAGAATTTACTTTTAGACCATGTGGAAAAAAGTGATGAAGCAAGAATGCATCTGAGAGATGACATTCAAGATGAAATAAGGCTTATCACTGAAAAAATTGATAAAATTAATGAGGCTAACTCAAATATGCCAAAGTTATCAACTCCATTTTCTCACATAAGAAGCTCTGTTAAGCCAAAAGAGGAATTAACAAATCCATTCATAACAGACCTGAGTCACCAAGACAATAACCAAGTCTTAATGAAGGAAGCACCTCAATTGAAAGAATGGCAAACATTCACAGGAGAAGGTGAATATGACCACATGTCATTTATCAAGAAAATAGACATGCTACAAGAAGATTATGCCAAACCAGATGAATTAATCACTGAAAGATTACACTCATTGTTTGAAAAATCTGCAAAAAGATGGTATTATGGAATAAGACAAACAAATGGCAAAAACACCTGGTCTTGGTGGAAACAAGCTAACAGACCTGAGTCACCAAGACAATAACCAAGTCTTAATTAAGGAAGCACCTCAATTGAAAGAATGACCAAAATTCACAGGAGAAGGTGAATATGACCATATGTCATTTATCAAGACAATAGACATGCTACAAGAAGATTATGACATACCAGATGAATTAATCACTGCAAGATTACACTCATTGTTTGAGAAATCTGCAAAAAGATGGTATTATGGCATAAGAAAAACAAATGGCAAAAACAGCTGGTCTTGGTGGAAACAAGAAATAATCACCAAGTGGGCTAATGATGCCTGGAGGTACAAAATAGAAAATGCATTTGAAAACTCCTTCTTTGACCCAGACAATGATAAACCTTTGACTTGGTTCTTGAAACAAGTTGAAAGATTAAATGCACTGTACCCAGAAATGTCACAAAAAATGGTACACATGAAAATACTCAAGAAATGTGGAGGTGAATCGGAATATGCCCTGAGAAGTAGGTGTATAGAGCCATTCTCCACAGAAGAGTATATCAATGCACTAGAAGACATAGTGACAAGACAAAAATTGGTAGAACATGGAAAAAATTGGACATCAAAAGTCCAAATAAGCCATTTATCAAAAAAGATAAATCAAAAGAAGCTTTCAAGCCCAATACATCCAACAATAATGAGCAAAGAAAATGCCATAAATGTGGAGGTATTGGACACTTAGCCAATAACTGCCTCAAGAAGGCAAAAATCAATGAAATTGTGGAAACAGAAAGCCACAATTACAAAGAAGAGGAATCTGACTCTGAAAAGAGACAGAAGAGTCAGAAACTTCTGAAAGTGATTAAATTAATATAAATAATTCAAAAATTAATAATATTGATATAATTTATGAAGTACTAGATGTTAACACAAACTTACCACAAGTTGGAACATCTGACACAAACCTGAAAAATGTGCAAGATGCCAAACTGTATAGAACAAAACCTGCAAAAGGAATGGGATATACAGCTGGAAAATCAAGTATAATTATTGTCATGGTTAATAACCAAGAGGCAAAAGTGAACTTGGATAAAGGAGCATATTGCACCTGTGTGGGTAAAAGCTATTTAAAAACAATCATTTTGGATTGGCAAGAAAAACTTATACCAATACAAGGTGTCAAATTTAGTAGTGCAAGTGAGAGCATGAAGCCCCTTGGAATAAGTGACTTAAAACTCATTTTTTCTCACCCTTCACAATTTGTCAGAATTAAAGTAGAGTTTGTGGTAATGGAAAATTGTACTAGTAATAATTTTATACTTGGAAATGACTACTTGTCAATTTATGGCATAGATATCTCTAACCAAAAGGATAGATATTTTACCATAGGTGACAATAAAAGACAAAAATTTGGCTTTCTTAATAATAAAAGACAAATAAAAGTTGTCAAGAAAGAAGAAAAAATCCCAGAAATGGATTTTTTCATAACTGAACAGCTAAAAGAGGCAGAATTTAATCATGAATTAACAGTAAAAATGAAAGAAACATTTATTGACCTCTTATTTAAATATAAAAACACCTTTGCAACTGACAAAGAACAACTAGGTGCCATAATTGGACATGAGGTAGACATAATTCTTAATGTAGAAAAACATTATCCACCTCTATTGAGAAGACCAGCTTATCCAGCCAGCCCAAGAGCTAGAGAAGCTTTAGAGGTGCAAATTAAAGAACTAATGTACCTTGGAGTACTAAGGAAAGTAGGACATAATGAACCGGTAGAGGTAACTACACCTATCATTATAACCTGGCATAATGGAAAATCAAGGATGGTAGGAGACTTTAGAGCTCTTAACACCTATACTATCCCTGACAGATATCCAATACCCAAAATCCATGAGACATTAACACAATTATCTCAGGCTAAGCTCATAACACCCATGGATTCTCTAAAGGGTTTTAATAAAAATGTCTTAACAGACAATGCCAAGAAACTACTAAGGATAATAGTCCACTGTGGAATCTTTGAATATCTCAGGATGCCATTTGGTATAAAAAATGCACCATCCCACTACCAGATGATGATGAATACCATATTTCCTGAAGAATTATCAGAAGGTTGGCGTATTATTTATATTAATGATATCATAGTTTTCTCAGAGACTTGGGACAATCATCTATCAAGACTAGAAAGAGTCTTTCAAAAAATAGTCCAAGTAAACATGAAAATCTCTCTGAAAAAGTGTCATTTTTCATACAGTGAACTGAAAGCACTAGACATGTTGTATCTGGACTAAGTTTGGGAATAGACCAAAAAAAATAGCAGCAGTACTATTGAAGCCAATGCCCCAAACAAAGAAAGAAATGCAATAATTTCTAGGATTTGCTGGTTATTACAGACAACATATAAAAGATTTTGCAAGAATTGCTAAGTCATTGTATAAACTCTGTGACCAACAAACAGTCTATGAAATGACTGAAGAAAGAGTCAAATCCTATGAATAATTGAAAAATTTCTTAACAAATGTCCCATTTCTTCTAATTGCAGATTGGAAACTGCCCTTCAAATTATACATTGATGCTTGGGGAGAAGGACTAGGTGCTTCACTACACCAGACAAAAATAATCAATGATAAACCTGTAAGGTGTGGATATGAAACTTTGATTAAAAATCAAGTACTTTTCCTGTCCTCAAAATTTGTATAAGGTAAAATTCAGTTAAAAATAGTAAGAAATATTATTTTTAAGAGAAAACACGCCAATTTTATTGTTTATAACTTTATTAGTATAAAACAATAATATTATAAAAATTTATTGTTTTACCAACAATAAAAATTTATCCAAAAAATACTCTACAAGAGATATTTTAAGGCTACAAAAGAAATTTCTTCAAGAGCAATTTCAATTGGAATTAATTGAGCAAAGAACTGCAAGCGATTAATTAAAGAACAAAGTCTTTAAAAAGAATATTAAAGAGAAAACACGCCCAAAAGTGACCAGAGTGAATTTGGAAACAAAGTGACAAAGTTTACAGTGATGAAAGATGCTTTAATTCACTTTTGGGGTGGTTCAGGGGTAAAAATGATTATAAGAGTTACAAACAATGATTATAATGATTTTTTCACGTGGTTAAAAAGATTAAAATGATTTAAAAGTGGTGGTTGGAATCTTTGATTGATTGGTTTAACAGTTTTAAACTAATTAATAAAAGGAAAAGATTCTAACATGAAGAGAAAAGTGGGGCAAAGAAGACATTCTTTTATAGCCATCAATTCTCTTACTCCAAAAGTAAAATTTACTCTTGTCAGTCGTGAAAAACAGTCTGACAACAGAAAAGCCAATTATGGCATCATTGAACCCTGGTTTAGACCAAAAAGGGCTGGTTTAAGCCATTTTTAGCCAACTTTAGCCATTTTAGACCCTTAAATCAGCCATTACTATAGCAATACCAGGCCTAGAGCCTTCAAAACACGTCAGAATGTGTGTCAGAGGCGTAGAAACCAGTTAAAACTGTTTTTATTATGATTGTTTTATCTTAAGGGTAGTTTTACCTTCTTGGCAACAGCTAAAACTACCCCAGTTGGTATCAAAACCTCATCATCAATTGAGTCCACAGACCCTGTAACTCAATTCCAGGCCAAAAGTGATGAACTTTTGCGTGAATTTTGACATCCCACGCCTGTCAGCAAGGATTTTGGGGGTCTAGCTCCCCCTTAGAGCTGGAGTTCCTTTTCCCCCCCAAATTTAATCTTTCCAATTTATTTTTTCCTTTAATTCCTCATCATGTATTATACTTATAATTTACACATGTAATTCAATTCAATTGTACAGTACAATACAGTAATAATTGACACCTCATATGTAAATCAAAGTTCACTTATGTAATACACGCGCACATTTTGACATTTCAATTGAATTCAATTGAAAATACTTTAATTCCTCATAACTTCTAAACTAAACACAACACCTCAATTTTAACACAAAAATTGATGGTTAACACCACATGTGGTGTGAATTAAATTAAGGTTTTGAGGATTTTCAACTTTTGTATTGAAAATACTAAAAACTTAATTTAAGCTTATTTAGAGTTGAGTTACAAAAATTTCACTCCGAGGTGACCCCACCTGATTTTTTATGAGGAATCCAATGGTGAAATAAAATTTATATGTTTATTTATTGGATAAAAAGTTATAATAAATTTTATTTAACTTTTTTCCAAATTTATTTATTTTTTCACAATTTTGTTAAAATTTCATTTTTACTTAAATTTTTCAAGTATAAATGTAATTTTATATTTACAAAATTTAAAGTAATTTTATTTTTAAATTATAATTAATTTTTTATTTTTAATATAATTTTATATTTATATTTTTTATTTTTATTTTAATAATATAAATAAATTTATTTTATTTATATTAATATGTTATTTTTTATATTTGTGGTCTTTTGGGTATATGAAATTACCTCTAAGGCTCACATTCCCTCCCCCTAAAAAAGAATATTACTTTGTAATATTGGTGTTTCTAGTGTGTCTGAATCTCCTCAGGAGTTTGGTGGCTTCTGGTATATCTTTCTCTTCTAACCATTCATCTTCACAAGTTGGGTCACTGTACCTAACAAGGTATTCCCTTACTTTCTTGGTTCTTAATTTCCTTTCTTTAAGAACTTTGGTTATTTTCTTAGTACCAGATGTCTCAATAGGAGGTATAACTTGGGGAATCTTATTCCTCATGGGAAATTTCTCAGCATCATTAGATTTGTATGGCTTTATCAAGCTTACTGGAAATGTAGGGTGCTTATTGCTAAGTTCTTCAGATAACTCTACTTCAACAGCATTTTCTCCATGGAGGGCCTTAATCACAAAAGGTCCTGCAAAGGAGTCTTTTAACTTTTTACATCCTTTGATGTTATTGAAGTTAGTGGTGGATACAAGAAGTAGGTCTCCCACTTTGAAATCTGGAGTTGAATGAGATTTATCCCATTTGTCTATAGCATATGCAAAAGAGTCCTCCATGCACCTTACTGCATGCTTTCTAGCTTTTTCTAGCATTCCTTTGAAGCTAGCAGCTGTGGGATGTATTTCAATTAAGTCTTTCCTCAAGGAGTCTTGGGGTAACTTGGGGTTCCATCCTTTTTCTAGAACAGCAGGAGTCTGATTGGTACTAGCATGGATTGATGTTTTATATGCTAATTCCAGTGCTGGTAACAGAGTACACCAATCATGGGTAAATCCATCACAATCTTTGAATTCAAGGCCATATGCACAAAATCTTCTCACCATGTCCTCTAAGGTTTGGATCATTCTTTCAGCCAGGCCATCAGTTTGTGGGTGGTAGGCTGTAGAGAAAGACAGTTTAGTGCCAAATAATTGGTGAAGATTTGTCCATAGTGCTGAAGTGAATTTGGGATCTCTATCACTCATGATATTTGTAAATATCCCAGTCCATGATACTACTCTATTCCATATCAGAAGAGCTGTATCCATGGCTGTATCATCTTTGTGACATGGTAAAAAGATTGGAGTTTTACTGAATCTGTCCACAATTACTAGGCAAGCATTATAGCTCCTGTCACCTCCTGGTGGTAGGCCAGTTACCCAATCCATATGGATAATTTCCCAAGGTCTGTTTGGTTCTTGGATTTTCATCATATTTCCAAGTCTTTTGCCAGTGGATTTATTTGCCTTTTGGCATCTGTCACAGGTTTTGCAATACTCTGCAACATCTTTTTGCCACATTGGCCACCATATGCAGGTCTTCACTTTCTCTCTTGTTCTGTCTTCAGAAAGATGTCCTGAAAAGGGACTATCATGGCATTCTTTCAGTACAAGATTGATTAATGACCTGTCTACAACTGTCATGACACATGTGTGCTTGGTTCTGTGGTAAATTATACCATCCAGTAGGTGAAATCTTCCTTCATTATAAGATTTTCTCCATACTTCATCCAAGGTATGTATTAGAGAGTTGTCTTTACAGTCTTTGTTAAGTAATTGGCATAAGATGCTACAATTCTTATCTTGAGTGTAACTATTTCTGACTTCTTCAAAGAAGGTGGTGTTCAAGTCTGTAACACTTATTCCTTCTATTGGAATTTGTGGTGAAGCTTCTTCTGGAACATAAGCAGGATTATCAATGTTATTTGGTAATGGCCATCTGCTTAGTCCATCTGCATTCTTATGAATATTTCCATCCTTATGAACAATAGTCATATTGCCTCTGTATTCTTGTATGGCTATTTGCCATCTGAGCATGTGTCTGTTAGGTGTTTTCATGTTTAAAAGTGATTTCACAGCTGTACAATCTGTTATTACTTCAAAAACACATCCCTCTAAGAAATAGTTCAATTTCTCCAAGGCCCAGACAAGGCATAGACATTCCATTTGACTTGCTCCATATCTGGCTTCAGTTGGTTTGATTTGTCTGGATATGAAACATATTGGTCCTTCTACAGGTTTGTCATTTATGATCTGAACTGGGTGAAGTGCAGCACCTAGTCCATCCCCTGATGCATCAATATACAGTTTGAAAGGTAATTTAAAGTCTGGCATCAGTAAGAGTGGAGCAGTGGTCAATGCTTCTCGTAGAGATTCAAAAGCTTTGACTCTGTCAACAGTCATCTCAAATACTGTGTCTTTGTCACACAACTTATAAAGTGGTCTTGCTATGGATGCAAAGTCTTTAATGTGTTGCCTGTAATATCCTGCAAAACCCAAGAATGACTGAATTTCCTTCTTATTCTGAGGCATGGGTTTTAACAATACTGCTGCAACTTTGTTTTTATCAATTCCAAGGGACAAACCAGATACAACATGTCCTAGTGCCTTAAGTTCTTTAAATCCAAAATGACATTTCTTCAAGGAGATTTTCATGTTTACTGATTGGATTTTTGTCAAAACTCTTGATAATCTGTACATGTGCTCCTCCCAAGTCTTTGAACAGATAATAATGTCATCAATGTAAATGATTAACCATCCCTCTGAGAGTTCTTCAGGGAAGATTTCATTCATCATTCTTTGGAAGTGTGAAGGTGCATTTTTGATACCAAAGGGCATCCTTAAGTATTCATACACTCCACAATGAACAATAATTCTCAAGTATTTTCTTGCTCTTGGTGTTACTACATTTTGATGGAATCCTTTAAGGGCATCCATAGTGGTTATATACACTGCTTGAGATATTTGAGTAAGGGCAATTTGGATTTTTGGTATTGGGTATCTGTCTGGAACAGTGTAAGTGTTCAGAGCTCTAAAGTCCCCAACCATTCTGGATTTTCCATTATGCCACGCCACTATGACTGGTGTAGTTATTTCTACTTCCTCATTGTGGCCTACTTTTCTTATTACACCAAGGTCTAGAAGTTCTTTGATATGAATTTCTAGAGCTTCTCTTGATTTTGGACTTGCTGGATAAGCAGGTCTTCTTAAGAGTGGTGGATAAGGTCTCTCAATGTTAAGAATGATGTCAAGTTCATGACCAATAATTGCTCCCAGGGGTTCTTTGTCTGTAGCAAATGCTCCTCTGTGGTCATACAAAAGGGAAGAAAGTTCATTTTCTTGCTTATTAGTCAGATGAAGGCTTATTTCAGCCTCATTTAACTGTTCAGACTTGAATTTCTCTAACTCTAAGTTGACTGGTGATACTTTGTTTACTGTAATTTGTCTTTTAAAGGGTAAAAAGGCAAATTTCTGGCGCTTATTGTCTCCAATTGTAAAGTATCTGTCTTTGTTATTATGTAAATCTATCCCATACATGATTAAATAGTCATTTCCCAATATAAAATGGGTACTAGAGCAATTTTCCATAACAACAAATTCAACTGTGATCCTTAAATTCCCATTTATGTGTGGGAATATGACATTGGTCTCAAAGATTCCTAATGCTTTCATTGGGTTACTTGCACTGTTGAATTTTATACCATCAATTGGTAACAATTGGTCTTCAAAATTTGGTACACAAGTCTTAAGAAAAGATTTTCCAACACAAGAGCAGAAGGCTCCTGGGTCAAGCAAAAGTTTGGTGGGTTTGTTGTCAATCACCACTTCTGTTATACAGGAGTTACCAGCTGTATAACCTTTTCCTCTGTTTGGTTTTGTCTTCATAAGTTGTGCATCTTGAACTTTTGATAAATCAACTTGACCATTGCTCAATTGTGGTAAGTGGGAATAAGATTCCATGATGTCAAAAGTGGCATTGATATTTTCTATATCTTTTGAAGATTCAGAGAATATGGATGACTTATCATCTGAATTGTCTTCAATTATGTCTTCTTTTTCAACATCTGGTTCTTTTTCAATGTCAATTTCATTGATTTTCCCCCTTTTTGGACATGTATTGGCTAAATGGGTGGTGCTTTGGCAAATATGGCATTTTGACTGTATCTGCAGATTTATATTTAATATTACTAGAATTTTCTTTGGGGTTTTTGTCCACAGAATCTTTCCAAGGTGTATTAAACCTTGTTTTGAGATTCACCCTACTAGAACCAATTTTGGTTCTGGTGGTTACTTCTTCTAGTATATTGATAATATCTTCTGCTGAAGATTGTTCAGTAGTCCTGCTTTTGACAGCATGCTCTAAGTCACCTCCACATTGTCTCAGAATTTTTCTATGGATCATAAATTCTGACATGTCAGGATATAATGCTGTTAATCTGTCCTTTTGTTGGCAAAACCATGGTAAAGCTCTGTCTTTATCAGCATTAAATTTGGCAGATTCAAAGGCTGTTTCAACTTTAAACCTCCAAGCATCATTTGCCCATTTGTTGATGATTTGGGTTTTCCACCAAGTCCAACTCTGGTGTCCATGTGCTTGTCTTATTTTGATGTACCATCTGTGAGCTGATCTGGTAAACAAGGTGTTAAACCTGGCTGTTACCAATCTGTCTGGTAATTCAAAATCTTCTTTGATCATGTCAATACCTCTAATGAATTCCATATGGTCATACTCTCCTTCACCACTGAAGTGAGGCCATTCTTTAAGTTTTGGAACTTCTTTCAAGAGTGCTTGGCCCATTGATGGTTCCAAGTTATGAAAAGAAGTGGATAATTCATTTTTTAATTGTGAATTATCAGGATCCAATACTTGTGGATTTGAAATTCTTGTGCCCTCATTTTGATTTAGAGGTGTAGACATTCTTGGTAAGGTGTTCAGTAATTGTTCAATGTCATTCATTTTACTGTTGCTACACCTTTGGGAATTTCTGTATTCATGTTGGAAGCTTTGTATTAAATTTATTACTTCAATTTTATACATGTCTTCTTTATGTGTAAGTTCTTGCCATAACTCTGTCTGTCTTGTATTATCAGCAGTGACTTGATTCAATTTCATTGATAATTTTGATACTTCTTCTTGTGAAGCATCAAAACACTTTTTCAAGGCAATGGTATATGTCTTTACTTCAGTAAATGAATTTGAAATGTCATCAAGGACTTTCTTGTTATCTGTCTTGATAATATTTATGGCTTGTTTAATTCTTGTTTCAATTATGTCATCAATATTGAATTTAGAATATTTATCTGTTAATTCTTTAATAATGGCAGATTGTTCATTTATTTTATTGTTAGAAGAATTATCATTATTGGAATTTTTAATTGTTCTCAAAACTTTTTCAAAACACATAAGTGTTTCATTAATTTGGCACAGACTCAGGTTGTTTGTTTTAATGTTGTTACAAATGGTGTCATTTTTATCAGAAAGATGTTTTTTCACGTCATTTATAGCATTATACAACTCTGGGATGGAATCAAATATGCCAGAAATCATTTCTGGAACCTTAATCTGGCTTCCTCCTTCTTCTGTAATTCCATCATGGTTCTGGCCATCTGAAATACATTTTCCATGGCATCCTGCTGAATCTTTGGGATTCTGTAGCCCTGGCTGTAAGGTTTTGGGGCTGGTGCCTTCCCTTTGCCCTTGTTTGGAGTTTGTGGCTGCTTTTTCACGTTGGAATTGCTGCTGCTGGCCACTGGGGCTGTTTTTGGCACTGGTTTGGCTGGTGGAGGGTTGTTTTTCCTCCATTCTAGTGTCAAAAGCATCATGTTTTTCTTCTCCATCAATGGATGCCATCCATTGAGCAATTTGCAAGTGTTGGGATGGCCCAAGAATTTTCTTACTGTCAGGTAAGAATTCATGCAATTCTTCCACAGGTCTGCAAGGATCTGGTACTCCTTGAATTGGAGTGCATTGTTGTATGCACTGTGGCTGGCTTTGTATATGTCCACAGAGGCTTGTTGTGGCGGTGTCAGCTCTTTTTGAAGGTAAAATGGTATTATCAGCTTCAGAATGACCCATTTTAGTTGTTTGGAAGTCATCAACTGACCCTTTTCCTTCTGTACCTGGTTGGCCTCTGCCATAATCACGTCTATTACCTTTTTGGGAGCTGCTTGAGGGGTTGTAGCTGGCTCCTGACCTGGTTGAAGGCATAATTATGGTTAAAAAAGGCTTAAAATAGTATTTTTACGTCAAAAACTTACTATTGGCCAAATTCTTAGCCTTCTGAAGAGTATTACTTATGTCCAAGTTAATTAATTCAGAAGATATTGGTTCAGGCTGGTTATTTTGAGTCACAATAACAGTGCTATTATGATCAGAATTAACAGTACTGGCAGGGATAATGCTGGTTACTGTTGAGGCTGTTTCAATGTTTTCTTGTCTTACCACGTTGTCAGACACTAAAATTAATGAAAAAAGCCAATTAATTAAGTAAAGAAAGGATATTTCAAAAAAAGAAATAAAAATTTAAGCCTCACTTATAATATGAAAAAAATTATTTTTTATGGGTTTTTTTTGAATTATAAGTATTTTTTATATGTTTTTAAATTTTTCAATATAAGAAAAAAGATTTAAAAAGAGTAAAAAAAATATGTCACAGGTAAAATATCACGGCTGGGCCCCCAAATGTAAGGTGTGGATATGAAACTTTGATTAAAAATCAAGTACTTTTCCTGTCCTCAAAATTTGTATAAGGTAAAATTCAGTTAAAAATAGTAAGAAATATTATTTTTAAGAGAAAACACGCCAATTTTATTGTTTATAACTTTATTAGTATAAAACAATAATATTATAAAAATTTATTGTTTTACCAACAATAAAAATTTATCCAAAAAATACTCTACAAGAGATATTTTAAGGCTACAAAAGAAATTTCTTCAAGAGCAATTTCAATTGGAATTAATTGAGCAAAGAACTGCAAGCAATTAATTAAAGAACAAAGTCTTTAAAAAGAATATTAAAGAGAAAACACGCCCAAAAGTGACCAGAGTGAATTTGGAAACAAAGTGACAAAGTTTACAGTGATGAAAGATGCTTTAATTCACTTTTGGGGTGGTTCAGGGGTAAAAATGATTATAAGAGTTACAAACAATGATTATAATGATTTTTTCACGTGGTTAAAAAGATTAAAATGATTTAAAAGTGGTGGTTGGAATCTTTGATTGATTGGTTTAACAGTTTTAAACTAATTAATAAAAGGAAAAGATTCTAACATGAAGAGAAAAGTGGGGCAAAGAAGACATTCTTTTATAGCCATCAATTCTCTTACTCCAAAAGTAAAATTTACTCTTGTCAGTCGTGAAAAACAGTCTGACAACAGAAAAGCCAATTATGGCATCATTGAACCCTGGTTTAGACCAAAAAGGGCTGGTTTAAGCCATTTTTAGCCAACTTTAGCCATTTTAGACCCTTAAATCAGCCATTACTATAGCAATACCAGGCCTAGAGCCTTCAAAACACGTCAGAATGTGTGTCAGAGGCGTAGAAACCAGTTAAAACTGTTTTTATTATGATTGTTTTATCTTAAGGGTAGTTTTACCTTCTTGGCAACAGCTAAAACTACCCCAGTTGGTATCAAAACCTCATCATCAATTGAGTCCACAGACCCTGTAACTCAATTCCAGGCCAAAAGTGATGAACTTTTGCGTGAATTTTGACATCCCACGCCTGTCAGCAAGGATTTTGGGGGTCTAGCTCCCCCTTAGAGCTGGAGTTCCTTTTCCCCCCCAAATTTAATCTTTCCAATTTATTTTTTCCTTTAATTCCTCATCATGTATTATACTTATAATTTACACATGTAATTCAATTCAATTGTACAGTACAATACAGTAATAATTGACACCTCATATGTAAATCAAAGTTCACTTATGTAATACACGCGCACATTTTGACATTTCAATTGAATTCAATTGAAAATACTTTAATTCCTCATAACTTCTAAACTAAACACAACACCTCAATTTTAACACAAAAATTGATGGTTAACACCACATGTGGTGTGAATTAAATTAAGGTTTTGAGGATTTTCAACTTTTGTATTGAAAATACTAAAAACTTAATTTAAGCTTATTTAGAGTTGAGTTACAAAAATTTCACTCAGAGGTGACCCCACCTGATTTTTTATGAGGAATCCAATGGTGAAATAAAATTTATATGTTTATTTATTGGATAAAAAGTTATAATAAATTTTATTTAACTTTTTTCCAAATTTATTTATTTTTTCACAATTTTGTTAAAATTTCATTTTTACTTAAATTTTTCAAGTATAAATGTAATTTTATATTTACAAAATTTAAAGTAATTTTATTTTTAAATTATAATTAATTTTTTATTTTTAATATAATTTTATATTTATATTTTTTATTTTTATTTTAATAATATAAATAAATTTATTTTATTTATATTAATATGTTATTTTTTATATTTGTGGTCTTTTGGGTATATGAAATTACCTCTAAGGCTCACAAAACCAGTGGAAGGACCAATTTGTTTTATTTCAAGACAGATAAAGCCAACAGAGGCAAGATATGGAGCAAGCCAAATGGAATACCTATGCTTAGTGTGGGCTTTAGAGAAATTCCACTATTACTTGGATGGAACAGTATTTGATGTGATTACAGACTGTAATTCTGTAAAATCTCTATTAAATACAAAAACTCCAAATAGACATATGCTGAGATGGCAAATTGCTATCCAATAATATAGAAGAAATATGACTATGGTTCATAAATCGGGGAATATTCATCAAAATGCAGATGGTCTTAGCAGATGGGCTCTAGCAAATACTCCAAAAATTCCAGCATGGATACCACAGGAGGAACACCATATAGAAGGGATATGTGTCACAGACATTGGCACAGAATTCTTTAACCAAGTTAAAGAAAGCTATAAGATAGACAAGAATTGCCATATCTTAAGCCAACTTCTAATGAAAGACTGTAAAGACCAATCACTTTCATCAAAATTAGATGAAATATGGAAAAAGGCATATGATGAAGGGAGATTCCACCTCCTTGATGGAATCCTCTATCATAGAACAAAACACACATGTGTTATGGCCTTAACAGATAGAACTCTAATAAACACTATTTTACATGAGTGTCATGATAGTGTTTCAGCTGGACATCTCTCAGAAGATAGAACACTAGAGAGGGTGAAAACCTGCTCTTGGGGGCCAAATTGGAAGAAAGATGTTTCAGAATACTGCCAAACCTGTGACAGATGTTGAAAAGCCAGCAGAGCCACAGGAAAGAAATTTGTAATGATGATCTAAATCCAAGAACCAAAATCCCCCTGAAAAATAGTTCATATGGATTGGGCAACAGCACTACCCCCAGAAGGAGACAGAAGTTATAATGCATGCCTAGTGTTAGTTGACAGGTATAGCAAAACTCCTATGTTACTACAATGTCACAAAGATGACACAGCTATGTACACAGCCATAATGATATGGAATAAAGTCATTAGCCACACAGGCTTATTCCAAAATATCATAAGTGACAGAGACCCAAAGTTCACTTCAGCATTATGGACAAACCTCCATAACTTGTTTGGGAAAAAATTATCATTCTCAACAGCTTACCATCCACAAGCTGATGGTTTAGCAGAAAAAATGATACAAACCTTGGAGGAAATGATCAGAAGATTCTGTGCCTATGGACTGGAATTTAAATATTATGATGGTTTTACCCATGATTGGTGTACATTGATACCAGCTCTTGAGCTAGCATATAGAACATCAATCCATTCTTCTACTGGAAAAACACCAGCAATGCTAGAAAAAGGTTTGAATCCAAGACTTCCTTATGATACCCTCAAAAAGGACTTGGTGGATACACATACAACAGAAATCAGTTTTAAAATAATGCTTGACAAAGCAAGACACCATGCAAACAGATGTATGCAATATTATTTCAAATATGCAAAAGAACAATGGGATAAAAGTCATAAACCACCTGACTTCAAAATAGGAGACCTGGTCCTAGTATCAACTTTTGATTTCAATAATATAAGAGGACCAAAGAAATTGAAAAATTCCTTTTCAGGACCATTCATGATAAAAGCACTACATGGACCTAATGCTGTGCAATTCGAGCTCACAGATGAGCTAATGAATAAACACCCAGCTTTCCCTGTAAGTCTGATAAAACCTTACAGCTCAAGTGACAAGGAATTATTTCCACTAAGAAATAAACCCTTTGGAAGAAGGAGATGAAAAGAGAATTGTGAAAGTCCTTAAAGAAAGAAGGACAAGAAATAAAAAAGAAAGATGATACCTTGTAAGATATAGAAATCCAACTCAAGAAGATAAATGGCTACTTGAGAAGGATAAAAAAAATGCTGGTTAACTATTAAGAAGGTTCAGAAATGAAAGAAAACCTGGAGAATAGAAAGGTCAAGCATTATTGAGCTTCAAGACTAGCAAAGTCTATTGAAGAGGTAGGACAGTGGATGATACCCTAATCAACTATATCAGATTTTTGTAAAGTCTTTTTTGGTGGTAGGAAATGTGAGCCTTTGAGATATGACCACATATCCAAAAAGGTCACAGAAAAATTTCTGTAATAATTATACTTATGATAATTATCTCAAAGATTAGTAAAATACCATAAATAAGTACAAAATTTGAATTAACTCGGAAGCTAATGAATAAAAATTTGAAATAAATTAAATTATTAGATTCCTCATGGTAAAATACACATATGTCATTTTTATGGAATATCTGAAAAGTCAATAATTACTGAAGTATAAGTAATAATATATTAAAAAAGGTACAGAACCTCATTTATCTCAGAAACCAATTGAAAAACATGTAAAATGAACTGTACCATTGAATGTTCCATAAAATTCTACAAATAAAACAGTTATAAAGCTAATCTCTAAAGTTAATACTTAAGGAATTAAGCTGAATATATGTGTAAGGTTTGTCTATGAAACTCTTGATAATAGTAGCAATATCAAGAGTACTATGACTGTCCTCAGTAGAAAAATATAATATAATAAAATATTATAACCACAAATTTAAATATAATTATTAAAAATAATTATATATAAAAAAATAAATTTAATTATTATTATAATAATATAATAATAAAAAAATAATAATTATAATAAATTATAATTATTCTATTATTGTTATAGTCACTGACAGTTATAACAATAAGAAGTGTAAAGCTCTTAATGAGACAATTACACGTGGAAAATATGAATATTAACCACTTATAAATAATATAAATATTATTTAAAAAAAAAAAATTAAACACACACTGTGCAGAAATAATTCTTTTAGAATAAAAATTCTATATAAAAAAACTAATACTAGATAAAAAAAATATAGAATTCTAGAGAAAACTTACTTATAAGATTTATTTAATATAATAAGTCAAAATACAACAGTTATAATATTAAATAATAATTATAAGTTAAAAACACGTCAAAAATCAATAAATTTAAAGATAAAACAACTTTTAATAATATAAATTATGATTTAAGAGTTTTAGAGAGGAATTTGTGGATTTTAAAAGATATTTAAAATGATAATTTTATATAATAAAATATATTATTGGTGATTACAACAATAATCTAAATTCTATGACTTCAATTCTTTAATTTCAATAAATAAAGAATAAAAATAACTTAAGAATTACTTTTAATAATAAGATTTTATATTTAATAAAACTTTACCTGTTTAAATTTCTAATATGATTGGATTGATAATGAATGATGGACAAAAACAGTGATGAAAAGACTCTTTTTATGTCTTCAGGGCAGCTCTCATGATTCATAATGAATGTAGAGGGCATGCTCAGGTCAAAACTGAAAAACCATGCTTAAAAATAGAGATCTTAACTTAAGGCAACTTATTTTTACTTCCAATTTAAAGTTACCAGTGTTATTCTTAACTCCAAGTAGCTTTAATCCTCATTTAGTTTAATTATTTTAAGTTTTAATATAAAATAAGTTTATTTATATTAAAGTTCATCACATGAACAACTTAAAATTAGAGTTTCAAGCAGAAATCTTTTAAACTCAATTTTTAATTAATTTTTAAAGAAATCATAATTTTCTTTAAGCTTAATTAAAAGAGTAAATTTCCAGGCTAATTACCCAGGAAATTTATTTATAAAAGATACTTAAAATTTAATTTATATATTGATAATATTAAATTCTAAGTTGTGTGAAATTTTCAAGCAAATCCATTAAGAATTGGATTTTTAATGAATTTTTGAAGTTATTACTATTTTTCCACGTAAAATAGCAATACACACCAAACCTTAAGTTTTGATAAGGTTTTAATGTTTGAGACTTTAAAGTTTTAAGCTTATTTAAGGTTTTTAAGCTTAATTAAGCTCTGACAGTTCTTAAAACCTTGATTTCAAGCCTGCATATTGGGATTTACCCTTTGGCAGCTTGGAATTCCTGTCCAAATTGGGATAAAACCAGTTTAAACCTTAAGGTTGGATCAAAGTCTAATCTTAAAGTTTAAATAAGGTTGAAAATCCTCCAATACAGGTGGACAACCTTAATTGAGTCCTTGCAGATCCAAAAAGTTGGGTACCCCAGCTCTATTTGGTCTTTTTCCTTTGTCCCACCTTTCTGCGTGGATTTTGCCCTTTTATTTATTTAAAGCCATACTATGGCCTTAAACCCTTTTAAATTGAGCTCACGCAGGATTTACATTCTGTATGGCAAATCCTTAGCCAATTCAGTAAATATACACAACACCTCAATTTTAACTAAAATTTTGGTAAAGTTGCATAAACCTTATGTAACTTTAAATTTAAGCTTAATTAAGCTTAAATTTAACAATTTTAAAAAAATGTTAAAAAAGCTACATTAGTACTGTGAGATTCTTAAATCTTCCAATAACACAAGAAATAAGTGTTTTTGGGTATAACACCCTATGGGTGTACCCTAGGTTATTTTTGGTGTAGAATCCAAAAATGACATAATAATTATAACTTTGTTTATCCAAAAAAAAGTTATACTTATTTTTTGTTATTTTTTATTCTAAATTCAACTAAAAAGTCTGTTTAAGACAAAATTAACTGTCTATAAAATCATTTGTGGCCTTATGGGTATGTTATACATACCTCACAGGCTCACATTCCCTACCACCAAAAAAAATTGTACCACAATTTTTCTTTTTAGTATACCCCCAAGTTATTTGGGGGGGGTATAATCCACTGTCCAACCTCTTCACTTATACTTTCAAGTATGTAAAGCACACAATTCAAACTTTTTACTGAGGAATTGGTCTTCTCTCATGTCTGAATCTTCTGAGAAACTTTTGGGAATCAGGTATTTTACTTTCTTCAATCCACTCATCTTCATGTTGTGGATTTCTGTACCTGACTAAGTATTCTCTTTCATTTTTGCCCCTAAGTCTTCTTTCTTTTAAGACTTTCAGTACTTTCTTTTCCTCACTTGGTTCAAGTGGGGGTACCTCTAAGGGTGTTTCATTTCTTAAAGGAAATAATTCCTTATCACTTGAAGTGTAATGCTTCACAAGACTGACAGGAAAAGTTGGATGTTTATTTCCTAACTCTCCTGACAGTTCCACTTGTACTGCATTTGTCCCATGAAGGGCTTTGATAATAAATGGTCCTGCAAAGGAATCTTTCAATTTCTTTGGACCTTTAATATTGTTAAAGTTCAAGGTTGAAACTAGTATTAAGTCCCCTACTTTGAATTCTGGGGTTTTATGACTTTTATCCCATTTCTGTTTAGCATATTCAAAGGCATCATTCATGCTTTGATTTGCATGGTGCCTCACTTTATCAAGCAATAATTTAAAGCTTGAAGCAGTTGGATGAATATCAACTAGATCTTTCTTCAAAGTATCAACTGGAAGTTTGGGGTTCCATCCTTTTTCCAACATTGCAGGAGTCTTGCCTGTGGAAGCATGGATGGAGGTCTTATAGGCTAATTCCAATGCTGGTATAAGAGTACACCAATCATGGGTAAAGCTGTCAGAATCTTTAAACTCCAGGCCATAAGCACAAAATCTTCTGATCATGTCCTCAAGGGTTTGAATCATTCTTTCTGCCAACCCATCTGTTTGTGGATGGTATGCTGTTGAGAATGATAGTTTTGTACCCAAAAGCTTATGCAAATTAGTCCATAAGGCTGATGTAAATTTTGGGTCTCTATCACTAATAATGTTTGTAAAGAGACCAGTATGGGATATGACTCTGTTCCAAATTAAAAGAGCTGTATCCATAGCTGTGTCATCCTTATGACATGGTAAAAAGATTGGTGTTTTGCTATATCTGTCTACAATAACAAGACATGCATTGTAACTCTTATCACCTCCAGGTGGTAAGGCAGTTACCCAATCCATGTGAACCACTTCCCATGGGGTACTTGGTTCTTGGATATGGATCATTAAACCAAATCTTTTACCAGTAGCTTTATTGGCTTTCTGGCATCTATCACAACTGTGACAGTACTCAATGACATCTTTTCTCCAGGATGGCCACCAGGCACCTGTCTTAATTCTTTCCATTGTTCTGTCTTCAGACAGATGTCCAGAATAAATGTTATCATGGCATTCTAGTAGTATTGTGTTAATCAACATCCTACTACATAGGACCATGACACATGTGTGTTTAGACCTATGGTATAATATACCATCAAATAAATGGAATCTTCCGTTGTCATAAGATGTTTTCCAAATATCATCCAGAGAATTAGCCAATGCTGCATCTTTGCAATCTTTGTCAAGTAGAGAAGTAAGTATATGGCAATTTTTATCTTGCTTATAGCTTTCTCTAAATTCATCAAAGAATTCTGTTCCAACATCTGTGATATTAATTCCTTCAATTGGAATTTGAGGTTCTGCACTTGTAGGAACATAGGCAGGATTGTCAGGTGTATTGGGTAATGCCCATCTACTCAAGCCATCAGCATTCTTGTGAATATTTCCAGCTTTATGTACTATGGTCATATTTCCTCTATACTCCTGTATAGCAATCTGCCATCTTAACATGTGTCTGTTTGGAGTTTTCATGTTAAGAAGTGATTTAACTGCATTACAATCAGTAATTACTTCAAACACACTACCATCAAGATAGTAATGAAGTTATTCCAGAGCCCAAACAAGGCAAAGGCACTCCATTTGGCTAGCTCCATATCTGGCCTCAGTAGGTTTAATTTGTCTTTAAATAAAACAAATTGGACCCTCATAAGGCTTGTCATTGACAATTTGAACTTGATGAAGAGCAGCTCCTAAACCATCACCACATGCATCAATATACAGCTTGAAAGGAAGTTTCCAATCTGGCATTAATAATAATGGTGCATTGGTCAAGGCATACTTGATTTTATCATATGCTTGAATTCTTTCCTGTGTCATTTCAAAAACAGTTTGTTGATCACAAATTCTGTATAATGATCTGGCATGGATTACAAAATCTTTAAGGTGTTGCCTGTAATAACTGGCAAACCCTAAGAAGGACATCATTTCTTTTTTGTTCTGGGGCATTTGTTTCAGTAAAACTGCAGCCACTTTGTTTTTATCAACACCAAGGCTCAGTCCTGAGACTACATGTCCTAGAGCTTTTAACTCATGAAATCCAAAATTACACTTTTTAAGAGAGATTTTCATGTTCACTTGTAAGATTTTCTTAAGTACTAATGAAAGTCTCTCTAAATGTAATTGCCAGGTTTCTGAGCAAATGATAATGTCATCAATATAAATGATTAACCATCCCTCTGATAATTCATGTGGGAAGATGGTATTCATCATTCTCTGATAATGAGAGGGTGCATTTTTAATACCAAAAGGCATCCTCAAATATTAATAAATACCACAATGAGCAATTATTCTCAATAATTTCCTAGCATGAGCTGTTAAAACATTCTGATGGAAGCCTTTAAGAGCATCCATAGAAGTAATAAATCTTGCTTTGGATAATTGAGTCAAAGTCTCATGAATTCTAGGGATTGGATACCTGTCTGGAATAGTGTAGGTATTCAGTGCTCTAAAATCACCAACCATTCTTGACTTGTCATTATGCCAAGTAATGATCACTGGAGTTGTGACTTCCACTTCCTCATTGTGTCCAACTTTTCTAAGAACTCCCAGTTTCATCAGTTCATTAATATGACTTTCTAATGCTTCTCTAGCCCTAGGGCTAGCTGGGTAAGCTGGTCTTCTTAATAGTGGCTGATAAGGCCTTTCCACATTAAGCATAATGTCCACCTCATGGCCTTTTATAGCCCCAAGTGGTTCATTATCAGAAGCAAAGGCTTCTCTATATTGAAATAAAATTTCAATAAGTTCTTCCTTCATTTCTGGTGTTAATTCAGGACTAATTTGTGCTTCACTTAACTGATCTGACACAAATTTGTCTTTGTTAACATTTTTCACTTGTTTAATGACAGTGATTTCTCTTCTTTCTGGAGAAAAAGCAAATTTTTGCCTTTTATTTTCCCCTGTAGTGAAATATCTGTCTTTATGATTATTAATATCAATACCATAGATATTGAGATAATCATTTCCAAGTATAAAGTGTTGTGAAGTACAATTATTCATAACAACAAATTCAGCTTTCAATCTTACACTTCCTGCAGGATGAGGAAATATTATTGCTGCTTCCAATATACCCAAAGGGTGCATGTTTTGGCTAGCACTGCTGAATCTTATACCTTCAATTGGCATCAACTTGTCTTGCCAATTGGTATAAATTTTGTCAAGATAATCTTTTCCAACACAAGTGCAAAAAGCACCTGAGTCAAGATGTATCTTGGCTTCTATGTTATTTATCACAATATTAGTGATACAAGATGACCCAGCTGTATAACCTTTACCTCTAGCAGGTTTGGTTTTTTGCATTTTGGCATCTTGCACATGTATGAGATCCATACATTCATCACTGTACTGTGGTAAGTGAGTATGTACCTCAGTGACTTCAAAAGAAACATTAATATTTTCTATACTAAGTTCTTCTAATACTTCTTCTTCTGAAGGTTCAGAATCACTTTCATGTAAGGATACATCAGTTTCTTTTGTGTCTTCCACTTTTTCAATATTTATCTCATTGACTCTTGTCTTTTTGGGACAAGTGTTTGCCAAATGAGCTGTACTTCCACATTTATGACATTTCAAAGGAGGTCTGTCATGTGGTTTATTTGGTTTTGAAATTGGTTTCCCACTAGTCTTGTTGTCTATTGGGGGTTTATACCAATTTCTTCCAATTTTTGTTCTAGTAGTGATATCCTCCATAGCATTGATATAATTCTCTGTAGAGCAAGGCTCAATACATCTGCTTCTTATAGCATGCTCAAGGTCACCACCACATTTTCTTAATATCCTTTTATGTACCATTGTTTCAGACATATCAGGATGAAGGGCAGTTAATCTGTCCTTCTGTTTAAGAAACCAAGACATGGGCCTGTCCCTCTCAATATTAAAAATGGCTTCTTCAAAAGAATTTTCCATTCTAAATCTCCAGGAATCATTTGCCCATTTGGAAATAACTTGTTCTTTCCACCAAGGCCAAGAATGTTTACCATGGTCTTGTCTCATCTTATAATACCATTACTTTGCTGATTTGGTAAATAATGAGTGTAATCTGGCACTTATGTATTCATCTGGTATGTTAAAGTCTTCTTTGAACATATCAATTGTTTTCATAAATTCCATATGATTATATTCTCCTTCACCACTGAAGGTTGGCCATTCCTCTAATCTTGGAATGTCTTTAAAATTGCAAGCAGTTTCCACATCATTACTTGAAATTGTGTGATTCAAATCATTATTCAAGTTAAGAACATTCCTGTCAAGAAATGGTGTGGATTGCCTTGGCAATTCATTTTTCAGTGATATATTATTAATACTTGATTGAATATCTTCTTTCAATTCAAGTCTTGCTTTATCACTTTTTTCCAATTGTTCTTGAAAAAGAGCTGCATTGTGACCAGTTGAATTTTCCAAGTTTTGCACTTGTATTTTCAATTCTTTCAACTGTCCAGTTATAAAAGAAATTGAATGTTCATCTGGTTGATTGAGTAAGGTAACTTTAAACTCAAGTCTTTCACAAATTTGCGTCAAAGACAAAATATTTGCCTTATTAACATTTTCAAGGCCAATTATGGTCTTTTGTTGGTCTTTTACTTGTAATATTTCCTTACCCAACTTCTGTTGGACATGATCAAATGCTTTAAATTTTGCCATAATTTCTTTATTACAAGATTCAAAGTAAGTTACAAGCTTTACAAGGTCTACTTCTTTGGAAAGGATTGGTTCAATCTTTCCTTGTGAGCCTGTGAGGTATGTATAACATACCCATAAGGCCACAAATAATTTTACAGACAGTTAATTTTATCTTAAACAGACTTTTTAGTTGAATTTAAAATAAAAAATAACAAAAAATAAGTATAACTTTTTTTGGATAAACAAAGTTATAATTATTATGTCATTTTTGGATTCTACACCAAAAATAACATAGGGTACACCCATAGGGTGTTATACCCAAAAACACTTATTTCTTGTGTTATTGGAAGATTTAAGAATCTCACAGTACTAATGTAGCTTTTTTAACATTTTTTTAAAATTGTTAAATTTAAGCTTAATTAAGCTTAAATTTAAAGTTACATAAGGTTTATGCAACTTTACCAAAATTTTAGTTAAAATTGAGGTGTTGTGTATATTTACTGAATTGGCTAAGGATTTGCCATACAGAATGTAAATCCTGCGTGAGCTCAATTTAAAAGGGTTTAAGGCCATAGTATGGCTTTAAATAAATAAAAGGGCAAAATCCACGCAAAAAGGTGGGACAAAGGAAAAAGACCAAATAGAGCTGGGGTACCCAACTTTTTGGATCTGCAAGGACTCAATTAAGGTTGTCCACCTGTATTGGAAGATTTTAAACCTTATTTAAACTTTAAGATTAGACTTTGATCCAACCTTAAGGTTTAAACTGGTTTTATCCCAATTTGGACAGGAATTTCAAGCTGCCAAAGGGTAAATCCCAATATGCAGGCTTGAAATCAAGGTTTTAAGAACTGTCAGAGCTTAATTAAGCTTAAAAACCTTAAATAAGCTTAAAACTTTAAAGTTTCAAACATTAAAACCTTATCAAAACTTAAGGTTTGGTGTGTATTGCTATTTTACGTGGAAAAATAGCAATAACTTCAAAAATTCATTAAAAATCCAATTCTTAATGGATTTGCTTGAAAATTTCACACAACTCAGAATTTAATATTATCAATATATAAATTAAATTTTAAGTATCTTTTATAAATAAGTTTCCTGAGTAATTAGCCTGGAAATTTACTCTTTTAATTAAGCTTAAAGAAAATTATGATTTCTTTAAAAATTAATTAAAAATTGAGTTTAAAAGATTTCTGCTTGAAACTCTAATTTTAAGTTGTTCATGTGATGAACTTTAATATAAATAAGCTTATTTTATATTAAAGCTTAAAATAATTACACTAAATGAGGATTAAAGTTACTTGGAGTTAAGAATAACACTGGTAACTTTAAATTGGAAGTAAAAATAAGTTGCCTTAAGTTAAGAACTCTATTTTTAAGCATGGTTTTTCAGTTTTGACCTGAGCACGCCCTCTACATTCATTATGAATCATGAGAGCTGCTCTGAAGACATAAAAAGACTCTTTTCATCACTGTATTTGTCCATCATTCATTATCAATCCAATCATATTAGAAATTTAAACAGGTAAAGTTTTATTAAATATAAAATCTTATTATTAAAAGTAATTCTTAAGTTATTTTTATTCTTTATTTATTGAAATTAAAGAATTGAAGTCATAGAATTTAGATTATTGTTGTAATCACCAATAATATATTTTATTATATAAAATTATCATTTTAAATATCTTTTAAGATCCACAAATTCCTCTCAAAAAGCTCTTAAATCATAATTTATATTATTAAAAGTTGTTTATCTTTAAATTTATTGATTTTTGACGTGTTTTTAACTTATAATTATTATTTAATATTATAACTGTTGTATTTTGACTTATTATATTAAATAAATCTTATAAGTAAGTTTTCTCTAGAATTCTATATTTTTTTATCTAGTATTAGTTTTTTTATATAGAATTTTTATTCTAAAAGAATTATTTCTGCACAGTGTGTGTTTAATTCTTTTTATAAATAATATTTATATTATTTATAAGTGGTTAATATTCATATTTTCCACGTGTAATTGTCTCATTAAGAGCTTTACACTTCTTATTGTTATAACTGTCAGTGACTATAACAATAATAGAATAATTATAATTTATTATAATTATTATTTTTTTATTATTATATTATTATGATAATAATTAAATTTATTTTATATAATTATTTTTAATAATTATATTTAAATTTGTGGTTATAATATTTTATTATATTATATTTTTCTACTGAGGACAGTCATAGTACTCTTGATATTGCTACTATTATCAAGAGTTTCATAGACAAACCTTACATTCCTCCTCCTTGTTTTTGAATTCCATCAAAGTTCTTGCCATATTGAACACATTGTCCATGGCTGTCTTTTCCTTCTTTGGAATTCTGTAGTTCTGCGGGTAAGGCTTGTTCCACTTGGGCTTTGCCTTTCCCTTTGCCTTCTGCTTGCCCTTTTGGTTGGTTTTGGGGGCTTGCTTGGGCTTGTTTGGCACTGGTTGAGGCGGATTTTTGCTGGTGGATGCTTGAGGAGCTTCCACTGGGCTGTTGTCCTTGCCTTGGGCCAATTTCTTCTTCTGATCTTCTGACAACATGCTTTGGTTTTTCAACCAAGCTTTTATCTGTTGGACTTGTCCTTTGACAGACATTGGTGTCCAACCCAGTAGAAGATCTTCTGTCTTTTCTGGCCCCATGAACTTCTTCACTTGAAGATAAGAGTTCATGGTGCCTATCCAAAGACTTGGAAGGAGTTCCCACTCTTGTTGTTTTGACGCCAGGAACCAGTTTTTCAATTGGGATTGATAAATTTCCACAGCTGCCTGTTGGAAATGGTTCAGGTCTAACAGCAATAGCAGTTATGTCAGCTTCTGGACTCTCAAGAAGAGGTTCAAAGGTGCTGGCTAACCTTTGGGAACTGGTGGAAGTTCTGGCATCCTCCATTTGTGCCTCTCCTCTGGGAGGACATTCTTGCCTTTTGGATTTGTGGCTGGAATGTCCTGGTCCAGATCCATTTGATTGGATGGAGTAGTTGCTTCCACTTCTAGTAGGAGTCATTTCACGTCAATTTTAATAAAAAATAGAGTAAAATTGAATTAAATTCACCTGCAGGACCTTTAAAGGGCTCTTTGGTTATCAAACCCCTTGGTGCTGGACTGGTTTGAATTTCAATACTGGACTCTGAGGCTTCAGAGTCTGAAGAACTTTCTCTGATGGAAGACACTAGAGAAAAATTAAAAATATAAGTTATTTTATCAAATAATAAAAATAACTTATAAACTCAACTTATTGAATAAAGTTGTTTTTATGTAATTTATGGCAAATTACGTCAAAAATAAAGAAAAATGTCTAAGATAAAAAGAAAAAATGTTTTTAGTAAAGATTTTTATTTTTAAAGATTTTTTATTTAATTTATTATTTTCTTTAAAGAAATAATAATTATGCAATTAACAAATTAATTAATCAAAATTGTATTATTATTCACTTTATACTAGAATAACTCAAAGAATAAATTTCAAGTCTGTGATGTGAAAAAGCCACTAGTTAGACAAAAGAAATTTATTCCAAGTCACTCAATAGTATATTGTTTCAAACAATATTCTTAAGAAAAGATAACTTTATTAATATTATAAAGATTATTTATAAGGGATAAGTCCCAAAAAAGCCAATATTAAGACAAATATGGCAATTTTACGTCAAAAAAACAGTAAAATAAGGTCTAGAATATGATTTATGTCCCAAAAATTGGTTTAAAATCACGGCCAGGCCCCCAAATGTAAGGTTTGTCTATGAAACTCTTGATAATAGTAGCAATATCAAGAGTACTATGACTGTCCTCAGTAGAAAAATATAATATAATAAAATATTATAACCACAAATTTAAATATAATTATTAAAAATAATTATATATAAAAAAAATAAATTTAATTATTATTATAATAATATAATAATAAAAAAATAATAATTATAATAAATTATAATTATTCTATTATTGTTATAGTCACTGACAGTTATAACAATAAGAAGTGTAAAGCTCTTAATGAGACAATTACACGTGGAAAATATGAATATTAACCACTTATAAATAATATAAATATTATTTATAAAAAGAATTAAACACACACTGTGCAGAAATAATTCTTTTAGAATAAAAATTCTATATAAAAAAACTAATACTAGATAAAAAAAATATAGAATTCTAGAGAAAACTTACTTATAAGATTTATTTAATATAATAAGTCAAAATACAACAGTTATAATATTAAATAATAATTATAAGTTAAAAACACGTCAAAAATCAATAAATTTAAAGATAAAACAACTTTTAATAATATAAATTATGATTTAAGAGTTTTAGAGAGGAATTTGTGGATTTTAAAAGATATTTAAAATGATAATTTTATATAATAAAATATATTATTGGTGATTACAACAATAATCTAAATTCTATGACTTCAATTCTTTAATTTCAATAAATAAAGAATAAAAATAAATTAAGAATTACTTTTAATAATAAGATTTTATATTTAATAAAACTTTACCTGTTTAAATTTCTAATATGATTGGATTGATAATGAATGATGGACAAAAACAGTGATGAAAAGACTCTTTTTATGTCTTCAGGGCAGCTCTCATGATTCATAATGAATGTAGAGGGCGTGCTCAGGTCAAAACTGAAAAACCATGCTTAAAAATAGAGTTCTTAACTTAAGGCAACTTATTTTTACTTCCAATTTAAAGTTACCAGTGTTATTCTTAACTCCAAGTAGCTTTAATCCTCATTTAGTTTAATTATTTTAAGTTTTAATATAAAATAAGTTTATTTATATTAAAGTTCATCACATGAACAACTTAAAATTAGAGTTTCAAGCAGAAATCTTTTAAACTCAATTTTTAATTAATTTTTAAAGAAATCATAATTTTCTTTAAGCTTAATTAAAAGAGTAAATTTCCAGGCTAATTACCCAGGAAATTTATTTATAAAAGATACTTAAAATTTAATTTATATATTGATAATACTAAATTCTAAGTTGTGTGAAATTTTCAAGCAAATCCATTAAGAATTGGATTTTTAATGAATTTTTGAAGTTATTACTATTTTTCCACGTAAAATAGCAATACACACCAAACATTAAGTTTTGATAAGGTTTTAATGTTTGAGACTTTAAAGTTTTAAGCTTATTTAAGGTTTTTAAGCTTAATTAAGCTCTGACAGTTCTTAAAACCTTGATTACAAGCCTGCATATTGGGATTTACCCTTTGGCAGCTTGGAATTCCTGTCCAAATTGGGATAAAACCAGTTCAAACCTTAAGGTTGGATCAAAGTCTAATCTTAAAGTTTAAATAAGGTTGAAAATCCTCCAATACAGGTGGACAACCTTAATTGAGTCCTTGCAGATCCAAAAAGTTGGATACCCCAGCTCTATTTGGTCTTTTTCCTTTGTCCCACCTTTCTGCGTGGATTTTGCCCTTTTACTTATTTAAAGCCATACTATGGCCTTAAACCCTTTTAAATTGAGCTCACGCAGGATTTACATTCTGTATGGCAAATCCTTAGCCAATTCAGTAAATATACACAACACCTCAATTTTAACTAAAATTTTGGTAAAGTTGCATAAACCTTATGTAACTTTAAATTTAAGCTTAATTAAGCTTAAATTTAACAATTTTAAAAAAATGTTAAAAAAGCTACATTAGTACTGTGAGATTGTTAAATCTTCCAATAACACAAGAAATAAGTGTTTTTGGGTATAACACCCTATGGGTGTACCCTAGGTTATTTTTGGTGTAGAATCCAAAAATGACATAATAATTATAACTTTGTTTATCCAAAAAAAAGTTATACTTATTTTTTGTTATTTTTTATTTTAAATTCAACTAAAAAGTCTATTTAAGACAAAATTAACTGTCTATAAAATCATTTGTGGCCTTATGGGTATGTTATACATACCTCACAGGCTCACAATATGCACTTTTTTTGGTCAATGCATATATTCATGGTTTTTAGCTAATATCTCTTGAAATATACAAGATAGAGAGATAAACCAAAGATAAAGTCACCACAAAGCTACTGTAGAAATACAGATATGAACCTTATTTCATAAGCTATAAACAAGGTTAAAACTTGTAATGGATTATTGAATAAAACCAATAGAGCTGTTGACCACTTTGTTGTGAAAGTGGTCCAAACTTAAAAAACGTAGACAGTCAGAATCTACTAGTTCATGCGTGAATAATGACATAATTTTTATTATAATATTCAAGGTATAACCCCTTGAAATCATGGTTTGAAGTTTAAAATATTGAATTTCAACAGAAAAGATGAGTTACAAGAAAAGTCATCAAAAATAGAGTTTTGATGATGTAATGTAATGATCTTGAAAGCTTGATAATGACATGCCAAGCTATAAGAATCCACTCTCAGAATAGCTGTAGCATGTATAACGTAAAAGGTATTAATGATCAAAGGTTTAGCTTAAATTTGATAATTTATGATCACTCACTGTAATCTTATTTTAAGTTGAACAGTCATATAAGTGATACAACTGATGAATACTATTATATTATGATTAATACTAGTAAAATACACAAAGCTTAGACTTCTTCCAAGCCTATGATGTCATTAAACTTAGAGTTATAGTGATAACTCTAAAGAATGGCATAATAATGAGATAAGATGGTTTGATAATGATGTAATCATCACTGTCACAACCATGGCAATTCACCTCCTTGGATCCCCATATGGCATATCAAGCCATAGTTCTTTTATGGCCAATTGGCCATATCCATCACCAGTGGCCAATATGGCCACGTCATCACCTTATGGACCATTTATGGCCATTTGTGTTTTGGGGCCTTCATGGCCCTTCACCTCAAACCAGAACCCATAGCGGCAATTTATGCCCAAATAGGTATTTCTGGTCATTTCCCTCAAAACCGGGGGAAATGGCCCAAATGGCTGTTTTTGGCCATTTGGGCTCATAATGCGCATTTTGCGCATTTTTGCGCACTTTGACGCAAAGTGTCCAAAAGACACTTTCCCGCCTTTTGGGCCAGTTTCTGGCTCAGAACCCAAAAGTGGCCAAAAACCCCAAAGGGTCCAGAAACACCTTTCCAAGCTCTGAAGCCATCACATCCATCCTTTTCCCCTCTACCTTTCCATCTCAAAACCTTTGGACGTAATCTTCTTGCCAATCAACCAATATGCCATAAATGATGTTATATATCATTTTGCATCATTTTTCAACAGCAATTCAATGGTGGCAATATCAAATTGTCTTTTCAACATTCCAACATCTCATCACGTCATCAAGGCACCCAATCATTCAGAGGAATCATCAAGGTTCAAGAGCAAGTGTTTCAGCATCAAAAACCAATGACGCCATCAAGCAGTCATTGGTTATTCTCACTCCAAGTATTCCTTCCAAGGGAATACTGTCAATTCATTCTCAAAGTGTATTCAAGAGGCAGTGCCAAAAAGAAGTTGTCAAGTGTCAAAGCTCCACTCAATCCATCTTGGCAACCATATTCATTTCAATACAGTCTGGATCCATCAAGAACTGTATTTCATTTTCAAGCATGGGAAGTTCATTCAACCCAATTCAATTTCAATATTAGCCAGCTGTATCAATTCCCAAAACAATCAATACAGCCTCCAGGATCAATACAGATCAGTTTTCAGCCTGAAGAACTCAAGCTCCCAACTTTTCACATATACCGGCTACCCTTTCCACCCTGGGGGGTTCTCCCCAGTTAATTAATATAATTTGATTTTATTTTATCTTTCTTTTCTTTTCATTTTAGTTAAGCAAATACTGATATTATTAAGTCAGTCATTTAGCACTTTTCTCTTTCTCTTTCTTTGCCTGTCAATGGATATTTGGTGGTCATATCCTTACTAATTCCATTATTCATTTTTGGCAGGTTGAAACAGTGATTAAGGACTTACTTGGTTGGCTCTTTGGCCATTTGGCTTCCCTTTCCTCTTTGCATCTCATCTTGTACCTGCATATCTTTTAGAGGAATTCATTCTTATTATTTTTTGTTCTTTATCCTTTTGGAGTCTTCCAAGTGAGTTCCCTGATTGCTGAGTGCCAGGCCACTCTTGTATTTCTGTCCAAGAGCCCCTGTGACATTATATTAATTAACTCATAGTTTCTTTTTCATTCTGTTCATTCTTTCTTTATAATTTCATTCACTCATTTCATCGAAATTATGATTCTTTTACGCTTATGAACTTAATGATTCATCGTCACCTCTCAATTTTCTTTCACTCATTCTTCATTTTGAAAATTGAAAGCTGACCCATTTTTATTTTGTTATCCTTTTTAAAATCTTTTTCAAATAATCAATTTTCATTTCATTCATAATTCAGGCGTCATCTTTATTTTCTTTGATTTTCAAATTTTTCATCAAGATATTCAGACACGTTATTCACATCAAGATTCATAATTGATTCATTCTTCAAGAATTTTGGTTTTTAAAGAATAATTCACTTGATTTTGATTGATTGATTGATTTGACATATTTGATATTGACCTCAAGAAAATTGATTGACCTGAAGATTTCATTGATTTTGCTGATTTTTCACATCAAGAATTTTGACATAAATTGATTTTTCTTCAAGATTTCATTTGATTGATTGATTTTTTGCAAGACTTTGATTTTTGATTGATTTGATTCATTGATTTATTGACTTGAAGACTTCATTTTGATTTTATTCATTGATTTACTTCAAGACATTGATTTGATTTGACTTCAAGACTTCATTTGATTTTGATTCATTGACGTACTTGAAGATTTTTCATTTTGATTCATTGATTTTCCTCAAGATTTGATTTTTGACTCTTTTCACTTCAAGCAAATTTTGATTTTTAATTCATTTATTTCATTTTATTCCTGATATCATGCCTGTTCAACACTCACCTCCGGCAAGACAGACAAGATCTCAGGCCAGAGCTCAAGCTGTTCTCACTCCAACTCCAAGAGCTCCTCTAGATGGCACCCCAGAAGTTCCTCAACTGAGGGCCCAATTAGATAGAGGACCCCGCATGGAAGGAGCAGCACCATCCAGGAAGGAAGGAAGAGGGCCCAGAAGATCAAGTTCATTTTCAGGAGTAGTTGGCGGATTTACAGGAACTTCAAGGACTATTTTCAAAGGTCCAGGTGAAGATGGTGAAGAGGAGGAGGAGAATTCTGTGGAAGAGGAAGAGTCTGATGGTACTGAAGGTGTCCCTGCTCCGGTGGAGGCTTCCCAAGGTACTGGAGGACCAACTCTAGCCCAGTCTAATCAGCCTGTCTCTCATCAGTCTGAACCATCTCTATTGGCCATCATGCAGCAAATTACTCAGATTATGGCCAATCTTCAAGCAGCTTCATCCTCTGAAGCATCAAGATCACCAGCCTTCAAGACTCCATGTATGAAGGCACCGGAATTCTTTGATGGGACTCAGCCCTTCAAAGTTAGAAGTTTCATTCAGTCTTGTCAATTGATATTTCATAATTATCTGGCAAACTTTGCTCAAGACAGAAAGAAGGTCCTTTATGCCACTTCATTTCTCATTGGCAGGGATGAAAAATGGATTGAGCCTTATCTTTCCAATCTCACCAATAAAGATTCAAATTACCTTCTCAATTCTTGGCCTTTATTTGAATCTCAACTCTTCACTCTATTTGGTGACCCGAATGAAGTCAGGAAAGCAGAAGCTGAGTTGGATTCTTTAAGAATGAAAGAAGGTGGGCATGTATCCTTATACATTGCTGATTTCAGAAGCTTAGTCTCAAGGATCGGGGATTGGGGTGAAAGAGCTCTCATCCATCATTTCAGGAAGGGATTGCCATCCAGGATTTTGGATCAATTGGCCTCCCATCCTTCAAGAATTGACTCTCTTCAAGACTTAATGGACGTTACCCTGGAACTTGATACCAGGTACCATGAGAGGCAAAATGAAAAGAGTCATCATCAAGAGAAGAAGCCAGAAGCCTCAAAGTCAAGTTCTTCTCATCCTCAAAATTCTTCAAGCTCAAGTCAAAAGAAGAAGAAGAATTTTCAGAAGAGGGACAAGCCCCATTCTTCTTTGTTGAATAAAGATTTCAAGCTCATGAACTCTGAAAAAGAAAGAAGAATCATGGAGGGTCTTTGTACCTATTGTGGTGGGAAGCATAGTCTTGAGTCCTGTTTCAAAAGGCCTCAAAACAAGATTACCCAACCGTCAGGCAAATTTCCCAGCCAGGGAAAAGCCTGAGTGAAGACCATGTTGTGTTCAATGGTCTTCACTGTTTTCCATCCAGAGCACAATTGTGCATTCTGAATACTGGTGTCAAAAATTCTCTTAAATTTTTTGTTTTTTCTTCTCTCTCTGATATGTTTTACAGTATTCTCATTGATTCTGGTGCTACCAACTCATTTATTGCAAAGCAGTTTGTTCACAAGTATTCTTTGACCATGTCAGAACTCCCGGAGAAGATTCCCCTTATTATTTTAGACTCCTCTGAGTCTCCTTCTTTATTTGTGACTCACCATACTAAATATATGGTTGAGCTCCCTTCCTTCCCAAGCTTTGAATGGGAATTTTTAGTCATTGATACTCCCAAGGGAGAAGACCTCATATTGGGCTTTGACTTTCTTAATCATTTTAATCCGCTTATTGATTGGAGGCAAGGATTGATCACCTTTAATTCTGATCATAAGGACTATAATGATCCTTCAATTTCTTTTAGTAATGACTTTTCTTCTGCCAAATCATGTGCAGCTCTGGTTGGTGATTCTAGAACACCATCATTTCCATCTTCTGTCCATATTCCTTCCCTTAATTCCCATCAGTCATTACTATCATCTAAAGATGAAGTCTTCAAAGAGATTCAAGATTTTGGAGAAGATAATTCTGTATCTTCACTTCATCTCTTCTTTGGGAATATGGACCTTCCTCCTTCATCTTATCATGACTCCCTGGAGGAGTTGTGGGATGAAGAGGAAGAGCCAGAAGAAATAGAAACCATGATGAAGGTTGTTCCTTCTTTTTATCACCAGTACTTGGATGTATTCTCCAAGGTGAAAGCAGAAAAACTTCCTGCTCACCGTGCCTGTGATCATCATATCGAGCTGGAGGGGTCTCTACCTCCAGTTGGGGTGATCTACTCTTTATCAAACCAAGAGTCAGATACACTCAGGGCCTACATTTCAGAGAATGTAGAGAAAGGTTTCATCTGGCCAAGCTCCTCTTCTACAGGAGCACCTGTTCTTTTTGTCAAAAAGAAAGATGGTGGCCTCCGTTTGTGTGTTGATTACCGCAAACTCAATGCTGTTACTAGGAAGAACAAGTATCCTGTTCCTCCTATGAATCAGCTTCTCACTGTTTTCAATGGTTCTTCTATCTTCTCCAAGATTGATTTGCGTGGTGCATATAACCTGCTCAGAATCAAGGAAGGTGATGAACATTTGACTTGTTTTAGAACTAAATATGGTAGTTATGAGTACTTGGTTATGCCATTTGGGCTTACCAATGCTCCTGCTTCTTTTCAAAATCTTGTCAATGATATTTTTTATGAACTTCTTGATGTTTATGTTGTGGTTTATTTGGATGACATTATGGTCTTTTCTAAGTCTGAGGAAGAACATGTCACTCATGTGTCCACTGTTCTTTCTAGACTCAGAGCCAATAACCTCTTTGCTAAGGCGTCCAAATGCCTATTCCATGTTTCTAGTGTAGAGTATTTAGGTTATGTTGTTTCTTCTGAAGGCCTCAAGATGGACCAAGAAAAAGTCCAGCAAATTCTCAATTGGTCACCTCCAAGAAACCTCAAGGCTCTTCAATCATTCCTTGGCTTTGCCAATTTTTACCGCCGTTTCATCAAGAATTATTCAAAGAAGATTAGTTCACTCACTAGTTTCCTCAAGAAAGATTCCCATTTTCCCCTCAATGAGGAAGCTCTTAGACAGTTTCATCAACTCAAAGAGGCATTCACCACTGCTCCAATCCTTTCTCACTTAAATCCTTCTCTACCCACCATTGTAGAGACCGATGCATCAGATTATGCCTTGGGTGCTGTACTGAGTCAGGTCTCTGACTCACGAAAACATCCCATTGCATTTGATAGCCACAAACTTCTCCCAGCTGAGCTTAATTATGAGATTCAGGACAAGGAACTCCTTGGCATAGTCTGGGCTCTCAAGCGCTGGAGAGCTTTCCTTCTTTCTATTTCTTCCCCTTTTGAAGTTCTCACCAATCATTCATCTCTTCAATATTTTATGTCTTCCAAGATTCTCACTCGCCGTCAAGCCCGCTGGGCTGAATTTTTATCTGAATTCCATTTCTCAATCACTTACTGCCCTGGCCGCTTGGCCACCCTTCCAGATGCTTTGTCACGTCAGGACGACGTTTACCCGGAGAGGGGGGAGGATTTCATCAGCAAGAATCCAATGAGCTATCAGAAGATAATCAAGAAAGATGAGATTCAGGCCTCAAAGTTTTTTGCAGTCAAGGTGGATTAATTTTCAAATTTGATTGATTCAATTCAGAAGGCAGTGTGGCAAGATTCTCAATATAGAAGTGTCCTTGAAGATTTGGGTAAAGGTAAATCTGTCCAAGATTATTCTCTTGATTCCTCTTCCAAACTTCTCCTTTTCAAAGATCGGGTGGTGGTCCCAAATGAACCCACAATTCAACTCAATATACTTCAAAATCGGCATGACTCTCCTCTAGCTGGACACCCTGGCCAAGAGAAGACTCTCAAACTTGTCAAGCGGGATTTCCACTGGTCCGGCATGACTCAATTTATCAAGGATTATGTATCATCCTGTCAACAGTGTTCAAGAAACAAAAATATTCATCACAAGAAGTTTGGACTCCTCAAGCCTCTTCCAATTCCAAGTGGTCCTTGGATTTGTCTTTCAATGGATTTCATCACTCAATTGCCACTGTCCAATTCCTTTGATTCAATTTTAGTCATAGTATACAGATTCTCAAAAATGGCGGTTTTTATTCCAACAATAGCTTCAATAACTTCATTAGATTTGGCCCATTTATTCATCAAGAATATTTTTTCAAAGCATGGCCTTCCTTCAAGCATTGTTAGTGATCGAGGTTCTCTTTTTGTTTCTTCCTTTTGGACCAACCTTTGTCAGCAGCTCAAGATTTCAAGAGACCTGTCAACTGCTTATCATCCAGAAACTGATGGACAGACACAGAGGGTAAATCAGATACTAGAACAGTACCTTCGGATGTATGTCAGTTATCATCAAGATGATTGGAACACCTGGCTCCCTCTGGCTGAACTTGCCTACAATAACTCTGACCACTCTTCAACAAAACAATCACCGTTTTTCACTGTTTATGGAAGAGATCCTCATTTTGACTCAGTTCACATCACTCAAGACACTCTGGCTGGAAAGTTATCAACAAAAATCCAATCAGTACAGCAAGATGTCAAGAGAGAACTTGAGGTTGCCATAAACAGGTTTAAGAGGTATGCAGATAAAAGTAGAGCAAGTCCACCTGTTTTCAATCCCGGTGACATGGTATGGCTTTCTTCCAAGAACATCAAATCAACCAGACCCACCAAAAAGCTGTCTGAAAGATGGCTGGGTCCTTTTCCAATCTTGAAGAAAGTCAGCACTCATGCCTACCACCTCAATGGAAATCCATCCACCCAGTTTTCCATATTTCCCTTTTGGAACCAGTCAAGACGTCAACAATCCCAAATAGGCATCAAGAGCCTCCTCCTCCAATAATCATTGGAGAAGAAGAAGAATGGGAAGTCTCTCAAATACTGGACTCAAAGCTCAAGAGAGGAAAATTATGGTATCTGGTGGAATGGAAAGGTTTCAGTCAAGACCCAGAAAGATCCACTTGGGAACCAACCGAAAACCTCAAGAATTGTCCTGAACTTGTCAAAGATTTTCATTCATTATATCCTGACAAGCCTGGGCCGAATTCTTCAAAAGCTTGATTCATTATGGTGCTTGGTGGGGAGAGGAATTACCAAAAGTAAGTCCCACTCCTGGTATGCACCTTTAGGGGTATTCTACTCTTTTTGTTGTAAGCATCACCTTGGCCACTCTGTGAGCACTTTGCAATTTTGGACACAGATCTCTGGCATGGCTTTCAACTTCATTTCCAATCTCATGGCCATTTTCACTTGGGACAATGGGCCATTCACTTTTCAATTCATTTCCAAGATTCCAAATTCAAATTCATTCCTTCAACATTTTTGTTTTTTATTTTTATGGCACTGGCGGGAGTGGTAACTACTAAAAGTAAGTTCCTCTCCTGGTGTGCACTGCCCTGAGGGGTCTACAATATTGTCAAAACATCACCTTGGCCACTTTGTGAGCACCTGGCATCAAATTTCTCTTTCCAGGTCCTTGGCCAATTTCAAAATCAGTTATCAACCTCTGTGATGAAGATTGGAACCTCCTCAAGATTCAATTCATTTTTCTTTTCCTTTTTCCTTTTCTTTTCTTATTTTCATTTTCATTATTTATTTTTATTTTATTTTCATTTTAAATTTTCTCTTATCACGTCAAAAATTTTCATTCATTTCAAAATTAAATTCACATCATGAAGCCAATGTCAAAAGAAGATCAAGCAAGTCCTGCGTCAAATGTCAAAATTTTAATATCAGTTTTCAAATTTTTTATCTTAATCAGTCCTCTTGAATCAATTTCTCAAACTCTTTCCAATAGCCTCAACAGGCTTCACCTTGTATTGGTGCTCAGGAGCTCACCATTCCAAGGTGGGGGGTACTGTCACAACCATGGCAATTCACCTCCTTGGATCCCCATATGGCATATCAAGCCATAGTTCTTTTATGGCCAATTGGCCATATCCATCACCAGTGGCCAATATGGCCACGTCATCACCTTATGGACCATTTATGGGCATTTGTGTTTTGGGGCCTTCATGGCCCTTCACCTCAAACCAGAACCCATAGCGGCAATTTATGCCCAAATGGGTATTTCTGGTCATTTCCCTCAAAACCAGGGGAAATGGCCCAAATGGCTGTTTTTGGCCATTTGGGCTCATAATGCGCATTTTTGCGCACTTTGCGCATTTGCGCATATTTGCGCACTTTTGCGCACTTTGACGCAAAGTGTCCAAAAGACACTTTCCCGCCTTTTGGGCCAGTTTCTGGCTGAGAACCCAAAAGTGGCCAAAAACCCCAAAGGGTCCAGAAACACCTTTCCAAGCTCTGAAGCCATCACATCCATCCTTTTCCCCTCTGCCTTTCCATCTCAAGACCTTTGGACGTAATCTTCTTTCCAATCAACCAATATGCCATAAATGATGTTATATATCATTGTGCATCATTTTTCAACAGCAATTCAATGGTGGCAATATCAAATGGTCTTTTCAACATTCCAACATCTCATCACGTCATCAAGGCACCCAATCATTCAGAGGAATCATCAAGGTTCAAGAGCAAGTGTTTCAGCATCAAAAACCAATGACGCCATCAAGCAGTCATTGGTTATTCTCACTCCAAGTATTCCTTCCAAGGGAATACTGTCAATTCATTCTCAAAGTGTATTCAAGAGGCAGTGCCAAAAAGAAGTTGTCAAGTGTCAAAGCTCCACTCAATCCATCTTGGCAACCATATTCATTTCAATACAGTCTGGATCCATCAAGAACTGTATTTCATTTTCAAGCATGGGAAGTTCATTCAACCCAATTCAATTTCAATATTAGCCAGCTGTATCAATTCCCAAAACAATCAATACATCCTCCAGGATCAATACAGATCAGTTTTCAGCCTGAAGAACTCAAGCTCCCAACTTTTCACATATACCGGCTGCCCTTTCCACCCTGGGGGGTTCTCCCCAGTTAATTAATATACTTTAATTTTATTTTATCTTTATTTTCTTTTCATTTTAGTTAAGCAAATACTGATATTATTAAGTCAGTCATTTAGCACTTTTCTCTTTCTCTTTCTTTGCCTGTCAAGAGATATTTGGTGGTCATATCCTTACTAATTCCATTATTCATTTTTGGCAGGTTGAAACAGTGATTAAGGACTTACTTGGTTGGCTCCTTGGCCATTTGGCTTCCCTTTCCTCTTTGCATCTCATCTTGTACCTGCATATCTTTTAGAGGAATTCATTCTTATTATTTTTTGTTCTTTATCCTTTTGGAGTTTTCCAAGTGAGTTCCCTGATTGCTGAGTGCCAGGCCACTCTTATATTTCTGTCCAAGAGCCCTTGTGACACATCACTAAACCTTAGAATACTGATCATTTCCAGTGGATACCATCAGTAAACGTCGACTAGAAGCCTACTGGACTCTAGAAGGGAGGTATTTACTATAAATACAGCTCTTTTTACTCTACTTTCCCCTCAGACACTTAAAAAACCCTAAATAATTAAATCAAAAAAGGTAAATTCTTTATTCTTTATATATAAAATTTTGATATTATTAAAGACCAAAGATCATCTTTATTATAATCATCAATCTTGATGTGATTACTTCAATTATTTAACTGTTTTGTTAAAATCCATGTAAAATCAAGATAATTTGTAATTTCTCTTAATTTTTATTGTAAATACAATTTAAATAAGTTGTATTTATATTATTTGGCCTACAATCATTCAAAGTTATTATTTTAAGTGTTAAAAGTAGGTTATTTCTTCTTATTATAATAATTTTCTCTCTATTATTACTTTAATAATTCTTCAATTAATATTAATAGTATTGATATTAACTTATAACTTTAATATTAGTAATATTAATGTTATTAACTGTTTTTTATTAATAAAAAAAATTTTTTTTATGCCTTTATTATCTGTTGGTAACAATAATAAAGTGCTCTTAAATATATTAATTATCTTATATTAATATATTTACTTATTATATTATTATATTTATTTAATAATATACTTATTTTTAAGCCATAATTATAATAATTCTTTATTATCAGAATTGTGTTTTATCTTATTTCTTTTATTTATAAGGACATTCATAGTACAATAAGTAGAATATTAGTAATTTGTACTTATTGTTTCATAGTCAAACCTTACAATTATCTATTTTTATTATAAATTAAAGCTTCACATTGTCACACTTGAAGCAATGCTCACAAGAGTATTTTGGGCTAATATCTTTTTTTTAATAATTTATGATTTGGCTTTCAAGTCTTAAAAATATTTATTTTTTCAGATTTTTTTTAAAAAGTCAATTTTATTGAAAATTTCATTTCAAAAATGCATTGTTAAATAAGGTCTATCCCTTTTTTTATATTGATTTGCTTATTTTTACTTTGTATAGAAGGAGTAGTAGGAAAAATTACTTTATTTATTTGATTATTTACCTCATCTTAGTATCCCTATCATTTTTATTATTCTTGTGAGCCTTTGAGGTTTTTTCTTATACCCAAAAGATCACAAATAACAAAATAAGATATAAATATAAATAAAATAAATTTATTCATATTATCAAAATAAAAATTAAAATATGAATACAAAATTATATATAAAAATAAAAAATTTAATTATAATTTAAAATAAAAAATTACATCAAATTTTGAAATTGTGAAAATGCATTTTTACTTGAAAAAATTAAGTAAAAATGAGTTTTTAATGAAATAAATGAAATTAAAATATTTTTGGTAAAAAGTTACATAAAATATATTATAACTTTTTATCAAAGAAACGAACTTAAGGAAATTACTTCACCATTGGATTTCTCATAAGAAATAAGGTGGGGTCACCTCTGGGTAAAATTTCTTTAACTCTACTCTAAATAAGCTTAAATTAAGTTTTTGGTATTTTCTGTACAAAAGTTGAAAATCCTCAAAGCCTTAATTCAATTCACACCACATGTCATGTTAACAATCAATTTTTGTGTTAAAATTGAGGTGTTGTGTGTATTTTAGAAGTTATGAGGAATTGAAGTATTTTCAATTGAAATGTCAAAATGTGCACGTGTATTACATAAGTGAGCTGTAATTTACATATGAAGTATCAATTATTAAAGTTATGTACTGTAAAAACTCAATTGCATTGTATGTGTAAATTACAAGTGTATTACATGATGAGGAATTAAAGAAAAAATAAATTGGAAAGATTAATTCTGGGGGGGAAAGGAACTCTAGCTCCAAGGGGGAGCCAGACCCCCAAAATCCTTGCTGACAGGTGTGGGATTTCAAAATCCGCGCAAAAGCTCATCTTTTGCCCTGGAATTGAGTCACAGGGTCTGTCACTCAATTGATGATGAGGTTTTGATACCAACCAGGGCAGTTTTTACTGTTGCGCAGAGGGTAAAACTACCCTTAAGTTAAAACCTCTTAGTAAAAACAGTTTTAACTGGTTTCTATGACTCTTACACACATTCTAACATGGTTTTAAGGCTCTACACCAGGTATTACTATAGTAATGGCTGATTTAAGGGTCTAAAATGGCTAAAAACACCCCTTTTTGGTCTAAACCAGGGTTCAATGATGCCATAATTGGCTTTTATGTTGTCAGAGTGTTTTCCACAAATGACAAGAGTAAATTTTACTTTTGGAGTAAGAAAATTGATGGCTATAAAAGAATGTCTTCTTTGCCCCACTTCTCTCTTCATGTTAGAATCTTTTCCTTTTATAATTAGTTTAAACACTGTTAAACCAATCAATAAAAGATTCCAACCACCTTTTTTATATCATTTTGAACCTTTTAACCACGTGAAAAAATCATAATAATCATTGTTTGCAACTCTTATAATCATTTTTACCCCTTGAACCACCACAAAAGTGAATTAAAGCATCTTTCATTGCTGTTAACTTTGTCACTTTGTTTCCAAATTCACTCTGGTCACTTTTGGGCATGTTTTCTCTTTATACATATTTTTAAATACTGTGCTCTTTAATAAATTGCTTTCAGCTCTTTGGTCAATTACAATTGAAATTTCTCTTGAAGAAATTTCTTTTGTAGCCTTAAATATCTCTTGTAGAGTATTTTTGGATAAATTTTTATTGTTTGTAAAACAATAAATCTTCATAATATTATTGTTTTATACTTATAAAGTTAAAAAATAATAATTGGTGTGTTTCCTTTTAAAAATACTATTTCATACTATAAGTAAGTATATTTCACCTTATACAAAGTTTGAAACCAGGAAACGTACTTGATTTTTAATCAAAGTTTCATATCCACACCTTTCATTTGAGGGCCCAGACATGATATTTTACCTGTGAAATAATTTTTTTCCTCTTTTTAAATCTTTTTCTCATATTGAAACATTTAAAAACATATAAAAAAATACTTATAATTCAAAAAATCCATAAAAAATAGTTTTTTTCATATTATAAGTGAGGCTTTATTTCTCATTTCTATTCTTGAAAAAATCTTTTTTTACTTAATAAATTGGCTTCTTCATTAATTTTAGTGTCTAGAATAGTGGTAAGACAAGAAAATATTGAAACAGCCTCCACAGTAACAAGCATTATTCCTGCAAGTACTGTGAATTCTGACCATAATAGTACAGTTATTATAACTCAGAATAATCAAACAGAACCAATTTCTTCTGAATTAATTAACTTGGATATAAGTAATACCCTTCAGAAGGCTAAGAATTTGGCAAATAGTAATTTTTTGACGTATAATTACTATTTTAAGGTTTTTAATCATGAAATATGTCTTAAACAAGATCAGGAGCCAGCTATAACCCCTCAAGCAGCTCCCAAAAAAAGGTCATAGACGTGATTATGGCAGAAGCCAATTAGTGACAGAAGGAAAAGGGTTAGTTGATGACCTCCAAATTAATAAATTATGTCATTCTGAAGCTGATAATACTCTCTGACCTTCAAACAGAGCTGACACCACCGCAAGAAGCCTCAGTCGACATCTACAAAGCCAGCCAGAAGGCTTACAATAATGCATTTCAGCACAAACAGTACCAGATCCTTGCAGATCTGTGGAAAAACTGCATGAATTCTTAGCTGACTGTGAGAAAATTCCCGGGCCATCCCAACACTTGTAAGCTACTCAATTGACAGCATCTATTGATAGAAAAGAAGAACATGATGCTTTTAACAGCAGAATGGAGGAAAAACAACCCTCCACCACCCAAGCAAATGCCAAAAACAGCCCAAATAGCCAGCAGCAGCAATTCCAACGTGAAAAACAACCAAAAACTCAAAACAAGGGCAAAGGCAAAGAACCAGCCACAAAACCTTGCAGCCAGGCCTACAGGATCCCAAAGATTCAGCAGGATGCCATGGAAAATGTATTTCAGATGGCCAGAACAATGATGGAGTTACAGAAAAAGGAGGAAGCCAGATTAAAATATCAGAAATGATTTCTGATATCTTTGATTCTATCCCAGAATTGTATGAAGCTATAAATGATGTAAAAACTCATGTTTCTTATAAAAATTCATCCATTTGTAACAATTTTAAAACAAACAACTTAAGTCTGAGCCAAATAAATGAGACACTTGTGTGTTTTGAAAAAGCTTTAAGAACAATGAAACTTCCAATAATGAGAATTCATTTGGAAATAAATTAAATGAACAATCTGCCATTATTAAAGAATTTACAGAAAGATATTCTAAATTCAATATTGATGACATAATTGAAACAAGAATAAAACAAGCCATAAGTACTATCAAAGAAGAGAATAAAAGTGTTCTTGAGAATATTTCAAAATCATTTACTGAAGTAAAGACATATACAATTGCCTTGAAAAAGTGTTTTGACAACTCACAAGAGGGAATATCAAACTTAACAATGAAGTTGAATCAGATCACTTCTGATAATACTAGAAAAATAGAACTATGGCAAGAGTTAACACAAACAGAAGATAATCATAAAACTAATGTAATGAATTAAATACAAAGTTTACAACATGAATTCAGAAATTCTTAAAGGTGTAACAATAGTAAAATGAATGATATTGAGCAATTACTTCACACCTTACCAAGAATGTCTACACCTTTGAATCGGAATGAGGGAACTAAAATTCCAAATCAACAAGCATTTGAGGTTGAAAACTCACAGTTAAAAAAATTAATGTTCCATTTCTTTTCATAACTTGGAACCATCAATGGGCCAAGCACTCCTGAAAGAAGTACCAAAACTTAAAGAATGGCCTCACTTAAGTGGTGAAGGAGAATATGACCATATGGAATTCATCAGAGGTATTGACATGATTAAAGAAGATTTTTAATTACCAGACATATTGGTAACGGCAATATTTAACACCTTGTTTATGAGATCAGCTCACAGATGGTATATCAAGCTAAGACAAGCACATGGACACCAAAGTTGGACTTGGTGGAAAACCCAAATTATCAACAAATGGGCCAATGATGCTTGGAGATTTGAAGTGGAAACAGACTTTTAATCTGCCAAATTTAATGCTGATAAAGACAAAGCTTTACCATGGTTTTGCCAACAGAAAGACATATTAACAACATTTTATCCTGACATGTCAGAATTTATGATCCAAAGAAAGATTCTGAGACAATGTGGAGGTGACTTAGAGGATGCTGTCAAAAGCAGGACTACTGAATAATCTTCAACAGAAGATATTATTAATACACTAGAAGAAGTAACCACCAGAACCAGAATTGGTTCTAGTAGGGTGAATCTCAAAACAAGGTTTAATACACCTTGGAAAGATTATGTGGACAAAAATTCCAAAGAAAATTCTAAAATTTTTAAGTATAAATCTGCAGATATAATCAGAAAGTGCCATATTTGCCAAAGCACCACCCACCTAGCCAATACATGTCCAAAGAGGGGGGAAATCAATGAAATTGACATTGATACAGAACCTGATGTTGAAAAAGAGGATAATATAATTGAGGAAAATTCAGATGATAAGTCATCAATATTTTCTGAATCTTTAAGAGATATAGAAAATATCAATGCCACTTTTGAAATCATGGAATCTTATTCCTACTTGCCACAATTAAGCAATGGTCAACTTCATTTGTCAAAAATTCAACATGCACAACTTATGAATACCAAACCAAACAGGTTAAAAGGTTATACAGCTGGTAACTCTTGTATAACCAAAGTGGTAATTGACAACAAACCCACCCAACTTTCACTTGACCAGGAGCTTTCTGCTCTTTTGTTGGCAAATCTTTTCTTAAGACTTGTGTACCAAATTTTGAAGACCAATTGCTACTAATTGATGGCATAAAACTCAATAGTGCAAGTAATCCAATGAAAGCATTAGAAATATTTGAGACCAATTTCATATTCCCACATATTAATGGGAATTTGAGAATCACTGTTGAATTTGTTGTTATGGAAAATTTCTCTATTACCCATTTTATATTGGAAAATGACTATTTGATCATGTATGGAATAGACTTACATAACAACAAGGACAGATACTTTAATATTGGAGACAATAAGCATCAGAAATTTGCCTTTTTACCATTTAAAAGACAAATTACAGTGAGTCAAGTAGCACTGGTAAGCCTAGAGCTGGAAAGATTCAAATCTGAACAGTTTAATAAAGCTGAAATAAGCCTTCATCTAATTGATAGTCAGGAAAATGAACTTTACACCCTTTTATATGACCACAAAGAAGCATTTTCTCAGACAAAGAGCCTTTGGGGGAAATTATTGGTCATGAAGTTGACATCATTCTTAATATTGAGAGACCTTATCCACCACTCTTAAGAAGACCTGCATATCTAGCAAGTCCCAAATCAAGAGAAGCTCTAGAAATTAATATTGAAGAACTTCTGAACCTTGGTGTCATAAGAAAGGTTGGCCATAATGAGGAAGTAGAAATAACTACACCAGTCATAGTGGAATGGCATAATGGAAAATCTAGAATGGTTGGGGACTTTAGAGCTCTGAACACTTACACTGTTCCAGACAGATACCCAATACCAAAAATCCAAATTGCCCTTACCCAGATATCTCAAGCATTGTATATAGCCACTATGGATGCCCTTAAATGATTTTATAAAAATGTGGTGACACCAAGGGCAAGAAAATACTTAATAATTGTTGTTCATTGTGGAGTATATGAATATTTGAGGATGCCTTCTGGTATCAATAATGCATCTTCACACTTCCAAAGAATGATGAATTAAATCTTCCCTGAAGAACTTTCAGAAGGATAGTTAATAATTTAAATTGATGACATTATTGTCTGTTACAAAACTTGGGAAGAACATATGTACAGATTATCCAAAGTATTTACAAAAATCCAATCTGTCAACATGAAAATTTCTTTAAAGAAATGTCATTTTGGATTTAAAGAACTTAAAGCACTTGTACATGTAGTATCTGGTTTATCCATTGGAATTGACAAGAACAAGGTTTCAGCAGTATTTCTGAAACCCATGCCTTTCTGGGGTTTGCAGGATATTACAGGCAACATATTAAAGATTTTGAATCCATAGAAAGACCTCTTTATAAATCATGTGACAAAGACACAGTATTTGAAATGACTGTTGACAGAGTCAAAGCCTTTGAATATTTGAGACAAGCCTTGAACACTGCTCCACTCTTACTGATGCCAGACTTTAATCTGCCTTTTAAGCTTTATATTGATGCATCAGGAGATGGGCTTGGTGCTGCACTTCATCAAGTCCAGATTATCAATGATAAACCTGTGGAAGGACCCATATGCTTCATATCCAGGCAAATCAAACCAACTGAAGCCAGATATGGAGCCAGTCAAATGGAGTTCTTATGCCTTGTCTTGGCCTTGGAAAAGCTAAACTACTTTCTGGAAGGATGTGTTTTTGAAGTAATAGCAGATTGTACTTCTGTTAAGTCACTTTTAAATATGAAGACTCCTAAAAGGCATATTCTCAGATGGCAGATAGCCATACAAGAGTATAGGGGCAATATGACCATTGTTCATAAAGATGGGAATATTCATCGAAATGCAGATGGACTGAGCAGATGGCCATTACCAAATAATATTGATAATCCTTCATATGTTCCAGAGGAAGCTTCCCCACAAATTCCCATAGAAGGAATCAGTGTTACAGACCTGAACACCACTTTCTTTGAGAAGGTGAGAAACAGCTATACTCAAAATAAGAACTGTAGCATTTTATTCCAATTACTTACTAAGGACTGTAAAGACAATTCTTTAATACATGCCTTAGATGAGATATGGATAAAATAATATGATGAAGGAAGATTCCACTTACTGAATGGTATAATTTACCACAGAACTAAACATACATGTGTCATGACAGTTGTGAACAGGTCCTTAATCAATCTTGTACTTAAAGAATTCCATTACAGCCCTTTTTCAGGACACCTGTCTGAGGAAAGAACAAGAGAAAAAGTGAAAACCTGCATATGGTGGCCAATTTTGCAATAGAATGTTTCAGATTATTGCTAAACCTGTGACAGATGTCAAAAGGAAAATAAATCCACTGGCAAAAGACTTGGAAATATGATCAAGATCCAAGAACCCAGCAGACCTTGGGAAATTGTCCATATGGATTGGATAACTGGCCTGCCACCAGGGGGTGACAGAAGTTATAAGGCTTGCCTAGTGATTGTTGACATATTTAGTAACACTACAATCTTTCTACCATGTCACAAGGATGATACAGCCATGGATACAGCTCTTCTGATATGGAATAGAGTAGTATCATGGACTGGCATATTCACAAACATTATTAGTGACAGAGATCCTAAATTTACCTTAGCACTAGGGACAAACCTTCACCAACTATTTGGGACAAAATTATCCTTCTCTACAGCTTACCACCCACAAACTTATGGTTTGGTTGAAAGAATGATCCAAACCTTAGAAGATATAGTAAGAAGTTTTTGTGCATATGGCGTTGAATTTAAAGATTTTGATGAATTTAAACTTTATTTGTGTACTCTTTTACCAGCACTAGAATTGGCATATAAGACATCTATTCATGCCAGTACCAATCAAACTCCTTCTATTCTAGAGAAAGGATGGAATCACAAATTACCTCAAGATTCCTTGAGGAAAGAATTGGTTGAAAGAAATCCTACAGCTGCTATCTTCAAAGGAATGCTGGACAAAGCTAGAAAGCATGCAGTGAGGTGCATGGAAGACTCTTTTGAATATGCTAAGGACAAATGGGACAAATCACATACCACTCCAGATTGCAAAGTGGGAGATTTAGTACTTGTATCCGCCACTAACTTCAATAACATCAAAGGATGTAAAAAGCTCAAAGATTCCTTTGCAGGAACTTCTGTCATTAAGGCCCTCCGTGGAGAAAATTCCATTGAAGTAGAACTATCTGAAGAACTTAGCAATAAACATCCCACATTTCCAGTGAGCTTGATAAAGCCATATAAATTCAGTGATGCTGAAAAATTTCCTTTGAGGGATAAATTTTGCCAAGTTATACCTCCTATTGAGTCATCTGGCATTAAGAATATTACCAAAGTTCTCAAAGAAAGAAAGTGGCAAAACAATAAAGTAAGGGTATACCTTGTTAGGTACAGTGACCCAACTTGTGAAGATGAATGGTTAGCAGAAAAGAACATGCCTGAAGCTATTAAATTTCTCAGAAGTTTAGACACACTAGAAATAACAATATTACAAAGTAATATTCTTTTTAGGGGGATGGAATGTGAGCCTTAGAGGTATTTCTATATACCCAAAAGACCACGAATAACAAAATAAGATATAAATATAAATATAAATAAACTTATTTATATTATCAAAATAAAAATTAAAATATAAATACAAATTTATATATAAAAATAAAAAAATTCAATTATAATTCAAGATAAAAAATTACATTGAATTTTTGAAATTGTAAAAATACATTTTTACTTGAAAAAATTAAGTAAAAATGAATTCTTAATAAAATAAATGAAATTAAAATATTCTTGGTAAAACATTACATAAAATACATTATAATTTTTTTTCCAATGAATGAACTTAAGAAAATTACTTCACCATTGGATTCCTCATGAAAAATAAAGTGGGGTCACCTCTGGGTAAAATTTCTGTAACTCAACTCTAAATAAGCTTAAATTAAGTTTTTAGTCTTTTCTGTACAAAAGTTGAAAATCCTCAAAATCTTAATTTAATTCACACCACATGTTGTGTGAACCATCAATTTTTGTGTTAAAATTGAGGTGTTGTGTGTAGTTTAGAAGTTATGAGGAATTGAAGTATTTTCAATTGAAAGTCAAAATGTGCGCGTGTATTACATAAGTGAACTGTAATTTAAATATGAGGTATCAATTATTACAGTTGTGTACTGTAAAAACTCAATTGAATTTTATGTGTAAATTACAAGTGCATTACATGATGAGGAATTAAAGAAAAAACAAATTGGAAAGATTAATTCTGGGGGGGAAAAGGAACTCTGGCTCTAAGGGGTGCCAGACCCCCAAAATCCTTGCTGACAGGAATGGGATGTCAAAATCCACACAAAGGTTCATCAATTTTGGCCTGGAGTTGAGTCACAGGGTCTGTGACTCAATTGATGATGAGGTTTTGATACCAACCAGGGCAGTTTTAACTGTTGCCAAGAGGGTAAAACTACCCTTAAGCTAAAACAATCCTAGTTAAAACAGACTTAATTGGTTTCTACAACTCTTACACACATTCTGACGTGTTTTCAAGGCTCTAGACTAGGTATTACTATAGTAATGGCTGATTTAAGGGTCTAAAATGGCTAAAAACAGCCCTTTTTTGGTCTAAACCGGGGCTCAATGATGCCATAATTGGCTTTTCTGTTGTCAGAGTGTTCTCCACAAATGACAAGAGAAAATTTTACTTTTGGAGTAATAAAATTGATTGCTATAAAAGAATGTCTTCTTTGCCCCACTTTTCCCTTCATGTTGGCATCTTTTCCTTTTATAATTAGTTTAAACACTGTTAAAACAATCAATAAAGGATTCCAACCACCTTTTTTATATCATTTTGAACCTTTAAATCACGTGAAAAAATAATTATAATCATTTTTTGTAACTCTTATAATCATTTTAACCCCTTGAACCACCTCAAAAGTGAATTAAAGCATCTTTCATCACTGTTAGCTTTGTCACTTTGTTTCCAAATTCACTCTGGTCACTTTTGGGCGGGTTTTCTCTTTAAATATCTTCTTAAGGACTTTGTTCTTTAGTTAATTGCTTGCAGTTCTTTGCTCAATTAATTCCAATTGAAATCGCTCTTGAAGAAATTTCTTTTGTAGCCTTAAATATCTCTTGTAGAGTATTTTTGGAGAAATTTTTATTGTTGGTAAAACAATAAATCTTTATAATATCATTTTGTTATACTTATAAAGTTTAAAAAATAAAATTGGCATGTTTTCTCTTAAAAATACTATTTCGTACCATTTTTAAGTATATTTTACCTTATACAAATTTTGAGGACAGGAAAAGTACTTGATTTTTAATCAAAGTTTCATATCCACACCTTACAATTCTTGTTATTTTCATCATTTTTGATATTGTTACATTTTATATTCTTAATAATTTTATTTTGGTGTTTTTTAAAAAACCCTTTTCTTGGAGAACTGAAGTCAAATTCTCTGTAAATCCTTTCACTGTACCAATATCTGTACAGATTTCCATTGCAAAAGGCTGTAAAGATCTTTCTTATTCAATAAATTTAACAATAAAGGACCTTTTTATAGTAAAAGGCTGCTGTGTAAAGAATTGTAATTTAGCCTTTTAAGAAAAAATAAACATTTGAAACAAATTAATTGAAATCAATAAAGATAAAAATCATCCTAATAATCTATAATAAGAAAATACTAAACTCACTAAAAAGCTATTTTACCACTGAAAGAGACTTTCATTTCTTTCTCCCACCTTTCAGAAACAAATTAGAAAAAATTCAAAATACAGAAATAAAATAATTAGTATTAAAATAAAGTCAATGAAATGTGCAAAAATGGATAAAAATCTCATTTTTTTCTGGTTGAATTGATATTTGACTTTTTTTGATTAATTTATATTGTTTCTATTTTTGATGAGAAAATGATTTCTCAAAGAGTTTCTTGTTATATTTTATCAATTTTTCCTATAAAAAATTCATATAAACTTAGATTTAATTATAGGGAAATGTTTTGGACCAATAATAGATAAAACAATACAAGTCTTTACCCATTTCTCAAAATAAGCATGTCAGTATAATATTATATTAAATGAAAAAAGGAAAGCTGAATCAAAATATGAAGGTCTTATTCAGATTAGTCTTGGGGTTGAGCTTAAAATAAGAAAATTTGTTCAGTTCAATTTGCTTCTAGTGAAATAAAGGTAATATAGATCTTTGAAGCTTCCCTTTTGGTCTTTAAGGCTTTCCACTAGTATTATTATTTTCAAAAAATGAATTCCAAAGCTTTAGCCATTTTCTGATTAACACAATATTTTTTTCTTTCAAATAAATTAAATATTATTTGTATAGAAATAAATATCAATTGTGAGATACAAAACTACTTTAAAGGAATATATCAATAAATCAAAATATAAATTATATACATATTGAGATGAATATCCTTTTTGATGTTGAATTAGGAGGGCTAAAAGGTCTTTAAACTGTTTAGATTATTAAGGGAATATCATTTGATATGGCTAGGAAGTGATATGTGAGTCATTTCAATCTCGCGTCAAAAATATTTCTAGAAAGGCTCCACGGAATCCCTTGAAATAATATGATTCAAATTGATACTTTGATTTTTTGTTTTTTATCATTAATACCAAATATATGGAATTTCCTTTTTCCTCATATTTCATCTTAGAGGTTTCATGAATATCCAGAAATACATTCATAAGTAAAAGTTTATGTATAGCATATTATACTCATTTTATTTAATTTCTAACATTATCACTAGATGTTAGTATCTTTAAGCCTAAAAAAGCTCTATTTTTGTTTAATAGATCAGCTGTAAGAAAAATATCTTGACAAAATTTCATATTTCTTCTATTTTTGTGTTTGAAGAATCCTTAGAAAGTAGCTGTTGTTACTCATATTTCATATTCAACTATATTAAAGCTGGCCGCCTTTTATCATTTCAATTTGATATTTATTTTTTTGAGGTGTGTATTTATACCCATAATGGAGATTTCAATTGGTTTAACCATGTTTTCATAAAATATTTGTGGTTCAGGGAGTCTTAAATTTTTCTGTAATTCCCGCGGGATATTTATATTTATAATTACAAATATTAATTAATGACTATAATTAATTTCTGAGACTGAAGTGAGAAAAATATCAGGGAATATGAAGTTATGCAGCTTTAGAGACAAAAAATATGTAAATTGATTGTATTAATTGAAACACATACTCCAGAGAAAACTCAAAATAATGAAGAAAGGGAGTTAAATAATTTGAAATATATAATCTAAAGATAAATTAAATTAAAAGATGTTCACAGGAACAATATTTAAATAAGGAAACAATTAATGTAAAGTAAGTTAAAAAATATCAGTTAATTTCAATAGGATTGTTTAAGGATCACAATAATGTACTTTTATTGGCTTATGATATGATATGAAATATTTATTTAAAGGATCTGAAAAATTTCTCCCAAATATTTTTCCTCACAATTATTCAAATCAGACATAAATATTTGATATTGAAATTTAAGTTTTGTCCCACTGAGCTGAATATTTGAAGTGATATATAAATGTTTTTTTTTAAGGAAAAATTTATATGTGTAAATTTGGGAACATCCCTATATGTCTTATTTTTATTGTAAATTAAGTCCTTCAAAATCAATCTTATTCCAAAAGGTTTGCTTGGTATTTTGATAAAAAAAACCTTAATTATGAAAGAGAAACCATATGCTTCTCTTGTCATTCTTATAAATCATTGTTTTAAGTGAGAAAAGCCCCCCTTGAAGGTTTGATAGAATAATACCCTGGCTATATATACTTAATCTAGATTTCTTTTTTAGTTTTTTTATCTTCGATAAATATTTCTTGATATAACTGGAAGGAATTTATTCCATATTATTGAATGCTGTTACTCTTATTAGAGAAAAAAATGGGAGAGATATGGTTTCTAATTGAATGGTAGCCTTTTTTGGATAAAAAAAGTTAGTTAAGATGTATCTGTTTCATTAGAAATTGCCAAATACTTAATATAATTAATTTACAAATACTTTCCTCTATGTCATGATTTTTTTCAAAACAAAGGGATAAGAGTAGTGGCTGATTCATATAGGTTTTTAACTTATTTTAATTGGAGAAAAAATATATGGCCAAAAATATTTATTTTCATAAATATCCATAGAAAAGAAATTGAAAGATTCATTATTTCTCTTTTCAATGATTTGAACTTGGATACAAAGTAGGTTGAATTTTTGTTAATATAAAACTTTGTGTATCGAATATTCTTAATCTCTTGGGCTTGGAAAATCGTTACCAAACACTCAAATTGAAAAATTGAATTTGAAATGAGTTTATTTCCTATGCAGATTGAGCTTCTTCCAAAATTTCTATCTTTAAATTTGATGTCTGTCCTATCTTTCAATCTGAATCAAGATCATCTCACATGTTAATTTTCAAATGCAGCACCTGCTGTCAGGTGCATTTTTCTCATGGTGATATACACTAAAGCTGGTGTTATTCATTATTGTAGCACTTCAAGATACTTTATTGTTACATGAATCATTTTTATGCCATAGTTGTTATTAGTGTTTAAGCCTGAATTACTATTTTAAATGCTAAAATAGCTGAGGAGGACAAAAAATATCAAAGAGAGCCAGTGTACCCCATTGTCTAAGGTCTCTGAGGAATATCCATTCCCAGAGATTGGAATTATAGCTTCTCATAAATCAATTTCTCAATTTACACATTTTAGGAAAATTCTTACTAAGGTTTAGTTCTATTAAATCAAGATAATATAGAAAATGAGCTGCTATTTTGATGTGAGAAGGAGGTAATGAGCACCTCTGACCCCTGCAACCTTGTCAATTTTTGATTATTTTCTATTGATAAGCCAAAGAAGGATGAATCAAAAAACTTCTTTTACTATTATTCATGAGATTACCTTATTGAAACCAGCTGTCACTATGTTTTTTACTTATGCCATACAGAGAATAAAGTTAAAATCAAAAAATTCATTAAAATACTACACCTGTGGAATATATTTGGAATTTTAAGGAAAGATAGAGAATATGTTAATCCACAATTAATAAAAAGATAGTGACTTCATAATTTTAGCTAAAGGTTCACTTACAGACCATTTCTAATGATTCCATGTGAAACACTGAATCTTTAAAAATTCACAGAAAATACAAACTTCAATGGAGTTTTCAATAAAGTTGATAAACTTGGGAGAAGAAAGTTAATTTCAAAATAAAAGAATATTTACAGAGGTAAATCAATCATTTCTAAAACATAAATGGGTTGGTAATCATGTAAGATCACTTGATTGGGTAATTATGATAAGCTGATGCCAAAAGTAATGTAATAATCAATCAAAATAAGATGATTAGCTTCTCATTTCATAATTTCCAATTGATATATTATCTTTTTAAGACTTAAAAGAAGCCTAATACAGATTTATCCCCAATATTCATAATTGTAATTAAGTTAAATTTTTCAATCTTCAATAAAATAATTAGTTATTAGTTATGAATAATTGTTATGTACTTATATCTCTCTAAATCATTCAGAAGAATTCCAAGACAAATAATATGACTATTTCAAATATCATCATAGCCATTTTTGTTTCATTATTTCTTTGTATCCACTTTTGATTCTCTAAGTCCATAAATAACCTGTCACACTACCCTTCCAATCCTTTTTAAGGTCTTCTTTGAGTATCAGTGAGCTATTTATTAAGTTCTGAAGGTTTTTCTCCAAGTTGTTTAGTTTTTTTCAGGACTTATACTCATTCCATACAATTATAATAAGAAGATTTATTATTAAATCTTCTTGTGATTTATTATAGTAAAAGATTAAGTCCTCCTGATGTAATCACTAGTAGTGTATGAGAATTACAAGAAATTATTAAGCAATTGATCAATTCTCAGTGGTTATAATAACTTGATGTTATTATATCTTAGAAGAACATTTATAGTACTTTTGTCTAATATTATTATTATAAAAAGCTTCATACACAAATATTAAAATTTATATTTTATCATTATTGTTTCTCTTCAAATTATTGGATTGATACTTTCACTTTCTTCCTTATTTTTTGAGTATTAATAATCTATATCACTTGAGTTTATTAAAAAAATAATGAGCTTATTTTTCTGGATTATAGCTGAATAAAATTTGTGTGATCAACTTTTCAAAAGAAAGAACATATATTTCAGTCAAAAATAATAATACTTAAGTGCCAAATTATTCTGATTAGTTGTTCAAAATCCAAATGTTTTCATCTTTGGATGAATCTTGTTATAATAAATAGATCAGAAAAATACTGGTTTTTGTTGTTTGTAATCCTCACTGTGTGAGCTACAATTATTTTCTTTTTCTTTAAGAAATACAATGATTTCCTTCTCATCAATAATTAAAGTAAAGATTTTGCTTATAAATTCCATTAGAAATCCTGCACCAAACTTCAAGAAATATTTATATAAGTATTTATTTTTTATTAATTAATTTTTTCTTAAAGAAAAGTAATTAATAACTACATATTATTATTTTTCCTCATGATATATTAAAAGAGGCATAGCTGAGATATGGTTCAAGCTAAATTCAAATCTTTCAGTTTGATATATATCTTTAATTAGATTACTTTGTAGATAACTCTTTATATCTCAAAAAAGCTAACTATTAACCAGACGGTTTTTGGTTTTTGAAAACTCATCATGTTCAAGTAGCCCAAATTCAGACATGTTATCTATTGATTTTTAAAATAAAAAAAAACATTTTAACTCAAAATTCTGTCAGGTCTATCTCTAGGTTTCTTTTTTTGTTAATTTATAATATTATGAGGTGTAGATAATAGTTAATTTTCTAAGATTCGATAATTTATTAGTCCAGAATACTCCAATTTATCTTTCAATATTCCATGTTCATTAAATTAATGGGAAGTTATTTCAATGAAAATTTTGTCTTCGAATCTGTTTCTGATGATTCAATAATCTAAGTGGTTCAGTTGAATTTCAATTAAATAAGAGTATTCAAATTGAAAATTAATTCATATTCACCACATGCTACATGATTTTCTGAGGAGCTTCATAAGTATTTTTGAAGCTTTTTACAAGCCATAGTGTTATTCTAAAGGTAATCATTATTTTATATTCAGTTATTTTCCATTTAGAAAATATATTTTGATAAAATTTTAATTATATTTTAGAGCTCTATTTATATTATTGAAATCGGATCCTTATCATTGTAGTTCAAATTTACAAATATTTTGAGCTCTAAGGGTTAAATGAATTTTTTTTAACTTTATTTTATCTTAGAGCTTTTTTTCCATTTCTTGATCAAATAATTTGGATTTCATTCTGTTTAGAACATCATATGACAGATTACTTAGTATTGAGAAAAGTGAAAATAGTCTTGATAATAATTAAATAGTTTCTAAATAATTTGTTCAATTTGATATTCTCCTTCATTGAAATTAAATATTATAATTGAAAATATCATAATATTCTCCTTTCAAAAAATCAGATCTATCATCAAAGCTATAAGGCTTCAAGACTTAAAAAGATAATTTTAGTGAAATATTAAAATTTTCATTTTTGAGGAGGTACTTGAGGGAAAACTTGATTAATAGGTAAGAAAGTTCAATTTTAGGTTCAAAATACAATTCTTTCCCAAAAGATTTTATTTTTCAAAAATAAAAAATTTCTTTAATAATTCAATGAAACAAAATCTTTAAAGAAACTTTACTGTGCTAGCAGATGGGTTATTTCTTTTGAAATTTGGAATTATGGCGAAAAAATCTTTTCATCCTTATTTTGTTGAGAATTTGATTTCAATTTGGTATGAATATTGTATTTTTATTACCTATAAGCCATGATTAAAAGTCTTCAAGTAGGTTAACAAAGATACATCTATTTAAAGAGGTGTATTGGTATTTATTTCCCCCCAAAAAATCAAGAATTATTCCCTTAATTCTGAATAATCCTGTTATTTGATATATATTTGATATATATTTTCTTTTAGAAATAATCCCAATATCAGAGTGTCCCAAATATACAAAATACTGCACTCAAAAAATGAAGGATTTCCCTTGAAATTCCAAATTACAAAAGATATGTATTAGAATGAAGTTCTGACTGAGTTCCTGAATAGTTCATTAAGATATTACATTTTAGGTAAATGTAGGATTTAAGACACCAAATCTAAGCTTGATTTCAGATTATAACCACCTTTTCATAATCTCCAAATCTTACGAACAACATCATCATTTTCATTTAAGTAAATAAATTTGAATCCCATTTGAATTAACACACTATGGTATCTTTCAAGCCTCAAGTATTGTTCTGTTACCAATTTCAACTATAAAAAAATGCCCCCCCAAAAAATTTATGGCCCAATAATTTTCAAAAATAAAAGAGATACTCTCATCTTTCTGGAAATCTTACCAAACCAGATTATCTATGTATAATTGATTTGTTGAATATCCAAGCCAATGTTAATTCATGTCTTGGGAATAGTGAATCAACATCAGTGGAAAGACCACCATCAAGCAAGCAGAATGGCTTCTGACTCATGGCCCTTGAGGTTAATAAGAAGTACCATAAAATATCATCTCTGGAAGATGCAAATATATCATATAGGCTCAAAACATATAAAAATAAATACATGGCAGCTAGAAATTTCAAAAATGAAACCAGATCTGGAATAACTGAAGATTATGAAAAAAAAGGTATAAAAAATGGCTTATAAATTAGAAATTATATGTCCATTCTATTATTAAATAGTTCCTTTGTTTTTTAATAACCCAAAAATAACTTCAATCGCAATTTATGACCCCTAAGAATTAGAATAAGTCACATATAAAGAGATTAAAGCTTATCCAATGTTTCAGGTGAGCTATCAGATTATATCGGTTTCCATGATTAAATTTCCAATTTGAATACAATTTTTTTCATTTTTAAGTAAGATATATCACTAGAAGATATTTTGGACATCAATAATGGGGTTGTTGAGCTAATAAATGAAGAAAATTTAGAGGATTAGAATTTAAGTAATTAATGTATTATATAAAATCCTTTGTAATATTAATTCTGAATCATATGGAGAAAGGTACAGATTAGCAGATCTGATAATGATACTTTCACCAACACAAAAACATTTTAATATTAAAACTTGGATGACAAAAGTGGAGGAAAGAAGAAATCCAGGAATGTGTTTTTGTCATCATATACAAATTTCCTGGAAACACATCAAAAGAGTAAGTGGCCTTTGTTTGTGCTCTTCAGAGCTGCTATTGTATGGTTATTGCATACATTATAGGTCCTGAAAAATTTGAATTGACTCGACTTGAATGGGATGAAGAAAAGAGAAGACATTTATTGAAGATTTAACAAGAAAGATAAATGAAGGAGATGCAAATAAAGTATCACTGGGAAAAAATGATTGAGGGGCAGAATTTTGAGAAGGGAAAAATTAAAGGAAAAATGGAGTTTGAAGGAAAAAGCTAGAAAAGTCGCCAAGAATTTTGAACATTTAAGTGAGACAAAAAATTGGAATTAAAAGCAAACCATAATATTATGGACCTTACCATTGAAATATTAGGCTCATCAAGGCCCATTGAAGTTCTCGAAAGGACTTTGGGCTTAGATAGAAAAGTTTGAGATTTCAGAAAGTCTATTTTTTTGTTATTTCAATTTAAGTTTTCAGTACTAACTTGATAATTTAAAAATTATTTTATTCTTTCGAGTGTGATTTTTCTTAAAATCACTTGGTTGGAAATTAATATGAAATTACCAACTAAGTTAACCATAATAATTTTAATCCAAAATTTAGGAGAAAAAAAATATCTGTTTTTATTATCAAAAAAATTGAAATCTAATTTGAGAATAATTCATTTGAAAAATTAATTCTATTTCTCTTTTTAAAAAACCAACAAGGTTAAATTTTATTTTTCTTTTTAACAAAATACCCAAAAAATATTCAGATCTCTGGTTAGTTCTTACCAAGAAGTATTCAAAAAAATCCAAATAAAACACAATTTTATTATTCTAATTATCTTCCTTTTAAGACAAAAAAATTGAAAAAAACAAAAGAATAACAAATGAAAAAAGTCGTTTTTATTATTCTGTTTTTGATCATTCTGTTAAGAAAAACAAAGAAAAAGGTGTTTTTTAAAAAGCAAAAAAATAAAGAAAAAAGTCTTTTTTTACGAATAAAATTGAAACATTTTTATTTTTCAATTTGACAAAAAACATCACCCAAAACAAAGAAATAACCTTTTTACAAATCAAAGTAAATCAATTCTTTTTCAATTTTCAAAAAGAATCACTCCAAAAAAAGAATTTATTTTTTTCTATATTCATTTTTTAAATTTTAAACTTCAAATTCAATTAAACAAAACTTCATACTTGGTAAGTCTATATTTTGAACTCACCTCTCTCAATTTACCCATCACTTCTATTTATACTGAATTCAATTTTCGTTCTTTTAATTATTTGTTTTATTTGTTTCATTTCTGTTAATTCTTTTATTTGATTTTATCTTTTTGTTAGGTAGGCCAAAATTCGAAATAGTTTAAAGAAAATATGAATAAACCCAAAATCATAACCGGAAGCTTTATATATCAATTTGGAATTCATTTTTGATTCAAATACCAAGATCATTCTAGATTTATTATTAATCAGCTTGGAATATAATTAAAAACTTTTTTGAATTCTTATCTTCTTCATCTTTATTAGGTGAATCAGTTCCATAAATGATTATTTTTATTTTTTTTGTATTAATCTGGGGGTGAATACAGTGTGTTTGGACTGCTCCTATTGGAATTCATCATTTAATAAGTCTATCCTAGTCTTCCCCAATCCCTGAAATTTAAAAAACAATCCCCCCTATAAAAATGAAAATATCATTTCTGATGATGGCATGGTTTCAACAAAGTCAATTTTAGACCATCATCTGATTAATCATAATAATTCTACCTTAAGCACACATGATCCATAATTTACCAATACCCAAATAAATATGATCAAAATGAAAATAAATTACAATGATCACTTACAGCTCAATTTCAAAAGTACTGAATATATTACAAAATAATCCCAATCAGATAAAAAACATAAATCGTGGCTTCAGCTTTCACCATACAATCCTGGATATTAATCTTCTATTCTTGTTGATAATACAACCCCTGAGAATCTTCTAATTTCAATTTATCAAGTAAATTATTTGGATCCTCACTCTTAAAAATTCAAAAATATCAAGGATTCGATTATTTAATTAAATAAATTACCTCCAAAATAGACAAGATATTACAAATAATAATAGCTTAATGGGAGGAAGGATTAGAGGTATCGGTTTTGGGAAAGGATCTGATAAGGGAAAATGAGCAGGATTTTATTCCAAAATAAGAGGCTTAACAATTGAACAAATTTATTAAGATGATTTATATTTGAATAAAATTAAGCTATATGATGATAAATTCATTAATTCAAAAATTATTTAACTATCAATAAAAGCCATCAATTAAAAAAACACATGAGAAAAGCCAACCCTCCAAATTTCAGTCAAAAAGAATTGCACACTAAAGAACCAAATTCCTTAAGGACTTTTTCAAATTTAATTCTTACTAAAATGGCTTTCATAACAGGTTTATTTTGATAAATTTGATCATCATACATGGAATTATGAGTTATTTTAATTAATTCACAAGGAGAAAATTGAGCCAATTGAAAGCCCTTTTAAGCCAACTTGTCATGTAAACTAACTTCCTGGACTCAAATTTGGTATGGAACTTTAAAAACAGCCTGGAATTACAGAGCTCTTTTGTAAAAAATCTGAAATTTCCCATCAAAATTCTAAACCATCATCCAAGCTGAAAAATAATCAATTTATCCCCCATTTTTGATGCAGATTTCAAATTAATCATGAATTATGTAATATGGGTATGAAATTTCTAGATCTACAACAATTTGATTTTGAAGGAGAAGTTCATGATCAAAATAGCTGAACTGAGAAAGATTACTAAAAATTGACAAAAGAAACCTTCTAAATATTTTTATTATTCATTTTTTTTAAAATTATCCTTCAACCTCTCAAATCTAATTATCCCTTTTTTTCTTCATAATGGTATTATAATTGAAAAAAAGCTTATTTATCATATGAGCTTTTACTAATTACTCAACATTCAACAAGTGATTTTCAAATTAACTCATGTGGTATCATAAATTTTGTTTTCCTCTGTAACAACTATAATAGCTTCTTGATAATCAAACAATTGTAATTTCAGTAGCTTCATTATGTCCTTCATTATTACATTTTCTTCATTATATTCCTTTTCATTAATATTCTGTAGCTCTAGAGGCTGATCATGTTTGACAATATCAAACCACTTATGCCCAATGTGGAAAAACAAATTATGTAAGATGACACATTAGATTTCCCAATTGAAAAATTACTTGAATTTTATAGCAGGAAGTTGGTTCAAATCTCTTTTAATTAAGACAACAACCCTTTTTAAATACCAATTTCATACACTATGCATATATAGAACCTTGAAATAAATAGATTAAAGTTCTTTCTTTCATTATTATGTCCTATGAGGACCCTATATTCTGGGAAAATTTATGTTGAGGCTGCATATTCTGAATCTGAAAGGAAGTGTTTCATCATTCAAATAGATGTCCCTAGGAAATTTTGTAATCCTTATTTGTTGGTAAGTATTTGAATCATGTAATGAACCAGTGCAGCCAAAACTCAAAGGAATGAATTTATTACTTACATAGAATAAAATCTATACTGAAATTGAATATGTATCAATAATTGGATCAGTATGAAAAATCCATATTTTGAAAAATGAATAAAATTTACCCCTTTTTTTATAGTTAAAATATGCCTCCACATCTTGTTCTGGCCTTTGTGAAAATGATATAAAGCTGGGATCAATGAATCCAATACCTCCTGTAAATATCTCTTTGTTCATTAATCCTGACACTTCAGACTTCTTATGTAAATATTGTAATGCAATTGAGTATTTCTTGAGTTTCATCAAAAAAGAGAAAACATGGTCAGCATATAAAGCAATTTCCCCTTGGCTTATTCCAGTTAGCATTCCAATCTTTCTTAAAGCTTAACCATCAAAATTTGAGCCTAATCTTTAAATAGTGACAGCTAATCTAATTGATGGATCTTTCTCTTTGAATATTGAATCATTTTGTATCATCAAAACTAATATTTGACATGAAGTATGGTATTCTTGGAGTAATTTCTTAAATTTTTCCTCAGATAAATTTTCTATATCATTTGTTGTATATATTTATAGTAAATGATGAATTATACAAGGTGTTTTGTAGCATCTTTCAAAAATCACAAGTACAAATATAGTATTTTCCTCCACTTCGGAAGCTTGTTTATACCCAAAACTATGTATATGTTTTAATTAAATGCGTTCCTGAGTTGTTTCATGATGGATGGATGTTTTTGGCACATTTTTTATGAATAAGTGTAAAGAGAAATCTTGAGCTGAGTAGATTCAATTAAACTTTTGGAAAAATTATTCATAAGAACGTGGGATTATCTATGAAAAAAAATATCTTTTTTGTATCTCATAAACCATGGCTAATGAGGTGTGGTATTTACCATAAAAAAGAAGTTAAATGTGAGATTTTGTGGATTTGAGACCCCTTCACCATGAGAAAACTAGCTACACCTGACAGAAGATTTTCCACTTTGAATATGAAATGGGAGATATATTGAGCTTAAGTAGGAAAGAGGACAGAAATCCAATTTAGAAATAGAAGTTTGGGAAGAAATTAAAGCCACATATGCAAGGCACAAAGGTTCAATTCAATTGGCTTAATATTAGTGATTTTTAAGAATTGTCAAAGCTCAACAATTCAATAACACATGATAAAATAAATAATTTTCATTCCAAATTCATTTTAATTTCTTTTCTTCCTTCAGATCCTTTCATGAACAAAAAACTCAAAATTTGAGTTCATTCTTATATATTATTACATAAATATTACAGTTTCAATAAGAATATTCTTTACAACACAATTATGTTAATATATAGATAGGTGATATATACACTGGCACCATTTTAATCTGGATTTAACCTTTTATTAGTTGGAAAATGACTCAAGGACTTAAGAATTATATGACACATATACCAAAAATAGACATACCCTTCTATCAAAGTTCTCTCTCTTAAGAAAATCCATATTAAGTGACAAGCTATGTTAATTATTTTTCTTGTCTTATTAAATTAAGTGTTTAATTTCATATTGGAAAAAACTCAATTTTAATGACAAAAAAATATTTTTTAGTTTCATCAAGATGTAGTATATAATGTGTGATAATAACTACTATTTCAGATATAAACTTCTGTAGAGGAGGGCTTTCCACTTAAAGCCAAAATATCTGAATCTTCAAAGTAGAATTTTGTTTTTGATTTTTCATTTCAGAATTTCTTTTTATAAAATACAGAAGATCATCATACAAAAAACATGGAGTAATTAGTGTATAGTTGATTTCCACAAACAGCTAAAACAAGGGGTGTCAAAGTCACCAAATCCTGCCTTAAAATAACATGGGATTTGGAACCCAAATCCCAATACTAAATCCTGGGTTTTTTATGGGTAAATCACATGGCATTTTAAGTGAGTCCCCTGGTATTTTGACCAAATCCCATGCATCTGGGATTTGAGTTTGAAACCTAACCCAAATCCTAAATGAGTACTCACAATTCATCCCTGTACAACATATTCCTCTACACTCCATTTTGGACAATCTGTCCAAAAATCTTACAGTCCATTTATACTTCTCACACCATATAACAATGCCTCATTCCAAAGCAAGAAACATAGATTCTGATATGAAGATCACCTCTGGCCTGCCACATCCATCAGGTCACTTAATATGTACAGATTATTTAACCATAATTAATTGGCTTTCAGTCAAATCCAATTTTGAGTCATGTCTTGGTACAAGTGGTTCAACATCTATTGGAAGACCTCTGTCAAAGAAGAATGGCTTTCAGATTATGGCCATTGAGGTCAACAAGAAATAACAAAATTGCCTGAACCTCAGCTCAAGCAGCATCCGAGATCAATGTCAAACATATAAAAAGAAGTATATGGCAGCAAAAAAATTCGGAAATTTAACTGGGGCTGGAATAACGGAAGAAGATGAGAGTAAAGGAATCAAATCAATGAGTGAAAAGCTTGAAAGTATGTATCCTTGCTATGCTGAAATGGATGTGTTCTTTGGCCACAAGCCCAATGTCACTCCCATTTCAAGCTATGATTTGCAAGAAAAAGACAGCTTCAATGGTGATGATGATGTTGATGTTTTTCTTGATAAGGTAAGTTATCATCTCTTCCTTTTTTTACCTGCAATAATTAAACCTGATTTTCTTTTTAAAGGAGAATAATCCCTTGGATTCACCTCACATTCTGGATCCTTTGCTTAATACTGATGATAACTTGGTTCCAGAGGAAAACCTTCAAGATGAATCAGTAAGTACATTTAAGAGTGATTCTTATGAAATCCATTTTTGATTATTTCTCCTTTTATAAGAAAAGTAAATCCATAATGCATTCAACACAAAAGCGCAATCAAGCATTGACACCCAACTTGAATTACAAGAGTGGTTCTAGGAAAAGGCCAATGGATATGTTTGCACCAACATATGCAAATTTTCTTGAATCATGGCAAAAGGGTATATCTTGGATTTATGGTAACTCTGATGAATCCTACTGACAAAATGCATGATTCATAACCTGTGAAACCAGTGAAAGTGCTTGTTTAGAGTGGTACCGGGAGAGGTGGAATAAAGAGAAAGCTAGAAACATGGAAAAGCAACAATTTGAAGAAGTCAAGTTGCAAAAGAAAATGGAGTTTGAGGAGAAGCAACACACAAAGAAATATGAATTTGAAAAATAAAAGTGGAATCGGGAATGTGAGTATAAGGAAAAGCAATTCCAGATGGATCTCACTATAGGGGCATTGTCTTCAAGAAGGCCAATTGCAGAGTTGGAACGCATTCTGACATTAATCAATAAAAAGTAATATAATAGGTATACATCATGTGATCATTTTATCTGTGGGGATTTGTTAAATGTAACTGATGTTTATGTGTAATTATTGATCTTATGTCTTGAAATCAAACTGCAATTTATGAAAAAATTTAAAATTCAATGTTTATGCATTATTGGGGCACCAACTTGCCATTGATCTCATTTTGTGAAATTTAATTGCCAACAATTACAAAATTGACAATTTGGTCAAGTTTTGCATCATGATTTTATGCCCAGCATATATTTCTTATTTTTTTGTATTTCTTTTTAATTTTTATTTCAAAAACTTTTTCATTTTGGATTTGTTATATTTTATTTAGCCTTTGTCATTTTTGATTTTATCTTTCTTATTTTGAAATATTGCAACTTTTGCTTTTCAATTTTGATTATTTATTTTTGATGTTTGGATTTTTAATTTTTAATTTTCTATTTTTTTTATTTTCACCCCACATTCTCCAATTTTTTTTTTTAGTTTATTCAAAAAAAAAATATTTTTTGAATTGATTTTTTTTTTTTCAACTCACACTCTCCAATTTTTTTTTTTTTTTTCACCCCAAACTCTTCCATTTTTTTCAATTAATTTTTTTAGATTATTCAAAAAATAACACTCTTCTTTTTAATCTCAGGTAAGTCTTTTTTTTTATCTCACAACTCTATTTTTTAAAAAATGGTTCTAATTAATTTTTCTTTGTTTTTCTTTCATATTTTATTTAGAGCTATCATCCACCTCCAACATCCCCCCACCCATCACCATCCAGCTCAAAATGACCCCCACCCATCACCATCCACCTCCACATGCCATCCTACCATTACCATCCACCCACCAATCACCCTGGAACCTCCCAAACAGGCTCCTGGGAGGTTTCAGGGTAAAATATACTCCAAATCAATCTGAATCAATTTGGCGGCTTTTTTTTATTTTTTCAAGTTAATGGCCTCCAGAGGCCATTAACATCATAAAATTTTTTTTATTTTTATTTTTTTTAAGCTTGATCACACTAATTTAATTTTTTTCATAATCATAATCTTAGTTATGATTTTTTATTATTTTTTTATAAATAAATCATCATCTTGATGATTTATTTATTTGGATCATGATTGCTGATATTTTTTCTTCTTTTTTTTTATCATCATCATCATTAATAACTAATGATGTTTTTTTTTTTTAAATCATAATCATCTATATGATTTGATTTTATTTTATTTTTATTGATCATGCATGCTGATTTTTTTTTCCTTTTTTTTGATCATGATGATGATGAATCACTGATGATTCTATTTTTTTATTTTTCTTTTTTAATCATGATCATTTTGTTTTATGATTTTTTTTTTGGTTTTTTTTGATCATTATTAATGCTGACTTGATTTTTTTTTCTTTTTTTTATCATCATCATCATGAATCACTGATGATCATTTTTTTTGATTTTTTCTTAAATCATATTCATTTTAATTTATGATTTTTTTTTCTGATCACTGTGAATGCTGACTTGATCTTTTTTCTTTCAATTTTTCTTTCACCCTTTTATTTATTTGTTTTTATAGGGGTGGATTATTTATAAGGATTTATTGTGCAATGTCATTCCATTTCAGCCCCCTTCCTTCTTCTTTGAAATTCAAAAAAAAAGCTCCTCCTCCCTCTCATTCTTCAAATCATTCTGATAATGTCATGGTTAGGACTAAACCAGATTCAGAACATAATCAGAATTATTTGAATGATGTTGATTCTACTATTCCTCCTCTTGATGTCATGGTTAGGACAAAACCAAATATAGAACATCATGAGGATAAAAATACCAAATCAATTAATAAAAGAAACCTCACTCAAAGCCAAAGACAACACATTCATTATTCAAAACAGATTATGTCTCACCTTGGCCATTCAAACAAAGAATATAAAGGCTTTCCAACAATTTCAATTGACAAGAAATCAGCCAATGCATCATGGTTAAAACTTCCATCACTCAACACTCTACCCCATCCTTATGTACTCATTGATAAAGCAACAAAGCCATTTTTGCCTGTCATAATATATGAAATAACACCTTTTTATAACTCTTCTGGCCACTCTCAATTGCTCCAAATCCTCATCATGAAATTAATTTCATTATCTCAAAATAGACAAGAAATTAAAACAAATAAGCAACTCCTAGGTGGAATTATGAAAGGTATTGGGTTTTGTCCTGGTTCTGACTCTGGCAAATCTGCAGGTGTGTAATCTTTTTTGCTTTTGAATTTAATAATTCATAATTGATTTCAATTTTCTTAGGTGTTTCCTCCAGAAAACCTGGTTTGACTCCTCATCAAATTGAATTGGATAACATGCAATGGACCAAACCTCAAAAATATGACAAATTGATTTACATGAGAATCTCCCATTTTTCAAAACTAGCTGCAAATTAAAATAAGTCATTAATGGAAGCAGCCAAATTACCAAATTTCAGACACCTGGAATTGACTTCAGCCAATGCAAAGGAGGAATTCAAATCATTTACCAATGTCATTGTCACTCAAGATGGATTTTTCAATAAGCCACACCAAGATTTTAATGATCTCAATGCCTGGACTTATGGTATATTTTCTTTTGAATCAAAAAAAGATTTTCATCCCCTTCCAACTGCCTTCACCCCCTCTGGACATGGATTGCACTTCCCCAAACTGAAAATGGAGATCAATTTTTCAAAAAAACCTGGCATCATGGAAATTATTTGGAAGACATCAACAATCATTCATCATACAGCAAAACCTCCTCCAGAAATTATCAATCATAACAAAATAACACATTTTGGATGTTCTTTTCAGATGAACCATAAATTATTTAATGTAGGTGACAAATTATTGAAAATGACACCCAACAAAATTAATTCCAAAGTCAATGGATAATTTGAAAGAAATATGTAAGACCAAAAAAGAACTGAAAAATGTTAATTGTAAATAGTTTGATTTTCTCAATACCATCTCCACTCTGTTGTTTGCCATTAAACTCAGTACATAAATCAATGGTCCTGATTAAATTCACAATTCACTATCTTTCCATGCCAAAGTAATTTGTTTAATTTTTTTCATTCATATTTAGCACATCTTCCCCTATGTTGTTATTGGACAGATTTTCTGCACATGGTGGATCATCATCCTCATATAGATCAAACCATTCATTGCCAATTTGTGCTAACATATTAGGTAAGATTGTGCAAGAAACAACCCAACTAACAAAATATTTGATTTCATGAGCATCCCTCATTTGATTTCGCATTTCCCTTAGAGAAAACCACCACCCCTTCAAAATTCCAATTGCATGCTTGATTTTGACTCTTTATTTTGCTAGACAGTAATTGAAAGAATGGTTGTCTTCATTCTGTGCTACAACTCCCTTATATGCTGGAACAATCCAAGGAGAGCTTGCATATGCTGAATCGGCAAGTAGGTACTGATCCTTTTCATAAAACTCTTGAGGTGTTTGTGCTATTTTCATATATTGATATACATTTGAATCATGAAGTGACCCAGTACAACCAACATGTAGAGCAGTGAACTGTTTGTTGATATTGCAAACCAGTTTTATTAACATGGAATACCTTAATTGTAAACAATCAGTAAAAATGAAATAAAAATTAAAAATTAAACATTTTACCTCTTTTTGCGATGAAAATAGGCTTCACCATCATTGGGGGGACATTGTGATAATGGTATGAGACTCCCATCAATAAACCCAATGCACCCAGGGAAGCCTTCTGCTTGCATTACTTGAGACATCTCTCTTTGTTGTTCTATTGTTGGCCACATAATCACTTTGCACTTCAGCTTCATAAATATCCGGATCACTCTTTGAGTGTACAACACAATAGCCCCATGGCTAATTCCAAACAACATTCCAATGTTTCCCAAAGCGGCCCCATTGCCATTTGATCCTAGCCTTGATAATGCCACAGCCAATTGGATGGCAGGATTGTGTTCTTTGCTTTGTGATGGGTTTTGAAAGGCTTTATCAGCTTGAATTTATGCAACCAATTTTTCAAATGATTCATGTGTGGTCCTACATAGCTGTCAAAAGTTTTCAGATGATAATGTTTGTAAATCATTCATTGTATACATGTAATGTGGTGGATATCTTCTACGAGGGTTGATGTATCTTTTTCAGTTTATTATATCTAATAATATTATATCTTCCTGAATATCAGAGCTGAGTGCTTCAATGAGCTGAAGTGAGTTTAACGTCTGAAGTAAAGGTAGCCTTTGCAATGCCTTGAGCATGGTAAATTAAGAAAAGGCCTGTATTAAATGCAATTTAGAATCAAATACTTTAATAAATGACAAGTGTATTCAGATTTTATGCAAGAGAAGTAAAGTTTGATGCAATTTAACATGCCCTTACTGAGCTGTGTGTTTTGAACATGTGCCTTTATGGGAAGCTAAAGGCAGGATTTGAGTATTTAAACATGGGATTTGGTACCAAAAAACCTGGGTTTTTGTACCTTAAAATACCACACCTCTTGAGGTGTGGGATTTCTGAAATCCCAAAAAATTAATGCGGGATTTTGGCAAAAAAAAACTCGGGATTTTGAATGTGGGATTTGGTAAATTTGACACCCCCTAATATCATGTTCTTGAGTTTTTTGGCCCATTCAATCTTTTTATTTCTGAATACAAATTCATATATTCCTCCTTGTATTCTTGCTAAAAAAAATAATCTAAAATTCAACCTCTTGATGTAGTGGTTAATGTGGAAATTGGAAAACCCATAATGGTATTTTCAACAGTTCTTGATATTTTTAGTTCTTATTTCAAAAACCTTAGGGGGAATCCTTATCAAAAAGTGTAATGTACCTCAAATACCTAATACTTATACCACTTATATAGAGGCAATGAAAACATGACTATCAAATTTATTATTATTTAAAGCTAATTCTGACCAATAATTTACTTAATTTAATATATTTCATTGGGATCACTTGCTATTTATTTCATTCTAAAAATATTTTGGTTATATTTTATATCCATTTTCATATGTTGTTGTATTCTACTTGAGTTTCAATCCCTTTTAGAATTCTTGGGAGTCATGGAGAGTACTCAATTTTGTAAAAACCTGAGAAAATTATCAATTCTGAATGGGTTGATATCTCAACTATTCCAAAAGAAGTTTTTGATTTTATCAATCCTGAACAATGAAAACTCTTAATCTATCAAAACTGATTGAGGAGGTTATTTCATAATTTCTCCAAGCTACATTTTTCTAAAAGTAATTGGGGATATCTTTGTGTATTTTAATTTACAATGAAATTAAAACCAATCTAGCAATCAAATAGCTATTTCAAAGAATAAGCCACTTCTAATTTCTGGAGATATAGACAATTCATATAGTTTTTTTGTGATAATGACAATCCCTTGTGATTACAGAAAAAAGTATCTGTGATAAATACTTTCCTTGAGAAAGCTTCTTTCTCAAGCCATATCTATAAATATTATTCAAAGTGTCTGAAGTTGAGTTTAATTTGATAAGGTCATAAATTAAAAAAAGAGTAAAGTAAAGATCATGAGCTATTTATAAAGCAAATCTGATTGAATTATAAAAATCACCCATTCAAGTATCTTCCAGATAGAAGAGGTGAATACCTATTGTTTGTCCTTTTTCTATTTATGTTGGAAAAGGGCCTTAAAGTATTGAATTAAGTAATAATCTTAAAATAGAGGGTACAGAAATAAGCTTGGGATTTTTGGGAAGTAAACTTGAAGTGAAAAAATGTTTACTTCAAAACCATGTCAAAACAGCTTCAAAAAATATTCATCAATAAACAAAATCATGATGAATTTTTTAAAACATATCATTTTCCATAACCAAACTAATTCACTGATCCTTGTGAAAATTAAATATTAAATTTAATTCAACAGTTGAACCTAGCTGAACAGGATTACAGTCAAATTGAGCTTTTTGGAGTATTTCTTACTGAATCAAATAAATTATATGTTCATTTAGCTTTCAGAAATTGAGCTACTTTTGATCCTAATTTCTTGAAATCAAGCAGAATATTGAGGTCTTTAATTAATATTATCTGTAGCGTATTGAATTCAGAAATTGCAAATTATCACCTCCCACTCTTTTTTTGCAATGAATTACTCTTTTTAATTATTGCTCAAGGATAAAACAGAAAGAAGGAAACAAATAAAGAATTAATGAATAATTTTTTAAAAAATCATTAAACTGAAAGGATAAGTCTAATCCAAGAGAATGATTGATAAAAATATTTTTTAAAAATGAGCTGCTTCTTTTTATCTTATTATTTGTAAGATTTTTTTGTCATTTTCTTTTGAGGAATTTCAGTAGAAACAAAGTTATTCCTGCTACTATAAGACGTACTTTTTACTTGTTTATATTCAGTTTTTTTGGGTTTCATTATCCATTGCTTAATGATTATATGATATTATCTTAAACGGTCAATTTTGGTTTTTTTTCAGTTTTTCCCGAATTTTTCTGAGGTTTGATTTATTTATTTATTTTCCTTTCTTTATTTAATTTCAAGTTGTAATTTTGTATTTGTATTACAGTAGTAGCCCTGTAAGGTCTGCTACTGTAAAATTGTCAATGATCTTTGACAATCTTACATGATAGGTCCTGTAACACCGTCCCCTCTAAGATTTCAGACATTTGTTTAAAACTCTGAAGTAGTGGGCTCCTAAACTCCTCAAGCTGTGATTTTCACAAAAATTTAGACTTTTTCCAGTAGTAGGTGCTCTACTGCATATTGCCTGCTACTGCTATTTTGATTAAAAAGAATAACTTTTAAAAACCACATAGTGAAGAACTATCTTCTCCTCACAAAAATGAATAAGATTATCAATCAGAAAGAACTGAAAATTCTCATGAATTAAATAAAGAATTTTAAAATAAAATACAATAAAAATAATCATGAAAATCAAGAAATCCTAATCAATAAAGAAGAAAATATATTCATTTTGTATTTATTTTCTTTAGAAATAAATTGATAAACATAAATATTTATAATATTTCACTTTTCCTTCTGATCTTACATAAATCTAAATATAAAATTCATAAAGAATCTCAAATTATTTAATTTTTGAATGTTTAGATTTGATTGAAAATGAGCAGTTTTATAAGCCATCTTTCTAACAAAGAATAAGTTGTAATATTAATATAAAGTAAGAAAACCCCAATCAAGTAAGAGAAAATCTTTCTTCATCTTTAAAATTGGATTTTTAAACTTATGGCCTTCAAAATACTAGGGGAAGTGTTAAATACAAGAATATATCTGTAAAGTAAGATTTTGATAGTAAATAATATTCTGATTAATATTAAAATTTAAAGGGAGAGAGATTTCATATAGTATACTATGAGTGTTTTATATCAAATTTCAAAAATGATGAGAATCTTGTAGATTATATAATATTCCAGTGGCTTGGAAGAACCAGGAATCTTGACAAAAAATTAATTCCTGGGTTCAACTTACTTCAGAGGGAGGATCCAATCTTATTTCCAAATTCAGAACCTGCTATCAGGTGAAGCCATTTTGATCATAGTGTCTATTGTAATTATCATGTAGCTTTAGAAATTTGGTATTTGTGCTTCAAGACAAAAAATTTGAATTTTCTTTTTTCAAATTTGGATTGAGATAATAATATTTTAAATCAAATTTTAATCATATTTAAATAAAAAAAGAAAAAACCAAAAGTCCCTTACTTAATCAATTTTTTTAGTTGGTTTTTTGAGAATGTATATATAGACTTATTTTTCCATTTCCATTTCCAATGATATATACATGTATGTATTTATCTATTGATTTTGATTAATATTTTATATTATCTTAAGAAAATCTTCTTTATTAGAAATTATAGATTAAAAACAAGAAAGTGCTTGTTTTTTTCAAAATAATAATAATGAATACAAGTTGTTGGTTAAAGATGGAACTCATTCCTCAATACCCTTTGACATACATAATTTCAGTTAATTGTTTCCATAATAGGCATCATGATATCAGTCTGATAGAAATTTTGTTTTTAAGGCCATAAATGTATGGCTGGGAAAACCATAAAAGTTTTTTAACCTTAACAATGAAGAAATTTTAATTTGCAAAATAGAAAAAAAATTCTGTTTTTTGAAACAATTTCACGCTTGTTCTCAAAAAATTGAAGATATTGTCTTTTTAATGATAAAACTCTTTTCATATTAAAACTAAAGCTTTTTTTATTGAAGCAATAAGATTATGGCTATTTAAACAACACCTTCTTGTTTTTGAAACGATAAGATTCTTTTTATTGATACAATAAAATTACTTTATTTGATTAAAACATTATTTTTATCTCTTCAAGAAGGTTATCTCTATTGTTTCAAAAACACTCTGGCTATTTTTTGAATACAATAGCTCTCTTTTTATGACATTATTTCTATTTGTTAGTCCTACAGGCCATAAATCCTCACTGAAGGTTTTTAAAAATTCATTTTTTACTTCCCCCAAAACTCTCTTGGCTCAAGGAAATTTTTGACTTTCAATAAATTTACATTTCATAAATCAAAAAATTAACTGATCATAAATCTTTGTTGTGTTTTGTTATCAAGACTGCCTTTTTAATAATATTATTTTTCATTCAAAAAGATTTCCAAAATTTTGATAGTTTTTTGTATGATTATTCAGCTGTTTCTTTTTATTTCAAAAAAAAATCAAGGAAATTAATAATCTGGAGCCTTTTCAATGAATCTTTTCTTGGCCATTTCACCAAATTTTTAACTCAAGAAAATATTTCTAAAAAAATGTTTCAAATTTTGATGTTCTCAATAAGCCACCAATACACAAAAATTCCAAAAAAAGAATTCCCAAAATATTTCCTTAGTGAGTTTTATCTGAATAAATTGGTGTTTTATGTTTTTTGTCCATAATTTGATAACAACATAGAATTTGTTGGTTAAAACACATAATATCTTACATTTTTTCACTGAAAACTTACATGTGCTAAGCAGCACCTTGTAAAAAGAGGAAATATTCTCTTTCAATTTTTTTTTTTTGATTTATTAATGATATATATTAATTTGATAACTATCACAAAAAGAAGAAATTAAAAAAGAAAATTCATACTATATACTAAAAAACAATACATCATATGACTTCAGCATCTTTTCTATAGGTTCTGAAGACACTTTTTTTGGGAAGACCATTAAGTTTACTTCATAAGAGTAACTATTGGATTCAAAAAAATTTAAAATTTTAACAAAATAAAGAATAAAGAATAAATTTTAAAGGAAAAATTATAAATTTTAATTATTATTCATGAGTAAAAAAAATTAAAAATAAAAATCAATTATTAATTTTATATTTTCAAAAATAATATTTATTAGAAGTTAAAGAAAAAAATAATTATAGAAAAAGAAATTTTAAACTAGAAATGTTTATAAAAACTTAAATCTGAAATGAAAATTTTAAATTGATATATGAAAAAAATATGAATAATTTATTCAAAATTTAAATAATGATTAATTGTTAATAATATAAAATATCAAGAAAAACTGGAAATTTAATCAATAATGAATGAAATATAAATTCAAAATAGCTAATTTAAATTTTTTTTCAATATGAATTAATCAAACAAAAAATGATATTAATGATTAAATATAAAAAGGGTAAAAAAACATTTAATCAAATATTATTATTTAAGAAGTCTAAATGATCATTTCTGTTTATTTTCAAAAATTTAAAATAACTAATACATGTATAAAATCTGATTTTAATAAATCTCACATTAATAAAAACCCTCAAACCAATTTTAACCTCAGTGTAATAAAATTTTGAGTCCTGTGATAATATATGGGAAAATGCTCAAACTTAATCTCAATTTCTAAATGGAAAAACTCAATTACTTGAAAAAGCTATGGAAAGTTTTTCAAAATGATTGAAATCCCTGGAAGAAGTAGGTTTTTTTCCTTTTCCAAAAATCTGAAGTAATGAACCAAAGAAGATTGGGATAATGTTTGTAAGTAATTTAAAAAAACCCTTCCAAAATCAATCTTTGGGATTGATTGAAAATTTTGATTTATGAATTTAGATGTCAAATTCTTGGAGCTTTAATGTTCAAAATCCAAGCTAACAATAAAATAAATTCGAATTTTTCAAGTTTTTTTCTGTTAATTTTTTATATTATTTGCAATATTTTAAATATTATTGGAGTTATTTGATCACCTTCAAAATAATACAGATTGTAAATTGAATACTCATTCTAAGTATTGTTTAGTTAATATTGATATTTTTTAATCATTTTTTTGTGACCTTTTTTTTATCTAATTCAATTTAAAGCACATTTTTTCTATTCCATAATAAACTTTCAAATAATATGAAATTATTTTTGTCAAATATCACAATTCAAGTTCTTCATTTTTAAAGCATTATTGATATTTGTAATTGTTTATTCAAATTGAAGCTTATCTGTTTTTGTTTCACATTCATCTTTGGCCAAAATATCTTCCAAAAAATATTGAATTATTATATTCAATTTTTTTTATTACAAAATTGGAATTATGTTGATTTTTGGAAAAAATGAAAAATTATGGTGAATATTTTTTGAAATAAAAGAATTTAAAAACAAAACAAAAATGAATAATCTTCTTGATTTTATTTAATTAAAATTCTAGAAGGAGTCCCATTGAATTTAAGCTCTTGAGCTCTTCTCTTTAATTCAACCAAATCAGTCTTTGAAGCTATAGTTTTGTTTTATTTTGAAGAAAATTTTTGATATTTTAATCAGCATTAATCAAAATGATTTTTTTTTAATTTATTTTTAAGATCTTATATATATATCTCAAAAAAAAACTCATTATTTCTGAATTAAATCAAGTTTAAGAAAAAAAAATGAAATTCATTGGTTTTTATCAAATAGAATAAAAACCAATATATATAGATAGATAGATAGATAGATTATAATAAATTAATTTAAAGCCAAAAAAAAAAAAAAACAAGAATTATTTTGCTTTTATATATATATATATAATTATTTCAATTAATTAATTAATAATCATTGAAAAAGAAAAATTTAAAAATTAAAAATTACATTAAAAGTACTTTTTTTTCAAATGAGAAATAATTATTGAAATAAAGTATTTTTACATTGTAAATTTCTTAAAAAAATAAATAAATAAAAAATCATTTTTAAGTACACACTTAGAAAAGGGTAAAAATGAGGCCCCAAAATTTGTCTAGAAATTAAAGTAAAGAAAAAGAGTAAATAAATATTCTTATTTTGTGTTTTGGCTTCATTATTTTCTTCTTTTTCTTATTCATCTTGTTCTATCTATTTATTTTTATTTATTTTTCTTTATTTTCATTTATTTTTATTTATTTTTATTTATTTTTATTTATTTTTATTTATTTTTATTTATTTTTTATTTATTTTTTATTTCTTTTTATTTCTTTTTTTTTATTTTTTTTATTTTTATTTATTTTTTATTTATTTTTATTTATTCTTATTTTTTATATTTATTTTTTTTTTTTTATTTTTCTTTATTTTTATTTTTTTTATTTATTTTTATTTATTTTTATTTATTTTTATTTATTTTTTTTATTTTTTTTTATTTTTTTTATTTTTTTTATTTTTTTTATTTTTTTTATTTTTTTTATTTTTTTTATTTTTTTTATTTTTTTTATTTTTTTTATTTTATTTATTTTTATTTATTTTTTATTTATTTTTATTGATTTTTATTTTTTTTATTTATTTTTATTTATTTTTTTATTTTATTTTTGATTTAATTTATTTATTTTATTTATTTTTGATTTATTTTTATTTATTTTTCTTTATTTTTCTTTATTTTTATTGATTTTTTTTATTTTTTTTTATTTTTATTTATTTTTATTAATTTTTGATATATTTTTTATTTATTTTATTTTATTTTTATCTATTTATTTTATTTTTATTTATTTATTTTTAATTTTATTTATTTTTATTTATTTTTTTTAAATTTTTTTATATTTTTATTTATTTATTTTTATTCATTTTTATTTTTTTTCAAGTTTTATCTGTTTTCTTTTTCTTTTATTTTTACTTTCTACATTTGTTTAGAATATTTTCTTATTTGTTTTCATTTTTTTGTATTTTTCTTATTACTTTTGATTTTTTTTTAAGAATTCATATTCATTTTATTTTATTTCTTTTTCCCAAGACCAATCTTTTAATTGAAAAAGATGTTTGAACAAATTTTTAAAACAAAATGGAATAAATAACATCATGTAGCAAAGCTAGTTTTTGTTAAATGTTTTGGCAAGTTTTTTTGGGAGTTGAGAGGTATGGCTCAAGTGAAGTTCTACTGTAGTAAGATTTTCTGTGATAGTGGTTGAAGCTACTAGGAAATTCAAGTGCTCAATCCAGATTTTCCAAGTGGAATGGTCATCAGATTTGGCAAGAATCTGCATAGCTGATTGATTGTAGATCTAACATTGATTTAGAATTGTTTTTTGATTAGATTTTTTACTTTTAGATTTTGGAATGCATTGCTCAAAATAAATATCTTGTTATCATAAAGTAAGGCTTTACAACATGCTTTTATAAAAGTTTACTACCCATCCTCTCATTTCTTAACCCAAGTCAAGTTGAGTCTTTTGACACATACAGCCTAGAATGAATTCTAGTGCACCTTTTTGGGAATAAAATCCAGGTCAAGTGCGAAAATTGAGGAGAATTAGTTTTTTAAAAAACTAAACAAATCTATTGTTTTGTTAGGCTGATCAAGAACTTGCCAAAATTAAGAAGGTAGTGTAATCAGAGTAGAAAAGAAACCAGATTGTAGTGATGAGAAGAGGAGTTGTGAGTTACGAAGAAAGATTGAGAAAGGGAACTTATCAAGAGGTGTGAGGGATGAAGAGATCTCAGAGGGATCAATCGATTTGAATTTATGAATTCGTTGAATCGCCAAAAATTTTTTTTCAAGAAATTACAGGACAAACCAATTTTTCAATGAATTTGAATAATAAACTAAAAATTAGATAAGAACTTTTGAGAAAACATTGAGTTTAAAGATGTTAGTTAATACGTTTGGAGATGAAAACAAACTTTTACACTTTTTGTTAGAGACGATCTGATGATCTTTTTTGATTGTTTGTTGAGAAATGTTAAAAAACAAGATTTTGTTTTGATTGTTTGTTTTTAAAAAAAGAGATAATAATAACATGATAATCAAATTTGAGTATTATCAAGAAAGTTTCATAAAATTGATCATTTTAACTAATATACTCAAAATTTATGAAAAAAAAACAGTTTGATTAGAGCAACGTTAGTCTTTCTGATTGGTGATTTGTGTAGGCTACAGCCAAAAGCAAGAGCTGATAGATGGTTGTTGAAAAAAAAAGAGATGAGATTTGATCGATGAAGCTAATCCGACGTAGAGTGAATGAATTGAGTTTTGAATGAAAGAGTTTATGATTAATAAATCAAAGATTGACGAAATCTTGAGCTTTGAACGCATTCTGTGAACGACAAAAAGTAGTTTGATTGATTGATTTTAATAAAAGAAAAGGTTAAAGATTGAATGATTGATTGATCAATAGATTATCAGTCAGTCAATCAAATCATTTTAGAAGAGTAGGAATGAAAAAGTTTCAAGTTGAAATTTTTTCCAGATTTTAATGAATTAATTGAGAAGGAGATGTAAGTTTTAGTTTAAAGGGTGAATGATGAGTTTAGCTTACTGATTCGTTTATCGTTTTTTTGTGATTTTTGATGATTTGAATCGTTAAATTTGATTTGAAGATTTGATTTTTGAGATTTTGATTGAATGATTGAATTTGAGTGAGAGTTTGAGATGATAGGATTTAAATTTAAGTTTAGTTGATGATTTGATGAATTTGAGGATGACCAATCTAGATTGAGATGATTTTGATCGATTAGATGATCATGAGACCTTTTTAATGAGTTGATAGTATCGATAGAAGAAGAAGAGCTTGAAGAACTTGAAGAACTTGAAGAACTTGAAGAAGGAGATAAAGGTTGATCTGAAAGATTTATTAAATGACGATTTTGATGATTTTGATGATGATTAAATTTTGATTTTGATTTAAATTTTGCTGAATTTGATGATCTGATTAAATGATCGGGATGAGTTTCATCACAAAATTTCAAGCTATCTAATAATTTAGTTATATTAGGGAAATCTTTTTTTAATTGATTTTTTAAATTTAATTTATCTAAAAATGTCGAAATTCCAGAAATCAAAATCAGAATTTATTTCAAAAGTTTCAATTTGATAAATTTGAGAAATACTCACTGTTAAAATGACTTGAAGAAGAAGAAGATAAAGAAGACGGGGAAGAAGAAGAAGAAGATAAAGAAGAAGAAGAAGATAAAGAAGAAGAGGAAGAAGAAGAAGAGGAAGAAGAAGAAGACATTGAAATTTAAATTTTAAATTTGAATTTAATTTTTAAAAATTTTAAAATTTTGAGTTCAACGACTGGTATTCTCGCGCAGGGGGTTTCAAACTTTCCCAAATTAACTAAATTCATACTTCTCTACAATCTTAATTTATTTAAATTTTAACAAATAAATCAAAATAACTCAAATTAAGTTATTAATATTAATTTTTAAATAAAAAACTTGAAAATTTATTAATATTAGGAGTCAAATTATATTAATTTTAATTAAAATTTGATCAAAAATGATGACTTATTACCTAATCAGATTCATTCAATCACCAATGAAAAATATTCAAAAAATATTACCAAAGTTTGAAAAAAAATAATAAAAATGATAATAAAATTGAAAATAACCACTAAATTATTCTCATATCAAACTCATGAAAAAGAATCTGAATAAACTGATGTGTTAATGTTTTTTTGCATATGAATTAATATTAACTTTTTGATGTTTTCAATATTTATATTCAAATTTTTTTAGGTTTTATGGTGGATTTCTGGATTTATAATTATCAAAAAAAAGTTCCATTATTTCAAGAATTTCCAAGATTATCAAGAAGAAAGAGGAAATTAAGAATATCATTGAGTAATAGGATTCAATAGAGAAGGAGAAACAAAATAATTTCATATACAAAATGTTAGGTTTACAATTCATACCTACTATTAGATACATTCTTTCACCAAGTAATATAACATGAAAAATCATCTGTGATTCAATCTATAATAAGGCAAATGTGTTTAGAGATGCATTAGGAAAACTTCTTCAATCAGGATACTTAGAAAGAAACCCAATAATGAAATGAAGTGAGCCCTATCATATAGAATTTTTATTGTACATGAGGGATGAGGAATTTAAACAATAAGGCAGAAAAATTAAACAAGGATTTATTCATTTACATTCAAAAATAAAAGATAATTTGATATTTAAAAACAATTGCTTCAACAAATAGCTTCCTGTATCACATCAATTGGTCATTACTATTGAAAGAATAAGCTCCAATGGTAATGGCACTTCTGTTTGGAGAATAGCACAAAACTTAAAAATTGGAAGAGGGACAGTGGTTATGGTATTAAGGAGGGTTCTTTTTTTCCATAAATTATTTAAATCAAGAATACTTAAGGTGGCCAGATTTATCAAGAAGGAGGCAGATCTCATAGGTTATGAAGAATAAATGTTTTCATGGCTGTATAGGTTGCATTGATGGGACAACTATCCCTATGTATAAAAAACCTGGAATGTATTTTGAAAAATTTTTAAAAAGGAAAAAGAGGTACTCATTTAATGCACAAATTGTCTGTGACTGGGACCAAAGGATCATTGGGCTTCTCACAGGCTGGCAAGGATAGTATGGGGACTCCAAGGTGTATCAAGAAATGATGATATATCAGCACAGTGAATTTTTCTTTGGAAAAGGTAAACGTTTTCTCATTATCATATTCATAAGGAAGATAATTGAAGCTGATACCTTAAAAGGACAATATTTGTTGTCTTACTCAGCCTATAGCCTGAATGATCATTTGATTCCATCATACAATACCCCAACAGCTAACATAATTTTTTAATAGAGAATTTAATAATTTGTTGGCACATTCAAGATTACTAAATCAACATTGCATAGAAATTATCAAGGGTAGATGGGCCTCTTTGAAGGAGTTCCAATTAATCCTGTTTAAGAAGTATCACATGAAACATATTTTAATGTGGATTAAAGGATATTGTATCTTTCACAACATCCTATCTCATATTAACAATAAATGGGATGAACTAGAAATTGATGAAGTGGAAGATGAACATCCAAATGAAAAAACCCAACTACATGTCACTGAAAATCTTCTGCGGTCACAGATTCAAAGACAATATGTGCTGAAAAATAATCAGATTGGGGTCTTGCCATTATAGTACTATATAGATGAGTAATTTTAGTATTAGATTTGAATCATTCAACAATTTTAGTTTATTTTTTCAAAATAATAATCTTAATCACCCAGGTTTCAAATAAAACATAAGTATTAAATGAGTGAGGCACATTGTTTGTTCTAATTAACCAAAGGTTATCTTGAGTAACTTCTCAATATCATCAAGGCTTGATCCATTCTCGAGCCACTTTTTCACAGCTGAAATAAAATACAAACGTATGGTAGAATCCATTCAGAATTGACGCTCTTGACTTTGATGTTCTATTTCCAACATGCGAAATTCATAATCATTCTCTGCCCATACCTGTTTGAAATTGGCCAACTCCACTTCATGTTCCATATTCTTCATGTCCCTGTTGAATTGGTAACTTTTTTTTTGTCTCAATCTTTCTCTCATTGATAGTCAAGATTATTTATGATTTCTTGATGCTGAAATGCTAGTGAAATATAAATTGAGGTTAGTTTTGAGGAGCCTTTGGCTTTCTTTGATTTTTGAGTAATTCTTTTGTTCGGTCCTGACAATGGGCCTTCATTTTTTTTCCTCTGATGTAACTCAGTTGGTGATCCAGATTCTGTTGAGATTGCCTCATCTTCTAAGATATTGTCAGAAGATAACTGACTCCTAATTTTATAGTTTATGTTTCCCTTCTCAGTAATAATCATTTATTTCTGATTGTTTCTGTCATTAAATATGCTGAAACTATTATCATCAAGTCTTGAATCAGTATTGTCCACCTCTCCTAAGTCTATTTGTGAGTTGTTTTGCATCTGGTGGCACTCGATGTTCTCAGCTCTTCCATTGAATTTAAGAAAACCATTATAATATATTGCAAAAGGCCACAAATTTGTTCTTTCACCAAATATTGATCACATTTGCTCATAGCATGAGCACTTACCTTCTAATAAGCTTGGTAGGTAAATATTATCCTCATTGCTTAATCCAGAACCCGTGTCATTTTCCCACTTTAAAGTATCATAAAAATTTTTCTTATATGTGAAACAATGTTTTTGTAGCTTGCGGATATCCAAATTTAGATTACCATTTGGATGGTTATCATTTGAAAATTTATCAAATTTATCAAATGCTTGTGTGAAGTTGAGCTTTTTTTAAATCCCAAACAATATTTCTTTCCTCTCCTCATTTAAAAATTTTATCATTTGATCAGAACCAGAATACTTCCTAGCTTTAAAATTGCAAGTAAAATTTATGGAAATCTCAATATGAGTGGAAAATTTGTTCAATTTTGATCATACAACATTTCCATGAATCTTTATAACTCTTTATTAGTAATCATTCATAAATAATTTATCTTTGAATAATGTTTATATGTCAAATAATAAATTATCTAAGTCAATTTGAATCTGTATTTCCTAGAGAATTCAATAATTTTATACTAAATAGGAGACTAATTGGTACAGAACTTCCTATATTTCCAATACTATAAATGAATTCAAACATAAAAATTATAAAAAAATAGTTCATAAATACCTTGTGTTGTTTTTTTTGAGATTTATTTTTAACTTTTTACAGAATTTACATCTAACTTTGTTTATATTCTTCTCAAACCTTCTTCTAACCCACCCACGATGTCTAAGTTGTAGAATTGTTGAAGTAAATTTGATAAAAGATTGTATTGTGGAAGAATTCCTAATTCCTTATCATTATAAGCCTCTTAATTATGGAAAAAACCTGGAATATCTAACAGGATATTATATTAAATTAGTTACTCAGAAAGTTTTTCTAATCTTATTATAAAAAGATATTTTACAACCTTAACAATTTAGAAAAAAATAATCCTTTTGGCCCACCAATTTTATCAAAGGATGTTTGATAATGTGAATAAATGCCTCTTGAAAGTGGAATGCATTTGTATCTCAATAACTCTCATGCATAAGGTCTGATTACACAGGCATACATATCCTCTTAAATATGTTGTGAGTTATTAAATAGCATCATTAATCAAAACATGGAACCCTTATGGAATTTTTCTTATAGACTTTTTATTGAATTATAGAACAATATTAATATGTCTTTTTCAAAAACATTTTTTTTCATTTTGAACTTTAAAATTTGAAAAATAAAATAATTTTTACAAAATAATTCCATTTTTTTATTGAATTAAATTTAAACACTTTCATGAAAATTCATTATTTGGAAACTAAAATTGCAAATTTTATCCAAAAAATTGTCATTCTTTCTATCTATGTTTTTCAAATAACATCTACTGAAATATTTTAAGTTTATTTATGTGTTATTTTTTTGAAATGATTAATTAATTAATTTGTTGAATTCTATATGTAAAATATATTTCTTTAATTCAAATTAAGGAAAAGCCTAAACCAAATTCTTTCATTATTTCCATTAATTTATTGAATTGATTTCCTGAAAAAAAAAACATAAATAATTTATCAAATTTAATTCTGTGCTGTGTTTTGAGCCTTGTTTATATTTCTATTCAAAAAAAAATTGTTAAAATTTAAATTCAACAATAAGAATTTGTCATAAACTTTTTATGCTAAGAAATATTCCTGAAATACAATTTACAACACTTAAAATTAATACTTCATCAGAAAATTGATCATTTGTTTCATAAGGATGATTTCATTTTTTTTATGTTTTCATTGATATTTAAATTTTATTTCATTTTGACTCAATTTAATTTTCATTTTTTATGACTGATGTTTATTTATTTCAATAGAATATTTCTTTATTTTTTTTTTTTGAAAAGTATTGAATTTTTGTTTTTTTTTTTTTTGAAAAAAAAAAACTTCAAAAACCAAAAATCATCATTATTCATTATTTTAATGAAAAAAAAAGAAATGACATGTTTTTTCTAAAAAAAATCTTAATTTTTTTTTCTTTATGTTTTTTTTTTATAATATTTTTTTAGAGAATAATGGGTATGGATACCATAAAATCAGTGTTTTTAACCTGATTTTTGTGTATCAACACCCATGATTCTCTAAAACAAATAAAAAAAAATACTTTCATGAGAGAAACTTGAAAGAAATTAGATCTTAAGAGCTAAATTGTTGAGCTAAAAAAAAAATTCTGAAAAATGGAAAATTCAAATGAACTGCTTTTTTTTTCAAATTTGAAAAGATCTAATGTTCAAATAATTAAATTTTAATCATTATGAGTCATTTTAAAAACAATGAAAATATGATAAAAATAAATAAATAAATACTTAAGAGCCTCATATAGATTCATTTTTATTTTAAAAAATTGATAAACTATTAAATTTGAAGGAGAAATAACTCTTTATGATTAACAATTTGAATGAGGTGTAAAAAAGTAGATCAATTTGTACAAATTGTTTTGACAGCTAAAAAAAAAAATTCCCTGTTATAATTATATTAAATATTTCAAGAAATAGTACAAATTTTTGACACGTAAATGATATTTCTTATTTAAATAATCAATTTTTCAAATTTAATCTCAGAAAGAATGTTTTGAATCATTTAAGGTGGTAATCCTTTGAAAATTAATAAAATACAATATTACAATCAAAAAATAATCTTAATTAAAATGAAAAGATTGACAGCCAATTAAAATATGGGGTTAAAAATTTGAAGAATAAAACAAGAAACTATTGTGGAATTTTGAGAATATTATTCCAAATTTTCATAAATAAATATGGGAGACATGTGAAGGATAATTGAAATACTTTATATGTTTCCAAATATTATTGAATTCTCTGTATATTTATGTTAAAATCTATATGAAATACTTGAGAATAGTCACAAAAAATTGTGTGTTAAGGATGAAGCCACTGAATATTATCCAGTTCTGTAAGAATCATTTTGCAAATATTGAATCTCTGACTTCAAATATATTCCAAGGTAAAATTGTGGAAAAAGTTTAAAAATGACGAATGGTTCAATTATTTTAAATTAAATAAATGATGAAATTACTGTGACACTAATTTAAATATTTTCTTCAAAGAGGGTTCTTTCCCTGTCAAAGTAATTTTTTATTGAATAATATATTGTATCTATGAGAATTGTATATAATTTGTATGAGTAAAAAAATAAAAAACATGGGAATTCCATAGTCTTCTATTTCAATTGAGTAAAATTCTAAAAAAAAAAAAAACATGTGACCGAAAGTATCTTCCAAAATAATACAAGGTTTGGAAAAAGGTTGGCTCTCAAGTCAAAATCCGGTTAGAGATGATTTGGACCTTCTAACCCTGCCGGCAGGGACATCTTTTTTTGTGGTGAGTAATATAAAAATTACCAACCCAAATAGCTCTATCATGAAATATCTTGAAATTAATATCCAAAATTAATTAAAAAAAATGAAATTAGCTATCTCATTTCTCTAATTAAATTTCAACAGCTTTGATATAAAATTGAATTTTAAATAAGTGAATGTCTAAGCTATCTTCTACCTTAACAAAAACTCTTTGAAAAGGTGGACTTCCATGATTGTTTTAGATTTTTAATTTATGAAAAAATCAAACTTTACATACTCCAAATTTTTTTAGATTTGTTGAAAGAATTTTTTCTTTCAATGAAGGAAGTTTTGGTGCATAAAATAATTATTAATTAAATTTACACTGTAAAAAGCTGAAAGATAGGGGTTTTATCTCAAGAGAGTCTGAGAACTATATTCATATTAATCATTGAATTACATTATGAATGATAAAAAATAATAAATTTAATTCAAGAGAAATAAGCCAAAAATTAAGATAAGTTCTCTATTTTTATTGATGGTATCTTTTTTTTATATTCCTGATACAAAGTCCTATGATTATATTTAATTTTTATTTGTAAGATATCAAATTTAACTTTGCAAAAGAGAATTAATTAAGAATTGAAATCTTAAAGACCAATGGAGGAACATAGATAGGTTCAAATAGACTCCTCTATCTAATAACTGAAAAATTTCCAGAAAAAATTTATTGATTCTTTCCATGGGTTAATTACTATAAATTTCCTTGAAATTAATTAAAATAATTTTTTTTGATATATGAGACACACACAAAACAAAAATAGAAATAGTTAGAGTTGGGAGAAATATTATGATTTCAGAATTAACTCTCAAATAGAAGTTACCTTATATTTTTTATTGAAAATAAATTTTAAAGTTTCTCAAATTTGAATCCTTGAAAATTTAATTTCCAAGTGTCCAAAATGATATTTTTTTTGAAAAAAGTCATCCAACATATGAAAATTGTAATTCAATAAATTGGGTAACAGAATAAAGCAACTTTGGAATAAAACTCATCAAGATGAAATTTCATTTAATAATAGAAATATGGCGTAAATGAGAAAAAAAAACTAGCTTGGAAATCATTGATAAATCTAAGTCTGAAATCGAAGTATTTAAGATTTCATTCTTCACATTGAAAAATCCCATGAAAGAGTTATATAAATGAAACATGATATATGTTTTTATATAAAATTATTTGTTTGCAAGTAAGAAGTTAATCTCAAATTCAAAGGAACATTTTGGATTCTATTCTTGGATTTTATAAAATATTGCAATTTAAAATTGTATTTTTAAAAAAGACATAATTAATATGTATATTAATGGATGTAATTTCATGAAACATTTCTAATTGATTGTTTATGATAAAACGAGTAACTGGAAAATTTTACATATTTCAAAATCAAAGACAATGAGGATCATGTTTTGGTGAAAATAAGATGGATATTTCAGTGGCCTCAAATACAGGAAGTTTTTTTTCACTTCTCTCAGTATTCTCAAAACATTTAGTTAAATAAAAGCTTCAGGAATTCTTTATGTAACCATAAACTAATAATCGAACTGTTATGAGGTAGAGGCTCAAATTTTTGGTGTTAAAACTTGGACATTTGTTTTTCTTTATCCCTTGGAACGGTGTTTTGGCCAATTATGGACATAAAAGAATCTAATGGTTGATGTATATTTATAGATAAGATCACAGATCTTCACAAGAAACTTCATTTTCCTCTGAAATTATTCAACCAAAACTAAAAAAAATTGAATTACAAATTATTTCTTGAGATAAGCTCAATTGCAACAACCTTATTCAGAAACATTTTCCATACTAAAGAAAAATAATAAAACATTGATTTTTATTGAATATTTCACAGGGAGGGGAAATAATCTGGAGAATTTGACGTTTACTAATTAATTTAGAATTTATCGGTCCTTATTAATAAAGAGTTTTTCTTGGAAGGCTAATTTATTCATTTTATTTACCCTTTCTAAATTTAACTCCTTCCGTCGGATCATCTTGATAAAATATCCAATCTACTTTGAAAATTATTCAGTTCATCTTCAATATTATAAAATAAAATCTCCCTATTCAAATATAAAACATCCCAATATCTTGAGAAATTTTAGTAATGATGAGTTCTGTCCACACTGACATTGGTATATATTGGAGATACAGATTCTTGTAGGACTGCATGTCCATAATCAAACCATTTTTAGCCATATACACTGGAGAAAAAACTTTAGGACCTGTTTTCAGGTCCCTTACAACTACTCAATTGGGGTAGTTCAGTAGGCTTAAGGGTCCCACACTTAGCTCCAAAAGAATTGCCTCAATTGTATTATACTGAATATTCTGTTAAATACTGAGTATAATCTTAATTTGTAGGAGATTTAATTTTAGAATTCATTGAGAGAAATTAATTTTGATTTACTCATCATGGGCCTGTGTTATTCCTGAATTAGTGATGTTTATTTTTGATATTCTTTCTTGATTGAGATTATATTTTTCAAAAGAAAGGATTTCCTTCCAGTGTCTTATTATTTTTATGGAAGATTTGGAAAATCTATATTTGCGGGATAAATACTATAAGATGTGTCTATGAAACTGTTGATAATATTACTATTAATCAACAGTACTATTACTTTTCTTATGAAATATAATAATAAAAATTATCATAACCACAATTAAATAATTAAATAATTATTTCTTTTACGTGTTATACACTACCAGTGATTATAACAGTAAGCAGTAATTGTCTACTAGAATCAATTACAAAAAGAATTTAATAATAAAAACTTCTTTTATTAAAATAATAAAATTATTTTAATATATAATTATCTTTTACAATAATAATTATAAAGATCATTCTTGAAGAAAAATATTTCTAGAGAAAAACTTTAAGAATTAAGATAAATCACTCACTATTAATCCAATGAACCTTTTTAGAGGATAATAGTAAAAAGATATTTGGCATGGAATTGTGGATTTAATGAATCAAAATTGATTTATGACAATATTACAGCAATATATAGTTAATTTCTGTAATTTCACGTCTTTCTGATTGATTTATGAAAGAATAAAACACTTAAGAAATAGTTTAAACTAATACTTACTTGTTGGTAATAAAGGTATAATACAATAATGTGATTCTTTTTTAAAAAAAACAGCAAGAGGAGGCCTCTTTTAAGTCTAAGAAAGCTCACAGAGGCATGCCATTGAGAAAACTGAAAAACCATTGAGTGAGAAAACAATAAACCTTTTTTGATTATTGATTGCATCATCTGTTGTCATGTAAGATTATCATAATTACTTAATTGAGGCTTTTACGTGACTACCAACCCATTTATGGTTAAGAATAAAAGTAGTAACAACTGTAAATCTTCTTTTATTTGAAAATAATCATTTATTTCTCAAAGTTATAAATGTTATTGGAAATTTCATCACAGAATGTATTTTCCATAAATTTTTAAAGATTCTGTGTTCCACATGGAATCATCAAAAATGGACTGTATGTAAAACTTTTAATTTTACACATAAAAGTATGATTATTTTTGGTTTTTATATGAACTATAAAGTTCTTAATTGGTCCTGAAATTTTCAGAAATATTCATTCAGAATTGTATTTTTAATGAATTGTTGAAGTTTCTACGTCATTTCTACATAGAATTGCAAATAGCAGTATATGGCTGGTTACTATGAGGTAAATCAATGGATACTAGTCCAAAAGGGGTTTTAATTACTCTTTTGGGGTTTATCCATGGTAAGTAATTAATAATTGACATGGTTACAGGAGTCTAAGTTTCTCTTTACTTCCTTGGCACATCAAAATAACAGGTTATTTGCTATTTTCTTATGATTTACTGAAGTTGTAACATGGTAACCAAGTTCCCAAAAGGTTTTAGTTTACTAATTGGGCCAAGATCAGCCATGGATCCAAGCTTTGGAGCTGTCTATGCCTCAGAGGTCTCAGAAGCTGGGTACCTTGGCTCTCTTTGATGTCTTTTGTCCCCCTTGTCTATTTTTTATGTCAAAATAGAAATTCAAGCTTAGTGAGATATCCACTATGGGTGTACCAAAAGTGCATGTAAGAATACCATAATATTAAGCTCCCAAAACATGCATAACACTATTCTTAGTATATATGTAATATGGGATTTCTCACATTCCCATTATTTTGGCGTGAAATAGAGAAAAAAAATTCACGGATCTTTTATGTGGTATTTATGATGTGGTATTGAAGTATTTTCCATATTACCACCTCAAAGAGTTTATTTGAGCTTATTCACTCTATGGAGCTACCCTTAGTGAACTTTTGTGTAAAATCCAAATCTTTCCTTAAATCCATGGATTTACTTACTCAATAAAAAGTTATTCATCTTTTCTGAAATCAAAAATTATGAATTTTGAATATATGCATGACTTATGGGTTATGCATAGTTCAGAATTTATTTTAAAGATAATTGTGGCCTATTTGGGTATGTAAAATATACCTCAAGGCTCACAAATACAAATCATTAACTTAATCCATTTCAACAAAGAATTTGAAATTACAGATTTTCTTTTAAAATACTAATATAATTTTCATCTTATTTTAAATTACTAGCCTGTGGTGAGTATTATATATTTGCTTTCAACTACTTATATGAGCTTAGAATCAATTAATAAATAATCAGGACAAAACTTACTGATAATTATGATTACCCAGAGTTATTAAAATTAATTACCTTTTTTTGAAAAGGATTCTTTCACTCAAACAGCCGTTTGAATTTAAGAGAGAAATTTAAAACACAATCTACTATAAAATCCTTGTTTCTCCCACTAATTATTAATTATCTATACATTAAGAGTTTTTTTTTCTTGAATATTTGACAGGATTAAAACAAAATAAGGTCTAAATTAATGACTTTAAATAAATTATTATTTTCTTTACTATTCAAATAGCTGATTAAAACCAACCATAGAAGGGTTTTTCAGATAAAAGTAATATATCTTTCAAAAAGGCTGAAAGAGAAAGATTTCAAGTAAAAGGCACTCTAATAAAAAGTAATTTTGGAGAATACTATTGAACCATTTTTAATAAAAAAGAATTTTTATTTTGAGATCAATAATTTTACAAAACTATGTATTTTAAATCTTATAAGATAATAAAAATGAAATATTTTGGTTAAATATGTATTCTGTATTAAGTATATGGAATTTGGACATTTCCTAACTAGCCTAAAAAACGAAGACTTTCGCAAGTAAAGCTATTGAGGAATATATAAAAATATCTATATATTTTCTTCATCTTTATTTATTGATGATTAAAATTATAAATACATTTAAATGGATTAATATCTCTTTTCTATCTATTACATTATTTCTAATGAAAATGTCTATTACCTCATCATAAATAATATTATTATTTAGAAAATTTATTTACGGCTTGTTTTATAGATATGAATTGGTATTGAAGAGTTTTTTTAGTAGCATATAGATTTCTGATTTACAGGAAATATTTGGAAAATACTGAATGGCAGAGCGGTAAATCCATATCTCAAAATTCTCAATGAAAGACCTTATATAAATGGTCCGAGTATATGATTTAGCAATGAAAGTTTTTTTAAATTAATTTTGAATTCTTTCAAATGAACTCTGATGATATCTTAGTCCATTTCCAAGGATATCAACTATCATTCCTGATAAATTAGCATGTAAAATTCATTATTTCATTTCAAGAGTTATATTAATTTCCACCAGTTTGTATTGAAGGATCCCTACCTCATATAAAAGAAGTTAGATAGATATTTTATGAGAGTCTTTATTTACTTGAGAATCATATGAAAATAACATGAGAAAAATGAGAGTTTTAAATTATTTTTGGGCCTCTTATTTTAAGTAATAATCACAATCAGGAAAAAACCATGAATAATCTCAAAAACAAAATCAAATTGTTTGAAATTTCTGGAGATATGAAGCATGATATTTAATATATATTTTTAAATTATTAGGATCCGTTAAGATTCCCATTTATATATGGGTCAGAGAGATTCTTCTTTCTTGAAAGGAAATTCTGATCTTATTGTAATTTAACGCGGATAAATATAACAAGAATGAAAGATTCAAATCTACAAGAATTCTTTTGAATTTATTTGCAAGCTATATGGAAAGAATTTCTAAAAAAAATAACAAAAAATGAACATTTTGAATGAATTAGTAGTAACGATTGGGTTTGTAAAATTTCTAATTATTTGAATTTTTATGTTTTTTGATTCTTTAGAATATTCTTTAAAAATATTTTATCACGATAAGCTTCTTCTTGGAATTTAAATTTAATATTAATTCTTTTATTAAACACTGAAATTCAAAATAATATGATTTTAATCTAATTAATCTTCTTCTAAAAAGGGAAAGGAAAAATAAAAATTAGGACAATAAGAGTTCATTCACAATATCTGTGATTTTTTAATTTCTTTTGGGTAATCAAAATCTAAAAAAAAAAAACTTTTATAATTTTCTTTCAGATTTTTCCAAGTCCAAATTAAACCTTCCCTTGAAAAAAGCTTTTTAACACAATTTGAATTAAGCTTCAATCAAAAATTCAAAAATTCTTCAATTTCATATGCAATCAATTAGTATCAGAAATTGAAGATTAAAAAAGATAAGATTTTATATATTTACTGTCCTTGAAGACTAATTCTGAAATAGTTCTTCTTAAAAACTGCATAAATACAAATAAAAAGAAAACATGAACATCAAATCTGCAATAAATGAATACATTAAAATATAGATTAATAAATCTCATACCATTTACGTGCTACATTTTGGAATATTTATTTGAACCTAAGAATTATTATAATTGATTTATTGAACCTTGAAATAATCAATACACTACTTTTGAAATTTAAAAAAAATTAAATTAATCTTCCTTTCAATATTGTAATTTTTTTGATATCTTAATGATAATTTTTATTTAGACATTTTTGGTCTTTTAATTTATAGAATTAATTTAAAACTATTTTTAACCTATAAGATATATATTTAGAGCTATTTTTTGATAATAGATTCTATTTCTAAATATATATTATATGAAATTCACCCCAAAATTTGGAATTCATTATCAAAAAAAATAGTCCGAAAAATTCAAATTATGAGAAATTTTTTAATCTTAAAAAGGTTTTTAGAGGTTTATATTTTCTGAAGAATTTTAAAATAAATTGAAGATTTAATTAATACCCAAAATTAGAATTATTTCTTATAAATCCAAGTGAGATAATTAAAATACTATATTTTGGGAAATAAAATTTGATTTTAAAGTTATAATGACACATAAAAATGAATTGAATAGGAGTTACCTTAGCTTTAATAAAGAAATAGAGCCAATGGTCTCAACAAAAAAGAGAAAAAGTTGAATTTATTTGCACTTGAGGATTCTAAATATTCAAAAGTTAAACATTAAATTCAAATGAAAAATCAGAATTCCAAAGGAGTGTGGTGCAAATTAAAAAAACATCTTTGAAATTTGACTCAGATGTGCCAAGTATTCATAAAAAATGATCAAAAATAGTTCTACTAGGGCCCTCATTAAGAAATAAATCTTGTAATTGTGGGGAAAAATTTATCAAAAAAAGGTGAAAATTTTAATGAATTGCATAAAAAAGGAAATAATGTCCCCAAATTAAATATCCAATAAAAGACTCAAATGATTGAGTTATTATTTCTATTTGAAGATAATTGAAGTATATGGATCTTTCAGAGGACTAAGAACACTATTGGATTTCAAACTCTTTCATAGAGATTATCAAATTCTTCTTTTCCAAAGCTCAGTCAGATTATATATCTCTATCAACTGCCTATCTGTCAAAGGGGCTATTTACAACTTGGTTGAGATTTCCTTTCTTCACAAGAGCTATTTTAAATTTCTGGCTAAAATTTATTGTATTATTTTACACATTAGGCTTTTTCTTTTTCTTTTTTTTTTCAATTTTAATTTATTTTATCTCATTCATTTTTGAATTTTTTATACTTTTAGGCCCGGTTTATGTTTGGGTTTTGAAGAAAATTTTGAAATTATTTTGAATTTAATTTCAAACAAAATGAAATTATTTTTAATTCAATTTTATCTTGAATTAAACTCAAATTAATTTGAAAACTAATAGAAGAAGTTTTAGTGACTTTTTATTTTATTTCCTTCTTTAAAAAAAACAACCATAAAAATACATGAAACCATGGCCAATGTAACACCCCATTCCCAATTGTCCACATACAAATGTTTCCAAAGACAAATCAGGGCTAATCAGGAAGAAGAGGAAGGTAATAAATCATGTCAAGCAAGCCTCAATATTGAAAAAAAGGGAGAACCAAATTGCACAAAGGACCAATCTCAATACAACCTTTGTTTGAGGAATCTCCCAGTCAAGGCTCATCTCAAAAACGCAAAAGAAGAACTTCAGAAGAGGCCCGATTGCATTGACAGAAATTGGAGCATGAATGTATACCTAAAAGTCAGCAAAGAGAAAATGATAGAGTAAATGCTGAAGCACAAAGACTAAAAAAAATAGAAAGAGGTGTAGCTCAAGAAGACCAAGAACGTAATTGAAACACATGCTTTTTTTGGAACAACAAAAATACTCACCAGTTATTGGAGATTATGAGGGAATAGCGGATGGATTTCCTCAACATGGATGGGACTACAGCTGGTTTTATACCATGGGCAAGATTTTTCAAGACACATGAGAATTGTAAGACAAATTTCTTGCTTTTAAGAAATCTGTCTTTTGAAACACTAGAACAAAATCATAAGGCCTTAATAACTGTATACAAGGCAAGCCTTTTGAGTTATGGCATACATTCTGGTGCTAATGCAGGTAAAATGGTAGATTATTAAGGACTCATGTGATTCAACTGGCAGTGGTGGGATATATATGCAACTCCAGAGTCATCATATGACTGTCAAGGTAGGTCATCTCTTTTGATAATGGTGACACATCACTAACATGGATAATATTACAGGTGTGTGAGTTACTGAAGGAAATAAATGTTAACAATTGTGGGGTGAATGAGATTGGAATGGAATCAGGGGATTTTCCACAAACAACAAATGGCGATGACGACAAAACAAGTCACACAGATATACAAGTACAGACAGAAGATATTGGCAACAAGAATGGTCAATTTCCTAGTGAATGTGGAGAATCTTTACAGAAAAACCCAATAGATGACCTTAATCAAGATGTGGGAAACCATTCAACAGACTGAGAAGGTCCTACAATTAGAACCAATTGTCCAACACCTTTTCAATTCAGTTGACCAAACTCCTTAGGCCAATTGTCCAGCATGAGTGTAGGAACCACACACCAAGATAGAAATTTCATGAACAATATGAATACAAGCATGCAAAACGTTCTCTCACCCTTAATGCTGATGCTCCAGCAGAGCTAAGAGATTGAATGCAAATATTGCAAGACAATGAGAGGCAAATGTTGATGCATGAGAGAGAAGGAGAACAATGTCTACGCAAAACACAAATATGCGCAGAGGAGCAAAGGAGGAATGACCAGATGAACATGTATATGATGACCATGCTGTCAAAAATGACGGGAGTACCTTTGGATGATCCTCCAGCTGATTTGTGGATGGGAGAATAGGTGCGCTTTCATTTTACAATCTTGTGCACTTTTTTAAAAAAACAATACCTTATAGAGTTGTGTTTATATTTTTCAGGATGGACTATTTGGAATTATCCAAAGTTATTGGACTTACAAGACAAATAAATCTTGTCTTAAGAATTGGAATGCCCTACCAACTTGTAACAAAAACGTAAAATTGGAAAGTCTGAATTAACTGACTTGTAGGTTATTTTCTTGAATATGCATCACCAATAATAGACACACCGGTCATTCCCTGTATTTAGTATACTTATTTTAGTAAGTGTCTTATTGAGAAAGATTGAAATGTGAAAAACAAATCACATTGAATACATAAGCGCTGAAATTGCTTCGGAGATGTTTTCCCCCCAATCTACTATTTTGTTTTTCATGCTTAATGACATTTGCTCGTCACATTGATTTTTGTTCAAAGTTCACATTGGCAGTGTACCATACAGAACTTTTTTGAAAATCTGATGGTTAAATAGATATTTGATAATTTTTACTATCAGAATATGCCATCTGTCCCTTCCAACTCTTTAGGCAATTAGCCTAGTGCATCCTTATCAGAAGACAATGATTCTTACCAACCGGCCTTTCTTTCATAGAAAGGATTCAGAAGAAAAAAATCAATTACTCAAACAAATTGCCAAATTTCAGGAACAAGATCATGCTCAAGATCATGTCATCTCTCTTTTAACTGAGCATCTTAGCATCCAAGATATTCAAATTGCCCATTTGCAAGCATGCGCCTTACATGAGCTGACCAAATTAGAGGCTTGTTTACGCACATCATTACATTAACCATTGTTATACTTTTCTCGTGAGTACAATATTTTGATTTATTTGTGGTTAAATCTTCAGTTACTCAACTCATAATTATATACCAATATTCCTTTCAAAAAAGAAATCAACTGAATTCATTTTGTCGCATTAATTGGAATTTAGTAACAACATACAGCTTTTCAATAATATCATTGAGTAATAATAAAAACCTATCCTAATTGAGATTCTTGTACTGTGTGGTGATTCCATTCATTTGAAAAATTATCCTCATGTCTATTCAAGAGATTGTGCAAAATCATGCATGCAATTGTGACTTTACCTGTATTTAAAAGAACAATTGCTTGTGGTGATAGAAGACATCAGAACACATTCTTCAAATGCCCAAATGCCTGCTCAACTACAATTATTCAATGTATCTATTTTAGTAGATGTTTGTGATTATTTTACTTTCTAAAGCTCTTACCTCATAGAACAATGAAGATTATTAAATTTCATCTCTTCTTTGTTTTGAGTATCCCTCATTGGGATCAGAATTGGAAGCCTTGAAGAATATCCTGAATCACCAATGAGTCGGAAATCAGGTGGGAATCTTGCCACACCATTAATGAGATCTTGACCAATTTTTGACTTCCTAAACACACGACTGTCATGTACTGAGCCAGGTAGTCCACCATACACCTTAATCACTTTGTGAGATACATATTTAATTTTAAATTAATGTAGCTACAATTACTCACATTACAAAAGTTCCCATGTCCATCCACAATTGAATGCCATCCCTTGCAATTTACATAGGCATTCCATTGATCATTGGGTGGTGGGATGATTGATATGTGGGTGCCATCAATTGCCCCAATAATTTTGGTAAGGCCTTGTCTTTGTTGGAATTTCTCCTTGATTGCATCCCATTTTTCTATCTCTTCTGCCACAGGAAACCTAGACATTTAAAAAATTGTCAGTATTTTTTTTCTTCTAAATAACACTTCTCTTTACTTTCATGATGGTTGAGTCATGGAGTGCAACTAATATTGCTTTCACTACTTCTTGTGGTGCTTGATATGCTGTTGCTTTTCCCACATTGAACACATGTCCTACTGTCTCATAGGAGCTACCATGACCCATCCTATATAATGTAATTCCTACCTTTCCTTCAATAGTTAACCCTCACACATCATTTTGAAATGAGTTGGGGATATGATTTAATAAAGCACAAATTAATTGTAAAAAATCTAGTTATCCCATCCAAAAAAGCCCAATGAACTGATTTTCATTGTATCAATCAACCTTGTACCATGGATTGAAACACCTTCCATGTCTTATAGATTGACAATGTTGGTGTCCACTTTCTTCATACCATGTTAGATGAAAACACCATGACAATTCTAAGCTGGTGATGATATACATCAGATGATGATTTTCTATGGTTAATTTTTTAAAAAGAAAGATCATTGTTAAATTAAACATTGCAAAATTCAAGTTTGTTTTTACATTAGTACAAAACTACTGAACAATTTTCCTCAGTAGATCATAAATGTCAAATAATTTTGAATTTTTTTAGCTTTATTTTTAATTAAAAATAATCATATTTTGAATTGAAATTAAATTTAAAATAATTTCAAAATTTTCTTCAAAACCCAAACATAAACCGGGCCTTAATTTTGTTTTGTTTGAAAATGTTTGAGTGAAATTAATCACCATATTGGAAATCCTGAGCCTTTATAGACTTTCTTCACCTATGTAAGATTCTCAAATTTACAAGAGAGCTTCTAAAAGGATCTAAGACCTTTTTGGGGGATTTTCAGATTCTTTAATTGTCCTTCTAAAAATTCTGTCATTATGGGACACTCTGTAACTTCTTCATAGTAACTAATCAGTCTTTACTGACACAAAACTTATTTTAGTTTCAAAAATTCAAAATCTGTGCAATTATATTCTTTTTTTTTTTAGAAAAAAAAGTTTTTATTGATTTTAAATACTAAGATACTTTTATTTAATTAATTTTCATAATGATTTTATGAATTTTTTTATTTTATTGATATTTTAATTATTTTTTTTTTGGCAACTGGTCATTTATAATGGTTTTAAACAATAATTTACAACCTTTTAAATTAATTTAATATGGTAATTTATGTAACTGACTACAATCTCTGTAAAAAAAAATTATCAATCAACATGTAAAACAACAAATTTATATGGTAATTTGAAATCTTTAGAAAATTTCTAGGCATCCATTAAAAAAGAAAAAAATTCTCATATTTTTTTAATGTTTTAAATTAAATATTAAAATTTGTTTTAAATATATAATTAAGAATATTTTTTTTATTAACGATGTTTATTTAACAAAATGAAAGTTTTTTTTATTTTTTTTTAAATTAATTTTTTATTTTAAAATTTATTCTTAAAAAAATATTTTATAAAATTTTAATTATTTTAATTTTCTTTTTTTTTTTATTATTTATTTAATTTGAATATATATAAAAAAAAAAAAAAAAAATTTATAACTTAAAATAAAAAAAGAATTATTGATTAATTTTTTTTTTTTTTAAAGTTTAATTATTTTGCAAAGTTTTTTTTTTTTTTTTTTTTTTTTTGAAAAAAATATATATATATAAATTTAATTTAGAAATTAATTATTAAATTCAATTAAATTAATAATTTCAAAAGTAAAAAAAAAAAAAAAATTTAAATATTTTTTCTTTTTTTTTTTTTTTAAAAAAAATCATGAAACCATTTTCTTATCAAAAATTACTTTATAAAAAGAGTTAAAAAATTTATTTTATTTTTATTAAATCTTATCTTTAATTAATATAAGAAAAATAATAAGACATATCAATTATTAATATCTCCTTAAAGCCTAAAAATGTTTTTAAAAAAATGATCTCAAATTGAAATATTTCTTTTTTCAAAATTTATTTTGAAAAAAAATTATTATTTAATGAATATTTTTTTTTTCCCTATCATATCATTCAAAACAATAAAAAAAATTTTTAAAAAAAAAAAAAAATTATTCAATTAAATTTGTTTAAAATTATTTACAAAAAAAAAAATTTAAATTTTCAACTTCTCAAAATTTTTAAATCTTAAAAAAAAAGTGAAAATCTAACCTTATAATAATTTTTTAAAATTTAAAATATTAATTTTTTAAATTCATACTGTGGTATTCCATACCATTTTTTTTTCACCAGGCTCAAGCTCATAGTACCCCATAACAGCAGTAAATCCAGCCTACAGGCAGACTTACACTCAAATTTACACCCAAAAGGTCAATTTTACAGCAAGAAGCTGGATTTAACTCATAAAACCATTGCACAGGCACCAAAGGGCAGTGTATGTGTTTAAATAAATTATTCAATTTCATTATGCATATGTAAAAATCAAGTTACATATAGCAAACTAGCTACAACAAACAAGGTACCACCCTTTAAATTACACCCCCTTACAGCCACAGGACTCATGCAGCAAGAAAATTACACATGCATTAGCTACACAGCCAACTTGCATTCAAAATCACATGATGCAAAGCTCAACTCCATGGAATTCCTGCAAGTCATTTATAACACAGCCACAGGAGTACCTTATCTTATATCCTCAGTAACCCCACTTAAAACCTTAAAACAGAATCATAATTATTTACACCACTCATCATCTCATGCAAACCAATGCTAGTTACAACAGGCTGCATGCAGTACACAATTCTAATTAAATATCAACCATATGACTATGCACAGCATGTGTCAAACTCAAAAATCACATCATCTCATACATCACAGTAAATTCATCAGTGCAAGAAATTATCACCTGACCTCATTTTAAAGTTCAAAAAGAAGAAAAACAACCATGACACCTGCATAAATTACACAGCGACTTCTACCAAAGCTAAAATAGGACATATGCAAAGGAATTACAAGGTAATCATGTGATACTGAATCCACCAACAGAATATCATGTGACAGAAAAAGGCTGTGCACAAGAAAACTCCTCAGCCAAAATTGAATCACCTCATTTATGCAAGGAAAATTCAAGAATATCACATCATAATTAGTTCACCAAAAGACAATCATGTGATAAATGGAGGCTGTGCAGAAGAAAATTATCACCAAACCTTAAATCACCTGACCCATGCAAGAAAGGTCCTCACCAAAAATGGAGTCACATGATGAAATCAAGAGGAATTAAAGTGGAAAAAGACAGCTCCCATGGAAGCCCCCCTGGGCTCCCAAAAGGTATAAATAGAGGGGCTCTCTCCCCAAATTTCAAATTCCCCCCCATGCACAATATATCCTCTGCACATTACAAGCACAGGAGTAAGTCATCCCTCACCTGGGAGGTAGTCCAGCAAATTATAGTGAATTTACTTGCCCAGTAGCTAAAGCTCAGTGGAAGTATAGTGTTAAAGATTGCCCAGTAGCTAAGCTCAGTGGAATCTTAGTATTAAAAAAATTATTATTATTAAAAAAATATCCAGTACCCAATATTAGGGTTACTACTCTATTAAAATATTTTATCCAGTAAAATTAACACCATTTATCAATACTTAAAACTAACTTACCCCTTTAAAAATACAATATTAAAGAATCTTACCTCTCAAACTTAACAAATACTATTTTATCTGATTATTAAACACCCTTCAAAAAATAACAAACCTTTAACAAAAATTATTTACTCTATTATAACTATACCTTAAAAAAAATTACCTTTACCAACACTCACCAAATTTTTCTGAAAACCTTAAAAAACCCATCCTACCAAGGATTTATCACCAAGAAGAAACCACTCACCTCAATTTAACCAAAAAAAAAAATTATTAAAATTAAAACAGACAAGTATTTCATTAAATCTAAAAATTAACCAAATTACTGACATTTCTTTTTATTATTATATATTGAATAGGTCTGATCTGAGACTGCTGAATTTTGTCTTCTGCAGTTGTAAAGCCACTTACTAATTTTATTTTGGTTTGTGAGCTCCAAGGAAGATTTTGTTCAGTATTTTAGGAGGGGCAGGCAATACACCCTTGCCACCCTTGGTTACAGGAGTTATTAGCAATTCAAAACTAGTTACCTGTGATTTCCCCCTCCAGGTACTGCCTCATTTTAATCCCACACAAGAGGAGTTCCCACATCTGGTGTCCCAACAGTGGCCAGATAACCTCAACTTCAATAAAAAAAATCAATTAAAATACAATCAAAAAATCTAAATACTCCAAGAATATTTTTTTTTGTTACAAACAAAAAAGCTGGAGTCAAATAATCAAAATCAGCCAAAACCATCATCTCAAAAATCTGAATCATCAACTCACTCAGACCATTACTATTATCCACCAAAGCAAGAAACAGAATTAGGAGAGGAATCAAATAAATATTCTAATTTTCCCATAGCAACACCAAGAACCAATAAAAGGGACTTGAAGGTTGTGGAGAAATTTTTCCTTGATCTCCTTGAAAGAAATAAAATCAATAACTCAATACCAGAATCAAAGGAAGAAACAAATAAATCAAAAATGGATAAACCTTCATCATCAAAATTACCTGGTAGTATTGAAGAAATTCAGGAAGAAAATCTTAATGAAGAAACTGTTGAAGGACAGGAAGAAATGTCTTCAACAGAGAGACTTCAGCAGAAGATGCTAGAAATGCAAGTAGAATTACTAGCACTAATCAAAAAGGAAGGGAAGAATAAATCATCAAGTTATACTCCACAAAATAGTCCACTTGAAGAACAGACCACCCTTCCAAGATCATTCAGGCAGCATGGATCACCTTCACCTTATCCAAGACCCATGGCCACATCAACACCTTATACAGAACAAACACCAAGAACTTTACCCAGAAGAGTCAACATTTCTGCACAAATGCCAGCTCCATTACATCACGAAATTCCAAGAAATACTACTCCAATAGTGAAAATCAGAGCCAAGGACTATAATCTGTGGTTTGATGGAAAAGATGCTGAGAGATTCATCAAGAAAGTTGAAAATATTGCAGAAATTGAAGGAGCAAGTGGAAGAGACATTGCAAGACAAATAGCATTTTGGACAAAGGATGAAGAAATCAGTTATCATATTGAAGGAATGCCAGGATATGAAACAGCTGATTGGGATCAATTGAAAGTAGATATGAAAAGAAGATGGGGAACAGTCTCACCTGAAAGAAAATACAGATTATCCTCAATCACTGATTTATTCACAAAAATTCAGCAAGAAGGTGGAATAAGGAACATGACATAATACAGAAAATTCATTGGGGAATATGAAGCAATCATCACTTACCTCAAAAGATACCAATATATCCAAGGTGATATCAATCATAACCAGGAAATATTGGCCAGCCTTTCCACTAGTGTTCAAGAATCAATTTACAAAGAAATGATCAAAGACAGAGCTATGGTTCAAGCCTTGGATGGAGGTTACATCATACCAAGATTGGATATTTTGAAATTATACATTGAACAGGACTTGGAGTCCAAGGTACTTATTCAACAAAAAGGATTTTCTAAACCAAAACCTCCAGAAAAGAAAACAAGATTTGAGGATGAAAGCTGGGATGAAGTGTTAAAACAAGTAAAAGAACTCACCCAAAAGATCAAAAATCCTCCACAACCAGAACCTCAGCCAAGAAATGAGGGAAAAGACTCAGTTAAAGAAGTTTTAAATCAACTTAAAAGCCTTTCAGAAGCAGTTAATCCACCAAGAAGGAACTGGAACAACAATCAAGAGCAGAGATTACCTCAAAATAATCAGCCATACAGGCAAAGGAATCCTTTACCACCATTTTCATCCAGTTACCAACCATACATACCAGCTCAAATGGCTTCAAGACCACCATTGAAGTGTGCTTACTGCAAGGAAGAAGGTCATACAGCAACTAGATGCACTCACCTTGCTGAAGATCTGGACAGAAGAATTGTCAGAACCCAAGGAGCATCTTACCTCTTCCCCAATTATCAGAGAGTACCTATGGAAGGAAATGAAAGTGCCAAAAACATAGTCAGGGCTTTTGCAAAAGAACAAGCAGAACTCAACAAGAAATTTATGGAAAAACCTATTGTAAAAGAAAAACCAGAAGAGGTTAAGCCCACTGAAAAGAAATCAGAGGATAAATCAACCTCAATTGCACATGTTGAAGAGTGGTCAAATTGGAAACCACCTACCATTTCCTCAGCCAATGACCCATTTGAATCACACATTGGATTAAGGCAGACCAAGCAAAGAATGGAAAGACAATCCCAAAATCAAGAGCTAAAAAAGGAAGCAGCTATTCCAGGAACTTACATTGAAGAAGAAAAAGAAGAGGAAAGAGTAATAATTCCCACCAAATTTCAAAATTCAAATATTCCAAAACCAGACCAACCTGAGGAGGAAATTGAAAATATTGCCAATAAGAATGAAGATGAGGAAATACCAAAAGAAGAAAAGAAGCTCAGAAAACCTCAAAAGAAACAAGTTGAAACTAAATTAGAAATTGACAAAATTATTAAGAAAATTATGCAACAAAAGATCAACCTCACCATTGAAGAAATTTTGAGGATGTCACCCAATTTTGTCCATAAATTACAAGAATTGTCAGAAAAAGACAAGGAAAAAATCAAGTCACTCAACTCAATGGATCTTCAAGAAAGATTATTATCATTTGGATTCAAAGAAATACCCAAGCCCAAGATTCATTATGCTTGTCCTTTGGGATTTATGGAAATCTTCATTGGAAAGGAAGAATATCCTATCAGAGCATTAGTGGACACTGGTGCAGAACTCAACATCATACCAGAAAAAATAGCAATCAAAGCCTCACTTACAACAAGAAATCTTAACATGAACCTCAGGGGAATTGGAGGCCATACTACTTCATTGGTTGCACTATCAGAATTCACTCCAATCATCTTGGCTTCAGGTGAAGAAACTCTAATTCACTTCTTCATTGCAAAAGGATCTGTCCATACAGTACTGGGAAGACCTTTCTTGGCAGACAACAACATCAGACTAGAATTCTCCCATAAACAAGGAGAGATACTGAGCTATCAAGAACCTGATGGAAGAAGATTATGCATGCCAATATGCAAACCTCAAGCTCTTGGATGGCAAACTGGCCCACCTAGAGGAATGGATCTATGCAATATGGCAAAATTGGTCAGAAATACACCAGGAAAGAAGCTTCAAAATGAAAAAGGTGACAATACCATGATAAATTTGACCCAGAAGACCCAAGATTTATCCATATCTCCAAAAAGTGATAAATTTGGTCAAAACTTTCAAAATAACCAATGGCCAAACAACCTCAAAAGACAACTTGAAGAATCAACCTCTGAAGATGAATTACCCAATATAAGTTACAATCCAATTTACAATAATGAAGAAATCTTCCAGATTTTGGTGGATGGAAATCCTTTCAAACCTAAACCCAAAAGGAAGAAAGTCAGATTTAGTGAACATCATGAGCTTTCAGATGAAGAAATTATAAATGACATTGAAAAAGACCTCAAAATTATGGAATAAAGAGACAAAAACTTAAAAGACACATACCATATCAACTTCTTGGACAGACCATTAAACAACCAAGAAGAACCTTATGAATGGCAATTGGAAAACCCTGAATTCATCCAGCAACCTCCCAATGAAGATGAAGAAACAGAATCCATCCTAGAAAATGAATACAACTACATTTACTTGCCATATATCACTTTTGAGGATATTTATGGGGATGAATCTCAAGAAACTTTATGTGAATATAAATATTTATGTCAACTTCCAGGAGCAAACTTGAACAAAATCAAATTCCTAGAACTGTTAACTGAAGAGGGAATTAAAGGTAACCTTGAAAACAAATTTTGGGATGAAATATTTGAAATGGCCACACTACCAAGAAGAGGACTTTACTTCAATCAAATTTGGGCCCAGTGGTACCTTGGATTGAATGGATCAACATATCAAACTGGAAGACTGAAATGGGTTGGGGATGGATATATATTCATTGATGAAGACTTATGGTGGTCAGAATTTCCATCAGAACAAGAAATTGAGGAAAGAAATGCCTTTTTGGAAGCCCTAAAAGATCTTATTTTGGCCAGGTTACTCAACAGACACTTACTTTTCCCTCTTGGGGGAGCTCAACTTTAAATAACATCAACAAAATCAAGATTTTTTTCTCTAAAAAGTACTAGTATCACCCATAAAATGTATCAATAGTTTTTTTATTATTTCATTTTTTTTTCTCTATAAGGCAGTGACTTCCTGCCTTAACAAAGAAGAAACTTATCAGTAAAGTATCTCTTAAAAAAAAGAAAACAACACAACCTTACACTTAAAAATATATATCAACCACCTCCACCATGGCCAATTCACCAGCTTTTGGATCCTATGGGGAAGAATTCATACAAAAGAGACTAAATTATCACTTAATATTCAATTTGGAAACCTAAATATAAAGATATCAATAAAGAAAACCCTTTTGGAACTTTAAGGATACTCACTCAATATCAAAAACCCAAAAATCACTAGGCAGTGACCTCCTGCCTTATCAAAGAGGAAAATCAATTTTTATCAAATCCAAATACTCAAATTCACTCACCCAAAATCAAAAAAGCACTAGGCAGTGACCTCCTGCCTTATCAAAGAGGAATATCCAAATTCTTACCCAAGAATTATCATCCAAAACCCATTAAACCTACCCTCAAAGTATTGTAATAAATAAACCTGACAAAATTTTCAGATTTTATTACCATCAACACTTCAAAATACACCAAATCCATCAAAAATGGAATCATGGCCATTACTTGAAGAAAATCCCTGGTCATTGGACACAGATGTCAGCTGGCTAGAAGAAAAAGAAATTTGGACCAATTACATTAATCAACAAGAAATAGATGAAAATCCTGACTGGTTCTTTAAAATAAAACCAGAACCTTGTCCTGATATTTCCACCATAATACTTCCATACATTGAGTTTGAGGACATCTTTAAAAAAGAAAACTCACCATCAGAAACTCTCATATCTCATCCATGGAAAGAATTACCTGGATTCAACCTTACAAAATATGAATTCCTGGAATTACTGACCTGGGATGGAGTTGATGGCAACCTTGGAAACCCCTACTGGAATGAAATTTTTCAAATGGAAGAATACCTCAGGAAATCACTATTTTGGAGGACCTGGGAATGCCAAGACTGGTTCAACCTCCAGGATTTTGAAATTAAAAATGGTAAAATAAGCAAGATCTCAACAGGGTATATTATTCATAATTACACTTGGGATTACCACTGGGAAGAAACACTTATACCAGCAATCCTCACACTTAAAAGTGGTGTAACTAAGTTTGATTCAGAAGATTGGAAAGTCTTCTGTCAAGACTACCTTTTTGAAACTCTCAAAACTGAACAAAGGAGGGGAGGGAATTTTATCAAGAATGAATTAGTGAAGAAAATGCTTGTTCAAAGAAATTAATCAAAATTAAATCTTACCTGCTAAGTCCCAATTCTCTGATTTTTTTTCTATTTTATTATTATCATTATTTAAATTTTCTTTCATTTCATTTAAAAAAAATGAAAATAAATAAATAAATAAATATATAAAACAAAATAAAATGATAATAAATAAATCAAAAAGGGGGGGAGTGATATGATATCAGGATATCTTTTTTTATGGATTTTTTCCTTCCAACAATTTATCTAACTCCTAATCCTATTTATTAAAGGAGAATATATTTATTTAAAAAGAAAACAGACTTAGCCTCTAGTCAAATCATACATATTGATACCTAACTATCTCGCTTATCATTAGCTTCTGATGGTTCATTTTTTTACACAGGACAGAAGATGGTTAGAAATATGCATCAACTTCACTCAACAGATAATCATCTGGATATGCTTAAAAGATAGCGTGTAATTCAATAGAAATATTGCAAAGAGTCTATTACAGTCTCCGACTTCAGACTTTGTATTAGTCTATCTTATCTTATCTTTTATCTTTGTTTCTACTATTTCCTTTTACTGAAATAATATAATCAGCTTCATCAGTTGACTATTGACTCAATTGAGTTTTTTTTTGGGGGGCGTGTGAATTTATTTTTTATTATTTATATATAAAGATTTATTGCTTATTTTGGCTTTAGCTTGCTTAGAGTTCCTTAGAAGCTTAATTTTTTTTCTTCTTTCTCAATCTATTTTGGAAAACTTTTCTTTTTTTTGACAAGAACAACTTTACTTCTTAATATATATATATATATATTATTATTTATTTTCTGAAGATTGACTATCTATTGCATCAAGATGGGGAGTACGAGTAGGAAGCTAACAATAGATAAACCCTACTGCAGGGAGTAATAACCATTTGGGATAGGGAGCATACAATTACATTAAAAAATCCTAACAATTAATAAATAAGATATAATATATATAATTAAATATTAGTCATGCATATATGTTTATCAATAAAAGTCATGGAAGGATGGACTAACCTATCATCAGGGAGCAGTGATGGCTCGACCAGATGAGTCACACGGGCGTAGATTATAAGGATGAAGGTGTCTTTTATAGCCACGATTGGCTTTTACGGAACCGGTACTGGGAGTTTCTTCACCCAGAAAATAGCTTAGGGGATCGGGAACAAACAATCGAGGGTCGTATTTGCCCTCAATAAAGGCATAGAAAGCCACCGCAGCCTTGGGAACGTTCTCTAAAGATGATGATGGGGAAGAGGCCTTCGAAAGAGTTTCCAGAGCTGGCGGAGAAGGTGGGTTAGACTGAGGATTGTTAACCCAATCCCAGAAGCCTGTCCTGCTTGAAGAACATGAGGGAAACCCAAATAGCAATTCTTCAAGCTCGGCGGTACTAAAGGCATTAATAAAGTCGGAGTAACCTGAGCCATATGATTGACCTTGGTGATTCATTATAATAGAATCTAGTTAAGAAAAACACAATAAAAACAAAAGGTATCAATAAAGACAAAGTCAATAGCCAAAACACATCAAACAAAATTTCCCTAGTTAAAAAATAATACAATAAAATAAAATAATAATAAAAAACGTATACATTACCAGATGAAGATGAGGTAAGGCAAGTAAGTAAAACAAACAACTCGATGATAATAAAGTAGAGATGAGACTGGCAAAACAAAGCACGGAGGGGGCCACTATTTATATTAAATTGGCCATTACCACTAAAAGACGGAGCCCCACTAAACTTCACCAATCAATAGTCATTGGTAATCTTCAATATGGTTATGGAGGAAAACGGTTCTAACAGAAAACTAAGGCTTAACTTACAAGCAATGCAAAACAAAGGAGCCGATATAGAAGAGATCTGCTGGCCAGCTCAGCATGAGGAACCATCTTCTATAAGGATGCAAGAGGCGTCGATGGTTAAGCTAATGATGAAGAAAACAAAGAGAGAGAATGATTAGATAAATTAGAACATAAGGATCAAATGAAATACCTAGTGAAGATAAGTTGAACCCGGAGTCTCCTCCTAGCCTAACTTATTGGGCCGCCAATATGCTACAAGGATGAAAGGTCCCTCGGCTTTGGTTTCTGGAAATAACAAGGGGTTTAAAACTACGAATAAATTGCCCATAGATGAAAATGGTCAGCACTAAACGTAGGCAACGACTTGCCACCAATGTCCCGCAAAAGAAAAGAAAAAGCCCTGGAGGAAACCAACAGTAACCTGCAAGCCATTAAACAGCTCACCTTACTTAAGATCGCAGAAAAGACTTGGAAGCATCGTCTACACCAGAAAACTACACATAAGGCAGTAAGATTCCGACCTTGTTGAGGACGTTACAGCTAAAGTAGTCTATTAAGCAAAATGGTGTTCTTGACAGCATAAGGGACAAGTAGCCAAAAAGAGGAATAACAAAATTTCAACAGTATAAAGAATAGACTTACGACGACAGCTGCATATTGTATCAAATAAGAAGTTACTTACTAACACCTCACTAGCACAACAGAAATGATGTGCTTGATGTCAATAGCGGATTTAGCTCGGGGAAAAGATCTGATGCCTATCGTTACCAAGCGATTGGGTTAGGATCACAGTTTACAACCTCTTGAATGAGCCATCCGAAGCAACCATAAGCCCTAGAAGGAGCAAATGGGATAGACCTATTGAGGTATCAAAAAAAAAATTTCAGCCCGACTTGATTTCAAGGAATAGAAAGGCAGTTTAGCGGCATAGCATGGTGTACTAATTCTTTTTTTTGATAGAAACCTTGGATCCGAAGCTGTTTTTTAGGTTTTGAAGGACTAATTATCAAAGTACAGACCACGCGAAGTGGTTAAAAGTAGAATAAAAGGGCTATAAAAAAATTAGAGAGAAGGAAAAAAAATAATAATAATGACAAAAAAAAAAAAAATATCAAAATTAAATTATCAGGAAATTATAAAAAAAAAAATAAAATAAAAAATAAAAAAATAAACAATAAGATAAAAGGGCCCTCATCAAGTCTTTAAACTGATGATTTTCTTAATTTTAACATTATTTTATCTTTTTATGACTGTTTCAATTTAAAACTTCTGATTATTGATTTCTACAGGAAATTCAAAAGGAAAACAATCAAAAAACAGGGGCTATAAATTAAAAATAACATATAATAAAAGCCCTCAGTATGGCTATAAACTTCTGGTTTTCTTTTGCTAACATGTTTTTATTTTTATTTATTAGGTAGTAATTATAAAGAGTTGAAAACTGACATAAATTATAACAATATATAAAAAATAATATATGCCCTCAGCATGGCTTCAAACTGCTTGGTTTGACTTTTTATTAATTTTATTCCTCTTTCCCCTATTACTACTGAAATTATGATTTGGATTTGATACAGGTGTTTATCATTCAAGAATTTTCCTGATGCTATAAGCATAAGACTTATAAAAAATAATAAGTCCTCAACAAGACTTTAAACTGTTGGATTTTATTTTATTGATGATTTACAAAATAAGAATAAATTGACAAAAGTCCTCAACAAGACTTTAAACTGTTGAATTTTTTTATCTGTTTTGTGTTAATGTTATTTCTTACCAATTGGGTTTTTTATATATAAAACAAATGATGATAATGATTACAATATATATATATATATATATATATATGAATACAAATAAAATACTTATTTTTAATTTTACTCAATAATTTATTTAAATTTACTGATGTTTTTTTTTACAAAGGCCTTAAAAGGAATAATAAAACAAAAAAAAAAAGCCCTCAGTATGGCTATAAACTGCTTTTTTTATTTTTATTATCACTTTATTTTTGGACATTAAATTAAACTGACATATTTCATTTTTGGTAACTGCAGGTCTATAAAGAAAAAAATAAATTCCCTGAGCAAGGCATTAAACTGGTCAATTTCATCTTATGCTGATTTTTTAATTACTGATTATCTGATTTGCTGATATTTCAGTAATTTTTTAGTTTAATAAAATGAATGAGGGAAACAAGATAGCTATGAAATGAAAATAATAAAAATAGGGCTTAAAAAACAATAAAACAAAATAATATTAGCCCTAAGCAAGGCTTTAAACTGCTGTTTCTATTTTTTATGCTTGTTTCTTATGTTTTACAATATATTATACTGACATATTTGATTTTGAATGCTACAGGTGTTCATCATGGAAGTATTTCTCTTATTTTATGGGCTTAAAACTGCTTTTAAAGTGAAAAAGAGTCTTCAATAAGACTATCAACTGTTTAATTCAATTTACAACTTGGCTTTGAAGATAAATTACATGCCATGAAACCCTAAGTGCAACAATCAGGTGCCTGGACACAAGATATGGTCCTTGGAAAGACCATATACTGACCATTAAGAATTGTCAAAAGGACTCAAAATACATAAAAAAATCAACAATGGTCCTTAGCAAGACCATAAACTGCCCATCAAAAATTCTTAACATGGATTCAAAATATAAAAAAAATCAAGCAATGGTCCTTGGCAAGACCATAAACTGCCCCTTCAAATATCAACATGAAATCAAGCCAATATCAACAAAAAAAAACAACAAAAAGAAAATCTGTGGTCCTTGGAAAGACTATAAACTGGCCACCATTAGAATTATCAACAAGGACTCAGAGCTAAGACACAATCAACCAATGGTCCTTGGCAAGACCATAAACTGCCCCTTCAAATACCAAAAATAAATCACTAAAATTATCAACAAGGACCAAAGCAAAGACAAAATATGGTCCCTGGAAAGACCATAAACTGCCCACTCAAATTATTAACAATAATCAAAAAGAAACCAATGGCCCTTGGCAAGACCATAAACTGCCTATTTAAAATATTCAAAAAGATTGAACAAGGACTATCAAAGGAGGATAAGTCCTAGGCAAGACTATAAACTACCTGAGGTTTTATTTTACTTTATTTTTTCTACTTTCTAATTTTATTTCATTATAAAAAAAAGAATTGGAAAGATGTACTGACTTAAGCTTTTGAACATATTTTTTTTTTTTATCCCAAAATTCAACTATTTCTTTATTTTCCCTAAGAATTAGGGGCATATCCCATGCATGATCTCAAAAATATTTTATTTATTATCTTTATTACACTTTTCCTACTATCACAACAAGAGCCATTAAATTGGCTTAATATTTCAACTCAAAAAAAAAAATAAAAAAAAAAAAAAAAAAAAAAAAAAAAAAAACAAAACAAAAAAAAGAACAACTCTACATCAAGTATTTTTTTTAAAAAAAAAATGATCAATTTATTTGAAATATTTCTTCAATTACAAGAGAGTGATTGGAACTTGTTTGAAAATAAGAAGTATTTGTGTCATGAAGGCATTAATTGAACTCTGAAGGAGTAATTTATATTAAAACCTCATACATTGATGATATAATTTGAGGAATTTACATATTAATAACACCTCAATGTGCTATTTATTCCAAATGGGATTGAAAAAGCCCCCCAAAAGCAAACAAGAGTTTTTTTAAATTGTACAAATTTTCAATTTCACTGTTTATATTTTCTTAACAACTCAAATGCATTTATGGGTAACAGAAAATCTGAACCATAAAGGGGATGGACTTGAAATAAAGTCTGAGTCACAATGATGATTCCAGAAAGGAAGAGTTGTGGCATCATAAGGGTCATTATATGAATAAAGGACTCAAATTATGATCATTCAACTATGTAATATTAATCATAAATACTCCCAAGAGCACCAATTTTTACTGATTGGCACAAATTACCACCTTCAACCAAACAGTTCCATGATCTTAATTGTGATTCAGGTTTATTTCATTTGAATTGTACTTTTTACTCAGATATCTCAGTTAATGGGTATTTTATACTTACAGTAAAAAGAATAAAATATATATATATATATTTATTGAATCATCATCAAAATAAAATTATGTATATTTACTGTATCATTATTTATCCTCATCAAAATCACTATAAAAAATAAGGGGTGGGTAAACTTATTTCTTACACTATCCCTTATAGTGGAAGTTTTGGGGGAATGAGAACATATCCTCTTCAAAATTTGAAAACAAACTCAACATTTTTAAATGGAGAGGGGGCCCTCATCCAAACAAATATTATTAAAAAAAAATATCAGTAAATTAATATTAAAATCAATTTTAAATTACCTTATTAATACAGTTTTTTATTTTTCATTTCTTTACAACAGGTATAATTCAGGAATACAAAAGAACAAAAGGACATGAATTATTTTGAAGAAATAGCAAGAGAATTGGGAAACAACTTATCATAGGACAATTATTCAGAATACTGAAAATGAAGAAGATTATTTATGAAGAAAAGCAGGAGTTCCTTATGGATTAACCTTTGGACAACACAAGACCTTGGAAACTTCTTTGATTCTGGATTGAAACTCATTTGGAATTCAAGAATAACTGGCCAGGATTTATGGACTGAAGGATGACTCACTGGATTAATTCTTGACTCAGAACTCACTCAACATGATGGACCAACAAGATAATGTACAACACTCAACTCAAATTGCCCTTGGGATTTTAAAGAAGCTTGAAGACTCAAGAGGTCCTCAGCATGACACTAAACTGCTTCCCCTGTAGACTTGGTCAGGGAAACTTATAAAAGAAAATATTAGCCAAGAAGCTGGAGGGGATTGTCCTAGTCAGGAGAAGTGCTGAAGGACCACTTTTGTCCTTAGCATGACAATAAACTGCTCCCTTTGTGTAACAGGAACAAGGGGTTTTACAGGTGTTTATCATTATCAAATTGGCCAGAATGAACAAAGTGGAGTCCCAAGCCTTCAATTAATACAAGAAAATTCCTTATCAAGAAATAAAACAACCAGAAGAATCTTGCATAAAGTGGGAATCATGAAGATTGAAGAATAAAACAAGAGTCAAGTGGAATCCAAAATCAAGCCCAAAGGAGCTCAAGAATCAAGATAAGCCCTTGGATTAGGCCAGGAGGTCCTTGCATGACTTAAACTGCAGGACTTGTATACCTAATATACAGGGGTTACACACCTAGTTGTAGGTCCTGTATGACCTTAAACTACATTTTTTATGGAAGAAAGAAGAAAGAAGAATTGTGAAGACCTCAAGATTTCAGGACACTAGCAAATTCTTAGAAATATAAAAAAAAAAAAAAAAAAAAAAAAAAAAAAAAAGAAACAAAATAACTAATTGAAGATGGATCACCAAATTTTAGCAGCCAAATACAAATCAGTCCTGAAGAAGGTGAGACCAGTCAATGAGCCAATGCCTCAAGACCTTAACCCACCTTTGGAAAGAGATCCTTATGAAACACCCCTATCACCAAATCCACCCATATTTCAAGAAACCTTCAAGGTCACCCATGAAAGACTGCAAGCAGTTAATTTTGGCCCACCAGGATGGTTATCAAATGAAGAAATAAATCTACTTAAAAATGTTATTACCTTAAGGGAAAAAGCAATAGCTTTCTGTGAAGAAGAAAGAGGATTACTCAAACACTCATATGGAAAACCTTACAAGATACCAGTAATACCTCATGAACCTTGGCAGAAGAAACCAATTCCCATTCCCAAATCAATTTTACCTCAGTTTACTGAATTAATCAGAGAAAGAATCAAGACTGGACTCTATGAGCAATCCACCTCAAGCTATACAAGCCCAATATTTTGTGTGGCCAAATCAAATGGGAAACTCAGAATTGTCCATGACCTTCAAGAACTCAACAAAGTCACCATCAAGGATGCTGGCTTACCACCTCACATTGAAGAATTTGTAGATGCATTTGCAGGAAGAGCATGCTATGGACTAGGAGACATCATGGGAGGATATGATGAAAGAGAATTAGATGTCACTACAAGACCCCTCACAACTTTTGAAACACCCCTTGGAAGGATGCAACTCACAAGACTACCCCAAGGAGCCACCGACTCAGTAGCAGTATACCAAGCCCAAATGACCTGGATACTTCAAGAAGAAATACCAGAAAGTGTAGGAATTTTCATTGATGATGGAGGAATAAAAGGACCAAGATCACTTTACAATCAAGAAACACTACCAGAAAACCCCTCAATCAGAAGATTCATATGGGAATATGCCATAACCTTAGAAAGAATTTTATTCAGGATTGAAGAAGCAGGACTTACTATCTCAGGATTCAAGTTTGCATGCTGTGTTTGGACATAGTAGGGCATGTTGTATCATTCAAAGGAAGAACAATCTCAAAAAAAAAGATCAACAAGATTCAAAATTGGCCAACACCTCTCAACAAAAAGGAAATAAGAGTATTTCTTGGTCTTTGTGCCTATGTAAGGATGTTCATTGAAAACTTCTCACAAGTTGCATCACCACTCAGAAGGCTCACCAGAGAAGATGTTGACTGGGACTGGGATCAAAAATGTGAAGAAGCTTTCCATAAGCTCAGAAGAATAGTTGGAGAAGAAATAACTCTCAAGAAATTGGATTATGACAAAGGATCAGGAAAAATTCAGCTAGCAGTAGATTCAAGCTACATTGCTGCAGGAGCAGTACTCACTCAAGAAGATAAAGAAGGAAAAGACAGACCAGTATTATATGAATCAATAACTTTTTCAAAATTGGAATCAAAATACTCACAACCCAAATTGGAACTCTGTGGAGTTGCAAGAATTCTCAAGAAGCTACAAACCATACTTTGGGGACAACATTTTGAATTACAGGTTGATGCCAAGGCTTTAATTGAAATGATCAACACCCCTTGCTTACCCAATGCCCCCATGACAAGATGGGTGGCTTTCATTCAGCTATTTTCCTTTGATTTGGTACACAAACCAGGGAAGACCTTCACTATGCCAGATGGGCTATCAAGAAGACCAAAAAACTCAGAAGAAGAAAATGAAGATGCACCAGAATTTGATGAAGAAGAAGATTGGATCAAGCCACACCCTGGATTTGGGGCTAAGAATGTAAATTCACTCCATTTCTCAGGAATACAAGTACCAACCAAACAAGAAGGATTTTGGAAGAGAATGCAAGAATACTTAAGTAAAATGAAAAAACCAAAATCAAGTAAAGATGAAGAATTTAGAAGGATAAAAAGAAGGTCATCCAACTTTTTCTTGGAAGATGGCCAGCTCAAAAGAAGAAATAACCCAAACCCTCAATTGGTTATATCAAGTCATGAAGATCAAAGCTACATTTTGAAGTCACTTCATGAAAACATGGGCCACAGAGGGGAAAATGAAACTTACAGAAGAATTAAAGCAAGATATTGGTGGGAAGGAATGAAGAAATCAGTCAAGAAATGGGTTCAATCTTGCCTGGCCTGCCAAAAGAGAAGTCAAAACTTACAAAGAGAACAAGGAAAATCTACAGCAACATCAACAATCTTTGAAAGAGTCAGTATGGATGCAGTCCATATCAAATCTGGAAGATGGAAGTATATGGTTGTGGCCAGAGATGATTTTTCAGGATGGCCAGAAACAGTTGGACTAGTCAAATTAACAGCAAAAGTAGTTGCAGAATGGTTCACCTCAGAATGGATATGCAGGTATGGCTCACCAAAAGAAGTAACTGTTGATGGGGGGCCAGAGTTTGGAAAAGAACTTCAAGATGCAGTAAAGAAAGCAGGATCAAGGATCAGAGTCACCACACCTTATTACCCAGAGTCTCAAGGAATGGTTGAAAGGGGCCATAAACAACTTAAAGATGCATTAGTCAAGATGTGTGGAGAAAATGAAGGAAAATGGAAAAAATATCTACCTTTGGTTACCTTGGCTGACAGAATCTCCACTAAAAGGACAACTGGTTTCTCACCATATGAACTCCAATTTGGACAACTACCAGTATTACCAATTGACATTGAAACAAAAACCTTTTTAGCAGTAGAATGGCACAAAATATCCACAACTGAGGAATTATTGGAAGCCAGAGCCAAGCAGTTGGAAGGAAAAGAAGAGATGAGAAGAAAAGCAGCAGATAAACTCAAAAAATCAAGGGAAGACTCAATGAAATATTGGGATAGAAGAATGGCACACCAACTAAGATCACCACTCAATCCAGGAGATTTGGTCCTGGTTTACAACAAAGCAATAGAAACCAATTGGGGACCACTTTTCAAAAACAAATGGAATGGACCCTACAGAGTAATCAAACAAATAAACAATGGACCATATGAACTTGAGGAACTTGATGGAACAGAATTAGCAAGAAGATTTGCAGCATCTCAAGTCAAGAGGTTCTACCCTAGAGGAAAGTCGATAAACACAAAAGAAGACACAGAAGAAGAACAAAGTGAAGAAGATGAATCAATAAATGAGGAAGAGGTATTGGAGGAAACCACAGAATCAGATGAAGAATAGGGAGCTCTCACCTGGAATGCTGGGGACAGCATTAAATGGAGAGGGGGATGTGGTATTCCATACCATTTTTTTTTACCAGGCTCAAGCTCATAGTACCCCATAACAGCAGTAAATCCAGCCTACAGGCAGACTTACACTCAAATTTACACCCAAAAGGTCAATTTTACAGCAAGAAGCTGGATTTAACTCATAAAAACATTGCACAGGCACCAAAGGGCAGTGTATGTGTTTAAATAAATTATTCAATTTCATTATGCATATGTAAAAATAAAGTTACATATAGCAAACTAGCTACAACAAACAAGGTACCACCCTTTAAATTACACCCCCTTACAGCCACAGGACTCATGCAGCAAGAAAATTACACATGCATTAGCTACACAGCCAACTTGCATTCAAAATCACATGATGCAAAGCTCAACTCCATGGAATTCCTGCAAGTCATTTATAACACAGCCACAGGAGTACCTTATCTTATATCCTCAGTAACCCCACTTAAAACCTTAAAACAGAATCATAATTATTTACACCACTCATCATCTCATGCAAACCAAAGCTAGTTACAACAGGCTGCATGCAGTACACAATTATAATTAAATCTCAACCATATGACTATGCACAGCATGTGTCAAACTCAAAAATCACATCATCTCATACATCACAGTAAATTCATCAGTGCAAGAAATTATCACCTGACCTCATTTTAAAGTTCAAAAAGAAGAAAAACAACCATGACACCTGCATAAATTACACAGCCACTTCTACCAAAACTAAAATAGGACATATGCAAAGGAATTACAAGGTAATCATGTGATACTGAATCCACCAACAGAATATCATGTGACAGAAAAAGGCTGTGCACAAGAAAACTCCTCAGCCAAAATTGAATCACCTCATTTATGCAAGGAAAATTCAAGAATATCACATCATAATTAGTTCACCAAAAGACAATCATGTGATAAATGGAGGCTGTGCAGAAGAAAATTATCACCAAACCTTAAATCACCTGACCCATGCAAGAAAGGCCCTCACCAAAAATGGAGTCACATTATGAAATCAAGAGGAATTAAAGTGGAAAAAGACAGCTCCCATGGAAGGCCCCCTGGGCTCCCAAAAGGTATAAATAGAGGGGCTCTCTCCCCAAATTTCAAATTCCCCCCCATGCACAATATATCCTCTGCACATTACAAGCACAGAAATAAGTCATCCCTCACCTGGGAGGTAGTCCAGCAAATTATAGTGAATTTACTTGCCCAGTAGCTAAAGCTCAGTGGAAGTATAGTGTTAAAGATTTCCCAGTAGCTAAGCTCAGTGGAATCTTAGTATTAAAAAAATTATTATTATTAAAAAAATATCCAGTACCCAATATTAGGGTTACTACTCTATTAAAATATTTTATCCAGTAAAATTAACATCATTTATCAATACTTAAAACTAACTTACCCCTTTAAAAATACAATATTAAAGAATCTTACCTCTCAAACTTAACAAATACTATTTTATCTGATTATTAAACACCCTTCAAAAAATAACAAACCTTTAACAAAAATTATTTACTCTATTATAACTATACCTTAAAAAAAATTACCTTTACCAACACTCACCAAATTTTTCTGAAACCTTAAAAAACCCATCCTACCAAGGATTTATCACCAAGAAGAAACCACTCACCTCAATTTAACCAAAAAAAAAATTATTAAAATTAAAACAGACAAGTATTTCATTAAATCTAAAAATTAACCAAATTACTGATATTTCTTTTTATTATTATATATTGAATAGGTCTGATCTGAGACTGCTGAATTTTGTCTTCTGCAGTTGTAAAGCCACTTACTAATTTTATTTTGGTTTGTGAGCTCCAAGGAAGATTTTGTTCAGTATTTTAGGAGGGGCAGGCAATACACCCTTGCCACCCTTGGTTACAGGAGTTATTAGCAATTCAAAACTAGTTACCTGTGATTTCCCCCTCCAGGTACTGCCTCATTTTAATCCCACACAAGAGGAGTTCCCACAATACTTGTTTTTTATTTATTTATTTTTTACAATTTTTCATTATCAAAATTTTTTTTTTTTTTTTTTTAAATTCTATCAAGATTTATTTATTTTAATAAAATAAACTTATCAAAAAAAAAAAAATTTTTTTTAAAAAAAAAAAAAAAAAAAAAAAAAAAAAAAAAATTATTAAGAAAAAATTTAAAAAATTTAAAAATTTAATATTTTATAATTAAATTTTTTTTTTTTTTTTTTTTTAAAAAAAAATTAAATTGAAGAAAATATGAAAAAAAAAAAAAAAAAAAAAAAAAAAAAAAAAAAAAAAAAAAAAAATTTATTAAAGAATTTTTATAAATTTTGTTTTTAAAAATCTTTCTTGATTTTTTATAAGAAAATTTACTTTAACTTAAATATTTCATAAAAAATTAACAAATAACAGAAATAATTCAATATATATATATATATTTCAGGAAAAACTCAAAGCCCTGCTTCAAATTCCCTAAAGATAATTATTTTAGAGTAAGTTTCAGGTTTTTTTTTTTTTGATTCTTATTTATTTGATAAAGTTAGTTTTTAATTAAGGATTTTGAAATTTAATATAGATTTTAGTAAGAAAAAAAAGAAAGAAAAAACAATTTAAAATAAAGTAAAATTCTTTCAATTTAATCCCTTGATTGAAAATTTGATCAAGATGAAAGGATTATTGACATTTTTATAATCTCACTTTATCAACATAGCCTTAATTATTAAAAAAAAAGGCTTCAAATTTAGAGTTTCTCCTACTAGAACTCTCTAATGGATTAATAAAAAAAAAAAGAAAAAATTTATCTCAAAAAGAACCTTATAAAAAATTAAAGTTTAATCCTCAGATGAAGAAGATAAATGATGAATAAAATTGATGAAAAATTCTACTAAAGAAATTAGTTTTAGGTTCAAAGTTTCACCTAAAAAAAAAAAAAAAAAAAACAAGCTAATAAAAATAATTCAAAATTTGGAATCAAGATAATTATTAATTAAATGACCTCATCTAAATTCATATCATTTTGTAAATATCACCAAAAATAATTAATATAACCTTATATAAAAAAAAAAAATTCACTAATATTATTATTTCTAATAAAAGAAAAGCTATAAATTGAACATTTGAAATAAAAAGATTCTATAATAAAAATTCTGAAATCAATTTTGAAGGAAAAATTTATAAAATGAATCAATTTTTTTAATAAATATGGTTTTGGCTTAAATTTTATTCAGCTTGGTTTTCTCAAAGATATTAAGGGATAGATAAGCATTTAAAAGTTATTTTTTGAGACTATTTTTCCAACTTGAGAAAAAAATGCTTTTTGAAAAGATAATTAAGTCAAACAATGACTTGGTGGAACTTGAAAATTCTTTCCCAAAAGAACATATTCAAAAGTGGACAAACCCAAATCTCAAATATTCTACCAAATTCTTAATTAATTAAGTAAAATTCTCAAGTGCATGCAAAGAACCAAACAATACTTTTCAAGAATGATCACATATTGGAGGGCATATTTTTATCAAGTTCAATCCAGGTTGAACACAGGTTAGGCCTGTGCATCCCACCCTTATGTGCTGCATTTTTTGTCATGGTGATATTATGTTAGACATTTTCAAGAAAAACTTACATGAAGTTATTGCATTTAATCCAATCCTCTCAAGCCTTCAAAACTCTTTTTTCAGCTTATGAAACTTGTTTTAAAAAAAAAACTCCATTGCAACGAGCCTTTAAATTTTCTTTTTCACTAAAGTAATTTGTAGTGACCGATCTGTCCTAAGCAATAAAAGACCCCAACAACCAACAAAGCATTTCGGGTGAAGGCACATCTGTACAACACTCAACTAGACCGTTCCTGATTCAATTTTTAGTTAATAAAACAAATGTAATTGTTAAAGCAACTTTCAAATCATTTTTCAAGTTTTAAAAAACAAGCAAATTTTATTATCCAATAAACAACGATGATTGAAATAAAGGTGATTTTTTATACTTGACCATACGAAAAAACAGGCAAATTTTATTGTAAACCTTTTATAAACCCTTTAATTGGAACCTTTTCATGAATTTCAATGAATTGAATATTGTCTTTATTTAATTGATCACGATAATTGTCTTTATTGCTCTCGGTTATTTCAAAAAAGTTGTCAAATAACCATTTGCCTTCAATAGGTCTAATTGTTTCATTTAAAGTACCTATGGTAACATGAAATTTTGATGACGATGATGAAGTAGGTGTGAATAAACTATTTGATTGATCATTTACAATGTTGACTTCAACGACCATCACTCTGTCATTCCAAATTAATTTAGGACCAAGTTCAAGTCCAATTTCAGTTTTTTTGTCTAGTACTAATTTTTGATAATAATCCCATTCCATTTTTTTATTAAATTGCAACTGATTTTCATGAACAAGTGTGACATGAGGTATGGGAGTAAATCGATTATTTTGATTTAATTGACTTAAAAGTGTAAGATCAAGATGATTAAAATCTTGACGAGGGTCAGAAAAAATCTGATTGATGGTTTTTTCAAGATTAATGTTTAATTTTATACCAAAATAACGAGGATTTTGTAATTTCGAATCAATTTTAATTTCTTTTTTGATTTGTGCACGATAAGTTTGAATAGCATCCAAAGCTTTTTCTATTAGTGGGGTAGTTAACTCTAAATTATTAACGAGAGATGGGTCGATTAACATTAATTGAGACCATAATCGCTTTAGAGTTTCTTCTAAAGACTCATTAAAGTTTAATTTGATGACATGATGAAATGATTCATCATAAGGATTGATTGATGGTTCGAATTCCTGAAATTCTTGAATAAATCTTTTTAAGATAGCATCATGAGCTTCCATACCACCTAAAGTTAATTCTGGTCTAAGAGATTGATGGTTGTCACCACGTTTAACGATTCTTTGAAGAGCAATTTGATGTAATTCAGCCGGTGAATAATGATCGAAATCCCATATCAAACCAATCAATTGAGTGTTTAGTTGAAGGAATTTTGTTTCTCGAGGAGATTTTTTACTATTTCCAAATTTTAAATGAATACCTTGGCTTAGCTTCTGAGTTAATTGAACCAAAGCTTGGCGATGAGTCTTTAAGTGATTATTTTTATCGGCAATTATTAATTTTGGGGCTTTTTCGTCTAACAATAAGTTTTTGACGTTTTCAATAAAAGTTGGGCCAGTTTTTTTTGTAGTTATGTTATCACTCTGGGTATGTGAGCATTGTAATAATGTTTTCAATGCAATCCCAAGTGATGTTTTACCTAGAGGAAAAAAAAAGTGATTAAAATTATTTTAATCAAGTAAACAAAAAACAAACAAACAAACCTGTGCCTGGGATTCCAATTGGAATTAACAATGTTTTGTTGAATTTCAAATTATTTTGATTTTTTGAATTAGAGGAGATTATTTGAGATTTTGAATTAAGTTGATCCAAGATGATTTGAGCAGAATCTGAATTTCTCCAAAGAAAGAAAACTTGACGAGAGCTAATGATACCGCGATTATCTTTCCAAGATTCAAATGTTTGAGGATGATGAATTAATTCTTGAATGAGCCAATGAATATACATTTTAGTTTCTAAATCATGAATTTTGTTTAAGTTTAAATTGAGTGATTTAGCTAATTGATTAGAATCTGAGATGGATAAAGGATTTGATGATAGATGAGAAGAGGATTTAATCCATGTTTGACCCAAGTTTTGAATTTCGCCCAGGATTTTTCTAGTGATTTCTCTCCATTTTCGATAAGTTAGATAAGGTTCTTCAAACTTTACTTTCCAAAAGATTGCAGGGTGAGGATCATTAAGTGAGTCAAGGGTAATTTGATTAGGAGCAGCTCTAACGACTATACCTTCAATAGGGGTATGAAGATTGGGCCAACCATCAAGTTGAATTTGAGAGCAATGATCTTTAACTTGATTTAAGCTATTTAAAGTGATATAAGGAGTTTGATGGAAACCCCAACGTTTTGCACATTGAGCGACTACACTTGGGGGGTAAGTAGTGAATTGAGGTATATTAAGATTAATTCCATGAAGATTTAGGCCTATTTGGTTAGAAGGAGTTTGAATGACATGTTCTTCAAATTCATCATCGGTTAATTCGGCGATAGCGGTTGCGTTAGCATGCCAAAGTTCTTGGGCTAATTGAGGCCTAGTTAGAGAGACAGAATTAAGATGACGATCGAGCCAACGTTGAGCAATCAAAGAATGAGTTTGAGGTTGATCTAAATCATAAGGGTTTGATTCGATGGTAGCATGTTTTGATGTGATTAATAGATTAGATGAATCGATAGCTGAGATGAAGATGATGCAACCGTTTGTTTTAAGAGTTAGATGATAAGGAGGTAAGGTGTTTTTTTCTAAATTTTCCCACTAAAATAATAATAATCAATGAAAGGTAAGTTAAAAAACAAAATGAATGAATAAAAAAAGAATTTGAATACTTTAGTTGAATTGATTTCATTAATATTAAAGAATTTATCATAACCGCGAGTTAAAATTTTATATTTCCCAAGACCTAATTGACGATTTAATTGAGAGGATTGATGAGTAAATAAGCCACGAGCTAGAGTAGGAAAAGGACAAGGCTGATTTAGATAAATATGTTCTAACATGATCCAAGATTTGATAGAAATAAAAGCGTTTGAAGTATTTGGATTGACTAAAGGTACATTAAAAATCCTAGAGCGAATGAATTTTTGAATTTTTAAATTTTGAATATTATGAATATTCTGATGATGTGGATCTTGTAGATCATGATGATTTTGAGATTGATTTAACTGATTTAATAAATTTTCGATTTCGTTAATTTGAAGTTGATCGATTTGATTTGAGGATAAATTTTGAAGATTGGATGTTTTTTGATTAGATTGTGGTTGATTTTGATGTGATGATTTTTGATTTAGAGGAAAGTTTTCTAAAGAATGAACTAATAAATCGATTTGCTTTAATAAATTTGGATTAAATTTGAAAGTTTTCAGAATAATTGAAGATGAATTGGGATGATGATTTGACATTTTATTGAATCTGGTTGAAATTTTTTAATTTTTTTTGATTTATTTTTGATTTTGGCGAGGTGAGTATGAAACTGAGTGCCAGTTTATGGTTAGGTTTGGAGATTTGATTTGAATCTTCTTACCCACGGGCTAGCCAAGAGTTATTTGACGTTCTCTGCTTCAGATGGGACATGATGATTTATTTAGCTTGAATGAGTTTTGATGGCTCAACTTGGCCATGGCTATCATCAAGAAGATATCCAAGGCTTAACCACAAGAAAAGTTTGGTGTGATCTTGTACCAGGTTGGAGATGGGAGCTCTTGTGAAACTGGGGCATGTCTTCAATATTGGAAAGTGAATGTGTAGCATGCATGTCAAAGTATAGCCCAAGCCATCTTGCTTGTGTTGGATTATTAAAAAGTAGCGTATGTCTACTTTTGATGGTTGATTTTGAAAGTTTCGAATAGAATACTTTGATGGTGAGTTTTGAAGATGTTGAGGATCAAGAGGAATGGGAGATCATGGTAGATTTCTTCAAGAGATGAGGTGGATTGGCCAAGATTATTGAAGCCATCGATGGATCTCATACACCAACAATCCTCACACCAAATCATCAAGGGAAATCTTATATTACTCCCAAAGGCTGGAACTCAATTTTATTCCAATATATTCAGATGGAAATCGGAAATTTTGCAATCTAAGTATCAAATCTGTAAGGAAGCTGTGCCCATTAATGTAGTTTTTTGCAAAAGTCTACAGGAGACTTCTTGGTTCTGTGAATGAAAGCTAAATGTTTTGGTGTCCCAAATTTCCAAGGAATTAATCAATGGGGTGCCAAAGTTCCCTGATGAATGCTTGCTCAGCCAGAAATATACATTTATTAGGTGATTTTTAATGAAATAATCAATTTAGTTTTTGAATTTGGATCTGTAACAGAAAGTAAAGGATAATACTAAAAATACATAATCTGTGCTGAATTCTGTTTAACATTTGTAGTTATTGAGATCCCAATTGGGAAATATATGAATTATACTGATTTCAATTGGGATATGGGCTGAAGAAACCTGTGGTTTATACAGACACTGACATTTTCCATTGCTTTAGAAAAGGTATAAAATTATATTTTCAAGGAAGCATTTCAATATACTTCATTTGGAAGCCTTTATCAAAGGTTTCCTAGTAGCATTTGCTAGAATAAATATCTTTCACTCTGTGTCTCACTCTTGGGTGAGTGTGATTGACAGTTTGTGGTTAAATGCACATAAAAAAGAATTTATTAAGATTAAAACTGTGATTTATTTTAACTATCCGGTCAAAGAAATAATATCCTGAAATTTAAATATTTGATTTGTTTTTTATTTACCTTATTGCAAGCCATTCCATTTTATAGTATTTCAAAGTTTCAAGATTAATTCAAAAGAAATCAATCTACATAGCTTCTAAGAAATTTCAATCTATTTAAATAGTGAGAAATCAAGGAACATTAGTGGAAAAAAAAATATCCAAAACTATCTCCAATGTTATTAAAAAAGCCAAATTGTACACCTGAAGAACCTCAAAGGTGCCTAAGAAGCAGCTTATTTTGTCCAAAATTTCTGTTGTAATTTATCTGTATGATACAGAACATGTGTATTTTTACATTTAATTTAAAGATAATCCCCTTTCATAAAGCTCCAATTTCATAATAGCAAGTCAGACTTGTCTATTCCACTGATTTTGACCATATTAATTAAATCATTTCTTGCTTTATCTTATGTTTGGATTTTCTCTTCCTGAATCCAAAACTCATCTTATCTTTATTCATATTTTGCTCTTTTCATCCTATCTCACTCCTGTTCCTGTTCCTGTCCCTTCTGTATAATCTTCATTAAATGGCTCAACACATTTTGCATTTTTGTACCCATATTATTCCTCAATCTTTGATCTCTTTGTTATTATGAAAAACTAAGACTTTCCCATTAACTCATTGATTTACGGAAACACAATTGTGATCGTTGAGGTCTTGAAAACATCGTTCTGCTCTCCTGCCATTGATTTATTCCTCTATTCCTTACCCCACTTTTGTATTCATGTTCTTCATCACTTTGTGAATTTCATTTTTCCAAAGCTGAATTATCCTCTTTACTACTTAATTAACCATCCCTTTCTTCATTAATTATTCCACTATTATTGAGATTATTCCCTGTTTCATTTCCTAAATAGGGGATATCATGTGATTCCATTCCTGTGGAATTTATTTCTTATAAAGTTGTATTCAATTTCGTTATCATATAATAAAATTGTTTGCAAAATTCATTATTATTATGCTAATTATTTACTATCTCCTTCTCACTGACCTCATTGGTAATATGATTATTCTGAAATTTAACAAATAACTCCCCCTCCTGTTTCATCACAAGCATATTTAATTATCTAATTACACATAAGACATTAATGAGAAAGTAAACTATGAAAGAAGAATAAATATCTTTCTATATATACTGAAATCAAAGACTTATACATTAACTTCAATTTTTCAAATGATATTGTCGTTAGTAAATAATAATTGTTTTTTCCATAAATATCTCCATAATATAGTTTGAAGTCTCTTTATTAATGTCTTTAGTCCAAAATAACCTTCAATTTTCATTCCTTTGGATTATCGATTAACTATTTTTGATTCTAACTTTTAAAAAAATTGTGTTTCTGAATTAACTTTTTTTTATTAATTTTGATTTTTCTTTTCAATGATTTCTCATATTCTGAATGATTTAAATTCTATTGTTTTCTCTTTATGTGAATTTTATTTTAATCTTTGTTTGAATTCTTTATTTAATTAAACTTTATTCCAACTTAAATTAATGATATAATTAATTAAATTTGATAAAATTCATGTCAAATTAAGTCAAATTTAACTTTAATAAACTTAAATTTTTAAAATTAATTTTTTTTTTTTGTTTTAAGTTTTTTAATAATAAAATTATTAAGAAGATGATTTCAAATTTTTTTCAATTTATTTAAAATCTAAAAAAAAAAAAAAAAAAAAAAAAAAAATTTTTGGTACTAAAGATTTTAATTGAGTGATGAAAAAAAAAACAAATCAGTAATAAATATTTTTTTTTTTTGATTTTTGATTTTTTTTTTTTTTTTAAAAAAAAATACTTCATTTAAAATTTATTTAAAATTAAAAAATTTTAATAAAATTAAATAAATTTTTTTTTTTTTAAAAAAAAAAAAAAAAAAAACAAAAAAAAACACAAAAAAAAAAAAAAAAATTAATAATAAAATAATTTTTTCAAATTTTTTAAATAAATTATTATATATTATTATAATTTAAAATAAAATAATTTAATATAAAAAAAAAAAAAATTCTAATTAAATTATTTTATTAATATTTTTTTTTTTTTTTTTTTTTTTTTTTTGAATTATTAATTTATTATCAATAAAATTTTAAAAAAAAAAAAAAAATTTTTTTTGAAAAGAAGAACAAAAAATGGTTTTTTTTAAAATAATAATAATTTATTATTATTATTATTCTTAAAAAAAACAATTTTAGGTGATAAAGATATTAAAAATTAAATAATTTAATTTTAATATTTAAAAAAAAAAAGGGATAAATTTTTTTTTTCTTTTTAAAATTATTTTTTTTCTTATATAATTGAATTGTTCATTTTGATTTGGTCTATGTATTTCATTGTAAAATATATTGAGAGATTAGTTGAGAATAATGAATTTAGAAGAATTTTGGTAATTAATACTCATCAATTCATAAAGTAGTAATATTTTTTATTATTTAAGAATAAAAAATATATAAAAGAAAGAAATATTGTGAGCCTTAGAGGTAATTTCATATACCCAAAAGACCACAAATACAAAATTAACAGATAAATATAAATAAAATAAATTTATTTATATTATTAAAATCAAAATTAAAATATAAATATAAAATTATATTCAAAATTAAAAATTTAATTACAATTTAAAAATAAAATTACATTAAAATTTTCAAAATTGCAAAATTACATTTATACTTGAAAAAATTAAGTAAAAATTAATTTTTAACAAAATTGTAAAAAAATAAACAAATTTGTAAAAAAGTTAAATAAAAATTATTATAACTTTTTATCCAATAAATAAACATATAAAAATTATTTCACCATTGGATTCCTCATAAAAAATCAGGTGGGGTCACCTCTGAGTGAAATTCTTGTAACTCAACTCTAAATAAGCTTAAATTAAATTTTTAGTATTCTCAATACAAAAGTTGAAAATCCTAAAAACTTTACTTTAATTCACACCACATGTGGTGTTAACCATCAATTTTTGTGTTAAAATTGAGGTGTTGTGTTTAGTTTAGAAGTTATGAGGAATTGAAGTATTTTCAATTGAATTCAATTGAAATGTCAAAATGTGCGCGTGTATTACATAAGTGAACTTTGATTTACATATGAGGTATCAATTATTACTGTATTAAACTGTACAACTCAACTGAATTACATATGTAAATTATAAGTATAATACATGATGAAGAGTTAAAGGAAAAATAAATTGGAAAGATTAAATTTGGGGGGGAAAAGGAACTTCAGCTCTAAGGGGGAGCTAGACCCCCAAAATCCTTTCTGACAGGCATGGGATGTCAAAATTCATGCAAAAGTTCATCACTTTTGGCCTGGAATTGAGTTACAGGGTCTGTGGACTCAATTGATGATGAGGTTTTGATACCAACTGGGGTAGTTTTAGCTGTTGCCAAGAGGGTAAAACTACCCTTAAGATAAAACAATCATAGTAAAAACAGTTTTAACTGGTTCATAAGCCTCTTACACACATTCTGACGTGTTTTGAAGGCTCTAGACCAGGTATTGCTATAGTAATGGCTGATTTAAGGGTCTAAAATGGCTAAAAATGGCTTAAACCAGCCCTTTTTTGGTTCAAACCAGGGTTCAATGATGCCATAATTGGCTTTTCTGTTGTCAGACTGTTTTCCACGACTGACAAGAGTAAAGTTTACTTTTGGAGTAAGAAAATTGATGGCTATAAAAGAATGTCTTCTTTGCCCCACTTTTCTCTTCATGTTAGAATCTTTTCCTTTTATTAATTAGTTTAAACACTGTTAAACCAATCAATAAAAGATTCCAACCACCTCTTTTAAATCATTTTAAACCTTTTAAACACGTGAAAAAATCATTATAATCCTTGTTTGTAACTCTTAAAATCATTTTTTACCCCTGAACCACCCCAAAAGTGAATTAAAGCATCTTTCATCAATGTAAACTTTGTCACTTTGTTTCCAAATTCACTCTGGTCACTTTTGGGTGTGTTTTTTACTTTAATATTCTTTTTAGAGACTCTGTTCTTTAATTAATTGCTTGAAGTTTATTTCTCAATTAATTCCAATTGAAATTGCTCTTGAAGAAATTTCTTTTGTAGCCTTAAAATATCTCTTGTAGAGTATTTTTTGGATAAATTTTTATTTTTGGTAAAACAATAAATTTTTATAATATTATTGTTTTATACTAATAAAGTTATGGACAATAAAATTGGCGTGTTTTCTCTTAAAAAGAATATTTCTTACTATTTTTAATTGATTTTTACCTTATACAAATTTTGAGGACAGGAAAAGTACTTGATTTTTAATCAAAGTTTCATATCCACACCTTTCATTTGGGGGCCCAGCCATGATATTTTACATGTGAAATACTTTTTTACTCTTTTTAAATCTTTTTTATTATATTGAAAAATTTAAAAAACATATAAAAAATACTTATAATCAAAAAAAAATCCATAAAAAATAATTTTTTCATATTATAAGTGAGGCTTATATTTTCATTTCTTTTTGGAAATATTCTTTTTTTACTTAATTAATTGGGTTTTTAATTAATTTTAGTGTCTGACAACGTGGTAAGACAAGAAAACATTGAAACAGCTTCAACAGTAACCAGCATTATTCCTTCCAGTACTGTTAATTCTGATCATAATAGTACTATTATTGTGACTCAGAATATTCAACCAGAGCCAATTTCTTCTGAATTAGTCAACTTGGAAATAAGTAATACTCTTCAGAAAGCCAAAGATTTGGCCAATAGTAAGTTTTTTAACATAAAAATACTATTTTAAGCCTTTTTAATCATAAAATATGCCTTCAACTAGATCAGGAGCCAGCTATAACCCCTCACGCAGCTCCCAGAAAGGTAATAGAAATGATTATGGCAGAGGACAATCAGTTACAGAAGGAAAAGGGTCAGTTGATGACTTCCAAACAACTAAAATGGGTCATTCTGAAGCTGATAATACCATTTTACCTTCAAAAAGAGCTGACACCGCCACAGCAAGCCTCTGTGGACATATACAAAGCCAGCCACAGTGCATACAACAATGCACTTCAGTTCAAGGAGTACCAAATCCTTGCAGACCTGTGGAAGAATTGCATGAATTCTTACCTGACTGTGAGAAAATTCCTGGGCCATCCCAATACTTTCAAATTGCTCAATGGATGGCATCCATTGATGGAGAAGAAAAACATGATACTGTTGACACTAGAATGGAGGAAAAACAACCCTCCACCAACCAAACCAGTGCCAAAAACAGCCCCAGTGGCCAGCAGCAGCAATTCCAACGTGAAAAAGCAGCCACAAACCCCAAACAAGGGCAAAGGGAAGGCACCAGCTGAAAAACCTTACAGCCAGGGCTACAGAATCCCAAAGTTTCAACAGGATGCCATGGAAAATGTATTTCAGATGGCCAGAACCATGATGGAATTACAGAAGAAGGAGGAAGCCAGATTAAAATATCAAAAATGATTTCTGATACTTTTAATTGTATTCCAGAGTTGTATAAAGCTATTTCTGACGTAAAAAGTCATCTTTCTGATAAAAATACATCAATTTGTGACAATCTTAAAACAAATAGCTTGAGTCTGAGCCAAATAAATGATACACTTAAATGCTTTGAAAGAGTTTTAAGAACAATAAAAACTTCCAATAATGATTATTCTTTTGGCATTAAGATAAATGAACAATCTTACATTATTAAAGAATTAACAGACAAATCTTCTAAATTCAATATTGATGACATAATTGAAACAAGAATAAAACAAGCCATAAACACTATCAAAGAAGATAATAAAAAAGCTCTTGATGATATTTCAAAATCATTTGCCGAAGTAAAGACAAATACAATTGCATTGAAAAAGCATTTTGATACCTCAAGAGAGGAAATATCAAAATTAACAATAAAGTTAAATGAAGTTATATCTGATAATACTAAACAAACAGAATTATGGAATGAGCTTACATATAAAGAGGATGATCATAAAAAGAATGTCATAGACTCTATACACAGCTTACAACATGAATTAAGAAATTCACAAAGGTGTAACAACAGTAAAATGAATGATAATGAACAACTGCTAAACACCTTGCCAAGAATGTCTACACCTCTGAACCAAAATGAGGGAGCAAGAGTTCCTAATCCACAAGTATTGGATATTAAAAATTCACAGTTAAAAGATGAATCTTCTACTTCTTTTCATAACTTGGAACCATCAATGGCCAAGCACTCTTGAAAGAAGTTCCAAAACTTAAAGAATGGCCTCACTTCAGTGGTGAAGGAGAGTATGACCATATGGAATTTATTAGAGGTATTGAAATGATCAAAGAGGATTTTGAATTACCAGACAGATTGGTAACAGCAAGATTTAACACCTTTCTTACCAAATCAGCTCACAGATGGTACATCAAAATAAGGCAAGCACATGGACGCCAGAGTTGGACTTGGTGGAAAACCCAAATCATTAACAAATGGGCAAATGATGCTTGGAGGTTTAAAGTTGAAACAGCCTTTGAATTTGCCAAATTTAATGCTGATAAAGACAAAGATTTACCATGGTTTTGCCAACAAAAAGACAGATTAACAGCATTATATCCAGACATGTCAGAATTTATGATCCATAGGAAGATTCTGAGACAATGTGGAGGTGACTTAGAGCATTCTGTCAAAAGCAGGACTACTGAACGGTCTTCAGAAGAGGATATTATCAATATATTAGAAGAAGTAACCACCAGAACCAAAATTGGTTCTAGTAGGGTGAATCTCAAGACAAGGTTTAATACACCTTGGAGAGATTCTGTGGACAAAAGCCCCAAAGAAAATTCTAGTAATATTAAGTATAAATCTGCAGATACAGTCAGAAAGTGCCATATTTGCCAAAGCACCACCCATTTAGCCAATACATGTCCAAAAAGGGGGAAAATCAATAAAATTGATATTGAAAAGGAACCTGATGTTGAAAAAGATGACATAATTGAAGACAATTCAGATGACAAGTCATCAATATTTTCTGAATCTTCAAAAGATATAGAAAATATCAATGCCACTTTTGACATCATGGAATCTTATTCCCACTTGCCACAATTGAGCAATGTTCAACTTGATTTATCAAAAGTTCAAGATGCACAACTCATGAAAACCAAACCAAACAGAGGGAAAGGTTATACAGCTGGTAACTCCTGTATAACAGAAGTGGTGATTGACAAAAAGCCCACCAAACTTTTGCTTGACCCAGGAGCCTTCTGCTCTTGTGTTGGAAAATCTTTTCTTAAGACTTGTGTACCAAATTTTTAAGACCAATTGTTACCAATTGATGGTATAAAATTCAATAGTGCAAGTAATCCAATGAAAGCATTAGGAAGTTTTGAGACCAATGTCATATTCCCACACATAAATGGAAATTTAAGAATCACAGTTGAATTTGTTGTTATGGAAAATTGCACTAGTACCCATTTTATATTGGGAAATGACTATTTAATCATGTATGGGGTAGATTTGCATAACAACAAAGACAGATACTTTACTATTGGAGACAATAAGCACCAAAAATTTGCCTTTTTACAATTTAAAAAACAAATTACAGTAAACAAAGTATCACCAGTCAGCTTAGAGTTAGAGAAATTCAAGTCTGAACAGTTAAATGAGGCTGAAATAAGCCTTCATCTTACTGATAACCAAGAAAATGAACTTTCTTCCCTTTTGTATGACCACAGAGGAGCATTTTCTTCAGAAAAAGAACCTCTAGGGGCAATTATTGGTCATGAAGTTGACATCATTCTTAACATTGAGAGACCTTATCCACCACTCTTAAGAAGACCTGCATATCCAGCAAGTCCAAAATCAAGAGAAGCTCTAGAAATTCATATCAAAGAACTTCTGGACCTTGGTGTAATAAGAATAGTAGGACACAATGAAGAAGTAGAAATAACTACACCAGTCATAGTGGCATGGCATAATGGAAAATCTAGAATGGTTGGGGACCTTAGAGCTCTGAACACTTACACTGTTCCAGACAGATACACAATACCAAAAATCCAAATTGCCCTTACTCAAATATCTCAAGCAGTGTATATAACCACTATGGATGCCCTTAAGGGATTCCATCAAAATGTGGTGACACCAAGAGCAAGAAAATACTTGAGTATTACTGTTCATTGTGGAGTGTATGAATACTTGAGGATGCCCTTTGGTATCAAAAATGCACCTTCACACTTCCAAAGAATGATGAATTAAATCTTCCCTGAAGAACTCTCAGAGGGATGGTTAATCATTTACATTGATGACATTATTGTCTGTTCCATAACTTGGGAGGAGCACATGTACAGATTGTCTAGAGTTTTGACAAAAATTCAATCAGTAAACATGAAAATCTCCTTGAAGAAATGTCATTTTGGATTTAAAGAACTTAAAGCACTAGGACATGTTGTATCTGGTTTGTCCCTTGGAATTGACAAAAACAAAGTTGCAGCAGTATTGCTAAAACCCATGCCTCAGAAAAAGAAGGAAATTCAGTCATTCTTAGGTTTTGCAGTATATTACAGGCAACACATTAAAGATTTTGCATCCATAGCAAGACCACTTTATAAATTGTGTGACAAAGACACAGTATTTGAAATGACTGTTTATAGAGTCAAAGCTTTTGAGTCTCTAAGAGAAGCCTTGACCACTGCTCCACTCTTACTTATGCCAAACTTTAAATTGACTTTCAAATTGTATATTGATGCATCAGGGGATTGGCTGGGTGCTGCACTTCACCAAGTTCAGATCATAAATGACAAACCTGTAGAAGGACCCATATGTTTCATATCCAGGCAAATCAAACCAACTGAAGCCAGATATGGGGCAAGTCAAATGGAATGTCTATGCCTTGTCTGGGCCTTGGAGAAATTGAACTACTTCTTAGAGGGATGTGTTTTTGAGGTGATAACAGATTGTACAGCTGTCAAATCACATTTAAACATGAAAACACCCAACAGACATATGCTCAGATGGCAAATAGCCATACAAGAATACAGGGGCAATATGACTATTGTTCATAAGGATGGGAATATTCATAAGAATGCAGATGGACTAAGCCGATGGCCATTACCAAATAACATTGATAATCCTGCTTATGTGCCAGAAGAAGCTTCACCACAGATCCCAATTGAAGGAATAAGTGTTACAGACTTGAACACCACCTTCTTTGAAGAAGTCAGGAACAGTTACACCCAAGATAGGAATTGCAGCATCTTATGCCAATTACTTAATAAAGACTGTAAAGACAACTCTCTAATACATGCCCTGGATGAATTATGGAAAAAATCTTATGATGAAGGAAGATTTCACCTACTGGATGGTATAATTTACCACAGGACCAAGCACACATGTGTCATGACAGTTGTAGACAGGTCATTAATCAATCTTGTACTGAAAGAATGCCATGATAGCCCCTTTTCAAGACATCTGTCTGAAGACAGAAAAAGAGAGAAAGTAAAGACCTGCATATGGTGGCCAATGTGGCAGAAAGATGTTGCAGAGTATTGAAAAACCTGTGACAGATGCCAAAAGGCAAATAAATCCACTGGCAAAAGACTTGGAGATATGATAAAAATCCAAGAACCAAGCAGACCTTGGGAAATTGTCCATATGGATTGGGTAACTGGACTACCACCAGGAGGTGACAGAAGCTATAATGCTTGCCTAGTAATTGTGGACAGATTCAGTAAAACTCCAATCTTTTTACCATTTCACAAAGATGATACAGCCATGGATACAGCTCTTCTGATATGGAATAGAGTAGTGTCATGGACTGGGATATTTACAAATATCATTAGTGATAGAGATCCTAAATTCACTTCAGCACTATGGACAAATCTTCACCAACTATTTGGCACTAAGCTGTCTTTCTCTACAGCCTACCACCCACAAACTGATGGACTGGCTGAAAGGATGATCCAAACCTTAGAGGACATGGTAAGAAGATTTTGTGCATATGGCCTTGAATTCAAAGATTGTGATGGATTTACCCATGATTGGTGTACTCTGCTACCAGCACTGGAATTAGCATATAAAACATCAATCCATGCCAGTAACAATCAAACTCCTGCTATCCTAGAAAAAGGATGGAACCCCAAATTACCCCAAGATTCCCTGAGGAAAGATTTGATTAAAATACATCCAACAGCTGCTAGCTTCAAAGGAATTCTAGACAAAGCTAGGAAGCATGCAGTAAGATGCATGGAAGACTCCTTTGCATATGCTAAAGACAAATGGGATAAATCACATGCAACTCCAGATTTCAAAGTGGGGGACCTAGCTCTTGTATCTACCACTAACTTCAATAACATCAAAGGATGTAAAAAGTTGAAAGACTCCTTTGCGGGACCTTTTGTTATTAAGGGCCTCCATGGAGAAAATGCTGTTGAAGTAGAGTTATCTGAAGAACTTAGAAATAAGCATCCCACATTTCCAGTGAGCTTGATAAAGCCATATAAATCTAGTGATGCTGAAAGATTCCCCTTGAGGAATAAATTTCCCCAAGTTATACCTCCTATAGAGTCATCTGGTAGTAAGAAAATTACCAAAGTTCTCAAAGAAAGAAAGTTGAGAACCAACAAAGTAAGGGAATACCTTGTTAGGTACAGTGACCCAACTTGTGAAGATGAATGGTTGCCAGAAAAGGACATACCTGAAGCTACTAAACTTCTCAGAAGGTTCAGGCACACCAGAAATAACAATATTACAAAGTAATATTCTTTTTTAGGGGGACGGAATGTGAGCCTTAGAGGTAATTTCATATACCCAAAAGACCACAAATACAAAATTAACATATAAATATAAATAAAATAAATTACTTTATATTATTAAAATTAAAATTAAAATATAAATATAAAATTATATTCACAATTAAAAATTTAATTACAATTTAAAAATAAAATTACATTAAAATTTTGAAATTGCAAAATTACATTTATACTTGAAAAAATTAAGTAAAAATTAATTTTTAACAAAATTGTAAAAGAATAAACAAATTTGGAAAAAAGTTAAATAAAAATTATTATAGCTTTTTATCCAATAAATAAACATATAAAAATTATTTCACCATTGGATTCCTCATAAAAAATCAGGTGGGGTCACCTCTGGATGAAATTTCTGTAACTCAACTCTAAATAAGCTTAAATTAAGTTTTTAGTTTTTTCAATAAAAAAGTTGAAAATCCTCAGAACTTTAATTTAATTCAGACCACATGTGGTGTTAACCATCAATTTTTGTGTTAAAATTGAGGTGTTGTGTTTAGTTTAGAAGTTATGAGGAATTGAAGTATTTTCAATTGAATTCAATTGAAATGTCAAAATGTGCGCGTGTATTACATAAGTGAACTGTGATTTAAATATGAGGTATCAATTATTACTGTATTGAACTGTACAACTCAATTGAATTACATATGCAAATTATAAGTATAATACATGATGAAGAATTAAAGGAAAAATAAATTGGAAAGATTAAATTTGGGGGGGAAAAGGAACTCCAGCTCTAAGGGGGAGCTAGACCCCCAAATTCCTTGCTGACAGGCGTGGGATGTCAAAATTCACACAAAAGTTCATCACTTTTGGCCTGGAATTGAGTTACAGGGTCTGTGGACTCAATTGATGATGAGGTTTTGATACCAACTGTGGTAGTTTTAGCTGTTGCCAAGAGGGTAAAACTACCCTTAAGATAAAACAATCATAGTAAAAACAGTTTTAACTGGTTTCTACGCCTCTTACACACATTCTGACATGTTTTGAAGGCTCTAGACCAGGTATTGCTATAGTAATGGCTGATTTAAGGGTCTAAAATGGCTAAAAATGGCTTAAACCAGCCCTTTTTTGGGCCAAACCAGGGTTCAATGATGCCATAATTGGCTTTTCTGTTGTCAGACTGGTTTTCACGACTGAAAAGAGTAAATTTTACTTTTGGAGTAAGAGAATTGATGGCTATAAAAGAATGTCTTCTTTGCCCCACTTTTTTCTTCATGTTAGAATCTTTTCCTTTTATTAATTAGTTTAAACACTGTTGAACCAATCAATAAAAGATTCCAACCACCTCTTTTAAATCATTTTAAACCTTTTAACCACGTAAAAAAATCATTACAATCATTGTTTGTAACTCTTATGATCATTTTTACCCCTGAACCACCCCAAAAGTGAATTAAAGCATCTTTCATCACTGTAAACTTTGTCACTTTGTTTCCAAATTCACTCTGGTCACTTTTGGGTGTGTTTTTTCTTTAATATTCTTTTTAAAGACTCTGTTCTTTAACTAATTGCTTGCAGTTCATTGCTCAATTAATTCCAATTGAAATTGCTCTTGAAGAAATTTCTTTTGTAGCCTTAAAATATCTCTTGTAGAGTATTTTTTGGATAAATTTTTATTGTTGGTAAAAAATAAATTTTTATAATATTATTGTTTTATACTAATAAAGTTATATACAATAAAATTGGTGTATTTTCTTATAAAAATAATATTTCTTACTATTTTTAATTGATTTTTACCTTATACAAATTTTGAGGACAGGAAAAGTACTTGATTTTTAATCAAAGTTTCATATCCACACCTTACAAATATTCTCTTTTTTTTTTTTAAAAACCTCTTTTTTTTTTTCAAAAGAAATATCTAGTCTCAAGAAATTATAAATTTTGAAATATTAGTTAAAATATTATGAACTTGAGAAATTAAAAAACAACTAATTATAATGGAAAACAATTTATTCCCATTTAAAATTTCATTTGGTTAAAGATTTTAATTTTGTGAAAAAAATAAAAATAGTACTATATTTCAATTGAATCAAAACTTTAGAATTAGTCTTAATATTTTTATGAATTATCTTGAAGAATTGTTTTCTTTAAAATTTGAGTTTTATTATTAGTTAGACAAATATAATCATTTATGAAAATGTTTTTTAATATTGAAAATTAAAAAAATAGGCCTCACAGCTTAAAATGCCCACACAAAAGAGAATATTCAATTTTAATCCAAATAAACCAATGGAAACACTTAATATTTCAGATTCAAAATCCACATTTTTTACTCAAGTCACCTAGATATTTCTTTATGGAATTTGTGACCTTAAATTTAAAAAAAAATTGAGTTTTTAACAACCACCTCAATTATAAGCCTTCACTAATGAAATATATAATCCCAAATCCTCATCTAAACCTTGAAACACACAATCAGTCAAATTTTTGAGTTTTCAGAGTCATATTGTATTAAATTGACTGTTTTCATATCTTAAAGTGCTCTCTATAAGCTCACAGACAGAAGAAACCCTGATTAAAAAAGTTTCAAGAACCAAAAAGATCTTTTTCACCACCCTAGGGTTATCTAACCCAGGATTATTATAAATTTATCATTGATTGGATCAAAATCAAAATCAAAATAAATCTTTATTCATGTTTTTTACAATAGTAGCTTAAATGTGGCTGTAAGTTCTAGGCTTAAATGAATTACATAAATATTCTTCCTCCTCATTTCCCTTGATCTGGGTAAAAATTTACAAAATAGACTAGATATTACTTTAAAAATTATTTTAAATTAATAAAGAAATAATTAGAATATATTTTCAGAACTGAATTTTTTTTTGAAAATACTACAGGATAAGTTAGAATTTAATATGACAGAAAATAATTCATTTAGAATCATGATTTTAGATTTAAACAGAATATTTTTTTTGTTACAATAGAGTCAATGATTCATTTGAAAATGATATAAAAAATAATTTTTAGCTAAAATTTACTATTATCAGGAAACTTAATCAATTTAAAATTATTAATTTAGAATTTATCCATTTTTTTCTAATGAAAGTAAATTGTTTTTTTTGTGTATTAGTAAGAATATAAATTGATATATTTGTTTTAAATTGTTTTTTTCTATTTTTAGATAATTAGAGCTACGAGGAAGGGATATAATTAATTAATTTCCAAAATGTTGATTGTCTTAGTCTGAGATCTTAACTTAGTTTATTAATTATTTTAGATAATTAATAATAATTATCTAATATATAGCTATATATAAATAAATATAAGGTTGATAGATTAATAGAAACAAAAATAGTTTTTTTTTTTTTTTTCAAAATTTAATTTGAATTAAAAAAAAAATTTAAGAAGAAAAAAAAAACTTTGAATTTCCTTCCTAAATGATTAATAATAATAATAATAATTTTAAAACAATTTAAAAAAGGCATTCAGCTTAATATATAATAATTTTTTTCAAAAACTTATCTAAAATATTATAGGATATGAAGTAATTTAAAATCAATAATTGGGATTAAATAAGAAAAATGGTAGTAAGAAAAAATGTTTCATGTTATAAGAGGTTAGAAAAAAAAAAGATTATTAATGGAATTAAATAATTATATTGAAAGGATAAGAAAGTTAAATAAAAAAATTACAGCAAAAAAATGGAAATTTATTAAAAAGAAAATTAATAAAAAATTAATTTGAAAATTAATTGAATCTAAAATAAAATGAAAATAATATTAAATTAATTTGAAAATTCTATTTTTGAACTTATCAATATGAATTTTAAATTTTCAAAAGATGTGGTGTTAACCATAAATTTTTGTGTAAAAATTGAAGTGTGGTGTGTAGTTTAGAAGTCATGAGTAATTGATGTACTTTCAATTAAGATGTCAAAATGTGCATGTGTATTACATAAGTGGGCTTTGATTTACATATGAGGTATCAATTACTACAGTTGTGTACTATAAAAAATCAATTCAATTACATATTTAAATTACAAGTATAATACATGATGAGGAATTAAAGAAAAAATATATTGGAAAGATTAATCCTGGGGGGGGGAAAGGAATATTGGTTCCAAAGGTGCCAGACTCTCCCAAACTCCTTTCTGAAAGACCTGGGATGTCAAAATTCACTCAAAGTTTTATCACTTTTGGCCTGGAATTGAGTCACAGGGTCTGTGACTCAATTGATGATGAGGGTTTGGTACCAACAAGGGCAGTTTTAACTATTTACAAGAGGTTCAAGCTACCCTTAAGTTATAACAATATTAGTAAAAACAGTTTTAACTGGTTTCTACGTCTCTTACATACATTCTGACGTGTTTTGAAGGCTCTAGACCAGGTATTACTATAGTAATGGCTGATTTAAGGGTCTAAAATGGCTAAAACAAGCGCTTGTTTGGTTCAAAACAGGGTTCAATGTTGCCATAATTGACTTTGATGTTGTCAGAGTGTTTCTCACGACTTAAAAGAGTAAATTTTACTTTTGGAGTAAGAAAATTGATGGCTATAAAAGAATGTCTTCTTTGCCCCACTTTTCTCTTCATGTTAGAATCTTTTCCTTTTATAATTAGTTTAAAAACTGTTAAACCAATCAATAAAAGATTCCAACCACCCCTTTTTAAACATTTTAAACCTTTGAAACACGTGAGAAAATTATTATAATCATTGTTTGTAGCTCTTATAATCATTTTTACCCCTGAACCACCCCAAAAGTGAATTAAAGCATCTTTCATCACTGTTAACTTTGTCACTTTGTTTCCAAATTCACTCTGGTCACTTTTGGGCATTTTTTCTCTTTAAATATCTTTTTAAAGACCTTATTCTTTAATTAATTGCTTGCAGTTCTTTGCTCAATTGATTCTAATTGAAATTTCTCTTGAATAACTTTCTTTTGTAGGCTTAAATATCTCTTGTAGAGTATTTTTGATTAAATTTTCATTGTTGGTAAAACAATAAATTTTTATAATATCATTTTTTTATACTAGAAAAGTTAAGAAAATGAATTTGGATTTCTTTTCTTTCAAAAAATTGTAAAACTTACTATTCTTCATTACATTTCAACTTATAAAAACTTGGAGGACAGGAAAAGTACTTGATTTTAAATCAAATTTTCATATTCACAGCTTACATTTGGGGGCCCTGTTGGGAATATTTTACCTGTGACATAGTTTTTTTACTTTTTAATCCTTTTTCTTATATGAAAAATACTTATAATTCAAAAAATCATAAAAAAGAAAACTTTTTTCATGTTCTAAGTGAGGCTTTATTTTTTCATTTCTCTTGAAAATGTTGTAAGACAAGAAAATATTGAAACATTATCAACAGCTACTAGCATTATATATGAAATTACTGTCAATTATTATCATAATAGAACTGTTATTATAGCTCAAAACAATTAAACAGAGCTGATTTATTCTGAGTTAATAAATTTGGATATTAGTAATACACTCCAAAAGGCAAAGAATTTGTCCAATAGTAAGTTCTTTGACATAAGAATACTATTCTTAAGCCTTTTTAATCATAATTATGCATTCAACCAGATAAGGAGCAAGCTATAGCCCCTCAAGCAGCTCCAAAAAGGGTTATAGCTGTGATTATGGCGGAAGCCAATCAGTTACAGAAGGACAAGGGTCAGTAAATGAAGCCCAAAATGACAAATTATGCCATTTTGAAGCTGATAGCACTGTTTTACCTTCAAAAAGGGCTGAAACTACCACAAGAAGCCTCAGTGTACAGATACAAATCCAGTCAGAAGGCTTAAAACAATGCCTTGTAGCACAAAGAGTACCAGATGCTTGCAGATCTGTGGAAAAGCTGCATGAACTCTTACCTGACTGTGAGAAAATTTCTGGGACATCCCAACCCTTTGAAATTACTCAATGGATAAAATCCATTGATTGAAAAGAAAAAGATGATGCTTTTAACAGCAGAATGGAGGAAAAACAACCCTACACCACCCAAATAGGTGCCAGAACCAGCCCCAATAGCCAGAAGCAGCAGTTCCAACATGAAAAAGCAGCCAAAATCTCAGAATAAGGGAAAAGGAAAAGCACCAGCCACAAAACCATATAGCCAGGGCTACAGAATCCCAAAGATTTAACAGGATTCCATAGAAAATGTGTTTCAGATGGCCAGAACCATGATGGAATTAAATAAAAAAGGAGGAAGACAGAGTAAAATATCAGAAATTATTTCTAACATTCTTGATGACATTAAAAACTTGTATATAGCTATAAATGACATAAATAGTCATATTTTTGATACAAATTTGACAATTTGTAACAATCTTAAAACAAATAACTTAATTCTGAGCCAAATAAATGATACACTTATGTGTTTTGAAAAAGTTTTAAGAAAAATTGAAACTTTTAATAATAACAATTCATTCTTGAATAAATTAAATGAACAATCTTCCATTATTAAAGAATTAACAGACAAATATTCTAAATTTAATATTGATGACATAATGGAAACAAGAATAAAACAAGCCATAAATATTATTAAAAAAGATAATAAGAAAGTATTTGACAATATTTCAAATTCATTTACTGAATTAAAGACATATACCATTGCCTTGAAAAAGTGTTTTGACATGTCACAACAGGAATTATCAAAATTAACAATGAGATTGAATTAAGTGATTTATGATAATACTAGAAAAACAGAATTATGGCAAAAAAATGAAAATTAAAGAGAAAATTCATAAAATTGAGTTAATCAATTTATTACAAAGCTTCAAAGCTGAAGTCATAAGTTCCCAAAGGAGTAGCACTAGTAAAATGAATGAATTCAAACAATGACTTCACACCTTACCAAGAATGTCTACACCTCTGAATCAAAATGAGGGTACAAGAAATTTCAACCCACAAGTATTGGATGTAGAAAACTCACAATTAAAGAATGAATTTTCCACTTCTTTTCATAAATTGGAACCATCAATGGGCCAAGAACCTTTCAAAGAAATACCAAAACCTAAAGAATTGCCTCAATTAAGTGGTGAAAGAGAATTTGACCATACAGAATTGATAAGAGGAATTGACATCATTAAAGAAGGCTTTGAATTACCAGAAAGATTTGACACCTTGTTTAACAAGGCAGCTAATAGAGGATATATTAAATTAAAACAAACACATGGACACCAAAGTTGGACTTGGTTGAAAACCCAAATTATTAAAAAGTGAGTAAATTATGCTTGGTGATTTAAAATGGAGAAAGAATTTGAATATTTCAAATTTAATGCTGACAAAGACAAAGATTTACCACAGTTTTTCCAACAGAAAGACAGATTAACAGCATTATATCTGGAAATGTCAGAATTTATGATTCACAGAAAAATTCTGACACAATGCGGAGGTTACTTAAAGAATGCTGTCAAAAGAACCACTGAACAATATTTAACAAAAGATATTATGAATATATTAGAAGAAATAACCACCAGAACCAGGATTGGTTATAGTAGGGTGAATCTTGAAACAAGTTTTGATACACCTTGGAGAAATTCTGTGGACAAAAGTACAAACAGATAATCTAATAATATGAAATATAAATCTGAAGATAAAATCAGAAAGTGCCATATTTTCCAGGGAACAACACATCTAGCTAATAAATGTCAAAAAAGGGGAAAGATAAATGAAGTTGACATTGAGAAAGAACCGGATGTTGAAAAAGATGATGTAAATGAAGAAAATTAAGATGATAATTAATAAATATTTCCTGAATATTAAAAAGGTATAGAGAATAAAAATGTAAAGTTTCACATCATGGAATCTTATTTCCACTTGCCACAATTGAGCAAAAGTCAACGTTATTTGTCAAAAATCCAATATGCACCACTTATGAAAGCCAAACCAAACAAGGGAAAAGGTTATATGGCTGGTAATTCCTCTATAACAGAGGTTGTAATTGATAAAAAACCCACTAAGCTTTCAATTGACCCAGGAGCCTTCTCCTATTGTGTTGGAAAGTCTTTTCTTGAGAGCTGTGTACCAAATTTCTAATATCAATTCTCAAGAATTAATGGCATAAAATTCAAAAGTGCAAGCAATACAATTAAATATTTGGGCATATTTGAAACTACTGTCATATTTCCACATATCAATGGAAATTTAATAATTAATGCCAAATTGGTTGTTATGGTAAACTGCTCTAGTACACATTTAATATTGGGAAATGATTATTTAATAATTTATGGCATAGATTTACATAACAATAGAGACATATACTTTACTATTGGAGACAATAAGAATTAAAAAATTTGCCTTTTTACTTTTGAAAAAACAAATTACAGTAAATAAAGTATCACAAGTAAGCCTAGAGTTAGAGAAGTTCAAGTCAGAACAGTTTAATGAAGCTGAAGTGAGTCTTCATCTTATTGATATACAGGAAAATGAACTCTCTACCCTTTTATGTGACCACAAAGAGGCCTTTTCATCAGATAAAGAACCATTGGGGGCAATTATTGGTCATGAAGTTGACATTATTTGAACATTGAGGGACCATATCCACCATTATTGATAAGTACTGCATATCCAGAAAGCCCAAAATAAAGAGAAGCCCTTGATCTTAGCATTAAAGAGCTCCTGGAACTTGTTTTAATAAGAAAGGTTTGCCACAATAATGAGGTAGAAATTACTACACCAGTCATAGCAGAATGGTATAATAGGAAATCCAGAATGGTTGGGGACTTTAGAGCTTTAAACACTTACACTTTTCCATACAGGTATCCCATACCAAAGATCCAAATTGCCCTCACTCAAATATCTAAAGAAGTGTACATAAGACTGTTGAAAATTCTGATCAAAACCAGACCAATAATCAATCCAACTGATTGACAATCTAAAAACTCCAAAATGCCAACTGCCACACTGCCACAACACTATCAAAACACTCCAAAATAGCCGCATTAGTCAACCGTGCAGATCACTGCACTTCAAATTACAACTCACTTTGACAATCAAGATAAAAAAACCTCATCCAAAAATCAAAAATGATCATTGAATCCTTGCCACTCATCAATCTTGTTGTCTCTCCTTTCTTTTTTTTCTCTTCTTTTTCTTATCATTCCCTAAATTAAATCTTTCTCTTTTGTTTCTTTGCGCTCTCTTTTCATATCTTAAATTTGATCACCCTAAACTGATTCAGGTATTTTTGTTACTTACTGATTAAACAACTTGTTTTTGAACTGACTTCTATAAAAACTCATCATTAAAACACTGTTCCTAGTATTCATTGCTGTTGTATCTTAGTTATATTGTTTGATTACTTGTCTTCTACCATTTAGGTATAACACCTTCATTTGTCCTAATCACTCTATCTAAAAATGATACTCTAATATACATCGTTTAGTTTCTCACTCAAGCAAAGACTATGGATTCCCTTAAAAGATTTCATCAAAACTTAGTAACACCAAGAGAAAGAATATATTTGAGAATTATTGCTCATTGTGGGGCGTATTAATAGATAAGGATGCCTTTTGGTATCAAATATCAGCCTTTACACTTTCAGAGGATGATTAATCAAATCTTCCCTGAAGAATTTTTGGAAGGATGGCTAATCATTTACATTGATGATAGCATTATCTTTTCTAAGACTTGGGAAGAAAATATGTACAGATTATCCAGAGTTTAGGGAAAAATCCAATCTGTAAACATGAAAATTTCTTTGAAGAAATTTAATTTTGGATTTAAAGAACTCAAAGATCTAGGAAATTTAGGATCTTGTCTATCCCTTGGAATTGACAAAAAAAGGGCTTCAGAAGTAGTACTGAAACCTATGCCTCAGAAAAAGAAGGAAATCAAGTAATTTTGGGGATTTGCAGGATATTACAAGGATAGAATTAAAGAATTTTAATCCATAGCAAGAACTCTTGATAAGCTGTGTGACAAAGACACAGTATTTGAAATGATTGACAGAGTCAAAGCCTTTGAATCCTTGAGACAAGCCTTGCACACTGCTCCACTTTTGCTGATGCCATATTTTAAGCTTCCCTTCAAGCTTTACATTGATGGATCAGGAGATGGACTAGGAGCTACACTTAATCAAGTCTAGATTATTAATGAAAAACTGTCAGCCTGTGACTCAAAACCAGAGCACAAGCATGACAGCCAAAATACCATAAACCAATGGTATAGCCAAGATACCACCAAAACATGGAGCTGCGCCAAATCAGCTTAAAATGTATCAAAAAAAAAGAGGAAAATTACCTCTTTCTGAAGATATAAGTCCCATCACCATAGGACAAGAAATAACAAAGTTATTCCTGCCCAAAGTTATTTCTGAGCATAAACCTTAATTTTCACCTCTCATCTAAAATCTAGAAGGAGAGTCTTAACCCCATCAAATGGGTATTCAAAATGAAGCTCTAAGCCAGAGCTATCTAATGGTACCAGCCAAACTGAGCTAGCAAAAATATTACTGGAGTTATGGTCAATTACAGGCCAAATAAGGGTGAACAAAACATTCACCTCCCATCTAACTTCTACAGTTTTAGTGTGGGATACTTGAGGTGGGGTCTTTTTGGAAAGAGCACAATCAGAGCTATCTGATGGTGTCATTCATTTCGCCATAGCTCAACCAGAACAAAAGTTATGGAGCAAATAAGCTCAATACAGCTTTTTGCCTATACCACGCAAATGTACAAAAATCTTGTACATGGGATAACTTGGCCATATTTAATGATATCAATATCAAATGAGGTACCATTGTGTAGAGCACATACAGGGCTATACACTGAACCAATTTTGAGGTTGATATCTCAAGAATTGACAAATTTATGGCTGTTTTAAGGTCAGATCCCCACCTGCTGTCATATACAGCCTTACCATGGGATAATATCCCATAATCATGAATATGAGGTGTCAAATGGACAAAAAAGCATGGTTTTACTTCAATACCTCATATGTCAGTAAATACTGGGGTCCCATACAGTTTCTGTACAGCATTCTACACGTTATACACGTCAGAATCAGGCTGTGAGGTCCCCAGATGAAAATTTTCACCCTGTATTGGTGAAAACTGCCCAGATGTGGTTTCAAAACCACATCTGAGCGCAATACAGGCTATAAAGGCAGTTTGCAAGCCACAAGCCAGTACTAGAGAGTAAAAAATCTTCACTTCCTCTACGTGGAAAGGTCTAGCACCCTTTCCACCCCATTTCAGGATAAAAAGGAGGCTTTTCACAGCCAGAATTGTTTTCTCATCCTGCTGTTGAATAACCTACATAGTAAAATGTCAAAAACAGTTTTACTCTTGGTTAATAATCAGGTATAATTATAAATCTTAATTATTGTAACCCAACAGATAAAGCTGCACCCAGGGCTTTCAACAGCGCTCACCACCACTATATTATATATAGTAAAGCCCTTTTAATCCTAAATTAAATCATCTTTAACTCTCATAAATCTTTTTAAACCATTTTTCACCTTGTCACAAACATAGTTTTTTGGGGGCCTGGCCGTGTTTTAAACCTTTTTTGGACCTTATAAGTGAGTTTTTCTTTTTTTATTCATTTCTGACAATTGTTTTACCCTTTTTAGATGCAATTTTTTTTAAAAAATATATTATATATATATTTTTACTTTCAATACTCATATTATAAGAGTGATTACTATGTGATTAATACCCACAAAAAACTTTTATTTTTGGTGTGTTTACATATAAAAACACATAAGCCATCAATAAGTCCTGTATTCATGATTGAATAAGGACACCTCTGACTGAAAAACCATCAGTTGAGGCGTGGTTAAGTGTATTGTTAACTCAATTACACTTGAAAACCACAAGTGTATCTGTGGGATACTGGCACACAAACAGTGTGACAGGGTACCATAAGCTGTAATTCTGACATGAAATTGTTGATTCAATTACACAGTCATTATACAAAGGCATATTGTAGTAATATATAAGCCCAGAGGCCATTCTTAGACATGCAAAACCAGCCTTTCAAGAAGTCTTAACTGATATAAGCCCTCTTTTTTCCTGTTTTATTCAGTGGAAGAAAACTACATCCCACTTGAAACCCAGTCACAGGCCAACACACCAGTGACACCCTCAGAACCAGAGGGCAGCAAGGGTAAAGGAAAGAGGCTAAGTGAAGGTCTCATCACAGCCAAGAAGTGGACTCAAATAGCCACTCAGAGGAGTAGAAAACCACAAAACTCTGCATCAATACAAGGTAAACCAACCTTAACCACTTTTACAGGGAAGATTACAGTTATTAACCCAGTTGTAACCTCCAAAGGCAAACTTCCCAAATGAGCAGATAACAAATTTGTACAAGGCACAGTCAAAGGTAAATACCCTAAGAACATAAAGTTTTTGACTTCTTGCAAACACTAACATGTCACTTGTACACCTCAGAGATCTTGGCTTCCAAAGGAACCAACCAGAGGACAGAGAAGGTTTGTCCAGAGCCAGAAGACCTGAAAGAGGACACCTTGGACACAGTAGTGGATGGCAAAACAATGAGGGAGATAATATCAACCCTGCCATTCACACTCCAATTCAATGGAGACCTCCAACCAGAGGACTGGAAAGACATGGATCAAGTTCTTCAGCTCCACCAACTCCTCAAGGACTTATTCCAATGGAGCATGGACAACAAGAGGTTCAACCTGGCAAGTCACTGGGAAGAACTTGGAGCAAGTTGCCAGAGGATCTGTCTCAAAGAGATAGACTTCAAAGACCTGATGGTAATCACAAAAGGTTGGAATCCTACCAGGCAGTTCAGACTCCTGGAGGCAAGGGCACAGAGGATAAGGGAGAATCAATCCGCTATCCAAGCTATAGAAGAACAGTTAATCCAGACAGGGCCTACTAAGATTCCTTCAGGATCACAAGGAGCAAGCCAAATCAGCTCTCCAGTGGCTTCACAACATTCAGAAACCAGCAGATCAGTGGCCAAGAGTCACCATTCTTCACAATTCCAGGAAGTTTCCAGGAGAAGACAAGGAAACAAGGGCAAGAACAAAACCTCCTTCAACCAGAGGAGGAAAGAGTCAGACCCTATGATTCAGAAGCTTCTGGATTTGGTAGAAGAAGTACACAAGAACCAGAAGTAGTTGTAAACCACTCTAGAATCAGTAGTCCTAGTAATAGAAACATTACCCCCACTCAGACTGAACATAACATTGTCACATCTGAGAGTAACATCAACAGTGATACACTGTGGTTACAAATGTCCCAATATGCTGAGAAATCTGCAAAACAGTTTTCAGAAATTGAAGCTGGCCAGGAGAGGATGAAACAAACACAAGCCTCCCTGGAGCAGATAGTTAAGAATCTTCAAGAAGGATATGCTCAATTGAGCAAAGCCTCTGAAGAAACCAAAAAAAGACTGAATCTAGTCTTTGAAGAACAACACCACAGCAAAAGGGGAAGGGATTGTCTGGATCAAGACATAAACAAACTGTTTAATGTCTACCATAACTTGAAGCCCCAACCACAAGGCCAAGTTATGGATAATCCATATCTACCAGATTACATCAAACCAGATGCCATGTTGATGAATAAGGCAAGATCTCCATCACAATACCAGGATGGAGATGGCATGTCTTATTCAGAGAAGGAAGCCTTGAAACAGCTTCCTGAGGCCTCAAGCTGGCCCAAATTCTCTGGATCAGGAGAATATGATCATATGAAACTCATAGATTATATTGATGGACTCTTTATTGATTTACCAAGCATACCAGATTACTGGATCACTGCTAGATTAAATACAGCATTTAAAGGTCATGCTAGTATATGGTACACTGTGATGAAAGAAATCCATGGCAGAAGAAACTGGCCATGGTGGAAGAGTCAAATCATCCAAAAGTACAGTAATGGTACTTGGATATGGCACAAGACCATGTCATTTGAAAATGACAAATACTCTGTGGACAAAGATCCATATGAGTGGTGTCTCAGACAGTCTAAAAGACTTAAAGCAATTGATCCTCAGATGAAAATTCAAATGAGGAATCAAAAACTTCTGACACAACTGCCAGGAGAAGTAGAGCATGCAGTAAAATGCAGATGCAACCAAAATTTCACTCTAGATGACATTGCCAACACCTTACAAGACATAAGGAAAAGGACTAATATAGGGAAATTTACCCCATATAAGAGCAGTGGTTTCAAAGAGAAACAACCTTTCAGGGAAGAGCTTAAAGAAAAACCCAAAGAAAGAGTGGAAGAAGTGGCAAAGAAGAGAAATTCTTGTCACAATTGTAGTTCAACAGACCACTATTCCAACAACTGTCCAAAGGCAAAGAGAAAAGTCTATGCCATTGAGAAAGTCCCAGAGGAGGAATCCACAACAGAGGATTCTGAATCAGACTCTATGGGTGATACCATCAGAGAACAATCCAATGATGAACAGGACCCAAGAGAAGAGTTTCTAGTGGAGTACCAAGAGGAAACCCCACTAGAAATTCAGGACATACAGTTGGCAGAAGGCATGCCACAGGACACTGCCAATAAAAACTTGTGTAAACACACATAAGATGCACAAACATCCCTGGTTACACCAACCAAAGGGATGGCATATATACATGGAACAGCCACAAAGATGACTGTCTGTATTGACAATGCTTGTGAGCCTTGAGGTATATTTTACATACCCAAATAGGCCACAATTATCTTAAAAAGAAATTTTGAATTATGCACAACTCATAAGTAATGCATATATCCAAAATTCATCATTTTCAATTTCAGAAAAGATGAATAACTTTTTATTGAGTAAGTAAATCCATGGATTTAAGACCGGATTTGGATTCTACACAAAAATTCACCTAGGGTAGCTCCATAGAGTGAATAAGCTCAATTTAAGTATTTGAGGTGGTAAAATGGAAAATACTTCAATACCACATCATTAATACCACATAAAAGATCCGTGAAAATTTTTGTTTTTCTTGATTTTTAGCCAAAATAATGGGAAAGTGAGAAATCGCATGTTACATATACACTAAGAATAGTGTTATGCATGTTTTGAGCACTTAATATCATGGTATTCTTACATGGACTTTTGGTACACCCATAGTGGATATCTCACTTTAAGCTTAAATTACTATTTTGACGTAAAAAATAGGCAAGGGGGACAAAAGACATCAAAGAGAGCCAGGGTACCCAACTTCTGAGGCCTCAGAGGCGTGGATAGCTCCAGAGCATGGATCCATGGCTCATCTTGGCCTAACTGGTAAACTAAAACTCTTTGGGAACTTGGTTACCAAGTTACAACTACTGTAAAACACCAGAACATAGCAAATAACCTGCTATTTTGACGTGCCAAAGAGGTGATGAGCTACTTACACTCCTGTAACCATGTCAATTACTAATGACTTTCCATGGATAAACCCCAAAAGAGTAATTAAAACCCTTTTGGGACCCATATTCATTGATTTACCTCATAGCAACCAGCAAAACACTGCTATTTGCAATTCTACGTAGAAATAAGGTAAAAACTTCAAAAATTCATTAAAAATACAATTCTTAATGAATCCTTCTGAAACTTTCAGGACTAAAGGAGAACTGTATTATCTATGGTACAACCAAAAAGAATTACAGTTTTACTAGTAAAATGAAAAGTTTTACTTACAGTCCATTTTTGGTTATTCTATGTGAAACACTGAATCTTTAAAAAATTCACAGTAATTACAACCTGTGATTAAATTGGCAATAACATTGATAACTTTGAGAAATCAATGATTATTTTAGAATAAAAGAAGATTTACAAGTGTTACTCCTTTTATTCTTAACCATATTGGGGTTGGTAGTCACGTAAAAGCATCAATTAAGTAATTATGATAATCTTACATGACAACTGATGATGCAATCAATAATCCAAAAAGGTTTATTGTTTTCTCACTCACTGGTTTTTCAGTTTGATCCATGGCACGCCTCTGTGAGCTGTTGTTGACTTAAAAGAGGCCTCCTCTTGCTGTTTTTTCCAATAATCATCTTATCAATTTATTAAATCTTTATTACCAACAAGTAAGTATTAGTTCAACTATTCTTAAGTGTTTTAATCTTTCAGAATTAATCAGAAAGACGTGAAATCATAGAATCCAACTATATATTGTTGTAATATTGTTATAAATCCTTTTGATCCCTTAAATCCACAATTCCACGTCAAATTTCTCTGCTTTTATCTATCAATAAGTTCTTTGGAGTATTAGTGAGTCATTTGTCTTTAATTCTTAAAGTTTTTCTCTAGTAATAGTTTTCTTCAAGAATTATCTTTATAATTATTCTTGTAAAAGATAATTATATATTAAAATAATTTTATTATTTTAATAAAAGAAGTTTTTATTATTAAAATCTTCTTGTAATTGATTCTTGTAGACAATTACTGCTCACTGTTATAATCACTAGTAGTGTATAACACGTGAAAGAAATAATTTTATAATTATTTAATTGTGGTTATAATAATTTTTTATTATATTTCATGAGAACAGACATAGTACTGTTGATTAATAGTAATATTATCATCAGTTTCATAGTCACATCTTACATTTGGGGGCCTGGCTGTGTTTTTTGAACCTTGTACCCTTAATTAATATATTTTTAAGCTCTAAAATATATTAATTTAATATTTTTTTCTTTCATTTTAAAGTTAAAATAATTGTTATTTTTGAAATTGTTTTGGAAATCTTTTTCATTGAGGAATTTGGTTTAATTTTATACTGTTTTTACACGTGGCTTTTTCACATCCAAAAACTTATAAAATTATTCTTTGAGTTACTCTGAATTAATTTTCATTCAAAATCTTAAATTTTAATTTTTTTCTTTAAAAAGAATAATTTTTTTAATATTAAAAAATATAAAACTTATAAAAAATCTTTGAAAATATTCTAAAAAGTATAAAAAATAATTTTTCTCTTTTATAATTTCTTTTTTAGTGTCTTTAATCAAATACTGTGCAGCTGGCAACAGACTCAGTAAAAGATATATTACTAGTCCAGAATCTGAAGACAGTATTGAGGTGCAGATTGCTAAAAGAGGCACCTTATTCAACTCAGAAAAAGCTAAATTACCACCAAAAGGTGTGTATTTTATCTTATATTTTCACCTTTTATCTTTAAATTGACGTGAAAATGGTGCATACCAGAAATGGAAGCAACTATTCAGTCCAGCCAGATGGATGTGGACAAGGAAGAGGCAAGACCAAATCCAGAAGTGTCAAGTCTTCCACAAGAAAGACACATTTGGAGGATGCCAGAGTTGCCCCCCATTCCCCAAGGTCTGTACCAACAGATTTTGACGTAAATTCTGAGCCTGAACTAATTTATGATAATATTTCCAGGGCTGAACCATTTTCAAGTGGCAGCAATAGAAATATATCAGAGCCAGTACAAAAATTGGTTCAGAGCAGCCAAAGAAGAGGAGTGGGAAATCTGCCCAAGCCTTTGGCAGGGGGCCATGAACTCCTACTTACACATCAAGAGCTTTCTGGGTCAGGAGAAGACCATAGAACTCTTAGGAGGTTGGAGCTCCCTGTCTTCCAAAGACAAGGTCAAAAAGATAAAGAATTGGTTGAAGAACCAGAGTCTTTTATCCATAGACCAGAAGAAAGAGTTGGAAATGACTCCAACTTTGGAGACAGAGGCACCAGTGGCATCTACCAGCTCCAAACCAGCTCCAGAAGCATCCAAGGACAAGCCCAAAGGACCTCAAAAGAAACAGAGAGGTCCCAAGAACCATCAAGGCAAGGGCAAAGGCAAAGCCAATTGGCACAGACCTTACCCACAAGGATACAGGATCCCCAGATTGGAGCCTTCAGCCGTGGACAGTGTCTTCAATATGGCCAGAACTCTTATGGAATTCACAGCCAAGGAGCAGGAAAGGATGAACAGGACTTTTCCACGCAAATAAATGATGTACATAGAAGTATTAGTGTAGAAATTGGCAAACTTGAGTCAAAGTTAAAGCAAATTACATTAGACATCAATGATTTAAAGAAAAGTGACAAGCAACATTCTGATTGGCATCAATTGACAACTGTCACCCTTGAGTCAATTAGAAATGCTTGTGATAGAATTGAGAACCAATGTCAAAATAATGACACAGAGGATCCTTCCATTTTTAAAGTAAATGATAGACTTAAGACTCTTGAAGACCATGTCTTACAAATAGTTAAGAACACCAATCAATTTTCTATACATTTAGCAAAAAGTGACAGTGAGAGGCAAAAATTGAAAAATGAAATAATTGCAAGTGTGGAGCAAATTCATAAGAATCATGAACCACATATGCCAAGACATTCTACACCTTTGACTGAAGAAAAACTTTCTGTTAAAGAGAGTTTGACTCCATTCTTAGGAGAAAATGTTATTTCTGCAAAGGATATTCCAAAATTAGAAGAATGGCCAACATTCTCTGGTGAAGGAGAATACAACCATATTGAATTCATCAGGACTATTGATATGTTGCAAGAAGACTTTAATATACCTGATGAAATCATAGTTGGGAAATTACATTGTTTGTTTACCAAGACTGCAAAGAGATGGTATTACAAGATGAGAATAGATCATGGAAGACATGACTGGTCTTGGTGGAAATCTGAAATGATTACCAAATGGGCCAATAATTCTTGGAGGTTTAAAATGGAGAATGCTTTTGAAAGTGCCATTTTTAACTTAGAAAAAGACAAACCACTTACTTGGTTCTTCAAACAAAAAGACAGATTATCTGCTTTACACCCAGATATGTCTGACACTATGATTAATATGAAAATATTAAGAAAGTGTGGAGGAGAACTGGAACATGCTATCAAAAGCAGATGTGTAGAGCCCTGTTCAACAGAGGACTACATTAATGCTATGGAAGATATCATTACCAGAACAAGAATTGGTAAGACTTGGATTAGAAACCCAATAGAGTCCAAAATAGTCTCAAAGATTCCTAGAGAGGAAAGAAGACCAGAAAGACCTGTCTTGAAGTGTCATAAATGTGGAAGTACTTCACATTTAGCCAACACTTTCCCTAAGAAGACAAAGACCAATGAAGTTCAAATCATTGAAGAAATTCAGTGTACTGAAGAGAAAGAAGAGTCTGATCAAGATTCTGCAGTCTCTGAAGATACACCAATGGAGGACTATCCCATTGAAAACATTTCAGCTTTCTTTGAGGTCACAGAAGTCCATACCCACTTGCCACAGTACAGTGAAAATTGCTGCAACCTGATCAATATTCAAGATGCCAGAATGTATAAAACTAAACCTGCTAGAGGAAAGGGTTATACTTCTGGAGCATCCTGTATCACATCAGTTCTGATGAGTGATATTGAAGCCAAAGTAAATTTGGATACAGGAGCATTTTGCACATGTATTGGCAAAGATTATCTCCAAATTATACTTCCTGAATGGAAAGACCATCTATTACCAATAGAAGGTGTACAATTCAGTAGTGCCAGTAACAATATGTACCCCTTGGGCATATTGGACACTAATATTGTATTCCCACATCCAGCAGGAAGTGTAAGAATGAAAACTGAGATTGTAGTAATGGATAATTGCACATCTCAGCACATCATTCTTGGAAATGATTACTTGAATATTTATGGTATTGATATAAATAACCATAAAGACAGATATTTCACAATTGGAGATAACAAAAGGCAGAAATTTGCCTTCTCCAATATGCCAAAACAGATATCTGTAGTATCTTCTGTCAAAGATACTCACAAAGATAAATTTGTGTCTAAACAACTTGTTGAATCACAAATTAATCCATCATTGTCACCAAAGATGAGGAATGAACTCATTGATGTATTATATACATACAATAATGCATTTGCATCTGATAATGAACCATTAGGTGCTATAAGAGGACATGAAATTGATATTATTCTTAATATTGATAGACCATATCCTCCAGTACTTAGAAGACCAGCTTATCCAGCCAGTCCCAGAGCTAGAGAAGCCTTGGAAAAACATATCCAAGAGTTGATCCAACTTGGTGTGCTAAGGAAAGTAGGCCATAATGAAGAAGTTGAAGTGACAACACCTGTTATTATTGCATGGCATAATGATAAGTCAAGAATGGTTGGAGATTTTAGAGCTTTGAATACCTACACAGTTCCAGATAGGTATCCAATCCCTAGAATCCAAGAAACTTTGACTCAATTATCCAAAGCCAAGTATATCACATCAATGGATGCATTAAAAGGCTTCCATCAAAATGTTTTGACACCTAAAGCTAGGAAACTACTTAGAATTATCACTCACTGTGGTATTTATGAGTATCTTAGAATGCCATTTGGCATTAAAAATGCTCCATCTCATTATCAAAGAATGATGAATACCATCTTCCCCACAGAATTGTCTGAAGGATGGCTTATCATTTATATTGATGATATTATTATATGTTCTGACTCATGGTCTTTGCACCTTGAAAGACTTGCAAGAGTACTTCATAAAGTTGCAGAAGTGAACATGAAAATTTCACTTAAGAAATGCAATTTTGGTTTTGAAGAACTCAAAGCATTAGGACATGCTGTTTCTGGTTTGAGCTTGGGTATTGACAAAAATAAAGTGGCAGCAGTGTTACTTAAGCCAATACCCCAGAATAAAAAAGAAATGATGTCTTTTCTTGGATTTGCTAGTTACTATAGGCAACACTTGAAAGATTTTGCAATTCTAGCCAAGTCACTCTATAGAATCTGTGATCAACAGACTGTATTTGAGATGACACAGGAAAGAATTAAAGCTTATGAGAAGATAAAGAAAGCCCTTACAGAAGCACCTTTACTCCTCATGCCTGACTGGAATATTCCTTTTAAGTTGTACATTGATGCATGTGGAGATGGATTAGGAGCAGCCCTACATCAAGTCCAAATTATTGATGACAAACCTACAGAAGGACCAGTTTGTTATATCTCAAGGCAAATCAAACCAACAGAAGCCAGATATGGTGCAAGCCAAATGGAGTGCTTATGTTTGGTATGCGCACTTGAGAAATTACACTATTACCTTGATGGCAGTGTTTTTGAAGTGATAACTGACTGTAATGCTGTGAAATCACTCCTTAACATGAAAACTCCCAACAGACATATGTTGAGATGGCAAATAGCCATTCAAGAATATAGAGGAAACATGACTATAGTTCATAAAGCAGGAAACATTCACAAGAATGCTGATGGACTTAGTAGATGGGCTTTAGCCAACACTCCTGATAACCCAGCTTATGTACCTTTGGAAGCTGAACCACAGATTCCAATTGAAGGAATTAACATAACTGATATTGGGACTGAATTCTTTGAAGAGGTCAGAGAGTCTTATAAACAAGACAAGAATTGCCATATCTTGACTTCTTTATTGGATAAAGACTGCAAAGACACATCTTTGGTTAATGCACTAGATGAAGTTTGGAAAAATTCCTATTCTGAAGGAAGATTTCACTTGTTTGATGGGATTATTTACCATAGAACAAAACATTCTTGTGTGATGACACTGTGTAGTAGATTACTTATCAATACCATTCTTCATGAATGCCATGATAGCATTTACTCTGGACACCTATCAGAAGACAGAACACTTGAAAAAGTGAAGAACTGTGCATGGTGGCCATCTTGGAGAAAAGAAACCATTGAGTATTGCCATACCTGTGATAGATGCCAAAAAGCAAACAGGAGTACAGGCAAGAAATTTGGATTGATGATCCATATTCAAGAACCAAAATCCCCTTGGGAAGTTGTTCACATGGATTGGGTCACAGCACTTCCTCCAAGTGGTGACAAAAGTTATAATGCTTGCTTAGTCATTGTAGACAGATATAGCAAAACTCCCATATTCTTACCATGTCATAAAGATGACACTGCTATGGATACAGCTCTTCTTTTATGGAGTAGAGTTATTTCTAATACAGGATTATTTAAGAATATCATAAGTGACAGAGATCCCAAATTCACATCTGCACTTTGGACCAATCTTCATAGATTGTTTGGGACTAAGTTATCATTCTCTACAGCATATCACCCTCAAACAGATGGGCTAGCAGAGAGGATGATTCAAACTTTAGAAGACATGATCAGGAGATTCTGTGCTTATGGATTAGAATTCAAAGACTCAGATGGCTTTACCCATGACTGGTGCACTCTGATACCTGCATTAGAATTGGCATACAAGACATCAGTCCATTCTTCCACAGGACAAACTCCTGCTATGTTAGAGAAAGGATGGAATCCAAGACTCCCAGCAGACACACTGAGGAAAGACTTGATTGACATTCATCCTACAGCTTCCAGCTTCAAGATAATGCTTGATAAAGTAAAACATCATGCAAAACAAAGTATGGATGATGCTTTTGATTATGCAAAACAGAAGTGGGACAAGAGTCATAAAGTACCAGACTTCAAAGTAGGGGACTTAGTTTTAGTTTCAACCTTGAATTTTAATAATATCAAAGGCCCAAAGAAACTTAAAGATTCTTATGTAGGACCTTTTGTTATTGTTGCCTTACATGGAACCAATGCAGTTCAAGTGGAATTGAGTGGTGAATTGGAAAATAAACACCCCAAATTTCCAGTTAGCTTGATAAAACCTTATCAACCAGCTGATAAAGAATTGTTTCCTTTAAGGAACCCAACTCCTTTAACTGTACCACCTGTGGAACAGAATGAAGACAAAAAGATAAAGAAAGTCATTAAAGAAAGGAGACTTAGGGGTAAAAATCAAAGAGAATATCTTGTCAGATATAGAAATCCAGTACATGAAGATGAATGGATGGCAGAATCAGAAATACCTGACTCAGATAAACTCTTGAGAAGATTTAGACATGAAAGAAGGCCACAAGCCTGAATATGTCTATAAATGTGCTTTAAATTACTTGATCTGAGTAATGTGAAGAGGTTGGACAGTGGACATTAACCCCCTTTGGGGCCTTATTCTTTTATCACTAATAAAATTGTAGTACAATTTTATTTTTTGGTGGGAGGGAATGTGAGCCTTGAGGTATATTTTACATACCCAAATAGGCCACAATTATCTTGAAAAGAAATTTTGAATTATGCACAACTAATAAGTAATGCATATATCCAAAATTCATCATTTTCAATTTCAGAAAAGATGAATAACTTTTTATTGAGTAGGTAAATCCATGGATTTAAGACCAGATTTGGATTCTACACAAAAATTCACCTAGGGTAGCTCCATAGAGTGAATAAGCTCAATTTAAGTATTTGAGGTGGTAAAATGGTAAATACTTCAATACCACATCATTAATACCACATAAAAGATCCGTGAAAATTTTTGTTTTTCTTGATTTTTAGCCAAAATAATGGGAAAGTGAGAAATCCCATGTTACATATACACTAAGAATAGTATTATGCATGTTTTGAGCACTTAATATCATGGTATTCTTACATGGACTTTTGGTACACCCATAGTGGATATCTCACTTTAAGCTTAAATTACTATTTTGACGTAAAAAATAGGCAAGGGGGACAAAAGACATCAAAGAGAGCCAAGGTACCCAACTTCTGAGGCCTCAGAGGCGTGGATAGCTCCAGAGCATGGATCCATAGCTCATCTTGGCCTAATTGGTAAACTAAAACTCTTTGGGAACTTGGTTACCAAGTTACAACTACTGTAAAACACCAGAACATAGCAAATAACCTGCTATTTTGACGTGCCAAAGAGGTAATGAGCTACTTACACTCCTGTAACCATGTCAATTACTAATGACTTTCCATGGATAAACCCCAAAAGAGTAATTAAAACCCTTTTGGGACCCATATTCATTGATTTACCTCATAGCAACCAGCAAAACACTGCTATTTGCAATTCTACGTAGAAATAAGGTAAAAACTTCAAAAATTCATTAAAAATACAATTCTTAATGAATCCTTCTGAAACTTTCAGGACTAAAGGAGAACTGTATTATCTATGGTACAACCAAAAAGAATTACAGTTTTACTAGTAAAATGAAAATTTTTACTTACAGTCCATTTTTGGTTATTCTACGTGAAACACTGAATCTTCAAAAAATTCACAGTAATTACAACCTGTGATGAAATTGGCAATAACATTGATAACTTTGAGAAATCAATGATTTTTTTAGAATAAAAGAAGATTTACAAGTGTTACTCCTTTTATTCTTAACCATATTGGGGTTGGTAGTCACGTAAAAGCATCAATTAAGTAATTATGATAATCTTACATGACAACCGATGATGCAATCAATAATCCAAAAAGGTTTATTGTTTTCTCACTCACTGGTTTTTCAGTTTGATCCATGGCACGCCTCTGTGAGCTGTTGTTGACTTAAAAGAGGCCTCCTCTTGCTGTTTTTTCCAATAATCATCTTATCAATTTATTAAATCTTTATTACCAACAAGTAAGTATTATTTCAACTATTCTTAAGTGTTTTAATCTTTCAGAATTAATCAGAAAGACGTGAAATCATAGAATCCAACTATATATTGTTGTAATATTGTTATAAATCCTTTTGATCCCTTAAATCCACAATTCCACGTCAAATTTCTCTGCTTTTATCTATCAATAAGTTCTTTGGAGTATTAGTGAGTCATTTGTCTTTAATTCTTAAAGTTTTTCTCTAGTAATAGTTTTCTTCAAGAATTATCTTTATAATTATTCTTGTAAAAGATAATTATATATTAAAATAATTTTATTATTTTAATAAAAGAAGTTTTTATTATTAAAATCTTCTTGTAATTGATTCTTGTAGACAATTACTGCTCACTGTTATAATCACTAGTAGTGTATAACACGTGAAAGAAATAATTTTATAATTATTTAATTGTGGTTATAATAATTTTTTATTATATTTCATGAGAACAGACATAGTACTGTTGATTAATAGTAATATTATCATCAGTTTCATAGTCACATCTTACAATGCTCAGCACCCCCTGATCATTTATAGTGGAGCACACTGCTCCATAGTGGCCAGAAATTATCTGGATAACCACTTCCCAAATTGGGAAAAACAGATCTTGCCCACTAAGGCAAAAAACTTTAAAAGTGCATCAGGGAAGATGACTTCCATTGGGACAATTATCAAAGAAATAATTATACCCCACAGGAAGGGTAATATCAGACTCCACCCAGAGTTTGTAGTGCTTGATGATGCCCACATCCAAGAGTTTTTACTGGGAACAGATTACCAGAGGATGTATGGCATAGACATTTACAACAGTAAAAATAGGAACATCACCATTGGTACTAACAAGGAGAAGAAATTTTCACTTGATATATACCAGATATCTTCTCAGGACCCACTAGAGGAAATTCTGAAGGAACTCAGAGAAGGACAGTTTAGCACTACCCTCACCAGTAAACAAAAACTAAGTTTACTGAAGATGCTGAGAAAGAACAGACCAGCATTTGCCATTGGTGAAGAACCATTAGGCAAGATCAAAGGCCATGATATAGAACTATATCTGGATGTGGAAAGACCTTATCCACCCATGCTTAGGAGACCTCCTTATCCAGAAAGCCTGGAAACCAGGAAAGAAATTGAGAAACATATCAATGAACTCCTGGACATGGATGTCATCAGAAAGATTGGACACAATGAAATACTGGAGATAACCACTCCTGTCCTAATCACCTGGCATTATGGAAAGTCTAGATTGTGTGGAGACTTCAGAGCTCTGAATAACTACACAAAAGCAGACAGGTACCCTATACCTAGGATACCTCATGCCTTGGATAAACTGGCAAAAGCCAAATACATAACCAAAATGGACTGTATGAAAGGCTTCCACCAGAATGGAGTTAAGCCAAACTCCATGGAATTACTCAGAATAATATGCCATATGGGCATATATGAGTATACCAGGATGCCATTTGGCATTAAAAATGCATCGGCCCACTTCCAAAGGATGATGGACAAAATATTTCAAGAAGAAATATTAGAAGGCTGGATGGTAGTATATATTGATGATATCATTATATACTCAGAGACATGGGAAGACCATGTACAAGATATAGACAGAGTGCTAAGTAAATGTACACCCATCAATCTGAAAATTTCACTAAAAAAGTGTAATTTTGGCCAACAAGAGCTACTAGCTCTAGGACATAAAGTCTCAGGTCTTAGTCTGGCAATTGACCAGAATAAGGTAAAAGCAGTACTGCAAAAGCCAGTACCCAAAAGCATCAAAGAGATGCAATCCTTCCTTTGGTTTGCTAGCTACTATAGAAACCACATCAAAAACTTTTCACACATAACTAGTACTTTATATAAGCTATGTTCAAAAGATGTAGTTTTTGAAATAACCAAGGAAAGGAGGGATGCATATGAGAGGATCAAACATGAACTCACAAATGCACCTGTGCTCATCTTTCCTGACTTTGAACTACCATTCAAGTTATATATAGATGCAGCATGTAGCCAAGGCTTAGGAGCAGCCCTTCACCAAAGACAAATTGTGGATGGTGAACCAAGAGAGGGTGTAATATGTTACATCTCTAGGCAACTGAAAGATTAAGAAGCCAGGTATGGGGCCACCCAGACTGAATGTCTATGTCTAATCTGGGCTCTAGAGAAACTCCAATATTATTTGGAGGGTGCAGTCTTTGAAGTCTACACAGACTGCACAGCCTTGAAGTCTTTACTGAACATGAAGACTACAAATAGACACATGCTGAGATGGCAAATAGCCATCCAGGAGTATAGAGGGAACATGACCATCATATACAAAGAAGGTAAAAGTCATACCAATGCAGATGGCCTTAGTAGATGGCCACTGGACAATGTCAGCAGCAATCCAGCTTATGACCCTGAAGTTGCAGCCAAAATCCCTATCCATTTCATGGAAAGAGATAGGAGGAAGAACTTCAGATTTTCTGAATGGGCACCAGAAAGTGGTACCCTTGACAGTGGAAACACTGATTCAGGGGAGACAGAAACTCCCATATTGGGAATAAGTTCCTCTGAACTGCCCAATGAATTTTTTAGTGCAGTACTGAAGTCTTATGCCAAACACAAACAGTGTGGCATATTACTACAACTCCTTCAACAAAAGTACAGGAGTCCAGAACTGAAATCCCAGCTGGAAGAACCCTGGTTGAGGGCCTATAAGGATAACGAATTCTTCCTTATAGATGGCATGCTCTACCACAGAGAGAAACACACAAGTGCACTCACAGTAGTAGACAGAGAACACATCTCCTTGATCCTACAGGAATGCCATGACTGCCCCTATATGGGACACATGAGTGAAGACAGGACCAAAGAGAGGGTAGCAAGCACAGCTTGGTGGCCCAAGTGGGAACAAGAGTTGGGGGAATACATCAGCACTTGTGAAAGATGCCAAAAGGCAAATAGGAAACATGGGAAGAAGTATGGGTTACTTCAACATATAGAAGAACCCAAACACCCATGGGAAACCATCAACATGGACTGGGTTACAGGACTTGTCCCAGGAGGCAAAGAAAACTACAATGCCTGCTTGATCATAGTTGATAGGTTCAGCAAGAGCATGAGGTGTCTACCATGCCACAAAGAGGACACAGCCATGGATACTGCCCTGTTATTTTGGAATAACATCATATCCACCTGGGGAGTCCCTAAAATCATCATCAGTGATAGGGACCCAAAATTCACATTTGAATTTTAGACCAACTTGTATGACATGCTTGGCACCAAGCTTTCATTTTCCACAGCTTACCATCCCCAAACAGATGGCCCAGCTGAGAGGATGATACAGAATGTGGAAGACATCCTTAGAAGGTTCTGTGCCTATGGCATGGAATACAAGGACCATGAAGGATACACCCATGACTGGGTTACCCTTCTACCAGCTGTCCAACTGGCTTATAATACAAGTCAGCACTCTACCACAGGAAAAACACCTGCAGTAGTAGAGAAAGGGTGGAATCCCCTGTTGCCTGTGGATCACTTGAAGAAAAATCTCCTGACCATCCACCCCACAGCCAAAGACTTCCATGATATGTGGAAGAGGGCTTGTGACACAGCTGCCAAATGCATAGCTGAGGCAAAAGAATATAATAAACAGAGGTGGGACAAGACACACATGCAACCTGACTTTAAGGAAGGGGACCAGGAAGATCAGACTTAATGGGCAGGATCAAAGACAGTACTTAGTCAGATTCAAGAACCAGACAGCTGATAAAGACAAATGGTTGGCAAAAGATGCCATACCAGATGGGAACCTTCATTTGAGGAGATTCAGAGCCTCTAGGAGGACTGAAAAGTCTCATCAATGATGAGCATTTTTTAGAGGGAGGGTATGTCAGCCTGTGACTCAAAACCAGAGCACAAGCATGACAACCAAAATACCATAAACCAATGGTATAGCCAAGATACCACCAAAACATGGAGCTGAGACAGATCAGCTCAAAAGGTATCAAAAGAAAGAGTAAACTCACACCTTTCTGAAAATATAAGTCCCATCACCATAGGACAAGAAATAACAAAGTTATTCCTGCTCAAAGTTATTGCTGAGGATAAACCTTAATTTTCACCTCTCATCTAAAATCTAGAAGGAGAGGCTTAACCCCATCAAATGGGTATTCAAAATGAAGCTCTAAGCCAGAGCTATCCAATTGTACCAGCCAAACTGAGCTAGCACCAATATTACTGGAGCTATGGTCAATTACAGGCCAAATAAGGGTGAACAAAACATTCACCTCTCATCTAACTTCTACAGTTTTAGTGTGGGATACTTGAGGTAGGTTTTTTTTTGAAAAGAGCAAAATTGGGGCTATCTGATGGTGTCATTCATTTCCCCATAGCTCAACTAGAACAAAAGTTATGGGGCAAATAAACTCAATACAGCTTTTTGCCTATACCACGCAAATGTACAAAAATCTTGTACATGGGATAACTTTGCCATATTTAATGATACCCATATCAAATGAGGTACCATTGTGTAGATCACATACAGGGCTATACACTGAACCAATTTTGAGGTTGATATCTCAAGAATTGACAAAGGTATGGCTGTTTTAAGGTCAGATTCCCACCTGCTGTCATATACAGCCTTACCATGGGATAATATCCCATAATCATGAATATGAGGTGTCAAATAGACAAAGAAGCATGTTTTTACTTCAATACTTTATATTTCAGTCAATACTGGGGTCCCATACAGTTTCTGTACAGCATTCTACGCGTCATGCATGTCAGAATCAGGCTGTGAGGTCCCCAGATGAAAATTTTCAGCCTGTATTGGTGAAAACTGCCCAGATGTGGTTTCAAAACCACATCTGAGCCCAATACAGGCTATACAGGCTGTTTTAAAACCACAAGCCAGTACTAGAGCATGAAAAAATCTTCACTTCCTCTATGTGGAAAGGTCTAGCACCCTTTCCACCCCATTTCAGGATAAAAAGGAGGCTTTTCACAGCCAGAATTGTTTCCTCATCCTGCTCTTGAATAACCTATGTAGTAAACTGTCAAAAAAAGTTTTACTCTTGGTTAATAATCAGGTATAATTATAAATCTTAATTATTGTAGTCTTTTATTATTGTAACCCAACAGATAAAGCTGCAGCCAGGGCTTTCAACAGTGCTCACCACCACTATATTATATATAGTAAAGCCCTTTTAATCTTGAATTAAATCATGTTCAACTCTTATAAATCTTTTTAAACCATTTCTTACCTTTTCACAAACATAGTTAAAGTTGTAACTAGCCTATTTACACCTTTATCATAGTTTCATCCTGACAAAAACCTATAGAAGGACCCATATTTTTGATATCTAGGCAAATCAAACCTACAGAAGCCAGATATGGGGAAAGTAAAATGGAATGTTTATGCCTTGTCTGGGCCTTTGAGAAGCTTAATTACTTTCTGGAAGGATGTGTTTTTGAAGTAATAACAGATTGTACCGCTGTTAAGTAACTTTGAAAACATGAAGACTCCTAACAGGCATATGCTCAGATGGCAAATAGCCATACAAGAGTATAGGGGCAATATGACCATTTTTCATAAAGATAAAAATATTCAAAAAATGCATATGGACTGAGCAGATGGCCATTACAAAATGACATTGACAATCCTGCTTATGTGCCAGAAGAAGCTTCCCCACAAATCCCAATAGAAGGAATAAGTGTTACAGACCTGAACATCACCTTCTTTGAGGAAGTAAGAAGAAGTTATACTCAGGATAATAATTTCAGCATCCTATGCCAATCACTTACCAAAGAATCTAAAGAAAACTCCTTCATACATTCCTTAGGTGAAATATGGAACAAATTATATGATGAAGGAATATTTCATTCAATTGATGGAATAATCTACCATAGGACCAAACACAAATGTGTAATGACAGTGGTAGACAGATCCTTAATCAATCTTGTATTGAAAGAATGCCATGATAGCTCCCTCTCAGGAAACCTATCTGAGGACCAAACAAGGGAGAAAATCAAGACCTGAATATGGTGGTCAATGTGGCAAAAAGATGTTTCAGAATATTGAAAAGCCTGTGACAGATGTCAAAAGGCAAATAAATCCACTGTCAAAAGACTTGGAAATGTGATCAAAATCCAAGAACCCAGTAGACCTTGGGAAATTGTCTATATGGATTGGGTAACTGGCCTGCCACCAGGATGTGATAGAAGCTATAACTCTTTCCTAGTGATTGTTGACAGGCTCAATAAGACACCAATCTTTTTACCATGTTGCAAGGATGATCCAGCCAGGGACACAGCTCTTCTGACTTGGAATAGAGTAGTATCATGGACTGGAATATTCACAAAAATCATCAGTGAAAGGGATCCAGATTCACCTCAGCACTATGGACAAAACTTCACCAATTATTTGGAACAAAGTTATCCTTCTCTACAGCTACTACTCAAAACCTGATGGTATAGCAAAAAGAATGATCCAAACTTTGGAAGACATGGTTAGACAATTTTGTGCATATGGCCTAGAGGTCAAAAATTGTTATTGCTTCACCATGATTGGTGTATGCTTCTACCTGCACTGGAATTAGCATATAAAACATCTATTCATGCCAGTACCAATCAAACTCCTGCTATTCTAGAACAATGATGGAGTCTCAGACTACCACAAGATTCCTTGAGGAACATATTGATTGAGATACATCCTAAAGCTGCTAGCTTCAAAGGAATGGTAGACAAAGCTAGGAGGAATGCAGTGAGATGCATGGAAGACTCATTTACATATGCCAAAGACAAGTGGGACAGATAACATGCTACTCCAGAGCTCAAGGTAGGGGATTTAGTTCTTTTATCTACCACTAACTTCAATAACATCAAAGGATAAAACAAGCTCAAAGACTCCCTTGCATAGCCTTTTGTGATCAAGGTCCTCCATGGAGAGAGTTATACTGAATTAGAATTATCTGAAGAACTTAGTAATAAGAATCCTACATTTCCAGTGAGCTTAATAAAACCTTACAAGTCTGGTGATGCTGAAAAATTCACCTTGAGGAAGAAAGTTCCCCAGCATATACCTCCTATTGAGCCATCTAGGACTAAGAAAACTACCAAAGTTCTCAAATAAAGAAAATTGAGAACTAAGAAAGTAAGGGAATAACTTGTCAGGTACAGCGACACAGCTTTTGAAGATGAATGGTTAGCAGAAAAGGACATAAATGAAGCTAATAAACTTCTTGGAAGGTTAAGACACACTAGAAATAATGACATTACAGAGTAATATCTTCTTTAGGGGGAGGGAATGTGAGCCTTAGAGGTATTTTTATATACCCAAGAGACCACAAATAACAAGATTATGTTAAAATTATAAATAAAGAAATTTATTCATATTATACAAACAAAAATTGAAATATAAACATAATATTTATATAAAAATTTAAAAAAGTTATTATAATATAGAATTAAAATTACATTGAAATCTAAAATTGTGAAAACACACTTTTACTTGAAAAAAATTAAGTAAAAATAAATTTTCAACAAAAATATCAAGCTTAAAATATTTTTGGAAAAAATTTAAATGAAAATTATTATAGCTTTTCATCCAGTGAATAAACTTATGGAAATTATTTCACCATTGGATTTCTCATAAAAAATAAGGTGGGGTCAGCTGTGGGTGAAATTTCTGTAACTCAACTATAAATATGCTTAAATTGAGTTTTTGGTATCTTCTGTATAGAAATTTAAAATCCTCAAAAACTTAATTTAATTCACACCACATATGGTGTTAACCATCAATTTTTGTGTTAAAATTGAGGTGTTGTGTGTAGCTTAGAAGCTGTGAGGAGTTGAAGTATTTTCAATGGAAATGTCAAAATGTGTGCATGTATTACATAAGTGAACTTTGATTGAAATATGATTTATCAATTATTACAGCTGCTTACTGTAATTTTTTATTTGAATTAAATATTTAAATTTCTAGTATAATACATGATGAGGAATTAAATAAAAAATAAATTGGAAAGATTAATTTTTTTTGGGGATGGGAGGAATCTTGGCTCCAAGCATGCCAGACTACCCCAAATTCCTTGCCAAAAGGCATGGGATGTAAAACTTTACACAAAAGTTCATTAATTTTGGCCTGGAATTGAGTCACAAGGTCTATGACTGAATTGATGATGAGGTTTTGATACCAACCAGGGAAGTATTAACTGTTTCCAAGAGCTTAAAACTACCCTTAGCTTAAAAAAATCTTAGTCAAAACAGCTTTAACTTGCTTTGACATCTCTTAAACACATTCTTACATGTTTTCAAGGCTTGAAGCAAGGTATTACTATAGCAATGGCTGATTTAAGGGTCTAAAATGGCTAAAACCAGCCCTTTTTTGGTCTAAACTAGGGTTCAATGATACAATAGTTGGCTTTTCTGTTGTCAGAGTGCTTCTCACGACTGAAAAGAGTAAATTACACTTTTGGAGTAAGAAAATTGGTGGCTATAAAAGAATATGTAATTTGGACCACTTTTCTCTTCATGTTAAAATCTTTACCTTTTATAATCAGCTTAAAAACTGTTAAAACAATCGATAAAATCTTCTAACCACCACTTTAACATCATTTTAGTCCTTTTAACCACATAAAGAAATAATTATAGTAATTCTCTGTAACTCTTATAATAATTTTTACCCTTGAACCACCCCATAAGTTGATTAAAGCATCTTTCATCACTGTTAGCTTTGTCACTTTGTTTCTGAATTCACTATGGTCACTTTTGGGTGTGTTTTATCTTTAATATTCTTTTAGAGACTTTTTTCTCATATTAATTTCCTGAATTTCTTTTCTCAATTAATTCCAAATGGAATTGCTCTTGAAGAAATTTCTTTTGTAGCCTTAAATATCTCTTGTGGAGTATTTTTGAATAAATCTTTATAATATTGTTTTTCTATACTAAAAAGTTAAAAACAATGAATTTGAAATTTTTTACTTTAAAAACTCTTAAAATTTACTATTTTTCATTAAATTTCACCTTATACAAATTTTTAGGGCAGGAAAAGTACTTGTTTTTTGATCAAAGCTTCATATCCACACCTTAAAATAAATGTCATTGTAGATTGCATTTATAGAATTGTTAATTTCATAAATGGAAGTTTGAATGTGACTAATGCCATAAGTTGAATTGGTAATTTCACTAATGCCATAAATAGAAATTTAAATTTGCTTACAAACATGAAAAATAAACATAAAAAAAACCTGTTGGGCCAGCAATAGTTCCAGCCAAAAAAATTCCCAAAAAAATGGGCTTCTAGTTTTTGATTCTCAAGATTCTCTCCTTAATTAGAGAACAAAAATATGGAATTTCATACATGGGAAGATTTTAAATAAATGTTTAAAAAAATGGCCAATTTTCAGAAATTTGGAAAAAAAACATTGAAAAAAGTTGGGGATCTTGACATCCCACATTGGAACAAATATGGAAAAAAAAATTAAAAAAATCCTCAAAATTAAGCCTGAGGATTTTTCAAAGAAAATAGGTCACTTATTTTTTTTACCATAAACCTATGTGTTCTGGCCAAAAATTGGTAAAAAAACATCAGGGCATATGTGCTTTCCCAGAAACCTATTTTTCTTGATAAATAGCTCATATATTGATTGGTTCAGATTTTATTTCTTATCATTATTACTTTTTTTTGGCTTCAATTTCTCTTATGTCTTATTCCAATCTTATTCACCTGTAATTTTTATTGAAAATGTTTCAAATAAACAGAAAATTTCAATTAAATCAATAACCATTTTGGATGTTTTATTATTGCAAAATCAAATTTCTTGTTAGAATCATAATTTTTCAAGGGTAAAGCTTACAAAAGACCTAGTTTTAAAACATGTTATATCTTCTTGTGGGTTTCTCCTTCGAAAAAAGAAAACATCAATTAAAATTTTATTTCATTCATCTTTTTTCCATTAACCATACTTTTTTTTCAAAAATTATAAAAATCAAATTTCAATTTTTATTTTTATTTTTTATATTATTTGTCTTTTTTTTAAAAAAAATTTGTATCTCAGATAAGCAAAAAGTTCAAATACTGTAATATAAATTTTTCATCCTCTTTTTATGTATTTTATCAAACCTCTTTTACAGATAAATGTAAAAAAACCATCAAATCAAAAAATGTTTTGTTTTTCCTTTTATAGTTCAAATTATTCTTCCAACCAATTTGCTTTTTGGAACTTTCATGTAGAATTTGGTTATTTTATTCTGAAAAAGATCCACTTAATAATATTAATTAATTTATTCTTAATATAAAGTTAATTTTCTATTTTTTAGCTTATTACACCACTAGAACTGACCCTCCAGGATTGTTCAAATTAATTTTAAATAAATTCAGCCATCATTTTCAATTAAATTCAAAAATTGGCAATCAATAAAGAAATAAATTTCTAATAAATTTAGATACGTTTAATTAATTCTAAATTAAATTCTTGATTTTTTCAAGTGATTATCTTTATTTTGCACATTAATCTAAAGCTTCCATTTCATTATTTTCTTCCATTCTTTTTTCTTTTTTTTCTTTTTTTTCTTTTTTTTCTTTTTTTTCTTTTTTTTCTTTTTTTTCTTTTTTTTCTTTTTTTTCTTTTTTTTCTTTTTTTTCTTTTTTTTCTTTTTTTTCTTTTTTTTCTTTTTTTTCTTTTTTTTCTTTTTTTTCTTTTTTTTCTTTTTTTTCTTTTTTTTCTTTTTTTTCTTTTTTTTCTTTTTTTTCTTTTTTTTCTTTTTTTTCTTTTTTTTCTTTTTTTTCTTTTTTTTCTTTTTTTTCTTTTTTTTCTTTTTTTTCTTTTTTTTCTTTTTTTCTTTTTTTCTTTTTTTCTTTTTTTCTTTTTTTCTTTTTTTCTTTTTTTCTTTTTTTCTTCTTTTCTTCTTTTCTTCTTTTCTTTTTTTCTTTTTTTCTTTCTTTGAGTTGTATCAAGAAGAAAATCTTTTTCCTGATTACTTCTTTTACTTTTATTCATCATTATTCTCTAGATGATGAGTTTTATTTCAATTTATATTTGAGATTAATTATAACAGAATGATTCTATTCTTTGAATTTTTATCATAGGCGTTGATATAATTTTTCCAGAAAAGGTTTCATCTTCTGATAATTCATTCATTCAAAAAAAACTTACCATAAAGAGTCAAATTAAACATAAAACTTCCTGAAGAAATAGTCAATTATAAAAGTTTAATAATAATATAATGGTTTTGGTAAAACCACATTTGATTCATAATCATGTAATAAGCTAAAATAATTATTCAATATTTATCATAAAAACTGGGATAAATACTCACTATAGCTAGATAATTTGAAAGAGCTATCTAAATAATCAAACAAAATTTGAATCAAATACAAGTTACTTATGGAGAATAATTATAATATTACATAATGCCAAGAAGATTCAAAAAGCCTCATTAATAGTGGCTATAGATACCTCTAATAATTTCTAATCATTTTCCCTAGATATTGATTAATAAAAATAAATCAAAGAGCCCTTGAATTATTGCTTATAGAGCTTTTTATATTGAAAATATAAATTCAAAACTACACATTAATCAAAGACTCATCATGTTATTATTCATATAAGGTTAGAATAGAAACAAAATATAGAGAAAAACTCAATTTCATAATTATTGGAATGTACTTCTTCCAGATAAGGTTATTTATTTTGTTCAAGAAAATCTGTGTTTCAAATGGAGTATATAGAGCTTGAAAACAAAAATAGGCACCAATTAAATAGATATGATTCATTTATCCATTAAAAAAGTAATAATTTCAAACAAGGGAGCCAATTAAAATCAAGTTATTATTAAATAAACAAATTTGATGAGTTTCAGTCAAGCTCAATGAATTAAAAATAATGAAATATCAATAAAGGGATTATAGATATCTATAATAACCATGGATTTATCTCATAATTAGCCAAATAGAAATGAAAATGATATTAAGACACCAACATATTGTATGTTATAATCAATTAATCCATGAAAATTCTTATACAATTTTAACTAATTTAATTCCCACCAGAAATTGTTTTTATTTTTCTGAATTTAAGTTTAAGCTCTTCTTATAAGAGAAACCTGAGATCATTGAAGTGATAACATAAAATAATTTATTAAAAATCCAAAATAAACAACTGAAGTTAATCAAAATATCTTACTTACTAATTTTGTATCATCATTTGAAATTAATCCAGCATTATTTAATTTGGGTCAGAGGTGTTTTAAATTATCAGATCATGAATCTAAAAAAAGGAAGTCATTTATAAAAGCCGGTGGGAAAAAGAAAGGTAAAGTTAGATCTTCAATTTGGTTCCTGTTTATGATATCTCCTTTAGAAAAATGGTTTTTTTGTTTCTTTCAATAAAAATTTATAATATTCCTATCTCAAACTGAACAGCTTAAAGTAACTTTACCACACATTATTCTATTTCAAGCTTGAATTATATATCCTTTTGCTCAAATTCAAATTTTGATCCAATATTGTATGTTCTTAAAAGATTTGTAATTACTTTAGTTAATTTTACAAAAACATGAACCTATTAATCATGAAGTTGTGCAAATAAGCTATTTTTAATCACAGACTCTTGTTTATTATTAGTTTTATTAATCATTACTCTGAGGAAAAGTGACCCTAAAGGTATAAATTGAATCTTCTCTACACACATATGACCTTGAAGGAGAAAGGTTAAAATTAATTTTATTTCAATTTTGAGAATAAATTAATTCATTTACTGGGTAAATATTTTCTGAGCTTTAACATGCTAGGTTAGAAGAGATCCATTGATGTGTTGACTTTGAATAAGGCAAAAAGATTTCAATATTCATGTATTCCGGAAATTAGATCCCTTTCATGAATCAATTTACTCCATAGTTAATGAAATGAGCTCAATTATCATATTAAAAATCATATATATTGAGATTGAGTCTCTTTATCTGATGAGTAATCACAAATTCCATCTCCAAAGATCCATTTAAAGTAATGAAAGATTTTAATGAAAATTACAATGAGCATCCCTATACTTCCCATTTATTTTTCATACTCATATCAAGCTGCAATAAATTAATAAATTTTCCCCTTGAGATTACTCCTAATTCATGACTTTGGAGTTCTAACCCTCTCTTGTGAATTTTTACATGAAGTCAGTTTTTATTTTTACTTAAATAGAGGTGAAAAATTTGAATTAATATATAACACAGTTTTACCTGGGATGACTCAAAAAAAGAATACTAATATTCCCAATTCCACACAAGTAAAACTTGAGCCTAATTCTGATAGAGCTATTGGTAATCCAATTTTGGTATAAAATTTTTTTGAATTTTAAGTAATTTTGGAATATAAAATAATTTAAAAGAAAATGAAAGAATCAAAAATATTCAAGATGGGTGCTTCAGGATAGCTTCTTAAATTCACGGAAGGAGAAGTTTATTAGGTAACTAACTAGATGTATTAAAGATTCAGGATTTGAGATAAATGGACTATGATGTAATTTTTCATCGATTAAATTAAATGAAATAATATACTCCTCAATTAATGATTTAGAGTAAACTTCCAGAAGATGTGCATAATTCAATAATTCTAATCAATTAATCAATTTTCTTATGTTACATTTGTAGAAATAATCAAAATTGAGTATTGTTAAACATGATGTTCTTAAGGAATATAATAATATTTTTAGGTATCAGTACAGTTTCAGCTAAGAGTCTTTTTAAAAAAGCCATTTGGGGTTGAAACACAACATATGGGATTAGTTTCCCAAAAATATAGCGTTTTTTCATCTGAAATACTATAGCTAATTCCATGTTTTATACCCAAAATACCTTGAAAAAACTATTATATTTGACTAAAAAAAATCAATATTTATAGCTTGAGATTTGGTAAGATTTAGCTCCCTGATATTAACTTCATATTAATTATTATTTTATCTCCAATTTGTTACTAAATACACTCTTTCAGAATAATATTGATATTAAAATTAGCTAACGGTCTTTATTTCATATTTTTAGTGCAATTTGACATCTTTCTTTCTTATTTGATTATGATTAAAGATTTAAAATAATTCCAGTATTTCTCTCTGCTTGAGATCTGAGAATGAATATATCTTTGATAAAGCTCAAGGTTTGTTTTTCTTATTCCCAAATCGCTTGTGATATGATTGAAAGATTTCAATATTCAAAAATAAAAAAATTTTTATGTAATAGTTTTATTAAGATTCTTCCAATATTTTATTAAAATTTAAATTAAATTTGGCTTTCCATTTGTAGATTATACACCTTTATTGATAGGATTTATTTCAAATAAAATTCATTGACCAAATAATAATAACATAAATTTCACTACATTAAATTTGAATTATTATCATTTTTAAGCTCTTATCCCTTTCAGAATATTCTTTCTGCTTTCTTTGAAGTAAAAAATATCATTTTTTTACTTCGACTTTTTTCTCTTGATTTATTGAGAAATTTGGTTTCTAATAATCTGAATTATTTTTTTCAATATTTCAAAATTTTTCATCTATAATATAAAACAAATTTAAATTTTATCTCAATCAAGATAATAAGTAGAAGGGCATGTATTTTTCAAAGGGATAAATGGGGTTTTAAATCAAAAATTGTTTTTTATATAATTTAAGAATGAAAATGTTGAAATTATTTATTTATAAGATTTTTTCAAGAGTCAAATTCTTCTCTTTTAATTTAAGTTTATTTTATCTATTTACTTATTTTCTCATAATATTAATTACATCAATTGTATTAACCAATATAGAGATATTCAATTAAAATATATTAAAAACTGTAATACTCTGTAAAATACACATATCTTTTCATTTTTATAATTTCAAAAATCAAAATTTGGGATAATTTCAGCTGATTCTAATCTCTATTTTGATCCTTTTACCAGAATTAATATTTATCATGAATAAATTGAATATTATGGAATTTATTTCTATTTTCATTTTGAAATTTTTCCTAAAGGATTCTTCATTTACTGAAATTTCAATAAAATATAAAATTACCAATAGAAGTTGGAAATTATTAATTTAGTTCAATTTAATTGATCCGTTTCTTCTCAAATTTGATCATCAATTACCATTTCTATTGAAGTGATAATTTGAGCTTAGAAAACCTTGAGAAGAATCATATTGAGTAAAGAAAGCCCTTGTCAACAAGCTTTATGGGATTTATTAATTAATTATTTAACTATTTAATAAAATTCATCAATTCAATTAACCATTAATTCTTCTTAGAAGATTGTTTTAAGTCTTTATCAAATTTTGAATTTCTTCAAAATTAAAATTAATAAATTAACTACATTTTTTTCATAAATTTTGATTATTTTAAAAATATTTAAAAAATATTACAGAAAGGAAAGTACCAAAAAAGATATTCACAGCTGGAATTTTAAAAGAACAAGTTGTGAGTATTTGGAAATAGTTATAAGTAATTTTGGTATTGAAATTAATCAAAAAATTTCAATATATTATATTTCATAAGTATTCTCACTTAAATTCTATTCATTTAGCTTCAGATTACTCAAGTGATCTATTTTAGCTCTAAAAAAATATTTAAATTATGCTTTGTTTTTTTGCCTCAATTCAATCAAATGAGAAAATTTAATTTGAAACTAACTTTATAAATTCAATAAAATTAAATAAGAAAATCTTGATGATTATTTTTATAAACTCAACTAAAGCTGATCAATTCATAAGGAAAATTCCTCCCATTGAGTGAATTTATATTTCTTTTATAGAGAAGTATTCAAATGAATATTATCAGTTTTTAAAGTGAATAATAATATTACTTATTGATTAGAGATGAAAATAAATCAAAATATTTATGAATATTTATAATGTGTGATAATTATTGATAGTTTTACTGAAAGAAAATATTTATACCTGTATTGAATTGTATTAGATATTAAAAGCATCTTTAAATACTCAGTAATATTGAGTTCTCAAAATTGGTTTTTTGGCTGAGAAATATCCAAAATTTCTAATAAAATATTTTGGAATAGATTTGAAATAATAATTAATATTGAAAATTAAAAAAACTCATTTTTAAGGCTCAAGTGGTAATTTCCTTTTATTGATGAATAGATTCAAAAAACTGTAGAGGGTATTCAACGTTGGTAAATCAAAATTTTACATGATTTTTATATGCTTGTGAGCTTAGTCATAATGGAGCTTAATGATTTAAGAAGGTAATTGAAATTCTATTTTCAAAACTAAAATTAATAAATTTTGAAAACAAATATACAATAAACAAAAAACATGAATAATGGAAGGGTATATCAAATTGATTCTCTTATAAATTAGCTTCAAAAAAATGAAAACTTCAATTTATTGGGGAAGCTATAGCTATATTCTCACTGAATAATTTAAAAGTTAAGGGTTAAAATGTGATCATGTTTTAGTGTATAGTTTATGGTGGAATGAAGTTTTTCTAATGTAAGTGTTTTATACTAACAAAAGATATGTGAAAATAAGAAAAGAAAATCATATAACATTTATTTTTGAAGAAAGGCTCTATCAATGATATAAATCTATCTTTAAATCAAAAATTTGTGAATAGATTTTCTATTTTTTGGATTTTTTTCAAAATTAAAAAGAATGAATATTTTGGTTATACAAAAATCCAATTCTTCTACCGTTTTGAATAACCTTGATGAATTGATGAAAATGAATAATTTTATTTCAATCCTTTAACTAGAAGGGTACAATTGGTATAAGTAAATATTTTTGGTAATGTTCTTATTTAATTAAAATATCTCTTGGAGATGTAAGGGGAAAACAGATACAGAGATTTGTTTTATTTTAATTTCTTGAATCTCAAATATGAATTACCTAGAAAGATTTAGGATTTTGTGTTAGAACCCAAAATGTTATAAAATACTTTGCACTACTATTGTATGAGTTTGAGACAAAAGCTGCAATGCCTGATTAGAATAACACAAAGATATTTCTGGAAAAAATTATTTCAAATACCAGAATGAGATATAGTCTAAGGAAAGCTACAGAAATATTAAAGCAAACACTATACTCTAGATTTTATCTCATGGAAAAAGATTCTCTTATAGCTGTAAAGAAGAAATGGAAATATCAATTTAAGGTAAACATTTTTTTGTCAAATTTCAAAATTTAATAATATTTTAGCTATAATCTAGGTAAATGCAGTATTTTAATTTTAAATAATAAAAACAAAACAGGTGAAAAAGTGACTTTATAAATGGAAAAACCTCAGAATTCTTATTAATTCTATTCCAAATAAAATTAAAGCAAATAAATAGACAAATAAATCAAGTAAAAAGTAACTCAGGCTTTTACTCTCTATCAACGTAGTTGCGGCTTATGGATCAGTTTCAGATTTATCAAATTACTTGAATTCAGTTCATCAAGGTTTCTTATCATATTCATGGACATAATTATTATCATTTTTTACTTTTCTCTTCATGATTAATTAAATGATTTTCCCAGTTATTTAAATACTTTATTTGATTTTATCTGACTTTTTCAATCTTACTATTTTTTGTTTATGTTTTAAAAATGGTCCCAATTAGGATTCAAGGGTGATGGGGAATCATCGGGTAAGCTTGGGATTATATTTGGTGTTAGTCATGCGGAAATTGTACTTTATACTCAGAGAATCATAAAGGTTTTGGTGAAGCTCAAAAAAGATTATACAGCTCGCCAACTGCTCAAAAGCAAAGAGATATTTCTGAATTAATTCAAGAAGAGTGCATCCCTGGCTGAATTAGTTTTATTGATCGGAGTCTGATACCTTTGCATCAAATGCCTTCACAATACCAGGAGGCATACTTTTAACAAAAGAACAGGTATTTTCCAAAACTTATTACAAATTGAATTATACAAGATTATTCAGAATGTTTATGTGTTCAATGTTCATTAAGTTAGTTTGTGATTTCAACCAGTGCTTTATTGGAATTCATGTTGGATGTAAAGGCTCACTTAATAACTCCAATTTATATCAAAAAATGTGAATCTCAAAAGCTTCCCAGGATTGGTATTGCAAAAATTAGTACGTCCTTTCATATTCAGTTTATGCAAGCTAAAAATGGAGAATAACAGCATGTAAAGATCAATATTCCCATTCTGAATAAAAAAAACTTAAATGTATGTCTAGCTAAATCGCAAGTACATATTGAACATGCTAATAATGTTACAAAGGGAAGGTGGTCATCTTTGCGGGATATTTACAATAAAATTCAAAATTAAGAGGAGGATCAATATTTTTTTAAATGGGTGGTAGCTTTTTTGATATTACATAGTTCATTAGCACAGATTGCATACCAATGGATCAATTTATATTAAGCTAATGGCCCTCCCAATTTACAAAATATATTGGAACCTGAATATTTAAGTCCTAATTTGAAAATCTGTGAGTGAATTAAGACACTAAATTTTAACTGGCTTGAATAGAGAATAAATATTTCTTCAAATCATAAACATATAAATAATCAAGGATATTTTTTGTGAAATATTCATTCAATTTTAGTCATGCTTATGAATTAACTTTATATTAACAACTGTTTAGAAAAAAGAAGGTTCAGGGAAAAGGAATTTAATTATTGAATGGGGACAGTTTGTATTCCTTTATGACATAATTATTAATATAATTCATGAGAAATCTTTCATCTTAATGAAATAAAACTATTTAAAACTTCTATTTTTACATCCTAACTTGCAATAATGTGCATTTTGTTGCTTATGCCCAAGAAATATGGAATCAATCTCTTTTGGTGTCAAATCTTGAATAATTTCTTGTTTATCTCAAAGTAGCAGCCAAATTTGATGATTTCTTGATTGTAATTCAATTATTCTGGGGGCTTGTTAATTTGATGAAGACAGGTTTATGTTCTCCAAAGTATCTTGATTATTCCTTCTTTTTTGGAAAAATAAAAATAAAACTTGAGTTGTGGAAAAGATAATCCATGACAACATGGCTTGAAAGCCATTGGCATAGGATGGTAAGTATTTTTATTTCTAAAAGAAAACATACCATAAGTGCAATGGATCAAGTTTTTCTTATCTGTATGTGCCCTGTGAAAGCCATCATAAGTAACAATAACATTTGAGAAGGTTTCAAATTGATTTGATGAGTTTGAGCTCCATAAACTATATTTTGATTTTTTCATATTGCCATTTTGGAAAAAGATTGGATTCATGAGTGAATAATTTAATCATAATATTTCATCTTGATCCAATCTTGATTATCTTGCTCAATATCCTTTTGTGTTGGGCCTGGTTTTCTTCCATAAAATCTATAATACTTTCTAGGAGCAGATACCTGACAAAATCCAATGGCTTTAATAATTCCAGATAGCATATCCTCATTGGCTTTTATGGGCTGACAATTTTTTTCAAATTTTTTAATTATTTTTATGAGATTTTCAAGTTTATGAAATATTGGTATGTGAGTATTTAGTGAATTAATTTGATAAATAATTACTGGTAGGTATGGGTTCTGAGTCTTATCAACAAGAACATAAGGCCAATTAAGCGTCTTCTCAGGAGGGAGTTTAAAAAAGGTTTCATTTTCATCCTTTGATTATCTAGTGTGATTAATAAAGAATTCTTATTACAAGCTTGAAGATATTCTGAATTTTGATAAAGGTATTTTAATTCTCTTCTTTTTTGTCTATATTTGGGGTGATGAATCTGAGTAATATCTTGAGATTAAATATAATTAAGAGGTGGGCTCCCTAAATTATCTTATCATATGAACTGAAAGAGTTATCATTAGTGGAAATCTTTTTAGAATTAATTTCATGTTTTGGTCGAGTCCCAAAATTTAAATAATTTGAGCATTATAGAGAGTTATAGGAGGAATGAGGGTTGTTTTTTTAAAACTGTAAAGAGGAAGGGATGAATTGTTTTAATTTGATTCAAAATTACAATAATAAAAGCCCAAGTAATGCTTTCCACAACTACACAGCAAAAGAAAAAAAGGCGTATCAATATACATAAGACATAAGGACAATGAGTATGAGGAAAAAATAATGTTGAAAGTGAATAGTGGAGTGGGGGGTTTAATCCACCTCTATTTATTTAATAAGGTGAGTGTTTTGAGGACTTAGAGGTGGCAGGTAGCTCCCCAATCAATTATAAGTTGACTGGGGAAGGCTTTCATCTAGCTTGGGAATTAGAGATCTGGGAGTTTTCCAGTTGATTGCAAATCTATTGGAGAGGTTTGGAAGGTAGTTGGGTGAGTGGAGAGGATTTTCAGATCCTTTGGAAATTATGGAAGGGGTTCAAATAATAAATAAAAAAAACTATACTTGAAAAAAATTAGTAGCGCTTACGAAGAGGGTTGGATGGATTAAAGAAACACCTTGGTAAATAGCTCCTAGAAAAATAAGATAGAAAAATTTTTAGAAATAGTGCAAAAGTAAGTGATTTTTCTTTAGTAACTAACCAGATTTGAAGAAATTATGAAGAAAGTTTTGGTGATAATGTAAAAAAAATTAAATAGAAAGAAAAATTTCTAAAAGGAGGTGATCATTCAATAAATGAGCTAAAATATTTAACTTAATTTTTTGATTTATTTGATGATTTTTTATTGAAACTAAATATGAAGTTGGAAAAAAATAAATTCAAAAAAATCAAAATTAAGTTTTCAGGTTTTTTTTGAACTGGGTATTTGGTATTGGTTAAAATAAAAGAAAAAAATTTTAATTGAAGGATTTTTTAGTCAAAAGAGGAAAAATACAAATTTTACCAAAATGCCAAGAGTAAATTTTCTCTTCAAAAACAAATTTAAAAAATACCACATTTTTATAAAAAAAACCAAAAGGGTTGATTTTTTTAAAAGAAAAAAACCCATCAGTTTTCAAAAAGATGCAAGAATAATTGTATTTGATTTTTCTTCTTGTTCAAAAAGGAAGAGTTTTCATTGTAACATCAAAAACAGAATCAATATAATTTAAATAGGGAAAATGTGTAAGTTTGATGTGTTCAGCGATTTTTGACTATCATAAAATTGCGAAATGTCTCTGATATATTAAGCAAATTCCAGTTAAATCAATGATCAAGTAATATAACAATAACCTAAAAATCAACATTTTCATGATTTGAATAGTATCAATGACATAAGAAATACCATAACTTAGCTTTAGCTCTTTACTAATGTTAGGATCCTTTTAAATTTGTATATTGAATATCATGAGTTCAAAACTGCAATGGAAAAATCTCTTTTTTGTTTTTTTCTTTCATTTCCAGGTCACTTTTCCACTTATCCTTTTCAAATCTGTATTTGGTTCTGTTGTTCCCTATTGGCTTAAAGATTGGAATTTAATTGGGCCTCTTAAAATATCCTGGTATCACAGTCTTTCTCCTCCTCAAAAGCAAAGTAGTTTTTTATAGCCATATCTTTTTCAGTCTCAATGATTTGTTCATTTTTCATCTCATTTAAATTCTTTTTATCCCATGACCAAAATGCTTGATAATGTGCCTCCAATTATAAGGTTCAAGGCATGGCTATTCAAAAAATTTGATTTGTACTATTCAAAGAATTTGTCTTCAAATTCAAATTTCTGAGCCACAAAATGAAAACCAAAAAATTCAGAAAAAAAAAATGGAAAAAAGGTCCATTCAAATTTTTAAACCTCCAAATAAAAATTTGTATCCATAAACTTTCAATTGCTTTTGAAAACATCATTTATGAAAATAATTAATTAATTACAAGCAGTAAAAAATGCCATTTATGGTATCAACCAAAGCATAACAATGACATGGCAATGCCATAAATGGTATCAACAGTGGCATTTATGGCATCAACAATGACATAAAAATGCCACTTATAGAATTAAACGTGCCATAAATGGCATCTAAAATTAATTAAAATTAATATATTATTTATTGATTTTCATGAAATGTAACTTATTTATCCCTTTATATGGAAGAAATATACCTATTAAGTATTCTATGTACATTTATTATTTACTTATTATTGACTTATTATTCATTTTCTATTTTTTTATCATTAAATCTGTATTAATTTTCTATTATTCTTGTATTTTTAATTTTTCATTATTTAATTTTTTTGTTTTTATTATTAATTTTTCATAATTTATTATTTATTTTGATATTCATTTTTGATTATTTAGTTTTCATTATTGATTGTTGATTATTAATTTTTATTATTTTTTTTTAACATTTTATTTCAGTTTTTATTATTTATTATTAAATTTTTATCATTGATGTATGATCAATTTATTTTTCAGCTTCTATTATTCATTTTTATGTCTATTATTCATTTTTTATTTCTATGATTTATTTTTCAGTTCTTATTATTTTAATATTGCTGGTTTATTATCCATTTTTTCTCCTTTATTTTTAATTATTTTTAGTTTTTATTCAACAACTATTCATGATTGATTTATTAGTGATTAATTGTTATTTTATAAATGTTTATCTCATTGTGCTGCTATTGATTACTTATTATTTCCCTTTTTATTTTTTATTTTTTATTTTTTATTTTTTATTTTTTATTTTTTATTTTTTATTTTTTATTTTTTATTTTTTATTTTTTATTTTTTATTTTTTATTTTTTATTTTTTATTTTTTATTTTTTATTTTTTATTTTTTATTTTTTATTTTTTATTTTTTATTTTTTATTTTTTATTTTTTATTTTTTATTTTTTATTTTTTATTTTTTATTTTTTATTTTTTATTTTTTATTTTTTATTTTTTATTTTTTATTTTTTATTTTTTATTTTTCATTTTATATTTTTTCTTTTTTATTTATCTGTTTATTTTGTGTTATGTAATGATTACCTTCTATTTTAAAATCTTTATAATTCATTGTGTATTATTCATTTTTAGGTTTTATTACTTATCATATATTTGTCACAGGGCCTCTTGTGGAAAACAAGAGGGGCCTGGCACTCAGAAATCAGGCAACTAACTTGGAAGACTCCAAAGCATAAAGAAAATAAAATAAAGGAAATGAATTTCTCTAATAAATATTTAAGTACAAAAATGAGATGCAATAAGAGAAATAAGGAGCCAAATGGCCAAAGAGCCAACCAAGTAAGCTCTAAATCACTTTTTCAACCTGAAAAAATGAATGATGGAATTAGCAAGGATATGACCACCAAACATCCATTGACAGGTGAAGAAAGAAAAAGAAGGGGGTGCTAAATGACTGACTTGATAATATGAGTACTTACTTAACAAAAATAATAAGATAAACAAATATAAAATAAAATCAAAATATATTAATTAACTGGGAGAAAGCCCCCCAGGGTCAAAGGAGGCTGGTATATGTGAAAAGTTGAGAGATTGACTCCTTAAAGCTGACAGCTGGTCTGTATTGAATCCTTGAAGCTGTATTGACTTCTTGATGAAGTGTATACCTTGCCAAATCGGGAAATAAACTGGGTTGAATGATCTTCCCATGATGTATGAATGAAAATACAGTTCTTAATGAATCCAGACTGTATTGAATGAATGTGGTTGCCAAGGTGGATTGATGGAGCATTGAAATTTGGAAAATTGTTTTGGAACTTCCTCTTGAATATCCAATCAGAATGAACTGCCAGTACTACCTTTGAGGAATATGGTGACTGAGAATAGCCAGTGATTGCTTGATGGCTTCATTGGTATTTGAGATTGACACTTTTCTTTTGAGCTTTGATGAATCCTGTGAATGAGGTGCCTTGATGACCTGATGAAAGGCTGAAATAACCATTTGATATTGGTGCCATTGGATTGCTGGTGAAAAGATATGCATAATGGTTTATAACACCATTTATGGCACTTTTGGTTATTGGAGGGTGGAAGTGGCCAAAGGTGTTTTGGGATGAGGCCAGAAGGATAAGAGTAAGAAATGGGTTTTAGGTGGCTTCAGAGGTGAAAGAGTGTCTTTGGGTGTTTTGGCCAAATACAGCGTATACAGCTTTAAAACTGTATTTGTGAAAAGTGCGCAAAAAATGTGCAAAATGCACAAATCTGGAAATTGAGCCCCAAATGGCCTCATATGACCATTTGGGAATATTTCCCATATTACATGGGAAAATGGCATAAAAGAGTCAATAAAGTTAAAATGCGCAAAAATATATTTTAAGCCCAAAAAGCCAAATACAGGCTTTTGGGATGTATTTTCCCTGTTGACTGGAAAATACCCAAAGGTTCCCAAAAGCAGAGAAAGGACAGGAAGGGCCTGATGATGGTGAAGGGTCAAGCTGGTCCCAGATAGTGAATTGATCATATAAGGCCAATTTGGCCAATGATTATGGATATGGCATGAATATTCCATGTTGAGGTCCAGGAGAGTGAATTGCCATGGTTGTAACAGTACCCCCCACCTTGAAATGGTGAGCTCCTGAGCACCAAGACAAGGTGAAGCCTGTTGAGGCTAGTGGAAAGATTTTGAGAGAGGGATTTAAGAGGAATGATTAAGATGAAAAATTTGGAAACTGATATTAAGAATTTGACATATGGCATGGGATTTGCTTGATCTTCTTTTGACATTGGCTTCATGATTGATGTAGCTTTAAAAATGAATGATGGTTGTTCATGAATTTATTTTGACCTAAATAAAAAAGAATTTAGAATGAAGATAAGATAAGAATAAAAGAATGAAAATAAAAATAAGAAAAGAAAAGAGAGAAATGAATAGAAATAAATCTTGAGGAGTTTCCAATCTTCATTACAGGGGTTGGCAATTGATTTTGAAATTGGCCAAGGACCTGGAAAGAAAGGTTTGATTCCAGGTGCTCACAAAGAGGTCAAGGTGATGTTTTTAAAGATTTTAGACCGCTCAGGGAAGTTCACACCAGGAGAGGAACTGACTTTTGGTAGTTACCACTCCCACCAGTGCAATAAAAAGAAAAAAAAATTTCTGAGAGAATGACTTGGAAAGACATTAAGAAAAGGAATGGTCCATTTGCCCAACTGAAAACAGCCATAATTTTTAGAATTGATGTTGAAAGCCAGGCCAAAGATCTGTGTCCAAAAGTTGCGGATTTCTCAAAGAGTGGCCAAGGTGATGCTTCCAACAAAAAGGGTAGAATATCTCTAAAGGTGCATACCAGGAGTGGGGCTTATGTTTGGTAATTCCTCTCCCTACCAAGAACCATAAATGAACAAGCTCTTGATGAATTGGTTCCTACCTTGTCAGGATATAAAGAATGAAAATCCTTAATCAGTTCAGGACAATTATTGAGGTTCTCAGTTGGTTCCTAAGTGGATCTTTCTGGGTATTGACTGAAATGATGTCTTGACTGGCTCTAAGAGTGAAATATGGAAGACCGGGTGGATGGACTTCCATTGAGATGGTAGGCATGAGTGCTTACTTTCTTCAAGATTGGAAAAGGACCCAACCATCTTTCTGACAGTTTTGTTGTGGGTCTTGATGACTTGATGTTCTTGGAAGAAAGCCATACCATGTCACCAGGATTGAAAACAGGTGGACTTGCTCTACTTTTATCTGCATACTTCTTAAACCTGTTTATGGCAACTTCAAGTTCTCTCTTTACATCTTGCTGTACTGATTGAAGTTGTGTTGATAACTTTACAGAAGGAGTATGTTGAGTAATGTGAGCTGAGTCAAAATAAGGATCTCTTCCATAAACAGTGAAAAATGGTGATTGTTTTGTTGAAGAGTGGTCAGAGTTATTGTAGGAAAATTCAGCCAGAGGGAGCCAGGTGTTCCAATCATCTTGATGATAACTGACATACATCCAAAGGTACTTTTCTAGTATCTGATTTACCCTCTCTGTCTGTCCATCAGTTTCTGGAGGATAAGCAGTTGACAGATCTCTTGAAATCTTCAGCTTCTGACAACAATTGGTCTAAAAGGAAGAAACAAAGAGAGAACCTCTATCACTGAAAATGCTTCAAGGCAGGCCATGTTTTGAGAAAATATTCTTGATGAATAAATGGGCCAAATCCAGTGAAGTGATTGAAGACATTTTTGGAATAAAAACTTCCATTTTTGAGAATCTGTCCACTATGACAAGGATTGAGTCAAAGGAATTGGACAGTGGCAATTGAGTGATGAAGTCCATTGAAAGACAAATCCAAGGACCATTTTGAATTGAAAGAGGTTTGAGGAGTACAAACTTCTTGTAATGAATATTCTTGTTTCCTCAACACTGTTGAAAGGATGAAAGACCATCCTTGATAAATTGAGTCATGGAAGACCAGTGGAAATCCCACTTGACAAGTTTGAGAGTTTTCTCTTGGCCAGGGCGTCAAGCTAGAGGAGAGTCATGCCACTTTTGAATTATGCTGAGTTGAATTTTGGGGTCATTTGAAACCACCACCCAATCTTTGAAAAGGAGAAGTTGGGAAGAGGAATAAAGAGAATAATCTTGGACAGATTTACCTTTACCCAAATCTTGAAGAATACTTCTATATTGAGAATCTTGCCATAATGACTTCTGAATTTAATCAATCAAATTTTAAAATGAATCCACCTTGACTGCAAAGAATTTTGACACTTGAATTTCATCTTGCTTTATTATTTTTTGATAATTCATTGGACTCTTGCTGATGAAATCTTCCCCCCTCTCTGGCTAAATGTTTTCACAATGGGACAATGCATCCAGAAGGGTAGCCAAGCACCCAGGGCGGTAAGTGATTGAGAAATGAAATTCAGATAAGAACTCAGTCCAGTGGGCTTTAGGATGAGTGAGGATCTTTGATGATATGAAATATTCAAGTGGAGAATGATTGATGAGAACTTTAAAAGAGGAAGAAAGAGAAAGGAGAAAGGCCCTCCAGCGCTTGAGAGCCCAGACTATCCCAAGGAGTTCCTTGTAATGAATTTCATAATTGAGCTCAGCTGGGAGAATCTTGCGGCAATAAAATGCAATGGGATGTTTTCCTGAGTCAGAAATCTGACTCAGTACAGCACCCAAGGCATCATCTGATGCATAAGTCTCTACAGTGGTGGATAGAGAAGGATTAAAGTGAGAAAGGATTGGAGCAGTCGTGAAAGCCTCTTTAAGCTTATGAAGCTGTCTAAGAGCTTCTTCATTGAGGGGAAAAAGGGAATATTTCTTGAGGAAACTGGTGAGTGAACTAATCTTCTTTGAATAATTCTTGATGAAATGGTGGTAAAAATTGGCAAAGCCAAGGAAATATTGAAGAGCCTTGAGGTTTCTTGGGGGTGGCCAATTGAGGATTTGCTGCACTTTTTCTTGGTTCATCTTGAGACCTTCAGAAGAAACAATATAATCTAAATACTCTATACTAGAAACATGAAATAGGCGCTTGGAGGTCTTAGCAAAGAGGTTATTGGCTCTGAGTCTGGAAAGAACAGTGGACACATGAGGACATTTTCTTCCTCAGATTTGGAAAAGACCATAATGTCATCCAAATAAACCACAACATAAACATCAAGAAGATCATAAAACATATCACTTACAAGATTTTGAAAATAGGCAGGAGCATTGGTGAGCCCAAATGGAATAACCAAATACTCATAACTGCCATATTTAGTTCTAAAACAAGTCAAATGTTAATCACCTTCCTTGATTCTGAGCAGGTTATATAAACCACAGGAATCAATCTTTGTGAAGATAGAAGAACCGTTGAAAAGAGTAAGAAGCTGATTCATAGGAGGAACAGAATACTTTTTCTTCCTAGTAACAGAATTGAGTTTGTGGTAATCAACATACAAATGGAGGCCACCATCCTTCTTTTTGACAAAGAGGGCAGGGGCTCCTGTTGAAGAGGAGCTTGGCTGGAGCAAACCTTTCTCTAAATTCTCTGAAATTTAGGCCCTGAGTGTATCTGACTCTTGGTTTGATAAAGAGTGGATCACCCCAACTGGAGGTACAGACCCCTCCAGCTTGATATAATGATCACAGGTGCAGTGAGGAGGAAGTTTCTCTGCTTTCACCCTGTAGAATACATCCAAATACTGGTGATAAGTAGAAGAAACAACCTTCATCACAGTTTCTATTTCTTCTGGCTCTCCCTCTTCATCCCACAGCTCCTCCAGGGAGTCATGATAAGATGAAGGAGGAAGGTACCTATTCCCAAAAAAGAGATGAAGTGAAGATACAGAATTATCTTCTCCAACATCTTGAATCTCTTTGAATACTTCATCTCTCAAAGACAGTAATGACATATTGGAATTAAGGCAAGGAATATTGACAGAAGATGGAAATGATGGTTTCCTAGAATCACCAACCAGAGCTGCACATGATTTAACATAAGAAAAGTCATTACTGAAAGAATTAGAAGGATCATAAAAATCCTTATGATCAGCATTAAAGTTGATAAGCCCTTGCCTCAAATCAATAGATGGATTAAAATGATTAAGAAAGTCAAAGCCTGATATGAGGTCTTCTCCCTTGAAAGTATCAATGACTAAAAAGTCCCATCAAAAGCTTGGGAAGGAAGGGAGCTCAACCATATATTTGGTATGGTGAGTCATAAATAAGGAAGGGGGCTGTGAGGAGTCCAAAATGATAAGAGGAATCTTCTATAGGAATTCTGACATAGTCAAAGAATACTTGTGAACAAACTGCTTTGAAATGGATGAGCTGGTGGCACCAGAATCAATGAGAATACTGTAAAATACATTGGAAAGAGAAGAAAAACAAATAATTTAAGCAAATTCTTGAGACCAGTATTCAGAATGCACAATTGTGCTCTGGATGGAAAACAGTGAAGACCATTGAACAAAACATGATCTTCCCTCAGGCTTTTCCCTGGCTAGGAAATTTGTCTTATTGTTGGGAAAGCTGGCTTTGAGGTCTTTTGAAACAAGACTCAAGACTATGCTTCCCACCACAATAGGTACATAAGCCCTCCTTGATTCTTCTTTCTTTTTCAGAATTCATTAACTTGAAATCTTTATTCAACAAAGAAGAATGGGGCTTGTCCCTCTTTGAAAAATTCTTCTTATTCTTATGACTTGAGCTTGAAGAACCTTGAGGATGAGAATAATTTGACTTTGAGGCTTCAGGCTTTTTCTCTTGGTGGTGACTTTTCTCCTTCTGCCTCTCATGGTACCTGGTATCAAGCTCCAGGGTAATATCCATTAAGTCTTGAAGAGAGTCAATTCTTGAAGGATGGGAGGCCAATTAATCCAAAATCCTGGATAGCAATCCCTTCCTGAAATGGTTTATGAGAGCCCTTTCACCCCAATCTCCAATTCTTGAAACCAAAATTCTAAAATCAGCAATGTATAATGATACATGTCCACCTTCTTTCATTCTTAAGGAATACAACTCTCTTTCAACCTTTCTAATGTCATTTGGGTCCCCAAATAAGGTAGAGAGTTGAGATTCAAATAATTTCCAAGAATTGAGAAGGTAGCTTGGGTCTTGATTGGTGAGATTGGAATGATAAGGCTCAATCCATTTTGCAGCCCTTTTAATGAGAAATGAAGTGGCATAAAGAACTTTCTTTCTTTCTTAAGAGAAATTTTCCAGATTGTTATGAAAAATCAATTGACAAGACTTAATGAAGCTTCTGACTTTGAAGGGTTGAGTCCCATCAAAATATTATGGTGCCTTCATAGATGCAGTCTTGAATTCTGGTGGTCTTGATGCTTCAGAAGATGAAGCTGCTTGAAGATTGGCCATAATGTGAGTCATTTTCTGAATGATGACCAATAAGGATAGTTCAGACTGATGAGAGAAAGGCTGATTAAACTGGGCTAGAGTTGGCCCTCCAGTACCTTGGGCTGCCCTCACAGGAGCAGGAACGCCTTCAGTACCTTCAGAATCTTCCTCTCCCACAGAATTCGCCTCCTCCTATCCACCATCTTCACCAGGACCTTTGAAAGTGGACCTTGAAAGTCCTGAAAAACCACCAAATACTCCTGAAAAATAATTTGATCTTCGTGGCCCTCTTCCTTCCTTCCTTCCAAATGGAGTCCTCTGTATGATTGGGCCCTCAGTTGAGCAACTGCTGGGGTGCTGTCAAGATGAGCTCTTGGAGTTGGAGTAAGAACAGCTTGAGCTCTGGCCTGAGATCTTGTCTGTCTTGCAGGAGGTCAGTGTTGGATAGGCATGATTTCAGGATGAAAATGAAATAAAATCAATAAAAATCAAAAATTTGAAGATGTGAAACTTGAGGAAATTCAAAAATGAAACATTGAAGTCAAAATCAAAATCAAAATCAAAATAAATGTCTTGAAGAAATATCAATGAATCAAAATCAAATCTTCAGGTAAATCAATCAATAAATATGAAGATGAAATCTTCCACTCAATAAATCAAGAAGTCAAATCAGTCAATAAAATGAATTCTTGAGGTAAAATCAATTTATGTCAAAATTCTTGATTTGAAAAATCAGCAAAATCAATGAAACCTTCAGGTCAATCAATTTTCTTGAGGTCAATATCAATTTATTTCAAATCGAAATCAAGTGAGTTCTTCTTTAAAAATCTAAATTCTTGAAGAATGAATAAAATATGAATCTTGATGTGAAGAACGTGTCTGAATAATTTGATGGGAAACTTGAAAATCAAATGAAAATAAGATGAGCCTGAATTATGAAGAAAATAAATTTGATGATTTAAATAAAGATTAAAAAAGAGAAACAAGAAAAAATGGGGTCAGTTTTCAATTTTCATAATGAATATTGAGTGAGAGAAAATTAAGAGATGAGAATGAATCATAAAGTTCATAAGAATTAAAGAGTCATAATCTCAATGAAATGAGTGAATGAAATTATAAATAGAGAATGAACAGAATGAAAAGAAATTATGAGTTAACTAATATAATGTCACAGGTACTCTTGTGGAAAACAAGAGTGGCCTGGAACTCAGCAATCAGGGAACTCACTTGGAAGACTCCAAACATTAAAGAAAATAAAATAAAGGAAATGAATTTATCTAAGAAATATGCAAAAACAAAAATGAGATGAAATAAGAGAAATAAGAAGCCAAATGGCCAAAGAGCCAACCAAGTAAGTCCTTAATCACTGTTTCAACCTGCCAAAATGAATAATGGAATTAGTGAGGATATAGCCACCAAATATCCATTGAAATGAAAAGAAAGAAGAATAAAGAGGTGCTAAATGACTGACTTGATAATATTAGTATTCACTTAACAAAAATGATAAGAAAAATAAAGATAAAACAAAAACAAAATATATTTATTAACTGGGGGAGAAACACCCCAGGGTCAAAGGAGGCTGGTATATGTGAAAGGTTGAGAGCTTTCATCCTTCAGGCTTACAGCTGGTCTGTATTGACTGCTTGATGAAGTGTATACCTTTCCAAATCAGGAAATGAACTGGGTTGAATGATCTTCCCATGATGTATGAATGAAAATACAGTTCTTGATGAATCCAGACTGTATTGAATGAATGTGGGTGCCAAGGTGGATTTATGGAGCACTGACACTTGGAAAATTGTTTTGGAGCTTCCTCTTTAATATCCCTTGAGAATAAGCTGCCAGCATTCCCTTGGAGGAATACCGTAGCTGAGAATAACCAGTGATTGCTTGATGGCGTCATTGGTATTTGAGATTGACACTTTTCTTTTGAGCATTGATGAATCCTGTGGATTAAATGCCTTGATGACCTGATGAAAAGCTGAAATAACCATTTGATATTGGTGCCCTTGAGTTGCTGGTGAAAAAAGATGCATAATGGTTTATAGCACTATTTATGGCACTTTTGGTTATTGGAGGATGGAAGTGGCCAAACGTCTTTTGGGATGAGGCCAGGAGGATAAGAGTGAGAAATGGGTTTTGGGTGGCTTCAGAGGTGAAAGATTGTCTTTGGGTGTTTTGGCCAAATACAGCTTAATACAGATTTTGAGAAAATCATAAATCTGGGTAACAGACATTGAAGTTGGAATAAATTTTCCATATTGAATGTCAAACATACCAAATGAGGTACCATTGTGTAGAACACATCCAGGGTTACACAATGAACCAACTTTGAGCTTGATATATCAAAAACTGACAAAGGTATGGCAGCTTCAAGGTCACAACCCCACAGTTAGAAAAAATGCGTAAAATGCGCAAATCTGGAAATTAAGCCCCAAATGGCGTAATACAGCCATTTTGGAATATTTCCCATATTACATGGAAGAATGGCATAAAAGACTGAATACAGTGAAAATGCCCAAAATGGGCAAAACTGTATTTTAAGCTTAAAAAGCCAAATACAGGCTTTTGGGCTGTTTTTTCCCTGTTTACTGGAAAATACCCAAAGGTGCCCAAAAGAAAAGAAAGTACAGGAAGGACCTGATGATGGTGAAGGGGCCAAGTTGTGCCCAGATAGTAAAATTACCATAACGGGCCAAAAGAATGAAATGGCCAATTTGGCCAATGATTATGGATATGGACAAATTACCATAAATTGGATATGGCATGTATATGCCATAATGAGGTCCAAGAGAGTGAATTTCCATGGTTGTGACAATATTTTTCTTATTTATTTTTGTGTTTTTATTATTTTCCAATAATACCAACTATTATTCATATTTTAATAACTTTTCACTACTTATTTATCTCCCCTTTTTTTATTAATGAATTTTTTATTTTAATTGTTTATTGTTTATTGTTTCTTCTTTATTATTTATTAGTTATTATTTATTATTTATGATTTATTATTTATTATTTATTATTTATTATTTATTATTTATTATTTATTATTTATTATTTATTATTTATTATTTATTATTTATTATTTATTATTTATTATTTATTATTTATTATTTATTATTTATTATTTATTATTTATTATTTATTATTTATTATTTATTATTTACTATTTATTATTTATTATTTATTATTTATTATTTATTATTTATTATTTATTATTTATTATTTATTATTTATTATTTATTATTTATTATTTATTATTTATTATTTATTATTTATTATTTATTATTTATTATTTATTATTTATTATTTATTATTTATTATTTATTATTTATTATTTATTATTTATTATTTATTATCTATTATTTATTATTTATTATTTATTATTTTTTATTTATTATTTATAATTTATCATTTAGTTATCATTGATTTATTTTTTATTTATTCTTGACTTATTTCTTCTTTATTAATTCCTTATTATTTATTCATTGAATTCATCTTTCTTAGTTTTTAATATTTAATATTTATTTCCATTATTCATTGCTTAGAAATATTTATTTTTCTGATTAAAATTTTATTATTAATCTTTTATTATTTGAATTTCAGTTTTTATTTTTCATTATTCATTTCTTATTAATTATTAATTAACCTTTTTATGAAATTTTTTATTTTTTATCATTTCTCTTTCATCTTTTATTATTGAGATTTCATTTTTTCTGATTTATTTATTGCTTATTTATTTTTTAGTTTCTATGCTTTATTGTTTATCTTTATTGCTTAGTCATTCATTACTCTAAATGCATGCGCATCAAATAGGAGGTGTATCACCAGATAGGGTTTATACCTCCTATTTGGCCCGTGTTTGTGTCAATGTTCTACCGGAATTGATGCTTCTATAGATAAGCAGAAATCTGCTTCAAAGCTGGGAAGCTTTCAAGATCTTCTTTCCAACAATCAACCACACAAGTTAGTTTCCAACTTTCTTCAACAATAATGAAACTTATTTGCTGTCTTAATTTGGGCTCTTTGATATTCTGCTCATTTTTTAGGCATTGATGTAAGCAAACTATATGTTCAGTTGGCTTAAAAGGTTAGCATAAAACGTCTGATATGATTCCATTAATATTGAATTTAACCTGAAATTTCATAATGTAACCGCCAGCAGGGGGTCCAACCAAGCCAGTACCAACATCCAAATCAGTTTTGTGAAGCGACCCAGTATTTCCCCTGGAGAGAAGACGTAGGAATGTGGATTGAATTTTCTGGATTGTACTAGACGTCGGGTAGACCAGGGCTTGTGGAAAAAATCTCAAATCTGTTATGAGCAAAGACATCAACAATGGACTCAAATAAGTATGCTCTTTCTAGATATAACATCATTTAAATTTAACTAAATCTTGTTTCTATTTTGATTACTACGATTCCTAGCACGGTCCTCCTTTGGTGATCCATCCCTCATATCCAATACAAGTGGGGATCTGGCGCAAAGATGGACTCAAATCATCAGCTTGAATCTCAATTCTACATAGCTCAAAAGGACCGTCGCTTCCTTAGTCTTCAGTATATTTAAGCTAAAATCATTTGAGTTATAGCCTTCAAATCTTCATCACTGAATTTTCAATTGTTTTCAAGAATCTCATGATTTAATCCTTCAAATTTTTCCAATATCATCAGAGAATTTGTAGGCCCATCTAGTCTCAAATCAATGAGAGCTCGTGAGCCGAATTCTACAGCTTAATTATTAAATCAATCAACTTCCTTTCAGCCTTATTCACAGTCTTCTCTTGTGAAAAAAAGGAATTTGTTATATTCCTCTTCTGCTCAAGGAGATAGTCTCACATCTGATGATAAACTAAGGCTTTCTACTCAGAGAACTGTTGGTACTTCAGAAGACATTGAATAGGGAAAAACAACAAGATCAAGTCAGTACTAACATGGATAACATGGAGCTCAAAAAGAAAAGGGTATCATCATACAATCTGCTGCAACCTTTTTTCATTGTTCTGTTAATGAGACCCTCAGTCAAACACCTAGCAAAAACCATTCCCTCCACCACATCAATACTATGTTGATTCTACTATCCAGGTTGAGTGCACTTCAAGCGTTTTGGTTTTATGTGCCGTATTAGGAGTCCAGAGTCAGACTATCACTGTTGATTATCAAATGAGGTGCTATAATCAGACAATGTACCCCAATAAATTAAAGATGAAGTATTCAAGAAACATCAAGAGTTAATTGAGACTTTGACTGATTTGATAATCAAAGAGAAAGGCATGTCCAGCACTTATTTTTCTGATTATATTTATTGAGCCACCATTTCTCTAAGGTTTACACCTTTCTTAATGGGCACTGCCTTGGACCATAATGCTCTCCAACTCCTTGTGGATTTTATTTGCTATTATATTCCAAAGCCTTCATAAGTACAACCAATGGCTCTTGATATCTCAATCACCCCAAAACATCAGGAAATACTTGTACTGATGGTAGCTAAACCACTGAAACTACAGCTTTCCAAGCCATTTTGCTTACCTCCTGGATTTTTTGTTTTTAGAACATGCTCCTCCATAAAAATAATCACTGGAAGCCCTAAGTGGACTTGGTAAAAGTGGGGTGCTGCTTAAGGCTTTGCCTCTGTGTGGGTGCACATGCAAAGAGATGGCTTGAGGCTGTAACACCTTGTGGTGACTGATAAATTGAGGGCTTGGGTCAACAGATCCACAAAAGAGGAGCTTTCCAGGCCAATATGGCTGGTGTATCTTTTGAAAGTGACCAGCACAATAAAGAGTGAGATAATCCTAATAACATTAGATGAATCAAAAATCTTCAAAAAAATAAACTTTTTCTTTTTGATTAATTTAATTATATTAGACTTCTCTCTTGTCATGGTGGGGGCCCGCAGCATTACAAATGTCAAGCTGAGTCCATGATATGGCAATAAAAATAGTATATACAACCCTAACTGTGACTGTGAAATGGATAAAAATTGATAAGAAAGATCTTTAAAGGGATCTACTAAAGAGATTTAGTGGTGGTGGGCACTGTTGAAAGCCCTGGGTGAAATAATTATCTGTTGGTTTATAATAATAATTACTACAATACTTAATATATAAAATTATACCTAATTATTTTCCAAGAGCATAACTGTGTTGGACAGTTGTACTATGCAGAAAATCAAGAGAATGATGGGGATTCCTTTTCTGGCAGAGAAAAGGCCTCCTTTTATCCTGAAATGGGGTGGAAAGGTCCTCTAGACCATCCACATAGAGGAAGTGAAGATTTTTAACTTCAGAGTACTGGATTGTGGCTCTCGCAAGGCCTGTATATTCTGTATTGGGCTCAGATGTGGGTTTGAAAACACATCTGGGCAGTTTTTACCAATACAGGGTGAATATTTTCATCTGGGGACCACAAAGCCCTCTTCTGACTTGTATGATGTGTAGAATGCTGTACTGAACCTGTATGAGGCCCCAGTATTGAGATAACTATGAGGAGCTTAAGTATAAACAAGATTCTTGGTCTATTTGACACCTCGTAATCAGAGTTATGGGAAAGTATCACACAGAAAAGGTGTATTGGCCCAATTGTGGGATTTTAACCTTTAAACTGCTATACCTCTGTCAGTATTGGAGATATTGAGCTCAACTTTGGTTCATTGTGTAGCCCTGAATGGGATCTACACAATGGTACCTCATTTTGTATGGGAACAATAAAATATGGCAAAGCTATGCCATGTGCAATTTTTTTTATACAGATATATGATTTTCTCAATATCTGTATGAAACTTGTTTTCTCCATAAGTTTTGTTCTATATGAGATATAGGGAAACAGATGGCACCATCAGATATTACTTATTGTTTTCTTTCCAAAAAGACCACACTTTAAGTATCTCACACTAAAGCTATAGAAGCTAGATGAGAGGTGAATATTCTATTCACCCTTATTTGACCTTATTTTGGTCATACCTTCTTTAGTTTTGGTTTTAGCTCAATTTTACCAGTACCATTGAATAGCCCTTACCTAGAGCTTCAACTTTAATACCCATTTTCTGGGCTTGAGCCTCTTCCTCTGGATTTCAGATGAGAGGTGAAAATTAAGGTTTATGCTCAGCAACGACTTTGAGCAGTAATAACCTTGTTATTCTTTGTCCTATGATTATGGGAACTGTATATTTGGCAACAGGAAAGTTTCCTCTTTCTTTTGATACCTTTTGAGCTGGTTTGGCTCAGTTCCATTTTTTGGTGGCATCTTAGATTTACAATTGGTTTATGATATTTGGCTGTCATGCTTGTGCTCTGGTTTTGAGTCACAGGCTGACATACCCTCCCTCTAGAAAAGGATCATCATTTATGAGACTTTTCAGTCCTCTCAGAGTCCCTGAATCTCCTTAGATGAAGGTTCCAATCTGGTATGGCATCTTCTGACAACCATTTGTCTTTATCAGCGGTCTTGTTTTTAAGTCTGACCAAATATTGTCTTTGGTCTTTACCATTCAGCCTAATTTTCCTGGCCTTGATGATCTTTTTCACAGGGACAGGGGAGTTGTGCACTTCCACTATGTCTGGTGGAGTGGAAGTCTTTCATCAGGGGAACTTGTCATCTCCTGTGTAGAAGTATGGTTTGACTAGACTCACTGGGAATAGTTGGTGTTTCCTAGAGAATTCTTCTGTGAGTCTAACCTCCACTGCATTTTTAACTATCAGTTTAATGATAGTGAAGGGTCCAAAAAATGAGTCTCTCATTTTATTTGGTCCCTTGAGATTATTGAAGTTGAGTGTAGACACTAACACCTGGTCCCCTTCTTTGAAGTCTGGTTCCACATGTGTCTTGTCATACCTCTGCTTGTTGTATTTTTTAGCCTCAGCTATACGCTTAGAATCTGTGTCACAAGCTCTCTTCCACATATTATGGAAGTCCTTGGCTGTGGGGTGGATAGTTAGAAGATTTTCCTTCAGGTGATCCACAGGTAATAGGGGGCTCCACCTGTTTTCTACCAGTGAGGGTGATTTCCCTATGGTAAATGGGTATATCCTTCATGGTACTTATATTCCATGCCATATGCACAGAATCTTCTGATGATATCCTCCATTGTCTCAATCATCATTTCAGCCAAACAATCTGTTTGTGGATGATAAGCTGTAGAAAATGAAGGTTTTGTTCCAAGCATGTCATAGAGGTTAGTCCAAATTTCCGTTGTGAATTTGGGGTCCCTTTCACTAATGAGGATTTGTGGGATTCCACATGTGGATATGATGTTATTCCAAAATAACAAAGCTTTATCCATTGCTGTTTCCTCCTTGTGACATAGTAGGCACCTCACACTCTTACTGTACCTATAAACTATGACTAGTAAATCATTGAGCTTTTCTTTGCCTCCTGGGAAAAGTCCTGTGACCCAGTCTATGTTGATGGTTTCCCATGGGTGTTTGGGGTTTTGTTGTGTTGAAGTAGCCCATATTTCTTACCATGTTTTCTGTTTGCCTTTTGACATCTTTCACAAGTTTTGATATATTCACTCAACTCTTGTTCCCATTTGGGCCACCAAGCTGTGCTTGCTACCCTCTCTCTGGTCCTGTCTTCACTAATGTGTCCCATATAGGGGCAGTCATGAAGTTCTTGCAGGATCAGGGATATGTTGTCCCTGTCTATCACTGTGAGGGCACTTGTATGCTTCTCTCTGTGATAGAGTAGCGCATCTATAAGGAAAAACATGTTGTCCTTATAGTCCCTCTAACTGGGATTCCAGTTATGGGATCCTGTATTTCTTCCAAAAGAGCTGTAACAATATGCCACACTGTTTGTGTTTGAAATAAGTCTTCATTACTGTGCTGAAGAACTAATTATGTAGTTCTGAAGAGCTTATCCCCAATATGGGAGTCTCTGTCCCTTCTGATTCAGTGTCTTTACCATCTGGGGTACCACTTTCTGGTGCCCATTCAGAAAATCTAAAGTTTTTCCTCTTGAATATTTCCATGAAATGGATAGAAATATTGGCTGCCACTTCAGGGTCATAAGCTGGGTTGCTTTTATTATTATCCAGTTTCCATCTACTGAGACCATCTGCATTTGTGTGGGTTTTTCCTTCTTTGTATATGATGGTCATATCATCTCTATACTCTTGGATGGCTATTTGAAACCTCAAAATGTGTCTATTAGTAGCCTTCATGTTAAGTAAATAATTGGGTGCTGTGAAGTCTGTGTAGACTTCAAAGACTGCACCCTCCAGATAATAATGGAGTTTCTCTAAGGTGCAGACTAGTCATAAGCATTCAGTATGGGTTTCTCCACACCTAGCTTCTGAATCTTTCAGATGCCTGGAGATTTAGCATATTACCCCTTCCCTTGGTTCACCATCCACAATTTGTCTTTGGTGCAGGGAAGCTCCCAATCCTTGAATGAAAGCTGCATCTATATATAACTTTAATGGTGATTCAAAGTCAGGGAGTATCAGGACAGGTGCATTTGTGAGTTCATTTTTCATCCTTTCATATGCAGCCCTTCTTTCCTTGGTAGTTTCAAAAACTACATCTTTTGAGCTTAACCTGTATAGACTACTAGTTATGTGGTTTCTGTAGTAGCTAGCAAACCCAAGGAAAGATTGCATCTTTAAAATGTTCTTTGGTACCAGCATTTGCAGTACTTCTGCTACTTTATTCTGGTCTATGGCCAGACTGAGGCCTGATACTTTATTTCCTAGTGCCAGTAATTCTTTTTGGCCAAAATTGGACTTCTTAAGTGAATTTTTCAGATTGATGGCTGTGAATTTACTCACTACTCTGTCTATGTACTTCACATGGTATTCTGATATCTCTTAGTATATAATTATGTCATCAATATATAATACCATCCAGGCTTCCAATATTTCTTCTTAAAAGATTGTTTCCATCATCCTTTGGAAGTGGGCTGGTGCATTTTTGATGCCAAATGGCATCCTGGCATACTCATATATACCCATATGGCATATAATTCGGAGTAATTTCATGGAGTTTGCTTTGACTCCATTCTGATGAAAGCCTTTCATACAATCCATCTTGGTTATATATTTGGCTTTTTACAGCTGGTCTAGGGTACCTATCAGCTTTTGTGTAGTTATTAAGGGCTCCAAAATCCCCACACAACGTATATTTGCCATCATGCCAGGTGATAAGGACAGGAGTGGTGATTTTCACTATTTCATTATGTCCTATCTTCTTTATGACCTCCATGTATAGGAGTTCATTGATGTGTTTCTCAATTTCTTTCCTACTTTCCAGGCTTGCTGGATATGGAGGTCCTCTCAGAATGGGTGTATAAGGTCTTTCCACATCTAGGTATCATTCTATTTCATGGCCTCTGATTTTCCTAAAGGATCTTCACCAATGGCAAATTCTGGTCAATTTTTCCTCACCATTCTCAGTAAACTAAGCTTTTGTTTACTGGTGAGGCTGGTGCGGAATTGGCCCTCTCTGAGTTCATTCAGTAATTCCTCTAGGGGGTCATGGGTAGAAATTTGGTATATATCAAGTAAAAAATTCTTTTCCTTGTTTGTAACTATGGTAATATGCCTGTTTTTACTATTGTAAATATCAATTCCATACATCCTCTGGTGGTATGTTCCCAGTAAAAATCCTTGGATGTAGGAATCTTCAAACACAACAGGCTCTGGGTTGAGTCTGATATTACCTTTCATATGGGTTATAATTATCTATTTGATAATTTTTCCAATGGATTTCATCTTCCCTGATGCACTTTTAAAATTTCTTCCTTGGTTTGCAAGAGCTTCTTCTCCCAATTTGAGAAGTGGTTATCCAGATAATCTTTGGCCACTATTGAGAAGTGTGCACCACTGTCAATGATCAATGGGTTTTGAGAATTGTCAATACACACAGTCATCTTTGTGGCTGTCCCATGTATATATGCCATTCCTCTGATTGATGTGACTAAGAAGATATATGCATCTTTTGTATGTTTACACAAGTTTTTCTTTGCAGTATCTTGTGGAATTCCTGCTTCCAACTCTATATACTGAATTTCTAGTTGTGTTTTCTCTTGGTAATTCTCTAGGACTTCTTCCCTTGGGTCTTGGTCATAATCAGAGAGTTTTCTGATGGCATCAACCATAGAGTCTGATTCAGAATTATCTGTTGGGGATTCTTCCTCTGGGACTTGTTTAATGGCATAAACTTTTTTCTTTGCCTTTGGAAAGTTTTTAGCATAGTAATCTGTTGATCCACAATTTTGACAAGTGTACATCTTCTTAGTCACATCTGATTTTTTCTGTTTGTATTTATTTTCAAACTGTATTGGAAATGTCATCTAGAGTGCAACTCTGGTTGCATCTGCATTTTATTTCATGCTCTAGTTCTCCTGGCATCTGTGTCAGTAGTTTGTGATTTCTCATTTCAATTTTCATTTGAGGATCAATGAATTTGAGTCTTTTAGACTGTCTAAGACACCACTCATATGGATCTTTGTCTACAGAGTACTTATCATTTTCAAATGACGTGGTCTTTTGCCATATTAAAGCACCATTACTTTAAATTTGGATTATCTGACTCTTTAACCATGGAAAGTTCCTTCTGAAATGTATTTATTTAATTTCTGTGTATTAGATACTAGAATGTCCTTTGAATGCTGTATTCAATCTAGCAGTAATCCAGTAATCTGGTATGCTTGGTACACCAATGAAGAGTACATTGATATAATCAATGAGCTCCATATGATCATATTCTCCTTTGCCAGAAAATTTGGGCCAGCTCGAGGCCTCTGGAAGCTTCTTCAATGCTTCCTTCTCAGAATAAGACATGTTGTCTCCATCTTGTTATTGAGATGGAGACCTTTCCTTATTCACCAACAAGGCATCTGGTTTGATGTCTTCTTGGTGGTATGGATTATCCAAGTCATGGCCTTGTGGTTGGGAATTCATGTTTTGGTAGAAATTAAACAATTTGTTTAGGTCTTTATCCAGAAAACCCCTGTACTTATTTCAGTGGTGCTTCTCCTCTAAGACTTGGTTAAGTCTTCTGTTGGTTTATTCTGAGGCTTTTCTTAGTTGAGCATGGCCTTCTTGAAGAGGTTTGACGATTTTGTCCATTGAGGCTGTTAATATTTACATCCTCACATGGCTTTTTTGGATCCCTGAGAACTTGTTTTGAGTTTTCTCTGCAACTTGGGACATTTGTAACCACAGTGTATCACTTTTTAAGTTACTCTCAGGTGTGACGACATTGTGTTCATTCTGAGTGGGGGTAATATTTCTATTATCAGAGCTACTGATTGTAGAAGTATTTACAACTATTTCTGGCTCTTGTGTACTTCTTTCACCAAGTCAAACAGATTCTGGATCATTGGGTCTCACTCTCTCTTCCTTTGGCTGAACGAAGTCTTGCTTTTTCCCTCGTATCCTTTTATTCTCCTGGAAACTACCTGGGGTTGTGAAGAATGGTAACTCTTGGCCACTGATCTTCTGGTACCTGAATGGTGTGAATCAACTGGATAGTTGGGTTGTTCTACTCCTTGTGAGCCTGAATGAATAATAGTAAGCCCTGTCTGGTTCAGCTATTCTTCTATCGCTCGGATAGTGGCTTGATTCTCCCTTATCCTGGTTGCCCTTGCCTCCAGGTTTCTGAACTTCCTGGTGGGATTCCATCCATTGGTGATTACCATAAGATTTTTGAAGGGTGTCTCTCTTTGAGACATATCTTTTGGAAACTTTCTCCAAGCTCTTCCCAGTGGGATGCTAGGTTGAACCTCTTGTTTTCCTTGCTCCATTGGAAAAGATATTTGAGGAGTTGGTGGAGCTGAATAATCTGATCCATATCCTTCCAGTCCTCTGGTTTGAGGTTTCTGTTGAATTGGAAGGTGAATGGAAGAGTGGGTATTATTTCCATCAGTGTCTTTCCATCCACCACTGTGTCCAAGGTGTCCTCAACATCTGGTTCTGAACAGACCTTGTCTGTCCTCTGGCTGGTTCCTTTGGATTCCAAGGTTCCTGAGGTGTACAGGTGACATATCAGTGTTTGCAAGCAGTCAACAGCTTGATTTTCTTAGGGTATTTACCTTTGACTGTGCCTTGTAAAAATTTTGTATCTACTTTTTTGGGCAATTTTCCTTTAGAGGTTATAACTGGCTTAATTATGGTAATCTTCCCTGTACATGTTATCAAGGTTGGTTTACCTTGTATGGATTCAGAGCTTCATGGTTTTCTACTTCTCTAAGTGGCAATTGGTGTCCACTTCTTTGCTGTAATGAGACTATCACTTCATCTCTTTCCTTTGCCCTTGCCATCTGGTTCTGAGGGTATCGCTGGTGTACTTCCTTGTGATTGTGTTTCAAGTGGTATGAAATTTTCTTCCACTCAATCAAAGAGGAAAAAGAGGGCTTATGTCAGTTAAGACTTCTTAAAATGCTGTTTGAACATCTAATAATGGCCTCTGGGCAATATATTCCTATATTATGCCCTAGTATTATGATGTTGTAATTGGAATTTTCAATTACATTCCAAAAATACTGGTTTGTGGTTTTCTGGTGTACTGTTTGTATACCAGAATCTCACACATTAACTTGTAATTAACAAGTGTGATTTTAAGTCGTTATGTAATGGAAAATTGAGATTATCAATATGCCCAACCACGCCTCGGATACTGTTCTTTACACTAAAAGAGGTGTCCCTTTTAATTAAAAAATAACAATATTAATGGCTTCAAGTGTTTTAATATAAAAAAAAACCAAAAATAAGTTATAATAAATCACATAAAAAATGGTAATAATGAAAAAAATGCAGTGGTATATAATTATATACCACTCAAAAGAATAATCAAAGATATCATATATATATTTTTTTTAACATTTTAGGCCTCAAAAAAAGAGAAACAATGATGTCAGAAATGAATATTTAAAAGAAAAAACTCACTTTTTGTGTAAAAATGGTCCAAAAGTTCAAAAAAAATGGCCAGGCCCCCAAAATGTCAGGCTGAGTCTATGATAGAGTAATAAAAATAGTATATACAACTCTAACTGTGACTGTGGCATGGATAAAAATTGATAAAAAAGGGTTTCAAAGGGTATTTAAAGGGCTTTACTAAAGTGTTTTAGTGGTGGTGAGCGCTGTTGAAAGCCTTGGGTGAAATAATTATCTGTTAGGTTACAATAATAACTACTACAATCCTTAAGATTTGGAAGTATACCTAATTATTTTCCAAGATTACAACTGTTTTGGACAGTTGTACTATTCAGGAATTCAAGAGCATGATGGGGATTCCTTTTCTGGCAGAGAAAAGGCCTCCTTTTATCCTGAAATGGGGTGGAAAGGTCCTCTCAACCATCCACGTAGAGGAAGTGAAGATTTTCTCACTTCAGAGTACTGGCTTGTGGCTTTCCCAAGGCCTGTATATTCTGTATTGGTGTGAGCCTTAGAAGTATTTTCATATACCCAAAAGACCACAAATGATAAATTAAGATACAAATATAAAGAAAATAAATTTATTAATATTATAAAAATGAAAATTGAAATATAAATACTAAATTATATCCAAAAATCAAAATGTAATTGTAATTTAAAAATAAAATTACAATAACATTTAAAATTATGAGAATACATTTCTACTTGTAAAAATTAAGTAAAAATCAATTTTTAATAAAAATTATGAAATTAAAATATTTTTGGTAAAAAAGCTATATAAAATGTATTATAAATTTTTATCCAATAAAAAAACATAAAGTAACTATCACACCATTGGATTCCTCATAAAAAATAAGGTGGGGTCACTTCTGGATGAAATTTCTGTAACTCAACTCCAAATAAGCTTCAATTAAGTTATGAGTATTTTCTGTACAAAAGCTAAAAATCCTCAAAAGCTTAATTTAATTCACACCACATGTGGTTTTAACCATCAATTTTTGTGTTAAAATTGAGGTGTTGTGTATAGTATAGAAGGTATGAGGAATTGAAGTATTTTCAATTGAATTCAATTGAATTGTCAAAATGTGTGCGTGTATTACATAAGTCAGCTTTTATTTACATATGAGGTGTCAATTATTACATATGTGTAATTAAAAGCTTGATTGAATTACATATGTAAATTATAATTGTATTACATGATGAGGAATTAAAGAAAAAATAAATTGGAAAGCTTAATTCTGGGGGGGAAAAGACACTCTAGCTCTAAGGGGGAGCTGGACCCCCAAAGTCCTTGCTGACTGGTGTGAGATGTCAAAATCCATGCAAAAATTTGTTACTTTTGGCCTGGAATTGAGTCACAGGGTCTGTGACTCAATTGATGATGAGGTTTTGATACCAACCAGGGTAGTTTTAACTGCTTCTGATAGGATAAAACTACCCTTAGGTTAAAACAATGTTAGTAGAAACAGTTTCAACTAATTTCTACAGCTCCTACACACAATCTGACATGCTTTGAAGGCTCTAGACCAGGTATTACTATAGTAATGGGTGATTTAAGGGTCTAAAATGGCTAAAAAAAGAAAGAAATGGCTAAAATCAGCCCTTTTTTGGTCTAAGCCAGGGTTCAATGATGCCATAATTGGCTTTTCTGTTTTCAGAGTGTTTTCCACGACTGAAAAGAGTAAAATTTACTTTTGGAATAAGAAAATTGATGGCTATAAAAGAAGGTCTTCTTTGCCCCACTTTTCTCTTCATGTTAGAATATTTTCCTTTTATAATTAGTTTAAACACTGTTAACCCAATCAATAAAAGATTCCAACTACCCTTTATAAATCATTTTAGACCTTTTAACCATGTAAGAAAATCATTATAATCATTGTTTGTAACTCTTATAATCATTTTTACCCCTGAACCACCCCAAAAGTGAATTAAAGCATCTTTCATCACTGTTAACTTTGTCACTTTGTTTCCAAATTCAATCTGGTCACTTTTGGGCATGTTTTATCTTTAAATATCTTTTTAAAGACTCTTTTCTTTAATTAATTGCTTGAATTTTTTTCTCAATTAATTTCAATTGAAATTGCTCTTGGAGAAATTTCTTTTGTAGCCTTAAATATCTCTTGTAAAGTATTTTTGGATAAATCTTTATTGTTGGTAAAACAATAAATTTTTTAATATATTATTGTTTTATACTTAAAAAGTTGAAAACAATAAAATTGGAATGTTTTCTCTTTAAAAATACTAATTCTTACTATTTTTAAATAATTTCACCTTATACAAATTTTGAGGACAGGAGAAGTACTTTATATTTTATCAAGGTTTCATATCCACACCTTACATTTAGGGTCCCAGCCTTGATATTTTACCTGTGGAATAATCTTTTCATTTTTTTCAATTTTTTTTCTTATATTGAAAAACTTAAAAAAAAAATAAAAAATACTTATAATTCAAAAAATCCATAAAAAATATTTTTTTCATATTATAAGTGAGGCTTATATTTCTATTTCTTTTTTGAAATACCCTTTTTTTTACTTAATTGATTGGCTTTTTCATTAACTTTAGTGTCTGAAAACATGGTAAGACAAGAAAACATTGAAACAGCCTCCACAGTTACTAGCATTATTCCTGCAAGCACTGTTATTACAACTCAGAATACCCAACAAGAGCCAATTTCTTCTGAATCCATCAACTTGGATATCAGTAATACTCTTTAGAAAGCTAGAAGTTTGGTAAATAGTAAGTTTTTGACATAGAATTACTATTTAAAACCTTTTCAATCATAAAATATGCCTTCAACCAGATCAGGAGAAAGCTATAAGCCCCCAAGCAGCTCCCAAAAAACGCAATAGATGTGATTATGGCACAGGCCAATCAGATACAGAAGGACAAGGGTCAGTAAAAGACTTCCACAACAATAAATTGTCCAATTCTGAAACTGATGACACTATTTTACCTTCAAAAAGAGCTGACACCGCCACAAGAAGCCTGAGTGGACATTTACAAACCCAGCCAGAAGGCTTACAACAATGAACTGCAGCACAAAGGGGACCAGATCCTTGTAGAGCTGTGGAAAAACTGCATGAACTCATACCTGACTGTAAGAAAATTCCTGGGTCATCCCAACACTTGCAAGTTACTCAATGGATGGCATCCATTGATGGAAAAGAAGGATATGATGCTTTTGACAGCAGAATGGAGGAAAAACAACCCTCCACCACCAAAGCAAGTGCCAAGACCAGCCCAAGTGGCCAGAAGCAGAAATTCCAACGTGAAAAATCAGCCTCAAGCTCAAAACAATGGCAAAAGGAAGGCACCAGCCCCAAAGCCTTACAGCCAGGGCAACAGGATTCCAAAACTTCAGCAGGAAGCCATGGAAAATTTATTTTAGATGGCTAAAATCATGATGGAATTACAGAAGAAGGAGGAAGCCAGATGAAGATTCCAGAAATGATTTCTGACATATTTGATTCCATCCCAGAGTTGTATGAAGCTATAAATGATGTAAAAAATCATCTTTTTGATAAAAATGGAACCATTTGTAACAACATTAAAACAAACAACTTGAGTCTGTGAAAAATTAATGAAACACTTATGTGTTTTGAAAAAGTCTTAAGAACAATTAGAACTTCCAATAATGAGATTTCTCTTGGCAATAAAATAAATGAACAATCTGCCATTATTAAAGAGTTAACAGACAAATATTCCAAATTCAATATTGATGACATAATTGAAACAAGAATTAAACAAGCCATAAATATTATCAAGACAGATAACAAGAAAGTCCTTGATGACATTTCAAATTCATTTACTGAAGTAAAGACATATACCATGGCCTTGAAAGAGTGTTTTGATGATTCACAAGAAGAAGTATCAAACTTATCAATGAAATTGAATCAAGTCACTGCTGATAATACAAGACAGAAAGCTTTATGGCAAGAACTGAAACATCAACAAGACATGTATAGAATTGAATTAATAAATTTAATACAAGCCTTCCAACATGAATACAGAAATTTCCAAAGGTGTAGCAACAGTAAAATGAATGATATTGAACAAATACTGAACACCTTACCAAGAATGTCTACACCTCTGAATCAAAATGAGGGCACAACAATTCCAAATACACAAGTATTGGATCATGATAATTCACAGTAAAAAAATGAATTTTCCACTTCTTTTCATAACTTGGAACTATCAATGGGCCAAGCACTTTTGAAAGAAGTACCAAAACTTAAAGAATGGCCTCACTTCAGTGGTGAAGGAGAGTATGACAATATGGAATTCATCATAGGAATTGACATGATTAAAAAAGATTTTGAATTACCAGAAAGATTGGTAACAGCAATATTTAACACCATGTTTACCAGATCAGCTCACAGATGTTATATCAAATTAAGACAAGCACATGGACACCAACGTTGGACTTGGTGGAAACCCCAAATTATCAAAAAATAGGCCAATGGTGCTTGGAGGTTTAAAGTGGAAACAGCCTTTGAATATTCCAAATTTAATTCTAATAAAGGCAAAGCTTTACCATGATTTGTCAACAAAAGAGACAGATTAACAGCATTGTATCCTGACATGTTAGAATTTATTATCCATAGAAAGATTCTGAGACAATGTGGAGGTGACTTAGAGCATGCTGTCAAAAGCAGGACTACTGAAAAATCTTCAGCAGAAGATATTATTAATATATTAGAAGAAGTAACCACCAGAACCAGGATTGGTTCTAGTAGGGTGAATCTCAAAACAAGGTTTAATACACCTTGGAAAGATTCTGTGGATAAAAATCACAAAGAAAATCCTAATAATGTTAAGTGTAAATCTGCAGATACAGTCAGAAAGTGCCATATTTTCCAAAGCACCACCCATTTAGCCAATACATGTCCAAAAAGGGGGGAAAGCAATGAAATTGATATTGAAAAGGAACCTGATGTTGAAAAAGATGACATAATTGAAGACAATTCAGATGATAAGTCATCAATATTTTCTGAATCTTCAAAAGATATAGAAAATCTCAATGCCACTTTTGACATCATGGGATCTTATTCCCACTTGCCACAATTGAGCAATGGTCAACTTGATTTATCAAAAGGTCAAGATGCAAAACTTTATAAAACCAAACCAAACAGGGGGAAAGGTTATACAGCTGGCAACTCCTGTATTACAGAAGTGGTAATGACAAAAAGCCCACTAAACCTTTGCTTGAACCAGGAGCCTTTTGCTCTTGTGTTGGTAAATCTTTTCTTAAACCCTGTGTACCAAATTTTGAAGACCAATTGTTACCAATCAATGGTATAAAATTCAATAGTGCAAGGAATCCAATGGAAGAATTATGAATTTTTGAGACCAATGTCATATTCTCACACATTAATGGGAATGTAAGAATCACAGTTGAATTTGTTGTTTTGGAAAATTGCTCTAGTACCCATTTGATATTGGGAAATGACTATTTAATCATGTATGGGATAGATTTGCATAACAACAAAGGCAGATACTTTACTATTGGAGACAATAAGCATCAAAAATTTGCCTTTTTACCATTTAAAAGACAAATTACTGTAAATAAAGTATCATCAGTCAACTTATAATTGGAAAAATTCAAATCTGAACAGTTGAAGGAGGCTCAAATAAGCCTTCATCTGACTGATAGTCAGGAAAATGAACTCTCTGCCCTTTTGTATGACCACAGAGAAGCATTTGCATCAGACAAAGAACCTTTGTGGGAAACTATTGGTCATGAAGTTGACATCATCCTTAATATTGAGAGAACTTATCCACCACTCTTAAGAAGACCTGCATATCCAGCAAGTCCTAAATCAAGAGAAGCTCTGGAAATTAATACTAAAGAACCTCTAGACCTTGGTGTAATAAGAAAGGTTGGCCATAATGAGGAAGTAGAAATAACTACACCAGTCATAGTGGCATAGCATAATGGAAAATATAGAATGGTTGGGGACTTTAGAGCTTTGAACACTTACACTGTTCCAGACAGGTAACCAATACCAAAAATCCAAATTTCCCTTAACCAGATATCTCAAGAAGTGTATATAGCCACTATTGATGCCCTTGAAGGATTCCATCAAAATGTGGTGACACCAAGAGCAAGAAATCATTTGAGAATTATTGTTCATTGTGGAGTGTATGAGTATTTAAGAATTCCCTTTGGTATCAAAAATGCACCTTCACACTTCCAAAGAATGATGAATGAAATCTTCCCTGAAGAAATTTTAGAGGGATGGTTAATCATTTACATTGATGAAATTATTGTATTTTCCAAGACTTGGGAAGAGAACATGTACAGATTGTCCAGAGGTTTGACAAAAATTCAATCAGTGAACATGAAAATCTCTTTGAAGAAATGTCATTTTGGGTTTAAAGAACTTGAAGCACTAGGGCGTGTTGTATCTGGTTTGTCCCTTGGAATTGACAAAAACAAAGTTGCAGCAGTATTGCTAAAACCCATGCCTCAGAAAAAAAAGGAAATTCAGTCATTTTTAGGTTTTGCAGGATATTACAGGGAACACATCAAATATTTTTCATCCATAGCAAGACCATTTTATAAATTGTGTGCCAAAGACACAGTATTTGAAATGAATGTTGACAGAGTCAAAGCTTTTGAGTCTCTGAGAGAAGCCTTGACCACTTCTCCACTATTACTGATGCCAGACTTTAAGTTGCCTTTTAAATTGTATATTGATGCATCAGGGGATGGGCTGGATGCTGCACTTAACCAAGTTCAGATCATAAATGATAAACCTGTGGAAGGACCCATATGTTTCATATCCAGGCAAATCAAACAAACTGAAGCCAGATATGGAGCAAGTCAAAAGGAAAGTCTATGCCTTGTCTGAGCCTTGGAAAAATTAAACTACTTCTTAGAGGGTTTTGTTTTTGGAGTGATAACAGATTGTAAAGCTGTCAAATCACTTTTAAACATGAAAACACCTAACAGACATATTCTCAGATGGCAAATAGCCATACAAGAATATAGAGGCAATATGACTATTGTTCATAAAGATGGGAATATTCATAAAAATGCAGATGGACTAAGCAGATGGCCATTACCAAATGATATTAATAATCCTGCTTATGTGCCACAAGAAGCTTCACCACAGATCCCAATAGAAGGAACAAGTGTTACAGACTTGAACACCACCTTCTTTGAAGAAGTAAGAAACAGTTACACTCAAGATAGGAATTGTAGTATCTTATGCCAATTAATTAACAAATACTGGAAAGAAAACTCTCTAATACATGCCTTGGATGAATTATGGAAGAAATCCTATGATGAAGGAAGATTTCACCTACTGGATGGTATAATTTAGCACAGTACCAAGCACACATGTGTCATGACAGTTGTGGACAGGTAATTAATTAATCTTGTACTAAAGGAATGCCATGACAGCCCCTTTTCAGGACGTCTGTCTGAGGACAGAACAAGAGAAAAAGTAAAGACCTGCATATGGTGGCCAATGTGGCAAAAAGATGTTGCAAAGTATTTCAAAACCTGTGACAGATGTCCAAAGGCAAATAAATCCACTGGCAAGAGACTTGGAAATATGATCAGAATCAAAGAGCCCAGCAGACCTTGGGAAATTGTCCATATGGATTGGGTAACTGACTACCACCAGGATGTGACAGAAGTTATAATGCTTGCCTATTGATTGTAGACAGATTCAGTAAAACTCCAATCTTTTTACCATGTCACAAAGGCAATACAGGCATGTATAGAGCTCTTCTTCTATGTAATAGAGTAGTGTCATGGACTGGAATATTTACAAATACAATTAGTGAAAGGGATCCCAAATTCACTTCAGCACTATGGAAAAATCTTCACCAATTATTTGGCACTAAGCTGTCTTTCTCCACAGCCTACCACCCACACACTGATGGTCTGGCTGAAAAAATGATCCAGACCTTAGAGGACATGGTAAGAAGATTTTGTGCATATGGCCTTGAATTAAAAGATTGTGATGGATTTACCCATTATTGATGTACTCTGTTGCCAGCAGTGGAGTTATAATATAAAACATCAATCCATGGCAGTATCAATCAAACTCCTGCTATCCTAGAAAAGGGATGGAACCCCAAATTACCTCAAGATTCCTTGAGGAAAGATTTGATTGAAAAACATTCCACATCTGCTAGCTTCAAGGGAATGCTAGACAAAGCTAGAAAGCACACAGTAAAGTGCATGGAAGACTCTTTTTCATATGCTAGAGACAAATGGGATAAATCACATGCAGCTCCAGATTTCAAAGTGGGGGATTTAGTTCTTTTATCCACCACTAACTTCAATAAAATCAAAGGATGTAGAAAGCTGAAAGACTCCTTTGCAGGACCTTTTGTCATTAAGGCCCTCCATGGAGAAAATGTAGTTGAAGTAGAGTCATCTGAAGAACTTAGCAATAAGCATCCTACATTTCCATTGAGCTTGATAAAACCATATAAATTTAGTGATGCTGAGAAATTTCCCTTGAGGAATAAAGTTCCCCAAGTTATACCTCCTATTGAGTCATCTGGTAATAAGAGAATTACCAAAGTTCTCAAAGAAAGAAATTTGAGAACCAACAAAGTAAGGGAATACCTTGTTAGGTACAGTGACCCAACTTGTGAAGATGAATGGTTGCCAGAAAAAGACATACCTGAAGCTACTAAACTTCTCAGAAGGTTCAGACACACTAGAAATAACAATATTACAAAGTAATATTCATTTTTTAGGGGGAGGGAATGTGAGCCTTAGAGGTATTTTCATATACCCAAAAGACCACAAATGTTAAATTAAGATAAAAATATAAATAAAATAAGTTTATTTATATTATAAATATAAAAATTGAAATATGAATCCTAATTTATATTTACAAATCAAAATTTACTTATAATTTAAAAATAAAATTACTTTTCCACTTCTTTTCATAACTTGGAACCATCAATGGGCCAAGCGCTCCTTGAAGAAGTACCAAAACTAAGAATGGCCTCACTTCAGTAGTGAAGGAGAATATGACCATATGGAATTCATCAGAGGTATTTCCATGATTAAATAATATTTTTAATTACCAGACAGATTGGTAACAGAAAGATTTAACACCTTGTTTACCAGATCATCCCACAGATGGTATATCAAATTAAGACAAGCACATGGACACCAAAGTTGGACTTGGTGGAAACCCCAACTTATCAACAAATGGACCAATGATGCTTAGACTTTATAAGTGGAAAGAGCATTTGAATCTGAAAAGTTAAATTCTTATAAAGAGAAAGCTTTACCATGGTTTTGCCAACAAAAACACAGATTAACAGCATTGTATCCCGACATGTCAGAATTTACGATCCACAGCAAGATTCTGAGACAATGTGGAGGTGACTTAGAGCATTCTGTCAAAAGAAGGACTACTGAACAATCTTCAGCAGAAGATATTATTAATATATTAGAAGAAGTAATCACCAGAACCAGGATTGGTTCTAGTAGGGTGAATCTCAAAACAAGGTTTAATACACCTTGCAAAGATTCTGTGGACAAAAATCCCAAAGAAAATTCTAATAATGTTAAGTATAAATCTTCAGATATAATCAGAAAGATCCATATTTTCCAAAGCACCACCCACTTAGCCAATACATGTCCAAAGAGGGGGAAAATCAATGAAATTGACATTGAAAAAGAACCTGATGTTGAAAAGATGATAATATAATTGAAGAAAATTCAGATGATAAGTCATCAATATTTTCTTCATCTTCAAAAGATATAGGAAATATTAATGCCACTTTTGACATCATGGGATCTTATTCCCACGTGCCACAATTGAGCAATGGTCAACTTGATTTGTCAAAAATTCAGGATGCACAACTTATGCAAACCAAACCAAACAGGGGAAAAGGTTATACAGCTGTTAACTCCTGTATAACAGAAATGGTAATTGAAAACAAGCCCAATACACTTTTACTTAACCCAGGAGCCTTCTGCTCTTGTGTTGGCCAATCTTTTCTTAAGACTTGTGTACCAAATCTTGAAGACCAATTGATGGCATAAAGTTCAATAGTGCAAGTAATTCAATGAAAGCATTGGGAATCTTTGAGACCAATGTCATATTTCTAAATAATAATGGAAATTCAAGAATCACTGTTGAATTTGTTGTTATGGAAAATTGCTCTAGTATCCATTTTAAATTAGGAAATGACTATTTGATCATGTATGGAATAGACTTACATAACAACAAAGACAGATACTCTACTATTGGAGACAAAAAGCGTCAAAAATTAGCCTTTTTAGCATTTGAAAGACAAATTACAGTAAGTAAAGTAGCACCAGTCAGCTTAGAGCTGGAAAGATTCAAATCTGAACAGCTAAATGAAGCTGGAATAAGCCTTCATCTGACTGATAGTCAGGAAAATGAACTCTCTGCCCTTTTGTATGACCACAGAGAAGCATTTGCATCAGACAAAGAACCTTTGGGGGAAACTATTGGTCATGAATTTGAAATCATCCTTAATATTGAGAGAACTTATCCACCACTCTTAAGAAGACCTGCATAGCCAGCAAGTCCTAAATCAAGAGAAGCTCTGGAAATTCATACTAAAGAACCTCTAGACCTTGGTTTAATAAGAATGGTTGGCCATAATGAGGAAGTAGAAATAACTACACCAGTCATAGTGGCATGGCATAATGGAAAATCTAGAATGGTTGTGAACTTTAGAGCTCTGAACACTTACACTGTTCCAGTCAGGTAACCAATACCAAAAATCTGAATTGCCCTTACCCAGATATCTCAAGCAGTGTATATAACCACTCCGGATGCCCTTAAAGGATTTCATCAGAATGTAGTGAAACCAAAGGCAAGAAAATACTTGAGAATTATTGTTCATTGTGGAGTATATGAGTATTTGAGGATGCGTTTTGGTATCAAGAATGCACCTTCACACGTCCAAAGAATGATAAATGAAGTCTTCCCTGAAGAACTTCCAGAAGGATGTTTAATCATTTAAATTGATGACATTATTGTTTGTTCCAAGACTTAGGGAGAACATATGTACAGATTATCCAGATTATCCAGAGTTTTGAAAAAATCCAATCTGTAAACATGAAAATTTCTATGAAGAAATGCCATTTTGCATTTAAAGAACTTGAAGCACTGGGACATGTAGTATCTGGTTTATCCCTTGGAATTGACAAGAACATAGTTGCAGCAGTAGTACTGAAACCCATGCCTCAGAACAAGAACAAAATTCAGTCATTTTTGGGGTTTGCAGGATATTACAGGCAAATATTAATAATTTTGCATCCATAGCAAGACCTCTTTATAAATTATGTGACAAAGACACAGTATTGGAAATGACTGTTGACAGAGTCAAGTCCTTTGAATCTTTAAGACAAGCCTTGACCACTGCTCCACTCTTACTGATGCCAGACTTTAAGCTGCCTTTTAAGTGTTATATTGATGCATCAGGAGATGGGCTTGGTGCTGCACTTCATGAAGTCCAGATTATCAATGATAAACCTGTGGAAGGACCCATATGCTTCATATCCAGGCAAATCAAACCAACTGAAGCCAGATATGGAGCCAGTTAAATGGAGTGCTTATGCCTTGTCTGGGCCTTGGAGAAGCTGAATTACTTTTTGGAAGGATGTGTTTTTGAATTAATAACAGATTGTACCACTGTTAAGTAACTTTTAAAACATGAAGACTCCTAACAGGCATATTCTCAGATGGCAAATAGCCATTCAAGTGTATAGGGGCAATATGATCATTGTTCATAAAGATGGGAATATTCATAAAAATGCAGATGGACTAAGCAGATGGCCATTACCAAATGATATCAAGAATCCTGCTTATGTGCCACAAGAAGCTTCACCACAGATCCCAATAGAAGGAATAAGTGTTACAGACTTGAATGGCACATTCTTTGAAGAAGTATGAAACAGTTACACTCAAGATAGGAATTGTAGCATCTTATGCCAATTAATTAACAAATACTGGAAAGACAACTCTCTAATACATTCCTTGGATAAATTATGGAAGAAATCCTATGATGAAGGAAGATTTCACCTACTGGATGGTATAATTTACCACAGAACTAAGCATACATGTGTCACAACAGTTGTGGACAGGTCCTTAATCAATCTTTTGTGTAAAGAATTCCATGACAGCCCTTTCTCAGAACATCTGTCTGAGGACAAAACAAGAGAAAAAATTAAAACCTGCATATGGTGGCCAATGTGGCAGAGATATGTTGCAGAGTATTGCAAAACCTGTGACAGATGTCAAAAAGCAAATAAATCCACTGGCAACAGACTTGGAAATATGAGCAAGATTGAAGAACCCACAAGACCTTGGTAAATTGTCCATATGGATTGGGTAACTGGTCTGCCACCAGAGTGTGACAGAAGTTATAATGCTTGCCTAGTGATTGTTGACAGATTTAGTAACACTCCAATCTTTCTACCATGTCAGAAGGATGACACAGCCATGGTTACAGCTCTTCTCATATGGAATAGAGTAATATCATGGACTGGCATATTCACAAACATCATTAGTGACATAGATCCCCAATCCACCTCAGCACTATGGACAAATCTTCAAAAACTATTTGTGACAAAATTATCCTTCTCTACAGCCTACCACCCACAAACTGATGGTCTGGCTGAAAGGATGATCCAAACCTTGGAAAATATGGTAAGAGGATTTTGTGCATATGCCCTTTAATTAAAAGATTGTGATGGATTTACCCATGATTGGTGTACTCTTTTAGCAGCACTAGAATTAGCATATCAGACATCCATTCGTGCCAGTAGCAATCAAACTCCTGCTATTCTAGAAAAAGGATGGAATCCCAAACTACCTCAAGATTCCTTGAGGAAAGAATTGATTGAAATACATCCTACAGCTGCTAGCTTCAAAGTAATGCTAGACAAAGCCAGGAAGCATGCAGTGAGGTGCATGGAAGACTCTTTTGCATATTCTAAGGACAAATGGGACAAGTCACATGCCATTCCAGATTTCAAAGTGGGGCATTTAGTACTTGTATCCACCACTAACTTCAATAATGTTAAATGATGTAAAAAGCTCAAAGATTCCTTTGCAGGACCTTTTGCTATTAAGTCCCTCCATGGAGAAAATGCCTTTGAAGTAGAACTATCTGAAGAACTTAGCAGTAAGCATCCTATATTTCCAGTGAGCTTGATGAAGCCATATAAATCTAGTGATGCTGAAAAACTTCCTTTGAGGAATGAAGTTCCCCAAGCTATACCTCCTATATAATAATCTGGTATTAAAAATATTACCAAAGTTCTTAAAGAAAGACAATTGAGAACTGATAAAGTAAGGGAATACCTTGTTAGGTACAGTGACCCAGCTTGTGAAGATCAATGTTTAGCAGAAAAGGACATACCTGAAGCTACTAAACTTCTCAGAAGTTTCAGACACACTAAAAATAACAGTATTACAAAGTAATATTCTTTTTTAGGGGGAGGGAATGTGAGCCTTAGAGGTATTTTCATATACCCAAAAGACCACAAATAACAAATTAAGATATAAGTATATGTAAAAGAAATTTATTTATATTATCAAGATAAAAATTGAAATAAACATACAAATTTATGTACAAGAATAAAAATTCAATTGAAATAAAAATTACATTGAATTTTGAAATTGTTAAAATGCATTTTTACTTGGAAAAAATTAAGTAAAAAGGAATTTTTAATAAAATTAATGAAATCAAGATATTTTTGGAAAGAAGTTACAGGAAATATATTATAACTTTTTAGCCAATAAATAAACTTAAGAGAATTACTTCACCATTGGATTCCTCATAAAAAATAAGGTGGGGTCACCTCTGGGTAAAATTTCTGTAGCCAACTCTAAATAAGCTTAAATTAAGTTTCAGTATTTTCTGTACAAAATTTGAAAATCCTCAAAGCCTTACTCTAATTCACACCACATGTGGTGTCAACTATCAATTTTTGTGTTAAAATTGAGGTGTTGTGTGTAGTTTAGAAGCTATGAGGAATTGAAGTATTTTTTCAATTTAAAAGTCAAAATGTAAGCGTGTATTACATAAGTGAACTGTAATTTACATATGAGGTATCAATTATTACAATTTTTTACTGTAAAAATCAATTGAATTGTATGTTTAAATTACAAGTGTATTACATGATGAGGAATTAAAGAAAAAATAAATTGGAAAGATTAATTCTGGGGGGGAAAGGTACTCTAGTGCCAAGGGGGAGCCAGACCACCAAAATCCTTACTGACAGGCATGGAATGTCAAAATACACGCAAAGGTTCATCACTTTTGGCCTGGAATTGAGTCACAGGGTCTGTGACTCAATTGATGATGAGGTTTTGATACCAACAGGGGCAGTTTCAACTGTTGTCAAGAGGGTAAAACTACACTTAAGCTAAATCCATCTTGGTAGAAACAGTTTTAACTGGTTTCTACGTCTCTTACACACATTCTTATGTGTTTTGAAGGCTCTAGACCAGGTATTACTATAGTAATGGCTGATTTAAGGGTCTAAAATGGCTCAAACCAGCCCTTTTTTGGTCTCAACCAGGGTTCAATGATGCCAGAATTGGCTTTTCTGTTTTCAGAGTGTTTTCCACGACTGACAAGAGTAAATTTTACTTTTAGAGTAAGGAAATTGATGGCTATAAAAGAATTTCCTCTTTGCCCCACTTTTCTCTTCATGTTAGAATCTTTTCCTTTTATAATCAGTTTAAACACTGTTAAACCAATCAATAAAAGATTTCAACCACCGTTTTTATATCATTTTGAACCTTTTAACCACGTGGAAAAACCACTATAATCATTTTCACCCCTTGAACCACCCCTTAAGTGAATTAAAGCATCTTTCATCACTGTTAACTTTGTCACTTTGTTTCCAAATTCACTCTGGTCACTTTTGGGTGTGTTTTCTCTTTAAATAACTTTTTAAAGACTTTTTTCTTTCATTAATTGATTGCAGTTCTTTGCTCAATTACTTCCAATTGAAATTGCTCTTGAAGAAATTTCTTTTGTAGCCTTAAATATCTCTTGCAGAGTATTTTTGGATACATTTTTATTGTTGGTAAAACAATAAATCTTTATAATATTATTGTTTTATACTTATAAATTTAAAAACAATAAAATTGGCTTGTTTTATGTTAAAAGTGCTATTTCATACTATTTTTTAATCATTTTTACCTTATACAAATTTTGAGGACAGGTAAAGTACGTGATGTTTTAATCAAATTTTCATATCTACACCTTACACTAAGTATTCTATTTCATTTTTTCCCCTAAGTATCATTTTTTTTCAAGACTTTTGGTACCTTTTTCTCTTCACTTTGATCAAGTGGTGGTACTTCTAAGGGTGTTTCATTTCTCAAAGTAAATAATTTGTTATCACTTGAAGTGTAATGCTTTACTAGAGTTACAGGTAAATCTGGATTTTTGTCTTCCAATTCTCCTGACAGTTCTACTTGTACTGAATTTGTCCCATGAAGGGCTTTAATAATAAATGGTCCTGAAAAGGAATCTTTCAATTGCTTTGGGGCCTTTAATATTGTTAAAGCTTAAGGTTGAAACTAGTATTAAGTCCTCTACTTTGGATTATGGGGTCTTATGACTTTTATCCCACTTTTGTTTAGAATATTTAAAGGCATCAGTCATGCTCTGATTTGCATGATGCCTCCCTTTTTAGAGAAGTAATTAAAAGCTTGATGCAGTTGGATTAATATAAACTAAATCTTTCTTCAAAGTATCAGTTGGAAGTCCAGGGTTCCATACTTTTTCCAACATTGCAGGAGTCTTTCCTCTTGAAGCATGGATATAAGTCTTATAGGCTATCTCCAATGCTAGTATAAGTGTACACCAATCATGGAAAAATCCATAAGAATCTTTAAGCTCCAGGCCATACGCACAAAATATTCTTATCATTTCCTCAAGAGTCCAAATCATTTGTTCTGCTAATCCATCAGTTTGTTGATGGTAAGCTGTTGGGAATGATAGTTTTGTACCCAAAGGCTTATGTAAACTTGTCTATAAAGCTGATTTAAATTTTGGGTGTCTATCAATAATTGCATTTCTAAATAGACTAGTATGAGATATTACTCTGTTCCAAATTAAAAGAGCTGTATCCATAGCTCTGTCAGCTTTATGACATGGTAAAAAGATTGGCGTTTTTCTATTCCTGTCTACAATGAAAAGACATGAATTCTAAATTTTTTCACCACCAGGTGGTAAGGCAGTTATTCAATCCATATAAGCCACTTCTCATAGGCTACTTGGCTCTTTAATATGAATTATCAAACCAAATCTACTACCAGTAGCTTCATTGAGATTTTGAAACCTGTCACAACTGTGACAGTACTCAACAGAATCTTTTCTCCAAGATGGCCACCAAGCACATTTCTTAATTCTTTCCATTGTTATGTCTTAAGACAGGTTTCCAGAATAAATTTCTCCATGACACTCTAGTAATATTGTGTTAATTAACATTATACTACATAAGACCATTAAACATGTGGGTTTAGACCTACAATACAAGATACCATCAAACAGATCAAATCTTCTATTGTCATATGATTTTTTCCATATATCATATAAAGAGCCAGCTAGAGCTGCATCTTTGGAATCTCTGTCAAGTAGAGAAGTAAGAATATGGCAATTCTCATCTTGCTTTATAGCTTTCTATAACTTCTTCAAAGAATTCTGTCCCCACATCTGTGATGTTAGTTCCTTCAATTGGAATTTAAGTTTCTGCATTTTCAGGAACATGAGAAGGATTATCAGGTGTATTTAGTAATTACCATCTCCTCAAGCCATCAGAATTCTTGTGAATATTGACAGATTTATGTACTATGGTCATATCGCCTCTATACTCCTGTATAGCAATTAGCCATCTTAACATGTGTCTGTTTGGATCTTTCATGTTAATAAGTGATTTCACTGCATTACAATAATAAGTAATTAATTCAAACACAATACCATCAAGGTAATAATGAAGTTTCTCCAGAGCCCAAAAAAGGCAAAGGCACTCCATTTGGCTTGCTCCATATCTAGCCTGTGTAGTTTCAATTTGTCTTGATATAAAACAAGCTCAACCTTCATAAGGCTTGTCCTTGACAATTTGAACTTGATGAAGAACTGCACCTAGAACTTTGCCATATGCATTCATATATAGCTTGAAGGGAAGTTTCCGGTCTGGAATCAATAATATTGGTGCATTGTTTAAGGCATACTTAAGCTTATCATATGCTTGGATCCTTTCTGGTGTCATTTCAAAGACAGCTTGTTGATCACAAATTCTGTACAATGATCTGGCATGGATTGAAAAATTTCCAAGTTGTTGCCTGTAGTAACCGGCAAATCCTGAGAAAGACATAATTTTTTTCTGTGGCATTTGTTCCAGTAAGAATTCAGCCGCTTTCTTTTTATCAACACCAAGACTTAGTCCTGAAACTACATTTCCTAGAGCTTTTAACTCATGAAATCCAAAATCACATTTCTTGAGAGATATTTTCATGTTCACTTAAATAATTTCCTTAATTACCAATGAAAGTCTCTCTGAATGAAATTTCCAGGTTATTGAACAAATACTAATTTCATAAATATAAATGATGAACCATCCCTCTGATAATTCATGTGGGAAAATCATATCCATCATTCTTTGATAATGAGAGGGTTTATTTTTAATACTAAAAGGCATCCTCAGGTATTCAGAAGTACCATAATAAGTAATTATTATCAATAATTTTCTAGCATGAGGTGTCAAAACATTCTGATGTAAACCTTTAAGGGCATCCATGGAAGTGATGAATCTTGCTTTGGATAATTGAGTCAAACTCTCATGGATTCTATTAATTGGATACCTGTCTGGAATATTAGAGGTACTCAATTCTCTGAAATCACCAACCATCCTTAATTTATCATTATGAAAAGTAATGACTACAGGGGCTGTGACTTCTACTTCCTCATTGTGTCTGACCTTACTCAGAACTCCCAGTTTCATCAGCTCATTAATATTAGTTTCCAATGCTTCACTAGCTCTGGGGCTATCTGGGTTAGCTGGTCTTCTTGATAGTGGAGGATAAGATCCTTTCAAATTGATAATAATGTCCACTTCATGGCCTTTAATAGCCCCTAGTGGTTCATTATCAGAAGCAAAGGCTTCTCTATATTGAAATAACATGTCAATATGGTATTCCTTCATTTCTCATGTTAATTCAGGACCAATTGGTGCTTCAATCAATTGATCTGTCACAACCCTTTACTTATTAGCATTCTTTACTTGTCTAATTACAGTTATTTCTCTTTTCTCTGGAGGAAAAGCAAATTTTTGGCTTTTATTTTCCCCTATAGTAAAATATCTGTCTTAATTCTTATTAATATAAATACCATAAATATTTAGATAATCATTTCCAAGTATAAAATGTTTTGAAGTGCAGTTATTCATAACAACAAATTCAATTTTCAGTCTGATAGTTCCTTCAGGGTGAGGAAATATCATTGCTGCTTCATGAATTCCCAAAGGATGAATATACTGTCTAGCACTGCTGAATTTTACACCTTCAATTGGCATAAAATGTTCTTTCCAATTGGTATAAATTTTTCAAGATAATTCTTTCCAACACAAGTTCAGAAAGCACCTTGGTCAAGATTTGCCTTGGCTTCTTTGTTGTCTATCACAGGATCAGTGATACAAGATGGTCCAGCTGTATAACCTTTACCTTTTCAAGGCTTGGCTTTCTTCATTTTAGCATTTTGCACATTTATGAGATAAATACATTCATCACTATACTGTGGTAAGGAAGTATGCACTTCTGTGACTTCAAAGGATACATTGATGTTTTATACACTACCTTTATCTGGTAGTTCTTTGTCTTCAGAAGGCTCAGAATCACTTTCATGTAAAGGCACATCATTTGTTTCTTCTCTTCAGCCTTTTCAATTTCTATCTCATTGATTATTGTCTTTTTGGGAAAATATTAGCCAAATGATATGTACTTCTACATTTATGAAATTTCAAAGTAACTCTGTCTTGTGGTTTATTTGTTCTTGAAACTGGCTTCCCACTAGTCCCATTTTCTATTGGGGGTTTATATCAATTTCTACCAATTTTTTTTCTGGTAGTGATGTCTTCCATGGCATTTATATAATCTTCTGTAGAGAAATACTCAATACATCTGCTTCTTATAGAATGCTCAAGGTCTTCACTACATTTTTTTAATATCCTATCATGTACCATTGTTTCAGAAATATCAGGATGAAGGGCAGTTAATCTGTCCTTCTGTTGGAGAAACCAGGACATGGTCCTGTCCCTCTCAATATTAAAAATGGCTTCTTCAAAAGAGCTTTCCATTATAAATCTCCCAAAATAATTTGTTCTTTCCACCAAGGCTAGGAGTGTTTACTGTGGTCTTTTCTCATTTTATAATACCATTTATTTGCTGATTTGGTAAATAATTAGTGTAATCTTGCACTTATGTATTCATCTGGTATGCTAAAGTCTTTTTCCAACATATCAATTTCCTTCATAAATTTTATATGATTATATTCTCCTTGACCACTGAAAGTTGGCCACTCCTCTAATCTGGGAATTTCCTTAAAACTACAAGAAACTTCCATCTCTGCATTGCTTGAAACTGTATTATGTAAGTCATTATTCAAGTTAAACACATTTCTGTCAAGAATTGGTTTAGGCTGTCTTGGCAGCTCATCTTTCAGTTATTTATTATTAATAGTTAATTGAATGTTTTCTTTCAATTAAATTCTTGCTTTATCACTTTTTTCCAATGGTTCTTGGAAAAGAGCTTCATTGTGACCAGTTGAATTCTCCAAGTTTTGAACTTGTATTCTCGAATCTTTCAATTTTTTAGTAATAAAAGAAATCTTATTATCATATGGTTGATTGAGAAAAGTGACTTTGGACTCAATTCTCTCACAAATATGTGTCAAAGACAAATTATTGTATTTATTCACATTCTCTAGACCAATGATGATCTTTTTTGACTCTTTCACTTGTAAAATCTCTACCCAGTTTTAGTTTGATATACTCAAAATCGTAAAGCTTTGCTATAATTTCTTTATTACAATTTTCAATGTAAGATACAAGCTTTACAAGGTCTATCTCTTTGGAAAGGATTGATTAATTCTTTCCTCCTTGTTTTTGATTTCCATCATATTTCTTTCCATATTGAACACATTGTCCATAATCATGTAATTCTGTGAGTAAGGCTTATTCCACTTGTACTTTGCCTTTTTCTTGCCCTTTTTTGGCACTTGTTAATACTTGAGAAGCTTCAACTGGGCTTTTGTCCTTCTTTTGGGCTAACTATTTCTTCTGGTCCTCTGACAAAATGCTTTTGTTTTTCAACCAAGATTTTATCTTTTAGACTTGTCCTTTGCAAAATATTGGTTTCCAACCCTTTGGAACGTTCTATGTCTTTTATGGTCCCAAGAACTTTTTACTTGAAGATGAAAGTGCATGGTCCCTATTCAGAGGCTTGGAAGAAGTTCTGACTCCTTCTGCTTTGCAGCCATAAACAGTTCTTGTACTGATACTGGTATATTTCCAATGTTGCTTTTTGGAAATGATTCAGGTCTGAAAAGAATAGCAGTTATTTCAGCTTCTGTACTCTCAAGAAGAGTGTCAAAGATTCTGGATAACCTTTGGGAACTGGTTTAAGGTCTGGCATCCTCCATTTGTGCCTCCTCTGAGCTGACATTATTTTCCTTTGAATTCATGACTTGAATGTCAAGGTACAGATCCATTTGATCGGATTGATTAGCTACTTCCACTTCTAGTAGGAGTCATTTCACATCAATTTAAATTAAATTGGACTAATAAATGGATATAATTTCCCTTCTGGACTTTTAAAGGGTTGTTTCGTAATTGAACCCCTTGGTGCTGGGCTGGTTTGAATTTGAATGCTGCACTCTGAGATACTAGGGTAATAAGAGCTTCCTCTGATTTATGACACTAGAGAAAACAAATAATATAAGTTATTTCATTAATAAATGATAATGAAAAGAATTTATTAACTCAACCTATTGAATAAAGTTGTTTTAATGTAATTGATGGCAAATTGCAACAAAAAGAAAAAAATGGCTGAAGAGTAAAGAGAAATATTTACAAGTAAAGATATTTAACTTTTCACTTTTTTATTTTATTTTTAATTTTCTTTAAAGAATTAATACTTATGAAATTTATCAGTTATTGATAAGAACTGTATCATTACTCACCTTATACTAGAATAACTCAAAGAATAAATTTCAAGTCTGTGATGTGAAAAATCCACTAGTTATAAAATGGGAATTTATTGCAAATCATTAGATAGTTTTTTTTTCCAAATAATATCCCTAAGAAGAATATATTTATTAATATTACAAAGAGTATTTATAAGGGATAAGTCCCAAAAAGCCAATATTCAAGTAAATATGGCAATTTTACATCAAGAAACAGTAAAATAAGGTCTAGAACATGATTTATGTCCCACCAATTGGTTAAAATCACGTCCAGGCCCCCAAATGTAAGGTTTGTCTATGAAACCCTTGATAATAATGACAAATATCAAGAATACTATGACTTTCCTCATTGAAAAATATAATATAATTATTGAAAATAATTATATGAAGAAAAAAGAATTTAATTATTATTAAATTATTTAATAATTATAATAAATTATAATTATTCTATTATTTTTATGATCACTGGCAATTATAACAATAGGAGGTGTAAAGCTATTAATGAGACAATTACATGTGGAAAATAATAATAGTTAACCACCTATAAATAATATGTAGATATTATTTATAAAACAAATATCCCAAACACTTTGCAGAGATAAATCTTATAGAAAAATTCTATATACAAAAACTAATAATAGATAAAAAAATATAGAAATTTAGACAAAACTTATTTATAATATTTATTTGATACAACATATCAAACAAAAACAGATATTATATGAAATAATGCTTATAAGCTAAAAACACACAAAAAATCAATATTTTGATATATAAAACCAACTACTTGATGATAAAATAAGATTTAAAAGTTTTCAGGAGGAATTAGTGTATTTAAAAGATATTTCAAGTCAATAATTTTATATAATAAAATAGATCATTGGTTATTACAAAAATAATATGATTTCTATGATTTCCATTGTTTAATTTATAATTAATAAAGAATTAAATACTTCAATAATAAGATTTTATATTTAATAAAACTTTTCCTGTTGAAATGTCTAATGTAACTGGAATGATAATTGGTTATTGGCAAAAAAAGTGATGTGTAGGCTCTTCTTATTCCTGCAGAGCAGCTCTCATGATTAATAATGGATAACAAGGGCTTTCTCAGGTTCAAACTGAAAACAATGCTTGAAAATAAGGTTCTCAACCTAAGGTAACTTATTTTTGATTCCAATTGAAAGTTACCAGTGTTATTCTTAACTTCAAGTAGCTTGAAACCTCTTTTGGGTTAATTATTTAAGCTTGAATATTGAATAAGCTTACTGTCACTGGGGCTCTTCAAAGTGAAGAGGGCCTGGCACTCAGTCAACTGGGACTCACTTATGGAGGGCTCAAAGATATGGTAAGAAAGGATACACTTAAGAGTGTTAAAGATGAATTACTAAAGGATGAATATAAGAAAGCAGCAACAAAAAAGAATAAGAATAAAGAATAGAAGAACCAACCACCACCAAGTCCAAGTCCACTGTTTCAACCTGTCAGAATGGAAAGAGAAGGGTTAATAAGGATATGGCCACCCAACTCATACTGTACAGGCAAAGAGAGAAATGCAAATCCTAACTTAAAATCAAATAATTATAATACCCAAAATAAGGATAAGAATAATTATAAAATAATAAATAAACTAAATTAATTAACTGGGGAAAAGTCCCCAGGGGGGAGAAAGAGGGGCTGGTATATGTGAGAAACACCAGCCCTGATCCAGACGAAGAATTTTCATGAGAGGATTGAATTATTGAATTGAGTCTGGCCAATACAGGTCCTGTACAAGAGGTGTGGTGTATTTGAGTGATCATACAGTTTCATACTGGTGTATTGAAACTGTATTGGGTGAATCCAACCTGTACAGGTATTGACAGGCTGTATTGATGTACCAAGCTGTATGCATGTTTCAGAATGAAGATTTCCAGAACTGAATTCTGATGCAGATACTGGATTTGCTGATTTGAGGTGTTTGAGTGGGTGTATTGATTAATACCCTTACCCCTGGTGAGTGGTTGTTACAGTATCCCCCTCTTGAAACTGGTGGGCTCCTGAACACCATAATACTCTGCCACTGTTGAGTGGCATTTCAATATCCCCACATTTTTTCAAAAAAGTTTCCTTTCAAATTTTCTTTTCCTCTTGACCATTATCCTGAAAATCCTTCTTCAATTCTTCTCTGTCAAATTAAATTGATTCCCCCCTTCTTTCAAGTTTTGAGTAAGTATTCCACTTTGAAATATGCTTTTTCTTTCTTCTGATTCAGTCAATCTTGCCCTTTGGGTATGGCCTTGGGATATATCCCAAAATGATGGCCGCTGAGCTCTTGTGCTCAAAAAATGATGCTCAATGAGTATATGAAGTATACTCATTGGGCAATGCTTGATCCAAATGAAATCTTGAGAAATTTCCTCCAAGGGGTCTTGTCCCCATTTTCCATGGAAACTGCCTCAAACAGCCCTCAAAAATGTTTTTGGGCTGTGGCCTCTTCCCTGATGAATCTTGATGAACCTTGATTTTTATGGCCTTTTTGGGGTTTGGGTGATTTTTGATGATTTTGTGATCTATGGCCATTTTGGGCCATTTTGGGTCTTTGGGGTCCTACAGTCTGCAGGCCGTACACCGCGGTCCGCGGTCTGTGGGGGCTATTGGAGGCCCCCTGGGCCCAATTTTTCTGGGGACCCAGGGTGACCAAGGGGCCCAGAATTGGCCCAAACTCAACTTCACCATATATGGCCTGGACCCATTGATGGGGTCCAGGACCATCAAGATCCTGGCCTCCCCAAAGTTGAAGGGGAGGCCCTGGGTGATGAGTTCAGCCCCAAAGGGGTATGAACCTTCACCTTAGAGGCTTTGAGGGGGGGCATAATTGAGTTATGGCCCCCATTTCCTTGAGGTCAAAAAAGTTTGTTGATATGGAGTGGATTGATTCTGACGTCTTGAATCTTCTGCTTGCATATTTTTCAGTTATGAGTTCCAAACTGACTGAACTCACTGAATCTTCTCCTTCTGCACCGCCACTGTCTGTTCTTTGTGGTTCTGGCGTCTTCAGTCAATTATCTTCCCCTTCCATGGCATCTTCTGGTCATTTTGATCCCTCCCAAACCTATGATGGGTTCAGAGCAGTTGAAGTTCTTGATCCTGCCTGTACTGAATGTTTGGCCAAAGGTAAGGATTGCTTTCAACATTACAATCCTCAATTGTCAAAATGCCATTTTTTGCTTCGTTGGAAAGAAGCCATGTTGTTGTACCAGGTCAACTTTGTCCAACGTCAGGAGGCATTTATGGAGCGGAAGGATGGGCCTTTTGGACAGGAATTCCCCATTTCTGAGGAACCTACTCCTGATGCAACCTCAGGATTTTCATATCTTGATTGAATTGGTACTGATATTTTGATTTAGTTACTGGTTCCAGGCAGAGGGATGTGGCCAGGTGGACTAATGTTGGAGGGCCCATTCCAATTGGTGGTAGCCCATACATTACAACTCAGAAATCCCAATCTCAAGGACCAATACTGATGGAGTAGTGAAGGTAGTGAAAAAACTAAGAAGAATTGTTGATTCCCCAACAGATCCAAAGGCTGAAGGTAGTGATGAGTTGGATGGTGAAGAAGTTGAAGTTGTTCCTCATTCAGTTGGCCATCCATCCAGCAATTCCTCTTCTCAACCTCTTGCCAACACTAGATTCCAAAGCCAAATTATTCTTAGCACTCCCAGAACCTTCCAACCAATGCTTGCTTCCATTCCTAAAACCCTTCCTCCTCCTTCACCAACTACTTCCCACACCACCAGGCCTGCCTTGAATCCAGCAGTAAGACCATCACCAGTTCAACAACCCAGAAACTCACCCATAACCACCTCCCGTCAACTCCAACCTGTGGCCAGCTCCAGCAGAAGAAGAGATGGATTGTCCCCTTTGCCCTTTCCTGCCGCTCAAGTTTTTCAAAGAAGAGAACGCTGGCCTATCCAGGTTACCAGAGAAGATCCCAATGCGGCTAGTGAAAATCAAGATTCTGTGGCCAGATTGTTCAGGAGGGTTGATAGAAATAGCAGAGAGGTGATTATGTATGCCAATGATAGGACTATTCCAGGGACTGCTTCTGAAGATATGGCTGCAAAATTTTCCTGGTATGAAGATTAGTTGATAAATGATTTCCAGAGAACTTTTGATAATTTAGGTAGAGATAACTAGTTTTCCTTTTCCTTGTTTGTGTTTGGTTTGACTTCTATCCCCACTCTTATAAATACTAAAAAATGAAAAATAATGGAACCTCCCAATACATGATTTGGGAGGGGATGCTGCTGCTTTAAAGAAATAAAAGAATAAGAGAAAATGAGAGTAAAGAAAAGAAATAAAGAAAAATCCTGATGGCTGGTCCTCCTTGTGGTGAGTTGCTTGATTCTGGCCAAGAAGTGTCTGAAAAATGAAAACCAAGCATTTGATGCTCACAGAATGGCCAAGGTAATGTTTTACAAGAAGTAGAACCCTCAGGGATGCATACCAGGAGATGAAACTTACTTTAATAACTTCCACTCCCCACCAAGCACCGTGAAACTGATATAAATTGCCATAAATGACTTCTGAAATGAATTGCCATAAATGACTTGAAGTAATGAAGGTCTTGAATTATGATAATTGGCATAAATGAAATGATAAATAAGAGAAAAGAAATGAAAAATAAAGAAAGAAACATTTGGCCATATCTTGATCAGGTTCAAATCGGAGGGTATTGGTGTTGTATGCTTCCTGGACCTGTCCAAAGAATTGACAAGTGCTCACAAAGTGGCCAAGGTGATTCTTACAACAAAATTTGGGTAGAATACCCCCTTAAAGGTGCATGCCAGGAGAGGAACTTACTTTCATAACTTCTTCTCCCCACCAAGCACCATAATCAAACTCTTGAGGTATTTGGACCTGGCTTGTCTGGATATAATGAATGGAAATCCTTGACAAGGTCTGGTGAGTTGGTAAGGTTGGAAGCTGGTTCCCAAGTGGTTCTTTCTGGGTCTTCACTGAATCCTTTCCACTCTACAAGATACCATAATTTACCTCTTTTGAGTTTTGAGTCCAGAACCTGAGCCACTTCCCATTCTTCTTGCTCCTCCACTAAGACTGGTTGTTGTGGCAATTGATGACAATTTGGGATAGTTGAATGCTTGACTGGTTCTAATAAGGACACATGGAATACAGGGTGAACTGTCTTCCATTGCTGAGGCAACTTCAGGTGATATGCATGGCTGCCAATCTTCTTCAGAACTTCAAAAGGTCCCAACCATCTTTCTGATAATTTCTTGGTGGGTCTTGTGGTCTTGATGTTCTTGGAAGATAGCCATACTTTGTCCCCAGGTTGGAAATAAGGTGAAAATTCCCTATTTCTATCTGCATACTTCTTGAATCTCCTTATTGCTGACTCTAATTCTTCTTTGACAACTTGCTGTACTGATTGGAGTTTTGTTGATAACTTTCCAGCAGGTGAGTCTTGAGAAATATGGATTGAGTCAAAGCTGGGATTTCTTCCATAAATGGTGAAAAAAGGTGATTTCTTGGTTGATAAATGTTCTACATTATTATAGGCAAATTAAGCCAGAGGGAGCCAGGTGTACCAGTCATCTTGATGATAGCTTACATACATCCAAAGGTACTGTTCTAGTATCTGATTTACCCTCTCTGTCTGTCCATCTGTTTCAGGATGAAAAGCAGTTGAAAGATCTCTTGATATCTTGAGCTTCTGACATAATTGAGTCCAAAATGATGAAACAAATAAAGATCCTCTATCACTGACAATACTGACTGGAAGGCCATGCTTGGAAAATACATTACTAATGAAAATTTGAGCTAAGTCCAGAGGAGTGATTGTGCCATAAGTTGGAATGAAGATTGCCATTTTTGAGAACCTGTCCACAACTACTAGAATTGAGTCAAAGTTGTTTGACAAGGGCAATTGAGTGATAAAGTCCATTGATAATGAATTCCAAGGACCAGACGGAATTGAAAGAGGCTTGAGTAATCCAAACTTCTTGTGATGAATGTTCTTGTTTCTTAAACATTGCTGACATGAGGACACATAGTCCTTGATGAATTGATTCATGCCAGCCCAATAAAAATCCCTCTTGATGAGCTTGAGGGTCTTCTCCTGGCCAGGATGGCCAGCCAATGGTGAGTCATGACGCTTTTGAAGAATATTTAGTTGAAGTTCTTCATTGCTTGGGATTACCACTCTATCTTTGAATAATAATAACTTGGCTTGAGGTTCAAGAGAATAATCTGGAACTGATTCACCTCTTGCTAGTTGCTTGAGTATTTCTCTATAGTATTTGTCTTGCCATACTTCTTTTTGAATATTGTCAACTAAATCTGAGAAAATCTCCACTTTGATTGAGAAGAATCTTGACTCTTGAATTCCATCTTGCTTAAGTACTTGATGAAAATTTTGAGGATTCTTGCTGATGAAGTCCACCCCCCTCTTGGGGTACACGTCATCCCGACGTGACAAGGCATCTGGTAAAGTGGCCAGCCTGCCTGGGCGGTAAGTGATAGTGAAATGAAATTCTGAGAGAAATTCAGCCCAATGGGCCTGAAAACAAGTAAGAACTTTGGAAGACATGAAATACTGCAAGGAAGAATGGTCTGTCAAGACCTCAAAAGGATTGGAAAGAGAAAGAAGAAATGCTCTCCAGCGCTTGAGAGCCCAAACTATGCCAAGGAGTTCCTTGTCATGAATTTCATAGATCAGCTCAGCTGGGAGAAGCTTGCGACTATCAAATGCAATGGGGTGCTTTCCTGAGTCATTCACCTGACTCAGTACGGCACCCAATGCATAATCAGAAACATCGGTCTCTACAATAGTAGGTAGAGATGGATTGAAATGGGATAAGATAGGAGCAGAGGTGAAAGCTTCTTTGAGTGCTTGAAACTGACTAAGAGCTTCCTCATTGAAGATAAAGGGAGAATCTTTTTTGAGAAGGGAAGTGAGAGCAGTGATTTTTTTGGAATAATTTTCAATGAAACAACAATAAAAATTGGCAAAGCCAAGAAAAGATTGAAGTGCTTTGATGTTTCTGGGCTGAGGCCAATTGAGGATCTGCTGAACTTTTGAAGAATCCATCTTGAGGCCATCACTTGAAACAACATAGCCCAACTATTCCACACTTGAGGCATGGAATACACACTTGGAGGCTTTGCCAAATGAATTATTCTCTCTGAGTCTTTGGAGGACAGAGGTCACATGTTTGACATGCTCTTCCTCAGAACTTGAGAATACCATAATATCATCTAGATAAACCACAACAAACACATCCAAGAAATCTGCAAATATATCATTCACAAGATTCTGGAAAGAAGCAGGAGCATTGGTCAAACCAAATGGCATGACCAAATACTCATAACTACCATATTTGGCTCTAAAGGTAGTTAAGTGCTCATCCCCCTCTTTGATTCTCAGGAGATTATATGCACCACACAGATCTATCTTGGAGAAGATAGTGGAACCATTGAATATGGTGAGGAGCTGGTTCATAGGAGGGACAGAGTATCTGTTCTTCCTAGCAACAGCATTGAGTTTGCCGTAGTCAACACACAAACAAAGACCTCCATCCTTTTTCTTGACAAAAAGGACAGGTGCTCCTGTTGAAGAGGAGCTTGGTCTTATGAAACCTTTCTCTACATTCTCTGAAATGTAGGCCCGCAGTGTTTCTGACTCTTGATTTGATAATGAGTAGATAACACCAATTGGAGGTAGAAGACCCTCCAATTCAATATGGTGATCACAGGCGCGGTGTGGAGGAAGTTTCTCTGCTTTCACCTTGGAGAATACATCTAAATATTGGTGATAAGCAGGAGGGACAACCTTCAACACAGTTTCAACTTCTTCTGGATCTTCCTCCTCATCCCACTGCTCCTCCAGGGATGCATGAAAAGATAAGGGAGGAAGGTCCATATCCCCTTGAAAGAGCTGAAGTGAAGACATAGCAACATCTTCTCCAACATCTTTTATCTCTTTGAAGACTTCATTTCCTAATGGAAGTAATGACTGAGAGGGATTGATGGAAGGGATATGGACAGAAGAAGGAAGGGATGGTGTCTTAAGTTCACCAGCCAGAGCAACACTGTTCACAGCAGTGGCAAATTTATTACTACCAGAAGGAATAATACCACTAGAATCCTTATGATTAGAATCATAGGTGATCAATCCATTTTTCCAATCAATAATGGGATTAAAATGGTAAAGGAAATCATAGCCCAATATCAGGTCTTCTCCCTTGGGTGAATCTATGATAAAGAAGTCCCATTCAAAGCTTGGGAAGGAAGGCAAGTCAACTACCCACTTGGTATAATGAGTGATGAAGAAGGCAGGGGATTTATTATAATCCAGAATGAAAAGAGGAATACTTTCAGGGAGCTCTGACAGAGTCAATGAGTACTTGAGAACAAAATTCTTTGCAATAAAAGAGTTTGTAGCACCAGAATCAATGAGAATACTATAAAAAATATCAGAGATAGAAGAAAAAATAAGAAACTTTAAAGATTTCTTGACACTAGTAATCAGAGTGCACAATTGCGCTCTTGAAGGAAATAAGTGAGAACCATTGAACACATCATGATTCCCACTCAGGCTTTTCCCTGCTTGCTAGGGAAGCCTCTTGATGATGACCCAGGCTTGTTCTGGGGTCTCTTTAAGCATTTTTCAATTGGGTGCTTTCCACCACAATAAGCACACCATCCCTCTTTAATATCCTCTCCTTTTCAGAACCAATTAATTTATTGTCCTTATTGAGGAGAGCAGCATGAGGCTTGTCCTTTGAAGATTGAAACTGCTTGCCCTTCTTGTTCTTCTTCTGGTGAGGCCTCTTTGAAGATGAGTTTTGAGGAGGCCTAGATTGATTGGATCCATTAACTGGAGGCTTCTTTTCTTGATTTCCACCCTTTTCTTTTTGCCTCTCATGATATCTTGTGTCTAACTCTAAAGTGACATCCATAAGTTCTTGAAGAGTATCAAAAGTTTCAGGGTGAGAAGCTAACTGATCCAATAATCTTGATGCTAATCCTCTTCTGTAAACATGGATATAAGCTCTTTCCCCCCAATCTCCAATTCTTGACATTAAGCTTCTGAAATCTGCAATGTACAAGGAAACATGACCACTTTCCTTCATCCTCAAATTGTCCAACACTTGTTCAGCTTTCCTAACTTCATTGGGGTCACCAAACAGAGTGAATAATTGAGATTCAAATAATAGCCAATTATTGAGGAGGTAGGAAGGGTCTTCATTGGAAATATTTGAGAGATAGGGTTCAATCCACTTTCCAGCTCTACCAGTGAGAAAAGAAGTTGAGTAAAGAACTTTCTTCCTGTCAGAGAAGAAAGTTGCTGGATCATTATGGAAGATTAATTGACAGGATTGGATAAATTCTCTCAATTTATGTGCTTGAGTACCATCAAAAGAATCAGGTGCTTTTATGGATGAAGTCTTGAAAGCAGGGGCTTTGGAATTGTCCCTGGGAGCAACTGCTTGAGTGAGTTTCCCCATGAATTGAGTCATCTGCTCCATCATCTTGAGGAGACTTGGATCAGTTTGAGAGACAAGAGGGTGACTAGAAAGGGCTAGATTAGAACCCTGAGGCACCTCTGGAGCATTTGCCAAGGCATCTGCCACTTCAGTTTCCCCAGAATCTTCCTCTTCCACAGACTCTTCCCCCTCTTCATCTTCAACTTCCCCTAATCTTGCTCTTGCACCTTCAGACATGCCAGGATAGCCACCCAAAAGTCCAGAAAAGGATCTTGATCTTCTAGATTTCATTCCACCTCTTCTTGAGGTTGCTGCTCCTTCCATTGGTGGTCCTCTGTCCAAATTTGCACTCAGTTGATGAATTGATGGTGTGCGGTCAAGAGGAGCCCTTGTTGTAGGAGTAAGAACAGCTGGAATTTTTTGGGATCTAGTGTTCTTTGCTGGGGGACTATGCTGAACTGGAATTATGAACAGAAGTTTAATAAAAGAAACTTGATGGTATTGAGAACAGAAATCAAAACTTGGCCAAACCAATCACAATAAAATCTTGATGAGTCTTAAGGAATCAATTCAATTCTTGAGGTGAAATCAACTTCAATCAACAATCAATCAATTGAATCAAAAATAAACAATAAATCAAATTCAAATCAGATATCAATAATCTTGAGCAAATCAATAATCAATCAATAAATCAGTGTCTTCAATATGAATCAAGGTCTTGAGGAATCAATCAATCAAGTCAAAATCTTCAGAAATCAATTCAAATATCTTGATGAGTCAAATCAATCAATAATCAAAATCAATTCTTGAGGATCAATAAAATATCTGGAGAATTCAAAGTCAATCAATCCAATCCAAATGAAAAATTCTGAATCGCTGAATCAATAAACCCAATGGATCCCAATCAATTCAACCAATCAATAACTCCTAAAAGAACCTGAATAAGAACACAGAAAAAATTTGATTTGATAAAATGAATGAAGTGAATGAAATGGTCAGCAATGATTAAGAAAGAAGAAAAATCAATTTCATATGAATGAAATGAATGAGATGAAATTGATGAGAGAGAAAAATCATAATCATTAAAGATCATTAAATCATAAAAGAGATTATAATTGATGAATGAGAGAAATTAATATAAATGAATGAAAAGAAAAAATCAAATATGAGTTAATTAATTTAATGTCACTGGGGCTGTTTGAAGTGAAGAGGGCCTGACACTCAGTAAACTGGGACTCACTTATGGAGGGCTCAAAGATATGGTAAGAAAGGATACACTTAAGAGTGTTAAAGATGAATTACTAAAGGATGAATATAAGAAAGCAGCAACAAAAAAGCATAAGAATAAAGAATAGAAGAGCCAACCACAAGCAAGTCCAAGTCCACTGTTTCAACCTGTCAGAATGGAAAGAGAAGGGTTAATAAGGATATGGCCACCCAGCTCATACTGTACAGGCAAAGAGAGAAATGCAAATACTAACTTAAAATCAAATAATTATAATACCCAAAATAAGGATAAGAATAATTATAAAATAATAAATAAACTAAATTAATTAACTGGGGAAAAGTCCCCAGGGGGGAGAAAGAGGGGCTGGTATATGTGAGAAACACCAGCCCTGATCCAGACAAAGAATTTTCATGAGAGGATTGAATTATTGAATTGAGTCTGGCCAATACAGGTCCTGTACAGCTGTTCAGAACCTGTACAAGAGGTGGTGTATTTGAGTGATCATACAGTTTCATACTGGTGTATTGAAACTGTATTGGGTGAATCCAACCTGTACAGGTATTGACAGGCTGTATTGATGTACCAAGCTGTATGCATGTTTCAGAATGAAGATTGCTGAAACTGAATGCTGATGCAGATACTGGATTTGCTGATTTGAGGTGTTTGAGTGGGTGTATTGATTAATACCCTTACCCCTGGTGAGTGGTTGTTACATTTACTTAGATTAAGGTTCATCACATGAAAAACTTAAAAATAAAGCTTCAAGAAAAAATTCCTTAAATTGAATTTTTAATTAATTTCTAAATAAATCTTGATTTTCCTAAATAATAATTAAAATTGTTAATTTCAAGGCTAATTATTGATTAAACCTGTTTAAAAAAATTACTTAAAATTCAATATACACAGATAACATTAATTTGTAAGCTGTGTGAAATGTTCAAGCAAATCTATTGAGAATTGGATTTTTCATGAATTTTTGAATTTATTGCTATTTTTCCACATAAAATATCAATACACACCACACCTTAGCTTTTGATAAGTTTTTTATACTTATAGCTTTAAAGGTTTAAGCTTATTCAAGCTTTTAAAGTTTTCAAAAACTTTATTTAAAGCTTGCATATTGGGATTTACCCTTTGGAAGCTTGAAATTCCTGTCCAAATTGGGATAAAACCAGTTTAAACTTTAAGGTTGTATCAAAGTCTAATCATAAAGTTTAAATAAGGTTTAAAATCCTCAAATACAGGTGGAAAACCCTAATAGAGTCCCAGAAGATCCCAAAAGCTGGGTACCCCAGCTCTATCTGGTCTTTTTCCTTTGTCCCACCTTTCTGTATGAATTTTGACCTTTTATTTATTTAAAGCCATACTATGGCCTTAAGCCCTTTGAAATTGAGCTCATGCAGGATTTGCATTCTGTATGGAAAATCCTTAGCCAATTCAGTAAATATACACAACACCTCAATTTTAACTAAAATTTTGGTAAGTTTGCATAAACCTTATGCAACTTTAAATTTAAGCTTAAATAACCTTAAATTTAAATTCCTTAAAAAAATACTTGCAATTGTACTTTGAGATTCTTAAATTCTCTAATAACATAAGAAATATTCATTTTTGGGTATAACACCCTATGGGTCTACCCTAGGTTATTTTTGGTTTAGAATCCAAAAATTACATAATAATTGTAACTTTTTTCTTCAAAAATAAAGTTATGTTTTTTTGTTTTAAATTCAATTATTAAGTCTGTTTAAGACTAAATTAACTGTCTATAAAGCTATTTGTGGCCTTATGGGTATTCCATACATACATCACAGGCTCACAGTATTAGTTGACAGTGAGCTAACTTAGTTTCTAAATTGAAAATATTAATCTAAATAATCATATCAATATTACTAGTGTTAGTATTAGAAATAGTCTATCAAAGAAAAAAACATACCATATTCAGTTACTTCAATCCTTATTGACAGGCTAACAACAATTATCACTGTTTTTGGAATTTTCCCCCTTAGTGACCATCCACCATCAAAAATAAATAAATAAATTGCGGAGCTCAAGTCAAGATAATTCAGAATTACAAGGAAGGGCAGTCTAGATTATTCTAGCACAAAAGCAGAGAAAGGTTTATAGGTTATACATAAATTCAAAACTTTTTTCTTGTAACTTCCCCTTCCAGTTACTGCCTCATTTATTCCACAATGGTACTCCTTATGTCAGCCTGTGACTCAAAACCAGAGCACAAGCCTGACAGCCAAAATACCATAAACCAATGGTATAGCCAAAATACCACCAAAACATGGAGCTGAGCCAAATTAGCTCAAAAGGTATCAAAAGAAAGAGGAAACTCACCTCTTTCTGAAAATATAAGTCCCATCACCATAGGACAAGAAATAACAAAGTTATTGCTGAGCATAAACCTTAATTTTCACCTCTCATCTAAAATCTAGAAGGGGAGGCTTAACCCCATCAAATGGGTATTCAAAATGAAGCTCTAAGCCAGGGCTATCTAATGGTGCTAGCCAAACTGAGCTAGCACCAGTATTACTTGAGTTATGGTCAAATTCAGACCAAATAAGGGTGAACAAAACATTCACCTCTCATCTAACTTTTACAGTTTTAGTGTGAGATACTTAAAGTGGGGTCTTTTTGGAAAGAGAACAATCAGAACTATCTGATGGTGCCATCTATTTCCTCATAGCTCAACTACAACAGAAGTTATTGGCTGTGAGCCTTAGAGGTAATTTCATATACCCAAAAGATCACAAATATAAAAAATAACATATTAATATAAATAAAATAAATTTATTTATATTATTAAAATAAAAATCAAAATATAAATATAAAATTATATTCAAAATAAAAATTAATTACAATTTAAAAATAAAAAATACATTAAATTTTGTAAGTATAAAATTACTTTTATACTTGAAAAAATTAAGTAAAAATAAAATTTTAACAAAATTGTGAAAAAATAAATAAATTTGGAAAAAAGTTATATAAAAATTATCATAACTTTTTATCCAATAAATAAACACATAAAATTTATTTCACCATTGGATTCCTCATAAAAAATCAGGTGGGGTCACCTCTGAGTGAAATTCTTGTAACTCAACTCTAAATAAGCTTAAATTAAGTTTTTAGTATTTTCAATACAAAAGTTGAAAATCCTCAAAACCTTAATTTAATTCACACCACATGTGGTGTTAACCATCAATTTTTTTGTTAAAATTGAGGTGTTGTGTTTAGTTTAGAAGTTATGAGGAATTGAAGTATTTTCAATTGAATTCAATTGAAATGTCAAAATGTGCGCATGTATTACATAAGTGAACTTTGATTTACATATGAGGTGTCAATTATTACTGTATTGTACTGTACAATTGAATTGAATTACATATGTAAATTATAAGTATAATACATGATGAGGAATTAAAGGAAAAATAAATTGGAAAGATTAAATTTGGGGGGGAAAAGGAACTCCAGCTCTAAGGGGGAGCTAGACCCCCAAATTCCTTGCTGACAGGCGTGGGATGTCAAAATTCACGCAAAAGTTCATCACTTTTGGCCTGTAATGGAGTTACAGGGTCTGTGAACTCAATTGATGATGAGGTTTTGATACCAACTGGGGTAGTTTTAGCTGTTGCCAAAAGGGTAAAACTACCCTTAAGATAAAACAATCATAGTAAAAACAGTTTTAACTGGTTTCTACGCCTCTGACACACATTCTGACGTGTTTTGAAGGCTCTAGGCCTGGTATTGCTATAGTAATGGCTGATTTAAGGGTCTAAAATGGCTAAAAATGGCTAAAAATGGCTTAAACCAGCCCTTTTTTGGTCTAAACCAGGGTTCAATGATGCCATAATTGGCTTTTCTGTTGTCAGACTGTTTTTCACGACTGACAAGAGTAAATTTTACTTTTGGAGTAAGAGAATTGATGGCTATAAAAGAATGTCTTCTTTGCCCCACTTTTCTCTTCATGTTAGAATCTTTTCCTTTTATTAATTAGTTTAAAACTGTTAAACCAATCAATAAAAGATTCCAACCACCCTTTTTAAATCATTTTGAACCTTCTAACCACGTGAAAAAATCATTATAATCATTGTTTGTAACTCTTATAATCATTTTTACCCCTGAACCACCCCATAAGTGAATTAAAGCATCTTTCATCACTGTTAACTTTGTCAATTTGTTTCCAAATTCACTCTGGTCACTTTTGGGCGTGTTTTCTCTTTAATATTCTTTTTAAAGACTTTGTTCTTTAATTAATTGCTTGCAGTTCTTTGCTCAATTAATTCCAATTGAAATTGCTCTTGAAGAAATTTCTTTTGTAGCCTTAAAATATCTCTTGTAGAGTATTTTTTGGATAAATTTTTATTGTTGGTAAAACAATAAATTTTTATAATAATATTGTTTTATACTAATAAAGTTATAAACAATAAAATTGGCGTGTTTTCTCTTAAAAATAATATTTCATACTATTTTTAACTGAATTTTACCTTATACAAATTTTGAGGACAGGAAAAGTACTTGATTTTTAATCAAAGTTTCATATCCACACCTTACATTTGGGGGCCCAGCCGTGATATTTTACCTGTGACATATTTTTTTTACTCTTTTTAAATCTTTTTTATATTGAAAAATTTAAAAACATATAAAAAATACTTATAATCCAAAAAATCCTTAAAAAATAATTTTTTTTTCATATTATAAGTGAGGCTTATATTTTTATTTCTTTTTTGAAATAACCTTTTTTTACTTAATTAATTGGCTTTTTCATTAATTTTAGTGTCTGACAACGTGGTAAGACAAGAAAACATTGAAACAGCCTCAACAGTAACCAGCATTATCCCTGCCAGTACTGTTAATTCTGATCATAATAGTACTGTTATTGTGACTCAAAATAATCAACCTGAACCAATATCTTCTGAATTAATTAACTTGGATATAAGTAATACACTTCAGAAAGCTAAAAATTTGGCCAATAGTAAGTTTTTGACGTAAAAATACTATTTTAAACCTTTTTTAACCATAATTATGCCTTCAACCAGGTCAGGAGCCAGCTACAACCCCTCAAGCAGCTCCCAAAAAGGTAATAGACGTGATTATGGCAGAGGCCAATCAGGTACAGAAGGAAAAGGGTCAGTTGATGACTTCCAAACAACTAAATTGGGTCATTCTGAAGCTGATAATACCATTTTACCTTCAAAAAGAGCTGACACCGCCACAACAAGCCTCTGTGGACATATACAAAGCCAGCCACAGTGCATACAACAATGCACTTCAATTCAAAGAGTACCAGATCCTTGCAGACCTGTGGAAGAATTGCATGAATTCTTACCTGACAGTAAGAAAATTCTTGGGCCATCCCAACACTTGCAAATTGCTCAATGGATGGCATCCATTGATGGAGAAGAAAAACATGATGCTTTTGACACTGGAATGGAGGAAAAACAACCCTCCACCACCAAAACCAGTGCCAAAAACAGCCCCAGTGGCCAGCAGCAGCAATTCCAACGTGAGAAAGCAGCCACAAACTCCAAACAAGGGCAAAGGGAAGGCACAAGCTCCAAAACCTTACAGCCAGGGCTACAGGATCCCAAAGATTCAGCAGGATGCCATGGAAAATGTATTTCAGATGGCCAGAACCATGATGGAATTACAAAAGAAGGAGGAAGCCAGATTAAAGTTCCAGAAATGATTTCTGATATATTTGATTCCATCCCAGAGTTGTATGATGCTATAAAGGACGTGAAAAAACATCTTTCTGATAAAAATGAATCCATTTGTAACAACATTAAAACAAACAACTTGAGCCTGTGCCAAATCAATGAAACACTTATGTGTTTTGAAAAGGTTTTAAGAACAATTAAAACTTCCAATAATGATACTTCTTTTGGCATTAAAATAAATGAACAATCTGCAATTATTAAAGAATTAACAGAAAAATATTCTAAACTCAATATTGATGACATAATTGAGACAAGAATAAAACATGCCATTAGTACTATCAAAGAGGACAATAAAAAGACTCTGGATTATGTTTCAAAAGCATTTGCTGTAGTAAAGACAAATACAATTTCCTTGAAAAAGGATTTTGATACCTCAAAAGAGGAAATATCAAAATTAACAATGAAATTGAATGAAGTTATATCTGATGATACTAGACAAACAGAGTTATGGAATGAGCTTACATATAAAGAGGATGAACATAAAAAGAATGTCATAAACTCTATACAAAGCTTACAACATGAGTTAAAAAATTCTCAAAGGTGTAACAACAGTAAAATGAATGATATTGAACAACTGCTAAACACCTTACCAAGGATGTCTACACCTCTGAACCAGAATGAGGGTGCAAGAATTCCCAATCCACAAGTATTGGATGGAGAAAATTCACAGTTAAAAGATGAATTTTCTACCTCTTTTCATAACTTGGAACCATCAATGGGCCAAGCACTATTAAAAGAAGTTCCAAAACTTAAGGAATGGCCTCACTTCAGTGGTGAAGGAGAATATGACCATAAGGAATTTATCAGAGGTATTGACATGATCAAAGAAGATTTTGAATTACCAGACAGATTGGTGACAGCCAGGTTTAACACCTTGTTTACCAAATCAGCTCACAGATGGTATATCAAATTAAGACAAGCACATGGACACCAGAGTTGGACTTGGTGGAAAACCCAAATTGTCAACAAATGGGCCAATGATGCATGGAGGTTTAAAGTTGAAACAGCCTTTGAATCCGCCAAATTTAATGCTGATAAAGACAAAGCCTTACCATGGTTTTGTCAACAAAAGGACAGGTTAACAGCATTATACCCTGACATGTCAGAATTTATGATTCATAGAAAAATTCTAAGACAATGTGGAGGTGACTTAGAGCATGCTGTCAAGAGCAGGACTACTGAACAATCTTCAGCAGAAGACATTATCAATATATTAGAGGAAGTAACCACAAGAACCAGAATTGGTTCCAGTAGGGTGAATCTCAAAACAAGGTTTAATACACCTTGGAAGGATTCTGTGGACAAAAACCCCAAAGAAAACTCTAATAATATTAAAAATAAGTCTGCAGATACAGTCAGAAAGTGCCATATTTGCCAAAGCACCACTCATTTAGCCAATACATGTCCAAAGAGAGGGAAAATCAATGAAATTGATATGGAGAAAGAACCTGATGTTGAAAAAGATGACATAATTGAAGAAAATTCAGATGACAAGTCATCCATATTTTCTGAATCTTCAAAAGATATAGAAAATATCAATGCCACTTTTGACATCATGGAATCTTATTCCCACTTGCCACAATTAAGCAATGGTCAACTTGATTTATCAAAAATCCAAGATGCACAACTCATGAAAACCAAACCAAACAGAGGAAAAGGTTATACAGCTGGTAACTCCTGTATAACAGAAGTGGTGATTGACAACAAACCCACTAAACTTTTGCTTGACCCAGGAGCCTTCTGCTCTTGTGTTGGTAAATCTTTTCTTAAAACTTGTGTACCAAACTTTGAAGATCAATTATTGCCAATTGATGGCATAAAATTCAATAGTGCAAGTAACCCAATGAAAGCATTGGGAATATTTGAGACTAGTGTCATATTTCCACATATCAATGGAAATTTAAGAATCACTGTTGAATTTGTTGTTATGGAAAATTGCTCTAGTACCCATTTCATATTGGGAAATGATTATTTAATCATGTATGGCATAGATTTACACAACAACAAAGACAGATACTTTACTATTGGAGACAATAAGCGCCAAAAATTTGCCTTTTTACCATTATAAGACAAATTACAGTAAACAAAGTATCACCAGTCAACTTAGAGTTAGAAAAATTCAAGTCTGAACACTTAAATGAAGCTGAAATAAGCCTTCATTTGAGTGATAAACAAGAAAATGAACTCTTTTCTCTTTTATATGACCATAAAGAAGCATTTGCCTCAGATAAAGAACCCCTAGGGGCAATTATTGGTCATGAAATTGATATCATTCTTAATATTGAGAGACCTTATCCACCACTCTTGAGAAGACCTGCATATCCAGCAAGTCCAAAATCAAGAGAAGCACTAGAAAGCCATATTAAAGAGCTTTTAGACCTTGGTGTAATAAGAAAAGTAGGCCACAATGAATAAGTAGAAATAACTACACCAGTCATAGTGGCTTGGCATAATGGAAAATCTAGAATGGTTGGGGACTTTAGAGCCCTGAACACTTATACTGTTCCAGACAGATACCCAATTCCAAAGATCCAGATTGCCCTCACTCAAATATCTCAAGCAGTATATATAAGCACTATGGATGCTCTTAAGGGATTTCATCAGAATGTGGTAACACCAAGAGCAAGAAAGTATTTGAGAATCATTGTTCATTGTGGAGTTTATGAATATTTAAGAATGCCTTTTGGTATCAAAAATGCACCTTCACACTTCCAAAGAATGATGAATGAAATCTTCCCTGAAGAACTTTCATAAGGATGGTTAATCATTTACATTGATGACATTATAGTCTGCTCCAAAACTTGGGAAGAACATATGTACAGATTGTCCAGGGTTTTGACAAAAATTCAATCTGTCAATATGAAAATTTCTTTAAAGAAATGCCATTTTGGATTTAAAGAGCTTAAAGCACTAGGGCATTTAGTATCTGGTTTATCTCTTGGAATTGACAAAAACAAAGTTGCAGCAGTACTGCTTAAACCCATGCCTCAAAACAAAAAAGAAATCCAATCATTTTTGGGTTTTGCAGGGTATTACAGGCAACACATTAAAGATTTTGCATCCATAGCAAGACCTCTTTATAAGCTATGTGACAAAGACACAGTCTTTGAAATGACAGTTGACAGAGTAAAAGCCTTTGAATCTTTGAGACAAGCCTTGACCACTGCTCCACTCTTACTGATGCCAGACTTTAAGCTGCCCTTTAAGCTTTATATTGATGCATCAGGAGATGGGCTAGGTGCTGCACTTCACCAAGTTCAGATCATAAATGATAAACCTGTAGAAGGACCCATATGTTTCATATCTAGGCAAATCAAACCAACTGAAGCCAGATATGGAGCAAGTCAAATGGAGTGTTTATGCCTTGTTTGGGCTCTAGAAAAGCTAAATTACTTTCTAGAAGGATGTGTCTTTGAAGTAATAACAGATTGTACCGCTGTTAAATCACTTCTGAACATGAAAACACCCAACAGACATATGCTTAGATGGCAAATAGCCATACAAGAATATAGGGGCAATATGACTATTGTTCACAAAGATGGCAATATTCATAAAAATGCAGATGGACTAAGCAGATGGCCATTACCAAATGATATTGATAATCCTGCTTATGTACCAGAAGAAGCCTCCCCACAAATTCCAATAGAAGGGATAAGTGTTACAGACTTAAACACCACCTTCTTTGAAGAAGTCAGAAACAGTTACACTCAAGATAAGAATTGTAGCATCTTATGCCAATTACTTAACAAGGACTGTAAGGACAACTCTCTTACACATGCCTTGGATGAAGTATGGAAAAAATCTTATGATGAAGGAAGATTTCACCTACTAGATGGTATAATTTACCACAGAACAAAACACACATGTGTTATGACAGTTGTGGACAGGTCACTAATCAATCTTGTACTGAAAGAATGCCATGATAGTCCCTTTTCAGGACATCTTTCTGAAGACAGAACAAGAGAGAAAGTGAAGACCTGCATATGGTGGCCAATGTGGCAGAAAGATGTTGCAGAGTATTGCAAAACCTGTGACAGGTGCCAAAAGGCAAATAAATCCACTGGCAAAAGACTTGGAAATATGATGAAAATCCAAGAACCAAGCAGACCTTGGGAAATTATCCATATGGATTGGGTAACTGGCCTACCACCAGGAGGTGACAGAAGCTATAATGCTTGCCTAGTAATTGTGGACAGATTCAGTAAAACTCCAATCTTTTTACCATGTCACAAAGATGATACAGCCATGGATACAGCTCTTCTGATATGGAATAGAGTAGTGTCATGGACTGGGATATTTACAAATATCATTAGTGATAGAGATCCCAAATTCACTTCAGCACTATGGACAAATCTTCACCAATTATTTGGCACTAAACTGTCTTTTTCTACAGCCTACCACCCACAAACTGATGGCCTGGCTGAAAGAATGATCCAAACCTTAGAGGACATGGTAAGAAGATTTTGTGCATATGGCCTTGAATTCAAAGATTGTGATGGATTTACCCATGATTGGTGTACTCTGTTGCCAGCACTGGAATTGGCATATAAAACATCAATCCATGCCAGTACCAATCAGACTCCTGCTATTCTAGAAAAAGGATGGAACCCCAAGTTACCCCAAGATTCCTTGAGGAAAGACTTAATTGAAATACATCCCACAGCTGCTAGCTTCAAAGGAATGCTAGACAAAGCTAGAAGGCATGCAGTGAGATGCATGGAGGACTCTTTTGCATATGCTAAAGACAAATGGGATAAATCACATGCAACTCCAGATTTCAAAGTGGGGGACCTAGTTCTTGTATCCACCACTAACTTCAATAACATCAAAGGATGTAAAAAGTTGAAAGACTCCTTTGCAGGACCTTTTGTGATTAAAGCCCTCCATGGAGAAAATGCTGTTGAAGTAGAGTTATCTGAAGAGCTTAGCAATAAGCATCCTACATTTCCAGTGAGATTGATAAAACCATATAAATCTAGTGATGCTGAGAAATTTCCCTTGAGGAATAAGGTTCCCCAAGTTATACCTCCTATTGAGACATCTGGTACTAAGAAAATAACCAAAGTTCTTAAAGAAAGGAAATTAAGAACCAAGAAAGTAAGGGAATACCTTGTTAGGTACAGTGACCCAACTTGTGAAGATGAATGGTTAGAAGAAAAAGATATACCAGAAGCTACCAAACTCCTGAGGAGATTCAGACACACTAGAAACACCAATATTACAAAGTAATATTCTTTTTTAGGGGGAGGGAATGTGAGCCTTAGAGGTAATTTCATATACCCAAAAGATCACAAATATAAAAAATAACATATTAATATAAATAAAATAAATTTATTTATATTATTAAAATAAAAATCAAAATATAAATATAAAATTATATTAAAAATAAAAATTAATTACAATTTAAAAATAAAAAATACATTAAATTTTGTAAGTATAAAATTACTTTTATACTTGAAAAAATTAAGTAAAAATAAAATTTTAACAAAATTGTGAAAAAATAAATAAATTTGGAAAAAAGTTATATAAAAATTATCACAACTTTTTATCCAATAAATAAACACATAAAATTTATTTCACCATTGGATTCCTCATAAAAAATCAGGTGGGGTCACCTCTGAGTGAAATTCTTGTAACTCAACTCTAAATAAGCTTAAATTAAGTTTTTAGTATTTTCAATACAAAAGTTGAAAATCCTCAAAACCTTAATTTAATTCACACCACATGTGGTGTTAACCATCAATTTTTTTGTTAAAATTGAGGTGTTGTGTTTAGTTTAGAAGTTATGAGGAATTGAAGTATTTTCAATTGAATTCAATTGAAATGTCAAAATGTGCGCGTGTATTACATAAGTGAACTTTGATTTACATATGAGGTGTCAATTATTACTGTATTGTACTGTACAATTGAATTGAATTACATATGTAAATTATAAGTATAATACATGATGAGGAATTAAAGGAAAAATAAATTGGAAAGATTAAATTTGGGGGGGAAAAGGAACTCCAGCTCTAAGGGGGAGCTAGACCCCCAAATTCCTTGCTGACAGGCGTGGGATGTCAAAATTCACGCAAAAGTTCATCACTTTTGGCCTGGAATTGAGTTACAGGGTCTGTGAACTCAATTGATGATGAGGTTTTGATACCAACTGGGGTAGTTTTAGCTGTTGCCAAGAGGGTAAAACTACCCTTAAGATAAAACAATCATAGTAAAAACAGTTTTAACTGGTTTCTACGCCTCTGACACACATTCTGACGTGTTTTGAAGGCTCTAGGCCTGGTATTGCTATAGTAATGGCTGATTTAAGGGTCTAAAATGGCTAAAAATGGCTAAAAATGGCTTAAACCAGCCCTTTTTTGGTCTAAACCAGGGTTCAATGATGCCATAATTGGCTTTTCTGTTGTCAGACTGTTTTTCACGACTGACAAGAGTAAATTTTACTTTTGGAGTAAGAGAATTGATGGCTATAAAAGAATGTCTTCTTTGCCCCACTTTTCTCTTCATGTTAGAATCTTTTCCTTTTATTAATTAGTTTAAAGCTGTTAAACCAATCAATAAAAGATTCCAACCACCCTTTTTAAATCATTTTGAACCTTCTAACCACGTGAAAAAATCATTATAATCATTGTTTGTAACTCTTATAATCATTTTTACCCCTGAGCCACCCCATAAGTGAATTAAAGCATCTTTCATCACTGTTAACTTTGTCACTTTGTTTCCAAATTCACTCTGGTCACTTTTGGGCGTGTTTTCTCTTTAATATTCTTTTTAAAGACTTTGTTCTTTAATTAATTGCTTGCAGTTCTTTGCTCAATTAATTCCAATTGAAATTGCTCTTGAAGAAATTTCTTTTGTAGCCTTAAAATATCTCTTGTAGAGTATTTTTTGGATAAATTTTTATTGTTGGTAAAACAATAAATTTTTATAATAATATTGTTTTATACTAATAAAGTTATAAACAATAAAATTGGCGTGTTTTCTCTTAAAAATAATATTTCATACTATTTTTAACTGAATTTTACCTTATACAAATTTTGAGGACAGGAAAAGTACTTGATTTTTAATCAAAGTTTCATATCCACACCTTACATTGGCCAAACAAGCTTAATACAGCTTTTTGCCCAAACCACGCCAATGTACAAAAATACTTGTACATGGGATAACTTTGTCATACTTAATGATAACCATGTTTAGTTGGGTACCATTGTGTAGAGCTCATATAGAGCTATTCAATTAACCAATTTTGAGCTTGATATCTCAAAAACTGACAGAGATATGACCATTTTAAGGTCAAAATCCCACCTGCTGTCATATACAGCCTTACCATGGGATAATAGCCCATAACCATGAATATGAGGTGTCAAATAGACAAAGAAGCATTTTTTTACTTCAATACCTCATATCTCAGTCAATACTGGGGTCCCATACAGTTTCTGTACAGCATTCTACGCGTCATACACATCAGAATCAGGCTGTGAGGTCCCCAGATGAAAATTTTCACCCTGTATTGGTGAAAACCACCAAGATGTGGTTTCAAAACCACATCTGAGCCCAATACAGAGTATACAGGCTGTTTGCAAACCACAAGCCTGTCATAGAGAGTGAAAAATCTTCACTTCCTCTACGTGGAAAGGTCTAGCAGCCTTTCCACCTCAATTTCAGGATAAAAGGAGGGCTTTTCACAGCCAAAAGCCTTTCCTCATCCTGCTCTTGAATAACCTACGTAGTAAACTGTCAAAAACAGTTTTACTCTTGGTTAATAATCAGGTATAATTATAAGTTTTAATTATTGTAGTCTTTTATTATTGTAACCCTTCAGATAAAGCTGCACCCAGGGCTTTCAACAGCGCTCACCACCACTATAACCACTATAGTAAAGCCCTTTAAATTTATTCTTAATCATCTCAAAACCTATTTAAAGCATTTTTACCGTGTCACAAACATAGTTTGAGTTGTAAATAGCCTACATTACCACTCTTTCATAGTTTCATCCTGACACCTTATTTACCTCCATAGCCATTAGGTGGAAACCAATCTTTCTACTTGCAGGGGACCTTCTGATAGGCTTTGAGCCACTTCTTCCAAAAAAACACATCAGAGTTTGATTTAATGGTCATCTGATTTATAATAAATAAATAGTTGGATTGAGTGAGGTGGCTAGAGGGGAGGCATGAGAAACACTAGAGCTACCTTTAATGGCTGACTTCTTTTTCATAATTGAGTGGCAGGGCATTTTGTGTAAAAAAATGAACTTCAGATCAATAGAAATTATATGTGTAAGTAAAAATGGCTGATGATACAGTTGGCAGCTTCACAGCATGAATAAATTAAGATTTGGCTTGAAAGGAGTAGGTTTCAAATAAATATTAGGGTTCAACCTCAAAATCCCAATGAGAGAAATTCCAACAAACTCCTGGGTAACTTGGCTGACATTTTGTGGGATTTGTGACCTAAAAATATGGTTTTTTTGCTGTGAGATTCAGACCTCAAATACCACATTCCTTGGGTCTGAGATTTGGTCTATTTGACACCCCCTAAGATATGATTTCACACAAAGCAAATTACTCAAAATAATTTTAATTTATTTTTGAAGTTGATTTGGAAAATTCCAAATTCATATTAGGGAGTGTCAAATTTACCAAATCCCGCAATAATTTTTTGGGATTTCAGAAATCCCACACCTCAAGAGGTGTGGTATTTTAAGGTACAAAAACCCAGGTTTTTGGTACCAAATCCCATGTTTAAATTCAAAAATCCCGCCTTCAGCTTCCCACAAAGGCACATGTTTAAAACACACAACTCAGGAAGGGAATGTTAAATTGCATAAAGCTTTCCTTCTCTTGCATAAAATCTGAATATACTGGTCATTTATTAAGTTATTTGATTTCAAATTGCATTTTCTATTAATATTTTCTTCATTTACCATGCCAAAGTCATTGCAAAGGCTACCTTTACTTCAGATGCTAAGCTCACTGCAGTTCATTGATGCCCTCAGCTCTGATAGTGATTCTGATATCCAGGAAGATATAATCTTATTAGATATGATAACATCACAAATATAAATCAATCCTTGTAGAAGATATCCATCACATTACATGTATACAATGAATGATTTACAAACATTATCATCTGAAAAGTTTTGAAAGCTATGTAGGACCACACATGAATCATTTGAAAAATTGGTTTCACAAATTCAAGCTGATAAAATGTTTCAAAACTAATGACAAAACAAAAAAAACGCAATCCTGCTATCCAATTGGCTGTGGCATTATCAAGGCTAGGATCAAATGTAAATGGGGCCGCTTTGGGAAAAATTGGAATGTTATTTGGAATTAGCCATGGGGCTATTGTGTTGTACACTCAAAGAGTCATCCAGATATTAATGAAGTTGAAGACCAAAGTGATTGTGTGGCCAGCAATAGACCAACAAAGAGAGATGTCTCAAGTAATGCAAGCAGAAGGCTTTCCTGGGTGCATTGGGTTTATTGATGGGAGTCTCCTACCATTAGCACAACATCCCCCATAATCATGGTGAAGCCTATTTTGATTGCAAGAAGAGGTAATCTGTTGAATCTTTATTCTTTATTTCATTTTTACTAATTGTTTACAATTAAGGTATTCTATGTCAATACAACTGGTTTGCAATATCAACAAACAATTCACTGCTCTACAACTTGGTTGTACTGGGTCACTTCATGATTCAAATGTCTATCAACATATGAAAATAGCACAAACACCTCAAGAGTTTTATGAAAAGGATCAGTCATAACTTGCTGATTCAGCATATGCAAGCTCTCCTTGGGTTGTTCTGCCATATAAGGGAGTTGTAGCACAGAATGAAGACAACCGTTCTTTCAATTACTGTCTAGCCAAATCAAGGGTCAGAATCGAGTACGCAATTCCAAATGATGGTAAAGCCTATTTTGATTGCAAAAAGAGGTAATCTGTTGAATCTTTATTCTTTATTTCATTTTTACTAATTGTTTACAATTAAGGTATTCTATGTCAATACAACTGGTTTGCAATATCAACAAACAATTCACTGCTCTACAACTTGGTTGTACTGGGTCACTTCATGATTGAAATGTCTATCAACATATGAAAATAGCACAAACACCTCAAGAGTTTTATGAAAAGGATCAGTCATCACTTGCTGATTCAGCATATGCAAGCTCTCCTTGGGTTGTTCCGGCATATAAGGGAGTTGTAGCACAGAATGAAGACAACCGTTCTTTCAATTACTTTCTAGCCAAATCAAGGGTCAGAATTGAGCACGCAATTGGAATTTTGAAGGGGAGGTGGTTTTCTTGAAGGGAAATGCAAAATCAAATGAGGGTTAATCATGAAATTGAATATTTTGTTAGTTGGGTTGTTTCTTGCACGATTTTACATAATATGTTAGCACAAATTGGTGATGAATGGTTTGATTTATATGAGGATGATGATCCACCACATGCCAAAAATCTGGCCAACAACAAAATTGAGGAAGATGTGGTAAATATGCATGAAAAATTCAACCAATTACTTTGGCATGGAAAAATAGTCAATTGTAAATTTCATCAGGACCATTGATTTATGTACTTACTTTAATGGAATACAACAGAGTGGAGATGTTATTGGTAAAATAAAACTATTTAAGATTAATATTTTCTAGTTCTTTTTTGATCCTGCATATTTCCTTCAAAGTACCCATTTACTTTTGAATTAATTTTGGTGGGTGTCATTTTCAAGAATTTGTCACCTACACTAAATAATTGATGGTTGATTTGAAAAGAAAATCCAAAATGAATTATTTCGTCATGATTGATAATTTCTGGAGGAGGCTTTGTTGTATGATGAACCATTTTTGATGTCTTCCAAAGAATTTCCACAATGCCAGGTTTTTTTGAAAACTCAATCTCCATTTTCAATTTGGGGAAGTGAAAGCCATGTCCAGAGGGGGTGAAGACAGCTGGAAGGGGATGGTAATCTTTTTTTGATACAAAAGGAAATATACCATAAGTCCAGGAATTGAGATCATTTAAATATTGGTGCAGCTTATTGAAAAATCCATCTTGAGTGACAATGACATTGGTCAATAATTTGAATTCTTCCTTGAGATTGGCAGAAGTCCATTCAAGTTGACTGATATTTGGTAATTTGGCTGCTTCCATTAATGACTGATTTTAATTAGCTATTAATTTTGAAAAATGGGAGATTCTTGAGTAAACAAATTTGTCAAATTGTTGAAGTTTGGTCCATTGATTATTATCCGTTTCAATTTGATGAGGAGTTAAACCTGGTTTTCTGGAGTAAACACCTAATAATTCTGTAATTAGTTAGTAATTATTAAAATAATAAGCAAAAAATATCACACACCTGCAGATTTGCCAGAATCTGAACCAGAACCAAACCCAATACCTTTCATAATGCCACCTAGGAGTTTCTTATTGGTTTTAATTTCTTTTCAATTTTGGGATAAGGACATTAATGTCATGACAAGTTTTTGGAGCATTTGAGAGTGTCCAGAAGAATTATCAAAAGGGGTGATTTCATATATGATGAAAGGAAAAAAGGGCTTCGTTGTTTAATCAATGAGCATATAAGGATGGGGGAGAGTGTAGAGAGATGGAAGTTTTAATCATGAGGCATTGGGGGATTTCTTGTCAATTGAAATTGTTGAAAAGATTCTATATTCTTTGTTTGAATGGCCAAGGTGGGACATAATTTTTTTTAATCATGGATGTGTTGTCTTTGGCTTCAGGTGAGCTTTCTTTTATGCTTTGATTTGGTATTATTATCATTGTGATGTTCTATATTTTGTTTAGTCCTAACCATGACATCAAGAGGAGGAATAATAGCTTCATGATCTTTCAAATAATTCTGATGATGTGCTGAGTCTGGTTTAGTCCTAACCATGACATCATCAAAATTATTTGAAGAGTGAGAGAGAGGAGGAGAATTCTTTTGAATTTAAAGGATAATGGAAGGGGGGTTAAATTGAATGACATTGCAAAAGAAACCCTTATAAATGATCCTTCCCTATATTAAAAAATAAATAAAAATAATAATAATAAGAGAAACATAGGTCAGTAATGATCATTATCAAAAAAAAAATTAAAAAAATAATCATAAACTCAATATGATTATGATTATAAATAAATGAAAGAAAAACAATTATCAGTGACTTATCATGATGATTAGAAAAAAGAAAAAAAAATAGTGGGTCAGTAATCATAATGATCCAAAAAAAACATCAGTTAAAATGGATTATCAGTAGAAAAAATAAAAATAAAAAAAGATGATTAATGATTATTGATGATTATTTAAGAAAAAAAAAAACATTAAAGTCAGTTATAATAATGATCAAAAGAAAAATTAAAAAAAATCACATCATAAAATAATGATGATGATGATTTAAAACAATCAACAAAAAAAAAAGAATCAGGTAAGTTAGGCATTCAAGACTGGTCTGAAAAAAATATATATATTTAGTGTTAATGGCCTCTGGAGGCCATTAACAGTGAAAAAAGTTAAAATCGTTCCAAATTGATTTGGAACGATTTTGAAGGCCTAAGGCAGGCCTGGAACCTCCCAGGAGCATTTGTGGGAGGCTCCAGGGTGAGTGGTGGGTGGAATGGGATTTGTAGGGTGATGGTGGTGGTGGATTAAAGGGTTGGGGTGACTGGGGTGATGGAAGATGTTGTTGGAGTGCAGTTGAAGGTGGATTAACAGATAGAGAAGAGATCTGTTAAAAATTGAAAAATTGAGTGATTTGCCTATAATTAAAAAAGTGAAAGAATGTTAGTATGAGTTATTTTAAAAAAAAACTTAAGTGAGAGGTGGAAAAAGAAAGACTTACCTGAATAAAAAAAATAATTTATTTGGAAGAATCTAAAAAAAAACCAAAAAATTTGAAATTGAAATTGAAGGTGAGGGCTGAAGAAGTGAGAGGTTGAGGCTTTTAAAAAAAAAAGAATTTACCTGTTTCAAAATGAAATTGAATTTTTGGTTGAATAATCTTAATCAAAAAAAGTTCAGTTTGAAATAAACAGCTGGGAGAAAAAAAAGTCACTCAAAACAAAAAAATGAAATTACACTAAAGAAAAAAAAACCAAAAAAAATAATCAAAACTCAAAAAAGAATTAAACTAAAGGAAAAAAAAGTGAATCAAAATAAAAAAAGGAAATAAACTAAAGAAAAAAAACAAAAATATATAAAAATACATCCAAAATATTCCAAAAAAAAACAAAATGCCTCAATTGATCACCAAAAAATTAAGCTAAAAGAAAACAAAAACAAATTCAAGAAACATGTAGAAAAAAATGTCAAAAAAATCAAATCACCTAAAAAGGGCAAGAAGTGCCCATCCACTTGTATTGGGAAAAAAATCCAAAAGAAAGGAAATGCATAGGGACTCTTAAATTTCATTTGGAACAGGCTTGGACTTTGGTATTTGTCACAAAAAAACTTGATGCAAAACTTGCCTGAATTTTCAATTTTGTAATAAATTGCAATTAAATTTCACAACATAAGATGAATTGCAATTTGGTGACCCAATTACACATAAACATCAGCTTTATTTAACAAATAACCACATATAAAATTATTACATGATGTATACCTATTATGTCATTTTTTATTGATTAAAGTCAGAATGCATTCCAGCTCCGCAATTGGGCTGCTTGATGACAATGCCACTATAATGAGATCCATCTGGCATTTCTTTTCCTTAAATTCCAATTCACAATTCCACTTTTCTTTTTTTAATTCTTGTTTCTTGGAATGTTGCTTCTCATCAAACTCTATTTGCTTTTGAAACTTGACTTCTTCAAACTGTTGATTTTCCATTTTGCTTGCTTTCTCTTCATTCCACCTCTCTCTGTTCCACTCCAAACAAGCATTTTCACTGGTTTCATGGGCCACAAAGTATGATTTTTGTCAGTACAATTGATCAGAGTAACCATAAATCCAAAACATACCCTTTTGCTGTGATTCAAGCAAATTTGCACATGTTGGTGCAAAAATATCCATTGGCCTTTTCCTAGAACCACTCTTGTCATTCAAGTTGGGTGTCAATGCTTGATTCTGCTTTTTGTGTTGAATGCATTATGGATTTACTTTGCTGTTCAAAGCAGAAATATTCAAAGATGGATTTCATAATTATCAGGCTTAAACATACTTACCGATTCATCTTGAAGGTTTTCCACTTGAACCAAGTCATCTTCATTATGAAGCAAAGGAACCAGATTGAGTGGTGATTCCAAACCATTATTGTCCTTTAAAAAGCAAATGAGCCTTAATTGTTGGAGGTAAAAGGAGGAAGAGATAATAACTTACCTTATCAAGCAAAACATCATCATCATCATGACCATTTAAGCTGTCTTTTTCTTGCAAATCATAGCTTGCAATGAGAGTGACATTGGGCTTATGGCCAAAGAGCACATCCATTTCAGTATAGAAAGGACACATACTTTCAAGCTTTTTACTCATTTATTTGATTCCTTTACTCTCATCTTCTTCTGTTAGTCCAACTCCAGTTAAATTTTCAAATTTTTTTGCTGTCATATACTTCTTTTTATATGTTTGCCATCAATCTTGAATGCTGCTTGAGCTAATTTTTAGGAGATTTTGTGATTTTTTTTTGACCTCAATGGCCATAAGCTGAAATCCATGCTGCTTTGATGAAGGATGTTTTCCAATAGATGTTGAGCCACTAGTACCAAAACATGACTCAAAATTGGATTTGACTGAAAGCCAATTAATTATGGTTAAATAATTTGTACATATTAAGTGACCTGATGGATGTGGCAGGCCAGAGGTGATCTTCATATCTGACGTGATGTGTCTTTCTTTCAAACAAGGCATTATTATATGGATGAAGAAGTATAAATGGGCTGTAAGCTGTTTTGTCAGATTGTCCAAAATGGGATGTAGAAGAATATGCTGTACAGCTATGAATTGTGAGTACTCATTTGGGTTAGGTTTCAAACTGAAATCCCAGATTCATGGGATTTGGTCAATATACCAGGGGACTCAGTTGAAATGCCATGAGATTTACACATAAAAAACCCAGGATTTAGTGTTGGGATTTGGGTTCCAAATCCCATGTTATTTTGAGGCAGGATTTGGTGACTTTGACACCCCCTATTACTAAATTTTTGTAAATTAAATCAAGGTTTTGGCATTTAAAACTTTCTGGAAGAAAGGGGTTTATTATGTGACAATTTTTTGAAAGAATTCTTGATTGATTTATTCCCTTTTTTGATGCCATGATATTGAATTTAGTTATCTTGTGAATTTGAATCATTCCCTGTATGATCTGGTTACTGAAAAAAAGGAGATTGATTTTGATCTTGAATTTTAATGGTATCAGGACTTGAACCTAGTATGCCCTCCAAGCTCATATTCTCTCTTTTTGATTGATCATAAAAGTTTTTTCAAGCAATTTTTTTATAGATAGCTATGTTCCATAATGTAAAACAACAATATGATAAAACCATTTTTTCACATCAACTATAAAATGAAATTATTTGAAAAATCAAAACAACTCATTCAATTATTATCCATTGTGAAATTATATCTTTGGATCTCTTTAATCAATTTATAAGCCTCTTTACACTTCTAATAAATTTCAAAAAATCTTGACCATGAAAAGAAATTAATGAAACTTTCATTTTTTTTTAATTTACATTCCACCCTTAAGTAAAAAATGAAATATAACATTCCTTTTGTGAATTTTCTAAGTCAGAGTAATTTCTTTTCTTCTTAAATCCATAAATATTCAAAAACCATTCATGAATTTGATTTGGTTTGAACAAATTGTATTATTTTACATAATATTAAAATTTAATTGGAGCTTTAGTCTCAGTTCAAAATCAATAGTTTTTCTATTATTTACTTAATAATATCAACTGATTTTTCTTTTGGAGATTTTTGATTTCTTAAATTTTGTTATTTTTTATTTTGGAATCATTGAAAAAAATCATGCCATTTTTTTTGTTTATATGTGAAAAAAATGTACATAAGTCAACAATTTCCTTTTTTAATTGATTATAATTTCATTTTGAATTATGAGAGAATTGAGCTTTGAAGAAAACTTCAAAGAAAAAATAATTTAATATAATTTTTTCTTCCCTTAATTTAATGTATAGGCTTATAATATGAGAAAAATGAAAAAAAAAATTAACCAAATTTTGAGGTTTTGAATTGGAATTTTATTTTTTATTTTTTGGTTTTTTGAATAAAAATGAATTCCAAAGTAAAATTGAATCAATTAAAAGAAAAAATGAAAACAATCTTGTATTTGAGTTTTTTTTTTAAACCTATCAATTTGGTTTCCAAAATAACAAAAATTATAAGTAATTTCAGATTTTTTTTTCATTTAAACAAAGAAATTTTTCTTTCTTCTTTTTTCTGCCGAAAAAGGTATTCTTCAAATTAAAAGTGAATTTAGAAAGAAAAGGAGAAAAATCAATGTAGATGAATTATTTTAAAAATGAGAGTGTAGTAGGAAAATTCAGGATTAATCTTATGAATAAAACCTGATTCTAGTTTTTTTATTCTTGGGACTGAAAGTAACAAAGCAAGCGTATTATGTAATGAAGATGTCCTTTTCCTTGATACAAATTCGAAGACGATGTAATTCATAAGAATCATGATAGACAACAATTTCCTAGCCCATTGAAGAATGCCAGGCATGATGGGACACTCAGACTGAGCATTTTAAATCTCATAACAAACAGCCAACTAACATGTTGGGCCTCGCCAGGTATCCAACCTGCTAAGTTTACGGCAACCATATTTCCATGAATGGCCCATCCGATGGAGATGTATGAAGGGAAGGGAGATAATTATTGAGAATTTATGGTGGGTTTTAATCTTATTAGCATGTGACCCAGCGACGAGGCGTGTTTTACCAGGCCAAGGTGGATTATGTTGATAATTTGACTAGGTGATGAGAAACTTTACTGTCTGAGATTCTGAGACCCTCTGAGATTTTGAGTTTAATCTTAATTGACTTGACAAAAATTCCAAAATTTCGAATCATGAATCTCAGAAAACCAAACCCAGACGATTATCAGCTTCTTCCGTCGGATTACGACCTGAAGAATCCAATTCATCAAGATTATCACGGTTCCTCCAAGAAAATCTCATCAGAACAAGTATGTAAACCTCACATTGATTCTGATTTTGATGAATGTCTAAATCTATCCTGCATCTTCTCAGCTCAAGAGAACCATTCGTGATGTCCTAGTCGGATTTTTAATTGCAACAGTTTGCTGGTCCATTCCAAGCGTTGTCAGGTTTTCCTTACCTTTGTCAAATCATCATTCAGCTCATCAAGACCATCATCACCATAAACATCATCATCATCATCATAAATCATCATGGTTTCCAAGTGGTCCAGAAATTGGTTATCAAGGCTTAATAAAAAGTTGGTATTTGATTTACTTTTTATCAGCGTTGAATTGCTTTTGTCTTATCTTTTGGACCTCTTTAGCCGGCGTTGAACCGTTTGCTGCCGTTGAAGCTATCGATTCACCTCAGCTTGAGAGTTATTTCCCTCTAGTCTCACCAGCCCAAACGGAATTCAATCACGTCAGTTGAACATCTATTTGTCGCAAAATGGCAATTAAAGGCAAGCTAATCGACCCGCCAGCTTGGCCTTTATTAATTCATAGTCATTTAATCCCATCAGGTCGGTATGCTATTCTAGCAGCAGCTTGTAGCTTTATTTTTGACCCCATGATGTATTACAGGTCATGGGGCTATTTATCTCCATTTCACTCTCTTGCTCCCAACGCATTTGGGTTAGATGGCTGCTCTGCAAAAGTTCCTAAAGGATGCAAACTAAAGCAGGTCAATATATGGATTTGTTTACTGCTTTCCAATCAACAATTGCTTATTGATTGGCCTTGATTAATTTTAGGTTCATTTGTTACATCGTCATGGTGCTCGTTATCCCACCAAGTCCAATGGTCCAATTCAATTTTCTCAAAATTTAAAGGCGGCCAAAGTGAGAAGCTAGCTTTTCAAATATTCTAGATTTATCAATGTTGTGTTTCATTTCATCTGACTTGATGAATCCTAACATAGGGTTATAAAGCCTCTGGCGATTTGGACTTTTGTAAGTTGCTAAAAAGGGTTTTCTTATTTACCTATAAAGTTATGGCCAACTATTCTTTTTTTCGATTTGAAATACCAAGTGAATGATTGGAAGTATGGATTGGGTATGGAGATTTTAACTCCTTTTGGTCGAAATCAACTTTTTAATCTTGGCGTCGGATTTCGGTGTGTAAATAATTTGATTTTTTCAAGATGCTGTCTTATCATTGTAACAAATAAATCTCATCTACCAAAAGCCAAAAGTATGGGCACCTGTTGAACAAACTTGGCAAGTCCAAAAAGTTGGTTTTTCGGACTACTAGTCAACATCGAATGTTACATAGTGCTCTGAACTTTGCGGCAGGTGAGCCATCTAGGTAAAAATAAGTTTAATCAAGCTACTATCGCATGGCTAATAGTTTTTTGCTTATTTTTTTTTGTCTAAAAGGCTTCTTTGGACTACCATATGAATCGTGAGCAATCACGCCTATTCAGAATCTTGCTATTCTAAAGTTAATCTTTTCAGTATATTTTGAAATATTTGTGGCCGTCAGTCAATATCACCGTAAGTGTAATTTTGAGCGTTTCTCCTACCATCTTTTTGCCTTGAGCTTACCTAGTTTCAACATTCAGAGTCCATTTTGATTGAAGCCAAAGGTTTTAACAACTCTCTTGCTCCGTACTTTACTTGTAAGAACAACCAACATGCCAGTAAAACTTTTGTTTCTAAAATCTTAGCTGATTGGTAGGTTTTTAAATTATCTGTTTCTCTAACCTCTTTTATTGTTCTGATAAATGACATCCTCCGGCCATGGTTTCATCTTATAGGTCGGAGATTTATTTAGCAGAAGCATTGCCGCGCTTGCAAGCTAACCTTACTGGGTACCAATTGTCTTTCAAAGATGTAAGAGCATTGCCCTGTTTTTATTCGCACAAGTATGTTCTCATTGCCGACCTCAATCTTTTTTTGGGTTCATCAGGTGGTATCGATGCAGCAAGTCAGTTTTATTTCTTATTATAAAGATGATTTTGATTTTACTTATTGTGATGATGCCCCTACCAGTTGTGTGCTTATGAGACTGTGAGTCTGGGATGGTCTCCATTTTGCAAATTGTTTACATCAGAGGAGTTTAAAGGCTTTGCAGTAAGTCGTAGATACTAACTAAGGTCTTGTTGGTGTAAAGAAAATAATGCTCAATCTATGTCATTTCTCTAGTACTACTCCGATCGTCAGTACTTAATTCGACCTCATGGCTTCAACTATTTTCTGATCTTTAAATATGTGTGCTCGTTTAGTTTTGTTTTGGTATGGATACTCCTTTGGATCGCCAACTGCCGCGGCAGTTGGCAAAGGATGGGTGGAAGAACTGGTCTGTAGCCGAGCATGTTCTTGTTTGCTCTTTGTAAAATCTCATTAATTGCTGATAATTACAGGTTTCCCGGTTAACCAAGAAACCTATTAAGCGTTATGATAGCTCGACAAACTCAACTTTAAATTCCAATCCCATTACATTTCCTTTGGATCAACCTATTTATGTTGATGCTACGCATGATACGTCAGTTTGTGGTTACAATTTAGCGTTTTTCAGCTATTATTTTTAGCTAGCTGATCGAGTCGCGTGTACCAGTATTATTTCTTCTGTTGTAGTTGCTCTTAATTTGACCGCTTTGGCTTCAGAGGGACCTCCGCCTACTAGATTCATCCCAAAGAAGCAGTCGTTTGTTTCTGCTCACATTGTTCCCTTTTCAGCAAACTTGCAAACACAAATTGTCAAGTGTGACGGAGAAGAGAAAATTAGGTGCGATTTTTTTCTAGAGCTCGCAAATACAAAAAGTTGATTGATCTGATGAGCATCTTTTTGAACAGATTCTTACTAAATGACGCGCCTGTACCTTTGACTGGCCTTCGAGGCTGTCCTGAAGATCGTGAAGGATTTTGTCCAGTGGAAACAGCGGTCCAAGCCCTTCAAGCCCGGCTCAAGGACATCGATTTCTATCATGAGTAAGTCGCTTTATAAACCGCACAATTCACTAATACGCGAGCCCCGTTGAAGCCGCTTTGTTCCTTGCATGCAGCTGTAACGCTCAAGATGATTATGAGCCACCGTTCGGCGGTGGTGGGATTGTTAATGGCAGGCCACCCTTGTAGTTCATTTTCTGAGGTTTCAGCGACTTGGTATGGACACCCGTTCGGTGATTACAATCAAGTGTATGGTCTTGTTAAAAGTAACAACAGGTGTTTCACATACACCTGTTAAACTCAGAAAGCCATGATTTATTTTAGTTTTTCGTAGTTTTGGTGGAGTTTTCAGATGCTGAATGAGAAGTTTACTCAATCAAGCAAGTTTTTCGGGTTTCAGCAAATCGGGACTTGATGCTTGTAAATTTATTCATTGTACATTTGCTTGTTTCATTTATTTACATCGTTTGGCTCTGCGAGGGAGACCAAAAAGCTTTGGTTTCATGACAGCAGCTTCATCTCCTTCAACCGTTTTAGTTTTGAGCCCTCCTTTTAAGAAGAAATAATTAAAGTAGGGCTGTATTCAATGCCTAGCCCTAAGCTTGGTGACCCCAGTCACCTAAATTCTCAAAAAAGATAAGGGTTTGGTAAACTCATGTAAGCATTTGGTAAAATTATGTAAACTTTATGGTGAATTTAGCATTATAAGACATTTTTCCCCATTTGAATTTTGGATTATCTGGGGCATAACAAAGCCCTAACAATGTCAATTTTTGAAAAAAAGGACACTTACCAAATTGAGAAGAAAATATGAAAGATCCACAAGTTGGATCTCAGGCTCAGTTTATGGTTTGGGGTTGAGTTTCGTTTTTGAATTATTTTGAAATTATCTTGACATTTATTTTAGCTGTAATTCCAACTTGATTATACTTTGGAAATTTGTTGAAAATTTTCCAAAACCTGTAACACAAATTTGTTTTTTTTTTATTTCAAAAAAAGAGTAGTACCACCTTTTAGCTTTTGAAATATGGCCAATGCTGCACCTATTTTCCAATCATCTACATAAAAATAAATAAAAAGGCAACTTTCCACTGAAAATTCATCTGCTTTCACCTCTAGCCTTCCAAATGGCATAAGTGACATGATGATTGAAGGTGGAAATGAAAGTCAACTCAATCCAGAAGTCACACAAATTCAAACTTCAACACAAAGCCACAAATGAAAGACACATAAGGAAGTCAAATTGCATCAAAACCAGTTGGAACATGAGAAGCAACTAAAAATACAAAGGAAAATCAACAAGAAAGTCAATGTGAAAGGTCAACAAATGCAGAGTCACATATAGCTAATCAAGTGAGCCAGAGGAATAGAAATGTCAGGTTTGTTTATAGGTCAAAAAATCCAAAAGTGTTGTTAGATTTGATCATGGAGCTTTAAATGAAATAAGAAGAACCTAGAAATTACTACTATTAATGAAGTTGTACCTTGTTCTGTGGTATTTTTTTTTCTTTTTTTGTTTAAAAAAACAATAAAGTTACAAATATATGTGATTTTTTTTTAATTAAAAAATCTCAATTTTAAAACATTTGAAAAAAAAATAATAAAATAATGAAAAATAAAAATCTTTAAATAATAAAAATTCAAGATATTTTATTTGAATTAAAATTTTCTTTTATATTCAAAATTTTTAAATACAAAAAAAAAATATTATTCAAATAAAGTCAAAAAAAAAGATTATTTTTTGTCAATAAACAATAATTAAAAAAATAAATCTTCAAAATCATAACTTAATATTCAATTGAAATTGATTATCAAATTAATTAAATAATAAATATTGTTTCAATTCAATTTAATAATTTAATTTTGAATATAAATTATGATAATATAATTAATAAAAAAACCTTAGTAAAGATTCATTCAAACCATAATAATGATAATATTTAATCAAATTAATTACAGTAATTTGTCTTCTTATAATTAAATTATTGTGATAATTAAAAAAGTATAAAAATAAAAAAAGGAAAAGAAAATTATAAAATTTGATTAAGAATTAAAATTTATTTATATTTATATTTCTTTTTTAAATATCAATACCAATAATAATTTATGAAATAACTTAATGAGAGAGTATATGTTATTTTTAAAATAGAGAAAAAAGGGTTTTGCAATGGAAATCAATATTATTATTTAATTGAATCCTTTTCAATTGAATAAAAAACTTATTAAAGTTAATAATTAAAATATTATTAAGATTAATTTTAAATTTATAACCTTAATATATAAACCAAAATTTTCTCATATTAATATTATTATTAGGGTTCTGGTAAATTCATGTAAGCCCTTATATGGTTTTACTAAATTATGGCAAAAAACACATAAGTTTCTGTGCAATTTTTGAATTTTATTTTGGAAAATTTATCTATTGATGACTTTTTAAGAACCTCAAACTTTTGAACTATTTTCATTTTTTTATCAATTGTCTCTCAATCGGCCAAAGTATGTTGAAAATTCATTAAAAAACTTTCAACTTATGAAATTGCTTTGTTTTTTTTTCAAAAAAGAAGGGTAGAATCTTTCAAAAAATAAAATAGAGGAAAATCCATTTTGGGAATCTGTTTGAAAGAAAGAATTTATTCCCAAAAAGGGTCTTCTTTCCAAAATAATTCTTTGAATTTTTGGAATATGACTATACATCAATATTCTTTTTTTTCAACATAAATTAGGAACAATGGTTTTTGCAATTTTTTTTTTGAAAAAAAGGTTTGGTTGGGGTGGGAGATGTTATGGAAGAATATGTTTTTTTGAGGGGAAGGTAATGAAAATGAAAAATATTTGGTCAGGAGGGGTTTGTCTGGATTTTAACCAATAATGTTTTTATTTTTGTTTTTGTTAATTCAAAATTGCCCAAGGGAATTAATTTTGTGCTTTGCCTAATTTAGGGGAAAAACCCACAAGTTTTTAGTAAAAAATTGTATGAGCTTATGTGCTTTTACCAATTTTCTTATGTGGGTTTACCAATGCCCTATCATCATTATTTTTTAGGGCTCAAACTGTTATTTTTTGTTTCAAGATTAATCAAAAAATAAGAAAAAGAAGAAAAAAATAAACTCTAATAAATTAATGTTAATAATCTATGAATGGATGATAATTTTTATTTTTGGACCCCCAAGAAGAAATTGATATAATTATATTTTGATTAAATGTTGAAATCTCAAAATTAGTGAATTTTTTACTTCTAAAAATGAAATTTTAATCAAAGTTTCAAAAGTAATATTATAAAAAACAGAAAAGAAAAAAGTTTTAATTAACTCTAAGATTATTTTTGAGCTTAAAAATACAGTAGATAGGGGTATTAAGAGATTTCTCTAATAAATATTTCTGATCACAATGAAAGTTTTCCATGATCATGAAGCAATAGGATAGTATAGTATTCATTTATTTATTTTTTAAAAATTAAAACCCATAGTAATAGAGTTATTCCAAGAATGTTATTTTGTCAAATTAGAGATATAGCTTTAAATTTGAATAAGTGGTATAATAAGATGAAAAACATAATGCAATAATGATATAATAATATTATAGATTTGAAAATTTGATGAATATCTATCAATATCATCATTATTGCTATGAGAAAGATTTTCAACATGAAAAGGGCATTATCTTGATCATACTTCCCACTAAATATTCAATATTATCAAATCAATTACTTTTGATTTCTATAATTTTTTTTAATATAATATGACCAAATTGTATTAAAAATAAAGCTATATTGTTGTGTAAGATTTTAATTCCTTTTTCATAATTGTATCATTCCAAAAAAAATTTAAGTAATACTTCTTTTCAAAAACCTTATTTAAATTTGTAGAGTTCAAATTATTATATTTAAGGGGTTTCAAGCCCATGAAATCCCAAATTTATAATTTTTTTTGATAAGAATCCTGAATTTAATTTTTGGGATTTTGGGATTACTACAAACCAAAATATTAGGTATTCCAAGACACAAAAAAAAGGGTTTTTGGCTCCAAATCCTTAATTCCAACCCTTCAAATCCAAGAATTAAGTTGTAAGGTTTGTCTATGAAACTCTTGATAATAGTTATTATTTCTAAAAGTACTATTACTTCCTTCAGATGAAAATATAATATACTTAAATTTTGTAACAAAAAATATAAATATAACCATTATTAATATTAATAAGAAAATTCTAATAGTAGGAAAATTATTAAAAATCTTAATGATAAAGTCTATAAAAATTATAAATAAAAAATTAATATAATTATTTTATTATTATTATATGTTACTGAAACTTATAACAATAAGAATAAAAGAACTCTACCAGAGACAATTATACCTGATTCAAATAAAGAAAATGAATTTATAAGTGATATGAAATATTATCTATGAATGAATTATTAGGAAAAACTTTGTAATAATAAATATAACAATAATTATATAATAAAGAAAATAATAATTCAAAAAAAAGATTATTGATAAAAACTGACTTTCAAGTTATTAATTAAAAAAATCCAAAAAAGATCAGCAAAAATCAACAAAAAATAAAAATAAGAAAAAAAAACAAGATTAAGAATTAAGGGTTTTGGAGGATTTTTGGATTTTACAAAATAATACAATCATTAAGGATTATAGAAATAGAATCAAATTATGATAATTCAATTCCTTATTTATAAAAACTATAAAGAATAAAACACTGAAGAATTATTTAGAATAATATGTGATTTTATTGATAAGATGTTATACTTTGGAAACTTGGATTGTACTGATTGATGGGAAAAAAACATTAATGGAATGGCTTATTTTATGCAATAAAAAACCTCAACTTTGGTTTCACCTTGATTATATTGTGCCTGTGTGAAGTTTTTCTCCACCAAAAGATAAGTACAGCACCCATTTTGTGTGCCCTGAAGAATCTTTTACATTCTCAAAGGACTCACAGAATTCCTAACTAAAAATTATTTTTGCTTAAAATCAAGAACAATGGAGTTAAAAATGTATTTAAATATAGTAACATTTAATTCAATTTTTGAAGAAAAAATTTCATTAACCCATTGGCTTCCACATCCAAATTTACCTAGGGTCATACCATAGGGTATAAATACCAGAAATTCAATATTTTGGCCTACAAAGGCCAAAATAAAAGTTTAGTTTAAATTTACCAATTTTTGAGATTTTTCATTTTGATTAAAATTTATTAAAGTTACACCATGTATAGCTCAACTAACCAAAATGGTGGTAAAATTAAGGTGTGGTGTGTAGTTTTAAAGTTAGCCTTGGATTTACCATAAAGGTGGTAAATATTGCAGGCCCTTTGTAAAAAATAACCCAAAAAGTCCAAAATATGGATTTAAATAGATAAAAAGGGAAAGGGCCCATGAAAAAGGGTTCCAGAGTGCCCATGATGTGAGCCTGTGAGATATGTATGACATACCCATAAAGGCACAAATAGCTTTTTATAGAGTTCATTTAGTCTTAAGCAAACTTATCAATTGAATTTTAAAAAAAAGACACAAAAGATAAATATAACTTTACTCTGGATAAACAAAGATATCATTATTATGTTATTGTTGGATTCTACACCAAAAATAACCTAGGTTAGACCCATAGGGTGTTATACCCAAAACTGGATATTTCTTATGTAATTATAAGATTTAAGAATGTTGCAGTAAAATTACAACTTTTTTAACATTTTTTAAATGTGATAAATTTAAGCTTAAATAAGAATAAATTTTAATTTGCATAAGGTTTATGCAAACTTACAAAAAGTTTAGTTAAAATGGAGGTGTTGTGTATATTTACTTAACTGGCTAACTATTTTCCATAAATAATGTAAATCCTGCATGAGCTCAATTTAAAGGGGTTTGAGGCCATAGCATGGCTTTAAATAAATAAAAGGGAAAAATCCATGCAGAAAGGTGTGACAAAGGAAAAAGACCAAATAGAGCTGGGGTACACAACTTTTGGGATATTCAAGGACTCAATTAAGGTTTTCCACCTGTATTAGAGGATTTTCAACCTTATTCAAACTTCAATATTAGACTTTGATCAAAAATCAAAGTTTAAGCTGGTTTTATCCCAATTTGGACGGGAATTACAAGCTTCCAAAGGGTAAATCCCAATATGAAAGCTTTTAATCAAGGTTTTAAGAGCTGTCAAAGCTGAAATAAGATTAAAAGACTTAAATAAAATTAAAGCTTTAAGGTTATAAGCATTGAAACCTTATCAAAAGTTAAGGTATGGTGTGTATTGCTATTTATGTGGAAAAATAGAAATAACTTCAAAAATCAATTAAAAAGCCAATTCTTAATGGATTTTCTTGAGGGTTTCACAAAGCTTACAATTAAATGTTATCTGGGTATACATTAAATTTTCAGTATATTTTTTAAACAGGTTTAATTAGTAGTCACCCTTTAAGTTAGCTTTTCAAATTATTCTCAAAGAAAAGTAAGATTTCTTCGAAAATTAATTAAAAATTCAGTTTAAACAATTTCTGCTTGGTACTTTAATTTTAAGTTCCCTGTGATGAAATTTAATATAAATAAACTTAAAATAATTAATCCAACAGAGGATTAAGGTCATTTGGAGTTAAGAATAAAAATGGTAGCTTTAAATTGGAATTAAAAAGAAATTACCTTAAGTTAAGAAGCTTATTTTCAAGCATGGTTTTTCAGTTTTGACCTGAGCATGTCCTCTATATCCATTATGAATCATGAGAGCTTCTATGCAGGAATAAAAAGAGCCTTTAAATCAATTTTTTTTCCAATAACCAATTATCATTCCAACCATATTAGAAATTTAAACAGGTAAAGCTTTATCAAATATAAAATCCTATTATTAAATTATTTCTCAAGTATTTAATTATTTATTAATCTTAAGTTAAAGAATTGAAATAATGGATATTAGATTATTTTTTTAATCACAAATAATACATTTTATTATATAAAATTATTATCTTAAATGTCTTTTGAAGTCCAAAAATTCCTCTCAAAAACTCTTAAATCTTACATTTTATCATGAAAAGTTGTTTGATCTCTTGAAATATTGATTTTTGGTGTGTTTTCAACTTATAAAAATTATTTAATACTTTAACTGTTGTTGTTTGACTTATTGTATTAAATAAATATTATAAATAAGTTTTCTTTACAGTTCAATATCTTTTTTATCTAGTATTAGTTCTTTTATATAGAAATATTTCTATAAGATTTATCTCCACACAGTGTGCATGTGATATTTATTTTATAAATAGTATTTATTATATTTATAAGTGGTTAAATATTATTATTTTCCACATATAATTTTCTATTTAAGAGATTTATACATTTGTATTATTATAACTGTCAATGACTATAATAATAATAATAGAACAACTAGAATTTATTATGATTATTAAATTCTCTATTATAGTCATATTAATTTTTGGTTGCTATATCTCATTATATTATATTTGATATTGAAGAGAGTCATAGTACTCTTAATATTTGATACTATTATCAAGAGATTCATAGAAAAACCCTACATGTGAGGTGTGGAGATGAAGCTTTGATTAAAAATCAAATCCTTTTCCTCTCCTCAAAATTTGATTAAAAATAGTAAACTTCAAGATTTTCAAGAGAAAAAAAAGCCAGATTAATTCTTTTAGCTTTGTTAGTATAAAGCAATAATATTATAAAAACTTATCCAAAAGATACTATACAAGAGATATTTATGGCTACAAAAAATTTCCTTGAAGACCAATTTTGATTGCAATGAATTGAGAAAGGGAGTCCAGGCAATTAATATTACAAAAGAGTCTCTAAAAGGAATATTAAAGAGAAAGCACACCAAAAACTGACCAGAGTGAATTTGGAAACAAAGTGACAAAGATAACAGTGATGGAAGAGGCTTTAATTGACTTTTGGGCTGGTTCAAGGGTAAAAATGATTATAAAAGTTACAAACAATGATTATAATGATTTTTTACAGTGGTTGAAAGGTTTAAAATCATTTGAAAAGGGTGGTTGGCATCTCTTATTGATTGGTTTAACAGTGTTTAAGCTAATTATAAATGGAAAAGATTCTAACATCAAGAGAAAAGTGGGACAAAGAAGACATTCTTTTAAAGCCACCAATTTTCTTACTCCAAAAGTAAAATTTCCTCAAATACACTTTGAGAATCACTGTCACATGGTGGAATGTGATCTACAACTTGCCAGTATTAATTGGTTGTTCAACTGGTTTAATAGCCTTTTTGGCAAGAGCTCCCCTTTCTGAGGTCTGGCAGACAGCATTGTGACAGTCACGCTGTCAGCAGAAAATCTAATTGTGGCAGCATTGAACCCTGGTTTTGACCAAAAAAGGGCTGGGTTTAGCTATTTTTTCTATTTTAAGCCATTTTAGTCCCTTAAATCAGCCATTGCTATAGTAATACTTGGGTTCAAGCCTTCAAAAACTTGAGAATGTGGGTAAGAGACCTAAAAGCCAATTAAAAATGTTTTACAAAGATTTTTCAACTAAGGGTAGTTTTAACCTCTTGGAAACAGTTAAAACTGCCCTGGTTGGTATCAAAACCTCAGCATCAATTGAGTGACAGACCCTGTGACTTTGATTTTAGATCATAATTAGAATTTGAATATTTTATATAAATTTCAAATCTAATACTTTCATTTTTGTTTGTATAATAAAAAAAATTTTTTTTATTTATAATTATAACTTATTTTTGTTATTTTTGGTCTTTTGGATGTATTTAAATACATCTAAGGCTCACATTCCCTCCCCCTTAAAAAGGGATATTAAGTTGTAATTTTATTATTTAGAATTTTTCTGAATCTTATGAGAATTTTGAAAGATTCAGGTATGTCTTTTTATGATATCCATTCATCTCCACAAGTTGGGTTACTGTACCTGACAAGGTATTCCCTTACATTTTTAGTTCTACATTTCCTTTCTTTGAGAACTTTGGTAATCTTATGCATATCATATGATTCAAAAGGAGGTATATGTTGGAGAGATTTATTAATTAAGGGGAATTCCCCAGAATCATCAGATTTGTAAGGCTTCATCAATGTCAGCCTGTGACTCAAAACAAGAGCACAAGCAAGACAGCCATATACCATAAACCAATGGTAAAGCCAAGATACCACCAAAATATGGAGCCAAGCAAAACCAGCTCAAAAAGTATCACAAGAAAGATAAAACTAACCTCTTTCCAAAAATACAAGTATAATCATCCTAGGACAAAGAATAACAAAGTCATTCCTTCTCAAAGCTGTTGCTGAGCATAAACCTTAATTTTCACCTCTCATCTGAAGTCCAGAGGAAGAGACTTAACCCCATCAAATGGGTATTCAAAATGAAGCTCTAAGTCAGGGATATTCAATGGTACTGGCCAAATTGAGCTAGCATCAGAATTACTGAAGTTATGACCAAAACAAGGTCAAATAAGGGGGAATAAAATATTCACCTCTCATCTAACTTCTACAATTTTAGTGTGAGATACCTAAAGTGGCATCTTTTTGGAAATAGAAAAATTAGGGCTACCGGATGGTGCAATCCATTTCCCCACATCTTGTCTTGAACAAAAGTTATGGAGCAAAAAAGTTCCATACCACTTTAAGAAAAATTATATATATGTACAGAAACTCTTGTACATGGGATAACTTTGCCATATTTAATGATAACCATGAAAAGGTGAGGCACCATTGTGCAGAACACATCCAGGACTACAAAATGAACCAACATTGAGCTTGATATCTCAAAAAATGACTGATTTATAACAGTTTTAAGGTCAAACTCCCACAGATAGACCAATACAGCCTTACTGTGGGATAATATCCCATAAACATGATTGTGAGTTGTCAAACAGACAAAGAAGCTTTTTTATACTTCAATAACTCATAGTTTGGTCAATACTTGGGTCCCATACAGGTTCTGTACAGCATTCTACATGTAATACACATCAGAAGAGGGCTGTGTGGTCCCCAGATGAAAATGTTCACCTTGTATTGGTGAAAACTGCCCAGATGTGGTTTCAAAGCCACATCTGAGCTCAATAGAGGCTATACAGGCATTGTGAAAACCACAAGAAAGTCCTTGGACATGAAAAATATTCACTTCTGCTATATGGAAAGGTCTAGCAGAATTTTTCACCCAATTTTAGGATATAAAAGGGCCTTTTCTCCACCAGAAAAGGTTTCCTCATCCTTTCCTTAAGTTCCTATGTAGTACAGCTGCCCAAAACAGTTATACTCTTGGAAAACAAGTCACTTATACTTTAAAGACTTAAGTATTGTAGTCTTTATTATTGTAACCCAACAGATAAACCTGCATCCAGGGCTTTCAGCAGGGCTCACCACCACTAATTATTATTATCAAAGCCCTTAATATCTTTGAACCAAGCCTTTTTAAATACTTTTATCTGTGTCACAGTCATAGATAAAGCTGTATGTAACTCTGTTATCACTTCATCATAGACTCAGCCTGACAATCAAGGTTACTGGAAATGTAGAATACATATTACTAAGCTCTTCAGATAATTCTACTTAGAAAGAATTTTCCCCATGAAGGGCCTTGCTAACAAAAGGTCCTGCAATTGAGTCTTTGAGTTTTTTCCAACCTTTGATGTTGTTGAAGTTACGTGTAGATAAAACTACCTAATTCCCTACCTTGAAGTCTGGAGTAGCATGTGATCTCTACCATTTGTCTTTGGCATATGAAAATCAATCCTCCATGTGTCTTACTTCATGATTTATAGATTTTCCTAGAATTCCTTTGAAGCTAGCAGATGTGGGATGTATTTCAACTAAATCCTTCCTCAAGGAATCTTGGGGTAGTCTGGGATTCCATCCTTTTTCTAGAATAGCAGGAGTCTGATTGGTACTGACACAAATAGATTTTTTCTGTGTTAGTTCCAGTGAAGGTATAAGATTACATCAATAATGGGTGAATCAATAGAAATATATGAGCTCTAGGCCATATTTACAAAGTCTTATGAACATTTCTTCCAAGGTTTGAATAATTCTTTCAGCTAGGTAATTAGCTTGTAGGTGATAAGCTTTAGAAAAGGATAACTTGATCCCAAATAGTTGGTGAAGATTTGTCACAGGGGCTCTTCTAAGTGAAGAGGGCCTGGCACTCAGTAAACTGGGACTTACTTATGGAGGGCTCAGGATATGGTAAGAAAGAATACACTTAAGAGTGTGATGGAATGAATTACTAAATAAAAGAACATAAGTAAGAATAAAAGAGCCAACCACAAACAAGTCAAAGTCCACTGTTTCAACCTGTCAGAATGGAAAGAGAAGGGTTGATAAGGATATGGCCACCCAACTCATACTGTACAGGCCAAGAAAGAAAAAAGAAGGCTAAGACTAACTTAGAATAAAATAATTATAATAAACAAAATAAGGATAATAATGATTATAAAATAATAAATATACTAAATTAATCAACTGGGGAAAAGTCCCCAGGGGAAGAAAGAGGGGCTGGTATATGTCAGAATCACCAGCCCTGATCCAAAAAGAGAATTTTCATGAGAAGATTTGATGATTGAATTGAGTATGGCCAATACAGGTTCTGTACAAGAGGAGTGGTAGTATTGAGTGATCATACAGCTTGGGGATGGTGTATCCAAACTGTATTGGGTAATTCCAACCTGTACAAGTATTTAAAGGCTATATTGATGGACCAGACTGTATGCATGTTTCAGCAAAAGAAGATTGCTGAAACTGAATACTGATACACACAGTAGATTTGCTGGTTTGAGGTGTTTGAGTGGGTGTAAGTATGAATACCCTTACCCCAGATTAGTGGTTGTTACAGCACCCCCTCTTGAAACCGGTGGGCTCCTGAATACCATAATACCCTGCCATTATTGAGTGGCATCTCAATATCCCCCTATTTTTTTCAAAAATTTTCTTTTTAATTATATTTTCCTCTTGACCATTATCCTGAAAATCCCCTCTTCATTTCTTCACTGTCATACTTGATTTGAATTATCTTCCCCCTTCTTCAAAAGTCTTCAAGGGGGTTCTTGTCCTGATTGTCCCTGAAAATGCCTAAATTTGTGGATTTGGGGCCCAATTGGCCCTACCATTGATTTTGGGTCATGGCCCTTCCTATGATGATTTTTGACTTTTATGGCTTCAGGGCTTTTTTTTGGCCCATTGTGGGCCCTATGGTCTGCGGTCCATGGGGGCCATTGGGGACCCCCAGGGCCTAAAATGACCCCTGAGCCCAAATTTGCTGGGGCTTCAGGGGTCCCATGGGACCATTAAAATGTCCCATGGCCCAATTAATCACCTACATGGCCTAGGCCCATTAGAAGGGCCCAGGACCATCAAGATTTTGTCCTCCCCAAAGTTGAAGGGAAGGTCCTGGGTGGTTACTACAGTCCAAAAGAGACATGGACTCACCACCTTAAAGACTTTGAGGGGGGCCATCATTGAGGTATAGCCCCCACTTCCTTGAGGTCATTTTTTTCAGACTTGAAATGATTTAATCTGACTCCTTGAATCTTCTGCTTGCATATTCCTTAGTCATGAGTTCCAAACTGACTGTGCTCACTGAATCTTCCCCTTCTGCGCTGCCACCATCTGTCCTTCATGGTTCTGGCATTCTCAGTCAATTTTCTTCACCATCAATGGCTTCTTCTGGTCATTTTGATCACACCCAAGCTTATGACGGTTACAAGGAAGTTTATGTTTTTGATCCTGCTTGTACTGAATGTTTGGCAAAGGGGAAGGATTTTTTTGAACATTACAATCCCAGATCTTCAAAATGCCACTACTTCTTTATTGGGAAGAAGCCATGTTGCCGTACTGGGAAGCAAGCTTCAAATGTCAGGAGGTATTTGTGGAGTGAGAAAGATGGGCCTTTTGGGAAAGAGTTCCCAGTTTCTGAGGCCCCTACTCTTGATTGTACTCCAGGGTATTCTGCTTGTGAGTGAAATGATTACTGATATCTTGATTCAGTGACTGGTTCTAGGCAGAGAGATATGGCCAGGTGGACTAATGTTGGAGGGCCCATCCCGACTGGTGGTAGGCCAATATACTCCAGCTCAGAAGTCCCAATTTCCAGGATCAATACTGAAGGCATAGTGAAAAGAATAAGACAAATTGCCAATTCCCCACTTGATCTGGATGCTGAAGTTAGTGATGAGTTGGATGGTGAAGAAGTTGAGGTGGTTCCTAATTCTGCTGGTCATCAATCCAATAATTCTCCTTCCCAGCCTCCTGCCAAGAGATTCCAAATTCAAATCATCACCAGTACCCCCAGAAATTTCCAGCCCACTCTTGATGACATTCCTACTTCCATTCCTCCTGCTTCACCACATCAGGCCTGCCTTGAATCCAGCAGTAAGGCCATCCCCCATAAAACAGCCCAGAACCTCACCCATAGTCACCTCACAACAACTCCAACCTGTGGCCAGTACCAGTAGAAGAAGAGAAGAACTTTCTCCTTTTCCGTTTCCTGCTTCTCAAGTGTTTCAGCGCAGGGATCAATGGCCTATCTGAGTTACCAGAGAATATCCAAATACGGCGAGTGAAAATCAGGATGCTGTGGCCAGGTTATTTGAGAGGGTTGATAGAAATAGTAGGGAGGTGATTATGTATGCTAATGATAGGACTATTCCAGGGACTGCTTCTGAGGAGATGGCTGAAAGATTTGCCTGCTATGAAGACAAGTTGATTAATGATTTCCAGAAAACCTTTGATCATTTGGGTAGAGATGACTAGTTTCCTTGTACTTGTTTGTGTTTGGTTTGACTTCTATCCCCACTCTTATAGCTACTAAAAGAAAAATAAAAAATAAATGGAACCTCCCAATACATTATTTGGGAGGGGATGCTGCTGCTTTAAGAAAGAAATAAAAAGAAATATACAAGTAAATAAAAGAAAGAAAATGAGGGAAAATGAGAGTGAAGAAACAGAAATAGCAAAAATTCCTGGGGTTTTCCTTCTTGTGGTAAGTTGCTTTATTCTGGCCAAAAATTGTCTGAAAGATAAAAACCAAGAATTTGATGCTCACAGAGTGGTCAAGGTGATGTTTTACAAGAAATAGAACCTTCAGGGATGCATACCAGGGGATGGAGCTTACTTTCATAACTTCCACTCCCCACCAAGCACCATAAAACAGATAGCTTTTCCATAATTGAATTTTAAGTAATGAATATCTTGAATAAATGTCATTGGCATAAGTTGGAAAAGAATAAAAAATAAAAGACAATGCAATTTGCCCATATATTAAAGAAAGGTCCAAATTTGAGGGTATTGATGTTGCAAGGCCTTCTGAATCTGTCCGAAGTATTGCCAAGTGCTCACGAAGTGGCCAAGATGATGCTTACAACAACATCTGGGTAGAATACCCCCTTAAAGGTGCATGCCAGGAGAGGAACTTACTTTCATAACCTCTTCTCCCCACCAAGCATCAAAAACATATTGTTGAGGTAATTAGGCCAGGCTTGTCTGGATACAATGAATGGAAATCCTTTATAAGGTCTGGTGAGCTGGTAAGGCTGGAAGCTGGTTCCCAAGCTGTTCTTTCTGGGTCTTTGCTGAATCCTTTACACTCTGCAAGATACCATAATTTACCTCTTTTGAGTTTTGAGTCCAGAACCTGAGCCACTTGCCATTCTTCTTGCTCCTCCACCAGAACTGGTGGTGGTGGCAATTGATTACGATTTGAGATTCTTGACTGCTTAACTGGTTCTAGTAATGACACATGGAATACAGGGTGAACTGAATTCCATTTTTAAGGCAACTTGAGGTGATATGCATGGCTTCCAATCTTCTTAAGAGCTTTGAAAGGCCCTAGCCATCTTCCTGAAAGTTTCTTGGTGGGTCTTGTTGTCTTGATGTTCTTGGAAGCTAGCCATACTTTGTCCCCAGGTTGGATATCAGGTGGATTGCCCTATTTCTATCTGCATACTTCTTGAATCTCCTTATTTCTGACCCTAATTCTTCTTTGACAACTTTCTGTACTGATTGGAGTTTTGTTGATAACTTTCCAGCAGGTGAATCTTGAGAAATATGGATTGAGTCAAAGCTGGGATTTCTTCCATAAATGGTGAAAAAAGGTGATTGCTTTGTTGATTAATGTTCTGCATTATTATAGGCAAATTCAGCCAGAGGGAGCCACGTGTACCAGTCATCTTGATGATAGCTGACATACATCCAAAGATATTGTTCTAGAATCTGATTTACCCTCTCTGTCTGTCCATCTGTTTCAGGATGAAAAGCAGTTGAAAGATCTCTTGATATCTTGGGCTGCTGACATAATTGAGTCCAAAATGATGAAACAAATAAAGATCCTCTATCACTGACAATACTGACTGGAAGGCCATGCTTGGAAAATACATGACTAATGAAAATTTGAGCTAAGTCCAGAGCAGTGATTGTTCCATAAGCTGGAATGAGGATTGCCATTTTTGAAAACCTGTCCACAACTACTGGAATTGAGTCAACATTGTTTGACAAGGGCAATTGAGTGATAAAGTACATTGATAAGGAATTCCAAGGACCAGATGGAATTTGAAGAGGTTTGAGTAGTCCAAACTTCTTGTGATGAATGTTCTTGTTTCTTGAAAATTGCTGACATGAGGACACATAGTCCTTGATGAATTGATTCATTCCAGCCCAATAAAAATCCCTCTTGATGAGCTTGAGGGTCTTCACCTGGCCAGGATGGCCAGCCAATGGTGAGTCATGACACCTTTTAAGAATATTAAGTTGGATTTCTTCATTGCTTGGGGTTACCACTCTATCTTTGAATAATAATAGCTTGGCTCGAGGTTCAAGAGAATAATCTGTAACTGATTCACCTCTTCCTAGTTGCTTGAGTGTTTCTTTATATTCTTTGTCTTGCCATACTTCTTTTTGAATCTTGTCAACTAAATCTGAGAATATTTCTACTTTGATTGAGAAGAATCTTGACTCTTGAATTCCATCTTGCTTGATTACTTAATGAAAATTCTGAGGATTCTTGCTGATGAAGTCCACCCCCCTCTCTGGGTACACGTTGTCCCAACGTGACAAGGCATCTGGTAAAGTGGCCAGCCTGCCTGGGCGGTAAGTGATAGTGAAATGAAACTCAGAAAGAAATTCAGCCCAATGGGCCTGACTATGAGTAAGAACTTTGGAAGACATGAGATACTGAAAAGAAGAGTGGTCTTTCAAGACCTCAAAGGGATTGGAAAGAGAAAGGAGAAAAGCTCTCCAGTTCTTGAGAGCCCAAACTATGCCAAGGAGTTCCTTGTCATGAATTTCATAGTTCAGCTCAGCTGGGAGAAGCTTGCAACTGTCAAATGCAATGGGGTGCTTTCCTGAGTCATTCACCTGACTCAGTACAGCACCCAAGGCATAATAAGAGGCATCAGTCTCTACAATAGTTGGTAGAGAGTGATCAAAATGGGATAAGATACAAGCAGCGGTGAATGCTTCTTTGATTATTTGAAACTGACTAAGAGCTTCCTCATTGAAGATTAAAGGAGAGTCTTTTTTAAGAAGAGAAGCGGGAGAAGTGATTTTTTTGGAGTAATTTTTAATGAAACAATGATAGAAATTGGCAAAGCCAAGGAAGGATTGAAGAGCTTTGATGTTCTTGGGCTGAGGCCAATTGAGGATTCTCTGAACCTTTGAAGAATCCATATTGAGGCCATCACTTGAAACAATATAACCTAAGTATTCCACACTTGAGGCATGGAATACACACTTGGAGGCTTTGGCAAACAAATTATTTACCCTCAGTCTTTGGAGGACAGAGGCCACATGTTTGACATGTTCCTCATCAGAGCTGGAAAAGACCATAATATCATCTAGATAAACTACAACAAAGATATCCAAGAAATCTGCAAATATATGATTCACAAGATTCTGGAAAGAAGCTGGAGCATTGGTAAGGCCAAATGGCATAACCAAATACTCATAACTACCATAGTTGGTTCTGAAGGCAGTTAAGTGCTCATCCCCCTCTTTGATTCTCAGGAGATTATATGCACCATACAGATCTATCTTGGAGAAAATAGTGGAACCATTGAATACGGTGAGAAGCTGGTTCATAGGAGGAACAGGATACCTGTTCTTCCTAGTGACAGAATTGAGTTTACAGTAGTCAACACACAAACAAAGGCCTCCATCGTTTTTCTTGACAAAAAGGACAGGTGCTCCTGTTGAAGAGGAGCTTGGCCTTATGAAACCTTTCTCTACATTCTTTGAAATGTTGGCCCACAGTGTTTCTGAGTCTTGATTTGATAATGAGTAGATAACACCAACTGGAGGTAGAAGACCCTCCAGTTCAATATGATGATCACAGGCCCAGTGTGGAGGAAGTTTCTCTGCTTTCACCTTGGAAAATACACAAAATATTGGTGATAAGCAGGAGGGACTACCTTCAACACAGTTTCAATTTCTTCTGGCTCTTCCTCCTCATCCCACTGCTCCTCCAGGGAGGCATGAAAAGATAAGGGAGGAAGGTCCATATCCCCTTGAAAGAGATGAAGTTAAGATATATAAAAATCTTCTCCAGCATATTTTATCTCTTTGAAAACCTCATCTCTTGATTTAAGTAATGACTGAGATGGCATGATGGAATATATGGACAGAAAAATGAAGGGAAGGTGTCTTAAGTTCACCAACCGGAGTAACACTGTTGACAGAAGTGGCCAAGGCATTACTAGCAGAAGATTTAATATCACTAGAATCCTTATGACTAGAATAATAGGTGATCAGTCCATTTTTCCAATCAATAATAGGATTAAAATGGTAGAGGAAATCATAGCCCAATATCAGGTCTTCTCCTTTGGGTGAATCTATGATAAAGAAGTCCCATTCAAAGCTTGGGAATGAAGGAAAGTCAACTACCCACTTGGTATAATGGGTGATGAACAAGGCAGGGGGTTCATTTGAATCCAGAATGAAAAGAGGAATCTTTTCAGGGAGCTCTGAAATAGTCAATGAGTACTTGAGAACAGAATTCTTTGCAATAAAAGAGTTTGTGGCACCAGAATCAATGAGAATACTATAAAAGATATCAGAGAAAGAAGAAAAACTAAGAGAATATAAAGATTTCTTGACACTAGTATTCAGAGTGCACAATCATGCTCTTGAAGGAAATAAGTGAGAACCATTGAGCACATCATGATCCCCACTCAGGCTTTTCCCTGCTTGCTAGGGAAGCCTCTTGATGAAACAGGCTTGTTCTGAGGTCTCTTGAAATTTTTTTTCAATTGGGTGCTTTCCACCCTAATAAGTACATAACCCTTCTTTAATCCTCCTCTCCTTTTCAGAACCAATGAATTTATTGTCCTTATTAAGCAGAGCAGAATGGGGCTTGTCCTTTAAAGCTTGAAATTGCTTTCCCTTTTTGTTCTTCTTATGGTGAGGCCTTTTTGAAGATGATTCTTGAGGAGGCCTTGAAGAATTGGATCCAGTAACAGGAGGCTTCTTTTCTTGATGACTACCCTTCACCTTCTGTCTCTCATGGTATCTGGTTTCTAATTCCAGAGTAATGTCAATTAATTCTTGAAGAATATCAAGGTTTCAGAGTGAATAATTGAGTTTAAAATAACTTCCAATTATTGAGGAGGTAGGAAGGGTATTCATTGGAAATATTGGAGAGGTAGGGTTCAATCCATTTGCCAGCTCTACCAGTGAGAAACAAAGTTGAGTACAGAACTTTCTTCCTGTCAGAGATGAAATCTGCTGGATCATTATGGAAAACAAATTGACAGGATTGGATAGATCCTCTCAATTTATGATCTTGAGTACCATAAAAAGAATCAGGTGCCTTCATTGATGGAGTCTTGAATGCAGGGGCTTTGAAATTGTCCCTGGGGGCTGCTGCTTGAGAAAGTTCTCCCATAATAGTAGCCATTTTCTCCATGATCTTGAGGAGACTTGGATCAGATTGAGAGACAAGAGGTTGATTAGTAGGGGCTAGATTAGAGCACTGGGGTACCTCTGGAACATTTGTCAAAGAATCTGCCACTTCAGTTTCCCCAGAATCTTCCTCTTCCACAGACTCCTCCCCCTCTTCATCTTCAACTTCTTCTAGTCTTGCTCTTGCACCTTCAGACATGCAAGGATAACCACCCAACAGGCCAGAGAAAGACCTTGATCTTCTTGATTTCATTCACCCTCTTCTTGAGGGTGCTGCTCCTTCCATTGGTGGTCCTCTGTTCAAATTTGCACTCAGTTGATGAACTGATGGTATGCAGTCAAGAGGAACCCTTGCTGTAGGAGTGAGAACAGCTGGATTTCTTTGAGATCTAGTATTCTTGGCTGGAGGGCTATGCTTAACTGGAATTGTTGGAAAATTAAGAATAAAGAGTTGATGATGCTTCAAAAAAGGAATCAAAGCTTGGACAAATCAATAATCAATAAAATCTTGATGATCTTGAGGAATTAATAAACAGTCTTGAGGTAAAATCAAATTCAATCAAACAATCAAGCAATAAATTCAACCAATATCAACAATAAATTCAAATCAAATATCAATAATCCTGAAGAATTAAATATTTAATTAATCAATCAATCAATATCTTCAATGTCAATTCAAGGTCTTGAGGAATCAATAAGTAAAATAAATATCTTCAGGAATCAAAATCAATCAATAATCAAAAAACAATTCTTGAGGATAGGTCAGTTATCTTGAGGAATTCAAAAGTAAATCAGTCCAATCCAAAGAAAATCCTGAATTTCTGAATCAATAACCCAAATGAATCCCAATCAATCAACCAATCAATAACTCCTGATAAGACCTGAATAAACAAACAAAGAGAAATTTGATTTGAGATGAAAATGAAGAGAAATGAGATGGTCAGCAATTATTGAGAAATAAAAGAATCAAATTTCATATGAATATAATGAATGAGATGAAAATTTGTGAGCCTTAGAGGTATTTCTATATACCCAAAAGACCACAAATGATAAATTAAAATACAAATATAAATAAAATCAATTTATTTATATTATAAAAATAAAAATATGAATACAAATTTATAGGTAAAAATCAAAATTTAATTATAATTTAAAAAGAAAATAACAATAAAATTTAAAATTATGAAAATTCATTTTTACTTGTAAAAACTAAGTAAAAATGAATTATTAATGAAAATTATGAAATTAAAATATTTTTGGTAAAAATTTATATAAAATATATTATAAATTTTTATCCAATAAGTAAAAATATAAAATTTATTTCACCATTTGATCCCTTATGAAAAATTAGGTGGGGTCACCTCTGAGGGAAATTTTTGTAACTCAACTCTAAATAAGCTTAGATTAAGTTTTCAGTATTTTCAATACAAAAATTGAAAATCCTCAAAACTTTAATTTAATTCACACCACATGTGGTGTTAACCGTCAATTTTTGTGTTAAAATTGAAGTGTTGTGTTTAGCTTAGAAGTTATGAGGAATTGAAGTATTTTCAATTGAATTCAATTGAAATGTCAAAATGTGCACGTGTATTACATAAGTGAGATTAGATTTACATATGAGGTATCAATTATCACTGTATTGTAATGTAAAATTCAATTGAATTACATATGTAAATTACAAGTATAATACATGATGAGGAATTAAAGGAAAAAATAAATTGGGGGGGGGGAAAGGAACTCTAGCTCTTAGGGGGAGCCAGACCCCCAAAATCCTTGCTGACAGGCGTGAGATGTCAAAATTCACACAAAAGTTCATCACTTTTGGCCAGGAATTGAGTCACAGGGTCTGTGACTCAATTGATGATGAGGTTTTGATACCAACCAGGGTAGTTTTAACTGCTGCCAAGAGGGTAAAACTACCCTTAAGTTAAAACAATGTTAGTAAAAATAGTTTTAACTGATTTGTAGAACTCTTCACACATTCTGACGTGCTTTGAAGGCTCTAGACAAGGTATTGCTATATTAATGGCTGATTTGAGGGTCCAAAGTGGCTAAAAATAGCAAAAAATGGCTTAAACCAGCCCTTTTTTGGTCTAAACCAGGGTTCAATGATGCCATCATTGGCTTTTCTATTGTCAGACTGTTTTTCACGAATGACAAGAGTAAAATTTAATTTTTGAGTAAGAAAATTGATGGCTATAAAAGAATGTCTTCTTTGCCCCATTTTTCTCTTCATGTTAGAATCTTTTCCTTTTATAATTAGTTTAAACACTGTTAAACAAATCAATAAAAGATTCTAACCACCTTTTTTAAATCATTTTAAAACTTTTGACCACGTGAAAAAATAATTATAATCATTGTTTGTAACTCTTATAATCATTTTTACCCCTGAACCACCCCAAAAGTGAATTAAAGCATCTTTCATCACTGTTAACTTTGTCACTTTGTTTCCAAATTCACTCTGGTCACTTTTGCATGTGTTTTCTCTTTAATATTCTTTTTAAAGACTTTGTTCTTTAATTAATTGCTTGCAGTTCTTTGCTCAATTAATTCCAATTGAAATTGCTCTTGAAGAAATTTCTTTTGTAGCCTTAAATATCTCTTGTAGAGTATTTTTGGGATAAATTCTTATTGCTGGTTACACAATAAATCTTTATAATATTATTTTTTTATATTAATAAAGTTATAAGCAATAAAATTGGTGTGTTTTCTCTTAAGAATAATATTTCTTACTATTTTTAATTGATTTTTACCTTATACAAATTTTGAGGACAGGAAAAGTACTTGATTTTTTATCAAAGTTTCATATCCACACCTTACATTTGGGGGCCCAGCCATGATATTTTACCTGTGACATATTTTTTTTAACTTTTTTAAACCTTTTTTCTTATATTGAAAAATTTAAAAAACATACAAAAAATAATTATAATTCAAAAAACCCATAAAAAATAATTTTTTCATATTATAAGTGAGGGTTATATTTTTATTTCTTTTTTTGAAATAAACTTTTTTCTACTTAATTAATTGGCTTTTTCATTAACTTTAGTGTCTGAAAACATGTTAAGACAAGAAAACATTGAAACAGCCTCAACAGTCACCAGCATTATTCCTGCCAGTACTGTTAATTCAGACCATAATAGTACTGTTATTGTGACTCAAAATAACCAACCTTAACCAATATCTCCTGAATTGATTAGCTTGGATATAAATAATACCCTTCAGAAAGCTAAGAATTTGGCCAATAGTAAGTTTTTGACATAAAAATACTATTTTAAGCCTTTTTAATCATAAAATATGCCTTCAACTAGATCAGGAGCCAGCTATAACCCCTCAAGCAGCTCCCAAAAAGGTAATAGACGTGATTATGGCAGAAGCCAACCAGGTACAGAAGGAAAAGGGTCAGTTGAGGACTTCCAAACAACTAAAATAGGTCATTCTGATGCTGATAATACCATTTTACCTTCACAAGGAGCTGACACCACCAAAAGAAGCCTCAGTGGACATATACAAAGCCAACCACAAAGCTGACAACAATACCCTGCAGTACAATGAGTACCAGATCCTTGCAGATCTGTGGAAAAACTGCATGAATACTTACCTGAATGTGAGAAAATTCCTGGGCCATCCCAATACTTGAAAATTGCTCAATGGATGGCATCCATTGATGGAGAAGAAAAACATGATGCTCTTGACACTATAATGGAGGAAAAACAACCCTCCACCACCCAAGCAAGTGCCAAAAACAGCCCCAGTGGCCAGCAGAAACAATTAAAACATGAAAAGAAGCCACAAGCTCCAAACAAGGGCAAAGGAAAGGCACCAGCCACCAAACCTTACAGCCAGGGCTACAGGATTCCAAACATTCAACAGGATGCCATGAAAAATGTGTTTCAGATGGCCAGAAAAATGATGGAATTACAAAAGAAAGAGGAGGCCAGATTAAAATATCAGAAATGATTTCTGATATTTTTGATTCTATTCCAGAGTTGTATGAAGCTATAACTGACGTAAAAAGTCATCTTTCTGATAAAAATACATCAATTTGTGACAATCTTAAAACACATAACTTGAGTCTGAGCCAAATCAATGAAACACTTAAAGGTTTTGAAAAAGTTTTAATAACAATTAAAGCTTCCAATAATGATAATTCTTTTGGCAATAAGATAAATGAGCAATCTGACATTATTAAGGAATTGACAGACAAATATTCTAAATTCAATATTGATGACATGATGGAAAAAAGAATAAAACAAGCCATAAATACTATCAAAGAGGATAACAAGAAAGCTCTTGATGATATTTAAAAATCATTTACTGAAGTAAATACACATATAATTTCCTTGAAAAAGTGTTTTGATACCTCAAAAGAGGAAATATCAAAATTAACAATAAAGCTAAATGAGGTTATCTCTGATAATACTAAAGAACAGAATTGTGGAATGAGCTGACATATAAAGAGGATAATCATAAAAAGAATGTAATAACCTCTATACAAAGCTTACAACATGAATTAAGAAATTCACAAAGGTGTAACAACAGTAAAATGATTGATATTGAACAAGTACTAAACACCTTACCAAGAATGTCTACACCTCTGAATCAAAATGAGGGTACAGGGATTCCCAATCAACAAGTTTTGGATATTGAAAATTCTCAATTAAAAAATGAATTTTCTACTTTTCATAACTTGGAACCATCAATTGGCCAAGCATTCTTGAAAGAAGTTCCAAAACTTAAGGAATAGCCTCACTTCAGTCGGGAAGGAGAATATGACCATATGGAATTCATCAGAGGTGTTGACATGATCAAAGAAGACTTTGAATTACCAGACAGATTGGTAAAAGCCAGGTTCAACACCTCATTTACCAAATCAGCTCACAGATGGTATCTCAAATTGAGACAAGCACATGGACACCAAAGTTGGACTTGGTGGAAAACCCAAATTATCAACAAATGGGCCAATTATTCTTAGAGATTTAAAGTGGAAATGGACTATGAATCTGCCAAATTTAATGCTGATAACAACAAAGCTTTACCATGGGTTTGCCAACAAAAAGACAGACTAACAGCATTATACCCTGACATTTCAGAATTTATGATCCACAGAAAGATTCTGAGACAATGTGGAGGTGACTTAGAGCATGCTGTCAAAAGAAGGACTACTGAACAATCTTCAGCAGAGTATATTATCAATATATTAGAAGAAGTAACCACCAGAACCAAAATTGGTTCTAGTAGGGTGAATCTCAAAACAAGTTTTGATACACCTTGGAAAGATTCTGTGGACAAAAACCCCAAAGAAAATTCTAATAATAAGTATAAATCTGCAGATAAAGTCAGAAAGTGCCATATTTGCCAAAGCACCATCTGCAGATACAGTCAGAAAGTGCCATATTTGCCAAAGCACCACCCATCTAGCCAATACATGTCCAAAAAGGGAGAAAATCAATGAAATTGATCTTGAAAAGGAACCTGATGTTGAAAAAGATGACATAATTGAAGACAATTCAGATGATAAGTCATCAATATGTTCTGAATCTTCAAAAGATATAGAAAATATTGATGCCACTTTTGACATCATGGAATCTTATTTCCACTTGCCACAATTGAGCAATGGTCAACTTGATTTATCAAAAGTTCAAGATGCACAACTTATGAAAGCAAAACCAAACAGGGGGAAAGGTTATACAGGTGGTAACTCCTGTATAACAGAAGTGGTGATTGAAAACAAGCCCACTGTCAGGCTGAGTCTAAGATAAAAGGGTAATAAGGATATTTACAACTTTTAACTGTGACTGTGACACGTTAAAATTGAATAAAAAAGGTTTGATAATAAAGAATAAGGGTTTTAAGTTGAATATTAAGGGCTTTACTATTATGAAATAGTGGTGGTGAGCACTGTTGAAAGCCATTGTGGTATTCCAGACCGTAATGGCCCATTTTCAAGTGGAATTTCATTTATAGGACTATAATTTGAAGACTGAAGAAAGAGAAATCAATAATTAATCAATTACAATAGAGAAATTCAGCAATAGAATGGATTTAACTTCATCAATATGTATAATCCCATAAGCAAATCCAGGAAGAATGGTCCATTTGATTACAAGAATAACAATAAAATAAGGAAAAGAAAATGACAAGCTAGCAGAAATGTTAAAGTTACCAGTGAAAAGGAGTAGTGTAACACTCAAGTTACCCAAGCTTTGATCAACCTTTAGATTACTCAGGAATATTAAGAAGCTGAGGACAGTTCAATAAGGAATAAATACAAGCTGTATTAATCAACAGTCACAAGACAGGAAGAAAAAGATAAATTAATTTATGCAAGGAAAATACATCAAAACCTTAAATTACACAGCATATCTGTGGAAACACAAGCACAGCCACCTGATAAGCCAGTAAATATAAATTAAAAACAGAATTAAATTTGAGGGAAGGAAAATTAAAACTTATACAGGACAAATAGAATCCCCACAATACACAGAATTCTCCACCTAAAGTTCAAACAGTGCACAGACCTATGGTGCAATAGCTGTACAAAATCACATCACCCCTCCAGAAATGGTGCAACAAACCAAACATTTGGTGCAATATCTTGATCAAATGGCACCATCTCAAAATTCCTCACCAGCAAAAACATCTCAGATTATATAATCATACATAAATTGGGGCAACAAACAAAACAAATGGTATCTCACCACTATAAAAAATTATCCAAGCCAAAAGCAGTGAAAAATTCCAAGTCCCTTGTTTTTGAGTGCCTCTGTGGAGGGCCCAAAGAATATAAATAGAGGTTGTCTCTCCCTCATTTTTTCCTCCTTTCCCCATGAATCCAATTAGTTATATACCAAGAAGGAGAATAACTATTCATCCCTTACTAGTAGGATAATCTAGTTATTTTATTAAAAGAACTATAGACTTATAAGTTTAATTCATAGTGATTTCTAATTAATAGTAGTTAGCAGAAGGTCTACTTAATATTATTAATCCACCCTATGTCTAAATTATTAGTCTTATAATTATAATACTATCATTAATACTCATAATATTGAGCTTATCCCCATAACCTTTACATTATAAAGGAAAAATAGTCTTATTATATCTTCATATTAAAAAAAACCATCCTTACAACTATATATTATTATATATATAAAAATCCCTACCCTTATATTATATTATATCTTTTATATATTTAACAAACATCCACTCTATATTGAACAATATCTTACCAATAAATTATTAAAGGTATTATTATTATATTATATTATATTAACAATGACCCTCTCAAACCATTAAGTATTATTAAATATATAACATCAAATTGAGCTTACCCCTTAAAATATATATTATTACTATTATATTTAATAAACCTCTTATACTATTAAGGTTTTACCCTTAAAATTATCTTATATCATTATTTGAAAATTATATTTTATACTGTTTTAACTTATAAGTTACTTATCTGGTTATTGAATAGGTCTGATAGAGACTGCTAAAAATTCTTCTCTAGTTGTAAAGCCACAATCTTAAATATTGATTTGTGAGCTCGGTAGGGAGATTTTTTAGTATATTCAGAGGGGCAGCTAAAACACCATTAGAACCCTTGGTTACAGGATTATTTCAGCAATTCAAAACTGTTTACCTGTGATTTCCCCCTCAAGGACTGCCTTATCCAATCCCACACTAAAAGGAGTTCCACATCTGGTGTCCCAACATTGGCCATTTCAACTTCAACATTCAATAATTAGTCAATCATCAATAAAAGAAGAAACCCAAATCAACATAACTCACAAAAATAATTATCATTATCAATAATTAACAATCAACACTCTCATACAATCTGGAATCTGGAAACAAATCCCATTCCAAATCATCATCACAATCACAATCCTCAAATCAATCATATCATTATTATTATCCAGCAAAAGAAGGAACACCAGAAAATCAAACACCTCAGGATATTTATTTACTCATTGCAACACCAAGAACACAACAGAAGGAAAAGGAAGAATTAAGGAGATTTTTCTTCAAGTTAATTCAAGAAGCAAGAAAAAACAATAGAAGTACAAAAGAATTCAAAGGATCAGTTTATTAAGTAGAAATGAATCAACAATCAACATCTGACTTACCACCATTACCTGAAGATACTGTAGAAGGATAGTATGCAGAAGAAAGTGAAGAGGAAGATCAAACAGTACAGATCCAAAGTCTTATGAAGCAAATGAAAGATTTATCATTAACACAAAGTAAAAAGAAAGGAAAAAGAAGGGAACAAACATCTTACACACCTGGAGCCATTCCAAGTGAACAAACATTACCAAGGCATGTTAGGCCTGAAGACTCAACAATATCACCTACACCTGGTCCTAGAGCAACCTCTACTCCAGTAACAGAACCAAGAACTCGAAATATTCCAAGGAGAGGTTTTGTCACTACACCTAATAATCCAAGTCCATTACAGCAGAAAGTTCCAAGACAAGAAAGACCTGTAGTTAAAATTAAAGCAAAAGATTACAATCTAAATTTTGATGGAGAAGAAGTAGAGAAATTTATCAGGAAAGTGGAAAGAATAGCTCAAATTGAAGGGGCAACAGATGAAGACCTAGCAATGCAAATGGCATTTTTGACAGCAAACCAAAAGGTTAGTGATGCAATTGAAGCTATGCCAGGTTATAAAGAAGGAAATTGGACACAACTCAAGAAAGATCTCGTAACAAAATGGGGAAGAGTTGAACCTGAAATAAGATACAGAAAAGACTCACTCATTAAGCTTTTTAATGATACTCAAGAAGATGGGGGAATTGGTAGTCTATTAAAATATAAGAAATTTATGGGAGAATATGAAACTATTGTTACTTACTTATTAAGATACAGGTATATTCCTCTAGATAACATGTTCCATGAATATTTATTTGACTGTCTTTCAGCTGATATTAAAGGAGCCATAAGTAAGGAAATGATCAAAGATAATGTTATGGTTAGAGCTGAAGATGCTGGATACCTCATACCACCTATGAAGATCCTCAAGAAGTACATTGAACAAGAATTGGAAGCCAGAATATTAGTAACCAAAAGATTCTCATCATCAAGAGATACAGGAAGGAATGTTACTGAAAATAAAAAGAAAGTTCACTTCAAGGAAGAGGTTTTTCCAGGAATTAATGAAGCTTTTAATAAGATGAAGGAAATTACTGAGTCCCTAAAAGAACAAAAAATGGAAACTAGAAAGCAGGCACAAGGGGAAAATGAAGATTTCAAGAAATTTATGACTCAACTGGAAGAATTGTAAAGTCTATCCAAACCTCAAATTGGTGGGGTTACCAATAATCAATTTAATAATCAACAGTTCAAGCCAAGAAATGATTTACCTCCATTCTCACAAAGGCATGTTTCCTATGCACCAGCACAAAACATACCAAAACCATATCTCAAATGCTATTATTGTTTGGAGGAAGGACATACAGTTAATAGATGCAACTACCTCTTTGAAGATCAAAATAAGAAATTGGTCAGCAGACAAGGAGGTGGATTTTTATATCCCAATTGGCAAAGAGTTCCAACTGATGGTAAAGTAGCTCCAAAGAAGTTATTTGAAGACTTTGAAAAAGAGCAAGAAGAACTTACAAAGAAAATGAGAGAAGATGAAGCTAAAGAATCACTACCCAAACCTAATCCAATGAACATGATACAATTAAAGAAAGATGATAGTGCAACTGCTACAGCCAAAGTTGAAAACTGGGGAAGCTGGCAACCACTAACTATTTCATCAGCCAATGAGCCACTCTTAAATAATTATGTATTAAGAAGTACTAAAGAAAGAAACTCAAGAGCAGAAAATACCAATCAAGATTCTTCAAGATCACATTCAAAAGTGAAAACACCAATAAACAAAAGACCAAATATACCTGGAGCTTATATTGAAGATGAGCAAAAGGAAGAAGAGAAAATAATTATTTCAACTAAATATAAGAAGCCTCAATTGGTGAGAAATGAAAATGAAATACTTCCACAAGAACCTAAGAGTGATAAAGCTGAAAATACTCAAGAACCAATGAAGAAAGTCAATGAAAGTAAAATCACAAAAGAGGAGAAATTAGATATTCAAGAAGTTATGGCACAAATTATCAAAAAGGTATTGGATCAGAAAATAAATCTCACCTTGGAACAAATTTTAGTCATGTCACCAAAGCTTTTTAATCAATTAAAGAATCTTTCAGAAGAAGAGAAGAACTCTATTAATTCAATTGATACAAAGGAAATTCAAACCAAGCTCATAAATGATAATTTGGGTAATTATGAACAGCCAAAATTACATTATGCCTGTCCATTGGTATTTATGCAAGTATATTTAGGAGAAGAAGGACATGAAATAATGGCTTTAGTTGATACAGGATCAGAATTGAATATAATACCAGAAGATTCAGCAATCAAAGAAGGACTTACCACAAGATGTCTTAACATGAATTTAAGAGGAATTGGTGGGCATTGTACCTCAATAGTTGGATTAGCAGAATTTACCCCAATAACTTTAGTCACTGGGGAAGAAAGAAATATAAATCTTTTTGTAGCAAGAGGAGCAGTTCACATAGTATTGGGAAGGCCTTTCCTTGCAGATAATAACATAAGATTAGATTTTTCTCAACAGAAAGGTGAAATATTCAGTTACATAGAACCAGATGGAAGAAGACTTTGCTTACCAATTTGTTCACTACAGAAAGTAGGATGGAGAGAAGAACCACCAGAAGGAATGGAAACATGTGCAGTTTCTCAATTGGAAGATTGGAAAGAAATACCAATAGAAAAAGAGTCAAGATCCAAAAATCAAGAACATCCAGAGAAAAGTCCTCATCACAGTTTTAATAGTGAAGAAATGAAAGAATCCAAAGACAGAGTGGAAATGAAGGAGGAATTTTCCATAAAAAATGAACAAATTATTCAAGATAGAACACATTCACAAGAGATAAATCCTCAGGAGTATCAAAAGGAAATGAGAAAAACTGATAAGACCATGAATAAAGAAAAATTAAGATCACATAGTTTATCTGACAAACCTGAATTGGAAGGAGTTGATATGACTTATACAGAAGAGAATTTACTTATTTCTGATATTAATGAGACCAAGAAAATGGAAGTTAATAGTGAAATTTTTAGGGAATCAAGACAGACTTCCAAAGAAGAAACTCATACTGAAAGTAACAACTGTAGTTTTAATCCCAAAGAAAATGTTTTTTATGAGAAGTCCTCAAAGAAATTCACAACCTTAAGATCATTGAACCAAATTTCAAAAGGAATCAAGAGTATGAAAAAATCATTCACACAAAAATCAAAATCATTGGAAAATTTATTGGAATCTAAAAAAAAATAAGAAAATTTTAATTCAGAGTCAAATTCTCAGATTGAAAATGAAGAAAAAGGCTCATTGAAGAAGGATACTTACAAAGGTGAAAAGGCCAAGCACTTTGAATTAAATTTTTTAATTAACAATAAGATCATCAATTCAATTAAGAAGATTAAGGTGAATCACTCCAATTCAAAAAACCATAATAAACTTAAAGAAAAGAATACAGAATCTTTAGTAATACCTAGAATATTCAGTAAACCCAATTCAAGTGATCACATAAAGAAGGTTTTAAGCCCACCCTCAATCTTAGAAGATAGAAGTATCATACATATTTCCAATATCAACTCTCAGATCACTTCAGCAAAGAGTAATTTCCCAGAAGAAGAGGATAGCTCAGAGAATAACATATCATTTAAAGAAGAGGTTGCACATGAAGAAAGAAATGACCAAAATCAAGTAAAAGATATAAGTTTTTGTATAGAAGAAGAACCTTTAAAAATGGAATTCCCTTGTTATACCTCAACAAGAAAAGATATAGAATGCAGTTTCAGTACAGTTCAGAATATAAATGAAACTAAAATTGATGATTCAATAAAGAAAAATTCAATCAATTCACTGTCTCAATTGACAATTAAAAAGGAGTTAAATCAACAAAAAACCTTACACCCTGAAGACAAATCCTCTGGGGAAGCTCATAATAAGTTTAATATTGAAAAAGAAATTGATTCAAGATTCAAGAAGCTTAAATCCATTGGGAACAATGCCAGAAAAGAATTCATAAAAAATACAACAAGCTCACCAATTATCTTAGAAAAACATCTTTCTGAACCAGAATATGAGAATGAAGCAGGATTATTTTGTCAAATGGAAATACAAAAAGAAGCTGAAGATGAACAGAAATTTATACTTACTGAAGAAGAATTCCCTTGAGAAGGTTATACAAATTGGCAACCTCTTAGAAATGGCAACCTGGTTGAACAAAATAATAATAATCCTAGGAACAACTATGATTGTATAAACCAACATGTTAAGTGGTTGGAAGATATCAGTACACCAAAGAAGAATGAATCAAAGAGAATCAAAGATAAAAGTAGTAAAAAGAAGAAGAAGACTAAGGAAGAAAAGGAATATTTTTGGATTGCTCAGAATAAAAAGATATGCCCAAGCTTGCAAGCCCATTTGGCAAGGCAATATAAGACCTCAACACAAAAAGAGGATTGGACAGAAAATAATGATATAAATGGAAAAATTATCCAGGATTACTTTGATAAGAATGAAGATTTTCAAGATCAATATCACAATGAAGAAAAAAGAAATGAGCTTACAGCTAAGAAGGCCCAATTCAAGAAAGGTCTTGACAACAAATTTTCATATTATCAATGACTTTTTTTTATTATAATTGAACATTTTCCTTTATTATTTCATAAATGTTTGCCTTATTCCAGTCTCAAATATCTATATAAAAAAAATATCAATAAGAAAAGAGTTTCAAGTGTATCAGTATCATTATTCCATGTTATCTTATGTATTATAAAAAAAAACTTGACTAAAAAAATTAGGGTGGGTGTCTATTTCTTAAATCCATCCTTTATGATTTAAGTTTTTGGGATGAAATTCTGGGGAATTTCCATTTTATTATATAAATTTATCTTCATCAATATTCAATATCAACCCATTCAAGAATTAAAGTCAAGCTGAAGAATCAAAGAAACAATTCAAGAATGTTTCACTGCAAGATTTAAGGAAGTCAAATAATAAAATACAAAATTTAAGGAAGATAAAAATATGGCCAAAAAAAACACACAGCCTCACAATACACATAGCAAGAGGGGTGACCAGTTTTGTTTATGTCTATTTTTAGACAAACTACATTTTTTTTATTGGTTCATTTTTTTTGACTTTACTAGTCACCCCCCCTTGCTTACAAGAGCAATTTTCAAAACAATCAAGATAATAAAGGAAGATTAAATAACAATAACAATAACAGTTTATAAAAACAAGCATTAGGAAGATCAGAGTCATCCAGAAAAATCAATAACATATCTCAAGAAATCTTATTACTTTTAATTTCTCCAAATAATAATTATATCATAATAATAATAAAAAAATACATAATAAAAGGGATAACTGGCCAGGTTAAACCCAAATGAAAATATTTTCTTATACAATTAATTATTTTTTCTTCTTAATTTACTTTGTATATTTAAAAAATCATATTATAAAGACACAACATTATGATTTATTTTTTCTGGGGATAAGGGAGAAAAAGACCTCCTTTTATATTAAAGATGGACAATCTTCTTCTACCCACAATTTGACCCTTAAACCTTTCATATATCAAAGGCTATGCAAACTCTAAAAATGCATCTTATCAACCATTTAACCCCAATTAGAATTCAATTTTTTTTTAAAAAAAATAAGTTTCATATTTTAAATCAATAATATATTGATTGAATTAACCAAACAAATTAATCTTCAATTTAAAAATTCAGAATCTTTATTAATGTGATCTCATATTATTTGGTCAAATTAAATTTTAACTCCATTTCAAATTTAATTAATTAAAAATGTTTTGCACAAATTTAATCAATTTTATATTGATTGAGTTTCAAGATTAATCAAAACTTTAATTTAATTTTAAGAAGTTTAATTAATTTATTTCTTATAATTATTTGGCTAAATTAATTCTTAGCTTCACTCAACTAAAACAAAAAAAATGTTAATTAATTTAATCTTATATTATTTGATTAAATTAATTCTTAATTCACTTGACTAAAAAAAACAATAAATTTGAATCAATTGAACTTTAGTTTAATTTTCAAATCTTAATTAATTTAATCTCACTTTATTTGGTCAAATTAATGGTCAACTAAGTTGAAGTAAAAAAAAAAACACTCACCTTATTAGAATTTCAACTGCCTGTACCATTATCATTTTCCTCTCTATTCATTTTTATATTTTTTATTTATTTATTTATTTATTTTATTTTATGTTATTTTTTTACTTTTTTTTCCAAGAAAAAAAAGAATAGCAAATTATTATTACTATCATATCATCAATCAATATTTTAAAGAAAATATATACAATATTTTTTTTTTTTTTAAATAAAAAAAAAAAAAAAATCAAATCAAATTCAACAAAAAAAAATAAAAAAATAAAAAAAAAGCATTGGAACGATGCAAAAACAGCAAAAAAAACACAAAAACCACAAAAACCAAAAAAAAAAAAAAATTTAAATCATTATTTTTTTTTCTTGTATTTTTTTTTTATAAATATGTAAAAAAAAAATATAAATTACTTTTTTTTATTTTATTTTTCCTAAAAAAAAAAAATTAAAAAAAAAGAAAGAATGATAAAAAAAATAAAAAAAAAGAATCAAAAAGAGAAGAGAATGATTGATCGCAATGGATGGAGAAGAGTACAGCCCAGTACTGTACTGTACTATACACATAAACCAAAAAAAAAACAAAAAAAAAAAGAGGCAAGAGGGTCAAAATTAAAGTTGGAAGAAGACCCATCACCCGCGGGAAGATAAGAAGTACAATTAATTAATTTTGGAGTATTCACACTGGGAACTTCAAAAAAAAAAAAAAAAAAAAATTAATAAATTATTATATAAATTGAATTAAATTTACAATTATTATATAAATTAAATTAAATTTACTATTATGATTTATATTAAATTAAATATATTATCATTATTTATATTAAATCAAACTTATTATTATTTAAATTAAATGAAATTTATAATTATTATTTAAATTAAATTAAAATTTATTATTATTATTTATATTAAATTAAATTTATTATTAGAAAAAGAAAGAGAATATAAAATATAAAAAATACAAATATAAATAAATATTATTATTATTTATATTATATTAGATTTATTATTATCAGTTATATTAAATTTAAATTTATTATTATCATTTATATTATATTAAAATTTATTATTATGATTCATATTTCAATTAAATATATTATTATAAAAATAATAATATTATTATTTATATTAAATTCAATATATTATTATTATTTAAATTAAATCAAATTTATAATTATTATTTAAACCAAATTAAAATTATAATTATTATTTAAATTAATTTCAATTTATTAGTATTATTCATATTAAATTAAATTTATCATTATAAAAAATAAAATAGAATAAATAAACGTAAAAAAAAATAGGTTACAATTATTAAATGGAGAGGGGGGTGTCAATCCTCAACAACAATAAAAAGGCCACCTAACATTAATAATAATTAATATACTAAAAATAAAAAAAAGTGATTCAAGAGATTCATCAAGAGCTTGAACTAGTTTTATTCTCAAAAGTAGTTAAATAATCCTCCTTATTATTATTGCTTTAAGATTTATATTAATTAGTATCATTTTAGAAAGAATCTATATTATTTTACTTTATTGATTATTATTTTATATTATTCATATTATTGTATCTTATTTTATTTCTTTTATCTCAAATTCATATAAAACTCATATTATATTTTGTGATGATTTGATATTATTTTATATTATTACTCTTAGAGCTTTTCATAAAACCATCATATTCATACTATATTAGGAAAAAAAATATTCTTATAAGAAATTAGAAATGATGGTACAATCATTAAATGGAGAGGGGATGGCCCTACCATTTAAGGTTAATTTCAGCAAAAAACAAAAAACAACAAGAAAGAACAATCCAATCAGGAAAACAAAATAAAAAGAAGAATAGGACCTAGATAAGACCTTAAACTGTCCAAATATTTTTTTAAATCTTATCAGCAAGAATTCAAGAATAGGTCCTTGACAAGGCTTTAAACTGTCTGAATGAAGTATTTATTATTTTTTATTAATTATTACATCAAATAACTCAAGAAATGGTCCTTAGTATGACCTTAAACTGTATTATTATCCATCAAGATAAAATTAATTTTTTATTATCAAAATCCTCTTTAACAAATAAATCAATAAATAAAATAAAAAGATTAAAATCAACCAATGAATCAAAATCCAATATATGAATATGGGGAATGATCAAAATAGTCATACTTCAAAACAAAGAAAAGAAAAAGAAGAATACAACACAAAAGAAGAAACCATAGAGATTCAAAATCAATATAAAGAGCTACAAACAGAAAGTATCAAGTGAAGTTATTAGAATAGAGATTTAAATAAATAAAGTTTTGATGAATGAACCCAGAATATACCTCTTGAAACTGGAATGCTGGGGAAAGCATTAAATGGAGAGGGGGATGTGGTATTCCATACCTTAATGGCCCAGTTTCAAGTGGAATTTCATTTATAGGACTATAATTTGAGGACTGAATAAAGAAAAATCAATAATTAATCAATTACAATAGAGAAATTCAGCAATATAATGGATTTAACTTCATCAATATGTATAATCCCATAAGCAAATCCAGGAAGAATGGTCCATTTGATTACAAGAATAACAATAAAATAAGGAAAAGAAAATGACAAACTAGTAGAAATGTTAAAGTTACCAGTGAAAAGGAGTAGTGTAACACTCAAGTTACCCAAGCTCTGCTCAACTTTTGGATTACTCAGGAATATTAAGAAGCTGAGGACAGTTCAATAAGGAATAAATACAAACTGTATTAATCAACAGTCACAAGACAGGAAGAAAAAGATCAATTAATTTATGCAAGGAAAATACATCAAAACCTTAAATTACACAGCATATCTGTGGAAACACAAGCACAGCCACCTGATAAGCCAGGAAATATAAATTAAAAAGAGAATTAAATTTAAAGGAAGGAAAATTAAAACTCATACAGGACAAATAGAATCCCCACAATACACAGAATTCTCCACCTAAAGTTCAAACAGTGCACAGACCTATGGTGCAATAGCTGTACAAAATCACATCACCCCTCCAGAAATGGTGCAACAAACCAAACATATGGTGCAATATCTTGATCAAATGGCACCATCTCAAAATTCCTCACCAGCAAAAACATCTCAGACTATATAATCATACATAAATTGGTGCAACAAACCAAACAAATGGTACCTCACCACTATAAAAAATTATCCAAGCCAAAAGAAGTGAAAAATTCTAAGTCCCTTGTTTTTGAGTGCCTCTGTGGAGGGCCCAAAGAATATAAATAGAGGTCGTCTCTCCCTCATTTTTTCCTCCTTTCCCCATGAATCCAATTAGTTATATACCAAGAAGGAGAATAACTATTCATCCCTTACTAGTAGGATAATCTAGTTATTTTATCAAAAGAATTATAGACTTATAAGTTTAATTCATAGTGATTTCTAATTAATAGTAGTTAACAGAAGTTCTACTTAATATTATTAATCCACATTATGTTTAAATTATTAGTTTTATAATTATAATACTATCATTAATACTCATAATATTGAGTTTATCCGCATAACCTTTACATTATAAAGGAAAAATAGTCTTATTATATCTTCATATGAAAAACAACCAACCTTACAACTATATATTATTATATATATAAAAAACCCTACCCTTATATTATATTATATCTTTTATATATTTAACAAACATCCACTCTATATTGAACAATATCTTACCAATAAATGATTAAAGGTATTATTATTATATTATATTATATTAACAATGACCCTCTCAAACCATTAAGTATTATTAAATATATAACATCAAATTGAGCTTACCCCTTAAAATATATATTATTACTATTATATTTCATAAACCTCTTATACTATTAAGGTTTTACCCTTAAAACTATCTTATATCATTATTTGAAAATTATATTTTATACTGTTTTAACTTATAAGTTACTTATCTGGTTATTGAATAGTCCTGATAGAGACTGCTAAAAAGTCTTCTCTAGTTGTAAAGCCACAATCTTAAATATTGATTTGTGAGCTCGGTAGGGAGATTGTTTAGTATATTCAGAGGGGCAGCTAAAGCACCATTAGCACCCTTGGTTACAGGATTAATTCAGCAATTAAAAACTGTTTACCTGTGATTTCCCCCTCAAGGACTCCCTTATCCAATCCCACACTAAAAGGAGTTCCACACCGTGGGTGCAGCTTTACCTGTTGGATGACAATAATAAAGACTACAATAATTAATATTATAATTATACCTGGTTATATTCCAAGAGTATAGCTTTTTTTGACAGTTGTAGTACGTAGGATTTTAAGAGCAAGATGAGGAAAGAATTTCTGGCTGTGAAAAGCCTCCTTTTGTCACAACCACGAGTTTGGCCCTCCTCCTTGATGGCTGCGGCAATCCAACCTAGAGCCATGTTGGGGCCAATTGGTCATGTCATACCTTTTATGACAAATTGGCCCCTTGGGTGTTCTATGGCATCCACGCCATAACACCTTCCAATGGCCATTTTATAGCCTCAACCATCTTTTATGGCCTCAGGCCATATCCTGCCGTCATTCGCCTTCTTGGTCAATTCCTACTTCACCAACCCCCAGGCCTTCACCTTTGATTTTGGGCCTGGGGGGTCATTTTGTCTTCTAGGGGCCTCCAGGCCCCCTAGCCATCATCCTTGGATTCAGGGCCACCCCTTTCATTATTGGGGTTTTGGCCTAAATGGCCTTTTTGGGCCATTTAGGCCCCCTACGGCTCCTACGGCCCATGGGCCCTAGACCACGTACCGCGGTCCGTAGGCCATTCAGGCCCCTTTTGGCCTCATCCAATGAGGCCAAAAGGGGCCAGCCACCTAGGCTCCCAAAACACAATTGGGCCCACCTGAGCCATTTTTGGCCACCACTTCCTTGGACCCAAAAGTGACCAAAAATCTCATGGACACCATTTTGGCCATAAATCCCGTAGGACCCAATTTTGGCCATGGACCAATAGTTCCGCAATGGCCTCTGGAAACCACCAGAGGCCACCAGATCAGCTCAGTCCGTCTTTCACCTCAACTCCAGGGGATTTCTTCCTTTCCTTCATACCATCCGTACTCAAGGTTGCAGGCATGGTGCATATATGGTATTATATACCATTATGCACCATTTTTGCTCAGCAATCAAATGGTGACATTTTCAGGACCCAATTTCACCTTTCCAAATTAAGGTCTCAAATCCCAACCCCAATTTTGAAGGAGGATTAATCAGCTCATCAGTCTGACAAGTTATGGCGGTAATCAGAAGACTCTTCAAGGATCCCAACCACCTGTATCTGCAGGAGCTGGGTTGGCACAATTCATTCAGGATTATTCAAGGGAAATTCTCAAGAGGTATCACATCATTTCAATCAGTTGTCAAGGCATTGAGTATTCAATACTCCTTGGACAACTTAATTCATCCGTACAGGCCTCATTCAATCAACCTCTATGGTCTTGGCCCAATTGGGCCATTCCATATTCCACTGTTTGAATCCATCACACAGTTCAAATTTCAAGATAGCCAGAGCTGTATTTCCCGATTCAGACAATACAGTCATTGATCGACCTTCCAGGATCAATCTTTCAAGTTTTCACATATACCAGCTACCTTTCATCACCTGGGGACTTTTTCCCCAGTTAATTAATATAGTCAATTTATTTTTATCTTTATTTTCTTTTAAATTATTAAAGTTAATACTGATAACCTTAAGTCAGTAATTAGCACCTTTCTCTTTTCTTTCCTCGCCTGTCAGTGGATATTGGTGGTCATATCCCTTACTAATTCCATTGTTCTTTCTGGCAGGTTGAAACAGTGCATTGAGGATTCACTTGGTTGGCTTCTTGGCCTTTGGCTTTCTCTTATCTTTGGCCTTTGGATTCATTCTTATTATTCTTTGCTATCTTTGGCATATTTGTCCTTTCTCTTATTCCTGCTTAAGAAATATATTCCGTAGTATTTCTTATCATCTTTTGGAGCCCTCCAAGTGAGCTCTTGATTCCTGAGTGCCAGGCCCTCTTGCTTCCATAAGAGCCCCTGTGACATTATATTAATTAACTCATAATTTCTTTTCATTCTATTCATTCATTCTTCATCAATTTCATTCATTCATTCATCAAAATTATGACTCTTTAACGCTTATGAATTTAATGATTCTTTTCTCACCTCTCGATTTTCTCTCATTCATTCTTCATTCTGAAAATTGAAAGCTGACCCAAATTTTATTTTCTGTTTATCTTTTTAATCTCAATCTTAATAATCAATCTCATCTTTATCCTTCATTCAGGCGTTTTATCATTTGATTCTCAGATTATTCATCAAATTGTTCAGACACATTCTTCATATCAGGATTCATTTTAATTTTATTCCTCAAGAATTTTGATTTTCAGGAAGAATTCACTTGATAATTGATTTGATTGACTGATTTGAAATAATTGATATTGACTTCAAGATAATTTATTGACCTGCAGATTTTTCATTGATTTTGCTGAATTTTCACATCATGACTTTGACATAAATTGATTTTGACTCAAGAATTCATTTGACTGATTGATTTTCACTGCAATATTTCATTTATTGACTTCAAGATGTTTCATTGATATTGATTTTGACTTCAAGACTCATTTGATTTGATTGATTGATGTACTTGAAGATTTTCATTGATTCATTGATTTTTTCCTCAAGATTTGATTTGATTTGATCCTCAAGACTATTTTGGTTTTGCCTCAAGTTTTTATTCAAGTTTTGATTCATTCTATTTAAATTTTATTCTTATTCAATCATGCCACTCCAACATTCACCTCCTGCAAGACAGACCAGATCTCAGGCTTGAACTCAAGCTGTTCTTACTCCTACTCCAAGAGTTCCTCTTGACAGCACCCCAGCAGTTCCTCAACTGAGGGCCCAATTAGATAGAGGACCCCGCATGGAAGGAGCAGCACCATCCAGGAAGGAAGGAAGAGTGCCAAGAAGATCAAATTCTTTTTCAGGAGTAGTTGGCAGTTTTCCAGGCATGTCAAGGACTAGTTTCAAAGGTCCAGGTGAAGATGGTGAAGAGGAGGAGGAGAATTCTGTGGAAGAGGAAGAGTCTGAGGGTACTGAAGGTGTTCCTGCTCCGGTGGGGGCATCCCAAGGTACTGGAAGACCAACTTTAGCCCAGTCTGATCAGCCTGTCTCTCATCAATCTGAACCATCTTTATTGGCCATCATGCAGCAAATGACTCAGATTATGGCCAATCTTCAAGCAGCTTCTTCTTCCAAATCCTCAAGACTACCAGCCTTCAAGACTCCATCTATGAAGGCACCAGAATGCTTTGACGGGACTCAGCCCTTCAAAGTCAGAAGCTTTATTCAGTCATGCCAGCTTATCTTTCATAATGATCCGGCAAACTTCTCTCAATACAGGAAGAAGGTTCTTTACGCCACTTCATTTCTTATTGGCAGGGCTGCAAAATGGATTGAGCCTTATCTGTCTAATCTCACCAATCAAGACTCAAGTTATCTTCTCAATTGTTGGCCATTGCTTGAATCCCAACTCTTCACTTTCTTTGGGGACCCAAATGAAGTTACAAAAGCTGAATCAGAGTTGGATGGCCTTAGAGTGAAAGAAGGTGGCCATGTTTCACTATACATAGCCAATTTCAGGAGTTTGATTTCAGGAATTGGGGATTGGGGAGAAAGAGCTCTCATCCATCATTTCAGGAAGGGATTGCCATCCAGGATTCTGGATCAATTGGCCTCCCATCCTTCAAATATTGATTCTCTTCAAGACTTAATGGACATTACCCTGTAACTTGATACCAGGTACAATGAGAGGCAAAAGGAGAATCATCATCATCAAGAGAAGAAGCCTGAAGCCTCAAAGTCAAACTCTTCTCATCATCAAAATTCTTCAAGCTCAAGTCGTAAGAAGAAGAATTTTCATGCTCAAAAGTGGGACAAGCCCCATTCTTCCTTGTTGAATAAGGACTTCAAGTTGAAAGGTTCTGAAAAAGAAAGAAGAATCAAGGAGGGCTTGTGTACTTATTGTGGTGGGAAGCATAGTCTTGAGTCCTGTGTCAAAAGGCCTCAAAACAAGCTTACCCAACCATCAGGCCAATTTCCCAGCCAGGGAAAAGCCTGAGTGAAGATCATGTTGTGTTCAATGGTCTTCACAGTTTTCCATCCAGAGCAAAATTGTGCTTTCTGAATACTGGTGTCAAAAATTCTCTTAAATTTTTTGTTTTTTCTTCTTTTTCTGATGTTTTTTAAAGTATTCTCATTGATTCTGGTGCTACACACTCATTTATTGCAAAGCAGTTTGTTCACAAGTACTCATTGACTACATCAGAACTTCCAGAGAAGATTCCCTTTATCATTCTTGACTCCTCTGAGTCTCCTTCCTTATTTGTGACTCACCATACTAAATATATGGTTGAGCTCCCTTCCTTCCCAAGCTTTGAATGGGACTTTTTAGTCAGTGATACTCCCAAGGGAGAAGACCTCATATTGGGCTTTGACTTTCTCAATCATTATAATCCTTCTATTGATTGGAGGCAAGGGCTGATCACCTTTAATCCTGATCATTTGGACTATTCTGATCCTTCTCATTCTTTCCGTAATGACTTTTCTTCTGCCAAATCATGTGCAGCTCTGGTTGGTGATTCTAGAACACCATCATTTCCGTCTTCTGTCCAAATTACTTCACTTGATTCCCCACAGTCATTACTATCTCCTAGAGCTGAAGTCTTCAAAGAGATTCAAGATGTTGGAGAAGATAATTCCGTATCTTCACTTCATCTCTTTTTTGGGAATATGGACCTTCCGCCTTCATCTTATCATGACTCCCTGGAGGAGTTGTGGGATGAAGAGGAAGAGCCAGAAGAAGTAGAAACCGTGATGAAGGTTGTTCCTTCTGTCTATCACCAATAATTGGATGTCTTCTTCAAGGTGAAAGCAGAGAAACTTCCTCACCACACCTGTGATCATCATATTGAGCTGGAGGGGTCTCTACCTCCAGTTGGGGTGATCTACTCTTTATCCAAACAAGAGTCAGATACACTCAGGGCCTACATTTCAGAGAATGTAGAGAAAGGTTTCATCCGGCCAAGCTCCTCTTCAACAGGAGCACCTGTTATTTTTGTCAAAAAGAAAGATGGAGGCCTCCGTTTGTGTGTTGATTACCGCAAGCTCAATGCTGTTACTAGGAAGAACAAGTATCCTGTTCCTCCTATGAATCAGCTTCTCAATATCTTTAATCGTTCTTCTATCTTCTCCAAGATTGATTTGCGTGGTGCATATAACCTGCTCAGAATCAAGGAGGGTGATGAACATTTGACTTGTTTTAGAACTAAATATGGCAGTTATGAGTACTTGGTTATGCCGTTTGGGCTCACCAATGCTCCTGCTTCTTTCCAAAATCTTGTCAATGATATATTTCAAAATCTTCTCAATGTTTATGTTGTGGTTTATTTGCATGACATTATGGCCTTTCCCAAATCTGAGGAAGAACATGTCACTCATGTGTCCACTGTTCTTTCCAGACTCAGAGACAATATCCTTTTTGCTAAGGCGTCCAAATGCCTATTCCATGTTTCTAGTGTGGAATATCTTGGTTATGTAGTTTCTTCTGAAGGCCTCAAGATGGGCCAAGCAAAAGTCCAGCAGATTCTCAACTGGCCCCCTCCAAGAAACCTCAAGGCTCTTCAATCTTTCCTTGGCTTTGCCAACTTCTACCGCCGTTTCATCAAGAATTATTCAAAGAAGATCAGTTCACTCACCAGTTTCCTCAAGAAATATTCCTGTTTTACCCTCAATGAGGAAGCTCTTAGTCAGTTTCACCAACTCAAAGAGGCTTTCACCACCGCTCCAATCCTTCTCTACCCACCATTGTAGAGACCGATGCATCCAATTATGCTTTGGGGGCTGTACTGAGTCAGGTCTCTGATTCAGGAAAGCATCCCATTGCATTTGACAGCCACAAGCCTATTCCAGCAGAGCTCAATTATGAAATTCATGACAAGGAACTCCTTGGCATCATCCGGGCTCTCAAGCGCTTGAGGGCTTTTCTTCTTTCACTGTCTTCCCCTTTTGAAGTTCTCACCAATCACTCTTCCCTTCAATACTTCATGACCTCTAAAGTACTCACTCGCAGTCAAGCCTGTTGGGCTGAATTCCTTTCCGAATTTCATTTTTCAATCACTTACCGCCCTGGCCGCCTAGCTACTCTTCCGGATGCCTTATCATGTCGGGACGACGTTTATCTGGAGAGGGGGGAGGATTTCATCAGCAAGAATCAAATGAATCTTCAGCAAATCATTAAGCAAGATGAAGTTCAACCCTCAAAGTTTTTTGCAGTCAAGGTGGAATCTTTTTCAAATTTGATTGATTCAATCCAGAAGAAATTATGGCAAGATCCTCAGTGCAGAAGTATCCTTGAAGATTTGGGTAAAGGAAAATCTTTCCCAGATTATTCTCTTGATTCCTCTTCCCAACTTCTTCTCTTCAAAGATTGGGTGGTAGTCCCAAATGACTCCACAATTCAACTCAGTATTCTTCAAAAACGTCACAATTCTCCTCTAGCTGGACACCCTGGCCAAGAGAAGACTCTCAAACTTGTCAAGCGGGATTTCCACTGGTCCGGCATGACTCAATTTATCAAGGATTATGTTTCATCCTGTCAACAGTGTTCAAGAAACAAGAATATTCATCATAAGAAGTTTGGATTCCTCAAACCTCTTCCAATCCCAAATGGTCCTTGGATTTGTCTTTCAATGGACTTCATCACTCAACTGCCACTGTCCAATTCTTTTGATTCAATTCTGGTCATAGTGGACAGATTCTCAAAAATGGCGGTTTTTACTCCAACAATGTCTTCAATAACTTCACTGTATTTGGCCCATTTATTCATCAAGAATATCTTTTCAAAGCATGGCCTTCTGTCAAGCATTGTCAGTGATAGAGGATCACTCTTTGTTTCTTCTTTCTGGACCAATCTTTGTCAGCAGCTCAAGATTTCAAGAGACTTGTCAACTGCTTATCATCCAGAAACTGATGGACAGACAGAGAGGGTAAATCAGATACTAGAATAGTGCCTTTGGATGTATGTCAGTTATCATCAAGATGATTGGAACACCTGGCTCCCCCTGGCTGAATTCACCTACAATAGCTCTTATCACTCTTTGACAAAACAATCACCGTTTTTCACTGTCTATGGAAGAGATCCACAACTTGACTCAGTTCACATTACTCAAGATACTCCTGCTGGAAAGTTATCAACAAAAATTCAATCAGTACAGGAAGCTTTAAAGAGAGAACTTGAAGCCGCCATAAAGCGGTTTAAGAGGTATGCAGATAAAGGTAGAGCAAGTCCACCTGTTTTCAATCCTGGTGACATGGTATGGCTTTCTTCAAAGAATATCAAATCAACCAGACCCACCAAAAACCTATCCAAAAGATGGTTGGGTCCTTTTCCAATCTTGAAGAAAGTCAGTTCTCATGCTTACCACCTCAAGCTTCCATCTTAATGGAAATCCATCCACCCAGTCTTCCATATATCACTCTTGGAACCAGTCAAGACATCAGAAATCCCAGATTGGCATCAAGAGCCTCCTCCCCCAGTTCACATTGAAGAAGAGGAATGGGAAGTCTCTTAAATACTGGATTCAAAGCTCAAGAGAGGAGAATTATGGTATCTGGTGGAATGGAAAGGTTTCAGTCAAGACCCAGAAAGATCCACTTGGGAACCAGCCAAAAACCTCAAGAATTGTCCTGAACTTGTCAAATATTTCCATTCTTTGTATCCTGACAAGCCAGGACCCAATTTTTCAAGAGCTTGATCATTTTATGGTGCTTGGTGGGGAGAGGAATTACCAAAAGTAAGTCCCACTCCTGGTATGAACCTTTAGGGGTATTCTACTCTTCTTTGTTGTAAGCATCACCTTGGCCACTCTGTGAGCACTTTACAATTTGGACACAGATTCATTGGCTTGGCTTTCAACATCAATTCCAAAATTATGGCCATTTTTCACTTGGGCAAATGGACCATTCACTTTCATTTTCCTTTCCAAGTTTTGCAATTCAAGACATTCCTTCATCAAATTTATATTCTTAATTATGGCACTGGCAGGATTGGAAACTTCTAAAAGTAAGTTCCTCTCCTGGTGTGCACTTGCCTGAGGGGTCTACAATCTTTTCAAAACATCACCTTGGCCACTCTGTGAGGACCTGGCATCAAATTCTTTCATCCAGGTCCTTGGCCACTTTCAAATCAACTGTCAAAATCTGTGATGAAGATTGGATCCCCCTTCAAAAATGTTTCTTTCTTTTATTTTTCTGTTTCTTTATCTTTACTTTTCTTCAAATTTCTTTTATTATAATCTTTATTCCAAGCTTCTACGTCAAATTCAATCCTTCAACATTTTCAAAGCCAAATGTCAAGAGAAGACTACGTCAACCTCAATTCATATGCCAACATTAATTATCAGTTCAAAATTTTCTTTTCAAGATCAAATACCTCTGGAACCCCTCTGTCCAATCCGTCCCAACAGCCTCAACAGGCTTCTACCTTATCTTGGTGCTCAGGAGCTCACCATTCAAGGTAGGGAGGTACTGTCACAACCACGAGGTTTGGCCCTCCCCCTTGATGGCTGCGGCAATCCAACCTGGAGCCAATTGGTCATTTCATACCTTTTATGACCAATTGGCCCCTTGGGTGTTCTATGGCATCCACACCATAACACCTTCCAATGGCCATTTTATGGCCTCAGGCCATATTCTGCCGTCATTGGCCTTCTTGGTCAATTCCCACTTCACCAACCCCCCAGCCTTCACCTTTGATTTTGGGCCTGGGGGTCATTTTTTCTTCTAGGGGCCTCCAGGACCCCTAGCCATCATCCTTGGATTCAGGGCCACCCCTTTCTTTATTGGGGTTTTGGCCTAAATGGCCTTTTTGGGCCATTTAGGCCCCCTACGGCTCCTATGGCCCGTGGACCGTGATTCACGGTCCGTAGGCCATTCAGGCCCCTTTTGGCCTAATCCAATGAGGCCAAAAGGGGCCAAAGGGGCCAGCCACCTAGGCCCCAAGTCAAGGTGGGTCCCAAACCACAATTGGGCCCACCTGAGCCATTTTTGGCCACCACTTCCTTGGACCCAAAAGTGACCAAAAACCTCATGGACACCATTTTGGCCATAAATCCCGTAGGACCCAATTTTGGCCATGGACCACCATGGACCAATAGTTCAGCAATGGCCTCTGGAAACCAACAGAGGCCACCAGATCAGCTCAGTCTGTCTTTCACCTCAAATCCAGGGGATTTCTTCCTTTCCTTCATACCATCTGTACTCAAGGTTGCAGGCATGGTGCATATATGGTATTATATACCATTATGCACCATTTTTGCTCAGCAATCCAATGGTGATGTTTTCAGGACCCAATTCCACCTTTCCAAATCAAGGTCTCAAATCCCAACCCCAATTTTGAAGGAGGATTAATCAGCTCATCAGTCTGACAAGTTATGGCGGCAATCAGAAGACTCTTCAAGGATCCCAACCACCTGTATCTGCAGGAGCTGGGTTGGCACAATTCATTCAGGATTATTCAAGGGCAATTCCCAAGAGGTATCACATCATTTCAATCAGTTGTCAAGGCATTGATTATTAAATACTCCTTGGACAACTTAATTCATCCGTACAGGCCTCATTCAATCAACCTCTATGGTCTTGGCCCAATTGGGCCATTCCATATTCCACTGTTTGAATCCATCACACAGTTCAAATTTCAAGATGGCCAGAGCTGTATTTCCCGATTCAGACAATACAGTCATTGATCGACCTTCCAGGATCAATCTTTCAAGTTTTCACATATACCAGCTACCTTTCATCACCTGGGGACTTTTTCCCCAGTTAATTAATATAGTCAATTTATTTTTATCTTTATTTTCTTTTAAATTATTAAAGTTAATACTGATAACCTTAAGTCAGTAATTAGCACCTTTCTCTTTTCTTTCCTCGCCTGTCAGTGGATATTGGTGGTCATATCCCTTACTAATTCCATTGTTCTTTCTGGCAGGTTGAAACAGTGCATTGAGGATTCACTTAGTTGGCTTCTTGGCCTTTGGCTTTCTCTTATCTTTGGCCTTTGGCTTCATTCTTATTATTCTTTGCTATCTTTGGCATATTTGTCCTTTCTCTTATTCCTGCTTAAGAAATATATTCAGTAGTATTTCTTATCATCTTTTGGAGCCCTCCAAGTGAATTCTTGATTCCTGAGTGCCAGGCCCTCTTGCTTCCATGTGAGCCCCTGCAACACCTTTTTATCCTGAAATGAGGTGGAAGGGCTGTTAGACCTTTCCACATAGAGGAAGCAAAGAATTTTTCACTCTCAGCAACAGGCTTGGGGTTTTGAAGGACCTGTATAGCCTGTATTTGGCTCAAATGTGGCTTTGAAACCACATCTGGGCTGTTTTCAACAATACAGGGTGAAAAATTTCATCTGGGGACGACACAGCCTGATTCTGACGTGTATGACGTGTAGAATGCTGTACAGAACCTGTGTGGGACCCCAGCATTGAATGAACTTTGAGGTATTGAAGTGAAAACAATCTTCTTTGTCAGTTTTTCACCTCATAATCATGGCCATGGGATATTATGCCATGGTAAGGCTGTATTGGTCAAAATGTCAGATTTTGACTTTAAAACAGCCATACCTTTGTCAGTTCTTGAGATATCAACCTCAAAAGTGAATCTGTTTGTAGCCCTGTATGTGTTCTACAAAATGATATCTTATTTGGTATGGTTATAATTAAATATGACAAAGTTATCCCATGTACAGGTTTTTTGTACATGTGCATGTTTTTAGGCAAAAGCTGTATTGGGCTTGTTTTCCCTATAACTTTTGTTCTAGTGGAGATATGGAGAGATGTATGACACCAGCAGATATCCCTGATTGTTCACTTTTCAAAAAGACCCCAATTTAGGTATCTCAAACTAAAACTGTAGAAGTTAGATGAGAGGTGAATGTTTTATTCACCCTTATTTGGACTGAATTTGACCATAGCTTCTGTCATACTTGTGCTAGCTCAGTTTGGTTAGTACCATTGGATATAACTGGCTTAGAGATTCATTTTGCATACCCATTTGATGGGGTTAGGCCTCTTACTCTGTATTTCAGATGAGAGGTGAAAATTAAAGTTTATGCTCAGCAACAACTTTGAGCAGGAATAACTTTGTTATTCTTTGTCCTATGATGATGAGACTTGTATATTAGGAAAGGAGTGAGTTTCCTCTTTTGTTTGATACCTCTGGAGCTGATTTGGCTCAGATCCATGTTTTGGTGGTATCTTGGCTATACCATTGGTTTATGGTATTTGGCTGTCATGCTTGTGCTCTGGTTTTGAGTCACAGGCTGACATATCCTCCCTCTAAAAAAGCTCATCATTTATGAGACTGTTCATTCCTCCCAGAGGCTCTGAATCTCCTTAAATGAAGGTTCCCATCTTATATGCCATCTTCTGCCAACCATTTGTCTTTATCAGCTGTCTGGTTCTTGAATCTGACTAAGTACTCCCTCTGATCCTTGCCATTAAGTCTGATTTTCCTGGCCTTGATGATTCTCTTCACTGACCCAGGGGAGTCTTCCACTTCCACTATTTCTGGTGGTGTGGGGTTCTTCTTCCTGGAAAGGAATTTATCCTCCTCTGTCTGGAAGTATGGCTTGACTAAGCTCACTGGGAAGGCTGGCGTTTCCTTAAAGATAGTTAAGGGCCCTAAAAATTAGTCTCTCATTTTTTTAGGTCCTTTAAAATTATTAAAGTTTAGTGTAGACACTAACACCTGGTCCCCTTCCTTAAAGTCAGGTTCTATGTGTGTCTTGTCCCACCTCTGCTTGTTATATTCCTTGGCCTCATCTATGCATCTGGCTGATGTGTCACAAGCCCTCTTCCACATATCATGGAAGCCTTTGGCTGTGGGGTGGATGGTCAGAAGATTATTCTTCAAGTGATCCACAGGCAACAGGGGATTCCACCCTTTCTCTACCAGTGCAGATGTTTCTCCTGTGGTAGAGTGCTGACTTTTATTATAAGCCAGTTGGACAGCTGGTAGGAGGGTAACCCAGTCATGGGTGTATCCCTCATGGTCCTTGTATTCCATGCCATAGGCACAGAACCTTCTAATGATGTCCTCCATTTTCTGGATCATCCTTTCAGATAGGCCATCTGTTTGTGGATGGTAAGCTGTGGAAAATTCAATCTTGGTGCCAAGCATGTCATACAAGTTAGTCCAAAATTCAGATGTGAATTTTGGGTCCCTATCACTAATGATGATCTTACGGACTCCACAGGTATATATGATGTTATTCCAGAATAGCAGAGCAGTATCCATGGCTGTGTCCTCTTTATGGCATGGTAGGAACCTCATACTCTTGCTGAACCTATCAACTATGATTAAACAGGAATTGTAGTTTTCTTTGCCTCATGGGACAAGTCCTGTCACCCGGTCCATATTGATGGTTTCCCATGGGTGTCTGGGTCCTTCTATGTGTTGAAGTAACCCATACTTCCTCCCATGTTTCCTATTTACCTTTTGGCATCTTTCACAAGTGCTGTGTATTCACTCAACTCTTGTTCCCACTTGGGCCACCAAGCTGTGCTTGCTACCCTCTCTTTGGTCCTGTCTTCACTCATGTTTCCAATATAGGCTCAGTCATGGCATTCCTGCAGGATCAGGGAGATGTGATCTTGGTCTACCACTGTGAGTGCACTTTTATGCTTTTCTCTGTGGTGAAGCAGGCCATCTACAAGGAAGAACTTGTTATCCTTGTAGGCCCTCAACCAGGGTTCTTCCAGCTGGGATTCCAGGTCTGGGCTCCTGTATTTTTGTTGAAGGAGTTGTAGTAAGATGCCACACTGTTTGTGCTTGGCATATGACTTTAGTACTGCACTGAAAAATTCATTGTGCAGTTCTGAGGAGCTTATTCCCAGTATGGGAGTTTCTGTTCTGTCTGAATCAGTGTTTCCACTGTCAAGGGTACCACTTCCTGGTGCCCATTCAGAAAATCTTAATTTCTTCTTCCTATCCATCTCCATGTAATGGATAGGGATGTTGGCTGCAACTGCATGGTCATAAGCTGGATTGCTTTTGACATTGTCCAGTGGCCATCCGCTAAGCCCATCTGCATTGGTATGGCTTTTACCTTCATTATATATGATGGTCATATTCCCTCTATACTCCTGGATGGCTATTTGCCATCTCAGCATGTGTCTATTTGTAGTCTTTATGTTTAGTAAAGACTTTAAGGCTGTGCAGTCTGTGTAGACTGAAAAGACTGCACTATCCAGATAATAATGGAGTTTTTCTAGAGCCCAGACTAGACATAGACACACAGTCTGGGTGGCCCCATACCTGGCTTATGAATCTTTAAGTTGCCTAGAGATGTAACATATTACTCCCTCTCTTGTTTCACCATCCACAATTTGTCTTTGGTGAAGGGTTGCCCTAAACCTTGGCTACACGCTGCATCTATGTATAGCTTGAATGGTAGTTCAAAATGAGGCAAGATAAGCACAGGTAGATTTGTGAGTTCATTTTTGATCCTCTCATATGCATTCCTCCTTTCCTTGGTAATTTCAAACACTACATCTTTTGAAAATAACTTGTATAAAGTACTAGTTATGTGGGCAAACTTCTTGATGTGGTTTATGGAGTAGCTAGCAAACCCAAGGAAGGATTGAATCTCTTTGATGCTCTTTGGTACTGGATTTTGAAGTACTGCTGCTAATTTATTCTGGTCAATTGCCAGACTAAGCCCCGGACTTTATGTCCTAGAGCTAGTAGCCCTTTTTGGCCAAAATTACACCTTTTCAGTGAAATTTTCAGATTGATGGTTGTACATTTACTCAGCACTCTGTCTACGTATTGTACATGGTCTTCCCATGTCTCTGAGTATATAATGATGTCATCAATAAATACCACCCTCCAGCCTTCAAATATTTCTTCTTGAAATATTGTTTCCATCATCCTTTGGAAATGGGCTGGTGCATTTTTGATGCCAAATGGCATCCTGGTGTACTCATATATGCCCATATGGCATGTTATTTTGAGTAATTTCATGGAGTTTGGTTTAACTCCATTTTGGTGGAAGCCTTTCATACAATCCATTTTGGTTATGTATTTGGCTTTTGCCAGTTTATCCAAGGCATGAGGTAGCCTGGGTATAGGGTACCTGTCTGCTTTTGTGTAGTTATTCAGAGCTCTGAAGTCTCCACACAGTCTAGACTTTCCATCATGCCATGTGATTAGGACAGGAGTGGTGATTTCCACTACTTCATTATGTCCAATATTTCTAATGACATCCATGTCCAGGAGTTCATTGATATGTTTTCAATTTCTTTCCTGGTTTCCAGACATGCTGGATAAGGAGGTGTCCTGAGCATGGTGGATAAGGTCTTTCCACATCCAGATATATTTCTATATCATGGCCTTTGATCTTTCCTAATGGTTCTTCACTAATGGCAAATGCTGGTCTGTTCTTCCTCAGAATATTCAGTAAACTTAGTTTTTGTTTACTGGTGAGGGTAGTGCTAAAGTGGCCCTCCCTGAATTCATTCAGTAGGTCCTCCAGTGGGTCATGGGTAGAGATTTGGTATATATCAAGTCAAAATTTCTTCTCCTTGTTGGTACCAATGGTAATATTCCTGTTTTTACTATTGTAAATATCTATGCTATACATCCTTTGGTAATCTGTTCCCAGCAAGAACCCTTGGATCTGGGCATCATCAAGCACTACAAACTCTGGCTTGAGCCTGATATTACCCTTCCTATGAGGTATAACTTTTTCTTTAATAATTGTACCAATAGAAGTCATCTTTTCTGATTCACTCTTGAGGTTTTTTGCCTTGGTTGGCAAAACCTGTTTTTCCCAATTTGGGAAGTGGTTAACCAGATAATTTCTGGCCACTATGGAGCAGTGTGCCCCACTATCAATGATCAATTGATGTTGAGCATTGTCAATACAGACAGTCATTTTTGTGGCTGTTCCATGTATATATGCCATTCCTCTGGTTGGTGTGAGCGGTAATGTTTGTGCATCTTGGGTATGTTTGCACAAGTTTTTGTTAGAAGTATCCTGTGGAATTGCTGCTTCCAACTGTATGTCCTGAGTTTCTAGAGGGGTTTCCTCTTGGTATTTTACTAGAAATTATTCTCTTGGGTCTTGGTAATAATCAGATAGTTCTCTGATGGCATCACCCATGGAGTCTGATTCAGAATCCTCTGTTGGGGATTCCTCCTCTTAGACTTTCTCAATGGCAAAGAGTTTTTTCTTTTCCTTTGGACAGTTGTTGGCATAGTGGTCTGTTGAGCCACAATTGTGACAAGAATTCCTCTTCTTTGCCACTTCTGCCACCCTTTCTTTGGGGTTGTCTTTCAATTCTACCCTGAAAGGTTGTTTGTCTTTGAAACCACTGCTCTTATATGGGGTGAATTTCCCTATATCAGTTCTTTTCCTTATGTCTTGTAAGGTATTAGCAATGTTATCCAGAGTGAAATTTTGGTTGCATCTGAATTTTACTGCATGCTCTAGTTCTCCTGGCAGCTGTGTCAGAAGCTTGTGAGGATCAATGGCTTTAAGTCTTTTAGACTGTCTAAGACACCACTCATATGGATCTTTGTCCACAGAGTATTTTTCATTTTCAAATCACATGGTATTTTGCCATATCCAAGTACCATTACTGAACTTTTGGATGATTTGACTCTTCCACTGTGGGAACTCCTCCTGTGTGGGATAAATGAGGCAGTACCTGGAAGGGGAAATTACAATAGAACAGTTTTGAATTGCTGCTCAAGATTGTAACCCTTTCTCTGCTTGTGTGTCAGAATAATCTGAACTGCCCTTCCTGAAAATGCTGAATTATCTTGACTTGAGCTCACAATCAATCTATTTTATTTGATGGTGGCTTGTCAGAAAAGTATATTCAACAGACTCCATCAGACTTTGTTTGTTCTGGAAACAATGGCTTAGTAAATGTTAAAACAAATAAATAAAGATATGAAACTGGGAAAAGACTTTTTAATTTCTTTACTGAGAACAGTAACACCTTGAGGGATTTCCAATTTTTGATGATAACACCGTTGATGATATGATAAATGATAATAATAAAGACTACTATATTTTTTTAAGGGTTTAATAATTTTATGATGATACCCTGGGATAACCAACACTACTATTGTTCAATTTACTACTGAGCTTGGCTACTGATTAAAGAACCTTGTCATTGGGATGGATTCATAAAATAATGTAGACCAACTGTTAACTACTATTATCTATAAAACACCCAGACAATGCTACTGAGCTTGGCTACTGAGAAGATTTAGGAATGGAGGTAGTCAATGAGATGAGTTTATGAACTAAAGTAGACCAACTGTTAGCTACTATTAATTATAAATCACTCAGACAGTGCTACTGAGCTTAGCTACTGAGCAGAATTTAGGAATTGGGAAACAATATAAATGGGATAGTAAATGAGTTTAATTTATAAATCAATGTAGACCAGCTGTTATCTACTATTAATTATATAAAGAAGACTGAGACAGTGCTTCTGAGCTCAGCTACTGAGCAAAATTTAGGAATGGGGTAACAATATCAATGGGATAGTCAATGAGTTTAATTTATCAATCAATGTAGACCAGCTGTTATCTACTATTAATAATATAAAGAAGAATCAGACAGTGCTTCTGAGCTTAGCTACTGAGCAATAATTTAGGAATGGGGATGGGATAACTATACTTCTGTGCTTAGCTACTGAGTATTCCTAAAAGAATTAGGATAATGTGGATGGATGGAGGGGATTTCCCTCAAAAAAAATATTAAGAAGTTACACTTTTGTGATTAGCCTCTGTCTAGGCCATGAGGAAAAAAAAAATAATTGAGGGGGGGAGGGGACCTCTATTTATTCGTTTTTGGGGCCTCCATGGGAGTGTCAAAAAAAAGGGGACTTAGAATTTTTCAGGTCTCCAATCTGGTTTTTTGCCATGTGACGTGTATTATGAAATAAGGTTTGGTGGTGTTGGATCATGAGACCTGTATTTCCAATTGAGTTCTTGAAATTGTGGGGAAATGATGTCATTGATTATGTAATCAATTTAGTTTCCTGGGATCCTTATCTCCATGATTAGGAATCCTAATTTAATTCCTGTTGATGATGTCATCTATGATTTCATTGATTATGTAATCAATTGAGTTTCCTGGGATCCTTATCTCCATGTTTAGTAATCCTAGTTTTAATTCTTTTTGATGATGTCATTGATTATTTAATCAATTGAAATCCCTGGAATTATTATCTCCCTGACCACTGTACTATAGGTTTCCTGTATTATCCTGTCTTTTTCTGTAACTAGGTGTCCTGTAACTGTAGCTGTAATACAGTAAACCCTTGTGAAACTTCTGTAATCTTGCTCTGAACCTTCTGTAATACTACTGTGATATCTCTACTGTCTAATCTCCTCTTCCTAGGTTATTTCCTTTCACATTTCACACCATTTTACCATCTCTCCATGCCCTAAATGTTGAATTTCTTTCTTCTAACATCACAATGACCACCTTATCATAATCATAAAATTGTTACTAAGTTTTTAAATCTGTTTAAATGCCTTTTGTAATGCTAGACTTCCTCAAAGGAGTCAGAGAATACAATACGCCTGTACTTTTTTTGTTACAATGATATCCTAAGCCTGAATTAAACACTTTTCCTAGATTTAAGTCTCTAAATTCAATATTCATTTACCTCTCAAAATTAATAGAAAGACTAATTTTCATCTAAATACCCAATTCTACCTTTTTGATATATAAATGAACTTTTAATGAATATTTATGACCCCTATTATGCTACAACTCTGCCCTGAAATTTAATTCCATGCATCCTCATTGTAACTAGGACCTTCTTTGCTGTAGTATATGTTTGTTGATTTTTACTACCCACAATATTTAAAGAAAATTGAAGTAAAATAAATTAGGAAATAAAAATATATAAGAACTAATAAATTTTTTTAGGTCAACCAATCCCTTGCAAGTTAATTCATCTGGGTAGTGCATTGGGGTGTCACATCATAATTTTCAAGTTTATTTATTAACAAAAGGCATTTATTGAGTTTTAATGGTGTTAGTCCTTCTTATAGTTTATTTTGACAAAAAGAAATACTCTAATATATTGGGAAAAGCCTAAGGAAAATTGAAAAATATTCCTGCTTAGTTTGTCCATTAATTCAAACTGGTACAGGTATACCACACCACCATGACCAGTTTCTTCTGCCATGGATTTGTTTCATTTTTGTGTACCATATACTAGCATGACCTTTAAATGCTGTATTTATTCTAGCAGTAATCCAGTAATCTGGTATGCTTGGTACATCAATGAAGAGTCCATCAATATAATCTATGAGTTCCATATGATGATATTCTCCGGTTCCAGAGAATTTGGGCCAGCTTGAGGCCTCAGGAATCTGTTTCAAGGCTTCCTTTTCAGAATGAGAAATATTATATCCATCCTGGTATTTTGATGGAGATCTTGCCTTATTCCCCAACATGGCATCTGGTTTGATTTCATCTGGGTGATATAGATTATCCATAACATGGCCTTGTGGTTGGGGCTTCATGTTATGGTAGACATTAAACAATTTGTTTATATCTTGGTCCAGACAATCCCTGTCCCTTCTGCTGTGGTGTTGTTCTTCAAAGACTATATTCAGTCTTTTGTTGGTTTCTTCAGAGGCTTTGCTCAATTGAGCATTTCCTTCTTGAAGAGTTTTGACAATTTTATCAATGGAGGCTGTTAATTCTTTTATCCTCTCATGGCTTGCTTCAAGTTCTGCAAACTGCTTTTGAGTTTGCTCAGCATATTGGGACATTTGTAACCACAGTGCATCACTGTTTAAGTTACTCTCAGGTGAGACAGCATTATGTTCAATCTGAGTGGGGGTAATATTTTGCTTAATAGGACTACTGATTCTAGAGTGGTTTACAACTAATTCTGGTTCTTGTGAACTTCTTTCACCAAATCCAACAACTTCTGGATCATTGAGTCTGACTCTCTCTTCCTTTGATTGAAAGAGGCCTGTTTTTCCCCTTGTATCCTTGTCTTCTCCTGGAAACTTCCTGGAAATGTGAAGAATGGTGACTCCTGGCACTGACTTGTTGGTTTCTGAATGGTGTTGTGGGAACTCCTCTTGTGTGGGATTAAAATGAGGCAGTACCTGGAGGGGGAAATCACAGGTAACTAGTTTTGAATTGCTAATAACTCCTGTAACCAAGGGTGGCAAGGGTGTATTGCCTGCCCCTCCTAAAATACTGAACAAAATCTTCCTTGGAGCTCACAAACCAAAATAAAATTAGTAAGTGGCTTTACAACTGCAGAAGACAAAATTCAGCAGTCTCAGATCAGACCTATTCAATAAATAATATAAAAAAATAATGTCAGTAATTTTGGTTAAATTTGATATTTTAATGGAATACTTGTCTGTTTAATTTTAATATTTTTTGGTTAAATTGAGGTGAGTGGTTTCTTCTTGGTGATAAATCCTTGGTTGGATGGGTTATTTAAGGTTTTCTGAAAGATTTGATGGGTGTTGATAAAGGTAGTTTTGTTAAGTTAAAGTTTTAATATAGTAAAATAATTTTTTTTAAAGGTTTGTTATTTTTTTAAGAGTGGTTAATGATAAGATAAAACTGTATTTGTTAAATTTAAAAGGTAAGATTCTTTGATATTGGATTTTTAAAGGGGTAAGTTATTTTTAAGTCTTGATAATGGTGTTAATTTTACTGGATAAAGTATTTTAATAGAGCAGTAACCTTAATCTTGGGTACTGGGTAATTTTTTATTTTTATTTTAATAATAATAAGATTCCACTGAGCTTAGCTACTGGGTAATCTTCAACACTATACTTCCACTGAGCTTAGCTACTGCGCAAGTAAATTTACTATAATATACTGGAGTACCTCCCAGGTGAGGGATGACTTATTCCTGTGCTTGTAATGTGCAGAGGATATATTGTGCATGGGGGGATTTTGAAGTTTGGGGGAGAGAGCCCCTCTATTTATACCTTTTGGGAGCCCAGGGGGCCCTCCATGGGAGCTGTCTTCTTCCACTTTAATTCCTCTTGATTTCATCATGTGACTCCATTTTTGGTGAGGCCCTTTCTTGCATGGGTCAGGTGATTTAAGGTTTGGTGATAATTTTTCTCTGCACAGCCTTCTTTCATCACATGATGGTCTTTTGGTGAGCTAATTATGATGTGATTTTCTTGGATTTTCCTTGCATGCATGAGGTGATTTCATTTTGGCTGGGGAGTTTTGTTGTGCACAGCCTCTTTCCTGTCACATGATATTCTGTTGGTGGATGCAGTATCACATGATGACCTTGTAATTCCTTTGCATATGTCCTGTTTTAGGTTGAATAGAAATGGCTGTGTAATTTATGCAGGTGTCATGTTTGTTTTTCTTCTTTTTGAACTTTAAAATGAAGTCAGGTGATAACTTCTTGCATTGGTGAATTTACTGTTTTTTATGAGATGATGTGATTTTTGATTTTGACACATGCTTTGCATAGTCATGTGGTTGAGATTTAATTGGAATTGTGTACTGCATGCAGCCTGTTGTAACTAGCTTTGGTTTGCATGAGGTGATGAGTGGTGTAAATAATTATGTTTTAAGGTTTTAAGTGGGGTTACTGTGGATATAAGATAAGGTACTCCTGGGGCTGTGTTGTAAATGAATTGCAGGAATTCCATGGAGTTGAGCTTTGCATCATGTGACTTTGAATGCAAGTTGTCTGTATAACTAATGCATGTGTCATTTTCTTGCTGCATGAGTCCTGTGGCTGTAAGGGGGTGTAAAGCTGGGTGGGGTGTGTAATTTAAAGGGTGGTACCTCATTTGTTGTAACTAGTTTGCTATATGTAAAATGATTTTTACATATGCATAGTGAAATTGAATAAGTTATTTAAACACATACACTTCCCTTTGGTGCCTGTGCCATGGTTTTATGAGTTAAATCCAGCTTCTTGCTGTAAAATTGACCTTTTGGTGTAAAATTTGAGTGTAAGTCTGCCTGTAGGCTGGATTTCCTGCTGTTATAGGGTACTATGAGCTTGAGCCTGGTGAAAAAAAATGGTATGGAATACCACATCCCCCTCTCCATTTAATGCTGTCCCCAGCATTCCAGGTGAGAGCTCTTTATTCCTCATCTGATTCTGTGGTTTCCTCCAATACCTCTTCCTCATTTATTGATTCATCTTCTTCACTTTGTTCTTCTTCTGTGTCTTCTTTTGTGTTTATCAACTTTCCTCTTGGGTAGAACCTCTTGACTTGAGATGCTGCAAATCTTCTTGCTAATTCTGTTCCATCAAGTTCCTCAAGTTCATATGGTCCATTGTTTATTTGTCTGATTACTCTGTAGGGTCCATTCCATTTGTTTTTGAAAAGTAGCCCCCAATTAGTTTCTATTGCTTTGTTGTAAACCAGGACCAAATCTCCTGGATTGAGTGGTGATCGCTTCTATGGGTCTTGCTTTAAAGACTTCATACATGCTTTCCCTTCCGAGGAAGTTGAGCGAATGATTTTTGGTGACCCATCTCCCCCTTTTTGTAACACATCCTTGTTGGATTGGGCCTTAGCCTCGACAAGAGATCCTTCCTCACCCCCTGCCCTGGCCACTCTGTCTAAGGCATCATCTCCATCACCCTCCTCAGAAGGTGTTCCCGAAGCCGCCATGGCTTTTTATGCTTTTATCGAAGGCGAATACGACCCTCGATTGTTTGTTCCTGATCCCCTAAGCTATTTTCTAGGTGAAGAAACTCCCAGTAAGGGTTCCATAAAAGCCAATTGCGGCTATAAAAAACACTTCCATCATTATAACCTACGCCCGCGTGACTCATCTGGTCGGGCCATCACCGCTCGTAGATAATAGGTTAGTCCATCCTTCCATGACTTTTATTGATAAATCTTTATATGTATGGCTAATATTCAATTTTATATATTATATCTTATTTCTTAATTGTTTATGATTTTATCTAATTGTATTTTTTCCTATCCCGAAGGGTTATTATGCCATGCAGTAGGGTTTAACAGTTGTTAGCTTCCTACTTGTATTCCCTGTCTTGATGCAATAGATATTTAAACGACAGAAAGTAAATAATAGTAATAATATATACATATATGTTAAGAAGTAAAGTTGATTTTGACGAAAAGGAGAAAGAAAAAATTAAAATAAATTGAGCTTCTAAGAAACTCTAAGCGAGACAAGGCCGAAATAAGAAATAATTTTTTGTATACAATAAAAAAAAAAATAAGAGGTAAATTCAAATGTCCCAAGTAAAACTTAATTGAGTCAATAGTTGACTGGTGAAGTTGATTACCTAGGATGGATTAAATTAAATAAGCAGTTCACTTCCCCCCTTTTTTTTTTTTTTTTTTTTTTTTTTTTTTTTTAATAAAAAAATAATAATAAAAAAAAAATAAAAAATAAAAAATAAAAAAAATAAATAAATAAATAAATAATAAATAAATAGAAAATAACAATTAAAAAGTAAAAATAAAAGCAATAAACATTAAAATAATAAGTTGATAAGATAATGACATAATACAATAATATTGTTGATAAGACAACTAGAATTAAATAATAAGTAAGCTGAAATTACAGTTTTAATTTATTCTTCATGATGTTTGTTGAAGTGTTTCTTATCCTCCAGATGATCATTTTTTAATCAGCTCCTTTGACCAAGTATTTTATTCACTAATTCTTGTTTGATAAAGTTCCCTCCCCTCTTTTTTTCTCTTTTGAGAGGTTTGAAGAAGTATTCCTGGCAGAATGCTTTCCAATCTTCTGTATTAAATGTAGTTGAAACACCTTTGAGGATGAATATTGCTGGTATAAGGGTTTCTTCCCAGTGACACCTCCAGGTGGAATTTTGTACAGTATATCCCCCTGTGAATTTGCTGATTTTTTCATTTTGAATTTTAAAATCCTGAAGGTTGAGCCAGTCTTGGCATTCCCAGGTCCTCCAAAACAGTGATTTCCTGAAGTGTTCATCCATGTGGAATATTTCATTCCAGTATTGGTTGCCAAGGTTGCCTTCAATTCCATCCCAGGTCAGTAAATTCAAGAATTCATACTTTGTGAGGTTGCATCCAGGTAATTCTCTCCATGGATGAGGAATAACATTTTCTGATGGTGATTTTTCTTTTTCAAAGATGTCCTCAAACTCAATATATGGAAGGATTACTGTGAAAATATCAGGACAGGGTTCTGGCTTTATTTTCAAGAACCAGTCAGGATTTTCAATTAATTCTTGTGGATTGATGTAATTGGCCCAGACTTCTCTTTCTTCTATGCAGATGGTTTGTGTGTCCAATGAACAGGGATTTTCTTCAAGTAATGGCCATGATTCCATTTTGAAGTATTTGGAGTTTTAAGGTAATAATAATTGAGAATATTTTATTTATCAAACTTGTTTGAGGATAGGTTTAATGGGGTTTGGATGTTGATTTTTGGGTGAGAATTTGAATATTCCTCTTTGATAAGGCAGGAGGTCACTGCCTAATGATGCTTGATTTTGGTGAAGAAAAAAATGGTGATGCTGATAAAATTGAATTTCCTCTTTGATAAGACAGGAGGTCACTGCCTAGTGATTTAAGATTTGGGTTTTTCGATATTGATGGAGTATCTTTAAAGTTCCAAGGTTTCTTTTATTGACTGGCTTCCAAATTGGATATTAATTAAAATTTTGGTCTTCTTTTAATAGTTCTTCCCCATTGGATTCAAAAATTGGTGAATTGGCCATGGTGGAGGTAATTGATATATTTTTGTAAGTTTTTTTTTTGTTTTTTTTTTTTTTTTTTTTTTTTTTTTTTTTGATTTTGAGGGATAATTTGTTAATGAATTTCTTCTTTGTTAAGGCAGGAAGTTACTGCCAAGGAGAAAAAAGAAAAAAAAAAAACTAATGATACATTGATGAATGATACTGATACATTGTTAGGAAAAAATTGTTGAGTTTGTTGATTTTATTTAAAGTTGAACTCCCCCAAGTGGGAAAGGTGAGTGTCTGTTGAGTAACCTGGTCAAAATAAGGTCTTTGAGGGCTTCCACAAAGTTATTTCTTTCCTCAATTTCTGGTTCTGATGGAAATTCTGACCACCATAAGTCTTCATCAATGAATATATATCCATCTCCAACCCATTTAAATTTTCCAGTTTGGTATGTTGATCCATTCAATCCAAGGTACCACTGGGCCCAAATTTGGTTGAAGTAAAGTCCTCTTCTTGGTAGTGTGGCCATTTCAAATATTTCATCCCAGAATTGATTTTCAAGGTTACCTTTAATTCCCTCTTCAGTTAATAAATCTAAGAATTGGATATTGTTCAAGTTTGATCCTGGAAGGTGACATAAGTATTTATCTTCACAGAAACTTTGTGGAGCTTCATCTCCATAAATATCTTCAAAAGTGATATATGGCAAGTAAATGTAGTTGTATTCATTTTCTAGGATGGATTCTGTTTCTTCATCTTCATTGGGAGGTTGCTGGATAAATTCAGGGTTTTCCAGTTGCCATTCATAAGGTTCTTCTTGGTTGTTCAATGGTCTGTCCAAGAAGTTGATATGGTATGTGTCTTTTAAATTTTTGTCTCTTTCTTCCATAATTATGAGGTCTTTTTCAATGTCATTTATAATTTCTTCATCTGAGAGCTCATGATGCTCAATAAATCTGACTTTCTTCTTTTTGGGTTTAGGTTTGAAAGGGTTTCCATATATTTTCTCATTTCCATCTACTAAAATCTGGAAAGTTTCTTCACTATTGTTAATTGGCTTGTAAACTATGTTGGGTAATTCATCTTCAGAGGTTGAGTCTTCAAATTGTCTTTTGAGGTTTTTTGGCAATTGAGTATTTTGTAAATCTTGACCAAATTCATCACTTTTTGGAGATATGGATAACTCTTGGGTCTTCTGGGTTAAATTGATTATGGTATTGTCTCTTTTTGCATTTTTAAAATTCTTTCCTGGGTTATTTCTGACCAATGTTGCCATATTGCATAAATCCATTCCTCTAGGTGGACCAGTTTGCCATCCAAGTGCTTGAGGCTTGCATATTGGCATGCATAATCTTCTTCCATCAGGTTCTTGATAGCTCAGTATTTCACCTTGTTTATGGGAGAATTCTAGTCTAATGTTGTTGTCTGCCAAGAAGGGTCTTCCAAGTACTGTATGGACAGATCCTTTTGCAATAAAAAAGTGAATTAGAGTTTCTTCACCTGAAGCCAAGATGATTGGAGTGAATTCTGATAGTGCAACCAATGAAGTAGTATGGCCTCCAATTCCCCTGAGGTTCATGTTAAGATTTCTTGTTGTAAGTGAGGCTTTGATTGCTATTTCTTCTGGTATGATGTTGAGTTCTGCACCAGTGTCCACTAATGCTCTGATAGGATATTCTTCCTTTCCAATGAAGATTTCCATAAATCCCAAAGGACAAGCATAATGAATCTTGGGCTTGGGTATTTTTTTGAATCCAAATGATAATAATCTTTCTTGAAGATCCATTGAGTTGAGTGACTTAATTTTTTCCTTGTCTTTTTCTGACAATTCTTGTAATTTATGGACAAAATTGGGTGACATCCTCAAAATTTCTTCAATGGTGAGGTTAATCTTTTGTTGCATAATTTTCTTGATGATTTTGTTAATTTCCAATTTGGTTTCAACTGGTTTCTTTGGAGGTCTTCTGAACTTCTTTTCTTCTTTGGGAATTTCATCATCTTCATCCTTATTTGCAATATTTTCAATTTCCTCCTCAGGTTGGTCTGGTTTTGGAATATTAGAATTTTGGAATTTGGTGGGAATTATGACTTTTTCTTCTTCCTTTTCTTCTTCAATGTAAGTTCCTGGAATTTCCGCTTTCTTCTTTGGCTCTTGATTTTGGGATTGTCTTTCCAACCTTTGTTTTGTCTGTCTTAATCCAATGTGTGATTCAAAAGGATCATTGGCTGAGGAAATGGTAGGTGGTTTCCAATTTGACCACTCTTCAACATGTGCAATTGAGGTTGATTTATCCTCTGGTTTCTTTTCAGTGGGCTTAATCTCTTCTTCTGGTTTCTGTTTTACAGTAGTTTTTTCCATGAATTTCTTGTTGAGTTCTGCTTGTTCTTTTGAAAAGGCCCTGACTATGTCTTTGGCACTTTCACTTCCTTCCATAGGTACTCTCTGATAATTGGGGAAGAGGTAAGATGCTCCTTGGGTTCTGACAATTCTTCTGTCCAAATCTTCAGCAAGGTGAGTGCATCTAGTTGCTGAATGTCCTTCTTCCTTGCAGTAAGCACATTTCAATGGTGGTCTTGGAGCCATTTGGGCTGGTATGTATGGTTGGTAACTGGATGAAAATGGTGGTAAAGGATTCCTTGGCCTGTATGGCTGATTATTTTGAGGTAACCTTTGCTCTTGATTATTGTTCCAGTTCCTTCTTGGGGGATTCACTGCTTCTGAAAGGCTTTTAAGTTGATTTAAAACTTCTTTTACTGATTCTTTTCCCTCATTTCTTGGCTGAGGTTCTGGTTGTGGAGGATTTTGGATCTTTTGGGTGAGTTCTTTTACTTGTTTTAAAACTTCATCCCAGCTTTCATCCTCAAATCTTGTTTTCTTTTCTTGAGGTTTTGGTTTAGAAAATTCCTTTTGTTGAATAAGTACCTTGGCCTCCAAGTCTTGTTCAATGTATAATTTCAAAATATCCAATCTTGGAATGATGTAACCTCCATCCAAGGCTTGAACCATAGCTCTGTCTTTGATCATTTCTTTGTAAATTGATTATTGAACACTAGTGGAAAGGCTGGCCAATATTTCCTGGTTATGATTGATATCACCTTGGATATATTGGTATCTTTTGAGGTAAGTGATGATTGCTTCATATTCCCCAATGAATTTTCTGTATTGAGTCATGTTTCTTATTCCACCTTCTTGTTGAGCTTTTGTGGAAAAATCAATGATTGAGGATAATCTGTATCTTCTTTCAGGTGAGACTGTTCCCCATCTTCTTTTCATATCCACTTTCAATTGATCCCAATCAGCTGTTTCATATCCTGGCATTCCTTCAATATGATAACTGATTTCTTCATCTTTTGTCCAAAATGCTATTTGTCTTGCAATGTCTCTTCCACTTGCTCCTTCAATTTCTGCAATATTTTCAACTTTCTTGATGAATCTTTCAACATCCTTTCCATCAAACCACAAGTTGTAGTCCTTGGCTCTGATTTTCACTATTGGAGTAGTGTTTCTTGGAATTTCTTGATGTAATGGAGTTGGCATTTGGGAAGAAATGTTGACTCTTCTTGGTAAGGTACTTTGTCTTTGTTCTGTATAAGGTGTTGATGTGGCCATGGGTCTAGGATAAGGTGAAGGTGATCCATGCTGCCTGAATGATCTTGGAAGGGTGGTTTGCTCTTCAAGTGAACTATTTTGTGGAGTATAACTTGATGATTTATTTTTCCCTTCTTTTTTGAGTAGTGCTAGTAATTCTGCTTGCATTTCTAGCATCTTCTGCTGAAGTCTCTCTGTTGAAGACATTTCTTCCTGTCCTTCAACAGTTTCTTCATTAAAGTTTTCTTCCTGGATTTCTTCAATACTACCAGGTAATTTTGATGATGAAGGTTTATCCATTTTTGATTTATTAATTTCCTCCTTTGAGTTTGATGTTGAGTTATTGATTTTATTTCTTTCAAGGAGATCAAGGAAAAATTTCTCCACAACCTTCAAGTCCCTTTTATTGGTTCTTGGTGTTGCAATTGGGAAATTGGAATATTTATTTGATTCCTCCCCTAGTTCTGTTTCTTGCTTGGGTGGATAATAGTAATGATCAGAGTAAGTTGATGATTCAGATTCTTGAGATGATGGTCTTTGCTGATTTTGATTATTTGAATCCAGTTTTTGTTATAAAAAATAGTATTCTTGGAGTTGTTATGAATTTTATAATTTATTGATTTTAATTTAATTCTTTATTGAAGTTGAGGTTATCTGGCCACTGTTGGGACACCAGATGTGGGAACTCCTCTTGTGTGGGATTAAAATGAGGCAGTACCTGGAGGGGGAAATCACAGGTAACTAGTTTTGAATTGCTAATAACTCCTGTAACCAAGGGTGGCAAGGGTGTATTGCCTGCCCCTCCTAAAATACTGAACAAAATCTTCCTTGGAGCTCACAAACCAAAATAAAATTAGTAAGTGGCTTTACAACTGCAGAAGACAAAATTCAGCAGTCTCAGATCAGACCTATTCAATAAATAATATAAAAAAATAATGTCAGTAATTTTGGTTAAATTTGATATTTTAATGGAATACTTGTCTGTTTAATTTTAATATTTTTTGGTTAAATTGAGGTGAGTGGTTTCTTCTTGGTGATAAATCCTTGGTTGGATGGGTTATTTAAGGTTTTCTGAAAGATTTGATGGGTGTTGATAAAGGTAGTTTTGTTAAGTTAAAGTTTTAATATAGTAAAATAATTTTTTTTAAAGGTTTGTTATTTTTTTAAGAGTGGTTAATGATAAGATAAAACTGTATTTGTTAAATTTAAAAGGTAAGATTCTTTGATATTGGATTTTTAAAGGGGTAAGTTATTTTTAAGTCTTGATAATGGTGTTAATTTTACTGGATAAAGTATTTTAATAGAGCAGTAACCTTAATCTTGGGTACTGGGTAATTTTTTATTTTTATTTTAATAATAATAAGATTCCACTGAGCTTAGCTACTGGTAATCTTCAACACTATACTTCCACTGAGCTTAGATACTGGGCAAGTAAATTTACTATAATATACTGGAGTACCTCCCAGGTGAGGGATGACTTATTCCTGTGCTTGTAATGTGCAGAGGATATATTGTGCATGGGGGAGAGAGCCCCTCTATTTATACCTTTTGGGAGCCCAGGGGGCCCTCCATGGGAGCTGTCTTCTTCCACTTTAATTCCTCTTGATTTCATCATGTGACTCCATTTTTGGTGAGGCCCTTTCTTGCATGGGTCAGGTGATTTAAGGTTTGGTGATAATTTTTCTCTGCACAGCCTTCTTTCATCACATGATGGTCGTTTGGTGAGCTAATTATGATGTGATTTTCTTGGATTTTCCTTGCATGCATGAGGTGATTTCATTTTGGCTGGGGATTTTTGTTGTGCACAGCCTCTTTCCTGTCACATGATATTCTGTTGGTGGATGCAGTATCACATGATGACCTTGTAATTCCTTTGCATATGTCCTATTTTAGGTTGAATAGAAATGGCTGTGTAATTTATGCAGGTGTCATGTTTGTTTTTCTTCTTTTTGAACTTTAAAATGAAGTCAGGTGATAACTTCTTGCATTGGTGAATTTACTGTTTTTTATGAGATGATGTGATTTTTGATTTTGACACATGCTTTGCATAGTCATGTGGTTGAGATTTAATTGGAATTGTGTACTGCATGCAGCCTGTTGTAACTAGCTTTGGTTTGCATGAGGTGATGAGTGGTGTAAATAATTATGTTTTAAGGTTTTAAGTGGGGTTACTGTGGATATAAGATAAGGTACTCCTGGGGCTGTGTTGTAAATGAATTGCAGGAATTCCATGGAGTTGAGCTTTGCATCATGTGACTTTGAATGCAAGTTGTCTGTATAACTAATGCATGTGTCATTTTCTTGCTGCATGAGTCCTGTGGCTGTAAGGGGGTGTAAAGCTGGGTGGGGTGTGTAATTTAAAGGGTGGTACCTCATTTGTTGTAACTAGTTTGCTATATGTAAAATGATTTTTACATATGCATAGTGAAATTGAATAAGTTATTTAAACACATACACTTCCCTTTGGTGCCTGTGCCATGGTTTTATGAGTTAAATCCAGCTTCTTGCTGTAAAATTGACCTTTTGGTGTAAAATTTGAGTGTAATTCTGCCTGTAGGCTGGATTTCCTGCTGTTATAGGGTACTATGAGCTTGAGGCTGGTGAAAAAAAATGGTATGGAATACCACAGTGTGAAGCCACTGGAGAGCTTATTTGACCTGCTCCTTGTGAGCCTGAAGGAATCTGAGTAGGCCCTATCTGGGTTAACTGTTCTTCTATAGCTTGGATAGTGGCTTGATTCTCCCTTATCCTGTTTGCCCTTGCCTCCAGGAGTCTGAACTGCCTGGTAGGATTCCAACCTTTGGTGATTACCATAAGTTCCTTGAATTCTATCTCTTTGAGACAGATCCTCTGCCAACTTGCTCCAAGTTCTGCCCAGTGAGATGCTAGGTTGAACCTCTTGTTGTCCATGCTCCATTGAAATAAATCTTTGAGGAGTTGGTGGAGCTGAAGAACTTGATCCATATCCTTCCAGTCCTCTTGTTTGAGGTTCCTGTTGAATTGGAGTGTGAATGGGAGGGTTGATATTATCTCCCTCATTTTTTTGCCATCCACCACTGTGTCCAAGGTGTCCTCTTCCAGGTCTTCTGGTTCTAGACAAGCCTTCTCTGTCCTCTGGCTGGTTCCTTTGGAAGCCAAGATCTCTGAGGTGTACAGGTGACATATCAGTGTTTGCAAGCAGTAAAAAACTTTATTTTCTTAGGGTATTTACCTTTGACTGTGCCTTGTACAAATTTGTTGTCTGCTGATTTAGGCAATTTACCTTTAGAGGTTACAACTGGGTTAATTATAGTAATCTTCCCTGTACAAGTTGTCAAGGTTGGTTTACCTTGTATTGATGCAGAATTTTGTGGTTTTCTACTCCTCTGGGTGGTTTTTGGTATCTGCTTCTTTGCTGTAATCAGGCCTTCACTGTGCCTCTTTCCTTTGCCCTCACTCCCCTCTGGTTCTGAGGGTGTCAATGGTGTGTTGGCCTGTGACTGGCTGTCTAGTGGGATATAGTTTTCTTACACTGAATCAAAAAAGGAAAAAGAGGACTTAATGTCAGTTAAGACTTCTTAAAATGCTGTTTGCATGTCTAAGAATTGCCTCTGGGCTTTGTATATTACAACAATCTGCCCTGTATAACTACGGTGTAACTGAATTAACAATTCCACGTCAGAATTACAGCTGTTGGTACCCTGTTACACTGTTTGTGTACCAGTTTCCCCCAGATTGACTTGTGGTTTTCAAGTACAATCTGTATGAAGTGGTTCTTTTTAATTGTAATTGAGTCAACAATACACTTACCCACACCTCAACTCTTGGGCACAGTCAGAGGTGTCCTTATTTAGTCAAAAATACAGGACTTATTGATGGCTGAACTGCTTTTATATGTAAAACATGCCAAAAATAAAGGTCTTGTGGTTATTAGCCACGTGACAAGTAATCTTATAATATGAGTATAAAATGGTATATACACCAATTAACAATATAAAATATATAATATATATATATTTAGGAAGAAATACGCCTAAAAAACATAAAAACAATTGTCAGAAAGCAATAAATAAGTGAAAAACTTACTTGGAAGGTCCAAAAATTTCAAAAAAACACGGCCAGGCCCCCAAAATGTCATGATGAAAGGATGATAAAGTTGTAAATAGGCTAGTTGCAAATTTAACTATGTTTTTGACACCGTTATAAAGATTAAAATAAAGATGCTATAGATGATAAGGGTTATAATTAAATAAAAAGGGCTTTACTATTGAGAAATAGTGGTGGTGAGCACTGCTGAAAGCCCTGGGTGCAGTCTTACCAGTTGGATTACCATAATAAGAACTACAACACTAAAGCTTATAGTATAACCTGATTATTTTCCAAGAGTGAAACTGTTTTTGACAGTTTACTACATAGGAATCCAAGAGCAGGATGAGGAAAGGTTTTCTGTCTGTGAAAAGCCCCCCTTTTTATCCTGAAATGGGGTGAAAAGGTGGCTAGACCTTCCCACGTAGAGGGAGTGAAGATTTTTCTCTCTCTAGGACAGGCTTGTGGTTTACAAAAAGCCTGTATAGCCTGTATTGGGCTCAGATGTGGTTTTGAAACCACATCTGGGGTGTTTTCACCAATACACACCAGGGCAAATCTTGCATCAATAGTCAGCAATTGACTTCAAGTCACGCATACATCAAACAGGATAAAAGTCAAGCTCACGTCAAGCAAAAATCAAATGAGCGTTGAACACATGTCACACTCTGGTCTTACACCACATCCTGTGAAATACACCAATATTGGTTCCCCTGTGCCTTCAACTGAGATTCCTCACCACTGGATCCTCCCTCAACCATCCAAAAGTTGGTAAAAATTACACAAGACCCGCCTGTTTCCACATGCACACATCCAAGAGGTCCTTCAGCCAGTCTTGATGTAGAGGGGGGTTTTGACCTCACCAGGTCATCCATGAAAGGACTCTGCCTCTGGGGGATTGTCATTTTGTGGATGGCACTGGAAGAGGCCGCCACACAATACCGCGGGTGCGGTGCTGTTGCATTGGTGTGTGCCTGTGCATCCACCAGTGTGGGGGCAAGTGCGTAAGTGTGTGCCCGTGCAGGGGAGGTTGCGTAAGGGCCATTTCGTTTCCAATATGATGATGGCACAGTTGGACATTTTGGATGCTGTGATAGGTGAGTGTGTGGGACATTAGATCATTGAAATTGGCTTGTTCACACTGTACCCAATGTCAAAATAGTAATTTCTTTGTGGCAATGTGAAATAATGGGCTTTGCTTGTCACAATGGCATGTCTCTGTCACCAAATTTTGAGGCAGTTATTTCACTAGCAAAATTGCTAATGAATCTGAGAGATTTGCATTTTTGTAGACTAAATATCATGAAATAACGGTTTTATCATTACAAGCAGTCCACATGACATAACTTTGTTATCATACAATCCACAGTGACCTTCTATTTCTTCCTCAGATATAACCAAGTGTCTATCATCAAGACCAACAAATTTATAAATATTGAGATGAGGCCAATTTGGTAAGAAAGTCACATCAATCTTTGAAGTTTTTAAGATCAGAAATTTTTTTTTCAGTGTGCTAGTGTGGTATTCCATACCATTTTTTTCACCAGGCTCAAGCTCATAGTACCCCAAAACAGCAGTAAATCCAGCCTACAGGCAGACTTACACTCAAACTTTACACCAAAAGGTCAATTTTACAGCAAGAAGCTGTATTTAACTCATAAAACCATGGCACAGGCACCAAATGGCAGTGTATGTGTTTAAATAAATTATTCAATTTCATTATGCATATGTAAAAATCAAGTTACATATAGTAAACTAGTTACAACAAAGAAGGTACCACCCTTTAAATTACACACCCCACCCAGCTTTACACCCCCTTACAGCCACAGGACTCATGCAGCAAGAAAATGACACATGCATTAGTTATACAGCCAAATTGCATTCAAAGTCACATGATGCAAAGCCCAGCCCCATGGAATTCCTGAAACTCATTTACAACACAACCACAGGAGTACCTTATCTTATATCCAAAGTAACCCCACTTGAAACCTTAAAACAGAATCAGATTTATTTACACCACTCATCATCTCATGCAAACCAAAGCTAGTTACAACAGGCTGCATGCAGTACACAATTTTAGTTAAATCTCAACCACATGACTATGCACAGCATGTGTCAAACTCAAAAATCACATCATCTCATACATAACAGTAAATTCACCAGTGCAAGAAACTATCACCTGACCTCATTTTAAAGTTCAAAAAGAAGAGGAACAACCATGACACCTGCATAAATTACACAGCCACTTCTACCAAGCCTAAAATATGACATATGCAAAGGAAATACAAATTCATCATGTGATACTGCACCCACCAACAGCATATCATGTGACAGAAAAAAGGCTTTGCACAAGAAAAATTCTCAGCCAAAATGAAATCACCTCATGCATGCAAGGAAAATCCAAGAAAATAACATCATAATTAGCTCACCAAAAGACCATCATGTGATGAAAGAAGGCTGTGCAGAGAAAAATTGTCACCAAACCTTAAATCACCTGACCCATGCAAGAAAGGGCCTCACCAAAAATGGAGTCACATGATGAAATCAAGAGGAATTAAAGTGGAAAAAGACAGCTCCCATGGAGGGCCCTCTGGGCTCCCAAAAGGTATAAATAGAGTGGCTCTCTCCAACCAAATTTCAAAATCCCCCCCATGCAAATTATATCCCATGCACATTATCTCCACTTCAAAGTAGGAGCATAGGAAAAATCCATCCCTCACCTAGGAGGTAGTCCAGAAAATTATAGTAAATTTACTTGCCCAGTAGCTAAGCTCAGTGGAAGTATAGTGTTGAAGATTACCCAGTAGCTAATCTCAGTGGAATCCTATTATTATTAAAATAAAAATAAAAATTATCTAGTACCCAAGATTAGGGTTACTATATTAAAATATTTTATCCAGTAAAATCAAAACCATTTATCAAGATTTAAACTTAACTTACCCCCTTTAAAAAAATATTAAATATCACAGAATCTTACCTTTTAAATTTAACAAATACAGTTTTATCTTATTATTAACCACTGTTAAAGAAATCACAAACCTTTAGTAAAATTATTTTAGTATATTATAACTTTAACTTAACAAAATTACCTTTATCAAACTCATGAAATTTTCCAGAAAACCTTAAATAACTCATCTTACCAAGGATTTATCACCAAGAAGAAACCACTCACCTCAATTTCACTAAAAAAAAATTATACAGACAAGTATTTCATTAAAATATCAATCTAACCAAAATTACTGATATTATTATTTTTTATATTATTTATTGAATAGGCCTGATCTGAGACTGCTGAATTTTGTCTTCGGCAGTTGTAAAGCCACTTACTAATTTTATTTTGGTTTGTGAGCTCCAAGGAAGATTTTGTCAGTATTTTTGTGAGCCTTAAGGTATATTTTACATACCCAAATAGGCCACAATTATCTTAAAAAGAAATTTTGAATTATGCACAACTCATAAGTCATGCATATATCCAAAATTCATCAGTTTCAATTTCAGAAAAGATGAATAACTTTTTATTGAGTAAGGAAATCCATGGATTTAAGACCAGATTTGGATTCTACACAAAAATTCACCTAGGGTAGCTCCATAGAGTGAATAAGCTCAATTTAAGTATTTGAGGTGGTAAAATGGAAAATACTTCAATACCACATCATTAATACCACATAAAAGATCCATGAAAATTTTTGTTTTTCTTGATTTTAAGCCAAAATAATCGGAAAGTGAGAAATCCCATGTTACATATACACTAAAAATAGTGTTATGCATGTTTTGAGCACTTAATATCATGGTATTCTTACATGGACTTTTGGTACACCCATAGTGGATATCTCACTTTAAGCTTAATTTTCTCTTTTTATGTGAAAAATAAGTAAGGGGGACAAAAGACATCAAAGAGAGCCAGGGTACCCAACTTCTGAGGCCTCAGAGGCATGGATAGCTCCAGATCATGGATCCATGGCTCATCTTGGCCCAATTGGTAAACTAAAACTCTTTGGGAACTTGGTTACCAAGTTACACCTACTGTAATCATAAGAAAATAGCAAATAACCTGCTATTTTGACGTGCCAAGGAGGTAATGAGCTACTTGGACTCCTGTAACCACGTCAATTCTTGATGAATTTCCATGACTAGACCCTAAAAGAGTAATTAAAACCCTTTTGGGACATACATTCATTGATTTACCTCATAGCAACCAGCAAAATACTGCTATTTGCAATTCTACGTAGAAATGAGGTAAAAACTTCAAAAATTCATTAAAAATACAATTCTTAATGAATCCTTCTAAAACCCTCAGGACTAATAGAGAACTGTATTATCTATGGTACAACCAAAAAGAATTATTGTTTTACTAGTAAAATTAAAAGTTTTACTTACAGTCCATTTTTGACCATTCTATGTGAAACACTGAATCTTCAAAAATTCACAGTAATTACAACCTGTGATGAAATTGGCAATAACATTGATAACTTTGAGAAATCAATGATTATTTTAGAATAAAAGAAGATTTACAGAGGTTACTCCTTTTATTCTTAACCATATTGGGGTTGGTAATCACGTGAAAGCATCAATTAAGTAATTATGATAATCTTACGTGACAACTGATGATGCAATCAATAATCCAAAACGGTTTATGGTTTTATCACTCACTGGTTTTTCAGTTTGCTCCATGGCACGCCTCTGTGAGCTGTTGTTGACTTAAAAGAGGCCTCCTCTTGCTGTTTTTTCCAAGAATCATCTTATCAATTTATTAAATCATTATTACCAACAAGTAAGCATTAGTTACAGCTATTCTTAAGTGTTTTAAATCTTTCAGAATCAACCAGAAAGACGTGAAATCATAGATTCCATCTATATATTGTTGTAATACTGTTATAAATCCTTTTGATCCCTTAAATCCACAATTCCACGTCAAATTTCTCTACTTTTATCTATCAATAAGTTCTTTGGAGTATTAGTGAGTCATTTATCTTGAATTCTTAAAGTTTTTCTCTAGTAATAGTTTTCTTCAATAATTATCTTTATAATTATTCTTGTAAAAGATAATTATATATTAAAATAATTTTATTATTTTAATAAAAGAAGTTTTTATTATTAAATTCTTCTTGTAATTGATTCTTGTAGACAATTACTGCTCACTGTTATAATCACTAGTAGTGTATAACACGTGAAAGAAATAATTTTATAATTATTTAATTGTGGTTATAATAATTTTTTATTATTATATTTCATAAGAACAGACATAGTACTGTTGATTAATAGTAATATTATCATCAGTTTCATAGTCACATCTTACAATTTTAGGAGGGGCAGGCAATACAGCCTTGCCACCCTTGGTTACAGGAGTTATTAGCAATTCAAAACCAGTTACCTGTGATTTCCCCCTCCAGGTACTGCCTCATTTTAATCCCACACAAGAGGAGTTCCCACATCTGGTGTCCCAACAGTGTCAGATAACCTCAAATTCAATAAAAATTAAATTAAAATCAATAAATAATAAAATTCTTAACTACTCCAAGAATACTTTTTTTATAACAAAAACTGGAGTCAAATAATCAAAATCAGCCAGAACCATCATCTCAAGAATCTGAATCATCAACTCACTCTGACCATTACTCTTATCCACCAAAGCAAGAAACAGAACTAGGGGAGGAATCAAATAAATATTCCAATTTCCCAATTGCAACACCAAGAACCAATAAAAGGGACTTGAAGGTTATGGAGAAATTCTTCCTTGATCTCCTAGAAAGAAATAAAATCAATAACTCAACACCAAAATCAAAGGAAGACATAAATAAATCAAAAATGGATCAACCTTCATCATCAAAATTACCTGGTAGTATTGAAGAAATCCAGGAAGAAAACCTTAATGAAGAAACTGTTGGAGGACAGGAAGAAATGTCTTCAACAGAGAGACTTCAGCAGAAGATGCTAGAAATGCAAGCAGAATTATTAGCACTAATCAAAAAGGAAGGAAAAAATAAATCATCAAGTTATACTCCACAGAATAGTCCTCTTGAGGAACAGACCACCCTTCCAAGGTCATTCAGGCAACATGGATCACCTTCACCTTACCCAAGACCCATGGCCACATCAACACCCTATACAGAACAAACACCAAGAGCTTTACCAAGAAGAGTCAACATTTCTGCACAAATACCAACTCCCTCACATCAAGAAATTCCAAGAAATACTACTCCAATAGTAAAAATCAGAGCCAAGGACTATAATCTGTGGTTTGATGGAAAGGATGTGGAAAGATTCATCAAGAAAGTTGAAAATATTGCAGAAATTGAAGGAGCAAGTGGAAGAGACATTGCAAGACAAATAGCATTTTGGACAAAAGATGAAGAAATCAGTTATCATATTGAAGGAATGCCAGGATATGAAACAGCTGATTGGGATCAATTGAAAGTGGATATGAAAAGAAGATGGGGAACAGTCTCACCTGAAAGAAGATACAGATTATCCTCAATCACTGATTTATTCACAAAAACTCAACAAGAAGGTGGAATAAGAAACATGACTCAATACAGAAAATTCATTGGGGAATATGAAGCAATCATCACTTACCTCAAAAGATACCAATATATCCAAGGTGATATCAATCATAACCAGGAGATATTGGCCAGCCTTTTCACTAGTGTTCAAGAATCAATTTACAAAGAAATGATCAAAGACAGAGCTATGGTTCAAGCCTTGGATGGAGGTTACATCATTCCAAGATTGGATATTTTGAAATTATACATTGAAAAAGACTTGGAGGCCAAGGTACTGATTCAACAAAAGGAATTTTCTAAACCAAAACCTCCAGAAAAGAAAACAAGATTTGAGGATGAAAGCTGGGATGAAGTTTTAAAAGAAATAAAAGAACTCACCCAAAAGATCCAAAATCCTCCACAACCAGAACCTCAGCCAAGAAATGAGGGAAAAGAATCAGTTAAAGAAGTTTTAAATCAACTTAAAAGCCTTTCAGAAGCAGTGAATCCACCAAGAAGGAACTGGAACAATAATCAAGAGCAAAGTTTACCTCAAAATAATCAGCCATACAGGCAAAGGAATCCTTTACCACCATTTTCATCCAGTTATCAACCTTAAATACCAGCTCAAATGGCTCCAAGACCACCATTGAAGTGTGCTTACTGCAAGGAAGAAGGTCATACAGCAACTAGATGCACTCACCTTGCTGAAGATTTGGACAAAAGAGTTGTCAGAACCCAAGGATCATCTTATGTCTTCCCCAATTATCAGAGAGTACCTATGGAAGGAAATGAAAGTGCCAAAAACATAGTCAGGGCTTTTGCAAAAGGACAATCAGATGGGGAACAGTCTCACCTGAAAGAAGATACAGATTATCCTCAATCACTGAATTATTCACAAAAACCCAACAAGAAGGTGGAATAAGAAACATGACTCAATACAGAAAGTTCATTGGGGAATATGAAGCAATCATCACTTTCCTCAAAAGATACCCATATATCCAAGGTGATATCAATCATAACCAGGAAATATTGGCCAGCCTTTTCACTAGTGTTCAAGAATCAATTTACAAAGAAATGATCAAAGACAGAGCTATGGTTCAAGCCCTGGATGGAGGTTACATCATACCAAGATTGGATATTTTGAAATTATACATTGAACAGGACTTGGAGGCCGAGGTTCTGATTCAACAAAAAGAATTTTCTAAACCAAAACCTCCAGAAAAGAAAACAAGATTTGAGGATGAGATCTGGGATGAAGTTTTTAAACAAGTAAAAGAACTCACCCAAAAGATTAAAAATCCTCCACAACCAGAACATCAACCAAGAAATGAGGGAAAAGAATCAGTTAAAGAAGTTTTAAATCAACTGAAAAGCCTTTCAGAAGCAGTGAATCCACCAAGAAGGAGCTGGAACAACAATCAAGAGCAAAGATTCCCTCAAAATAACCAGACATATAGGCCAAGGAATACTTTACCACCATTTTCATCCAGTTACCAACCATACATACCAGCTGAAATGGCTCCAAGACCACCATTGAAGTGTGCTTACTGCAAGGAAGAAGGTCATACAGCAACTAGATGCACTCACCTTGCTGAAGATTTGGACAAAAGAGTTGTCAGAACCCAAGGATCATCTTATGTCTTCCCCAATTATCAGAGAGTACCTATGGAAGGAAATGAAAGTGCCAAAAACATAGTCAGGGCTTTTGCAAAAGGACAATCAGAGCTAAACAAGAAATTTATGGAAAAACCTATTTTCAAAGAAAAATCAGAAGAAGAGGTTAAGCCCACTGAAAAGTAATCAGAGGATAAATCAACCTCAATTGCACATGTTGAAGAATGGTCAAATTGGAAACCACCTACCATTTCCTCAGCCAATGACCCCTTTGAATCACATATTGGACTAAGGAAGACCAAGCAAAGAATGGAAAGACAATCCCAAAATGAAGAGCCAAAGAAGAAAACAGCTATTCCAGGAACTTATATTGAAGAAGAAAAAGAGGAAGAAAGAGTCATAATACCTACACAATTTCAAAATTCCAATATCCCAAAGCCAGACCAACCTGAGGAGGAAATTGGAAATATTGCCAATGAAAATGAAGATGAAGACAGTCCAAAAGAAAAGACAGTCAGCAAACCTCAAAAGAAACAAGTTGAAACCAAATTGGAAATTGACAAAATTATTAAGAAAATTATGCAACAAAAGATCAGCCTCACCTTTGAAGAAATTTTGAGGATGTCACCAAATTTTGTCCATAAATTACAGGAATTATCAGAAAAAGACAAGGAAAAAATTAAATCACTCAACTCAATGGATCGTCAAGAAAGACTATTAACATTTGGATTCAAAGAAATACCAAAGCCCAAGATTCATTATGCCTGTCCTTTGGGATTTATGGAAATCTTTATTGGAAAGGAAGAATATCCTATCAGAGCATTAGTGGACACTGGGGCAGAACTCAACATCATACCAGAAGAAATAGCAATCAAAGCTTCACTCACAACAAGAAATCTTAACATGAACCTGAGGGGAATTGGAGGCCATACTACTTCATTGGTGGCACTTTCAGAATTTACTCCAATCATTTTGGCTTCAGGTGAATAAACTCTGATTCACTTTTTTATTGCAAAAGGATCTGTCCATACAGTACTTGGAAGACCTTTTCTGGCAGACCACAATATCAGGCTGGAATTTTCTCATAAACAAGGTGAAATACTAAGCTATCAAGAACCTGATGGAAGAAGATTATGCATGCCAATATGCAAACCTCAAGCACTTGGATGGCAAACTGGTCCACCTAGAGGAATGGATTTATGAAATATGGCAAAATTGGTCAGAAATAACCAAGGAAAGAAGGAAAAAAAATGCAAAAAGAGACAATACCATAATAAATTTAACCCAGAAGACCCAAGAGCTATCCATATCTCCAAAAAGTGATAAATTTGGCCAAGACTTACAAAGTAACAAATGGCCAAGAAATCCCAAAAGACAACTTGAAGACTCAACCTCTGAAGATTAATTACCCAAAATAAGTTACAGGCCAATTAACAATAATAAAGAAACATTCCAAATTTTGGTGGATGGAAATGATAAAATACATGGAAACCCTTTCAAAACTAAATCCAAAAGGAAGAAAGTAAGATTTAGTGAACATAATGAGCTTTCAGATGAAGAAATTATAGATGAAATTGAAAAGGACCTCACAATTATGGAAAAAAGAGACAAAAATTTAAAAGACACATACCATATCAACTTCTTGGACAGACCATTGAACAACCAAGAAGAACCTTATGAATGGCAACTGGAAAACCCTGAATTTATCCAGCAACCTCGAAATAAAGAGGATGAAACAGAATCCCTCTTAGAAAATGAATACAATTACATTTACCTGCCATACATCACCTTTGAAGACATTTATGGGGACGAAGCTCAAGAAATTTTATGTGAAGATAAATATTTATGTCAACTTCCAGAAGCAAACTTAAACAAGATCCAATTCCTAGAACTACTAACTGAAGAGGGAATTAAAGGTAACCTTGAAAATCAATTCTGGGATGAAATATTTGAAATGGCCACACTACGAAGAAGAGAACTTTACTTTAATCAAATTTGGGCCCAGTGGTACCTTGGATTGAATGGATCAACATATCAAATTGCAAGACTGAAATGGGTTGGAGATGGATATATATTCATTGATGAAGATTTATGGTGGTCAGAATTTCCATCAGAAGCAGAAATAGAAGAAAGAAATGCCTTTTTGGAAACCCTCAAAGACCTTATTTTGGCCAGATTACTCAACAGACAGTTATCCTTCCCACTTGGGGGACCTCAACTTTGAATAAAACCAACAAAATCAAGATTTTTTCTCTAAAATGTATCAGTATCACCCATAAAATGTATCATTAGTTTCTTTTTTTTGTTTCATTTTTTCTCTCTATTTGGCAGTGACTTCCTGCCTTAACAAAGAAGAAACTTATCAGTGGGGTATTTCTTAAAGAAAAAAAAAAAAAAGAAAAAAAAAGAAAAAAAAAGAAAAAAATACATTAAAAAAAAAGCTTGCCTCCACCATGGCCAATTCACCCAATTTTTGGACCCTATGGGGAAGAATTAATAAAAGAAGACCAAATTATCAATGAAGAACTTCATTGGTCACCAAAAGATGAAGATTTCAATAAAGGGAACCTTTGGCACTTTAAGGATACTTCATCAATATCAAAAAACCAAGAAATTGAAGAATTCAAGGAATTGCTGAAAATCATGGAGATTTCTGACAAAATCAAATGATTCAAAAATTAATAGACCAATTAAATTTCAAACCATCAAGGCCCATCTTGAAGACACATAACAGCTCTAAAAAATCAAAAATCAAATAAAATAGTCAGATTTCAACTCAATCAATCACTAGGCAGTGACCTCCTGCCTTATCAAAGAGGAATATCAACTCTCATCAAATCAAATCAATAATTCCACTCACCAATAAAAAGAAAAATACACAATAATTAACCACAAAATCACTAGGCAGTGACCTCCTGCCTTATCAAAGAGGAATATCAACTCTCATCAAATCAAATAAATAATTCCACTCACCAATAAAAAAACATAATAACTAACCATAAGATCATTAGGCAGTGACCTCCTGCCTTATCAAAGAGGAAAATCATTTCTTAGCAACCAAAATCACCATTTGCATTCACCAAAACCCAATCATCACTAGGCAGTGACCTCCTGCCTTATCAAAGAAGAATATCCAAATTCGTACCCAAAATTACCATCCAAAACCCAATAAATCTACCCTTAAACTATTTTTATATAATATACTTGATAATATTTTCAATTCTTATTACCATCAACACTTCAAAATACATGAAATCCATTGTGGTATTCCATACCATTTTTTTCACCAGCCTCAAGCTCATAGTACCCTATAACAGCAGGAAATCCAGCCTACAGGCAGACTTACACTCAAATTTTACACCAAAAGGTCAATTTTACAGCAAGAAGCTGGATTTAACTCATAAAACCATGGCACAGGCACCAAAGGGAAGTGTATGTGTTTAAGTAACTTATTCAATTTCACTATGCATATGTAAAAAATCAATTTACATATAGCAAACTAGTTACAACAAATGAGGTACCACCCTTTAAATTACACACTCCACCCAGCTTTACACCCCCTTACAGCCACAGGACTCATGCAGCAAGAAAATGACACATGCATTAGTTATACAGCCAACTTGCATTCAAAGTCACATGATGCAAAGCCCAACTCCATGGAATTCCTGCAATTCATTTACAACACAGCCCCAGGAGTACCTTATCTTATATCCACAGTAGCCCCACTTAAAACCTTAAAACATAATTATTTACACTACTCATCACCTCATGCAAACCAAAGCTAGTTACAACAGGCTGCATGCAGTACACAATTCCAATTAAATCTCAACCACATGACTATGCACAGCATGTGTCAAAATCAAAAATCACATCATCTCATAAAAAACATTAAATTCACCAATGCAAGAAGTTATCACCTGACTTCATTTTAAAGTTCAAAAAGAAGAAAAACAAACATGACACCTGCATAAATTACACAGCCACTTCTACCAAGCGTAAAATATAACATATGCAAAGGAAATACAAATTCATCATGTGATACTGAACCCACCAACAGCATATCATGTGACAGAAAAAAGGCTGTGCACAAGAAAAATCCTCAGCCAAAATGAAATCACCTCATGCATGCAAAGAAAATCCAAGAAAATCACATCATAATTAGCTCACCAAAAGACCATCATGTGATGAAAGAAGGCTGTGCAGAGAAAAATTATCACCAAACCTTAAATCACCTTACCCATGCAAGAAAGGGCCTCACCAAAAATGGAGTCACATGATGAAATCAAGAGGAATTAAAGTGGAAGAAGACAGCTCCCATGGAGGGCCCCCTGGGCTCCCAAAAGGTATAAATAGAGGGGCTCTCTCCCCCAAATTTCAAAATCCCCCCATGCAAATTATATCCCATGCACAATATATCCTCTGCACATTACAAGCACAGGAATAAGTCATCCCTCACCTGGGAGGTAGTCCAGAAAATTATAGTGAATTTTACTTGCCCAGTAGCTAAGCTCAGTGGAAGTATAGTGTTAAAGATTGCCCAGTAGCTAAGCTCAGTGGAATCTTAGTATTAAAAAAAATTATTAATAAAAATTACCCAGTACCCAAGATTAGGGTTAATACTCTATTAAAATATTTTATCCAGTCAAATTAAACAATTTGTCAAGATTTAAAATTAACTTACCCCTTTAAAAATCCAATATTAAAGAACCTTACCTCTTAAATTTAACAAATACAGCTTTATCTTATTATCAACAACTCTTAAAAAAATAAAAAACCTAAAACCTTAAATAACCCATCCTACCAAGGATTTCTCACCAAGAAGAAACAAATCACCTCAATTTAACCAAAAATATTAAAATTAAACAGACAAGTATTTCATTAAAATCTCAAATTTAACCAAAAATAACTGACATTATTTTTTATATTATTTATTGAATAGGTCTGATCTGAGACTTCTGAAGTTTGTCTTCTGCAGTTGTAAAGCCACTTACTAATTTTATTCTGGTTTGTGAGCTCCAAGGAAGATTTTGTTCAGTATTTTAGGAGGGGCAGGCAATACACCCTTGCCACCCTTGGTTACAGGAGTTATTAGCAATTCAAAACTAGTTAGCTGTGATTTCCCCCTCCAGGTACTGCCTCATTTTAATCCCACACAAGAGGAGTTCCCACATCTGGTGTCCCAACAGTGGCAGAAAACCTCAACTCCAATAAAAATTACTTTAAAATCAACAAAAAAAAATCTCAACTACTTCAGAATATCTTTTACAACTAAAAACTGGAGTCAAATAATCAAAATTAGCCCAAACCATCATCTCAAGAATCTGAATCATCAACTCACTCTGATCATTACTATTATCCACCAAAACAAGAAACAGAGCTAGGGGAGGAACCAAATAGATATTCAAATTTCCCAATTGCAACACCAAGAACCAATAAAAGGGACTTGAAGGTTGTGGAGAAATTCTTCCTTGATCTCCTTGAAAGAAATAAACTCAATAAATCAATCTCAAAAGAGGAAATAAACCAATCAAAAATGGATAAACCTTCATCATCAAAATTACCTGGTAGTATTGAAGAAATCCAGGAAGAAAACTTTAATGAAGAAACTGTTGAAGGACAGGAAGAAATGTCTTCAACAGAGAGACTTCAGCAGAAGATGCTAGAAATGCAAGCAGAATTACTAGCACTACTCAAAAAAGAAGGGAAAAATAAATCATCAAGTTATACTCCACAAAATAGTCCACTTGAAGAGCAAACCACCCTTCCAAGATCATTCAGGCAGCATGGATCACCTTCACCTTATCCTAGACCCATGGCCACATCAACACCTTATACAGAGCAAAGACAAAGTACCTTACCAAGAAGAGTCAACATTTCTTCCCAAATGCCAACTCCATTACATTAAGAAATTCCAAGAAACACTACTCCAATAGTGAAAATCAGAGCCAAGGACTATAACTTGTGGTTTGATGGAAAGGATGTTGAAAGATTCATCAAGTTGAAAATATTGCAGAAATTGAAGGAGCAAGTGGAAGAGACATTGCAAGACAAATAGCATTTTGGACAAAAGATGAAGAAATCAGTTACCATATTGAAGGAATGCCAGGATATGAAACAGCTGATTGGGATCAATTGAAAGTGGATATGAAAAGAAGATGGGGAACAGTCTCACCTGAAAGAAGATACAGATTATCCTCAATCACTGATTTATTCACAAAAACTCAACAAGAAGGTGGAATAAGAAACATGACTCAATACAGAAAATTCATTGGGGAATATGAAGCAATCATCACTTACCTCAAAAGATACCAATATATCCAAGGTGATATCAATCATAACCAGGAGATATTGGCCAGCCTTTTCACTAGTGTTCAAGAATCAATTTACAAAGAAATGATCAAAGACAGAGCTATGGTTCAAGCCTTGAATGGAGGTTACATCATTCCAAGATTGGATATTTTGAAATTATACATTGAACAAGACTTGGAGGCCAAGGTACTGATTCAACAAAAGGAATTTTCTAAACCAAAACCTCCAGAAAAGAAAACAAGATTTGAGGATGAAAGCTGGGATGAAGTTTTAAAAGAAATAAAAGAACTCACCCAAAAGATCAAAAATCCTCCACAACCAGAACCTCAGCCAAGAAATGAGGGAAAAGAATCAGTTAAAGAAGTTTTAAATCAACTTAAAAGCCTTTCAGAAGCAGTGAATCCACCAAGAAGGAACTGGAACAATAATCAAGAGCAAAGGTTACCTCAAAATAATCAGCCATACAGGCAAAGGAATCCTTTACCACCATTTTCATCCAGTTATCAACCTTAAATACCAGCTCAAATGGCTCCAAGACCACCATTGAAGTGTGCTTACTGCAAGGAAGAAGGTCATACAGCAACTAGATGCACTCACCTTGCTGAAGATTTGGACAAAAGGATTGTCAGAACCCAAGGAGCATCTTACCTCTTCCCCAATTATCAGAGAGTACCTATGGAAGGAAATGAAAGTGCAAAAGACATAGTCAGGGCTTTTGCAAAAGAACAAGCAGAACTCAACAAGAAATTCATGGGAAAACCTACTGTAAAACCAAAACTAGAACAAGAGATTAAGCCTACTGAAAAGAAATCAGATGATAAAACAACCTCAATTGCTAATGTTGAAGATTGGTCAAATTGGAAACCACCTACCATTTCCTCAGCCAATGATCCTTTTCAATCACACATTGGACTAAGGCAGACAAAACAAAGGTTGGAAAGACAATCACAAAATCAAGAGCCAAAGAAGAAAGCAGAAATTCCAGGAACTTACATTGAAGAAGAAAAAGAGGAAGAAAGAGTAATAATTCCCACCAAATTTCAAAATTAAAATATTCCAAAACCAGACCAACCTGAGGAGGAAATTGAAAATATTGCCAATAAGAATGAAGATGATGAGATTCCCAAAGAAGAAAAGAAGTTCAGAAAACCTCAAAAGAAACAAGTTGAAACTAAATTGGAAATTGACAAAATTATTAAGAAAATTATGCAACAAAAAATCAACCTTACCATTGAAGAAATCTTGAGGATGTCACCAAATTTTGTTCATAAATTACAAGAATTATAAGAAAAAGACAAGGAAAAGATTAAATCACTCAACTCAATGGATCTTCAAGAAAGACTATTAACATTTGGATTCAAGGAAATACCAAAGCCCAAGATTCATTATGCTTTTCCTTTGGGATTTATGGAAATCTTCATTGGAAAGGAAGAATATCCTATCAGAGCATTAGTGGACACTGGTGCAGAACTCAACATTATACCAGAAGAAATAGCAATCAAAGCCTCACTCACAACAAGAAATCTTAATATGAACCTTAGGGGAATTGGAGGCCATACCACTTCATTGGTTGCACTTTCAGAATTTACTCCAATCATTTTGGCTTCTGGTGAAGAAACTCTAATTCCCTTCTTCATTGCAAAAGGATCTGTCCATACAGTACTTGGAAGACCTTTCTTGGCAGACAAGAATATCAGACTAGAATTTTCCCATAAACAAGGTGAAATACTAAGCTATCAAGAACCTGATGGAAGAAGATTATGCATGCCAATATGCAAACCTCAAGAACTTGGATGGCAAACTGGACCACCTAGAGGAATGGATTTATGCAATATGGCAACATTGGTCAGAAATAACCCAGGAAAGAAGTTTTAAAATGCGAAAAGAGACAATACCATAATCAATTTAACCCAGAAGACCCAAGAGTTATCCATATCTCCAAAAAGTGATGAATTTGGTCAAGATTTACAAAAGACCCAATGGCCAAACAACCTCAAAAGACAACTTGAAGACTCAACCTCTGAAGATGAATTACCCAATATAATTTACAAGCCAATTAGCAGTAAGGAAGAAACTTTCCAGATCTTAGTAGATGGAAATGAGAAAATACATGGAAACCCTTTCAAACCTAAACCCAAAAAGAAGAAAGTCAGATTTAGTGAGCATCATGAGCTCTCAGATGAAGAAATTTTAAAGGACATTGAAAAAGACCTCATAATTATGGAAGAAAGAGACAAAAATTTAAAAGACACATACCATATAAACTTCTTGGACAGACCATTGAACAACCAAGAAGAACCTTATGAATGGCAATTAGAAAACCCTGAATTCATCCAGCAACCTCCCAATGAAGATGAAGAAACAGGATCCATCCTAGAAAATGAATACAACTACATTTACTTGCCATATATCACTTTTGAAGATATTTATGGAGATGAAGCTCAAGAAAGTTTCTGTGAAGATAAATACTTATGTCACCTTCCAGGAGCAAACTTGAACAATGTTCAATTCCTAGAATTATTAACTGAAGAGGGAATTAAAGGTAACCTTGAAAACAAATTTTGCGATGAAATATTTGAAATGGCCACACTACCAAGAAGAGGACTTTACTTCAATCAAATTTGGGCCCAGTGGTACCTTGGATTGAATGGATCAACATATCAAACTGGGAAACTGAAATGGGTTGGAGATGGATATATATTCATTGATGAAAACCTATGGTGGTCAGAATTTCCATCAGAAAAAGAAATTGAGGGAAGAAATGCCTTTTTGGAAGCCCTCAAAGATCTTTTTCTAAAATGTATCAGTATCATCCATAAAATGTATCATTAGTTTCTTTTTTATTTTATTCTTTCTCATGGCAGTGACTTCCTGCCATAACAAAGAAGAAATTAATTAACAAATTATCCCTTAAAAAAAAAAAAAAACTTACAAAAAATATATCAATTACCTTCACCATGGCCAATTCACCAACTTTTGGATCCTATGGGGAAGAATTAATAAAAGAAGACCCAATTATCAATGAGGAACTTCATTGGTCACCAGAAGATGAAGATATCAATATATAAACCCTTTGGCAGTGACCTCCTGCCTTATCAAAGAGAAAAATCATTCTTATAAACCAAACCAAAAAATCACCATTTTCCTTCACCGAAACCCAATCATCACAAGGCAGTGACCTCCTGCCTTATCAAAGAGGAATATCAACTCACACCAAATCAAAACAATTTCACTCACCTAGAAAAAGAAACAACAATTAACCATAAGATCACTAGGCAGTGACCTCCTGCCTTATCAAAGAGGAAAATCAATTCTTATCAATCAAAATCACCAATATCACTCACCCAAACCATAAGATCACTAGGCAGTGACCTCCTGCCTTATCAAAGAGGAATATCCAAATTTCTTACCCAAAATTACCATCCAAATCCCATTAAACTTACCCCCAAGCTATTTTTTAAAATTCTCAAATATTACTACCTTTTTTGATACTTTTTAAACCCACAAAATCCTACAAAATGGAGTCATGGCCATTACCTGAAGAAAATACCTGGTCAATGGACACAGATATCAGCTGGATAGAAGAAAAAGAAGTTTGGGCCAATTACATTAATCAAGAAGAAATAGATGAATATCCTGACTGGTTCTTAAAAATAAAACCAGAACCTTGTCCTGATATTTCCACCATAGTCCTTCCATACATTGATTTTGAGGACATCTTTGAAAAAGAAAACTCACCTTCAGAAACTGTCATATCCCAATCATGGAAAGAATTACCTGGATTCAACCTTACAAAATATGAATTTTTGGAGTTACTGACCTGGGATGGAATTGATGGCAACCTTGGAAACAATTACTGGAATAAAATATTTTACATGGCTGAACACATCAGGAAATCACTATTTTGGAGGACCTGGGAATGCCAAGACTGGTTCAACCTCCAGGATTTTGAAATTAAAAATGGACAAATTAGCAAAATCTCAGGAAGTTATATTGTAAAAAAGGCCAAATGGGAATACAACTGGGAAGAAACACTTATACCAGCAATCTTAAGCCTTAAAAAGGGTGAAACTAAATTTAATACAGAAGATTGGAATTTCTTCTGTCAAGAATATCTCTTCAAAAATTTTAAAAGAGAAGAATGCAGGGGAGGAAATTTTATCAAACAAGAATTAGTAAGAAAGATTCTGGGGCAAAGGAATTCATTTCAAGAAATATCACCTGCTAAGTCCCCCAATTCTTTGATTAATCAACCATCCTATTTCCATTGATATTTGCATTATTTATCTCTTCAATTTTTTTTATTTTATTTTTTTTATTTATTTATTTATTTTTTTTAAATCCCTTTATCTTTCCTCTTTACAATTCAGATTCTCTCTTATGCTAAAAAAAAAAAAAAAAAAAAAAAAAAAAAAAGAGAAAATATTAAAAATTTCAAAAATAAGCTTCAATTAATATCAGCTTTGAAGGAATAAATAGAGCATAAGCTTACCTAATATCAAGGGTTTTGTCTTGTAATTGTATTTATTTATTTTATTTTATTGTTCAAAATAAAAATCCACTTATCTTTAAAAAAAAAAAAAATATTACTGAATATATATGCAGTATATATTTCAAAATATGATTCTTAGCTTATTGTCCTCCTTTACCTCTATTTTTTTGCTTTCTTTTTTATATAATTTATTTTTGAATTTATTTTTGTATTTATTTTATTTTTATTATTTTTGTATTTATTTGTTTTACTTATTTATTTTTATTTTTATTTTTATTTTTATTTTTATTTTTTATTTTATTTTTTACTGACCTTACTTCAATTTTTTTTTCTCTTCTGACTGCATTAAATATATTGTTTTATTTTCATTTATTTTTTATTCTTATTCTTATTTTTTTCTTTTTTTTAAAAATAAAAAATAATAATAATAAAAAATAAAATAAAAATAATAAAATAATATAGGAACATAGTAACTAAAGGCATACTTTCTCCATTTCAGAGTACAGGAGGCCTAAAAAGGTGCTACAACAAGCTAAGTAGCAAAATTTTTACTAATAATAACCTAAATAATATATATATATAAAATAAAAATAAAAATAAAAAATAAAAAATCAATAAATAGATAAAAAATAATAATAGTAATAATAATAAGAACAAGTACAAACTTACCCTATGACTTGCTTCACTTAGAAGGGTAAATAACCCGACCCAAATCATTATGAGGGCAAAGGTAGTAGGGCCCCTTGGTTTTTTTTTGAACCTTCTTTTTGTAATGAAGTGAGGATGAGGGTTGAGGATCCAAAAGTCTGGGATCCACCTCTCCATTCAAAAAAGAATAAAAAGCCGACGCTGCTATTGGTGTAGGTTCACGATGGTTAGAAGAGCCAGCGGGTGAGCTCAAGAAATCACCGAGAGCTGGTGGTGATGGAGGGAATGTCGGATAAGGGCCGTTGGCAGTAAGCCATTCCCACACCGACTTCCTCAACCTGTTGGTTGGAGGAATGCCAAGCACGAGGTCCTCTAGCTCCTCGGTGGTAAATGGACGAAACGCATTAAAAAAATCAGCTGCGAAGCCAACATCGTGGGAACTCATAGTCATTCTGACAGTATATATGAAATAAAAATAGAAGAGGGAGTCATAAGTCCAAAAAACAAACAAAGAAGAAAGACTCTCTAGAAATAATAAGCATACCAAGGCTGATGAGAAAGATTAAACACAGCTGTTGATTGGATTGATTGGTGGGATGGATAGAAAAACCAACAAGGATTCTGATCCTTTTATCAAGATAATCAACTGCTTCACCAATTGAATCAACCTAGTGCTCTAAAAAGGAAAAAGAGCAATGCACCATTAGTCGTGCCGACGTTAGTCCATCAACCGTTGGGTAGCAAGAGAGAAGAACAAAAAGCATGATTCCTTTGTTCACTGGAGCAACAAACGAATCTGCAGGACAAAACCAGAATCAGCTAATAACCTAACAAAGTGAATTCTTTTGGAGGAGATTGTCACCCTAATAATAACAAATGAATTTGAGCCAGAAGATCAACGTTCGACCTTGAAAGCTACTTACGTGACCTTTGAAGGATGTTGAACCATGGATGATTTTGGGTACGACTTGCAGATAATCAATTAATTATTTCGCTTGTGTTGTTCCACTCTACACCCAATTCCAGCAGTGGAAGGCATACAGAGGGGAATTATATCAATACAATACATATCCGATGTTGTTAAGATCACATACCAAAGCACGAAGAGAAACCTGTGGCGGTCCTCAACGGCCATTAGCTTCAGACCATGGATAGTCTTCACCTATCTGGTTGGACTTACCTTCCCATGGCCACCTTTATCAATCTCCGTTGCAAGCTGATCGCAGCAGGGCTCCATCACTTGATCTCAGATGCCCAAAGCGGTCGGTCAATTAAATCAACGGAGCCTTTGTCATTTCGTAGGAACCACAAAGCTGTTGATTAGAAAAGCATTGTTGGAGGAAATTGAGTTAATTCTTCTGCTTGATGGGCATGAAGATAGCTTAAAAAAATTGTCCCAAGTTAAACAGAGTAGATACCTCACACTCGGATATTTCAATTCTAAAGCTCAAGACAATTGGTGCTGAGAAATACTTCTCAGATGAACTTGTACTCTCAAGTAGATTTGTAGATGAGACGACAAAGATAATTAAGTTTGAAGCAAAATTAAAAGAAGATTAATGGTCAAGTGTTTATTTAAAGATGATACTCATTCAAAGTAGTTTCAAACACCCAAACTGGTGTTGAAAGACCTCAATCGCTTGTACATCTCAGTCCAATACAATTTTGAACATAATGGTGACTGCATAACATCCACCTAGACTCAAGACAACCTCACCCGAAGTGATTTAAAGCTCCAGTTGGGGCATAGCAACAATCATCAGCACTACAACAGCCTACCCGAATAGCTGGAAGGTTTTTAAAAGAACTCAATCACCCCAACCTTACATTACGGTTCAAAAAGAACATATTAGTTAACTAAGAGCACCCACATATTAGAAAAAAAACCACCCGAAGTGGTTTAGAGCACAATAAAGTGCTTTTCAACATAACTGGAAATGGAAACACCCCACCCAAAGTCCCTGGAGGGTTGTAACACCCTCTAGAGACTACCTTACCTTCTTACTATAAAAAATATAAAAAATAAATTAAAATTAAAATAAAACAAATACAAATAACAAAGAAAAATGCCCTGAGCAAGGCATTAAACTGCTCAAATTTTATTTCTTATGTTTTTTACTGATTTTACCTTAAGTTTAATAATTAGAGAAAAAAAAAAAAAAAAAAAAAAGCCCTCAGCATGGCTTAAAACTAATTAATTTCATTTTTTTATCATGATTTAATTAATTGGACTAACCATGTTTTTTTTTATGAAGAAACAGGGCTACAAACAAAAATAATAATAATAATATAGATAAAAGCCCTCAGCAAGGCTTTAAACTGCTTATTTTATTTTATGCTTACTTTATATTGGATATTAAATAAAACTGACATATTTTATTTTTATGTGCTACAGGGCTATAAAGGACAATTAAAAAAGCCCTCAGCATGGCTTTAAACTGCTTGGTTTTATTTATTATTTGATTCTTTTTTCCTTTATCAATGCTAACATTATTTTTTCTATTTTTGATACAGGTATATTTCAAAACAAAACAAAAGAGACAAAACAAAAGTAGAATATATATTTATTTCATAAATTAAGGAGGTTGAAATAAACCAAAAAGAGCCCTCAGCATGGCTTTAAACTGCTGGGTTTTCTTTTTTTAAATTAAATTATTTTTTATTAATTTTTTATGCTACAGGGCTATAAATAACAAGGAAAGCCCTCAGTATGGCTTTAAACTGCTGGTTTTCTTTTTGCTAACTTGTTATTTTTTTTAGGCAGTACTTATGAAGAACTGAAAGCTGACGTAAATTACATTTATTTATTCTTATGAATTAATATATACATTCATATATAAGAAAAAAAAAATCAATATATATATCAGAATGAGGGATTAAAAAGGAAAAAAGCCCTCAGGATACAAAAAATAAAAAATAAAAATGTCCTCAGCAAGACATTAAACTGCTGGTTTCTGCTTTCATTTTTCTCTTCTGGCTGTTTATTTTATTTAAAATGATTTTCTATTTTTTTACAGGGCTTTACAATAATTTAATTAAACAATAAGCCCTCAGCATGGCTTTAAACTGCTGGTTTTAGTTTTTCTATCTTTCATTTTTTATGCTGATTTTATTTTTATTTTTTAAGTAGGACTTATAAAGGATATGAGCCCTCATCAAGGCTTTAAACTGATGATTTTCTTATATTCTTGTTTTTTATGTTTACAATAAATTATACTAACATATTTGATTTGGCTTCCACAGGAGTCCTCAAAAAGACTATAAACTGTTTGAACTACTTATAAAACTTGGCTTTTAAGACAAATCTGATGCCAAGAAACCCCAAAGGCAACAATCAGGTTCCTAAAGACAACATATGGTCCTTGGCAAGACCATAAACTGTCCACTCAAATTATCAACAATAATCAAGAAAAATTAACCAATGGTCCTTTGCAAGACCATAAACTACCCCTTCAAATATCAAAAATAAATCACTAAAATTATCAACAAGGACCAAAGCAAAGACAACATATGGTCCTTGGCAAGACAATAAACTGCCCACCATTAGAATTATCAACAAGGACTCAAAGCTAAACACAATAAACCAATAGTCCCTGGCAAGACTATAAACTGCCTATTTAAAGTATTCAAAAAGATTGGAAAAGGACTACAAAAGGGGGATAAGTCCTAGGAAAGACTATAAACTACCTAAGGTTTTATTTCCTATTTTTTTTCTAATTTTATTTTATTATAAACAAGTATTAGAAAGATGTACTGACTTGAACCTTTTGAACATATTCTTTTATTTTTTTTGAATTTATTTATTCATTTTCACTAAGAATAAGGGTCATATCCCATTCATGAGCTCAAGAATATTTTATTTATTATCTTTATTACACTTTTCCTACTATCACAACAAGAGCCATTAAATTGGCTCAATTTTTCAATATAAAAAAAAAAAAAAACTCTACATCAAGTATTTTTTTTTTAAAAAAAAATGATCAATTTATTTGAAATATTTCTTCAATTACAAGAGAGTGATTGGAACTTGTTTGAAAATAAGAAGTATTTGTGCCATGAAGGCATTAATTGAACTGTGAAGGAGTTATTTATATTAAAACCTCATACATTGATGACATAATTTGGGGAATTTACATATTAATAACACCTCAATGTGCTATTTATTCCAAATGGAATTTAAAAAGCCCCCCAAAAGGCAAACAAGAGTTTTTTTTAAATTGTACAAATTTTTGATTTCACTGTTTATATTTTTTTTAACAACTCAAATGCATTTATGGGTAACAGAAAATCTGAACCATAAAGGGGATGGACTTGAAATAAAGTCTGAGTCACAATGATGATTCCAAAAGGAAGAGTTGTGGCATCATAAGGGTCATTATATGAGTAAAGGACTCAAATTATGATCATTCAATTATGTAATATTAATCATAAATACTCTCAAGAGCACCAATTTTTGCTAAATGGCACAAATTACCACCTTCAACCAAACAAGTCCATGATCTTAATTGTGATTCAGGTTTATTTCATTTGAATTGTGCTTTTTACTCAGATATCTCAGTGAATGGTTATTTTATACTTACAGTAAAAAGAATAAAATAAACAAAAAAATATATAATTATTGAATCATCATTAAATTAAAATTATGTATATTTACTGTATCATTATTTATCCTTATCAAAATCACTAAAAAAAATAAGGGGTGGGTAAACTTATTTCTTACACTATCCCTTATAGTGGAAGTTTTGGGGAAATGAGAACATATCATCTTCAAAATTTGAAAACCAATTCAAGATTTTTAAATCGAGAGGGGGGGCCCTCATCCAAACTAATATTATTAAAAAAAATCAATCAATATTAAAATCAATTTCAAATCACCTTATTATTACAATTTTTTATTTTTCATTTCTTTATAGCAGGTATAATTCAGGAACACAAAAGAACAAAAGGACATAAATTATTTTGAACAAATATCAAGAGAATTGGGAAACAACTTATCATAGGACAATTATTCAGAATACTGAAAATGAATAATATTATTTATGAAGAAAAGCGGGAGTTCCTTATGGATTGAACTTTGGACAACACAAGACCTTGGAAATTTCTTTGATTCTGGATTGAAACTCATTTGGAATTCAAGAATAACTGGCCGGGATTGATGGACTTAAGGATAACTCACTGGATTAAATATTGACTCAGGACTCACTCAACATGAAGGACTAACAAGATAATATACAACACTCAACTCAAATTGCCCTTGGGATTTTAAAGAAGCTTGAAGACTCAAGAGGTCCTCAGCATGACACTAAACTGCTTCCCCTGTAGACTTGGGCAGGGAAACTTATAAAAAATATTAACAGCCAAGAAGCTGGAGGGGATTGTCCTAGTCAGGAGAAGTGCTGAAGGACCATCTTTGTCCTTAGCATGACAATAAACTTCTCCCTTTGTGTAACAGGAACAAGGGGTTTTACAGGTGTTTATCATTATCATATTGGCCAAAAAGAACAAAGTGAAGTATCAAGCCATTAATCAAGACAAGAAAATTCCTTATCAAGAAATAAAACAACCAGAAGAATCTTGCATCAAGTGGGAATCATGAAGATTGAAGAATAAAACAAGAGTCAAGTGGAATCCAAAATCAAGCCCAAAGGAGCTCAAGAATGAAGATAAGCCCTTGGATTAGGTCAGGAGGTCCTTGCATGACTTAAACTGCAGGACTTGTATACCTAATATACAGGGGTTACACACCTAGTTGTAGGTCCTGTATGACCTTAAACTACATTTTTTATGGAAGAAAGAAGAAAAGAAGAATTGTGAAGACCTCAATATTTCAGGACACTAGCAAATTCTTGGAAATAATTAAAAAACACTAATTGAAGATGGATCACCAAATTTTAGCAGCCAAATATAAATCAGTCCTGAAGAAGGTGAGACCAGTCAATGAGCCAATGCCTCAAGACCTTAACCCACCCTTGGAAAGACCACCTTTGTCAAGAGATCGTTATGAAACACCCTTATCACCAAACCCACCCATATTTCAAGAAACCTTCAAGGTCACCCATGAAAGACTGCAAGCAGTCAATTTTGGCCCACCAGGATGGTTATCAAATGAAGAAATCAATTTACTCAAAAATGTGATTACCTTAAGGGAAAAAGCAATAGCTTTCTGTGAAGAAGAAAGAGGATTACTCAAACACTCATATGGAAAACCTTACAAGATGCCAGTAATACCTCATGAACCTTGGCAGAAGAAACCAATTCCCATTCCCAAATCAATTTTACCTCAGTTTACTGAATTAATCAGAGAAAGAATCAAGACTGGACTCTATGAGCAATCCACCTCAAGCTACACAAGCCCAATCTTTTGTGTGGCCAAATCAAATGGGAAACTCAGGTTTGTCCATGACCTTCAAGAACTCAACAAAGTCACCATCAAGGATGCTGGCTTACCACCTCACATTGAAGAATTTGTAGAGGCATTTGCAGGAAGAGCATGTTATGGACTAGGAGACATCATGGGAGGATATGATGAAAGAGAATTAGATGTCACTACAAGACCCCTCACCACTTTTGAAACACCCCTTGGAAGGATGCAACTCACAAGACTACCCCAAGGAGCCACCAACTCAGTAGCAGTATACCAAGCCCAAATGACCTGGATACTTCAAGAAGAAATACCAGAAAGTGTAGGAATTTTTATTGATGATGGAGGAATAAAAGGACCAAGATCACTTTAAAACCAAGAAACACTACCAGAAAACCCATCAATAAGAAGATTTATATGGGAATATTCCATAACCTTAGAAAGAATTTTATTCAGGATTGAAGAAGCAGGACTTACTATCTCAGGATCCAAGTTTGCATGCTGTGTTCCAGCTTTGGACATAGTAGGGCATGTTGTATCATTCAAAGGAAGAACAATCTCAAAACAAAAGATCAACAAGATTCAAAATTGGCCAACACCTCTCAACAAAAAGGAAAGAAGAGGATTTCTTGGTCTTTGTGCCTATGTAAGAATGTTTATTGAAAACTTCTCACAAGTTGCATCACCACTCAGAAGGCTCACCAGAGAAGATGTTGACTGGGATTGGAATCAAAAATGTGAAGAAGCTTTCCATAAGCTCAGAAGAATAGTTGGAGAAGAAATAACCCTCAAGAAATTGGATTATGACAAAGGAGCAGGAAAAATTAAGCTAGCAGTAGATTCAAGTTACATTGCTGCAGGAGCAGTACTCACTCAAGAAGACAAAGAACAAAAGGACAGACCAGTATTATATGAATCAATAACTTTTTCAAAATTGGAATCAAAATACTCACAACCCAAATTGGAACTCTGTGGAGTTGCAAGAATTCTCAAGAAGCTACAAACCATACTTTGGGGACAACATTTTGAATTACAGGTTGATGCCAAGGCCTTAATTGAAATGAAAAATACCCCTTGCTTACCCAATGCCCCCGTGCAAGATGGGTGGCTTTCATTCAACTATTTTCCTTTGATTTGGTACACAAACCAGGGAAAACTTTCACTATGCCAGATGGGCTATCCAGAAGACCAAAAAACTCAGAAGAAGAAGATGAAGATGCACCAGAATTTGATGAAGAAGAAAATTGGATCAAGCCACACCCTGGATTTGGGGCTAAGAATGTAAATTCACTCCATTTTTCAGGAGTACAAGTACCAACCAAACAAGAAGGATTTTGGAAGAGAATGCAAGAATACTTAAGCACAATGAAAAAACCACAATCAAGTAAAGATGAAGAATTTAGAAGGATAAAAAGAAGGTCATCCAACTTTTTCTTGGAAGATGGCCAACTCAAAAGAAGAAATAATCCTAACCCTCAATTGGTGATATCAAGTCAAGAAGTTCAAAACTACATTTTAAAGTCACTTCATAAAACCATGGGCCACAGAGGTGAAAATGAAACTTACAGAAGAATTAAAGCAAGATATTGGTGGGAAGGAATGAAGAAATCAGTCAAGAAATGGGTTCAATCTTGCCTGGCCTGCGAAAAGAGAAGTCAAAACTTATAAAGGGAACCAGGAAGGCCTACAGAAACATCAACAATCTTTGAAAGGGTAAGCATGGATGCAGTCCATATCAAATCTGGAAGATGGAAATATATGGTTGTGGCCAGAGATGATTTTTCAGGATGGCCAGAAACAGTTGGACTAGTCAAATTAACAGCAAAAGCAGTTTCAGAATGGTTCACCTCAGAATGGATATGCAGGTATGGCTCACCAAAGGAAGTAACTGTTGATGGGGGGCCAGATTTTGGAAAAGAATTGCAAGATGCAGTAAAGGAAGCAGGATGTAGGATCAGAGTCACCACACCTTATCACCCAGAGTCTCAAGGGATGGTTGAAAGGGGTCATAAGCAGCTCAAAGATGCACTAGTCAAGATGTGTGGAGAAAATGGAGGAAAATGGAAGAAATATCTACCACTAGTGACATTGGCTGACAGAATTTCCACTAAAAGGACAACTGGTTTCTCAACATATGAACTCCAATTTGGACAACTACCAGTATTACCAATTGACATTGAAACAAAAACATTTTTAGCAGTAGAATGGCACAAAATATCCACAACTGAGGAATTACTGGAAGCCAGAGCCAAACAGTTGGAAGGCAAAGAAGAAATGAAAAGAAAAGCAGCAAAAAAACTCAAAAAATCAAGGGAAGACTCAATGAAATATTGGGATAGAAGAATGGCACACCAACTAAGATCAGCACTCAATCCAGGAGATTTGGTCCTGGTTTACAACAAAGCAATAGAAACTAATTGGGGACTACTTTTCAAAAAAAAATGGCATGGACCCTACAGAGTAGTCAAAAAAATAAACAATGGACCATATGAACTTGAGGAACTTGATGGAACAGAATTAGCAAGAATATTTGCAGCATCTCAAGTCAAGAGGTTCTACCCAAGAGGAAAGTTGATAAGCACAAAAGAAGACCCAGAAGAAGAACAAAGTGAAGAAGATGAATCAATAAATGAGGAAGAGGTATTTTAGGAGACCACAGAATCAGATGAAGAATAGAGCGCTCTCACCTGGAATGCTGGGGACAGCATTAAATGGAGAGGGGGATGTGGTATCCCATACCATTTTTTTCACCAGGCTCAAGCTCATAGTACCCTATAACAGCAGGAAATCCAGCCTACAGGCAGACTTACACTCAAATTTTACACCAAAAGGTCAATTTTACAGCAAGAAGCTGGATTTAACTCATAAAACCATGGCACAGGCACCAAAGGGAAGTGTATGTGTTTAAATAGCTTATTCAATTTCACTATGCATATGTAAAAAATCAATTTACATATAGCAAACCAGTTACAACAAATGAGGTACCACCCTTTCAATTACACACTCCACCCAGCTTTACACCCCCTTACAGCCACAGGACTCATGCAGCAAGAAAATGACACATGCATTAGTTATACAGCCAACTTGCATTCAAAGTCACATGATGCAAAGCTCAACTCCATGGAATTCCTGCAATTCATTTACAACACAGCCCCAGGTGTACCTTATCTTATATCCACAGTAGCCCCACTTAAAACCTTAAAACATATTTATTTACACTACTCATCACCTCATGCAAACCAAAGCTAGTTATAACAGGCTGCATGCAGTACACAATTCCAATTAAATCTCAACCACATGACTATGCACAGCATGTGTCAAAATCAAAAATCACATCATCTCATAAAAAACAGTAAATTCACCAATGCAAGAAGTTATCACCTGACTTCATTTTAAAATTCAAAAAGAAGAAAAACAAACATGACGCCTGCATAAATTACACAGCCACTTCTACCAAGCCTAAAATATGACATATGCAAAGGAAATACAAATTCATCATGTGAGACTGAACCCACCAACAGCATATCATGTGACATAAAAAAGGCTGTGCACAAGAAAAATCCTCAGCCAAAATGAAATCACCTCATGCATGCAAGGAAAATCCAAGAAAATCACATCATAATTAGCTCACCAAAAGACCATCATGTGATGAAAGAAGGCTGTGCAGAGAAAAATTATCACCAAACCTTAAGTCACCATACCCATGCAAGAAAGGGCCTCACCAAAAATGGAGTCACATGATGAAATCAAGAGGAATTAAAGTGGAAGAAGACAGCTCCCATGGAGGGCCCCCTGGGCTCCCAAAAGGTATAAATAGAGGGGCTCTCTCCCCCAAATTTCAAAATCCCCCCATGCAAATTATATCCCATGCACAATATATCCTCTGCACATTACAAGCACAGGAATAAGTCATCCCTCACCTGGGAGGTAGTCCAGAAAATTATAGTGAATTTTACTTGCCCAGTAGCTAAGCTCAGTGGAAGTATAGTGTTAAAGATTGCCCAGTAGCTAAGCTCAGTGGAATCTTAGTATTAAAAAAAATTATTAATAAAAATTACCCAGTACCCAAGATTAGGGTTAATACTCTATTAAAATATTTTATCCAGTCAAATTAAACAATTTGTCAAGATTTAAAATTAACTTACCCCTTTAAAAATCCAATATTAAAGAACCTTACCTCTTAAATTTAACAAATACAGCTTTATCTTATTATCAACAACTCTTAAAAAAATAAAAAACCTAAAACCTTAAATAACCCATCCTACCAAGGATTTATCACCAAGAAGAAACAACTCACCTCAATTTAACCCAAAATATCAAAATTAAACAGACAAGTATTCCATTAAAATCTCAAATTTAACCAAAAATAACTGACATTATTTCTTATATTATTTATTGAATAGGTCTGATCTGAGACTGCTGAATTTTGTCTTCTGCAGTTGTAAAGCCACTTACTAATTTTATTTTGGTTTGTGAGCTCCAAGGAAGATTTTTTTCAGTATTTTAGGAGGGGCAGGCAATACACCCTTGCCACCCTTGGTTACAGGAGTTATTAGCAATTCAAAACTAGTTACCTGTGATTTCCCCCTCCAGGTACTGCCTCATTTTAATCCCACACAAGAGGAGTTCCCACACCATCAAAAATGAAATCATGGCCATTAATTGAAGAAAATCCCTGGTCATTGGACATAGATATCAGCTGGCTAGAAGAAAAAGAAGTCTGGGCCAATTACATTAATCAACAAGAAATAGATGAAAATCCTGACTGGTTCTTGAGAATAAAACCAGAACCCTGTCCTGATATTTCCACCATTGTCCTTCCATATATTGAGTTTGAGGACATCTTTGAAAAAGAAAACTCACCATCAGAAATTGTCATATCTCATCCATGGAAAGAATTGCCTGGATTTAACCTCACAGATTATGAATTCTTGGATTTACTAACCTGGGATGGAGTTGAAGGCAACCTTGGAAACAATTACTGGAATGAAATATTTAACATGAAAGAACACCTCAGGAAATCCCTATTTTGGAAGACCTGGGAATGCCAAGACTGGTTCAACCTGCAGGATTTTGAAATTGAAAATGGAAAAATAAGCAAGATCTCAGGAGGATATACTATAAAGAATGCCATATGGGATTGTCATTGGGAAGAAACACTTATACCAGGCATACTCAATCTTAGAGGTGGTGCAACTAAAATGATTACAGAAGATTGGACATACTTTTGCCAAGAATACTTTTTCAAAACTTTCAAAAGAGAAAAATGCAGGGGAAGAAATTTGATCAAACAAGAATTAGTGAAGAAGGTACTTGGTCAAAGGAATTAATTAGAAGAAATAGCACCTGCTAAGTCCTCAATTATTTACTTAATCATCCATACCATTTCCATTGATATTATTATTTATTTCTTGAATTTTTCATTTACCTTTTTTGTCTTTCTTCTTTAAAGCTCAATTCTTTCTTCATACTAAAAATAAGAAAAAAAAATATAAAAAATAAAAAATAAAATAGAAAAAGAAAACCAAACATTATAAATAAGCTTCAATTCATATAAGCTTTGAAGGAATAATTAGAACATAAGCTTACCTAATATCAAGGGTTTTGTCTTATAATTATATTTATTTATTTATTTGATATTATTGTTCAAAATAAATAAAAAATCCACTTATAATTGAATCCTAAAAAAAACAAAAAAACAATTAGTTTCAATTGATTTTATATTAGAAGATGATAGCTATAAAGGAAACAATATCTTACATGACATTATAGTTCTATTTTAGTATTTCCTGATTTTATGATATATTCCATCCCATTTCTAATTCTCTTAGTTAAAAAAAAAAAAAAAAAAAAAAAAAGAGAGAGATTTTTAGCTTACTGACCTCCTTTACCTCTATTTGATGGGTTTATTATTTTTTATTTTAATTTATTTTGTTATTTTGTTATTTTGTTATTTTGTTATTTTGTTATTTTGTTATTTTTTTATTTTTTTATTTTTTTATTTTTGATTTATTTTTTATTTATTATTTACTTTATTTACTTTATTTTGATTCCTATTTTATTTTATTCTTATTTTATTCTTATTTTATTTTATTTTACTTTTTTTTCATTTTTATTTTCTTTATTTTTTATTTTTTATTTTTTTTATTATTTTTATATTTTTTGTTTTTATTTTTATTTTTATTGTTATTTTTTTTGATTATTTCCACTGACCTCATTTCATTTTGACTTTGATCCTCACTAAAAGTAAGTTTTTATTTTTTTATTTATTTATTTTTTTTTTAAAAAAAAAAAAAATTAAAATTAAAAAAATAAAAAAAAGAAAATAAAATAATAGAGATGAAGTTACTGAAGACATAGCCTCTTCATTTCAAGTACAGGAGGCCTAACAAGGTGCTATAATGAGCTAAGTAAAAAAACTCTAACCAATAGTAAAAAAAAAAAACTTAATTAAAATAATAAACAAAGTAAAAAAAAAACAGTTCAAAAAAAAATACAAACTTACCCTATGATCTGCTTCACTTAGAAGGGTAAATTACGCGACCCAAATCATTACAAGGGCAAAGGAAGTAGGGCCCTTTGGTATTTTTTTGAACATTTTTTTTAGAAAGCGAGGATGAGGGTTGAGGATCCAAAAGTCTGGGATCCACCTCTCCATTCAAGAACAAATAAAAAGCTGACGCTGCTACAGGTGTAGGCTCACGATGGTTAGGGGATTCATCATGGGTACTCTAAATATCACCAAGGGCTGGTGGTGATGGGGGGAACGTCGGATAAGGGCCATTGGCAGTAAGCCATTCCCACACCGGCTTCCTCAACCTGTTGGTTGGAGGAATGCCAAGCACGAGGTCCTCTAGCTCCTCGGTGGTAAATGGACAAAAAGCATTGAAAAAGTCAGCAGCGAAGCCAACATCAGAGGAGCTCATCGTCATTCTAAATAAAAATAAATAAATCAATAAACAAAAAAAAAAAACCTCTAGCAAGGGAGACAAAACGTACTAAGGTTATAATTAAGAAAGACACAAATTCTTATTGGATTGATTGGCTGGATGAATGGAAAAAAAATCAACAATGGTTTTTGATCCTTTTATCAAAATACTCAACTTTAGCACCTCAACTCCATCCTCACCATCAATCAACCTAGCACTCTAAAAAGGAAAAAGAACATGCAAGGAATCAACCGTTAGCAGTCCCGACGTTAGTCCAACAACTGTTGGGTGGCAAAAGAGGAGAAAGAAAAGCAAGATGCCTTTGTACACTGGAGCAACAAACGAATCTGTACAACAGAAACAGAACCAACCAAGAACCCAATGAAGTGAATTCTTTCGGGGGAGACTGCCACTCTAGATAATAATAAATGAATTCAAACCAGAAATTCAATGTTCAACCTCAAAAGCTACTTATGTGACCTTTGACGGATGTTGAACCATGGATGATTTTGGTACGACTTGCAGATAATCACTTAATTATCTTGCTTGTGTTATTCCACTCTACACCCAATTCCAGAAGTGGAATGGATACAGTGGAATTATAGCAGTACAATACATATCCAATATTGTTAAGATCACATACCAAAGAACAAAGAGAAACCTGTTGCAGTCCTCAACGGCCATTGCTGTCAAGCCCTACTCCAGACTCTCACCTCTGGTTCTGGCTCGTTCGATCAAAACCTATCTCCAATTGTGAAAAGTTTTTGATCTGGTTTAATGGTGAACCTGGCTGTAGTTCTTTAGAGGGAGGATTAGCGGAAATCGGTCCTTCCAGAGTCAAATCAACAAGTCCGGTAAGCTAGAACTCCAAGAGGCCAACTTTGGATGGTCTGCGTAGGCCAGCGTGCTCTTTGTTGATCAACCAGCTGGAACGGGTTACTCCTACATCAATGTTTCAGACAACGTTCGAGAATTGGCACAGGCAGCTGAACAAATGCTGGTGAATCATTTGCCGGTCAATATATTCCATATTTTGCTCAAGCCATTCTTGATACTACTGTTCTTCCGACTATTCTAAAAGGAATTTTGATGGGAAATCCTTGGATTGGTCCTTCCATACAATATCCTTCCTAATTAGACTTTGCATATGAAAAAAGCCTATTGGTAAAGGGTACAGCAGCAGCCCAAAAAAAGAAGACCAAGACTATGCAGCATGGGATAGAATACTCCAGAGTAAAGCTGTCAATGCAAATCACATAACCGTTGCAACATGTGAGACTGCTCTTCAAGATATCTTAAGTGGCACCTCTAAGATTGTCAATGGTGTCAAGATGACCCCAGTCATTTACGACATTACACAATTGACTGTTAATAGTGATCGTGATTGGCCTGAGGATATAAAAAATTCTTAAAGATTACTTGAACCAAGGTGATACCATCAAGGCCTTTCATGCCGAGAAAAAAGGCCAACCGGGCATTGTACAACCAGACAGTTGGCAATGAAATGTGGGCGCCAAAGCCTCCGCCATCATCAATGCTATTACCTCGCCTTAAAAAAAAGATGAAGGTGATGATATATGCTGGAGATCAAGATTATATGTGTAATGCGCTTGGAGTCAATTGCTCTATCTCTGCAATGGAATGGAATGATAAAAAAGGTTGGGGCTTGGATCAAGAAGGCAATCCAGTTGAAGATCAAGAATACTTTGTTAATGGTACAAGGCAAGGCACTTGGATCCAGGCTTGCGGAATGACATTTATCAACTTTGACTGTGCCTCTCATCTGGTACCTGTCGACTTGCCACTTGCAACCCATGATATGCTGCTAAAGATTTCTTGAAATTGATCCGCTCCTTGCTGCAGGTCCTACTTGCTCTATACCTTCTCAAGTTGGTGCTAAACAATTTGTCCGGGCTCATTATGAAAACCTTTCCTAATGGGACATTGTTAATCCAAGATAACCCAAAATTGGAAGCCGACAAGACTTCGTTGATTAGCAGTTCCCCTGCGATTGAGACAACAGAAGAACGTCAGGCTTATTATGGTCCTTGTCAAACAGTACATTAGTAGTAGTCCTAACCAGGATGATTGTTGGCCTAGTGATTTTGTTTAAATGGCGTCAAAGGGAGAAAATTGAAACATCATGACTGACAGACTAATGAAACACCTATTCATTTGGGAAATAAATCATCTTCTATCCGACTCACAGTAATTAACCAAGTACCAGGGAAAAACAAACATGAAAAACAGGCGTCTATCAAATTGAATAAGATTTAGCCAACAACAAGGAGTCTCAGGCTCTGCTAAAGGCTGAAGAAGGAGTGACAAGCAAAGCAGCAGCGTTCAATGTGTCATTGGTTGCTTCGTTGTCAAAAACAGCGCTCAAATTTTTCATTAGAAGATGAAGTTATATTTCAATGAAAACAAAAGGAACAAGTGCAGAAAAACAGTATTCAACATTAGAACAAATTTTTGGATTTTTACAAGCTTGAGAAAATCCTTTTAAAAATTAAAAGAAGTCCTGAACAAGACTTAAAACTGTTTATTTTTTTATTTTTCTTCTTAAAACTGGATATTACTGATTTTTTTTTCTTTTGATAAATTTTCTAAAAAAAAAATAAATGAGTTTGAAATAAAGTAAAATAAAAATCTTAAAAAAAAAAAAAAAAAGAGGCCTCATCAAGGCTTTGAACTGATGTTTTCTTATATTTGTGTTTATTTTCAATGTTGAATGATTTTTCTCTCTTATGATTGATTTTGCTTTAAAGTCTTAATTTATACAGGTCTTAAAAAAAAATAACAAAAAATTTAAAAATAACAAGAGAGAGCCCTCAGCATGGCTTAAAACTGCTTGGTTTTATTTATGATTTGTTTCTTTAACAATGCTAACATTATTTTTTTATTTTTGATACAGGTATATTTCAATGAAAAACGAAAGAAACAAGTGCAGAAAAACAGCATTAGGACCAATTTCAGGATTTTATAAGCTCAAGAAAATACTTTTAAAAGGAAAATAAGTCCTCAGCAAGACTTAAAACTGCTTATTTCTCTTTTGATCCATTTTTTTTAAATATAATAACCAATCTTGTTTTTTTTACTACCATTTTATTGACAACTATTTTCAATTTTGACTATAGTGATTATAAGAAACAGAAATGCCCTAAGCAAGGCTTTAAACTGCTGTTTCTATTTTTTCTGCTTGTTTCTTATGTTTTACAATGTATTATACTGACATATTTAATTTTGAATGCTACAGGTGTTCATCATGAAAGTATTTCTCTTATTTTATAGGCTTAAAAGTGCTTTTAAAGTGAAGAGGAGTCCTGAACAAGACTTGAAATTGTTTATTTTCTATTTTTTTTTAATTAAAGCTGAATATTATTGATGTTTTTTTCTTTTATTTAATATATTTTCTGGATAAAAAATAACAAAAAAGCCCTCAGCATGGCTATAAACTGCTTGATTTCATTTTTTATCATGATGCAATTAGTTGACTAACCAATTTTTTTATGAATGAACAGGGCTTTGAAAAGAAAGAAAAGCCCTCAGCATGGCTTAAAACTGCTTAATTCATTTATAAATGAAAAAAATCAATATATATAACAGAATGAGGGATTAAAAGGGGAAAAGCCCTCAGGATACAAAAAAAATAACAAAAATGTCCTCAGCAAGACATTAAACTGCTGGATTTTTTTGATTTTCCCCTTAATATTACATGATACTGACATATTTTATTTTGAATGCTACAGGTGATCATAATGAAAGTAGGTCTCTGATTTTACAACGTTAAAAGTATTTTTCAAAGTGAAAATGAGTCCTAAATAAGACTATAAACTGTTTAATTCAATTTACAACTTGGCTTTGAAGATAACTCAAAACCAAAAGTATCAACAAGGAATCAAGTAATTATCAAAAAAACAATAAGTCAATGGTCCTTGGCAAGACCATAAACTTCCCCCACAAAAAAATAAAAATAAAAATTCTCAACAAGGAATCAAATCAAAACAATCAACCAATGGTCCCTGGCAAGACCATAAACTTCCCACTCAAATTATTAACAATAATCAAAAAGAAACCAATGGTGCTTGGAAAGACCATAAACTGCCTATTTAAAGTATTCAAAAAGATTGGAAAAGGACTACAAAAGGAGGATAAGTCCCAGGCAAGACTATAAACTACCTAAGGTTTTATTTCCTATTTTTTCCAATTTTATTTCATTATAAACAAGTATTAGAAAGATGTACTGATTTGAACCTTTTGAACATAATCTTTCATTTCTTTTTTGAATTTACTTATTCATTTTCACTAAGAATAAGGGTCATATCCCATTCATGAGCTCAATCATATTTTATTATCTTGATTACACTTTTCCTACTATCACAACAAGAGCCATTAAATTGGCTTATTATTTCAACTCAAAAAAACAAAAAAAAAAAAAAAAAAAACTCTACATCAAGTATTTTTTTTGAAAAAAAAATAGGGTGTTGGTAAACACACGTAAGCTTTTAGTAAAAACACGTAAGCTCTTACGTGTTTTTACTAAAAACTTACGTGTTTTTACCAATTTATGGTAAAAACACGTAAGTTTCTGGTAAAAACACGTAAGTGACCTTAATTTTCAAAAAAAATTCCTCAGGCTCAGTTTTGAGGTTTTTTTTTAATTTTTTTTGCCATATTTTTCCCGACTTGGCATGTCAATAAGCACAAATTTTTTCAAATTTTTTTTTTTTGCCAAATTTCACAAATTTGGCCAATATGCCAAAATGGCATATTTTTTTCAAAAATTCATTTAAAATCTTCCCACTTATGAATTTCCTTCATTTTTTTTTTAAAATAAAGGGTTCAATGTGAAGAATAAAGAACCAGAATCCCATAATTTTGGGAATTTTTTTGGGTGGGACAAGTGAAGGCGCAAAAAGACTTTTTTTTTCAAATGTTTTTTCCCGTCATTGTAATATGCCTATTTTTAAAAAGTGAATTTAATAACTTCCCACTTATGAATTTCCTTCATTTTTTTTTAAATTAAAGGGTTCAATCTGGACAATAAAGAACCAGAAGCTCATGAATTGGGAAAATTTTTTGGGTGGGACCACAAGTGAAGGCGCAATGGGTGTTTTTTTTTAACTGTTTTTTTTCTTGTGTGTAATATGACTATTTTCAAGTACAAAACTTCCACATGTTTGATAAAAAAGGACACTGAGGTGGGATTTAAGCAATAAAAATGACTGAGGAGGGGGATAATTGGCATAAATTGTATATACAAAAATCATTCAATCAGAATCAACCTCCAAAATAGTGGGTTTTTTCTGAGAGGGGGGAGGAAGATTGGACAAATACAACATTCTGTGTTTCTTAAATTTATCAGCCCACCCCAGGGCTTGTTTTTGGGCATGAATCTCCCAGTTCACAGTAATGGGGGGGACTGGATAAACTTTAGAAATGATGATGTCCAATGGAACAAAATGAGCACAACTGTTCAAGAAGCAGATGAAAATGGGGGGATTATCATTGGGAGGACAGAAATAAGGGAAAAAGGAAAAAGATTGGGCTGTGGAATAAAAGAAAACTGGTCTTTTATACTTATTTGCAATTGGATCCCCCATGTCAGGCATGGACATCCACTTGCTTTTTGGAGCCTGGCCAACATCTTCATACCATTCAATTCTTTCCAAATAAGAGGATACTGAGGGAATCAAGGTGTTCATGGCTTCATAAAGGTCTTGATTTTGGTGAATTTCTTCAGCCAAGTCACCTCTGACATCAGCCCATTGATCTTGAGTCTTGTAAATGAAGTGGGATACTGTTCTGTAGCCACAGTTTCCATCACCCTGGACATTGATGGCCTTGAAGGTGTATTTCAATATAAACTTGGGCAAGTCTTCTGAGCCAGTTATCTGATAACATAGGTTCAAAAATTGAATAAATATCAAAATAAACAACATAAAATTACATTAAAAAGAATCAGAAACTCACAAACAGCTTGGAGCATTCATCACTTGTGTGATAGTTGCTTTGACAATGCTCACAGGTCAAGTCAATTGCATCATAGATATTCAAACTGGTGGCAGGCTTGTGTGATTTTCTTTGTGAGGTTTTGCTTCCAATTGCCAATCTTCTGGACCTTCTAAGGGTTACTTCTGATTTATGTAATTCAGTTGCTGAGGGTAGTGAATCTGATGAACTGATGGATTTAGATAATGAGTCCTCAGAATCTTCAAAATCTTCAGATGAGTCCACTTCCATGATTGGAGAGGGGACATTTGACTGAGATCTTGATGTTGCTGTGCTGGTAACTTTTGATGGGGGTCTTCCTCTTCTCTTGGTTTGACTCTCAATGATTTCAAATCTTGAAGGTTCTCTTTTGTTTTTATTCTTGGCTCCTTGGAGTCTTCCACGGATATTCTTGCATTCTAGAGGATCTTCATAATATTGATCATCCTCTTGACTCTTGGGAATTTGATCAAATGGGACTTTTCCAGTCAAAACATCTTGAAAATGTTGGAGTATTGGGGTGATTTCTGCCATTGGTCTTTGAAACAGGTCTTCCCGAATGTCTTCAAATATTTTCTTGGCTTCATTCTTTCTTTCTTTTTCAACACTTTGATCATCACCTTGAAAACCAGTCTGAGAAGAATATGACAAGTAAAATCAGTTAATAAGAAAAAAATAATAAGAAGAAATTAAAAACCCTCACAGGCAAATTCAAATGCCACTGAGGATGGAAGTCTGATAATTCAAGCCTTTGGCGCTTGGAAAATGCCTTTTGGGTCTTATGCTTGCAAGGAATGCCTTTATAATTGTTGTATTTGTTGGTGCATTTTTCATTTGGAGGAAATTTTGTTTTGAAATTTTCAAAGGCAATCTGAAGAGCATAATGAGACACCTTGCCATTGAGGGCACAGATGTGTGGAGGAAAATTCTTGACATGGACAATCATTTCTTTGGAGATTCTGTTGATAATTTCAATAAATTGTTTTCTGAATGCCATGTGGAGTGCCCTGACTACCTCCAGGAGAGTACCAGTGGACTTTTGTAGCCAACGTTTAACCATGGCATGGGCACCTTCAACTCTGGAGGTGGAGCCCACACCCAGGTGGCAATGGTGGTTTGTCCAGGCTGGCACATAATACTCCTTTAGAGGAAGCCAAGTATTTTCCAAATACTGCAAGACCTCAGCATTTTTAACTTGCTTTTGAAGCTTCTTCCAGTTGTCTTTGAAAGACTTTTTAGTGGGTGAATAAATAAGCTGAGAAAAGAATCCCAAAGTCATTAATAAAGACAATAATAAGAAAAAAAGTGAAATAAAATGACATAAAATGAAGAAGTATATTACTTGATTCCAAAGGCCCATAAAATTTTCAAAATCAGTTCCATGACCAATTTTCTTCATGCAATTAGCAGATACATCCTTGTTGATGTGCCAAATGCATAGCATGACTTTGGAGTCTGGGAAGAGCTTCTTAAGAGAGTTTTTCAAGGCCAGATCCCTGTCAATAACAATAACTGGGGGGGGAACAAGATTGGTGTTGTTGAGGACCTTTTCAATGTATTGATTTAATGCCCAAGTATATGAAGTTTCATTTTCATTCTTCATCAAACAAAATGCCCCAGAAAAGGTCTTATTTGTTGAGCTGAATCCAACAATATGAAAAAGAGGCATTTTGTACTTATTGGTTTTATAAGTACAATCCATAAGAATGACATAAGGAAAGCCATGAAGAAGTTTTATGGCCAGGGGGTGAGTGAAAAACAAGGAGGTAATGTGTCCCTCAGAATCCCTTGCAGAGGACCAAACAAAATTTTCTTCTTTGAGAGTGTCAATAAGAGCATCAATGGGCCTTCTGCCTTGCAGTTTGTCTTTCTTTATTTTCTTGACTTGGTTATGAATGTCTTGAAGGATTACAGGCCTGTCAGACTCCCTCTGGCTGCATAATTGGGCCTGAATTTGCCTTGGCATGAGGAGTGATTCAGACATTTGAGCAATTTGGGATGTTTCTTGCTCATTGAATTTCCTGAAAGCAGGATGTGCCATGATATTTTCAGTGGCATCATGGCTATGTTCAGGATTTTTGACTTTAAGAGTCCAAGTGGTGCTCTTGGCATATTTCCTGGCATAAAGTCTAAAAGGACAGTCAAGCTTTCTTGAGGTGACTGTTTTGGAGGGGCTTTTGTTGGGATTTGGGGTGCCAGACCTATCACAACATATTTCAATTTGGTTGTGGGTCATATTGGACCTCAAGGTGGACACAGCATACCCCTGAGCCCTGGCAACATTATGCACATGTTGCAAAAGAAGCTCAAGGGTCTGAAATTCACCTTCAGTGGGGGGTTGGAGCATTTTTGAATGAAAAATATGTGTAAAAGTGAAAAAAAGGGGGGATTTGGGGATTTGGAATGGGGTAAGAACCTTTCGAAGTGTGAAAAAGAGGTGAAAAAAGGTGTGAAAAATGAACAGAAGGGGTTAAGAGTGAAAGAAAGTGGTTTAAATATGGGATTAATGGATGAGGGAAGGTATAAAATTGGAAATTTGGAGGCTTGAAAGCAGGTTGTTGTGGTGGAAAATGCAGTCTTTGGGTGAAAAAAAGAAAAAAAAAAGAAAAGCTTTGCAAAATGGCTTTGGTAATGCTGTTTTTCCAAAAAAAAAACAATGGTTTGGGGTGGGGATAATGTGGATTGTTGGGGTGTTTGGGCTTTTTTTTTTTGGGGGGGGGGGCTGGGCAAAAAAATTTGAAAGAATTTGGAGTTAGAGAGGTTTTGTGGGGAAAAAACCTCTTTTGGGCATGTTGTGGCCCAATACAGGCATTGGTGTGTTTCATTTTTAATTAAAAATGGGCCCAGGGCACCCCTTACGTGTTTTTACCAAATTATGGCCAAAACACATAGGTTTTTAGTAAAAACACGTAAGCTCTTACGTGTTTTTACCAATTTGCTTACGTGTTTTTACCAATACCCAAAAAATATTATCAATTTATTTGAAATATTTCTTCAATTACAAGAGAGTGATGGGAACTTGTTTTAAAATAAGAATTATTTGTGTCATGAAGGCATTAATTGAACTCTGAAGGAGTTGTTTATATTAAAACCTCATACATTGATGACATAATTTGGGGAATTTACATATTAATAACACCTCAATGTGCTATTTATTCCAAATGGAATTGAAAAAGCCCCCCAAAAAGCAAACAAGAGTTTTTTTTATTTGTACAAAATTTGATTTTTCACTGTTTATATTTTTAACAACTCAAATGCATTTATGGGTAACAGAAAATCTGAACCATAAAAGGGGATGGACTTGAAATAAAGTCTGAGTCACAATGATGATTCCAAAAGGAAGAGATGTGGCATCATAAGGGTCATTATATGATTAAAGGACTCAAATTATGATCATTCAATTATGTTATATTGATTATAAAACCTCTCAAGAGCACCAATTTTTACTGATTGGCACAAATTACCACCTTCAACCAAACAGTTCCATTATCTTAATTGTGATTGATGATTATTTCCTTTGAAGTGTCATTTTCACTCAGATATCTCACTTTATGGTTATTCTATACTTAAATTTTTAAAAAAAAAGCAACTTATTATTGAATCATCATTAAAATAGAACTATGTAAATTTACTGTATCATTATTTATCCTCATCAAAAGCACTGTAAAAAATAAGGGGTGGGTAAGCTTATTTCTTACACTATCCCTTATAGTGGAAGTTTTGGGGAAATGAGAACATATCCTCTCCAAAATTTGAAAACCAACTCAAGATTTTTAAATGGAGAGGGGGGCCTTCATCCAAAAAAATATTACTAAAAAAAATATATCAATAAATTAATATTAAAATCAATTTTAAATCACCTTATTATTATAATTCTTTATTTTTCATTTCTTTATAACAGGTATAATTCAGGAATACAAAAGAACAAAAGGACATAAATTATTTTGAAGAAATAGCAAGAGAATTGGGAAAAAACTTATCATAGGACAATTATTCAAAATACTGAAAATGAAGAAGTTTATTTATGAAGAAAAGCAGGAGTTCCTGATGGATTGATCTTTGGACAACACCAGACCTTGGAAATTTCTTTGATTCTGGATTGAAACTCAATTGGAGATCAAGAATCACTGGCCAGGATTTATGGACTGAAGGATGACTTACTGAATTAATTATGGACTCAGGAATCACTTACCATGGTGGACCAACAAGATTATCACCAGGGCGAATCTCGTGTCAATCGTCGGCGATTGACTTCACGTCAAGCAAACGTCAAGCAGGATAAAAGTCGAGCTCACGTCAAGCAAAAATCAAGCGAACGTCGAGCACACGTCCTACTCTTGTCTTACACCAAATCCTGTGACATCCACCAATATTGGTTCCGCTGTGCCTTCAACTCAGATTCCTCACCACCTGATCATCCCGCAACCGTCCAATGGTTGGTAAAAATTACCCAAGACCCGCCTGTTTGCAAACACACACATCAAAGAGGTCCTTCAGCCAGTCTTGATGTAGGCGGGGGGTTTGACTTCACCAGGTCATCCATAAAAGGACTCCGCCTGAGTGGGATTGTCGTTTTGCACGTTTTGCAGGTGACACTGGTAGGGCCCGCCGCACAATACCGCGTGTGCAATGGTGTGTGCGGGTGCGCTTGCGTGTGCATTGGCGCGTGCGGGTGCGGGTGCGCAAGGGTCGCTTCCCCTTCCTACACGATGATGGCGCCGTTAGCAATTTTGGCGGGGGGTTTGACTTCACCAGGTCGTCCATGAAAGGACTCCGCCTGAGCGGGATTGTCGTTTTGCAGGTGACACTGGTAGAGCCCGCCGCACAATACCGCGTGTGCGGGTGCGCTTGCGCTTGCGTGTGCATTGGCGCGTGCGGGTGCGGGTGCGCAAGGGTCGCTTCCCCTTCCTACATGATGATGGCGCCGTTAGCAATTTTGGCGGGGGGTTTGACTTCACCAGGTCGTCCATGAAAGGACTCCGCCTGAGCGGGATTGTCGTTTTTCAGGTGACACTGGTAGAGCCCGCCACACAATACCGCATGTGTGGGTGCGGTTGCGCTTGCGTGTGCGGGTGCACTTGCATGTGCATTGGCGTGTGCGGGTGCACTTGCGTGTGCATTGGCGTGTGTGCAAGGGCCGCTTCCCCTTCCAACATGATGATGGCGCAGTTAGAAATTTTGGATGCTGTGAAAGGTGAGTGTGTGGGTCATTTGATCATTGAACTTGGCTTATTCACACTGTACCCAATGTCAAAATAGTAAGTTCTTTGTGGCAATGTGAAATAATGGGCTTTGCTTGTCACAATGGCATGTCTCTGTCAATAAATTTTGAGGCAGTTATTTCACTAGCAAAATTGCTAATGAATCTGAGATATTTGCATTTCTGTAGACTAAATTTCATGAAATAACGGCTTTATCATTACAAGCAGTCCACATGACAGAACTTTGTTATCATACAATCCACAGTTACCTTCTATTTCTTCTTCAGATATAATCAAGTGTCCATCATCAAAACCAACAGCTTTATAAATATTCAGATGCGGCCAATCTGGTAAGAAATTCACATCAATCTTCAAAGTTTTTAAGATCAGAAAGTTATTCTTCAGTATGCTAGATGGCTCAGAGACTTTAAAAATGCTATTAATAATACCAAAGCGTCGTGAGTTGCCCCTCAGAAAACATATCACACTGTTGCTGACATTTTTGGATTCAGTTGAAAATATATTGTTCCCAATATTAATGTTTGAAACTGGAAAATACCAAGGTGAGACAATCCTTGAAGTGAGATGACTTGTGGATTGCACGGTAGTGTCTAAGCTGATCCAATCAACTATTTCCCTTGTTGCATGGAAATTCTGTAAGTACTCAACCAGGCAATCATAATTTTCTTGGTCATGGCGGGATGGTTTGTTATATTTATGGTCATTGAACAGGGCAGGTGGCTGTGATTCGAAAAGCTGTTTTATTTCACATGGCACGGATGGGGATTTCAGGTGAACGGAAAGGTTGGAACATCGACAGATATGTTGAAGTAAGGTTTTATCTATATCATCTATTCAGAGTTGTAAGAAGTTAATCTTATTCAGTTCAGGTGTTTAATCAATGTGAATATATTGATCTTATTAATTGACGTACATATTTTGTTATTTGTTGGCATTTTTGCAAATACTCCAATCAAGCGCTCATAACCCCATGTGGCTGAGGCTTGTGCTGGGCCCCAACGTTGGAAGAGTTCGGGAATATGGTCAGCAAAATGATGATTTGGTTTACTTTTCTGTTTTGGGAACATGAGTTGATTGGAAAGGCGGAATTTTTTCCAATGTTCAGCAAATGCAGTCGCATCTCCTATTGAAACAGTCCAACTTGTGGCAATGTTGATAGCACTAATCAAATGGAATGTATTCTTGGTTAGTTCATTTCCAAGTTCTTCTGACTGACCCATTTGCCTTTGAATGTTGGCGGATTGGTGTACATCTAATGACATCTGTTGACTGAGCATGAAAAATGGAATATAGACCTTATATAAGAGAGCCCATTCAGCGGCTTTTAAGCTACCATGAGAGGGGGAACCCATGTTGCGAGGTACTCTTGTCCATGATGAGGGAATTATTGTCTCAGATATGATTTGTCGGAGATGCTCCAGAGCCTCACCCTTGATCTGGTGATCACTAAGTGCAGTGATATCCAATTCAGAGGGGATTTCAGAAGTGGGGATGTAATCGGCATCAAATGAAGGAATCTCCGCAGAACCACTAGATGGATGTTCTGTGTTAGGGGTGGGCATTGGGAAGTAGTTTTTTCGGGTGGAAGTAGTGGGGAGTGGCTCATTTATTATTTTTGCTGCGTCTCTTCTCAGGGAGCGGGCCTCTCTCAATGTGATTTTATCAAGAGAGCTGTTGGAGGTCATGGAATCTGAGTCTGAACTGTTGGTGTCATTGGATTTCCTGCGGGACCTGAGGTAAATTTTTGATTTGGACTCTGGAATGCACAATTTGAAAGTTGCATGATCCTTCAAAATTCCAAGTATTAAATTATGCATTATGTCAAGATTAACCATTCTGGTGGCATCCCAATACGGAAGGTCTTCTAAAATTGAATATCGCACTCCATACTCAGAGAAAATTGCTTGTCTTTGTTGCGGGGTTGCCCGAAGCCATTTGGCAATGGTTGATTTATGATTTTGATATGAGCGTGTGTAGTGAAATTGAGGACCAATTTCATCAATTTGAGCTTTGTGAATGGTGCAAAAATTACAAAAGTGGTTGCCTGAATGGGAAATAAATCCAGTAAGCTTGCGCATGGCAACCACATCCGCAATGGCTGTGAGGATGGCAACACGGATAAAGGATCCTGATGGACCTGTTGAGGTGGGTGAAAAATGGTAACCTTGCCATAGCTCTTTGAGCTCCTTGATGAGTGGCATTAATAAATAATTCAATTGAAGGGAAGTTGGCTCCTTTGGACCAGGGATTATTCCTGCAACATAGACATTCTCTGGCTTCAATCTTTCACTTGGGGGGAGATTAAGACAAATAAGCATGATTGGTCCAATGCTGGCCAACCGGGTGGACTTTCCATGTGCATTAAACCAGTCCACATAAATGGAGAAGGCCAATGCACCAGGAATGGACATGAATGGGGGGTCATGGATATTTCTAGTGCCAGTGAAGCGTCTCCAGACCAATCCATCCCATACGTCACATTTTGGGGAATCTTCGGGAGTTTGGGATTGTTGATGTTGATGCAGAATTTCCATAATTCCAGCCCGCTGGAGAAATCTGGCAAGCCAATTTTTGAATGGTTGATAAATGAAATGTTTTGTTGGTATAAATTTTTGCTTCATGTTGGTGGTGTTTTGGGTGTGGGCTTCAAATGAATAGATGAATTTGCCTAATGATTGTGTGCAAGGGGGATCATGATCATTTGGGTCATTATGGCGTTGACAGTGGGGTTGGTCAGTTGTGACTGATTCAGTAAGGCCATTAAGAGAGAAACATTGAGGACAACATATATAGTTTTGAATCACTGGCTCCAATTGGAGATGTTCAAATATGGTACTCAGATCTTGAGGTATATGGAATGCAGGAATGGGGGGACCACCGGAGCTGGAGATGCTGGACTTGATCAGCAGGTTTAGGGAGGGGTGGAGAATGCGTGAAGCCCTGCGGGGTATATTATACCTTAATGATAGAATGGCAGATATTATCATTCCAAGGTCTTGTGGAGGAAGGGTTTGACTGCTGCTGTATGGTTTCTGTGCAATTGAATTGAGCCCCGGTGCTGTGGAGAAGATGCTTTGGGCCCATGGTGGTGAATAATCAGCTGGGAATGTTTGATCCAATAGAAGTTGTGGGCACTCAGATCCTGATGCAGAAGTAGGGATGTTTGGAAGAGATTTGGGTGCAATGGTTGATTTGAGCTTTTTAATGTGCTGTTTATATTGGAAAGGTGTGAAGGCAACTCCAGGCCTATCACCCTCAGGGGAAGAGTGTGTTTGAGTTGAGCAGTGTTGACACATGCATATACGCATTGAGGAATAGCGGCGGGTTGTCATTGTTGCAGGAATTGGGAGTACGGTTGGTTTGTGTATAAATATCTATGGCTGATGTGAAAGTGTTTAGGAGTGTTATTAATTGGCAAAAAAATTGAGTGATTCTTTATGAAGGGGGAGATGATTTGAGCCAGCTGGGAGTTTTATCCCATTTGTAATGGTGTGTGAGCTGCAGCTGATGGAGTGTAACATGTCTCATCTGGATCGCGGAATTGGGTAAAATGCCATGCTGCTCAATGCTCATACATATACTATTTTATTTACACATGGCGATACTGCGGTTTTGACCCTTGAGGGGTGTTCCAATAGGGATGTGTCAACATTGATTTGAGGGGATTGACATTCAAACCATGTACGCTGGCACGCCATCGTACATGGCTTAAACCTTATTACAGACATAACGATATAACTCTATTACATAAAAGGTTGGAGTGTACCTAAAGTCTTGGTATTTGGTTTGAGTGCAGCAGGCTTTTAATCGGTTGGAGTGTGATTTGGATTGTTTTGCCTTTCTTGTAAAGGTGATGTCTCTTTTGTGGGTAAATCCTTCATGAATATACCCCTTTACAGATGTACAATGCTGTGGAATTTCAATGCATATATTGGCAGTTTGGATAATTCACAAAATGTGACAATGGGGAGGCAGAAATGTTACCAAATATGTTTACTTATGGATGATGGGTCCCCTTTGAGATCAAGGAAATATTACATTATATGGTGGTAGGCCATGCCGGGTGGTTTCCGATAAAAGCGGAGGAGCTCAAGAGGAGGCAGGGAGGATTCTCCTAAAAAGAGGCTTATTGGACTTTCACGCAACACTTAGTTCCAACTATTCATAGAATTTCTCTATTCTAAATTTGAAAAGATTTCATCTCATATCACTCTATTTTATCATAATACTGAGGTGTTTTATCTAGTTAAAAATATTACTGTACTTTTTCGGCCCTTATGTCATCTTTCAAGTCACATAAATCCCGTTCAGGTTCTTTTCATGACTCAAATAGTGAATCTAGCATAGAATATGTTCAAACACAGTCACCATTGAGCCCCAACATTCCTCTCACAACCCCTATTGCATCCTCAATGAATGTATCAGGTCTTAACATTGATGTGGGCAATCCAAAGGCTCCAACTTCAAGCACTTGGTCGATCCCAAATATTTCCGTCACTCCAATTCCCCCGAATCCCACTAATACACAAACGCATGTGTCTCAGGGGCCAGGAGGCACACCTCAAATGTCATCACACGCTAATCCCCAATCAAAAGATCCACGTGAGTTCCTCCTTAATCCCGGTCGGAATCCAGTCGCATCCCAGGATCCCTTTGGCCAAAGTAAACAGCCAACCCTCAATATTCCATCAGGATCTCAGGTTCATGTGGTTCATGAAAGGCACGTGGATGGGGGACGACGAAAAAGACCATTGGAGAATGTAACTTGGAGTGGTCTGTCGGAGGGAAATCCAGGATTGACGCTTCATCAAAGTAAGTCATTTTAATTTCGGTGTATAACCTTTTTCACAATTTGATATGTTTGTTTCATGGGTTAGATATGGCACCCAAAGGCAAGTCAGTCCAATCTCAGGAGCCAATTGAAGATTGTGAGTATGACCAGTCTTCATTCATTTTTTGATGTGTTAACTGATGATGTGCATGGCAGGTGATGAACTTTATGCATCTTCACCTCTGGTCCATAAAGAGAAAGTCACTGGACGTCATCATCCATACTCCTCCAAACCAAGAACAGCTCATGCCAGTTCATCAAGAGAAAAAATGGTGGATGATGAGGATGAGAACATGTCTCCGACTCAAATGGAAACAAATGATGAAGCAAGGAGTGACAATTTCATGGCGCATGATCATGGCACTCAGTCAAATAATGAGTTCACCCATCCTCAAATGCCCCTTGCCCAGAGTATGCTTGAACAATCCGAGGTCAGACAGCAAAGGAACCAGGCTCGTAAAGCTCACAATGTGGCAAAACGTGCAAGCCAGAAGGAGCAACAAAAATGGCTGAAAGCAGAACTTCCAGAGAATGTCCATGGAATGAGATCAGCAGTACACGCACATTGCCTGTTCCTACTCAAAGTTAGGGATAAGGATTTTTCCTCACTACCAGCACCACCAAGCACAGAAGAGCATGAGATTGCAATTCAAGTGGCTAGTCATCTCGGATATGTCCCCGAGGATGTTTTCAATGAGCCATCAACACAGGTTCAGTCTCAGGGTTTCCAAAGCTACTGCGAAAATGAGCTCCACAAGCTAGGACTAAAGCGATTCACTTGGGACTGGGAGAGCTCATGGCAACATCCGTTCAATGAGCTGATGTCTATGGTGTTTTACCGTACATTCCGTCTTGCACTGGTCAGCACCGAGTATCATCATTACTGTTGGAACAAGGATCATAATAACTATGGGGTCGTAGCGGCTTTAATGGAGCAATATTTCACTTATTTGAAAAGAGAATGGAAGTCTATTCAAAAGGATGCCGAGTATTTGGTTAAAAAGAAGGAGAATCAAAAGCTTGCGAAGATTCGTCAAAGGGTTAGTTAATGTCTCTCTTCTTCATTGTGAGCAAAGACTGATGATGATCTACTTCATTATGTGCAGACCTGTGAGCGCCGTCGTGAATGGTGTGATACGGCTAAATTTCCCATTCTAGCATCACAATTCAATGACCCTCGAGTATGTTCAGATACTGAGGAGGTACTGGAAAATGGCCGTCAAGTTTACCGCAAAGTGGGATTACGCTGGCGCTCCCAGTTATTTAATGAATTGGTATTAAAAATGGATCAAGACATAGAGTTTTGTAATCGCCTTAAAAAAAAGGGTAAGAAAACTATTGATAGATTGCCAGAATTACGCTCGACAGATGATGGTGATATTCCGGAAGGCTTATCATTTCAGGTATTTGATCAAGATTGGCTCAAAGGCTGTAGTAAGATGCAGACTAGCGCCCTCAAAATACTTGACATGCCAGTTATTAGGCCGAATGGTGATGCTCTGCAATAACTTAGTAATATAAATTTATAGCACCGTTACAAATTAACATTTTGTGAATTATTTGTGCAGGTGTAATACAATCTGAGTATTAATCCTTAAAGATGCAACTTGCTAAATATGTCAGAATATAGACAATATGAGTTGGACTGTATCACCGTCTCCCTTAGAAATAATACTCTATTGCTCATTTTCATTGAGAAAATATTGAAGGAGTTCGATCCAACTCATGGTGTTCATAATTGTGGACCTATGCCAGGGTAAACAAGAGTTATCAACTTGGTCAAACACAAATTATATAATATCAGTAAGGCTCACGCAGTTAATGATTTTTTCTTTTCTTGGACCTATTGGTGTTTGGAAAATGGCATTTCCATAAGGAAGGATTTTAGAATAGCAATACAATTAGGGTCAAAGATGATCTTGAAAGGTACCTTCCGCATGTTGACCTCAACTGAATGAGGAGTTATATAGTGGATGACCTTTACAGGTTGTTGTTGGCCAATACGATGGAGTCGATCAACAGCCTGAGCCTCAATGGCTGGGTTCCAATTGGGCTCCTGGAAATGTGGATGTCAGGGGCCGCAAATCAGGGCAGAATTTTGGGGGTCCCCTCACCATTAAATAGACCGTATTAGCACAAGTTATATTGAGGCCAGTTCCAGCTGCGGCAATGGATGCAATCAGTACTTCACATTCAGGATTATTGAAGAAAGTATCCAGTGCCTTCTCCTGTGCTCGTGCTGTAATTGTTCCATCAATTCGTGCTGAAAGGATAGAGTGATGGGCAAGGGCAATACCAATTCTACAATATAAAAAAGTCAGATGGATTCAATTGGTAATGGATGCATATTAGAATTAACGCACAAATCTAGAAATTGGGTCCATTGGGAGTAAACCACCGATTTGGTTGGACCACACCTTGTTTGTTTGTTCTTCATTAAGCTTTGTAGGAGGTGGGCAATTTTACTACTCATCATGCATGTTTTGACATCCACAATAGTTCGTGTGATTGTTGGCGATTTATCCTGAGTGCTCCTGCCCTCGGGGTCTTCCAAATCCGCCTCCGCAATTGTGTTAAGCATGATGTGATGGTTACAACATATTCGCAGCTTATTAATATTTCTGAAAAATTCTCCTGGTGCTTTGCTTTTGGATGATAGGAATTCTTCATATAATATGGAATATTCTTGCTGCATGGTCGGGTTGAGTGGGAGCAGCTCATAATGATGGCTAATAGTGGGGAGGGATTCGAGATGTGTGGTTTTGGTGCGGCGCAAACTTAAATGCCGCAATGCCAAATGCAAGATATCATTGCAACCTTTGGAAAGACTACTCAGGATGAATGGTGACCAGTTATCTTGATTGGCGCTCTGGGGTTGAGTGATGAAGGATATTATGCCCAAAAGGTCATAAATGGTGTTGTGAATAGGTGTGCCCGTTAAACATATTCGAGGGGATGAAAGGAGGCTATTAATGGCACGGTGAGTGGCAGTGTATTGAGAGCGAATATAGCTATAAGATGGGGCAACGGTTATTGGATATAAAAGGTAATTTGAATCATTTAAGCTCAGCCACTCACTGTGCTTCATCCAAAATTATACGATGCCAATTGATTTGAAAAATGAATGATGTAGAGGGATTGGTTTGCTTAAATTCTTGGGTGATAGTATTGTAAGAAGTGATGATGATATCATATTTTAAGATGTTGTCTTTGGATAATGAGTGACGAGTGGGACCATGGTAGATTTTGGAATGCAGCGCTCCAGCCTGAGCATGCTTGGATATTTCTGATTGCCAGTTGGTAAGTAAGCAAGGGGGGCAGATGATCATGGTGGGCGTGGAGCAATGGGGGTTTGCAATCATCCGCTCCTTGGAGGTACCAATTAGAGCAATGGCCTGAATGGTTTTACCTAATCCCATATCATCCGCAAGCAGTCCCCCAAGAGGGGTATTGGTCGAAAGGGATTCAAATGAGCTAACGACCCTGTTTGTAATGATGTGCCTGGCATTGAAAGTGGATCCTGGGGGTGAGGTGGCCCAAAGGTTACGGGCTGATTGGCCATTGGGGATTTCTCGATCCCAGAGAAAAGCTAGTCCGGTCTTTTGATGAGGGAGGAGGGGGGTTTGAATAATGGCATGGGGTGGGGTCATCATGGGGAGGTCTGATCCACTGGGTAATTGTATCAGTTTTTGCTTGGAAATCAATGATGAAACAGCAGGATATGAAGCAGGCGTCGAGTTTGAAGCGGGAAATGTCGGAGTAAAGAGTTGACATTGACAATGAGTAGTACAGTCATATTCTTTGGGCATTTTAAGCTTGAAATCTTGCGTTCGAAAGCTTTCCATTATGAATAGAATGTTTGGATACCCTGTGAAGAAAATCAATGCTAGATTGGGTTTCTGAGATGAGGAGGGATCATTGGCATCAGTCATAAATACTCCCTCAACAAATAATATTTGAGTAGGATTGGTTTGGCAATTTTCAATCCATGCCCCACCAGGACCACAGTGCATGAACGTTTTTGGTGCCCCAAGGAATGGTATCAACGTTTGGGAAAGGGTTCCTGGGAGAGAGCCAATAGCATGCTGGTGATTGGGGAGATATACAAATATGTTGTGTTGATTGTGCCATAGGATAATCCAAGAACCTAAGTGGGAATTCTCAGGCTTTAAGGTTATATCACTATTTATTTGAATACAAATATTAATCATCCCAATGCAAAGTGGTTGTGAAGGGGTTGACATTATGGCTATGTTCAATTATTTGGGGACAGTTGAGAATTATATGATTGGGAAGGGTTAGCTAAAGGGAATGAAGAGGAATAAGCGCAGGTGGGGAACTTATATGAGTGGCATCAACAGGCCAAAAGGGGGATGGCCTGTGGTTACGTGCATGGTCTTGATGGGGGTGGGCGTCTTGGGCTGACAATTTTCATATCCAATTTGGGGCATATATCAAGGCAAGGTGGCCAAAATGTGGGTGCACCGATATTTTGCTGGATCTGCAGCAAGGTACAAAACCTTTGGTGGAACAAGGTTGACATTAGCATATCCGAAATTGGGTGGGTTGGAGCAACTTATTGTGGAGGGGCATATTAGAGGCATGGGTCCATGTTTGCTGGTGTGACAGCAAACAATGAGCGTATCCTCCCCAGGTTAATTGTTGCACAGGGACCTACTGGGCAATGTTGGAAGTTTCAAAGGGCAATCTCACTGTAGGGATGTTTGTGTGTGGGCGGGTGAGATATGTTCGGTGGCATGCCACCGAACATGACTTTGGTTTTGCCTGAAGTTTTTTGCTGACTGATGCATACTGGGCTTTCAGGGGGGAATGTGTGGGATGATCAAAGGGGGCGCCAGCCGTGAGCCGTGATCCACATATACATTCACCCCTATGGCGTTTGAGGCGAGTACTAATCTACCGAGATTGGCATCCGGGTCTTTGCCTCACGCGCGTACAGAACTCCGGAGGAAAGAGGCCACACGCCCTAGGGATTTTTTGGCTGCAAGCCAGGTGCCACAACTTGGGCGGGGCGTGTGAGAATGTGAAGAAAATGACCCGCGGTGGGAGATACCCACGCAAACATGTTTTAGCAAACATAGGCTGGGATTGTTATTCTAATGTGGATGAGGCTGAAGCAAATCCACACTGATTGGCCTCAGGTTTCCACGCGCAAGTGGGTGAGCGTCTGCAGTCACGCTGACAACCTGACCAAGAAAATAGGCAGCTGGAAGACTGGCAGTCAAATGTCTTCCAGGTGTGTGAAAGTTGCCTGCGTATGACCCATCGGGGGTGCGTATGAAAGTGTGTGGCTGCCCGCCAATGAACAAGCAGGGCCAGTCATTGTTGGCCCCGACAATGGCACCGGAGTGAATCCACTGTTTGTGTATGACCCAAATAATAAGTCATCCCATTATGACCCACTTACATTAACTTGCGTTACATGCGCATCTGTGCTGTAGTTAGGCAGAGCTGTCCAGCAAGGTGAATCAAAGGGATGCAGTTGAGATATATGACTCAATGGCTTGACATGATTGCACATTACATTGTTGAACAGCTTTTGCTCTGCCCTGCAGCATACTTTTACAAAGGTGTACTGCGTACTATAGTGGTGGCTGTACAGATCAGGAAGGTGTAATACTACTTGAGCCTGCATGCATATAGCCAATGTGCATGCACCTTCCAATCGTTTGCATATACGTAGCTCATGTGCCACATGCTCAGCATTGCGTTTCACCCGATTTGCAAACGCAAGCTGAGCATCTCATGGTCAAAAGCACCGTGTGAAAGTGCTCAGTAAAGCCATGGAATGAACTATTTTTGCAATAGTTCATTGGAAGGCTCAGTTTGGAGCACTTCACCAAAGCGTGTGAAATGCTGCAGCTGGCTGAAATGTCACCCGATGCTGTGCCAAATGCTCAGATTGTGGGCATAAAAAGACGACTGAGCAATGGCTCAGCATGGTGCATTTGACATTTTTATATCAATAGTTCCATCACTGTGCCATTAAAATGTTCAGCCACTGAGCATTTCAATTATGACCCGAAAGCAAACCTGAGCAATGGGTCGAGGCAAGTTCACGCTGTATTCACTTGTGTTACAGCCCCCCCTTTGTTCACATACTATTACCAAGCCATACGGCCGGTAATCTCGCCGCGGTCACTTGTGCATTGCACCCAAAATGCACATTCAACAAGGGCCTCACGACCACCCTCCCGGGTGATCGGGTGGCTATTTAAGGAAAGAAAGGGGATTTGACTCAGCTTGACAATTTAATAAATTGCAATACTCAGCGGTGCATTTGATATTGTTATATCAATCGTTCAATTACTGTGCAATTAAAATGTTCAGCCACTGAGCATTTCAATTATGACCCGAAAGCAAACCTGAGCCATGGGTCGAGGCAAGCTCACGCTGTATTCACTTGTCTTACAGCCCCCCCCTTTGTTCAAAGACTATCACCAGGCCATACGGCCGGTGATCTTGCCGCGGTCACTTGTGACCAAATGCACCGGGTGCATTTCTGCATGAGTCACTTGTGCTTTGCACGTTGTATGCACATTCAACAAGGGCCTCACGACCACCCTCCTGGGTGATCGGGTGGCAATTTAAGGAAACAAAGGAGATTTGACTCAGCTTGACAATTCAATAAATTGCAATACTCAGCCAGGCCCCCATTGTTCTTCTGCCTCACGCGAGCATTTCACTTCTCAGTTGCAGCATTCGCTGAGACTCAGCTTCAATTTTGCCCACACGCCTTGAAGCTGAGACTTTTGCGGGTGCTGAAACTGCTGAGATCGTCTCAGCTTCACCATGCTATAAAAGACCATCTTCACAAGACACGCACTTCACTTTCTTTCTCACCCGCGTTTGTCCTTGTGCGTATTCCCCCTCGTCTTCCTGCCTTTCCAGTCTTTTCTTTCGCACTCAACTAACCCACTCCCCTTCCTGCTCGCTTTTTGTTTATTCTTCTGATCCGCTCAGAAGCTCCCTTCTATCCACGTCGTGTGTTACCTCTTTTTTTAACTTTTGTCAACATTATGTACCGATATTAATATTTTTCTTTCTTCACGACTTCCTTCCAGACTTTTAAAAACTTCCGACTCGAGCGTTTTTAATTTGATTCCGTTTTAAATTTATATAATTCATCGTATGCCTTCATTTTCTTTCTTGATTGTTTACTTTGTATGCAGTTACTAACCTCGCTTGTTTTCTTTTTAGATGTCGTGCACTTTATGCACCAAGCGGGGTATCCCCTGCATTCGTTCCTCGATGACGAACAACGCTTGTGATGCTTGCCGACAAGCACACAAGAAATGTTCGTTCGTTGTCCGCCCCTTCCGACCACGAGGCCAGAGGAGTTCTTGCCCAAGATGCCCTCGCGAGGACTCCTTTGTGGTCGACGATGATGAAACCATTTCCGAGCGTGAATGGACGCCGGGCCCCCAAACAGGCCAACGGGAACGATTCTGGACGATTAGCCCTGTCCCCTCCGGTATCGATTTGTCCACTCCCCCTCCTAGGCCACCATCCAATGGTCACTTCACTCCTCGACCGGAGCGAAGTGATTATCCGGCCGATGAAGGATGGCGATGGCGAGAGAACATTCGAGCTTGGGCTGATCGTCACCATGTCTTGTCACCAATGGGATTCAAACGCCAAAGTAAGTTTTCTTTCTCCTCCTTATCTCATTTCTCTTCACGCAATAATATTGACTTTTTTCCATTTCTCATAGAACAAAACACCCCAAATCCCTCCCGACAAGACTCTCCCATTGCTAGTTTGCCTCGCGAGCAAACCCCCCGGCAACCAACTCCAGGCCCGAGTGGCACCCGATGGTCTGAGGAATTATTCCGCGGTAAGCAGCCAAAGTTTCATTTCATTTTCACTTTCACTTTCGAGTCGAGTGAACTGACTCTTACTAATTTTTTAGAACCCTCCCGAACCGAAGAGCCCCCTATTCCTGGCCCAAGTCCATCGTCCCAACCACCTGAGGACGATACGACTCGTGAGCCAGAACCTGAGGTGGCTCCTACGCAATCCACGGAGGAACCTAATGGTAAGTCACCACTTCTCTTTCTTCACTCCTCTCAACTTTTCCTCACCTTTTCTTTGACCGTCTCCATATCGTCCCGCCACTCCTCGCTCGATCATCATCATTGACGATACGCCCGTGGGATCCCCAATTCCCAATCCCCTTCCCCCTCCCCCTTCTTCTTACCCGACTCGCCCACCTTCCCCTTCCATTCCCCCCCCCTCCACTCCAACCCCAGTTCCCTCCCCAGATATCCCTTCCAGTGCCCCCGAGAACCCCAACGCCTCCTCCCCCCGGTGCCAAGCTCGTCTCATTCCCACAATGATGCTCGCCAGGAATTCACCGACCTGCGACCGACCCTAATGATTCCTCGAGCTATCGTCCACGATTCGATCAACCGAATCTTGTTGGAGCATCGTCGCTTGCTCCACATGATTCCTTTCGTGGATGCAACTCATCGAAATGAGACGCACCGGGAATTCCGGGACGAACTAAACCGCCTCCTTGCCCAGGCACTGGAGGCTTATCCAAAGGAGGACATAACCGGGATAGTCTCCAAATTCCTCAAAAAATAAAAAATTAAAAAAAAAATAATCCCATTATTTCAACTTTTTATCATTTGTAATACTTTCTTTTAAATAAATTATCATTTGTAATCAATTATTGTTATGTTCAAATTCTATTACATTCTTTGTTCACGTAAAAATTACTTATTTCCTCCTTAGAGAAAAACCCTGATTGCGTGAGAATTATTTTTGTAAGTGCCCCACCAAGAGTTTGAGTGAGTATTTGTTTTCGTGAACCTCTTTTTCTCAAAATGCGCCAATAGTTGCCGTTATCCTCTCCTATATTTTATTCTTCCATGGTTTAGAGCCATCCCCATTCTTAACTGTAAAAAAGCGGCAGGTTCCCGTATGTGAGCAATCCAGTCCAGATTCGTGAAACATGGCCTTTCCTATGGTCACACGCTATTAATCTTACTCATGTATCGAATTGTTTAAATTGTCTCGAACCTTAAAAAGCGTAAGGATTGGCGTGTGACTTGTCGGGACGCTGCACAGGCGTAAGGATTGGCGTGTGAATTGTTGGGAGCCTGCACAGGCATAAGGATTGGCGTGTGAATTGTTGGGAGCCTGCACAGGCGTAAGAATTTGTCAGCATTGTTGGCAACCCTCCCATGCGTAAGGATTGGCGTGTGAATCGTCGGAAGCCTGTACAGGCGTAAGGAATTTTAGCACTTTTGGGACCCTTCACAAGCATAAGGATTGGCGTGTGAATTGTTGGGAGCCTGCACAGGCGTAAGAATTGGCATGTGAATTCTTGGGATCCTGCACAGGCCAAGAAATTTTCAGCATTGTGGGGAAGCTTCACAAGCGTAAGAATTGGCGTGTGAATCGTCGAAAGCCTGTAAAGGCGTAAGGATTGGCGTGTAAATTTTTGGGAGCCTGCACAGGCCCAAAGATTGGCGTGTGTAGCGTTGGCACCCCGCATAGGCGTAAGGAACTTTTAGCATTGTCAGAACCTGCACAAGCATGAGGATTCGCGTGTGAAGCATTGGCATCCTGGACAATAGCAACAAACCAGGACAGATGTACGATGGCATGCCACCGTACATAATCCACTTCACACCTTTTTCATGTCAGACACCCCATCTCCCGCACTAGAATCCATCCAATCCTTGTGTATATTGTCCTCTACCTTACCCCACCATTACTTACCCAACACACATGCAAATCTCCTCAATCTTTGAATCGGCATGAGATTGTATTACCATCCCTGATTTGATAGCCCGCTCTCTCGCCAATCTCATAATAGCCATGGCTTTTTTGCCGCATTGTTTTTGCTAACCTGCTTGAGCATTGTGCGGACATACCCACTAGTGTCGTGCTTTCGTTGTCCTGTGCTGGATCAGTATAATGAACAAATGTACTACTGGCCCACACTACCTGAATGAGCCCATGACATGCGGATAGATCAATCCAAAAATGCTCATTTGGGAAAATCAATTTTCCCCCTGTACACCGCTTTGACGCATCTCTTTGAATTTGGCCGGTCCGCTTATCAGCTTGAAACCACCATCCCGAAGCATACAGCGATGCATCCTTATCAACATGAGGTGCGTTTTTGAATCCATTCATGGTGAAAGTGAGTGCGGAAGCAAACTCGAATGCACCCTGATTTGCCAGAATATTGCCTTCATAGTTGACTTGATCAAAAGACGGAACCCCCAATGAATTGTAGGAATTTTGAATCTTCTCAAATAAATTATCCCCAACATATTGTAAGGATTGACCTAGAATGCAACCCACCGAGCTAAGATTGGCACCTCGGTTCTGCCATTCATCTTTTGCATTTTCAATTTTGCCAGCACTTCCATACAGACCAAATTGTTCATTCTTCGTGGTGCATTTGCGCCACCCAATCGCGAACATAAATCCCTCCAGTAATGCTCCATTTGTTGCAATAGGGTCAGTGAACCTCTTTTTGCGAAATAAGAATTGTGATAATTCATCCCATTGATTGACCTCGACTTCACTCATTGTTGTGAATGGTCGGAATTCGACAAGGGCAATGAGTAATCCGGTTGAAGAGAAAATTGCCACACGGCCAAAGTGAATGCGTTTGATCTGATTGACATCCACAACCCTCCGAATTTCACTTGGGGTCATATTTGCTGATACTGGCATTGATATTTGTGCTGTTGGGCGAGAGGAGGAAAACAACCTATTCATTCGGCTTGTTTTGCGCTCATTTGTCTTTTGGGATCTGCTACTATTCCCGAGTGGTTGAGGGATCACTATGTGTTGAAGCACACAAGATATCAGATACTGCCAAGGAGCTTTCTTTGCCACACATCCTTGAACTTCCCTGTTGGAGCCCACATGACATTGGCACAATCTGAACCGACTAAAGCCAATGTCCTTCCGTGGGGCCCAATGAGGGTGCCACATAAATGTGGAAGCATATATACACTGAGATTAAGCGAGTAACTCACACTTTCCTTCCTCAGCCCGACGCTTTCTCGCGAGTTCCCTTTTACGCTCTTTTCCTTTTTTGGTGAATGGCATGCTTTCAGCAGAAATTGAAATGAAACCAAATGATTACTGATTTCTTAATATCACCTAAATTGGATTGCGGTGGATGAATCTTTTTTAATTGCGGTGTGGTATGCCATACCATATCAGCTTAATAAAATTTTTTTTTGAGGGGAGTGAAAAGTAGAAGTACCCCTATGGGTAGCTTCTGTTGGAAACAAAAGAAAAGGATATTTGTCCCAGTTGGTAAGGTGATGCCTTGTGTCAAGGGAAATGGCCATGTCATTGGTTCAAGCCACATTGAAGACATAAAGTAAAAAAAAAAAAAAATTAAAAAAAAAAAAAAAAAAAAAAAAAAATTAATTAAAAATTCCAAAATTTTGGAAAATACTTTTAAAGTTAGAAAATACCTGAAACCTAACCCTAAAATAAGATTAGGTTTCAACCCACAAATTGGCTTCAAAAATCAAAAATTCTAAATTCAAGACAGCAGAAGGAGAATACATAAACAGATTACATAAGCAGGAAGGAGTTAAGAAAGCATTAGTAATCAGATTACTTGATTAGTAATACTTAGGGAGTTAAAGGATGCAGGTACCATGGAGTATTAGTCAGCAAGTCTAAGGATTAGTAATAAAGTTCAAATAAGCACCAGCAAAAACACCTCAAATTAGTAAGCAACCCAACAAATGACATCATCAAGCAAACAAATGATGCAATGATTTACATAAATGACATCATTTAGGTGGGACCACCAGAAAAGAATTTTCCCAGCCAAAAGAAACTGAAAAATTCTAAGTCCCTCTTTTTGAACACCTCCCATGGAGAGCCCAAAAATTATAAATAGAGGGCCTCTCTCCCCAAATTTTTCCTCTTTCCCTCATGTCTTTTATCCCCCCAAAAGTGGAAAGTGGATTTAAATTCATCCCTGACTATCAGGTTAACTAGTCTTCAAATATATAATTCTATTATATAAAGGATAAAAAGGCCTTATATAATAGTCTTATAAAAAGAAAATAAAAAAAAGTCTTATAAAAAAAGAAGAGCTTTATAATATAATTTTATTATATAAAGGATAAAAAGGCCTTATATAATAGTCTTATAAAAAAAAAGAAAAATTCTTAAAATAAAGAAGCAGTCTTATAAAAAAAAAAGTATTATAAAAAAGAAAAACTTTATAATATAATTTGATTACATAAAGGATAAAAAGGCTTTACATAATAGTCTTATAAGCTTAAATTAAATAAAATAGTATTTTAAAAAAGATTTTACCTTATTATAAGCAATCAAAGCTTTGAAGAAGGAAAAGAAGGGTCACTTAGTTATTTTATTAAGAAATTATTATTATTTCATTTCAAAAAGTCATATTTTGGTTACTACAAGGACATTTTATTAATTATAAAAGAAAATACCTATTGTAGGAATACAGTAGTGCTATTCTTATTAAAAAGAAAGAATTATTATCAAATTAAATTATTAAAGAGTGGCTATTATTTAGTCTGGTCATATCAGAATTTTATTTCATTCAAAATAATAAATCATATAAAAAAGGTGTTTGATTGTTTGTTCAGTATTATTATTAGCCTAGAGTATCCATATTATATTGAATTTTCGTTGTAGTAGTATTTTGTGTGATTTGTGCTAGTATTATTTCTTTTGGTTAATTAAATAGTTTTATATTTAAAAGGTTAAATAAATATTTTGAGATCAAGCAAAGTCTGATTGAGTCTGTTGAATACACTTTTCTGAATTAGCCACCATCAATAAATAAATTGATTGTGAACTCAAGTTAAGATAATTCAGCATTTTTCAGGAAGGGCAGTCTAGATTATTCTAGCACACGAGCAGAGCAAGGGTTACAAGCTTGAACAGCAATTCAAAACTGTTTTCTTGTAATTTCCCCTTCCAGGTACTGCCTCATTTTATCCCACACAAGAGGAGTTCCCACAGCGGCTAAAAAGAAAGCTCACGCCTGACCTTGGCAAATTCACGATCTCAAATACCTGAACCTGAAAATTGCAGTGGATAGTGCATTATTCAATTTTACACATTGATGTTCCCATGCAATCACTTTCCAATCCAACCATTTGGAATATTGCAAGCACACGGAAATGCAATATGCATCCTGCTGCGGATCCCTAGCTCTCCTAGTCCTCTTGAAAGACACAGGAACATTTGGCCTATTATGGGCTGGCGGGAAGTGATAAACGCGACTTCCCGCAATGCACCCGCGTGTGCTACTCGCGGGCACATCGCCTGACTCAGCTTGCGTCTTGTCGGAGTCTTTGCAATGATGTACGGAGGCATGCCGCCGTACAATTACTATTGGTACTCAGACTGTGGCATCCGGGCAGTAGTAGGATAGGAAGTCATGATTATTAAATTCATAAATAACTTTGCAAAATTCAATTACAATCTATCTAGTACAAAGCTAATCTAAAACGGGTCAATCCTGGTTGTGAGTTTAGCTGACCTGGGTACCGTCAAGGTGACCTCATCACTTGAACCAAGCCCGCGTTTCGCCACCCAGGCATCACCAAAGTCTAATACTAAGCATCGTGCAAATTCAAATCTAAGAGGTACAGCGGGGTTAAAAGACTCTGATGAGAAGAAACTTTTATTCAGTAAATCACATATATACTTATTAGTATGTAGCCACACTGGCTCCACTAGATTTTTACTTTCTGAACTTTTTGCGGAAATGTCAATTAGTGATAAAGCCCCTTTAACTGAGCTTGTTCTCCAGTCATCTGAGCATACCATCAAACCATGAACCCCCGCCGCACAGGATGCCGCTAATATACCATAGCAAATTCGATTTATTCCAAGATTCTTGTGACACGTCAAAAGATCTTTGATGGCCTCATTTTTTTTTGAGTTTGTGAGTTTGCCTTTGATGCCATTAACTTCGACCTTTGTATGTGCACGTACCATGTTGTACGCAATCATCAAATGGATAACTGTATCCATTAGATCCTCCAGGTTCTTGTGCAGCTTTGTGGATATCTCATTGTCAGCGCCGCCACCTTCAATGCTGAGTTGGGTTGCACGTTGCTTCGATTTACTCAAGCAGGAGGCAAGGTATTCAACTGCTCCGCGTTCGAGTCCAAGAGGATCGGTCGAATTTGATGTTGGTGCAACATATGGTTTGGGTGCAATCACATCGTATGAGACTAAACTAATGGATTCAAACATAACATTTGCCCAAAAATGTTTAACTGGATTCGCGGGGTAAAGAAGGCTCTGAACCATTTTGAAGAAGGAGTGTTCAGATTTTGGGAGATTATCTGGAGGTTTAGCTGATTCCTTCATCAATTTGAGATTCCAAATGTTGTGATCAAAAAACGCTTCTGTTTCTGTTGGCTTAAAAAAATCTAACCCTGTATATTGCAATTTATATCACCAGTCAAAAGCCAATAATCAAGTATCATGCACAAAGATTAAAAAAAACTCACCTGCCATCTCAAGGTCCTCCAGCCAAGCCGACATTTTAAGCTCTCGGTTACTGATCACCTTAATACCAACGGGCAGGAATGTATGAGCATCCTTTGTTGGTAAATTGTCCCATCTATTTTTGTAAATCCTATTGATATTATCAAGCCCCCTTTTCCATGATTGTTGAGAAATATTGGAATGATAATTCAAAATGCCTGCAAACTCTTCCATGCGGGATAAAAATATTCCTTGAAAATTCGCAGCGGATGACACTTCGGGCTCAGCATCGGGAATTATATCAGTCATATCTCGTCCCATTGTATCATGTTTAATTGTTTCCCTTTCTTGAGAGGCTTGAATATTCCGAGGAGAGGCGGGAGGGGTTGCATCATGCATTGTTTCATTGGGTATCGGGGGGCTTTCAGTATGTGGAGCTTCATCATGGATTGTTTCATTGAGTATTGGGGGGGGTTCAGTATGCGGAGGTTGATTATCAATATGGTCCCCTTCAACATTAATAATTTCATGACCTTGATCGCGAGAATCGTTTGCGGCTTCAAAGGTACGGCGTTTTTTGTTTGTTTTTTTGGTCGCATGTATATTTGGTCTTTTTCCTAATCCTTTGCCTGGAAATCCAATTACGACTCGAGATCCTTCAGGTAGAGATTCTCCCACCTCCACACCTGCCCATATATTGTAAGCAGCTATTTTTATCAATTTTGTTTTGAATTATTAATGGACTTACGGTTCAAATCCATTTTGAGCAGGCTCATGGCTTCAGCAATCTTTTGACGCACATAATCAGGAATTTTACTATCATTTTGGATTTTTTCGAGCCTTGGGATTGTTTGAGCAATGTTGGAGACAAATTGTTCCTTGGATATAATTTCCACCTCCCCACTGAAAATTACATCATCTTGCCCATCATCTTCTGTCAGTGAACAAGGTTCAACAGTCTTTTCCTTCTCATAAGTTTTAAAATTTGGTTTCTGAGAGCTTGGAGGCTGCCCTGAAATAAAGGCTATGACACAATATCAGGTTTTGAGAGATTTGAAATATTCAAGATGGATGCATACTCACATTCCGGAAGAACGGGTGGATCTTGATTATCTTCATGTGACTGGCTCTCTACTTCAATGCCTAATTCACGACTACTGGCGATATCAGAGATTTCACTTCCACTCTCTGGGGCTGAAGTTGGTTGTTCATTGAATTGAGTTGAATTTCCCGGGTTTCGGGCCATAGCGGAGGTAGTTTAGTAAGCAAATAGATGGTGACGAGTTGATTGATAACTTGTTTGAAAATTTTTGAATAAAAAGATCCAAATTCAAGAAAAAAGGTGCAAGTAAAATAATCGCATTTGCAAAATGCAATTTGTCGGGAAATTGAAGGAGGCGATGTTTTGCAAATTATTTCATATCATGCAAATGAAATCACTTCCCTGTGAGACATTGAATAAAGTTGACTAGTGAGAAACCTACTAAAGTCAACTTTTGAACTATTCAACGCTCATGAGGTAAGGACTAAGCAAAGTGTTCATTTGATTGATATGAAATAAAATGGTTTTGTCGGCGAAACAGGAGACACAATTCTTGTCTTAAATAGTCCACTTATTAGGTTTTAATTTGTGAGTCTCATGATTTAAACCCTAACCACAACATGGTGAATATACTGACCAATATCCCCTTAGGTCCTGTTGGGAGAGAAGGCCACTCAGCTTATTTCGGCAATTGCGTTCATTGTGTATGCCAACAAGCCACTGTACCCTATGGATGTAGTACAGAAGCGTAAGGATAAGTGGTGTTGGGAGCATGTCGGGAGGGCACTACATGAGCGTAAGGATGGTAAGCAGTGTCGGGAGAATGTCGGGAGGGAGGGTAAGCGTTGTCGGAGGCATGTCGGGAGGGCACTACATGAGCGTAAGGATGGTAAGCAGTGTCGGGAGAATGTCGGGAGGGAGGGTAAGCGTTGTCGGAGGCATGTCGGGAGGGCACTACATGAGCGTAAGGATGGTAAGCAGTGTCGGGAGAATGTCGGGAGGGAGGGTAAGCGTTGTCGGAGGCATGTCGGGAGGGCACTACATGAGCATAAGGATGGTAAGCAGTGTCGGGAGAATGTCGGGAGGGAGGGTGAGCGTTGTCGGAGGCATGTCGGGAGGGCACTACATGAGCGTAAGGATGGTAAGCAGTGTCGGGAGAATGTCGGGAGGGAGGGTAAGCGTTGTCGGGGGCATGTCGGGAGGGCACTACATGAGCGTAAGGATGGTAAGCGTTGTCGGAGGCATGTTGGGAGGGTACTACACAAGCGTAAGGATGGTAGGGGCGGGGGTGTGAAAGCGTAAGGAGTGGTGAGGACGGAGAGGGGCGGGCAGTGGCGGAGTCTCATCAGGATGGAGGGCGGTGCGGGTGCGTAAGCATGCTAAGCGTCGGGGAGGCAGAAGCCAATGAGGTGAAATTACACGAACGTTGCGCATAGTGTTGAAATGGGTTTGGGCTTTGAGTGACATTCTCATGTGACACATGTGACGATTGACGTTGTCTTGACGCTGACGTGACGTGACCCACTAAATCCAGTGACTATAAAGTGACACTAACGCGACTGAAGCAAGATTTTATACTGACGGCGGTGCGACGTGAAGTCAATCGCCGACGATTGACGCGAGATTCGCCCTGGTGTATGGAAACACTCAACTCAAATTGCCCTTGGGATTTTAAAGAAGCTTGAAGACTCAAGAGGTCCTCAGCATGACACTAAACTGCTTCCCCTGTGGACTTGGGCAGGGAAACTTTTAAAAAAGTAAAATCCAAGAAGCTGGAGGGGATTGTCCTAGTCAGGAGAAGTGCTGAAGGACCATTTTTGTCCTTAGCATGACAATAAACTGCTCCCTTTGTGTAATAGGAACAAGGGGGCTCACAGGTGTTTATAATTATCAAATTGGCCAAAATAAACAAAGTGAAGTCTCAAGCCATCAATTAAGAGAAGAAAATTCCTTATCAAGAAATAAAACAACCAGAAGAATCTTTCATCAAGTGGGAATCATGAAGATTGAAGAATAAAACAAGAGTCAAGTGGAATTCAAAATAAAGCCCAAAGGAGCTCAAGAATCAAGATAAGCCCGTGGATTAGGCCAGGAGGTCCTTGCATGACTTAAACTGCAGGACTTGTATACCTAATATACAGGGGTTACACACCTAGTTGTAGATCCTGTATGACCTTAAACTACATTTTTTATGAAAGAAAGAAGAAAGAAGAATTGTGAAGACCTCAATATTTCAGGACACTAACAAATTCTTAGAAATAATTAAAAGAAAGAAGAAAAAACAAAATAACTAATTCAACATGGATCACCAAATTTTAGCAGCCAAATACAAATCAGTCCTGAAGAAGGTGAGACCAGTCAATGAGCCAATGCCTCAAGACCTTAACCCACCTTTGGAAAGACCAATTTTGTCAAGAGATCCTTATGAGCCACCCTTATCACCAAACCCACCTATATTTCAAGAAACCTTCAAGGTCACCCATGAAAGACTGCAAGCAGTAAACTTTGGCCCACCAGGATGGTCATCAAATGAAGAAATCAATTTAATCAAAAATTTTATTACCTTAAGGGAAAAATCAATAGCTTTCTGTGAAGAAGAAAGAGGATTACTCAAACACTCATATGGAAAACCTTACAAGATACCAGTAATACCTCATGAACCTTGGCAGAAGAAACCAATTCCCATTCCCAAATCAATTTTACCTCAGTTTACTGAATTAATCAGAGAAAGAATCAGGACTGGACTCTATGAGCAATCCACCTCAAGCTACACAAGCCCAATATTTTGTGTGGCCAAATCAAATGGGAAACTCAGAATTGTCCATGACCTTCAAGAACTCAACAAAGTCACCATCAACGATTCTGGCTTACCACCTCACATTGAAGAATTTGTAGAGGCATTTGCAGGAAGAGCATGCTATGGACTAGGAGACAGCATGGGAGGATATGATGAAAGAGAATTAGATGTCACTACAAGACCCCTCACTACTTTTGAAACACCCCTTGGAAGGATGCAACTCACAAGACTACCCCAAGGAGCCACCAACTCAGTAGCAGTATACCAAGCCCAAATGACCTGGATACTTCAAGAAGAAATACCAGAAAGTGTAGGAATTTTTGTTGATGATGGAGGAATAAAAGGACTAAGATCACTTTACAACCAAGAAACACTGCCAGAAAACCCATCAATAAGAAGATTTATCTGGGAATATGCCATAACCTTAGAAAGAATTTTATTCAGGATTGAAGAAGAAGGACTTACTATCTCAGGATCAAAGTTTGCATGCTGTGTTCCAGCTTTGGACATAGTGGGGCATGTTGTATCATTCAAAGGAAGAACAATCTCAAAACAAAAGATCAACAAGATTCAAAATTGGCCAACACCTCTCAACAAAAAGGAAATAAGAGGATTTCTTGGTCTTTGTGCCTATGTAAGAATATTTATTGAAAACTTCTCACAAGCTGCATAACCACTCAGAAGGCTCACCAGAGAAGATGTTGACTGGGATTGGAATCAAAAATGTGAAGAAGCTTTTCATAAGCTCAGAAGAATAGTTGGAGAAGAAATAACCCTCAAGAAATTGGATTATGACAAAGGAGCAGGAAAAATTAAGCTAGCAGTAGATTAAAGCTACATTGCTGCAGGAGCAGTACTCACTCAAGAAGACCAAGAAGGAAAGGGCAGACCAGCATTATATGAATCAATAACTTTTTCAAAATTGGAATCAAAATACTCACAACCCAAATTGGAACTCTGTGTAGTTGCAAGAATTCTCAAGAAGCTACAAACCATACTTTGGGGACAACATTTTGAATTACAGGTTGATTCCAAGGCTTTAATTGAAATGATCAACACCCCTTGCTTACCCAATGCCCCCATGACAAGATGTGTGGCTTTCATTCAGCTATTTTCCTTTGATTTGGTACACAAACCAGGAAAGACCTTCACTATGCCAGATGGACTATCAAGAAGACCAAAAAACTCAGAAGAAGAAAATGAAGATGCACCAGAGTTTGATGAAGAAGAAGATTGGATCTGTCAGCCTGTGACTCAAAACCAGAGCACAAGCATGACAGCCAAAATACCATAAACCAATGGTATAGCCAAAATACCACCAAAACATGGAGCTGAGCCAAATTAGCTCAAAATGGATCGAAATAAAGAGGAAACTCACCTCTTTCTGAAAATATAAGTCCCGTCACCATAAGACAAGAAATAACAAAGTTATTCCTGCTCAAAGTTATTGCTGAGCATAAACCTTAATTTTCACCTCTCATCTAAAATCTAGAAGGAGAGGCTTAACCACATCAAATGGGTATTCAAAATGAAGCTCTAAGCCAGGGCTATCCAATTGTACTAGCCAAACTGAGCTAGCACCAGTATTACTTGAGTTATGGTCAAATTCAGACCAAATAAGGGTGAAAAAAACATTCACCTCTCATCTGACTTTTACAGTTTTAGTGTGAGATACTTAAAGTGGGGTCTTTTTGGAAAGAGCACAATCAGGGCTATCTGATGGTGTCATCCATTTCCTCATATCTCAACTAGAACAGAAGTTATTGGTCAAACAATCTTAATACAGCTTTTTGCCCAAACCACGCCTATGTACAAAAACCTTGTACATGGGATAACTTTGTCATATTTAATGATAACCATGTCAGGTTGGGTACCATTGTGTAGGGCTCATACAGGGCTATTCAAGGAACCAACGTTTAGCTTGATATCTCAAAAACTGACAGAGTTATGACCATTTTAAGGTAAAAATCCCACCTGCTGTCATATACAGCCTTACCATGGGATAATACCCTATAACCATGAATATGAGGTGTCAAATAGATGAAGAAGCATGTTTTTACTTCAATAACTCATATGTCAGTCAATACTGGGGTCCCATACAGTTTCTGTACAGCATTCTACACGTCATACACGTCAGAACCAGGCTGTGAGGTCCCCAGATGAAAATTTTCACCCTGTATTGGTGAAAACTGCCCAGATGTGGTTTCAAAACCACATCTGAGCCCAATACAGGGTATACAGGCTGTTTGAAAACCTCAAGCCTGTCATGAGGAGTGAAAAATCTTCACTTCCTCTACGTGAAAAGGTCTAACAGCCTTTTTACCTCAATTTCAGGATAAAAGCAGGGCTTTTCACTGCCAAAAACCTTTCCTCATCCTGCTCTTGAATAACCTACGTAGTAAACTGTCAAAACAGTTTTACTCTTGGTTAAATAATCAGGTATAATTATAATCTTTAATTATTGTAGACTTTATTATTGTAATCCAACAGATAAAGCCTGCACCCTGGGTTCTCAATAGCGCTCACCACCACTATTTCTCAATAGTAGAACCCTTTTATCTCATTATAAACCCTTATAAATCTTTTTTTAATCATTTTTTGCCGTGTCACATACACAGTTAAAGTTGTAATTAGCCTAGTTATACCTTTATCATAGTATCATCCTGACAGGATCAAGCCACACCCTGGATTTGGGGCTAAGAATGTAAATTCACTCCATTTTTCAGGAGTACAAGTACCAACCAAACAAGAAGGATTTTGGAAGAGAATGCAAGAATACTTAAGCACAATGAAAAAACCACAATCAAGTAAAGATGAAGAATTTAGAAGTATAAAAAGAAGGTCATCCAACTTTTTCTTGGAAGATGGCCAACTCAAAAGAAGAAATACCCCTAACCCTCAATTGGTGATATCAAGTCAAGAAGTTCAAAACTACATTTTAAAGTCACTTCATGAAGACATGGGCCACAGAGGGGAAAATGAAACTTACAGAAGAATTAAAGCAAGATTTTGGTGGGAAGGAATGAAGAAATCAGTCAAGAAATGGGTTCAATCTTGCCTAGCCTTCCAAAAGCGAAGTCAAAAGTTACAAAGGGAACAAGGAAGGCCTACAGAAACATCAACAATCTTTGAAAGGGTAAGCATGGATGCAGTCCATATCAAATCTGGAAGATGGAAATATATGGTTGTGGCCAGAGATGATTTTTCAGGATGGCCAGAAACAGTTGGACTAGTCAAATTAACAGCAAAAGCAGTTTCAGAATGGTTCACCTCAGAATGGATATGCAGGTATGGCTCACCAAAGGAAGTAACTGTTGATGGGGGGCCAGAGTTTGGAAAAGAATTGCAAGATGCAGTAAAGAAAGCAGGATCAAGGATCAGAGTCACCACACCTTATCACCCAGAGTCTCAAGGGATGGTTGAAAGGGGTCATAAGTAGCTCAAAGATGCACTAGTCAAGATGTGTGGAGAAAATCAAGGAAAATGGAAAAAATATCTACCTTTGGTTACATTGGCTGACAGAATCTCAACTAAAAGGACAACTGGTTTCTCACCATATGAACTCCAATTTGGACAACTACCAGTATTACCAATTGACATTGAAACCAAAAAATTTTTAGCAGTAGAATGGCACAAAATATCCACAACTGAGGAATTACTGGAAGCCAGAGCCAAACAATTGGAAGGAAAAGAAGAGATGAGAAGAAAAGCAGCAGAAAAACTCAAAAAATCTAGGGAAGACTCTATGAAATATTGGGATAGAAGAATGGCACATCAACTAAGATCACCACTCAAACCAGGAGATTTGGTCCTGGTTTACAACAAAGCAATAGAAACTAATTGGGGACTACTTTTCAAAATCAAATGGAATGGACCCTACAGAGTAATCAGAAAAATAAACAATGGACCATATGAACTTGAGGAACTTGATGGAACAGAATTAGCAAGAAGATTTGCAGCATCTCAAGTCAAGAGGTTCTACCCAAGAGGAAAGTTGATAAACACAAAAGAAGACACAGAAGAAGAACAAAGTGAAGAAGATGAATCAATAAATGAGGACGAGGTATTTGAGGATACCACAGAATCAGATGAAGAATAGAGAGCTCTCACCTGGAATGCTGGGGACAGCACCAAATGGAGAGGGGGATGTGGTATTCCATACCATTTTTTTCACCAGGCTCAAGCTCATATTACCCCAAAACAGCAGTAAATACAGCCTACAGGCAGACTTACACTCAAAATTTACACCAAAAGGTGAATTTTACAGCAAGAAGCTGTATTTAACTCATAAAACCATGGGACAGGCACCAAATGGCAGTGTATGTGTTTAAATAAATTATTCAATTTCATTATGCATATGTAAAAATCAAGTTAAATATAGTAAACTAGTTACAACAAAGAAGGTACCACCCTTTGAATTACAAACCCCACCCAGCTTTACACCCCCTTACAGCCACAGGACTCATGCAGCAAGAAAATGACACATGCATTAGTTATACAGCCAAATTGCATTCAAAGTCACATGATGCAAAGCCCAGCCCCATGGAATTCCTGAAACACATTTACAACACAGCCACAGGAGTACCTTATCTTATATCCAAAGTAACCCCACTTGAAACCTTAAAACAGAATCAGATTTATTTACACCACTCATCATCTCATGCAAACCAAAGCTAGTTACAACAGGCTGCATGCAGTACACAATTTTAATTAAATCTCAACCACATGACTATGCACAGAATGTGTCAAACTCAAAAATCACATCATCTCATACATAACAGTAAATTCACCAGTGCAAGAAATTATCACCTGACCTCATTTTAAAGTTCAAAAAGAAGAGGAACAACCATGACACCTGCATAAATTACACAGCCACTTCTACCAAGGCTAAAATATGACATATGCAAAGGAAATACAAATTCATCATGTGATACTGAACCCACCAACAGCATATCATGTGACAGAAAAAAGGCTGTGCACAAGAAAAATCCTCAGCCAAAATGAAATCACCTCATGCATGCAAGGAAAATCCAAGAAAATCACATCATAATTAGCTCACCAAAAGACCATAATGTGATGAAAGAAGGCTGTGCAGAGAAAAATTGTCACCAAACCTTAAATCACCTGACCCATGCAAGAAAGGCCCTCACCAAAAATGGAGTCACATGATGAAATCAAGAGGAATTAAAGTGGAAAAAGACAGCTCCCATGGAGGGCCCTCTGGGCTCCCAAAAGGTATAAATAGAGGGGCTCTCTCCACCCAAATTTCAAAATCCCCCCCATGCAAATTATATCCCATGCACATTATATCCACTTCAAAGTAGGAGCATAGGAATAATTCATCCCTCACCTGGGAGGTAGTCCAGAAAATTATAGTAAATTTACTTGCCCAGTAGCTAAGCTTAGTGGAAGTCTAGTGTTGAAGATTACCCAGTAGCTAAGCTCAGTGGAATCCTATTATTATTAAAATAAAAATAAAAATTATCTAGTACCCAAGATTAGGGTTACTCCTCTATTAAAATATTTTATCCAGTAAAATCAACACCATTTATCAAGATTTAAAATTAACTTACCCCCTTTAAAAAAATATTAAATATCACAGAATCTTACCTTTTAAATTTAACAAATACAGTTTTATCTTATTATTAACCACTCTTAAAGAAATAAAAAACCTTTAGAAAAATCATTTTACTATATTATAACTTTAACTTAACAAAATTACCTTTATCAAACTCATCAAATTTTCCAGAAAACCTTAAATAACTCATCTTACCAAGGATTTATCACCAAGAACACTACTTGCATTGGTAATTTTGCCTGTCTATAAAACCTTAGTACAACCCTGCATTAACTGGAACTTTTGGATATTTTCCTTTCATAAAAAACCTCATCTTTTCTCAGTAAGGCTTCATTTAGCTCAGTTTTATTCAATTTTTATAATTTTGGCTCAGTTGGCTCAGTTGGATCAGTTTTTCAAAAAATAAAATTTAAGTTTACATAATGATCCTCTGGCATTTTCTTTGAAAATTTTGCTCATTTTTCTTATCAGCTGAGCATTCTTATACTCAATTTTTTTTTTAAATTAGAAATTTAAAAATTAAGCTTTCTGAATTGTAGAAAAGCTTTAATACCTATCTCAAAACTCATTTTTTTCCAAAACCTTTTTTTCACAAAAGAACATTTTTCAAACCCATCAAGTTATCAGTACTTATCACAAAAAATACCATGTTTCACTTGTAAAAGCTCTATTTTGGAGAGGAACGAGCTCAGAAAAAAGGAAAAATTCACCTATCATCATCTTATACACACTAAAATAATGCAAAAACAAAACCAATAAAAAAGCACAAGATGGAGTTTATTTATCTAATACAATGAAGCTATTACATTAGGTTGATTATTGGCCACCATTAGCCTCACGAGCATCTCTGCTATCTTTTTGGATTGTACTCAAAATACAAATGCTCGACCTTTTTTGATTTTTCATTTCAGAATTGTTGCCTTCTATGTGATAGTTGCGTCTTGAAGTAACTGTTTCTTGGGTTTTGAAATCATCAATAAAACTTTGGCATAGCTACAGTCTGAGAGCTAATACCATCCTCACTAGCAAACATGACACACATTCAGCGATGTGGGAAATCTGACTATAAAAAAGCCATAACTAATTGAGTTTTGATTACTATTACCTTTTCGAAACGGTGTGCACTTTTTTGCAACTTGTGACCAGGGGGCTTGAGAGGAAGAGTTGCACAATGAGTTCCAGAGCTAAAACAGGCTGCATACCTGTTTTAAGAGTTATCTGTACCAGTGTGTTGATGCATTGAGGGGCTTATCACACAGCAGTTTAAGTAGTCGAGTAGCTGAGGCATTTATGGTTTCACAGGTTGGTATGTTAAAATAGTTGATGCTGCCTACGACGCCGCAGTAGTTGACTCCAAGTGCTCTGAAGGCCATAGATTCTTATTCTGTTTCTGGTGTCTGATTTTCATTTGGGACAAGACAATCTGAAACATGCCTGCAGCTCCCGATCCCATATAGCTCCAGGAGTGACTGACAAAAGTGCCGTTGATCCAGAGTGATGCGCATTTCAGTGAGCTATCTTTACCAAAAGAAGAAAATCAGCTGGTCCTACATCCTTGACATCAAATTCTCTTTCAATTTTGCTGTTGAAGTGAGAGGCGTCTCTACTGAAGATAGCAATCTCATCCACGTTAATGCATAGCCATACTGCTGTTCCCCCACACTTGGAAAAACACAAGGGTTGAATGTGCATGGATGAAAACCTACCCTTAAAAGCCAGTCTCTTAGTCATCCATACGATGCAAGGGGGGTGTGTCATAAGCTGTAGAAAGTATTTTTGCTTGTGCAGCTGGTGCCCTTGAGTGATAGAGTGTAATGTTTCAACCAGCAAAGTGTTGAGAAAGGCACTTTTTACATCAATTTGGCGGAACTCCAGGTTGTTAGAGGCAGAAAAAGCAACGAGTGTATGCAGGGAATTAAAGTGCCCTGTTGGTGAAAAAATCTTGTCAAAATTGATTCCAGGCTTTTGAGTAAACCGTTAAGCGCATACATGGGCCTTGTGCTCAATTATGATTCTGTTGCTGTCTTTCTTGGTCTTGAACACCCACGTTGTGCCCACAACTTTGGGAGATGGATCAATATCCACAACGTCCCAAACTTAGTTCTCCATGGTTGAAAGCTCTTTATTGATAGCTTTCCTCCATATATCCACTTGGGGTGTGCTGAGGGCTGCTTTGAATGTGAAAGGGGAATCCTTAGAAGATGTGAAAAGCGCCTTCGGTCTTCTTGGGTATGGTAGATTGTTTGATTGATTGTTGGATGTTGGGGAGCTATGATGCCAATTCATGACATGACGGGTGGCTGCTTGGCTGTTGTTTCAGAGTATGGAAGGTCCATTGCTTCAAGGTGTTGGATTGAAGGTTCTTCAGCAGTACCTGAGTGGTGGAATTCTTCTACCATTTCTTGAAACTCGGATGCTAGTGGGGATTCCTCTGGTCAGAATTCATCTACTGAGGCCAAAACTGTGTCACCATCCCATTGGATGTCAATGGAGGCTTTTTCAGAGGAATATCCTAGAGAAGGGAGAATTCTTTCATTGGAGATAACATGTTTGGTGATGTTTATATTGTGGTTGTGGATGGAAAGAACTCCATGGGCCAACATGTTGCTTTTGTAGCCTAAGGACATTGATTTGTGGCCAGTTGGCTAAAGTTTCCATTTTTTCTGGCTCTGGGGTGCAGAAATTTTTGCTTGACACCCAAACACTCATAACTTTGTGATCCAAGGTGTTCTTTTTTAGTTGAGAGTTTGAATGTCAGCCTGTGACTGAAAACCAGAGCACAAGCATGACAGCCAAAATACCATAAACCAATGGTATAGCCAAGATACCACCAAAACATGGAACTGAGCCAAATCAGCTCAAAAGGTATCAAAAGAAAGAGGAAACTCACCTCTTTCTGAAAATATAAGTCCCATCACCATAGGACAAGAAATAACAAAGTTATTCCTGCTCAAAGTTATTGCTGAGCATAAACCTTAATTTTCACCTCTCATCTAAAATCTAGAAGGAGAGGCTTAACCCCATCAAATGGGTACTCAAAATGAAGCTCTAAGCCAGGGCTATCCAATGATACCAGCCAAACTGAGCTAGCACAAGTATTACTTGAGTTATGGTCAAATTCAGGCCAAATGAGGTTGAAAAAAACATTCACCTCTCATCTAACTTCTACAGTTTTAGTGTGGGATACTTGAAGTGGGGTCTTTTTGGAAAGAGCACAATCAGGGCTATCTGACGGTGCCATACACTTCTTCATATCTCAACTATAAAAGAAGTTATGAGGCAAACAAGCTCAATACAGCTTTTTGCCCAAACCACGCCTATGTACAAAAGCCTTGTACATGGGATAACTTTGTCATATTTAATGATAACCATGTCAGGTTGGGTACCATTGTGTAGGGCTCATACAGAGCTATTCAATGAACCAGTTTTGAGCTTGATATCTCAAAAACCGACAGAGTTATGACCATTTTAAGGTCAAAATCCCACCTGCTGTCATATACAGCCTTACCATGGGACAATATCCCATAAACATGAATATGAGGTGTCAAATAGACAAAGAAGCATGTTTTTACTTCAATACCTCATATTTCAGTCAATACTGGGGTCCCATACAGTTTCTGTACAGCATTCTACGCGTCATACACGTCAGAATCAGGCTGTGAGGTCCCCAGATGAAAATTTTCACCCTGTATTGGTGAAAACCACCAAGATGTGGTTTCAAAACCACATCTGAGCCCAATACAGAGTATACAGGCTGTTTGCAAACCACAAGCCTGTCATAGAGAGTGAAAAATCTTCACTTCCTCTATGTGGAAAGGTCTAGCAGCCTTTCCACCTCAATTTCAGGATAAAAGGAGGGTTTTTCACAGCCAAAAGCCTTTCCTCATCCTGCTCTTGAATAACCTACGTAGTAAACTGTCAAAAACAGCTTTACTCTTGGTTAATAATCAGGTATAATTAGAAGTTTAATTATTGTAGTCTTTTATTATTGTAACCCAACAGATAAAGCTGCACCCAGGGCTTTCAACAGCGCTCACCACCACTATAACCACTATAGTAAAGCCCTTAAATTTATTCTTAACCATCTCAAAACCTTCTTATAGCATTTTTTACCGTGTCACAAACATAGTTTGAGTTGTAAATAGCCTACATTACCACTCTTTCATAGTTTCATCCTGACATTTTGGGGGCCTGGCCGTGTTTTAAATCTTTTTTTTGGACCTTATAAGTAAGTCTTTTCTCTTTTTATGACTTATTAACAAGTGTTTTATCTTTTTTTACGCGTAATTTCTCTATTAAAATATATATTTTATATATTTTTATCCTTTTCTTCATATATACTCATATTATAAGAGTATTATTCACGTGGTTAATACCCACTGAAAATAACTATTTTTGGCGTGTTTTGTATATAAAAACACATAAGCCATCAATAAGTCCTGTACTGTTGACTGAATAAGGACACCTCTGACTGAAAAACCATCAGTTGAGGCGTGGCTAAGTGTATTGTTAACTCAATAAAACTTATACAAAACCACTTGTACAGATTACAATTGAAAACCACAAGTGTATCTGTGGGATACTGGCACACAAACAGTGTGACAGGGTACCAGAAGCTGTAATTCTGACGTGAAATTGTTGATTCAATTACACTGTCATTATACAGGGCACATTGTAGTAACATACAAGCCCAAAGGCCAATCTCAGACGTGCAAAACCAGCATTTTTTGAGAAGTCTTAACTGACATAAGCCCTCCTTTTCCTGATTTAATTTCAGTGGAAGAAAATTACATCCCACTTGAGACCCAGTCACAGGCCAACACACCAGTGACACCCTCAGAGCCAGAGGGCAGCAAGGGCAAAGGAAAGAGGCACAGTGAAGGCCTCATCACAGCGAAGAAGTGGACACCAATAGCCACTCAGAGAAGTAGAAAACCACAAAACTCTGCATCAATACAAGGTAAACCAACCTTAACCACTTGTACAGGGAAGATTACAATTATTAACCCAGTTGTAACTTCCAAAGGCAAACTGCCCAAATCAGCCAACAATAAATTTGTAAAAGGCACAGTCAAAGGTAAATACCCTAAGAACATAAAGTTGTTGACTGTTTGCAGACACTGATATGTCCCCTGTATACCTCAGAGACCTTGGCTTCCAAAGGAACCAGCCAGAGGATAGAGGAGGATTGTCCAGAACCAGAAGACCTGAAAGAGGACACCCTGGACACAGTGGTGGATGGCAAAATAATGAGGGAGATAATATCAACCTTGCCATTCACACTCCAATTCAACAGAAACCTCAAACCAGAGGACTGGAAGGATATGGATCAAGTTCTTCAGATCCACCAACTCCCCAAAGATTTATTTCAATGGAGCATGGACAACAAGAGGTTCAACCTAGCAACTCACTGGGCAGAACTGGGATCAAGTTTCCAGAAGATCTGTCTCAAAGAGATAGACTTCAAAGACCTTATGGTAATCACCAAGGGTTGGAATCCTACCAGGCAGCACAGACTCCTGGAGGCAAGGGCACAGAGGATAAGGGAGAATCAAGCCACTATCCTAGCTATAGAAGAACAGTTGACCCAGACAGGGCCTACTCAGATTCCTTCAGGTTCACAAGGAGCAGGCCAAATCAGCTCTCCAGTGGCTTCACATCATTCAGAAACCAGCAGATCAGTGGCCAAGAGTTACCATTCTTCACAATTCCAGGAAGTTTCCAGGAGAAGACAAGGAAAGAAGGGCAAGAACAAAACCTCCTTCAACCAGAGGAGGAAAGAGTCAGACCCCATGATCCAGAAGCTGTTAGATTTGGAAAAGGAAGTACACAAGAACCAGAAGTAGTTGTAAACCACTCTAGAATCAGTAGTCCTAGTAATAGAAACATTACCCCCACTCAGACTGAAAATAACATTGTCACATCTGAGAGTAACATCAACAGTGATACACTGTGGTTACAAGTGTCCCAATATGCTGAACAATCTGCAAAGCAATTTGCAGAAATTAAAGCTAGCCAAGAGAGGATGAGACAAACTCAAGCCTCCTTGGAACAAATAGTTAAGAATCTTCAAGAAGGATATGCTCACCTGAGTAAAGCCTCTGAAGAATCCAACAAAAGACTGAACCAAGTCTTTGAAGAACAACACCACAGCACAAGGGACAGGGAGTGTCTGGATCAAGACATTAACAAATTGTTTAATGCCTACCATATCTTAAAGCCTCAACCACAAAGCCAAGCTCTGAATAATCCATATCAACCAGATGACATCAAACCAGATGCCATGTTGTTGAATAAGGAACGATCTCCATCACAATACCAGGATGGAGATGGCATGTCTTATTCAGAAAAGGAAGCCCTGAAACAGCTTGCTGAGGCCTCAAGCTGGCCCAAACTCTCTGGATCAGGAGAATATGAGCATATGGAACTCATAGATTATATTGATGAAATCTTCATTGATGTACCCAGCATACCAGATTATTGGATCACTGCTAGACTGAATACTGCATTTAAAGGTCATGCAAGTATATGGTACACAGAAATGAAAGAAATCCATGGCAGAAGAAACTGGCCATGGTGGAAGAGTCAAATAATCCAAAAGTACAGTAATGGAACTTGGATATGGCAAAAGACCATGTCATTTGAAAATGACAAATACTCTGTGGACAAAGATCCATATGAGTGGTGTCTCAGACAGTCTAAAAGACTTAAAGCCATTGATCCTCAGATGAACATCCAGATGAGGAATCACAAACTTCTGACACAACTGACAGGAGAATTAGAGCATGCAGTGAAATGCAGATGCAACCAAAATTGCACTCTAGATGACATAGCCAATACCTTACAAGACATAAGGAAAAGGACTAATATAGGGAAATTTACCCCATATAGAAGCAGTAGTTTCAAGGAGAAACAACCTTTCAGGGTGGAGTTTAAAGACAAACCCAGAGAAAGAGTGGCATAAGTGGCAAAGAAGAAGAATTCTTGTCACAATTGTGGTTCAACAGACCACTATGCCAACAACTGTCCAAAGGCAAAGATAAAATTCTATGCTATAGAAAAAGTCCCTGAAGAAGAACCTCCAACAGAGGATTCTGAATTAGACTCTATGGGAGATGCCATCAGAGAACTATCTGATGATGATCAAGACCCAAGAGAGGAATTTCTAGTGGAATACCAAGAGGAAATCCCATTGGAAATCCAGGACATACAGTTGGAAGTAGGCATGCCACAGGACACTGCCAACAAGAACTTGTGCAAACACACACAGGATGCACAAAAATTCCTGGTTACACCAACCAAAGGAATGGCATATATACATGGAACAGCCACAAAAATGACTGTATGTATTGACAATACTCAGCACCCACTGATCATTGACAGTGGAGCACATTGCTCCATAGTAGCCAGAAATTATCTGGATAACCACTTCCCAAAATGGGAAAAACAGCTCTTGCCCACTAAGGCAAAGAACTTCAAAAGTGCATCAGGGAAGATGACTTCCATTGGGACAATTATCAAAGAGATAATTATACCCCACAGGAAGGGTAATATCAGACTCAACCCAGAGTTTGTAGTGCTTGAAGATGCCCACATCCAAGGGTTTTTACTGGGAACAGATTACCAGGGGATGTATGGCATAGATATTTACAACCATAAAAAAGGCACATTACCATTGGTACCAACAAGGAAAAGAAATTTTCACTTGAAATATACCACATATCTTCACAGGATCCACTAGAAGAACTCTTGAACGAATTCAAGGAGGGACAGTTTAGCACTACCCTCACCAGTAAACAAAAACTAAGTTTACTAAAGATACTGAGGAAGAACAGACCAGCATTTGCCATTGGTGAAGAACCACTAGGCAAAATTAAAGGCCATGATATAGAACTATATCTGGATGTGGAAAGACCTTATCCACCCATGCTGAGGAGACCTCCTTATCCAGCAAGTCTGGAAACCAGCAAAGAGATTGAGAAACACATCAATGAACTCCTGGACATGGATGTCATCAGGAAGATTGGACATAATGAAATAGTGGAAATCACCACTCCTGTCCTGATCACCTGGCATGATGGCAACTCTAGATTGTGTGGAGACTTCAGAGCCCTGAATAACTACACAAAAGCAGACAGGTACCCTATACCAAGGATACCTCATACCTTGGATAAGCTGGCCAAAGCCAAATACATAACCAAGATGGATTGTATGAAAGGCTTCCACCAAAATGGAGTTAAACCAAACTCCATGAAGTTGCTCAGAATAATATGCCATATGGGCATATATGAGTACACCAGGATGCCATTTGGCATCAAGAATGCACCAGCCCACTTCCAAAGGATGATGGACACCATATTTCAAGAAGAAATAATGGAAGGCTGGATGGTAGTATATATTGATGATATCATTATATACTCAGAGACATGGGAAGACCATATACAATACATAGACAGAGTGCTAAGTAAATGTACACCCATCAATCTGAAAATTTCACTTAAAAAGTGTAATATTGGCCAACAAGAGCTACTAGCTCTAGGACACAAAGTCTCAGGCCTTAGTCTGGCAATTGACCAGAACAAAGTAGCAGCAGTACTGCAAAAGCCAGTACCAAAGAACATCAAAGAGATGCAATCTTTCCTTGGATTTGCTAGCTACTATAGAAACCACATCAAAAACTTTGCCCACATAACTAGTAGTTTATACAAGTTATGCTCAAAGGATGTAGTTTTTGAAATAACCAAGGAAAGGAGGGATGTATATGAGAGGATCAAATATGAACTCACAAATGCACCTGTGCTCATCTTGCCTGACTTTGAACTACCATTCAAGTTATATATAGATGCAGCATGCAGCCAAGGCTTGGGAGCAGCCCTTCACCAAAGACAAATTGTGGATGGTGAACCAAGAGAAGGTGTAATATGTTACATCTCCAGGCAGCTGAAATATTCAGAAGCCAGGTATGGGGCCACCCAGACATAATGTTTATGTCTAGTCTGGGCTCTAGAAAAACTCCATTATTATTTGGAGGGTGCAGTCTATGAAGTCTACACAGACTGCACAGCCTTGAAGTCTTTACTAAGCATGAAGACTACTAATAGACACATGCTGAGATGGCAAATAGCCATCCAGGAGTATAGAGGGAACATGACCATCATATACAAGGAAGGTAAAAGCCATACCAATGAAGATGGCCTTAGCAGATGGCCACTGGACAATGTCAAAAGCAATCCAGCTTATGACCCTGAAGTTGCTGCAAAAATTCCTATCCATTTTATGGAAATAAATAGGAAGAAGAACTTCAGATTCTCTGAATGGGCACCAGGGAGTGGTACCCTTGACAGTGGAAACACTGATTCAGAAGGGCCAGAAACCCCCATACTGGGAATAAGCTCCTCAGAACTGCACAATGAATTTTTCAATGCAGTACTGAAATCTTATGCTAAACAAAAACAGTGTAGCATACTGCTCCAACTCCTTCAACAAAAATACAGGAGCCCAGAACTGGAAACCCAGCTGGAGGAACCCTGGTTGAGGGCCTATAAGGACAATAAATTCTTCCTTATAGATGGCCTGATTTATCACAGAGAAAAGCACACCAGTGCATTCACAGTGATAGACAGAGACCACATCTCTCTAATCCTGCAGGAATGCCATGACTGCCCCTATATGGGACACATGAGTGAGGACAGGACTAAAGAGAGGGTAGCAAGCACAGCTTGGTGGCCCAAGTGGGAGCAAGAGTTGAGTGAATACATCAACACTTGTGAAAGATGCCAAAAAGCAAATAGAAAACATGGGAAGAAATATGGGTTGCTTCAACACATAGAAGAACCCAAACACCCATGGGAAACCATCAACATGGACTGGGTCACAGGACTTGTCCCAGGAGGCAAAGAAAACTACAATGCCTGCTTAGTCATAGTTGATAGGCTCAGCAAGAGCATGAGATGTCTACCATACCATAAAGAGGACACAGCCATGGACACTGCTCTGTTATTTTGGAATAACATCATATCCACCTGTAGAGTCCCTAAGATCATAATTAGTGACAGGGACCCAAAATTCACATCTGAATTTTGGACCAATTTATATGACATGCTTGGCACCAAGCTTGCTTTTTCCACAGCTTACCATCCACAAACAGATGGCCTAGCTGGGAGGATGATCCAAACAATGGAGGACATCCTCAGGAGGTTCTGTGCCTATGGCATGGAATACAACGACCATGAGGGATACACCCATGATTGGGTCACCCTCTTACCAGCAGTCCAACTGGCTTATAATACAAGCCAGCACTCTACCACAGGAAAAACACCTGCACTGGTAGAGAAAGGGTGGAATCCCCTGTTACCTGTGGATCACTTGAAGAAAAATCTTCTGACCATCCACCCCACAGCCAAAGACTTCCATGATATGTGGAAGAAAGCCTGTAATACTGCAGCCAAATGCATAGCTGAGGCCAAAGAGTATAACAAGCAAAGGTGGGACAAATCACATATGGAACCTGACTTCAAGGAAGGGGACCAGGTGTTAGTGTCTACACTGAACTTTAACAATCTCGAAGGACCTAAGAAAATGAGAGACTCATTTGTAGGGCCCTTCACTATCATTAAGTTGATAGGGGGAATGCAGTAGAGGTCAAGCTCACTGAGGAGTTTTCTAGGAAACACCCAGTCTTTCCAGTGAGCCTGGTCAAACCATACTTCCAGACAGAGGAGGATAAATTCCCCTCCAGGAAGAAAAACATCACTCCACCAGAAATAGTGGAAGTAGAACACTCTCCTGGACCTGTGAGCAAAATCATCAGGGCCAGAAAAATCAGACTTAATGGGAAGGATCAGAGACAATATCTAGTCAGATTCAAGAACGAGACAGCTGAAAAAGACAAATGGTTGGCAGAGGATGCCATACCAGATGGAAACCTTCATTTAAGGAGATTCAGAGCCTCTAGGAGGACTGAATAGTCTCATATATGATGAGCCTTTTTTAGAGGGAGGGTATGTCAGCCTGTGACTCAAAACCAGAGCACAAGCATGACAGCCAAATTACCATAAACCAATGGTATAGCCAAGATACCACCAAAACATGGAGCTGAGCCAAATCAGCTCAGAAGGTATCAAAAGAAAGAGGAAACTCACCTCTTTCTGAAAATATAAGTCCCATAACCATAGGACAAGAAATAACAAACTTATTCCTGCTCAAAGTTATTGCTGAGCATAAACCTTAATTTTCACCTCTCATCTAAAATCTAGAAGGAGAGGCTAACCCCATCAAATGGGTACTCAAAATGAAGCTCTAAGCCAGGGGTATCCAATGATACCAGCCAAACTGAGCTAGAACAAGTATTACTTGAGTTATGGTCAAATTCAGGCCAAATGAGGTTGAACAAAACATTCACCTCTCATCTAACTTCTACAGTTTTAGTGTGGGATACTTGAAGTGGGGTCTTTTTGGAAAGAGCACAATCAGGGCTATCTGAAGGTGCCATCCACTTCTTCATATCTCAACTATAAAAGAAGCAATGAGGCAAACAAGCTCAATACAGCTTTTTGCCCAAACCACGCCTATGTACAAAAACCTTGTACATGGGATAACTTTGTCATATTTAATGATAACCATGTCAAGTTGGGTACCATTGTGTAGAGCTCATACAGAGCTATTCAATGAACCAATTTTGAGCTTGATATCTCAAAAACTGACAGAGGTATGACCATTTTAAGGTCAAAATCCCACCTGCTGTCATATACAGCCTTACCATGGGATAATATCCCATAACCATGAATATGAGGTGTCAAATAGACAAAGAAGCATGTTTTTACTTCAATACCTCATATGTCAGTCAATACTGGGGTCCCATACAGTTTCTGTACAGCATTCTACACGTCATACACGTCAGAATCAGGCTGTGAGGTCCCCAGATGAAAGTTTTCACCCTGTATTGGTGAAAACCACCAAGATGTGGTTTCAAAACCACATCTGAGCCCAATACAGAGTATACAGGCTGTTTGCAAGCCACAAGCCTGTCATAGAGAGTGAAAAATCTTCACTTCCTCTACGTGGAAAGGTCTAGCAGCCTTTCCACCTCAATTTCAGGATAAAAGGAGGGTTTTTCACAGCCAAAAGCCTTTCCTCATCCTGCTCTTGAATAACCTACATAGTAAACTGTCAAAAACAGTTTTACTCTTGGTTAATAATCAGGTATAATTATAAGTTTAATTATTGTAGTCTTTTATTATTGTAACCCAACAGATAAAGCTGCACCCAGGGCTTTCAACAGCGCTCACCACCACTATAACCGCTATGGTAAAGCCCTTAAATTTATTCTTAACCATCTCAAAACCTTCTTAAAGCATTTTTTACCGTTTCACAAACATAGTTTGAGTTGTAAATAGCCTACATTACCACTCTTTCATAGTTTCATCCTGACAGTGAATGGGGAGTTGTTGTGTCTTGAGGTAGTAGGAACAAGATTTGATAACAGGGCAGAAGTGTTGACTGCTTCAGCCCAGTAGCGATTAGGCAGCCTTGAGGTTTTCAGGATTCATTTTGTTTTTTCAATGATGGTTTTATTCGCTCTTTTTTCAAAACAATTGTGTTGTGGAGTGTATGCACGTGAGAAGGTGTGAATAAATAAGCAAGATTCGGCCAGCTGTTTGAATTAGTCATTAAGAGATTCTCTATGCCAGTCGGAGAAAGCCTTTCTGATTGATCTATTGTGGGTTTTCAATCATATTTTTGACAGCTACAAGCTGGTGATGAGCATCAGATTTGTTTTTTGAAAACAACATTCTTTTAAAGGAAGTTGATTGATCAACCAGAGTAAGAAAATAGCAGAAGCCCTGGAAGAAATGTGGTAAGATTGGGCAAACTAGATCAACATAAACACAGTCGAGGGGCAGACTTCCATGTTTGAATTGATTTTTGAAAGGCATCAGATGGATTTTGTTCAGGTTGCAGGTAAGACAGTAGATATTTTATTGGTAAGCCCATTGAGCAAAGAGGAAAATTGCCTGGGTGGCCAAGTCTTTTGTGCAACAAGCGCTCTTTGAAAGTGGTAACAAAAGAACTTGGAGACTGCTGTTTGAATTTTATGAGGTTTTTGTTAATGTAACCACGCAAGATTCTTTTCCCATTTGACAAGATGCTAAGGTTTTTGGTGTTACGAGAAATGGTTGGTTCTTTTTAAAGAGTTGAAGCAAACGAATTAGGTTACAGATGAGGTTTGGCATGAAGAGACAGTCAGTGAGGGTGAGTATTGAGTCATTGCTTCCAATTACGACTGAGCCAATACTTGTAGTCATGAGGCCGCTACTAGAGTCTCCTGTTGTGATTGAGAAAGCTTGAACTTTGAAAAGGTGAATGAAGGAACTTTCACAGTTGAACATGTGATTCATAGCTCCGCAGTCAATTATGATTTGGGAGGTGAGATTGGGATGTCTAGTTGTGATAAGTGCTTATGCTTTGCATTAGTGAGCTGAGGCATAAAGCCTGTTGAAACTGCGTTTTTTGTGTTGTCTAGGTGGTCTTAAGTGTGGGTTCTCAGCATAGCATTCTTCTTTTTTGTGAGACCCATTTTGGGTTATGTTTATGATTCATACAGTAGGTTGGTTGCTTGAGTTATTCAGGGCTGTCTGGTTGTTTGAGGTGAACCGAGCTGTCTTACTGGATGTGCTGACACTAGTGTTGCTCTTAGTACTCTGTAGATTGACGTATTCCTTCAGCCTTAGGAGTATTTGATTAGGGTGCTCAGTTAATTGATTGGTGACGATGAGAAGATCCACTATTTGAGTTACGTTAGAGTCACTGGCCAGTTTTCCTAGCATAATGTAAGAAAGGATTTCAGGGGAAACCTTGATGCTTACCAAGCCTGGATGCATATGGAATTTTCTGGTTTTGTTGATATATTGTTGTAGGTTACCAGTGTAGTTGGAGTTTTGCCAATTGAGCCAGACTCTGCCTTTGTTCATTGCTCATTTTGAAGAATAGAGTTCATTGATTTTGTTCCACATTGAGTTAGCTTTTTCTGAGATGTCAGCATTTACAATGGTGTTGAAGACCTGGAGATTAACCTTGGAAGTAATGAGGGTTACTTCATTGAAGTTAGCTTTGTGCCATCTGTTTGTGGCCATAGTGGATGCATCCAATGCAATATGTTTGTTGCAGACATCAAGGAGTTTCTTTGATCAGAGGAGAAATCTCATTGGATGATGCCATTGGCCATAGTTGTCTCAATCAAGAAGAGGAATGCTAGAGTCATCTGGGTCATTTATTTTGTCAATCATTGCTTTTTATGGAGCTGTTGACCTTTTTTTCTTTTTTTTCAATGAGAAGACGGAGACAGTAAATCTGTTAGAAAAGAAACTAAAGGTGAGATTTCAGTAGTCAGAGAGAGTAAACAAGTAACGTACCTAAAGTTAAGCAACAATGTTTTAGTAGAAATGATAGTGCAAGATATTTTAGGAATTCAGCAAGTATTTAGGCGGGATGATTAGACAAGATGTTAGTAATAGCTTTTAACCAGTGAGAGATATATACTGTGATGACTGTGTACCTAGTCAAACAATATTTCAAAGTTTTCTTTAAGAGAAAAGAAGGTATGAGGCAGAAGTGAAAGTCAGGAAAAGCAAGGATAAAGGAAAAGGAAGAGAAAGAGTTTAGGCTTTGAAAAGATTGGTTTTCCGACCTGTTGGTGTGAGTGAGTGGTGTGGTTTGTGGTGAGTTAAGTTGATTCATGGGTGGTTAGTGCACTCCTAGTTGTTAGGGTTAGGAGCGATATTGGTTAACCACTTGAGGAGTGTAGGATTTTGAGGAAGCTGTTTGGGGATAGGATTTAATACTTCAACAAGAAGGTTCTGTTGCTTTTACTAATAGTTTGATGAAAGATTCTTTGAGGAAGATGCACTGGTTTGATGAGCTTTGAGAGCAAGTTGAACAGGTGATACAGGAGAAGGAGTGATTGATCGGACTCTGGTGTTTGAAGTTGAGTGGTAGCTATGTGTCAAACTTTGTCGTGCTTGAGATAATGAGGTAGGAACGATTTGGAATTTATCAAATAAAGAATCAACGCCTGGGGCATAAGGAGTAAACCTGAAAGCTGTGGTTCCATTGAATGATGTTGAGTGAGTATTTTGTGAGCAAACAGACGGTTTTTTGAATGATTCATTTGGTCAAGTGGCAAGTGGATTGGATGCTGAAGTGATAAAAATACAGGAGAACAGCTTGGGCAGAAAACTTGAAGTGAAAACCGTCATTGATATGGATTGCTGGTGAAGGAAGTGAGAGGCTTGAGTTTGAGAAAGGAGTTTGAATGAATAAATTGAAATGGATCATGGAGTTAGGCAGTTTTTGTTTTTCAAAAAGGTGGATGTTGTGTGTTGCAATTAGGTCCTCAGCTCAGTTGAACTGCCCGCATGCCATGGAAGGACAACATGACTGTGCACTGTGCAGCATCCTTTTTAAGTCGTTTGATTGGAATCACTAGCCCTGTCACCAACTTTTTTGGCTTATGTTTTTGTTGCATTTCTGTAGGCAACCATCCACCTCAAGAACCATCAGCATCTTTTCACTCGTCCACAACTTAAATGTCTACAAATTAATAATATTACTAAATAAATTTTTTAATATTAAAAAATTGGTTCTTACAAAACCAATAACTTGTAATTTTAATAATGAGAATTTTTGTATTATTCAGATTTTGAAAGCAATGTTATGGTTCAACAACATTAATAATCTGTTAGAATCTCAATGAATTTGCATTTCTATAAAACAGCTTTGGGAAGCAAAATACTCAGTTGATTAGAAACTTGAGCAAAGTTTTTGAAAGAAACGTTAGAGGATTGTTATGTAAGCTTGAATTTTATTTTGAAAAAACTGAGCCAACTGAGCCAAACTGATTACAATGATGTAAAACTGAGCTGAATGATATTTTACTGAGCAAAGATGAGGTTTTTTATAAAAGAAAATTAGCCAAAATTTCCAGTTAATGCAGGATTGTTCTAAGGTTTTGTAGACATCTAAAATTACAAATGCAAGTAGTGGAAGAAACCACTCACCGCAATTTCACTAAAAAAAAAATTATACAGACAAGTATTTCATTAAAATCTCAATTCAACCAAAATTACTGATATTATTATTTTTTATATTATTTATTGAATAGGTCTGATCTGAGACTGCTGAATTTTGTCTTCTTCAGTTGTAAAGCCACTTACCAATTTTATTTTGGTTTGTGAGCTCCAAGGAAGATTTTGTTCAGTATTTTAGGAGGGGCAGGCAATACACCCTTGCCACCCTTGGTTACAGGAGTTATTAGCAATTCAAAACTAGTTACCTGTTATTTCCCCCTCCAGGTACTGCCTCATTTTAATCCCACACAAGAGGAGTTCCCACACTAGATGGCTCAGAGACTCTAAAAATGCTATTAATAATACCAAATTTTTGTGAGTTGCCCCTCAGAAAACATTTCACACTGTTGCTGACATTTTTGGATTCAGTTGAAAATATATTGTTCCCAATATTAATGTTTGAAACTGGAAAATACCAAGGTGAGACAATCCTTGAAGTGGGATGACTTGTGGATTGTATGGTAGTGTCTAAGCTGATCCATTCAACTATTTACCTTGTGGAATGAGAATTCTGTAAGTACTTAACCAGGAAATCATAATTTTCTTGGTCATGGTGGGATGGTTTGTTATGTTTTTGGTGATTGAATGGGGCAGGTGGCTGTGATTTGAAAAGTTGTTTTATTTCACATGGGACAGATGGGGATTTCAGGAGAAGAGAAAGGTTGGAACATTGACTGATATGTTGAAGTAAGGGTTTATCTAAATCATCTATTCAGAGTTGCAAGAAGTTGGTCTTATTCATTTTATTTGTTTAATCAATGTGAATATATTGATCTTATTAATTGATATACATATTTTGTTATTTGTTGGAATCTTTGCAAATAATCCAATCAAGCGCTCATAACCCCATGTGGCTGAGGCTTGTGCTGGGCCCCAACGTTGGAAGAGCTTGGGAATATGATCAGAAAAATGATGATTTGGTTTACTTTTCTGTTTTAGGAACAGGTGTTGATTGGAAAGGCAGAATTTTTTCCAATGTTCAGAAAATGCATTTGCATCATCCATTGCAACAGCCCAACTTGTGGCAATGTTGATAGCACTAATCAAATGGAATTTATTCTTGGTTATTTCATTTGCAAGTTCCTGTGATTGACCCATGTTTCTTTGTGTGTTGGTGGATTTGTGTTTATCTAACAACATCTGTTGACTGAGCATTAAAAATGGAATATAGACCTTGTATAAGAGAGCCCATTCAGGGGCTTCCAAACTACCATGAGAGGGGAAACCTATTTTGTGGGGTACTCTTGTCCATGACAAGGGAATTATGGTATCAGATATGATTTGTCAGAGATGCTCCAGGGCCTCACCCTTGATCTGGTGATCACTCAGTGCACTGATATCCAATTCAGAGGGGATTTCAGAAGTGGGGATGTAATCTGCATCAAATCAAGGAACCTCCGCAGAACCACTAGATGTATGTTGCATGTGAGGGGTGGGCATTGGGAGGTAGTTTTTTTGGGTGGAATTAGTGGGGAGTGACTCATTTATTATTTTTGCTGCGTCTCTTTCCAGGGAGTGGGCCTCTTTCAATTTGATTTTATCAAGAGAGCTGTTGGAGGTCATGGAATCTGAGTTTGAATTGTTGGTGTCATTGGATTTCCTGCGGGACCTGTCGTAAATTTCTGATTTGGACTCTGGAATGCACAATTTGAAAGCTGCATGATCCTTCAAAATTCCAAGTATTAAATTATGCATTATATCAAGATTAACCATTCTGGTTGCATCCCAATACAGAAGGTCTTCCAAAATTTAAGATCACACTCCATACTGAGAAAAAACTGCTTGTCTTTGTTGTGGGTATGCCCAAAGCCATTTCGCAATGGTTGTTTTAGGATTTTGGTATGAGTGCATGTAGTGAAATTGAGGACCAATTTCTTCAAATTGAGCTTTGTGAATAGTGCAAAAATTACAAAAGTGGTTTCCTGAATGGGAAATAAATCCAGTAAGGTTGCGCATAGCAACCACATCCGCAATGGCTGTGAGAATGGTAACATATATAAAGGATCCTGAAGTACCTGTTGAGGTGGGTGAAGAATGGTAACCTTGCCATAGCTCTTTGAGCTCCTTGATTAGTGGAATTAATAGTTAATTCAATTGAAGGGCAATTGGATCCTTTGGACCAGGCATGATTCCTGCAACATAGACATTCTATGGCTTCAATCTTTGACTTGGAGGGAGATTAAGATAAATGAGCATGATAGGTCCAATGCTGGCCAACCAGGTTGACTTTCCATGTGCATTAAACCAGTCCACATAGATGGAGAAGGCCAATGCACCAGGAATGGACATGAATGGGGGGTCCTGACTATTTCTAGTGCCAGTGAAGCATCTCCAGACCAATCCATCCCAGATTTCACATTTGGGGGAACCTTTGGGAGTTTGGGATTGTTGATGTTGATGTTGAATTTCCATAATTCCAGCCCACTGGAGAAATCTAGCAAGCCAATTTTTGAATGGTTGATAAATGAAATGTTTTGTTGGTATAAACTTTTGCTTCATGTTGGTTATGATTTGGGTGCAGGGTTAAAATGAATAGATGAACTTGCATAATGACTGTGTGCAAGGGGGATCATGATCATTTGGTTCATTGAGGCATTGACAGTGGGGTTGGTCAGTTGTGACAGATTCAGAAAGGCCATTAAGAAAGAAACATTGAGGAAAACATATATAGTTTTGAATAACTGGCTCCATTTGGAGATGTTCAAATATGGTACTGAGATCTTGGGGTATATGGAATGCAGTAGTGGGGGGACCACCTGAGCTTGAGATACTGGAATTGATCAGCAGGTTCAGGGTGGGGTTGAGAATGTGTGAAGCCCTGCGGGGTATATTATAACTTGATGATAGAATGGCAGATATTATCATTTCAAGGTCTTGTGGAGAAAGGGTTTGACTGCTGCTGTATGGTTTCTGTGCAATGGAATTGAGACCCGGTGCTGTGGAGAAGGTGCTTTGGGTCAATGGTGAATAATCAGCTGGGAATATTTGATCCAATAGAATTTATGGGCCCTCAGAGCCTGATTCAGAAGTTGGGATGTTTTGAAGAGATTTGGGTGCAATGGTTGATTTGAGCTTTTTAATGTGCTGTTTATATTGGAAACGTGTGAAGGCAACTCCCTGCCTAACACCCTCAGCGGAAGAGTGTGTTTGGGTTGAGTAGTTTTGACACATGCATATACGCATTGAGAAATAGCGGCGGGTTGTCATTGTTGCAGGAATCGTGAGTAAGGTTGGTTTGTGTAGAAATATCTATGGTTGATATGAAAGTGTTTGGGAGTGTTATTAATTGCAAAACAATTGAGTGATTATTTATGAAGGGGGAGATGATTTAAGCCAGCTAAGGATTTTATCCCATTTGTAATGGTGGCTGAGCTGCAGGAGATGAAGTGTAACATGTCACATCTGGATGGAAGAATTGGTTAGGAGTTTAATTTGGTAAATTGCCATTATGCTCAATGCTCATACATATTCTCTTTTATTTACACATGGTGATACTGCGGTTTTAACCCTTGATGGGCGTTCCATTAGGGATGTGGCAACATTGAATTGAGGGGACTAACATTCAAACCATGTACACTGGAACACCATTGTACATGGTTCAAACCTTATAACAGACATAACAATATAGCTCTATTACATAAGGGTTTGGAGTGGAGCTAAAGTCTTGTTATTTGGTTTGAGTGCAGTGGGCTTTTAATTGGTTGGAGTTTGATTTGGATTGTCTTGCCTCTCTTGAAAAGGTGATGTATCTTTTGTGGGTAAATCCCTCATTAATATACCCTTCTACAGATATAGAATGCTGTGTAATTTTGATGCATATATTGGCAGTTTGGATAATTCACAATCTGTGACAATGGGGAGGGGGAAATGTTTATTGGATCTGATTATTTATGGATGATGGGTCCCCTTTGAGATCAAGAAAATATCACATTATATGCTGGTAGGCTGGGAAGGGTGGTTTCTGACAAAAGCGGAGGATCTCAAGAGGAGGCAGGGAAAATTCTCCTAAGAAGTGTCTTATTAGACATCCACAAGACACTTGGTTCCGACTATTCATAGAATCTCTCTATTATAAAGTTGAAAACATTTCATCTCATATCACTCCATCTTATCATAATACTGAGCTGTCTTATCAAGTCTAAAAAATTCCTGTACTTTCTTAGCCCTTATGTCATCTTCCAAGCCACATAAATCCCGCTCAGGTCCTGTTCATGACTCAGATAGTGAATCTAGCATAGAATATGTTCAGACACAGTCACCATTGAGTCCCAAAATTCTTCTCACAACCCCTATTGCATCCTCAATGAATGTATCAGGTCATAACATTGATGTGGGAAATGCAATGGCTCAAACTTCAAGCACTTGGTCAATCCCAAATATTTCTGTCACTCCAATTCCCCCAAATCCCACTAATACACAAATGCATGTGTCTGAGGGGCCAGGAAGCACAGCTGAAATCTCATAAAAGGCTAATCCCCAACTAAAATTTCCACGTGAATTCCTCCTTAATCCTGGTCAGAATCCAGTCACATCCCAGGATCCCTTTGGACGAAGTAAACAGCCAACCGTCAATATTCCATCAGGATCTCAGGTTCATGTGGGCGATGAAAAGCGGGTTGATGGCAGGCAATGGAAAAGACCATTGGAAAATGTTATTTGGAGTTGTCTGTTGGAGGGAAATCCAGGATTGACGCTTCATCAAAGTAAGTCAATTTGATGTCGGAGTATAAACCTTTTAACAATTTGATATTTTTGATTCATGGGTTAGATATGGCACCTAAAGGCAAGTCAGTCTGATCTCAGGAGCAAATTGAAGATTGTGAGTATGACCAGCCTTTATTGTTTTTTTGATGTGTTAACTTATGATTTGCATGGCAGGTTGTCAGCCTGTGACTCAAAACAGAGCACTAGCATGACATCCAACATACCATAAATAATGGTATGACAAGTATTGAACAAACATAGTCAATACAGGTAATAATTAAGAGAAAACAATCCTCTTACATTAAACACCAACCTTATCCAAACAGAATAAGGAAACCTAGAGGAAAATAAATAAGTCAAAACCCTTATTTTCACCTCTCATATAACTTATGCATATTTAAGTTATCCTATACCAAAATGGTATTTTTCTTAAAGCTCACATAAAGAGCTACACAATGATATCATCCATGTTGTTGTAACACCACTACAACTGGAGATACCATATAACCTCATTTTCAAAACCAAGTCCCCCTGAAAGTCAAAGAGGGCTTGTACAAAACTGTACAAAAGTATAACCAAATTAAATATCTCAACAAGAGCTTTAATTTGAGATACCTTAGACCTCTGTATCTCTTAAATTGACTGAGGGATCTTGGTTCAAAGGTTTAATAACCAAAATACAGATATTCTGAAAATAAGAAAATAAACAAACCCCTGTATCTTTGGCATACACTCATACAACTGTACAGTGTCATATACCAAACTGTAGGGCTCATCAAGCCCTACAAAACTGTATCATCAGAATACAGATATCTTCCAAACTGAAGAAGATATCTGGTATGGAAGTTTTTGAAGCCTCATACTGATGTACAAAAATACATCCAAAAACTCAAAACCCTTATAACTTTTGCTATATTGAAGAAGGGTAAACATGAAGCATACCAAGTTGAAGAGCTCATTAAGCCCTTCAATTCTGTGCCCTTAGTTTCTTGATATCTCAAAAACTGACCAAGATATCTTGGTTGGAAGAATTTTGGCCAATACTGGCCTGTACCAAACCTGTACCAACCAGTACAAGTCTTAATACTCAAAATAATGGTTGTTCAAAGCTTAAACCCGCCCAGAATGACTAGTATTGGTCATACAAACACCAGAACAACGTCATCCAAGTGCTGACGTGGCAGGTGAAAAGTTTTTTCATCCTGTATTGATCCAGAATGATCATTTGTGGTCCCAAAACCACAATTCTGCCTCTACTGACGTCAGAATTGAGGATCCAGAACCACAGACTGGCCAATGGAGTGAAAATTTTCACTCCTCTGACGTGTGAAGAGTAAATAACTCTTGACAGTATTGAAAGATATAAAAAGAAGGGTTTTTGCCTTCAAAAATCCTCATCTTATCTTTTTATTATATATTCTTACGTGACAAGACTGTTAATCATCAGTAATGTCCTTAGAATACTTAAAGATATAATTAAATATAATTATTGTAGTGTCTCTTTACAGTCAAAGATATTAGAACATTGCAACCCAGGTCCTCAATAGACTCATCACCACTGTTACCACGTAGCAGTAGGACCTGAAGATTTTTTTTTATTACTTATTTTGACGTGTCACAGTCATAGTACTAGCTTGTATTTACTGTTTTTAAGCTTCTACATAGACTCACCCTGACACAGGTGATGAGCTTTATGCAGATTCACCTCTGGTCCATGAAGCAAAAGGCACTGGAAGTCATCATTCATATTCCTCCAAACCAAGAATGGGTCATCCCAGTTCATCAAGAGAAAAAATTGTGGATGATGAGGATGAGAACATGTCTCTGACTCAAAGTGAAAGAAATGATGAACCAAGGAGTGACAATTTCCCTGCGCATGAGCAAGGAACTCAGTCAAATAGTGAGTTCACCCATCCTCAAATTCCCCTTGCCCGGAGTATGCTCAATCAATCCAAGATGAGACAGCAAAGGAACAAAGCTCACAAAGCTCACACTGTGGAAAAACGTGCAAGCCAGAAGGAGCAACAAAAATGGCTGACAGCAGAACTTCTAGAAAATGTCCATGGGATGAGATCAGCTGTACATGCCCATTGTCTTTTCCTACTCAAAGTAAGGGATAAGGATTTTTCCCCACTACCAGCACCACCCAGCACAGAAGAGCGTGACATTGCAATTCAAGGGGCTGGTCATCTTGGATATGTCCCCAAGGATGCTTTAATTGAGCCATCAACACAGGTTGAGTCTCAGGGTTTCCAAAGCTACTTCAAAGATGAGCTCCACAAGTTGGGACTAAAGCAATTCACTTGGGACTGGGAGAGCTCATGGAAACATCTGTTCAAGGAGTTGATGTCTATGGTGTTTTACTGTACATTCTGTCTTGCACTTGTCAGCACTGAGTATCATCACTACTGTTAGAACAAGGATCATAATAACTACAGGGTTGTGGCGGCTTTAATGGAGTGATATTTCACTTCTTTGAAAAGAGGATGGAAGTCTATTCAAAAGGATGTGGAGTATTTGGTAAAAAAGAAGAAGAATCAAAAGCTCGCAAAGATTCCTCAAAGGGTTAGTTACTGTATCTCTTCTTCATTGTGAACCAAATCTGATGATAATCTAATTGATGATGTGCAGACCTGTGAGTGCCGTTGTTAATGGTGTGATACAGCAAAATTTCCAATTGTAGCATTACAATTCAATGACCCTTGAGTTTGCTCAGATACTGAGGAGTTAGTGCAAAGTGGGCGTAGCCTGGCGCTCAGGCCTATTTGATGAGTTGGTATTAAAAATTGATCAAGACATAGAGTTTCGTAATCGGATTTAAAAAAAGGGTAAAAAACTATTGATAGACTGCCAGAAATAAGATCAACAGATGAGGGTGATATTCATGAAGGGCTATCTTTTCAGGTATTTGATCAAGATTGGCTCAAAGGCTGTAGTAAGATGCAGACTATTGCCCTCAAGATACTTGAAATGCCAGCTATTAGTGCAAATGGTGATGCTCTGCAATAAGTTAGGAAAATAAATGTATAGCACAGTTACAAATTAACATCTTGTGAATTATTTGTGCAGGGGTAATACAATCTGACTTCTTGCTTAAAGATGCAACAACTTGCTAAATATTTTAGAATATAAACCATATGAATTGGAATGTATCACCATCTCCCTTAGAAATAATACTCTATTGCTCATTTTCATTGAGGAAATATTGAAGAAGTTCAATCCAGCTCATGGACTTCATGATTGTGGACCTGTGACAGGGTGAAAAGGAATTATCAACTTTTTCAAACACAAATTAGATAATATCAGGAAGGCTCACACAGTTAATGAGTTTTTCTTTTCTTGGACCTATTGGTGATTTGAACATGGGATTCCCATAAAGAAATATTTCAGAATAGTAATACCATCAGGGAAAAAGATGAGCTTGAAAGGTACCTTCTGCATGTTGACCTCAACTGAATTAGGAGTGATATAGTGAATGACCTTCACAGGTCGTTGTTGGCCAATACGATGGAGTCAATCAACAGCCTGAGCCTCAATGGCTGGGTTCCAATTGGGCTCCTGGAAATGTGGATGTAAGTGTCTGAAAATCACAGTAGAACTTTGGGGGTCCCTTCACCATTAAATAGACCATATTAGTGCAAGTAATATTGAGGCCAGTGCCAGCTGGGGAAATGGATGCAATGAGTACTTCACATTCAGGATTATTGAAGAAATTTCCCAGGGCCTTCTCCTGTGCTCGTTCTGTAATTGTTCCATCAATTTGTGCTGAAAAGATAGAGTGATGGGCAAGTGCAATGTCAATTCTACCATAAAGAGAAGGTCAGATGGATTCAATTGTTAATGGCTGCATATTAGAATTAACTCACAAATTGAGGAATTGGGTACATTGCGTATAAACAACCGATTTGGTTTGACCACAATTTGATTGTTTGTTCTTCAGTACGCTTCTTAGGGGGTGTGCAATTTTACTACTCATCATGCATGTTTCCACATCCACAAGAGTTCATGCAATTGTTGAGGAGTTATCCTGAGTGCTCCTGCCCTTGTGGTCTTCCAAATCCACATCCGCAATTTTGTTAAGCATGATGTGATGGTTACAACATATTTACAGCTTATTAATATTTCTGAAAGATTCTCCTGGTCCTTTGCTTTTGGATGATAGGAATTCTTTGTATAATGTGGAATATTCTTGCTGAATTTTTGGGTTGAGTGGGAACAGTTCATAATGATGGCTAATAGTGGGAAGGGATTTGAGATGTGTGGTTTTGGTGCGGCGCAAACTTAAATGCCGCAATGCCAAATGCAAAATATCATTGCTACCTTTGGAAAGACTACTCAGGATGAATGGTGACAAGTTATCTTGATCTGAGCTCTGGGGTTGGGTGATGAATGATATTATGCCCAAAAGGTCATAAATGGTGTTGTGAATAGGTGTGCCTGTTAAAGATATTTGACAGGATGATAGGAGGCTATTAATGGCACGGTGAGTGGCAGTGTGTTGAGAGCAAATATAGCTATAAAATGGGGGAAGGGTTATTGGGTATAAAAGGTAATTTGAATCATTTAAAGATCAGAAACTCACTATGCTTCATCCAAAATTATACAATTCCAAATGATTTTAAAAATGAATGATGTAGAGGTATGGGTTTGTTTGAATTCTTGGGTGATAGTATTGTAAGAAGTGATGATGATATCACATTTTAAGATGTCCGCCTTGCATAATGAGTGACAAGTGGGACCATGGTATATTTTGGCTTTGAGCACTCCATCCTGAGCATGCTTGGATATTTCAGATTGCCAGTTGGTAATTAAGCGAGGTGGGCAGATGATAATGGTGGGTGTGGAGCATTGGGGGTTTGTAATTAGCCACTCCTTGGAGGTACCAATTAGAGAAATGGCCTGAATGGTTTTACCTAATCCCATATCATCTGCAAGAAGTCCTCCAAGAGGGGTATTGGTTGAAAGGCATTCAAATGAGCTGATGACCCTGTTAGTAATTATGTGCCTGGAATTAAAAGTGGATCCAGGGGGTGAGGTGGCCCAGACGTTACGGGCTAATTCTCAATTGGGGATTTCTCAATCCCAAAGAAAAGCTAGTCCTGTCTTTTGATGAGGGATGAGGGGGGTTTTAATAATGGAATTGGGCGGGGTCATCATGGGGAGGTCAGATCCACTGGGTAATTGTATCAGTTCTTGCTTGGAAGTCAATGAAAAGAGAGCAGGATATGAGGGTGGCATGAATTTTGAAGCGAGAAATGTGGGAGTAAAAAGTTGACATTGACTGTGAGTATTACAGTCATATTATTTAGGCATTTCAAGCTTAAAGTCTTGTTTTCAAAAACTTTCAATTATGAATAGAATTTTTGGATACCATGTGAAGAACATTAATGCTAGATTGTTTTTCTGATATGAGCAAGGATCTTTTGGATAAGTCATAAAAACTCCCTCAACAAATAATGTTTGAGTAGGATTGGATTGGAAATTTTCAATCCATGCCCCATCAGCACCACAGTGCATGAAAGTTTGTGGTGCCCCAAGGAATGGTATCAACATCTTGGAAAGGGTGCCAGGGAGAGAGCCAATAGTATTCTGGTGATTGGGGAGATATACAAAGATGTTGTGTTGATTGTGACATAGGATAATCCAAGAAGATAACTGGGAATTATCAGGATTTAAGGTTATATCACCATTTATTTTAATACAAATATTAATCATCCCAATGAAAAGTGGTTGTGAAGGGGTTGACATGATGGCTATTATGAATTATTTGGGGACAGTTGGAAATTATATGATCAAGAAGGGGTAGCCAAATGGAATGAAGACCAATAAGCGCAGGTGGGGAGCTTATATGAGAGGCAGCAATGGGCTCAAAGGGGGATGGCCTGTGGTTACATGCATGGCCGTTAGGAAGATGGGCCTCTTGGCCTCATAATTTTCATATGCAATTTAGGGAATATATCAAGGCAAGGTGGCAAGAATGTGGGTGCACAGATATGACTGCTGGATCTGCAGCAGATTATGCAAGGATTGGTGGACCAAGGTTGACATTAGCATATCCAAAATTGGGTGTGTTGTAGAAGCTTATTGTGCAGTGGCATATGAGTGGCATGCAGCCATGTTCAGTGGTGTGACAGCAAACAATAAGCATATCTTCCCCAGGTTAACTGTTGTACAGGGACCTACTGGGAAATGGTGGGAGTGGATAGGAAAATTTGACTGTGGGGATCTTTTGGTGTGGGCGGGTGAGGTATGTTTGGTGGCCTGCCACCCAACATGAGCTTGGTTTTTCCTGAAAATTCTTGTGGACTGATGCCTACTGGAATTCCAGTGGTGAATGTGTGGCTTGATCAAAGGGGGCACCAGCCGTGAGACATGATTCACTTACACATTCACCCCTATTGCATTTGTGGCTGTTACTCATTCACCCAGATTGTCATTGGGGTATTTCCCTCATGCATGCGAGAAACTCCAGAGGAATAGGCCACCTGCTCAAGGTATTTTTTGGCTGCAAACCAGGCGCCAAAACTTCCACAGGGCGTGAGAGATTGTGCAGCATATTACCCGCGGTGGCGGATCCACACGCATAAATAACTAGCCTAAGGGATTATAGGCGGGGGTTAGCTAATGTGTATGAGGCTTAATCAAATCCACACTTATTGGCCTCAGCTTTTGGCACACAAGCGGGACACCAGCACAAGCAAATAGCTGGTTGGAAGACAGGCACATAAAAGGTTGGCCAGGCGTGTGAAAGCTCCCTGTGTATGAAAGTGTGTGGGGGCGCAAAAAACATGAGGGGCCAGTCATTGTTTGCCCCAAGCTTGACACCAGAGTGAATCCACCATTTGCATATGACCCAAATCATTAGTCATCTGATTATGCACCCCTTACATTAACTTGGATTACACCAGCATTGGTGTGGTAGTTGGGTGGAGCTCTCCAAAAACGTGCATCAAAGGGATGCATTTGCAAAATTTGACTCGATGGCTTGGTGTGATTGCATGTTACATTCTTGTACATCTTTTTCTCTGCCCCAACATTGTAGTACGTACAAAGGTGTACGTAATACTACATATTACAGTGTTGGCTGTACAGATTAGGATGGTGTAATACTACTTCATCCTGCATGCATATATCCAATGGGTATCCAGCTTCCAATTGTTTGCATATATGTAGCTCATGTGCCCAATGCTCAGAATTGTGATTCACCCGATTTGCGCACGCAAGCTGAGAATGTCATGGTCAAAAGCTCAGTGTGGAATTTCTTGGTAAGAGCCATGGTTGGAACCATTTTTGCAATAGTTCATTGGAAGGCTCAGTTTGGAGCACTTCACCAAAGCGTGTGATATGCTGCGCCTGGCTGAAATTTCATCTGATGCTGTGCCAAATGCTCAGATTGTGTGCTTACAAAAGTTACCTAGCAATTGCTCAGCATGGTGCATTTGATATTGTTATATCAATACCTCAATAACTGTGCAATTCAAATGTTCAGCCACTGAGCATTTCAATTATGACGCCTAAGCAGACCTGAGCAATGGGTTGACCCAAGCTCATGCTGTATTTACTTGTCATACAGCATCCTGACCCTTTGTTCAAACTCCATCACCCCGCCATAATGCTGGTATGCTCACTGCAGTCACCTGTGACCAAATGCACCACATGCTTTTCTGCATGGGGCATTTGGGGATTGCACCCACCATGCACGTTCAACAAGGACCTCACAAAGGCCCTCCTGGGTGATTGGGTGGCTTTTTGAGGAAATAAAGGGGATTTGACTAAGTCTCACAATTCAATCAATTGCAATACTCAGCCAGAACCCCTTTGTTCTTCTGCCTCATGCGGGCATTTCCCTTCTCACTCGCAGCGACTGAGCTTCAATTTTGCCAACACACTTTGAAGCAGAGCCTTTGTCGGGTGCTGCGACTGCCGCAATTGGCTCAACTTCACCATGGTATAAAAGACCATCTTCGCCCAACAAGCCCTCAACCTTTTTCCAGATCACCCCCTCTTCTCATTTTTGTGCGTATTCCCCCTCAGCTTCCTGCCTTTCCACTCTTTTCTATTGCACTCCACTAACCCCACTCTCCTTCCTTCTTGCTTTTTGTTTTTCCCACTTATACATCCAGAACCCCCATTCTATCCACGTTGTGTGTCTCCTTCATTTAAAACTTTCTTCAATATTATGTTCTGATATTAATCCTAATTCTTTGTCATGACTTTCCTTTAGAGCTTTCCAAAATTCCAACTAGAGCATCTTTATTTTGTTTATGTTTTAAATGTATTATTCATTGTATGTCATCATTTTTTTCTCGATTGTTCTCTTTCTATTCAGTTACTAACCTGAATTCTCTTCTTTTAGATGCTGTGCACTTTATGCACTAAGAGGGGTATCCCCTGCATCTGCTCCTTGACAATGACCAACAAGCACACAAGAAATGCTTGTTTGTTGTCCAAACCTTCCAACCACGCAGCCAGAGGAGTTCCCGCCCAAGACGCCCTTGCAAGGCCTCCTTTGTGGTTGACAATGATAAAAGTAATCCAGAGCGGGAATGGACACTGGGACCCCAAACAGGCCAATGGGAAGAATTCCTGACAATTAGCCCTGTCCCATCCAGTATTGAATCCACCCCCCTCCTAGGCCACCATCTGATGGTCACTTCACTCCTTGACCAGAGCAAAGTGATTATCCTGCTGATGAAGGATGGCGATGGCAAGAGTACATTCAAGCTTGGGCCGATCATCACCATGTCTTGTCACCCATGGGATTCAAAAGCCAAAGTAAGTGTTCTTTTTCCTCCTTAATTCATTTCCGTTCATGCAATCATACTGCCTTTTTTCCATTACGCATAGAACAAAACCTACCAAATCCCCCCCAACAAGACTCACCAGTTCCATGTATGCCTCACGAGCAAGCCCCGCGGCAACCCACTCCAGGCCCGAGTGGCACCCAATGCTTAGAGGACTTATCTCCTGGTAAGCAGCGAACTTTCCGATTTCTCATTTTAACTTTTGCATCAAGTTAACTGACTCTTCCTCCTTTTGTAGACCCCCCCAAACACAATGAGCCATCTATTCCTGGCCTGGGTCCATCCTCCAAACCACCAAAGGACGTTCCGACTTGTGAGCCAGAACCTGAGGTGGCTCCAACGTAATCCACGGAGGACCCTTTTGGTAAGTCACCACTTCTCTTTCTTTACTCCTATCAACTTTCCCTCACCCCTGCTTCAATCATCTCCAGCTTGTCCCGCTACTACCCGGTCTGTAATCATCATCAACAATATGCCTGTTGGATCCTCCCTCCACTCCTACCCTGGTTCCCTCCCTGGTGCCAAGTTCCCCTCATTCCCAAAATGATGCTTGCCAGGAATTTACTGACTTATGACCAACTTTGATGATTCCACAAGCCATCGTCCACAAATCAATCAACCAAATCTTGTTGGAGCATCGCCACTTGCTCCACATGATTCCTTATGTGGATGCAACTCATGAAAATGAGATGCACCAGGAATTTTGAGAGGAACTAAACAGCCTCCTTTGCCAGGAACTGGAGGCTTATCTAAAGGAGGACATCACCAGGATAGTCTCCAAATATCTAGAAAAAAAATCAATAAAAGAAACTTGTTCCTCTTATTTAATTTTGTAATACACTCTTTTAAATTAGTTTGTTGTAATCAATACATGCTTTTTTCCATTTTTTTATATTATTTTCTCCCATGAGATTCTCCTTTTTGGCCATTTGTGCAAACCACCTATTATGTGATAATAATTTTTGTAAGTGCCCCACCAAATGTTTCAGTTAATATTTCTTAGTGTGAACCTCTTTTGCCAAAAATGCACAAATAGTCACCATTACAGCCTCCTATATCTTCTTCTGATATGGTTGACAACCATATCAGATCTTAACTGTAAAAATGCGGGTGTTCCCTGCATGTGAGCAATCCACTGCAGATTCATGAGACATTGCCTTTCCTATGGTTGCATGCTATTAATCTTATTCATGTATTGAATTTTTGAATTGTCGGGAGCCTTCACAAGCAGAAGGATTGTCATGTAAATTTTTGGAAGCCTGCAAATTTTCCAAAGCCTGCACTGGAACAAGGAATTGTTTGAATTGTGGGGAACCTGCACAAGCGTCAGGATTCGCATATGAATTATTGGAAGCCTGCACCGGCATAAGGAAAAATTTAAATTGCCAGGAACCTGCAAAAAGTGAGGATTTGCATGCAAGGCTTAGGGAGCTTGTACAAACAAAATGATTTGCTAGTGAAGCATTGGCAGCCTGTGCTGGCATAAGCAATTGTTTGAATTATTGGAAACCTGCACAAGCGTAAGGATTCGCGTGTGAAGCATTGAGATCCTGGACAAGAGGAACAAACTAGGACAAGCATACAATGGCATGCCACCATACATAATGCATTTCAACCCTTTTTCCTGTGATCCACCCTATCTCCTGCATTCCAAATCATCAAAGCCAGGTGTATGCTGCCCTGCGCATTACCACACCCCTATTCTCCAATGACCCAACTTGCAGACGCATCCACACTCCCTCATTCTTCTAAATTAGATGAGATTGTATTACCATCCGTGATTTGATAGCCTACTCTCTCGCCAATCTCATAATAGCCATGGCTTTTTTGCCACATTGTTTTTGCTAACCTGCTTGAGCATTGCGCGGACATATCAACTAGTGTCGTGCTTTTTTTGTCCTGTGGTGGATCAGTATAATGAGCAAATGTACTACTGGCCCACACTACCTGAATGAGGCCATGAAAATCAGATATATCAATCCAAAAATGCTCATTTGGGAAAATCAATTTCCCCCCTGTACATTGCTTTGATGCATCTCTTTGAATTTGGCAGGTCTGCTTATCATCTTGAAACCACCATCCTGAAGCATACAGAAATGCATCCTTATTGAGATGAGGTGAGTTTTTGAATCCATTCATGGTGAAAGTGAGTGCGGAAGAAAACTTGAATACACCCTGATTTGTGGGAATATCAGCTTCACAGTTGACTTGATCAAAAGATGGAACCCCCCATGACTTGTAGAAATTTTGAATCTTCTGAAATATATTATCCCCAGCATATTGTAAGGATTGACCTAGAATGCGACCCACCAAGCTAAGATTGGCACTTCGCTTCCACCATTCATCTTTTGCATTTTCAATTTTCCTGAGACTTCCATACACACCAAATTTTTCATTCTTTGCACTGCATTTGGACACCCCAATCATGAACATAAATCCCTCCAGTAAGGCCCCATTTGTTGCAAACAGGTTGGTGAATCTTCTTTTGCAAAATAAGAATTGTCATAATTCATCCCATTGATTGACCTTGACTTCACTCATTGTTGTGAATGGTCTGAATTCAACAAGGGCACTGAGTAATCTAGTTGAAGAGAAAATTTCCACACACCCAAAGTGAATGCTTTTGATCTTATTGACATCCACAAGCCTCCAAACTTCACTTGGGATCATATTTGCTGATACAGGCATTGATATTTGTGCTGTTAGTCGAGAGGAGGAAAAAAACTTTTCCTTTGGGTGATTTTGCCCTCATTTGTCTTTTGAGATGTCCCACTATTCCCGAGTGGGTGAGGGATCACTTTGTGTTGAAACAGGCAAGATATCAGATACTGCTTCCTCCCATTTGAACCTGAGGCCTTGTGAGTCCAGAATGGTACCCAATGCCCAAGGAGCTTTATTCAGCACACATCCTTTGACTTCCCTGTTGGAGCCTGCATGACATTGGCTTGATCTGAACTGACTAAAGCCACAGTTCTTCCATGGGGCCCAATGAGGGTGCCACATAAATGAAGAAGCATATATATATATATATACACTGAGAATAAGTGGGCCACTCTCACTTTTCTTCCTCACACCAATGCTTTCCCACAAGTTCCCTTTTAAACTCCTTTCCTTTTTTCGTGAGTGGCATGCTTGCACCGGCAAATGAAATGAAACCAAATGATTACTGAATTATTAATATCACCTAAATTTGATTTGGGTCAATGAATATTTTTTAATTGTGGCTAAAAATGGAAGATCACACCTGAACTTTGCAAATTTGCGATCTCAAGTACCTGAACCTGAAAATTGGAGTGGATAGTGCATTATTCAATTTGATATATTGATGTTCCCATTCAATCACTTTCCAATCCAACCATGTGGAATATTTCAAGCACGCACAAATGCAATATGCACCCTGCTGCGGATCCCTAATTATCCTAGTCCTCTTGAAACAAACAGGGCCATTTGGCCTATTATGGGCTGGCGGGAAGTGATAAAACCCACTTCCTGCAATGCCCCCGTGTGTGCTAATTGCGGGCGCAACTGCCTGACTCAGTTTGTGTCTTGTTGGAGTATTCTAAATGGTGTATGGAGGCATGCCTCCATACAATTATTATTGGTATTCATACTGTGGCATCCGGGAAGTAGTAGGATAGGTAGTCATAATTATTGAATTCATACATAACTTTGCAAAATTCAATTACAATCTATCTAGTACAAAGCTAATCTAAAATGGGTCAATCCTGGTTGTAAGTTTAGCTGACCTGGGTACAGTCAATGTGACCTCATCACTTGAACCAAGACCGCGCTTCACCACCCAGTCATCACCAAAGTCTAATACCAAGCATTGTGCAAATTCAAACCTAAGAGGTACATTGGGGTTAAAATACTCTGATGAGAGGAAACTTTTATTCAGTAAACTACATATATACTTATTAGTATGTAGCCACACCGGCTCCACTATATTTTTACCCTCTGAAAGTTTTTCGGAAATGTCAATGAGTGATAAAGCCTCTTTAACTGAGCTTTTTCTGCAGTCATCTGAGCATACCATCAAACCCCAAACCCCCGCCGCACAGAAAGCCGCTAATATAACATAACAAATTTGATTTATTGCAGCATTCTTGTGACACGTCAAAAGATCTTTGATGGCCTCATTTTTTTTCAATCTTGTGAGTTTGCCTTTGATGCCATTGACTTTGACCTTTGTAGGTGCAGGGCTTTGTTGATATCTCATTGTCAGCCCCACCACCTTCAATGCTACGTTGTGTTGCACATTGCTTCAATTTACTCCAGCAGGAGGCAAGGTATTCAACTGCTCCCCATTTGGGTAAAAGAGGATCAGTCAAATTTGATGTTGGTTCCACATATGGTTTGGGTGCAATCACATCATATGAGACTAAACTAAGGGATTCAAACTTAACATTTGCACAAAAATGTTTAACTGGATTGGTGGGGTAAAGAAGTCTCTGAACCATTTTGAAGAAGGAGTGTTCAGATTTTGGGAGATTATCTGGAGTTTTAGCTGATTCCTTCATCAATTTGAGATTCCAAATGTTGTTATCAAAAAACGCTTCTGTTTCTGTTGGCTTAAAAAATCTAACCCTGTATATTTCAATTTATATCACCAGTCAACAGCCAATAATCACGTTTCATGCACAAAGATGAAACTCACCTGCCATCTCAAGGTCCTCAAGCCAGGCCAACATTTTAAGCTCTTGGTTACTGATCACCTTAAAACCAACAGGAAGGAATGTATGAGAATCCTTTGTTGGTAAATTGTCCCATTGATTTTTGTAAATCCTATTTATATTATCAAGCCCCCTTTTCCATGATTATTGAGTAGTATTGGAGTGATAATTCAAAATGTCTCCAAACTCTTCCATGCGGGTTAAGAATATTCCTTGAAAATTAGCAAAGGATGACACTTTGGGCTCAGGGCCAGGAATTCTATCAGTCATATCTTGTCCCATTGTATCATGTTTAATTGTCTCCCTTTCTTGAAAGGCTTGAATATTTCAAGGAGAGGAAGGAGGGGTTTCATCATGGATTGTTTCATTGAGTATGGGGGGTCTTTCAGTATGTGGAGGTTCATCATGGATTGTTTCATCGAGTATGGGGGCTTTCAGTCTGCGGAGGTTGATTATAAATATGGCCCACTTCAAAATTGATCATTTCATCACCCTGATTCCGGGAATTCTTTTTGGCCTCAAAGGTACTGCGTATTTTGTTGGTTTTATTGGTGGCATGTATACTTCATCTTTTTCCTAATCCTTTGCCTAAAAATCCAATTTCCACTCGAGATCCTTCAGGTAGAGATTCTCCAACCTCCACACCTGCCCATATATTGTAAGCAGCCATTTTGACGTTTTTGTATTGGTTTAGTAATGGAGTTATGGTTCAAATCCATTTTGAGGAGGCTAATTGCTTCAGCAATCTTTTGATGCACATAATCAGGAATTTTACTATCATTTTGAATTTTTTCAAGCCTTGGGATTGTTTGAGCAATGTTTGAGACAAATCATTCATTGGATATAATTTCCAACTCCCCACCAAAAATTACGTCATCTTGCCCAGCATCTTCTGTCAGTGCACAAGGTTCAAAAGTCCTTTCCCTCTCATAGCTTTCAAAATTTGGTTTCTAAGAGCTTGGACCTGAGCGGAAAAGAAGGCTATTACAAAAGTATCAGGTTTGGAGAGACTACAAATATTCAACATCAATCTATGCTCACATTCCAGAAGAACTGGTGTATCTGGATTACTTTCATGTGCCAGGCTCTCTACTTCAATGCCTAATTCATGACTACTGACCATATCAGAGACTGAAGCTGTGTGTTCATGGAATTCAGTTGAATTCACCAGGGTTTGGGGCATAGTGGGGGTAGTTTATTAAGTAAATAGATGGTGAGGAGTTGATTGATAACCCAATTGAACATTGTAGAATAAAAAGATCACAATTGAAGGAAAAAGGCGGGAGTTCTGAAAGTGGTGGAAGTAAGATAAGCTCAAGATCACTGACTCTTTGTTAGTTAATATTAATATTAACAAATTTTGGAAAGCTTTAAAGAAGTTAAATATCAATTTAAATCAGCTCAATAGTTAGCGAATTTTCTAGAAAAAAAATTTTGGAACCACAAGCACCTCAAAAGAAACCTGCCCATCAACAGCCTTGGAACCTTCCATCAATATTTATTGAACTTGTCATGGATTTGAAAAATATATTTTGTCGGGAAATTCAAAGAGGTGATGTGTTGCAAATTATTTCATCTCATTCAAATGAAATCACTTCCCTGTTGGAAATTGAATAAAGTTGACTAGTGAGAAACCTACTAAAGTGAACTTTTGAACTATTCAACGCTCATGAGGTAAAGACTAAGCAAAGTGTTCCATTTGAATGATATAAAATAAAAGGGTTTTGTCGGGGAAACACAAGATACAATTTGGGTATTAGATAGTCCAATTATTAGGTTTAAATTTGTGAACCTCTTTATTTAAACCCTAACCACAACATTTTGAATATACCTACCAATTTTCCCCCAGAACCTGTTGGCAGAGATGGCCACTCAGCATATCTCCCTGACTGTGTTCATCATGTACGTCAACAAGCCACTGTACCTGAGTGCAAGGATGGTAAGCAGCGGAGAGAGGATTAGGCATAAGGGGGGTTGAGGGTGGCGTTGGAGGCATATCTTGAGGGCGCCGCGGGAGTGTAAGAATTGTAAGCGTCTGTGAAGAAAAGGTGGGGGTGCATAAGCGTAAGGGGTGGTGAGGGCGGAGATGGGGGGCAGCATTGTAGTCTCATCTTGAGGGGGCTGCAGGAGCATGAGGATCAGGCCAATGTGAGGGGGGCATTGGAGGCATGCCAGGAGGGCACTGCAAGCATAAGGATGGTAAGCAGCGTCGGAGTCATGTTGGGCCGGCACTATACGAGTGTAAGGATGGTAAGCGGCGTCGGAGGCATGTTGGGAAGGCACTCCACAAGCGTAAGGATGGTATGGAGCGTCGGAGGCATGTTGGGAGGGCACTGTGAGCATACAGATGGTAAGCAGGGTTGGAGGCATGTTGGGCAGGTGAGGGCGGTGTTGGAGGCATAACTTGAAGGCCCCGCAGCAGCGTAAGGATTGTAAGCAAAGGAGAAGATGAGGCGGGGGTGCGGAAGGGTAAGGAGTGGTGAGGGTAGAGATGGGGGGGCAGTGTCAGAGTATCATCTGGAGGGGGTGCGGGCATGTAAGCATGCTAAGCATTGGAGAGGCAGAAGCCACTCAAGCATGAGAGTAGGCATGGTAAATGGGTGAGATGACCAGGACGTGAGGCAGAAGTCTTCTCATGCACCAATATGAGCATGCCAAACCGCTGGGTAGCACCATGAGGTGTAATTACCCAAGCATTGCAAATAGCGTGGAAATGGGTTTGGGATTTGAGTGAAATTCTCATGTGACACATTTGACGATTGACATTATCTTGACACAGACGTGACGTGACCCGCTAAATCTAGTGACTATAAAGTGACACTAACGCGAATGAAGAAAGATTTTATACTGACCGCTGTGCAATGTGAAGTCAATTGTCAATGATTGACGCGAGATTTGCCCTGGTGAAAGGGTGAAAAGTTTCATCTGGGGACCACACAGCCTGATTCTGACGTGTATGACCCATAGAATGCTGTACAGAACCTGTATGCAACACCAGTATGGAATGAACTATGAGGTATTGAAGTAAAAACAAGCTTCTTCATCAGCTTGACACCTCATAATCATGTTTATGGGATATTATCACAGGGTAAGGCTGTATTGCTCAAAATGTGGGATTTTGAACTTGAAACAGCTATAGCTTTTTCAGTTCTTGGGATATCAACCTCAAACTTGAATCTGTTTGTAGCCCTGTATGTGTTCTACACAATGGGACGTTATTGGGTATGGTTATCATTAGATATGACAAAGTGCTCCCATGTACAAGTCTTTTTTACATGTGCGTGTTTTTAGGCAAAAGCTGTATTGGGCTTGTTTGCCCTATGACTTTTTTTCTAGTGGAGATATAGAGAAATGAATGACACCAGCAGATAGCCCTGATTGTTCTCTTTTCGAAAAGATCACAATTTAGGTATCTCACACTAAAACTGTAGAAGTTAGATGAGAGGTGAATGTTTTATTCACCCTTATTTGGCCTGAATTTGACAATAACTTCTGTAATACTGGTGCTAGCTCATTTTTGTTGGTACCATTGGATAGCCCTGGCTTAGAGCTTCATTTTTCATACCCATTTGATGGGGTTAGGCCCCTTACTCTGTATTTCAGATGAGAGGTGAAAATTAAGGGTTATGCTCAGCCATAACTTTGAGCAGGAATAACTTTGTTATTCTTTGTCCTATGATGATGGGACTTGTATATTTGGAAAGGGGTGATTTTACTCTTCCTTTCGATACCTTTTGAGCTGATTTGGCTCAGATCCATGTTTTGGTGGTATCTTGGCTATACCATTGGTGTATGGTATTTGGCTGTCATGCTTGTGCTCTGGTTTTGAGTCACAGGCTGACAGGGCCTAGACATGCTTTTAACCAGTTTTTGGGACATAAATCAAATTCTAGACTTTATTTTACTGTTTTCTGAATTAAAATTGCCAGATTTACTTTAATATTGCCCCTTTTGGGAGTTATCCCTTATAAATAATCTTGATAATATTAAAAAGATATTTGTCTTAAGAATATTATTTGAAAAAATATAAAATTGTGTGATTTGGGATAAATTTCTATTTTATAAATAGTGGCTTTTTCACATCACAGATTTGAAATATATTCTTTGAGTTACTCTAGTATAAAGTGAATAATAATATAATTTTGATTAATAACTTATTAATTGCATAATTATTATTTCCTTAAGGAAAACAAAAAATCAAATATAAAATTATAACTGTTGAAAATCTTTACTTAAAAAAATTTTTTCTTTACTCTTTAGACAGTTTTTATTTTTGACATATTTTTCCATAAATTAAATTAAATCAACTTTATACAATAAGCTTAGTTAATAACTTATTTTGTATTCTTTAATAAAATAATTTTTTTTCTGTTTTCTCTGGTGTTATCTGCCAGAGAAAGCTCATCTGACTCTATTATCTCAGTGGAAAGTATTGAAATTCAAACCAGCCAACCACCAAGGGGTTTAATTCCTAAAGAACCCTTTAAAGGCCCATCAGGTTAATTCAATCCATTTCTTAGTCAAATGTGCTTCAAATTGACATTGAATGACTCCTACAACCACTGAAAGCAATTACTCCATCCAATCAAATGGAACTGGACCAGGACATCAGTACAAGAACTGGTTTATGGAAGCAAAGAAACAAGAGTGGGAACTTCTGCCAAGTCTTTGAATAGCCACAATGAACTCTTATCTTCATGTGAAGAAGTTCATGGGCCCACAAAAGACAGAGGATTTTCTGAGGGGCTGGACACCCATATGTTGCAAAGCACAAGTGCAAAAAATAAAAGTTTGGTTGAAAAACCAAAGTATTTTGTCAGAGGACAAGAAGAAGAAATTTCCCAAGGAAAGGAAAAGATCCCAGTGGAATCTCCTCAAGCCCCAAAAAATTCCAAACAAGGACAGGCAAGCCTCAAAGAGAAATAAGAGAGGAAAGGCAAAATCCAAGTGGAACAAACCTCACCCACAGAATTACAGGATTCAAAATAGAGAAAAGAAAGCCATGGAAAATATGTTCAATATGGCCAGAAATCTGATGGAATTAATAAACAAGGAGGAAAGAATGAAAAAATTCTTTCCAAAGAAATATATCTTTTAAAAGATGTAACTCACTCCAAACGTGTAATAAAGAAATTTTGGCAAAGTTTCACAATTTCGAGTATATCCAACAAACATTGAGTAGAGAAATTTTACAAGTAAAAGATGCAAAAAACACCATTATTGGTCTTTAAAATGTCAATAAACACAAGTTTTTGCCTTTGACACATATTTGTGAGAGGATTGAGTCTAGGGTCACTTTTCTCAATGACCCAGATGATAATTCTATTTCTTTTATTACAAAGCAATTAAAAGATTTAAGAATACAAGTACAAAACTTGGAAAGCTCAACTGGTAACACTGCAGCTCTTTTTCAAGAACAATTGGAAAAAAGTGATTAAGAAATAGTTGAATTGAAAGAAGATATTCAATCAAGTATCAACAACATATCACTAAAGAATTAATTAAGAAGACAGTCCACATCAATTCTTGGCGGAAATGTGTTGGAATTTAATAATGACTTACATCATCCAGCTTCAAGCAATGCAGAAGTGGATTCTGCCTGTAATTTTAAGGACATACCCAGATTAGAGGTATGGCCAACCTTCAGTGGTGAAGGAGAATATAATTATATTTAATTTATGAAAAAAATTGTTATTTTCAAAGATACTTTAGCATACCAGATGAATAAATAAGTCCAATATTACACTCATTATTAACCAAATCAGCAAAGAATTGGTATCAGAAAATGAGACATGATCATTGTAAAAATTCTTGGCCATGCTGGAAAGAAAAAATCAATTCCAAATGAGCAAATTCTCCCTGGAGATTTAGAATGGAGAACCCATTTGAAGAAGGCATTTTTGTACTAAGATGAACAGGCGCTTTTCCTGGTTTCTTAAACAGGAAGACAAGGTAACTTCCCTTCATCCTGATATTTCTGAACCAATAGTACATAAAAGGATATTAAGAAAGTATGGTGGTGACCTTTATCATTCAATAAGAAGCAGATGTATTGAGCCTTTCTCTACACAACATTATATCAATTCCATTGAAGACATTACTACCAGAACCAAAATTGTTAGCAATTGGTATAAACCTCAGTAGACAATAATACTGGAGGGAAACCAATTTCAAGACCAAAAAACCACAAGAAAGAGGTCCTTTGAGATTTCATAAATGTGGAAATACATCTGATTTGGCCAATAATTTTCCAAAAAGGACAAGAATAAATGAGATAGAAGTGGAAAAAGTTGAAGACACAAAAGAAACAGTTAATGTATCTTTACCCAAAATTGATTCTGAGCCTTGTGAAGAAGAAGAATTTCCAGACCAGCTTAGTATAGAAAACATTAATGTATACTTTGAAGTCACAGAAGTGCATACTCACTTACCACACTAAAGTGATGAATGTATGGATCTCATAAATGTGCAAGAAGGTAAAATGCAAAAAGACAAGCCAGAAAGAGGAAAAGGTTATACATGTGAAATATCTTGTATCACTAATATTGTGATAAACAACAAAGAAGCCAAGGTACCTCTTGACTCAAGTTCTTTCTGAAATTGTGTTGGCAAAGATTATCATGACAAAATGTATACCAATTGGTAAGAACAATTAATGCCCAGTGAAGGTATAAAGTTCTGAAGTGCTAGCCAAGATATGCACCCTTATGGCATTCTTGTAGCAGAAATGATATTTTCTCACCCTGCAGGAAGTATCAGACTAAAGATTGAACTTGTTGTTATGAATTACTGCACTGCACAACATTTTATATTTGGAAATGATTATCTCAATATTTCTGGTATTGATATTAATAATCATGAAGACAAATATTTCACTATAAGGAAGAATAAAAGACAAAAATTTCCTTTTCTTCTAGAGAATAAAGAAATAAATTTCATCAGACAAGTAAAAAATGTGGATAAGGAAAAAGGTTTGTGAGCTCAGTAAGTTGAAGCAAAAATTAGTCCTGAATTCACAATAGAAATGAAGGAAAACCTTATTAAGCTTTGTTTCAATATACGGAGGCCTTTGCCTCTTATAATGAACCACTAGAGGCTATTAAAGGCCATAAAATGGCGATTATGCTTGATGTGTAATGATATTACCCTCCACTATTAACAATACCAACCTATTTAGGTAGCCCCAGGGCTAGAGACGCATTGGAAACTTATATAAATGAGCTACTGAGACTGGGAGTCCTTAGAAAGTCTGGACACAATGGGGAGGCAAAACTCACAACCCCTGTAATCATTACTTGGAATAATGATAAATCAAGGATGGTTGATTATCTCAAAAGATTAAATAGCTATACTATTACAGATAGGTATCCAATTCCTAGAATTCATGGGAATTTGACTCAATTATCAAAAGCAAGATTCATCAATTCCATAGATTCCCTTGAGGGTTTTCATAACAATGCTTTGAAACCTCATGCTAGGAAGTTGTGAGCCTTAGAGGTATTTTTATATACACAAAAGACCACAAATAATAAAATAAGATATGAAAATTAATAAAATGAATTTACTTATATTATCAAAAGAAAAAAAAATATAAATAAAATTTATATATAAAAATGAAAGTTTAATTATAACTTAAAAATAAAATTATTTTGAAATATAAATTTGTGAAAACACATTTTTACTTGAAACAATTAAGTAAAAATGAATTTTCAACAAAAATACCAAAAGTAAAGTATTTTTGGAAAAATGTCAAATAAAAATTATCAAAACTTTTTATCCTACAAATAAGCTTATGAAAATTCTTTAACCATTGGACTCATAAAAAATAATATGGGGTCACCTTTGGGTAAAATTTCTGTAACTCAACTCTAAATAAGCTTAAATTAAGTTTTTAGTATTTTTTGTACAAAATTTGAAAATACTCAAAACCTCAATTCAATTCAAATCACATGCGGTGTTAACCATCAATTTTTGTGTTAAAATTGAGGTGTTGTGTGTAGTTTAGAAGTTATGAGGAAGTGAAGTATTTTCCATTGCAATGTCAAAATGTGCACGTATATTACATAAGTGAACTTTAATTTACATATGAGGTGTCAATTATTACAGTAAGTTTATTGTAAAACTCAATTGAATTACATATGTAAATTAACAGTATAATACATGATGAGGGATTAAAGGAAAAATAAATTTGAATTATTAATTTGGAGGGGAAGGAACTTTAGCCCTAAGGGGGAGCCAGACCCCAAACTCCTTGCTGACAGACGTGGGATGTCATAGTCCACACTAAATCTCATCACTTTCTCCCTGGAATTGAGTCACAGGGTCTGTTACTCAATTGATGATGAGGGTTTGATACCAACCAGGGAAGTTTTAACTGTTGCCAAGAGGTTAAAACTACCATTAAGTTGAAACGATCTTAGTGGAAACAGTTTTAACTGGCTTCTACGTCTCCAACACACATTCTGACGTGTTTTTAAGGCTCTAGACCAGGTATTACTATAGTAATGGCTGATTTAAGGGTCTAAAATGGCTAAAACCAGGCCTTTTGTGGTCCAAACCAGGGTTCAATAATGCCATAATTTGCTTTCCTGTTTTCAGAGTGTTTTCCACGACTGACAAGAGTACACTTTCCTTTTGGAGTAAGAAAATTGATGCCTATAAAAGAATATCTTCTTTTCCCCACTTTGCTCTTCATGTTAGAATATTTTCCTTTTACAATTAGTTTAAACACTGTTAAACCAATCAATAAGAGATTCCAACCACCCCTTTAAAATAATTTGAAACCTTGTAACCACATTAAGAAATCATTATAATCACTTTTTGTAACTTGTATAATCATTTTTTCCCCTGAACCACTGCATAGGTGAATAAAAGCATCTTTCATCACTTTAAACATTGTCACTTTTTTTCAAATTCACTCTGGTAATTTTGGGTGTGTTTTATCTTGCACAATATTCTTAAAAACTTTTTTCTTTAATTAATTTCTTGCAGTTCTTTGCTCAATCAATTCCAATTGAAATTTCTCTTGAAGAAATTTCTTTTGTAGCCTTAACTATCTCTTGTAGAGTATTTTTGGATGAATTTTTATTGTTGGCAAAACAATCAATATTTATAATATTAATTTTTTATAGTTATAAAGCCAAAAAAAATACATTTGCAATGTTTTTCTCTTACAAATACTATTTAATAATACTTTTAATCAAATTTTTACCTTATACAAATTTTGAGGGCAGGAGAAGTACTTGATTCAAAATCAGAGTTACATATCTGCACCTTACATTTGGGGGCCCAGCAATGATATTTTACCTGTGACATAATTTTTACTATTTTGAAATATGTTTTTATATTGAAAAATTTAAAAAAATATCAAAATACTTTTAATTCAAACACATCCACAAAAAATAAAATGTTTCATATCATAAGTGAGACTTTATTTTTCATTTCTCTTTTAAAAAAATCTTTTTTTTACTCAATTAATTTGCTTTTTAATTAACTTTAGTGTCTTAACAAATGGTAAGACAAGAGAATATTAAAACTGCTTCAACAGTAACCAGCATCATTCCTGCAAGTTAATACTCTTCAAAAAGTGTAAGGTTTGACTATGAAACAATAAGTAAAAATTACTAATTTATTACTTATTGTACTCTGAATGTCCTTATGAATTGAATAAATAAGATTAAAAATATAATAATAATAAATAATTATTATTATTATGGCGTAAAATAATTATATTATTAAATAAATATAATAATATAATTTATATTATGAAAATATAATATAATAAATAAATATATTAATATAAAATAATTAATATATTTAAAAAGCTCTTTATTATTGTTACCAACAAATAATAAAGGCGTAAAAAAATTTTTTTTATTAATAAAAAACAATTAATAACAATAATATTACTAATATTAAAGTTATGAATTAATATAAATACTATTTATATTAATGAAAGAATTATTAAGAGAGTAATAATAGAGAAATTATTATAATAAGAGAAAATAACCTACTTTTAACACTTAATATAATAATTTTGAAATATTTTACGCCAAAAAATATAAATACAACCTTTTCAAATTGTATTTACAATAAAAATAAAGAAAATTACAAATTATTCTGGATTTTTACGTGGAAATGAGTTTTTAGAGAGATTTTTAACAAAAACAATTGAATAAATGATTTAATCACGTCAAAATAGATGATTATAGCAAGGTGGTCTTTGGTGTTTAATAATCTAATACTTTTATATATAAAGAATAAAGAAATTACCTTTGATTTAATTGATTTAATGTTTCTTTTGCGTCTGAGGGGAAAATAGAGTAAAAAGAGCTCTATTTATAGTAAATACCTCCCTCCTAGAGTCCAACAGGCTTCTAGTAGACGTGTACTGATCATATCCACTGGAATTGATCAATATTCTAAGGTTTGAGGGTGATTACATCATGATCAAACCATATTACATCATTATTACACCATTATTTAGAGTTATCACTATAACTCCAAGTTTGATGACATCAGAGGCTTGGCAGAACCCCAAATTTCGTGGATTTTATTAGTTTTAATCATAAACTAATAGTATTCACCAATTTTATCACTCTTATGACTGTTAAACTTAGTTTAAGGTTACAGTAGGTGATCATAACTGCTCAATTTAAGCTCAAACTTTGATCTTCAATAACTTTTAAGATTTACACTCTACATCAATTCAGAGAGTGAATTCTGATAGCCTGGCATAACCTTATTATGCTGCCAAGAGCTTTTCATTACATCATCAAAACTCTAATTTTGATGATTTTTCTTGTAACTCATCTTTTCTGTCAAAATTCAATATTTGAAACTTCAAACCTTGATTTCAGGGGGTTATACCCTGAATTTAATAATAAAAATTACATCATTCTTCACGAATGAACTAGTAGAATCCAACTGTATACTTTTTTTTAAGTTTGGACTACTTTCACAACAAAGTGGTCAACAGCTCTGTTGATTTTTATCAATATTTCATCATAGGTTTTAACCTTGTTTATAATTTGTAAAATAAAGTTCATATCTGTGTTCTTACAGTAATTACGTGGTAACTTTATTTTTGGTTCATCATTCTATCATGTATAGTTTAGGAGATATTAGCTATGATCCTTGAATATATGCGTTGACCAAAAAAGTGCATATATTCAGGTTAATTCCTTAAGTATTGACTTTGGAAATTAGCTTATTAATTGTTTTATGTGTGGATGTTCGTGGGGGATACACTGGTACAATTTATTTCACATGTTGTTTCATTAGTTCCTGAGATATATAAGGTTTTCTGGTTTTTATAAGGTATTATACCTTATAATTCATTAAATATTGACTTTACAGATATGCCATAAACATGGTATATGTGTATTTTTCCCTGAGGAATCCAATGTTATAATTTATTTTATATGTTTATTCATTGGTTCTTGAATTAAACCAATTTTTGTACCAATTTATGGTATTTTTTGTATATTTAAGTAATTATTTTTAATGTATAATTATTCTAAGTGATTTTAATATCATTATATTAAAGGTATAATTATTCTTAGTCTTTTTTGTGACCTTATTGGGTATGTGGTCATATCTCAAAGCTCACATTCCCTACCACCAAAAAAGATTGTACCACAATCTGATATGTCACCAGGGCGAATCTCGCGTCAATCGTCGGCGATTGACTTCACGTCGCACTGCTGTCAGTATAAAATCTTGCTTCAGTCGCGTTAGTGTCACTTTATAGTCACTGGATTTACTGGGTCACGTCACGTCAGCGTCAAGACAACGTCAATCGTCACATGTGTCACATGGGAATGTCACTCAAAGCCCAAACCCATTTCAACACTATTCACAATGTTCGGGTAATTTCACCTCATTGGCTTCCGCATCCCCACCTAATCCGCCCCGATGCTTTGCATGCTTACGAGCCCGCACCGCCCTCCAGATAAGACTCCGACACTGCCCCCCCATCTCCGTCCTCACCACTCCTTACGCTTTCACACCCCCGCCCATACCATCTTTATGCTCACGTGGTGCACTCCCGACATCACTTATCCTTACGCTCGCTCAAGTGCCCTCCCGACATGCTCCCGACACTGCTTATCCCTACGCTTGTGTAGTGCACTCCCGACATGCTCCCGACATCACTTATCCTTACGCTCGCTCAAGTGCCCTCCCGATATGCTCCCGACACTGCTTACGATCATTACGCTCGCGGAGTGCCCTCCCGACATGCTCCCGACACTGCTTATCCTTACGCTTGAGTAGTGCCCTCCCGACATGCTCCCGACACTGCTTATCCTTACGCTTGTGTAGTGCACTCCCGACATGCTCCCGACATCACTTATCCTTACGCTCGCTCAAGTGCCCTCCCGATATGCTCCCGACACTGCTTACAATCATTACGCTCGCGGAGTGCCCTCCCGACATGCTCCCGACATCACTTATCCTTACGCTCGCTCAAGTGCCCTCCCGACATGCTCCCAACACTGCTTATCCTTACGCTTGTGTAGTGCCCTCCCGACATCCTCCCGACACTGCTTATCCTTACGCTTGTGTAGTGCCCTCCCGACACTGCTTACCATCCTTACGCTCGCGAAGTGCACTCCCGACATGCTCCCGACACCACTTATCCTTACGCTTGTGTAGTTCCCTCCCGACACCACTTATTCTTACGCTTGTGTGCTGCCCTCCCAACATGCTCCCAAAACCACCTATCCTTACGCTCGCGGAGTGCCTCTCAACATGCTCCCGACACGACTTATCCTTACGCTTCCGTACTACATCCATAGTGTACGGTGGCTTGTTGGCGTACACAATGGACGCCATCGCCAAAATATGCTGAGTGGCCTTCTCTGCCAACAGGACCTCAGGGGAAATTGGTCAGTATATTCACAATGTTGTGGTTAGGGTTTAAATCATGAGACTCACAAATTAAAACCTAATAAGTGGACTATTTAAGACAAGAATTGTGTCTCCTTTTTCGGCGACAAAACCATTTTATTTCATATCAATCAAATGAACACTTTGCTTAGTCCTTACCTCATGAGCATTGAATAGTTCAAAAGTTGACTTTAGTAGGTTTCTCACTAGTCAACTTTATTCAATGTCTCACAGGGAAGTGATTTCATTTGCATGATATGAAATAAGTTGAAAAACATCGCCTCCTTCAATTTCCCGCCAAATCGCATTTTGCAAATGCGATTATTTTACTTGCACCTTTTTTCTTCAATTTGGATCTTTTTATTCAAAAATTTTCAAACAAGTTATCAATCAACTCGTCACCATCTATTTGCTTAATAAACTACCTCCGCTATGGCCCGAACCCCGGGAAATTCAACTGAATTCAATGAACGACCAACTTCAGCCCCAGAGAGTGGAAGTGAAATCTCTGATATGGCCAGTAGTCGTGAATTAGGCATTGAAGTAGAGAGCCAGTCACATGAAGATAATCAAGATCCACCAGTTCTTCCAGAATGTGAGTATGCATCCATCTTGAATATATCAAATCTCTCAAAACCTGATATTGTGTCATAGCCTTTATTTCAGGTCAACCTCCAAGCTCTCAGAAACCAAATTTTAAAACTTATGAGAAGGAAAAGACTGTTGAACCTTGTGCACCGACAGAAGATGATGGGGAAGATGATGTAATTTTCAGTGGGGAGGTGGAAATTATATCCAAGGAACAATTTGTCTCCAACATTGCTCAAACAATCCCAAGGCTCGAAAAAATCCAAAATGATAGTAAAATTCCTGATTATGTGCGTCAAAAGATTGCTGAAGCCATGAGCCTCCTCAAAATGGATTTGAACCGTAAGTCCATTAATAATTCAAAACAAAATTGATAAAAATAGCTGCTTACAATATATGGGCAGGTGTGGAGGTGGGAGAATCTCTACCTGAAGGATCTCGAGTCGTAATTGGATTTCCAGGCAAAGGATTAGGAAAAAGACCAAATATACATGCGACCAAAAAAACAAACAAAAAACGCCGTACCTTTGAAGCCGCAAACAATTCTCGCGATCAAGGTCATGAAATTATCAATGTTGAAGGGGACCATATTGATAATCAACCTCCGCATACTGAACCCCCCCCAATACTCAATGAAACAATCCATGATGAAGCTCCACATACTGAAAGCCCCCTGATACCCAATGAAACAATGCATGATGCAACCCCTCCCGCCTCTCCTCGGAATATTCAAGCCTTTCAAGAAAGGGAAACAATTAAACATGATACAATGGGACGAGATATGACTGATATAATTCCCGACGCTGAGCCCGAAGTGTCATCCGCTGCGAATTTTCAAGGAATATTTTTATCCCGCATGGAAGAGTTTGCAGGCATTTTGAATTATCATTCCAATATTTCTCAACAATCATGGAAAAGGGGGCTTGATAATATCAATAGGATTTACAAAAATAGATGGGACAATTTACCAACAAAGGATGCTCATACATTCCTGCCCGTTGGTATTAAGGTGATCAGTAACCGAGATCTTAAAATGTCGGCTTGGCTGCAGGACCTTGAGATGGCAGGTGAGTTTTATCTTTGTGCATGATACATGATTATTGGCTGTTGACTGGTGATATAAATTGCAATATACAGGGTTAGATTTTTTTAAGCCAACCGAAACAGAAGCGTTTTTTGATCACAACATTTGGAATCTCAAATTGATGAAGGAATCAGCTAAACCTCCAGATAATCTCCCAAAATCTGAACACTCCTTCTTCAAAATGGTTCAGAGCCTTCTTTACCCCGCAAATCCAGTTAAACATTTTTGGGCAAATGTTATGTTTGAATCCATTAGTTTAGTCTCATACGATGTGATTGCACCCAAACCATATGTTGCACCAACATCAAATTCGACCGATCCTCTTGGACTCGAACGCAGAGCAGTTGAATACCTTGCCTCCTGCTTGAGTAAATCGAAGCAACGTGCAACCCAACTCAGCATTGAAGGTGGTGGGGCTGACAATGAGATATCTACAAAGCCGCACAAGAACCTGGAGGATCTAATGGATACAGTTATCCATTTGATGATTGCGTACAACATGGTACGTGCACATACAAAGGTCGAAGTTAATGGCATCAAAGGCAAACTCACGAACTCAAAAAAAAATGAGGCCATCAAAGATCTTTTGGCGTGTCACAAGAATCTTGGAATAAATCAAATTTGCTATGGTATATTAGCGGCATTCTGTGCGGCGGGGGTTCGTGGTTTGATGGTATGCTCAGATGACTGGAGAACAAGCTCAGTTAAAGGGGCTTTAGCACTAATTGACATTTCCGCAAAACTTTCAGAGGGTAAAAATCTAGTGGAGCCAGTGTGGCTATGTACTAATAAGTATATATGTAATTTACTGAATAAAAGTTTCTTCTCATCAGAGTCTTTCAACCCCACTGTACCTCTTAGATTTGAATTTGCACGATGCTTAGTATTAGACTTTGGTGATGCCTGGGTGGCGAAACGCAGTCTTGGTTCAAATGATGAGGTCACCTTGATGGTACCCAGGTCAGCAAAGCTCACAACCAGGATTGACCCGTTTTAGATTAGCTTTGTACTAGATAGATTGTAATTTAATTTTGCAAAGTGATTTATGAATTTAATAATCATGACTTCCTATCCTACTACTGCCCGGATGCCACAGTCTGAGTACCAATAGTAATTGTACGGCGGCATTGCAGGAGGTCGCGTTTATCCCTTCCCACCAGCCCATAATAGGCCAAATGATCCTGTGTCTTTCAAGAGGACTAGGATAGGTAGGGATCCGCAGCAGGATGCAAATTGCATTTGCATGTGCTTGCAAGATTCCAAATGGTTGGATTGGAAAGTGACTGCATGGGAACATCAATGTGTAAAATTGAATAATGCACTATCCACTGCAATTTTCAGGTTCAGGTATTTGAGATCGTGAATTTGCCAAGGTCAGGCGTGAGCTTTCTTTTTACCGCAATTAAAAAAGATTCATCCACCGCAATGCAATTTAGGTGATATTAATAAATCAGTAATAATTTGGTTTCATTTCATTTTCTGCTGAAAGCATGCCATTCACGAAAAAAGGAAAAGAGCGTAAAAGGGAACTCGCGAGAAAGCGATGGGCTGAGGAAGGAAAGTGTGAGCTTCTCGCTTAATCTCAGTGTATATATGCTTCCACATTTATGTGGCACCCTCATTGGGCCCCATGGAAGAACATTGGCTTTAGTCGGTTCAGATTGTGCCAATGTCATGTGGGCTCCAACAGGGAAGTCAAAGGATGTGTGCCGAAGAAAGCTCCTTGGGCATTGGGCACCATTCTGGACTCAAAACTCCTTAGCTTCAAATGGCAGGAAGCAGTATCTGATATCTTGTCTGCTTCAACATAAAGTGATCCCTCAACCACTCGGGAATAGTCGGACATCCCAAAAGATAAATGAGGGCAAAACCACCCGAAAGCAGAGCTTTTTTTCCTCCTCTCGACCAACAGCACAAATATCAATGCCAGTATCAGCAAATATGATCCCAAGTGAAATTCGGAGCCTTGTGGATGTCAATCAGATCAAACGCATTCACTTTGGCCGTGTGGCAATTTTCTCTTCAACCGGATTACTCATTGCCCTTGTTGAATTCCGACCATTCACAACAATGAGTGAAGTTGAGGTCAATCAATGGGATGAATTATCACAATTCTTATTTCGCGAAAAGAGGTTCACTGACCCTATTGCAACAAATGGAGCATTACTGGAGGGATTTATGTTCGCGATTGGGTGGCGCAAATGCACCACGAAGAATGAACAATTTGGTCTGTATGGAAGTGCTGTCAAAATTGAAAATGCAAAAGACGAATGGCGGGACCGAGGTGCCAATCTTAGCTCGGTGGGTTGCATTCTAGGTCAATCCTTACGATATGTTGGGGATAATTTATTTGAGAAGATTCAAAATTTCTACAATTCATTGGGGGTTCCGTCTTTTGATCAAGTCAACTACCAAGGCAATATTCCGGCAAATCAGGGTGCATTCGAGTTTGCTTCCGCACTCACTTTCACCATGAATGGATTCAAAAACGCACCTCATGTTGATAAGGATGCATCGCTGTATGCTTCGGGATGGTGGTTTCAAGCTGATAAGGAGACCGGCCAAATTCAAAGAGATGCATCAAAGTGGTGTACAGGGGGGAAATTGATTTTCCCAAATGAGCATTTTTGGATTGATCTATCCGATTGTCATGGGCTCATTCAGGTAGTGTGGGCCAGCAGTACATTTGTTCATTATACTGATCCAGCACAGGACAATGAAAGCACGACACTAGTGGGTATGTCCGCACAATGCTCAAGGAGGTTGGCAAAAACAATGTGCCAAAAAAGCCACGGCTATTATGAGATTGGCGAGGGAGCGGCCTATCAAATCAGGGATGGTAATACAATCTCAGCCCAATTCAAAGAGTGAGGCAGTCGAAATAGCAGCGTGATTGGTAGATAATGGTGGGGTAAGGCAGAGGACAATATACACCAGGATTGGATGGTTTCGAGTGCGGGAGATGGGGTGTCTCACATGAAAAAGGGGTGAAGTGGATTATGTACGGAGGCATGCCATCGTACATATGCCAGGTTTGTTGCTCTTGTCCAGGATCCCAACGCTTCACACGCAAATGCTTATGCTTGTGCAGGTTCCGACAATGCTAAAAGTTCCTTACGCCTATGCGGGCTACCGACGCTTCACACGCCAATCCTTAGGCTTGTGAAGGTTGCCAACAATGCTGACAATTTCTTACGCCTGTGCAGGCTTGTGAAAATTCACACGCCAATCCTTACGCCTGTGCAGGCTCCCGACAGCTCACACGCGAATCCTTAGGCTTGTGAAGGATGCCAACAATGCTGACAATTTCTTACGCCTGTGCAGGCTCGCGAAAATTCCCACGCCAATCCTTACGCCTGTGCAGGCTCCCGACAGCTCACACGCGAATCCTTAGGCTTGTGAAGGATGCCAAGAATGCTGACAATTTCTTACGCCTGTGCAGGCTCCCGAAAATTCACACGTCAATCCTTTCACCTGTGCAGGCTCCCGACAGCTCACACGCCAATCCTTACGCCTTTTCAGGCTCCCGACAGCTCACACGCCAATCCTTATGCCTTTTCAGGCTCCCGACAGCTCACACGCCAATCGTTACGCTTGTGAAGGTTCCCGGCAATTTAAACAATTCAATACATGACTAAGATTAATAGCGTGTGACCATAGGAACGGCAATTTCTCATGAATCTGGAGTGGATTGCTCACATGCCGGAACCTCCCGCTTTTTTACAGTTAGGATTTGATATGGCTCTAAACAATGGAGGAAGAAAATATAGGAGGCAGGAATGGTGACTATTGGCGCATTTTTGGCAAAAGATTTTCTCACATACAAATACTAACTCAAACTTTTGGTGGGGCACTTACGAAAATTATTCTCACACAATAGTAAATATGAATCATTGAGGAATTATAATAAATTCACGTGAACAAAGAACATAAGAGAAATTAAAAATATCTTTCATTGAATACAAATAATTTATCTAAAGGAGTGTATTACAAAAGGTAAAAAGAGGAAAGAATACGATTTTTTTTGTGGATTTTATTTTTCTAAGAATTTAGAGACTATCCCGGTGATGTCCTCCATTGGATAAGCCTCCATCGCCTCGCCAAGGAGGGAGTTTAGTTCCTCCCGGAATTCCCGGTGCATCTCATTTCGATGAGTTGCATCCACAAAAGGAATCATGTGGAGCAACCGACGATGCTCCAACAAGATTTGGGTGATCGATTCGTGGACGATGGCTTGAGGAATCATTAGTATCGGGCGCAGGTTGGTGAATTCCTGGCGAGCGTCATCGTAGGAATGAGATGAGCTTGGCACCAGGGGGGAGGAGGCGGTTGGGTTCTCGGTGTTAATGGGAGGGATATCCGGGGAAGGAACCGGGGTAGGAGTGGTGGGAGGGGGAACAGGAGGGGAAGGTGGGGGAGTGGGTGAAGAAGAAGGTGGAGGGGGAGGGGGAGGGGGGGATCCGACTGGCGTATCGTCGATGATGATAATCGAGCGGGGAGTTGCGGGACAAGCTGGAGATGGTCGAAGGAGGAGTGAGGAAAACTTGAGTTGAGTTAAAAAAGTGAAATAGGGACTTACCAAAAGGTTCCTCTGTTGATTGCATAGGAGCCACCTCAGGTTGAGGCTCACGAGTCTCACTGTCCTCAGGTGGTTCGGAGGATGGACTCGGGCCAGGAATAGGTGGCTCATCGTGCTGGGAGGCTTCTACAAAAGGAGGAAGAGTCAGTTAACTTGATGCGAAAGTGAAAATGAGAAAAGAGAAAGTTGGCTGCTTACCGCGGAATAAGTCCTCAGACCATCGGGTGCCACTCGGGCCTGGGGTGGGTTGCCGCGGGGTTTGCTCGCGAGGCAAAGTAGGAACGGGAGAGTCTTGTCGGGGGGGATTCGGGGGGTTTGGTTCTATGAGTAATGGAAAAAAGTTAGTATTATTGCGTGAAGATGAATGAGATAAGGAGGAGAAAGAAAACTTACTTTGGCGTTTGAATCCCATCGGTGACAAGACATGGTGACGATCAGCCCAAGCTCGAATGTCCTCTTTCCATCGCCATCCTTCATTGGCCGGATAATCACTTCGCTCAGGTCGAGGAGTGAAGTGACCATCGGATGGTGGCCTAGGAGGGGGGGTGGACAAATCGATGCTTGAGGGGACTGGGCTAATCGTCCTGAATCGTTCCCGCTGGCCTGTTTGGGGTCCCGGGGTCCACTCACGCTTGGAAATGGTTTCATCATCATCGGCCACAAAGGAGTCCTGGCGAGGGCGTCTTGGGCGGGAACTCCTCTGGCCGCGGGGTCGGAAGGGGCGGACGACGAACGAACATTTCTTGTGTGCTTGTCGGCAAGCATCACAAGCGTCGGTCGTTGTCGAGGAACGAATGCAGGGGATACCCCGCTTGGTGCATAACGTGCACGACATCTAAAAACAAATCAAAACAGGTTAGTAACTGAATAGAAAGTAAGCAATCAAGGAAGAAAAGGAAGACATACGATGATTTATAATTTTAAAACGGAATTCAAATTAAAAAAGCGCTAGTAGGAGGTTTTTAAAAGTCTAGAAGAGAGTCGTGAAGAAAGGTAATTATTAATATCGGATCATAATGTTGACAAAAGCTTATTTGGAGAAAACGTACAAAGTAGATAGAAGTGGGGTTCTGAAAGTATTAGCAGCAAAAACAAAAAGCGAGCAGGAAGGGGAGTGGGGTTAGTCGAGTGCAAAAGAAAAGACTGGAAAGGCAGGAAGACGAGGGGGAATACGCACAAGAAGGACAAACGCGGGTGAGGTTGAACAAAGTGGAGCGGGTGAGAGAGAAAGTGAAGTGCGTGTCGTGTGAAGATGGTCTTTTATACCATGGTGAAGCTGAGACGATCTCAGCAGTTTCAGCACCCGCAAAAGTCTCAGCTTCAAGGCGTGTGGGCAAAATTGAAGCTGAGTCTCAGCGAATGCTGCAACTGGGAAGTGAAATGCTCGCGTGAGGCAGAAGAACAATGGGGGTCTGGCTGAGTATTGCAATTTATTGAATTGTCAAGCTGAGTCAAATCCCCTTTGTTTCCTTAAATAGCCACCCGATCACCCAGGAGGGTGGTCATGAGGCCCATGTTGAATGTGCATTGTGGGTGCAATGCACAAGTGACCCATGCAGAAAAGCACCCGGTGCATTTGGTCACAAGTGACCGCGGCGAGATTACCGGCCATATGGCCTGGTAATAGTATGTGAACAAAGGGGGGGGGCTGTAAGACAAGTGAATACAGCGTGAGCTTGCCTCAACCCATTGCTCAGGTTTGCTTTCGGGTCATAATTGAAATGCTCAGTGGCTGAACATTGGAATTGCACAGTAATTGAACAATTGATATAACAAGATCAAATGCACCGCTGAGTATTGCAACTTATTGAATTGTCAAGCTGAGTCAAATCCCCTTTGTTTCCTTAAATTGCCACCCGATTACCCAGGAGGGTGGTCGTGAGGCCCATGTTGAATGTGCATTTTGGGTGCAATGCACAAGTGACCGCGGCGAGATTACCGGCCATATGGCCTGGTAATAGTATGTGAACAAAGGGGGGGGCTGTAAGACAAGTGAATACAGCGTGAGCTTGCCTCGACCCATTGCTCAGGTTTGCTTTTGGGTCATAATTGAAATGCTCAGTGGCTGAACATTTTAATTGCACAGTGATTGAACTATAGATATAACAATATCAAATGCATCATGCTGAGCCATTGCTCAGTCGTTTTTGTATGCGCGCACTCTGAGCATTTGGCACAGCATCGGATGACATTTCAGCCAGGTGCAGCATTTCACACGCTTTGGTGAAGTGCTCCAAACTGAGCCTTCCAGTGAGATATTGTAGAATTAGTTCATTCCATGGCTTTACTAAGCACTTTCACACGGTGCTTTTGACCATGACATGCTCAGCTTGCGTGTGCAAATCGGGTGAAACGCAATGCTGAGCATGTGGCACATGAGCTACGTAAATGCAAACGATCGGAAGGTGCATGCACATTTGCTATATGCATGCAGGCTCAAGTAGTATTACACCTTCCTGATCTGTACAGGACAGTCGACACTGTAGTACGCAGTACACCTTTGTAAATGTGTACTGCGGGGCAGAGCAAAAAGCTGTTCAACAATGTAACATGCAATCACGTCAAGCCATCGAGTCATATCCCTCACCTGCATCCCTTTGATGCACCTTGTTGGACAGCTCTGCCTAACTACGGCACAGATGCGCATGTAATCCAAGTGAATGTAAGTGGGTCATAATGGGATGACTTAATATTTGGGTCATACACAAAGAGTTGATTCACTCCGGTGCCATTGTTGGGGCAAACAATGACTGGCCCCCTTGTTCATTGTGGGGCAGCCACACTCTTTCATACGCACCCCCGATGGGTCATACGCAGGCAACTTGCACACGCCTGGAAGACATTTTACTGCCGGTCTTCCAGCTGCCTATTTTCTTGGTCGGGTTGTCAGCTTGACTGCAGACGCTCACCCGCTTGCGCGTGGAAACCTGAGGCCAATCAGTGTGGATTTGCTTCAGCCTCATCCACATTAGAATAACAATCCCAGCCTATGATTGCTGAGGCTGGTCATGTTTGCGTGGGTATCTCCCACCAAGGGTCATTTTCTTCACGTTCTCACACGCCCCGCGCAAGTTGTGGCACCTGGCTTGCAGCCAAAAAAACCCTTGGGCGTGTGGCCTCTTTCTCCGGAGTTCTGTACGCGCGTGAGGCAAAGACCCGGATGCCAATCTCAGTGGATTAGTACTCGCCTCAAACGCCATAGGGGTGAATGTATATGTGGATCACGGCTCACGGCTGGCGCCCCCTTTGATCATCCCACACATTCCCCCCTGAAAGCCCAGTATGCATCAGTCAGCAAAAAACTTCAGGCAAAACCAAAGTCATGTTTGGTGGCATGCCACCGAACATATCTCACCCGCCCACACACAAACATCCCCACAGTGAGATTGCCCTTTGAAACTGCCAACATTGCCCAGTAGGTCCATGTGAACAATTAACCTGGGGAGGATACGCTCATTGTTTGCTGTCACACCAGCGAACATGACTGCATGCCTCTAATATGCCCTCCACAATTAGTTGCTACAACCCACCCAATTTCGGATGTGCTAATGTCAACCTTGTTCCACCAAATGTTTCGTAACTCGCTGCAGATCCAGAAGTCATATCGGTGCACCCACATTTTGGCCACCTTGCCTTGATATATGCCCCAAATCGGATATGAAAATTATGAGCCCAAGAGGCCCACCTCCATCAAGACCATGCACGTAACCACAGGCCATCCCCCTTTTGGCCTGTTGCTGCCACTCATATAAGTTCCCCACCTGCACTTATTCCTCTTCATTCCCTTTAGCTAACCCTTCCCGATCATATAATTCCCAACTGTCCCCAAATAATTTAAAATAGCCATCATGTCAACCCCTTCACAACCACTTTGCATTGGGATGATTAATATTCATATTCAAATAAATAGTGATATAACCTTAAAGCCTGAGAATTCCCACTTAGGTTCTTGGATTATCCTATGGCACAATCAACACAACATATTCGTATATCTCCCCAATCACCAGCATGCTATTGGCCCTCTCCCGGGAACCCTTTCCCAAGCGTTGATACCATTCCTTGGGGCACCAAAAACGTTCATGCACTGTGGTCCTGGCGGGGCATGGATTGAAAATTGCCAATCCAATCCTACTCAAATATTATTTGTTGAGGGAGTATTTATGACTGATGCCAATGATCCCTCCTCATCTCAGAAACCCAATCTAGCATTGATGTTCTTCACATGGTATCCAAACATTTTATTCATAATGGAAAGCTTTCGAACACAAGATTTCAAGCTTAAAATGCCCAAAGAATATGACTGTACTACTCATAGTCAATGTCAACTCTTTACTCCGACATTTCCCGCTTCAACCTCGACGCCTGCTTCATATCCTGCTGTTTCATCATTGATTTCCAAGCAAAAACTGATACAATTACCCAGTGGATCAGACCTCCCCATGATGACCCCGCCCCATTCCATTATTCAAACCCCCCTCCTCCCTCATCAAAAGACCGGGCTAGCTTTTCTCTGGGATCAAGAAATCCCCAATGGCCAATCAGCCCGTAACCTTTGGGAAACCTCACCCCCAGGATCCACTTTTAATGCCAGGCACATCATTACAAACAAGGTCGTTAGCTCATTTGAATCCCTTTCGACCAATACCCCTCTTGGAGGACTGCTTGCGGATGATATGGGATTAGGTAAAACCATTCAGGCCATTGCTCTAATTGGTACCTCCAAGGAGCGGATGATTTCAAACCCCCATCGCTCCACGCCCACCATGATCATCTGCCCCCCTTGCTTAATTACCAACTGGCAATCAGAAATATCCAAGCATGCTCAGGCTGGCGCGCTGCATTCCAAAATCTACCATGGTCCCACTCGTCACTCATTATCCCAAGCCGACATTTTAAAATATGATATCATCATCACTTCTTACAATACTATCACCCAAGAATTTAAGCAAACCAATCCATCTACATCATTCATTTTTCAAATCAATTGGCATCGTATAATCTTGGATGAAGCACAGTGAGTGGCTGCGCTTAAATGATTCAAATTACCTTTTATATCCAATAACCCTTGCCCCCTCTTATAGCTATATTCGCTCTCAATACACTGCTACTCACCGTGCCATTAATAGCCTCCTTTCATCCCGTCGAATATGTTTAACGGGCACACCTATTCACAACACCATTTATGACCTTTTGGGCATAATATCATTCATCACTCAACCCCAGAGCGCCGATCAAGATAACTGGTCACCATTCATCCTGAGTAGTCTTTCAAAAGGTTGCAATGATATTTTGCATTTGGCATTGCGGCATTTAAGTTTGCGCCACACCAAAACCACACATCTCGAATCCCTCCCCACTATTAGCCATCATTATGAGCTGCTCCCACTCAACCCAACCATGCAGCAAGAATATTCCACATTATATGAAGAATTCCTATCATCCAAAAGCAAAGGACCAGGAGAGTTTTTCAGAAATATTAATAAGCTGCGAATATGTTGTAACCATCACATCATGCTTAACACAATTGCGGAGGCGGAGTTGGAAGACCCCGAGGGCAGGAGCACTCAGGATAACTCCCCAAGAATCACACGAACTATTGTGGATGTGGAAACATGCATGATGAGTAGTAAAATTGCACACCTCCTACAAAGCTTAATGAAGAACAAACAAACAAGGTGTGGTCCAACAAAATCGGTGGTTTATACCCAATGGACCCAATTTCTAGATTTGTGCGTTAATTCTAATATGCATCCATTACCAATTGACTCCATCTGACTTTTTTATATTTTAGAATTGGTATTGCTCTTGCCCATCACTCTATCCTTTCAGCACGAATTGATGGAACAATTACACCATGAGCGCAGGACAAGGCGCTTGAGAATTTCTTCAATAATCCTGAATGTGAAGTACCAATTGCATCCATTGCCGCGGCTGGAACTGGCCTCAATATAACTTGTGCTAATATAGTCTATTTAATGGTGAGGGGCCCCCCAAAATTCTCCCCTGATTTTCGGACCCTGACATCCACATTTCCAGGAGCCCAATTGGAACCCAGCCATTGAGGCTCAGGCTGTTGATTGTCTACATTGTATTGGCCAACAACGACCTGTACAGGTCATCCACTATATCACTCCTCATTCAGTTGAACTCAACATGCGGAAGGTACCTTTCAAGCTCATCTTTCACTTGATTGTATTACTATTCTGAAATCCTTCCTTATGGGAATGCCATATTCCAATCACCAATAGGTCCAAGAAAAGAAAAAATCATTAACTGCGTGAGCCTTACTGATATTATATAATTTGTGTTTGACAAAGTTGATAACTCCTGTTGACTCTGGCACAGGTCCACAATTATGAACACCATGAGCTGGATCGAACTTCTTCAATATTTCCTCAATGAAAATGAGGAATAGAGTATTATTGCTAAGGGAGACGGTGATACATTTCAATTCATATTGTCTATATTCTAACATATTTAGCAAGTTGTTGCATCCTTAAGAGATAATAATCAGATTTTCTTACACCTGCACAAATAATTCACAAAATCTTAATTTGTCACAGTACTATACCGTGACAAATTACTAAGTTATTGCAGAGCATCACCATTAGGCCTAATAACTGGCATGTCAAGTATCTTGAGGGCGCTAGTCTGCATCTTACTACAGCCTTTGAGCCAATCTTGATCAAATACCTGAAATGATAGGCCTTCCGGAATATCACCATCATCTGTCAATCGTAATTCTGGCAATCTATCAATAGTTTTTTTACCCTTTTTTTTAATCCGATTACAAAACTCTATGTCTCTATCCATTTTCAATACCAAATCATTAAATAACTGGGAGCGCCAGCGTAATCCCACTTTGAGGTAAACTTGACGGCCATTTTCCAGTACCTCCTCAGTATCTGAACATACTCGAGGGTCATTGAATTGTGATGCTAGAATGGGAAAATTAGCCGTATCACACCATTCACGACGGCGCTCACAGGTATGCACATAATGAAGTAGATCATCATCAGTCTTTGCTCACAATGAAGAAGAGATACATTAACTAACCCTTTGACGAATCTTCGCGAGCTTTTGATTCTCTTTCTTTTTTACCAAATACTCCGCATCCTTTTGAATAGACTTCCATTCTCTTTTCAAATAAGTGAAATATCGCTCCATTAAAGCCGCCACGACCCCATAGTTGTTATGATCCTTGTTCCAACAGTAGTGATGATACTCAGTGCTGACAAGTGCGAGACGGAATGTACGGTAAAACACCATAGACATCAGCTCGTTGAAGGGATGTTGCCATGAGCTCTCCCAGTCCCAAGTGAATCGCTTTAGTCCTAGCTTGTGGAGCTCATTTTCGCAGTAGCTTTGGAAACCCTGAGACTGAACCTGTGTTGATGGCTCATTGAAAACATCCTCGGGGACATAACCGAGATGACCAGCCACTTGAATTGCAATTTCACGCTCTTCTGTGCTGGGTGGTGCTGGTAGTGAGGAAAAATCCTTATCCCTAACTTTGAGTAGGAACAGGCAATGTGCGTGTACTGCTGATCTCATTCCATGGACATTCTCTGGAAGTTCTGCCTTCAGCCATTTTTGTTGCTCCTTCTGGCTTGCACGTTTTGCCACATTGTGAGCTTTGCGGGCCTGGTTCCTTTGCTGTCTGACCTCCGATTGTTCAAGCATACTCTGGGCAAGGCCCAGCTGAGGATGGGTGAACTCACTATTTGATTGAGTGCCTTGCTCATGCTCTGTGAAATTGTCCCTCCTTGGTTCATCATTTCTTTCACTTTGAGTCGGAGACATGTTCTCATCCTCATCATCCACAATTCTTTCTCTTGATGTACTGGCATGACCCGTTCTTGGTTTGGAGGCATATGGATGATGACGTCCAGTGACTTTCTCTTTATGGACCAGAGGTGAAGACGCATAAAGTTCATCCCCTGCCATGCAAATCATCAGTTAACACATCAAAACATTAATGAAGACTGGTCATCCTCACGATCTTCAATTGGCTCCTGAGATCGGACTGACTTGCCTTTAGGTGCCATATCTAACCCATGAAACAAACATATCAAATTGTGAATAAGTTTCTACTCCAAAATTCAAATGACTTACTTTGATGAAGCGTCAATACTGGATTTCCCTCCGACAGACCGCTCCAAGATGCATTTTCCAAAGGTCTTTTTCGTCGCCCCCCATCCACGCGCCTTTCATCACCCACATGAACCTGAGATCCTGATGGAATATTGAGGGTTGGCTGTTTACTTTGGCCAAAGGGATCCTGGGATGCGACTGGATTCCGACTGGGATTAAGGAGGAACTCACGTGGAAATTTTGATTGGGGATTAGCGTGTGAGGAGATTTGAGGTGTTCCTTCTGGCCCCTGAGACACATGCGTTTGTGTATTAGTGGGATTTGGGGGAATTGGAGTGAAGGAAATATTTGGTATTGACCAAGTGCTTGAAGTTGGAGCCTTTGGATTGCCCACATCAATGTTAAGACCTGATACATTCATTGAGGATGCAATAGGGGTTGTGAGAGGAATGTTGGGGCTAAATGGTGACTGTGTTTGAACATATTCTATGCTAGATTCACTATTTGAGTCATGAACAGAACCTGAACGGGATTTATGTGACTTGAAAGATGACATAAGGGCCAAAAAAGTACACTAATATTTTTAACTAGATAAAACACCTCAGTATTATGATAAAATAGAGTGATATGAGATGAAATCTTTTCAAATTTAGAATAGAGAAATTCTATGAATAGTTGGAACTAAGTGTTGTGTGGAAGTCGGATAAGACTCTTTTGAGGAGAATCCTCCCTGCCTCCTCTTGAGCTCCTCTGCTTTTGTCGGAAACAACCGTGCACGGCCTACCAGCATATAATGTGATATTTCCTTGATCTGAAAGGGGACCCATCATCCATAAGTAATCATATTTGGTAACATTTCCGCCTCCCCATTGTCACATCTTGTGAATTATCCAAACTGCCAATATATGCATTGAAATTCCACAACATTGTACATCTGTAAAGGGGTATATTCATGAAGGATTTACCCACAAAAGAGACATCACCTTTTCACGAAAGGCAAGACAATCCAAATCACATTCCAACTGATTCAAAGCCCGCCGCACTCAAACCAAATACCAAGACTTTAGCTGCACTCCAACCCCTTATGTAATAGAGTTATATAGTTATGTCTGTATTAAGGTTTAAACCATGTACGATGGCGTGCCAGCATACATGGATTAAATGTTAATCCCCTCAATTCAATGGTAACACTTCACTAATGGAACCCCCTCAATGGTCAAACCCGCACTATTACAATGTGTAAATAAACTAGAATATGTATGAGCATTGAGCAGCATGGCATTTTACCCAATTAAACGCCTAACCAATTCTGCCATCCAGATGAGACATGTTAAACTTTATCCACTGCAGCTCATCCTCCATTACAAATGGGATAAAATCCTCACCTGGCTCAAATCATCACCCCCTTCATAAATAATCACTGAATTTTATTTCCAATTAATAACACTCCTAAACACTTTCACATCAACCATAGATATTTATACACAAACCAACCGTACTCCCAATTCCTGCAACAATGACAACCCGGCCCTATTCCTCAATGCGTATATGCATGTGTCAACACTGCTCAACTCAAACACACTCTTCCCCTGAGGGTGATAGGCCTGGAGTTGCCTTCACACCTTTCCAATATAAACAGCACATTAAAAAGCTCAAATCAACCATTGCACCCAAATCTCTTCCAAACATCCCTACTTCTGCATCAGGATCTGGGTTCCCACAAATCCTATTGGATCAAATCTTCCCAGCTGATTATTCACATTTGACCCAAAGCACTTTCTCAACTCCAGCGGGTCTCAATTCAACTGCACAGAAACCATATAGTGGAAGTCAAACCCTTCCCCCACAAGACCTAGGAATGATAATATCTGCCATTCTATCATTAAGGTATAATTTACCCCGCAGGGCTTCACGCATACTCAACCCCGCCCTGAACCTGCTGATCAAGTCCAGTATCTCAAGCTCAGCTGGTCCCCCCGCTCCTGCATTCCATATACCTCAAGATCTGAGTACCATATTTGAACATCTCCAATTGGAGCCAGTGATTCAAAACTATATATGTTGTCCTCAATGTTTCTCTCTTAATGGCCTTACTGAATCAGTCACAACTGACCAACCCCACTGTCAACGCCATAATGACCCAAATGATCATGATCCCCCTTGCACACAATCATTAGGCAAATTCATCTATTCATCTGAACCCCACACCCAAAACACCACCAACATGAAGCAAAAATTTATACCAACAAAACATTTCATTTATCAACCATTCAAAAATTGGCTTGCCAGATTTCTCCAGCGGGCTGGAATTATGGACATTCTGCATCAACATCAACAATCCCAAACTCCTGAAGATTCCCCAAAACGTGACGTCTGGGATGGATTGGTCTGGAGACGCTTCACTGGCACTAGAAATATCCATGACCCCCCATTCATGTCCATTCCTGGTGCATTGGCCTTCTCCATATATGTGGACTGGTTTAATGCACATGGAAAGTCAACCCGGTTGGCTAGCATTGGACCTATCATGCTTATTTGTCTTAATCTCCCCCCAAGTGAAAGATTGAAGCCCGAGAATGTCTATGTTGCAGGAATCATCCCTGGTCCGAAGGAGCCAACTGCGCTTCAATTGAATTATCTATTAATGCCACTCATCAACGAGCTCAAAGAGCTATGGCAAGGTTACCATTTTGCACCCACCTCAACAGGTCCATCAGGATCCTTTATCCGTGTTGCCATCCTCACAGCCATTGCGGATGTGGTTGCCATGCGCAAGCTTACTGGATTTATTTCCCATTCAGGAAACCACTTTTGTAATTTTTGCACCATTCACAAAGCTCAAATTGAAAAAATTGGTCCTCAATTTCACTACATGCGCTCATACCAAAGTCATAAATCAACCATTGCCAAATGGCTTCGGGCAACCCCACAACAAAGACAAGCAATTTCCTCTGAGTATGGAGTGCGATATTCAATTTTGGAAGACCTTCCGTATTGGGATGCAACCAGAATGGTTAATCTTGACATAATGCATAATTTAATACTTGGAATTTTGAAGGATCATGCAACTTTCAAATTGTGCATTCCAGAGGCGAAATCAAAAATTTACTTCAGGTCCCGCAGGAAATCCAATGACACCAACAGTTCAGACTCAGATTCCAAGACCTCCAACAGCTCTCTTGATAAAATCACATTGAGAGAGGCCCGCTCCCTGAGAAGAGACGCAGAAAAAATAATAAATGAGCCACTCCCCACTACTTCCACCCAAAAAAACTACTTCCCAATGCCCACCCCTAACACAGAACATCCATCTAGTGGTTCTGCGGAGATTCCTTCATTTGATGCCGATTACATCCCCACTTCTGAAATACCCTCTGAATTGGATATCACTGCACTGAGTGATCACCAGATCAAGGGTGAGGCTCTTGAGCATCTGTGACAAATCATATCTGAGACCATAATTCCCTCATCTTGGACAAGAGTTCCCCGCAAAATGGGTTCCCCCTCTCATGGTAGCTTAAAAGCCGCTGAATGGGCTCTCTTATATAAGGTCTATATTCCATTTCTAATGCTCAGTCAACAGATGTCATTAGATGCACACCAATCTGCCAACACTCAAAGAAAAATGGGTCAGTCAGAAGAACTTGCAAATGAACTAGCCAAGAATACATTCCATTTGATTAGTGCTATCAACATTGCCACAAGCTGGACTGTTTCAATAGATGATGCGACTGCATTTGCTGAACATTGGAAAAAATTCCGCCTTTCCAATCAACTCCTGTTCCCAAAACAGAAAAGTAAACCAAATCATCATTTTGCTGATCATATTCCCGAACTCTTCCAACGTTGGGGCCCAGCACAAGCCTCAGCCACATGGGGTTATGAGCACTTGATTGGAGTATTTGCAAAGATGCCAACAAATAACAAGATATGTACGTCAATTAATAAGATCAATATATTCACATTGATTAAATACCTGAACTGAATAAGACTAACTTTTTGCAACTCTGAATAGATGATATAGATAAAACCTTACTTCAACATATCTGTCGATGTTCCAACCTTTCCGTTCTGCTGAAATCCCCATCTGTGCCATGTGAAATAAAACAGCTTTTCAAATCACAGCCACCTGCCGTGTTCAATCACCATAAATATAACAAGCCATCCCGCCATGACCAACAAAATTATGATTGCCTGGTTGAGTACTTACAGACTTTTCATGCAACAAGGGAAATAGTTGATTGGATCAGCTTAGACACTACCGTGCAATCCACAAGTCCTCCCACTTCAAGGATTGTCTCACCTTGGTATTTTCCAGTTTCAAACATTAATATTGGGAACAATATATTTTCAACTGAATCCAAAAATATCAGCAACAGTGTGATATGTTTTCTGAGGGGCAACTCACGACAATTTGGTATTATTGATAGCATTTTCAAAGTCTCTGAGCCATCTAGCATACTGAACAATAACTTTCTGATTTTAAAAACTTTGAAGATTGATGTGAATTTCCTACCAGATTGGCCGTATCTCAATATTTATAAAGCTGTTGGTTTTGATGATGGACACTTGATTATATCTGAAGAAGAAATAGAAGGTAACTGTGGATTGTATGATAACAAAGCTCTGTCATGTGGACTGCTTGTAATGATAAAGCCGTTATTTCATGATATTTAGTCTACAAAAATGCAAATCTCTCAGATTCATTAGCAATTTTGCTAGTGAAATAATTGCCTCAAAATTTAGTGACAGAGACATGCCATTGTGACAAGCAAAGCCCATTATTTCACATTGCCACAAAGAACTTACTATTTTGACATTGGGTACAGTGTGAATAAGCCAAGTCCAATGATCAAATGACCCACACACTCACCTTTCACAGCATCCAAAATTTCTAACTGCGCCATCATCATGTTGGAAGCGGAATCGGCTTTTGCGTACCCACACCCGCATGTGCACCCGCACACGCCAATGCACACGCACACCCACCCGCACACGCCAATGCACACGCAAACGCACCCGCCCCCGCGCATGCACACGCACACTTCATGGATGACCTGGTGAAGTCAAACCCCCCGCCTACATCAAAACTGGCTGAAGGACATCTTTGATGTGTGTGTGTGCAAACAGGCGGGTCTGGTGTAATTTTTACCAATCATCGGACGGTTGTGGGATGATCAGGTGGTGAGGAATCTGAGTTGAAGGCACAGGGGAACCAATATTATTGGATGTCACAGGATTTGATGTAAGACCAGAGTGTGACGTGTGCTCGACGTTCGCTTGATTTTTGCTTGACGTGAGCTCGACTTTTATCCTGCTTGACGTTTGCTTGACGTGAAGTCAATCGCCGACGATTGACACGAGATTCGCCCCGGTGTGTGTGATTAGGGTATCATCCACTGTCCTACCTCTTCATTAGACTTTTATCAGTCTTGAAGCTCAATAATGCTTGATTTTGTTATTCTTTAGGTTTTCTTTCATGTCTAAACCTTCTTAGTAGTTTATCAGCATTTGTTATATCTTTGTCAAGTAGCCATTCATCTTCTTGAGTTGAATTTCTATACCTTACAAGGTATTCCCTTTCTTTTTTGTTTCTTGTCCTTCTTTCTTTAAGGACTTTTACTATTTTCTTTTCCTCTCCTTCTTCCAAGGGGGGAATCTCAAGTGGGGGTTTATTTCTTAGTGGAAATAACTCCTTGTCACTTGAACTGTAAGGTTTTATCAGACTTACAGGGAAAGTTGGGTGTTTGTTCATTAGTTCACCTGTGAGTTCTAATTGCACAGCATTGGGTCCATGAAGTGCTCTTGTCATAAATGGTCCTGCAAAGGAATCTTTCAATTTCTTTGGGCCTTTTATGTTATTGAAATTAAGGGTTGATACTAAGACCAAGTCTCCTATTTTGAAATCAGGTGGCTTATGACTTTTATCCCATCTTTCTTTTGCATATTTAAAAGAGTCTTGCATATATCTGTTTGCATGGTGTCTTGCCTTGTCAAGCATTATCTTAAAGCTGCTTGCTGTTGGATGTATATCCACTAAGTCCTTTTTGAGGGTATCATAAGGAAGTCTTGGATTCCAACCTTTCTCTAGCATTGCTGGTGTTTTGCCAGTAGAAGAATGGATTGATGTCTTATATGCCAGTTCAAGTGCTGGTATTAGTGTACACCAATCATGGGTAAAACCGTCAGAATCTTTGAATTCTAGCCCATAAGCACAGAATCTTCTGATCATATCCTCCAGGGTTTGTATCATTCTTTCTGCTAAACCATCAGTTTGAGGATGATAAGCTGTTGAGAATGATAACTTTGTCCCAAACAAGTTATGGAGATTTGTCCATAATGCTGAAGTGAACTTTGGGTCTCTGTCACTTATAATATTTTGGAATAAGCCTGTGTGGCTAATGACTTTATTCCATATCATTATGGCTGTATCCATAGCTGTGTCATCTTTATGACATGGTAAGAACATGGGAGTTTTGCTGTATCTGTCAACTAACACTAGGCATGCATTATAACTCCTGTCTCCTCCTGGAGGTAAAGCTGTTACCCAATCCATATGAACTATTTCCCATGGGGATATTGGATCTTGGATTTGGATCATCATTCCAAATTTCTTTCCTGTGGCTCTGTTGGCTTTTTGACATCTGTCACAGGTTTGGCAGTACTCTGCAACATCTTTCTTCCAATTTGGCCACCAAGAGCAGGTTTTCACCCTCTCTAGTGTCCTATCTTCTGAGAGATGTCCAGATGCAACACTATCATGACACTCATGTAGAATAGTGTTTATTAGTGTTCTGTCTGTTAAGGCCATAACACATGTGTGTTTTGTTCTATGGTAAAGGATTCCATCAAGGAGGTGGAATCTTCCTTCATCATATGCCTTTTTCCATATTTCATCTAGTTTTGATGAAAGTGATGGATCTTTGCAGTCTTTCATTAGAAGTTGGCTTAGGATATGGCAATTTTTGTCTGTCTTATAGCTTTCTTTAACTTGGTTAAAGAATTCTGTGCCAATGTCTGTAACACATATTCCTTCTATATGGTGCTCTTCTTGTGGTACCCATGCTGAATTGTCAGGGGTATTTGCTAGAGCCCATCTGCTGAGACCATCTGCATTTTTATGAATATTTCCAGATTTATGAACAATAGTCATATTTCCTCTATATTCTTGGATAGCAATTTGCCATCTCAGCATATGTCTATTTGGAGTCTTCATATTTAATAGTGATTTCACAGCATTACAGTCTGTGATTACATCAAATACTGTGCCATCCAAATAATAATGCAGTTTTTCTAAAGCCCACACTAGGCATAATCATTCCATTTGGCTTGCTCCATACCTTGCTTCTGTTGGCTTTATTTGCCTTGAAATGAAACAAATTGGTCCTTCCACTGGTTTATCATTGATAATTTGTGTTTGGTGAAGTGCAGCACCTAATCCTTCTCCACAAGCATCAATGTACAGTTTGAAGGGTAGTTTCCAATCTGGCATTAGAAGAAATGGGGCATTTGTTAAGGAATTTTTCAATTCTTCATATGCCTTGACTCTTTCTTCTGTCATCTCATAGACTGTTTGTTGGTCACATAGCTTATACAAGGATTTAGCAATCTTTGCAAAGTCCTTTATATGCTGTCTATAGTAACCAGCAAATCCTAGAAATGATTGCATTTCTTTTTTGGTTTGAGGCATTGGTTTAAGTAGTACTGCTGCTACTTTATTTTTGTCTATGCCTAGACTAAGTCCAGATACCACATGTCCTAGTGCTTTTAATTCACTATATGCAAAATGACACTTTTTCAAGGAAATTTTCATATTCACTTGCACTATTTTCTGTAGTACCCTTTCTAGTCTTGTAAGGTGATTTTCCCAAGTTTCTGAGCAAACTATAATATCATCAATATAGATAATTAACCATCCTTCTGATAATTCTTCAGGAAATATGGTATTCATCATTCTTTGATAATGGGAAGGTGCATTTTTTATCCCAAATGGCATTCTTAAGTATTCAAAAATTCCACAATGGACTATTATTCTTGGTAGTTTCTTGGCATTGTCTGTTAAGACATTTTGATGAAAACCCTTAAGAGCATCCATAGCTGTGATGAACTTAGCTTGTGACAATTGGGTCAATGTCTCATGGATTCTGGGTATTGGATATCTGTCTGGAATGGTATAGGTATTCAGGGCTCTGAAGTCTCCTACCATCCTTGATTTTCCATTATGCCAAGTTATAATGACAGGTGTAGTAACTTCTACTCGTTCATTATGTCCAACCTTTCTTAATACTCCAAGGTCCATTAATTCTTTAATGTGCACCTCTAAGGCTTCTCTAGCTCTTGGACTGGCTGGATAAGCAGGTCTTCTTAATAAAGGTGGGTAAGGCTGTTCTACATTAAGAATTATATCCACTTCATGTCCAATTATGGCACCTAGTGGCTCTTTGTCAGTTGCAAAGGCATTTTTATACTTAAATAAGAGGTCAATCAATTTTTCTTTCATTTTTTCTGTTAATTCTTGATTGAATTCTGCCTCTTTAAGTTGTTCAGATATAAAAAGTTCCTTTTCTGGAATTTTTTCTTCCTTCTTAATAACTGTGATTTGTTTTTTGTTATTTAAGAAGCCAAACTTTTGTCTTTTGTTATCTCCTATGGTAAAATATCTATCTTTTTGGTTGGAGATATCTATACCATAGATTGATAAGTAGTCATTCCCAAGTATGAAATGATTACTAGTACAGTTGTCCATTACTACAAACTCTACTTTAATTCTGACACATTGTGAGGGATGAGGAAAAATTAGTGTTAAATCAATTATTCCAAGGGGCTTCATGCTCTCACTTGCACTACTAAATTTGACACCTTGTATTGGCATAAGTTTTTCTTGCCATTTTGGGACAATGGTTTTTAAATAACTTTTGCCAACACAAGTGCAATATGCTCCTGTATCCAAGTTAACTTTTCCTTCTTGGTTATCAACCATAACAATACTTATACTTGATTTTCCAGCTGTATATCCCATTCCTCTTGCAGGTTTGGTTCTATACATTTTGGCATCTTGTATGTTTGTCAGGTTTGTGTCAGATGTTCCTACTTGTGGTAAGTTTGAATTAACATCCAGTACTTCATAAATTATATCAATATTATTAATTTGTGCATTAATTATATTGATTTCATCACTTTCAGAGCTTTCTGACTCTTCTGTCTCTTTTTCAGAGTCAGATTCTTCTTCTTTGTCATTGTGGCTTTCTGTTTCCACAATTTCATTAATCTTTGCTTTTTTAAGGCAATTATTGGCTAAGTGTCCAATACCTCCACATTTATGGCATTTTCTTTGCTCATTATTGTTGGATGTATTGGGCTTAAAGGATTCTTTTGATTTATCTTTTTTGATAAATGGTTTATTTGGGATTTTAATGTCCAATTTTTTCCAAGTCCTGCCAATTTTTGTTGTTGTCACTATATCTTCTAGTGCATTTATATACTCTTCTGTGGAGCATGGTTCTATACACCTGCTTCTTAGGGCATGTTCTAGTTCCCCTCCACATTTTTTAAGTATTTTCATGTGCACCATCTTTTGTAACATTTCTGGGTACAGTGCATTGAGCCTTTCAACTTGTTTCAAGAACCAAGTTAAAGGTTTGTCTTTCTCTGGGTCAAAGAAAGAGTTTTCAAATGCATTTTCTATCTTATACCTCCAGGAATCATTTGCCCACTTGGTGATTATTTCTTGTTTCCACCAAGACCAGGTATTTTTACCATTTGTTTGTCTTATGCCATAATACCATCTTTTTGCAGATTTCTCAAACAATGAATGTAATCTTGCAGTAATTAATTCATCTGGTATGGCATAGTCTTCTTGTAACATGTCAATTGTTTTAATAAATGACATGTGGTCATATTCACCTTCTCCTGTGAATGTTGGCCATTCTTTCAATTGAGGTGCTTCCTTCATTAAGACTTGGTTATTATCTTGGTGACTCAAGTCTGTTATGAAAGGATTTGAAAATTCCTCTTTTGTTTTAACAGGGCTTCTTATATGAGAAAATGGTGTTGATAACTTTGGCATATTTAAATTAGCCTCATTAATTTTATCCATTTTTTCAGTGATAAGCCTTATTTCACTTTGAATATCATCTTTCAGATGCATTCTTGCTTCATCACTTTTTTCCACATGGTCCAAAAGTAATTTTTGGTGTGATGAAGTCTTTTGTTCAAATTTTTCTACAGAAATACTTAATTTATTTAATTTTTCTGTAAGATTGTCAATGCTCACATCATAATTGATTGTCAAAGTTTTGTCTTTGATATCTTTTATGTATTTATACAATTCTTGTTGTCCTTGTATGAATTTTTGAGTATTGTCAATTAAATTCTTTGGTTTATTATTTTCAACAATAAACTTAATGTTGTCAATTTCTTTCTTGTTTTGCACAACAATTTTTGTTAAAGAAGATAAATTGTTATTTATTTCTTGTAGTGATAATAAACTATCTTTAATTTCTTTTAGAGGTAATATACTGTTTTTAATTTCTGTTAAAGTATTTACAACATCTTTGGACAAGGTTATTTCTTTGGGAAATGAGGTTGTCTCATTCTTTGCTCTTCCTTGTCCTTGAATTCCATCAAGGTTCTGGCCATGTTGAAAACATTGTCCATGGCATCCTTTTGGATTCTTGGGATTCTGTAGCTTGGGGAATATGGTTTCCTCCAATGCTTTTTCTTGTTCTTCTTCCCTTCTTGGGGAAGTGGGTTGGCTTGGGGCTTGCTGGTAGAAGCTACTGGGGCTTCTTCCTTGGTTGCCTCCCTCTTTTTGGCATGGTAGTCCTTGATTTTTTTGATTTGAGGTTTGGATGACAGTGGATTCCATCCATTGGAGTATTTCACTATCTCCTCCTCTTTGAGGAACTTTTTCAGGATGTGCCAGGAGTTCATCACTCCTTGGTGTATTTGAGGCAACATTTCCCAATCTTTGTCCTTGTACACTGTGCAATACTGCTTGTACTGGCTCATGTAGATGTCTATTTGAGCCCTCTGAATGTGATTTGTACCTGTTTGAGTTACTCATACTTAGTTCTAATTCAGGCTCAGATATCATGGGCATTTCTGGGACTTGCCTTTGGGATAAGGCACTTCCTTGTGTGGATTCTGTTCCACTGGGGATATTGCCCTTTCTTTTCCCTTTTGAGGGATCAGTTCTACCTCTGAGTCCAGCTCCATCTGATTGGATGGAGTATTGGGAACCTCTTCTGGTAGTCATAATTAAAGAATAAGAAAAAATAAAAGTATTTTAGAATAAAAATTCTTTTTATGGCAATTATAAAAGAGGTGCTCACCTTCAGAGTCTTGAATGGGGGGTCCTGGAAAGTCTAATTTCTTAGCTTTCTTTCTTTTAGTGATAACTGGTGTTGGAGAACTTTGACAAGTTTCTTCCACCAATCTCTCAACAGTAGCTTGGTTGTCTTCTGTTGGGTTATCTTCAAACACTAAAAAAGACAAACAAATATAAGTCTTTTTATAAGAAGTGTTATTTTTGGCAAGATATGGCAATTTTCCACGTAGAAATTGCTTTTATATCTTTGAAAAATTGAAATAAATAAAGAAATGAATAAAAATGAATAAAAATAACTTTTTTATTGGTTTTTAATATTTTTTAATATTTTTTGTTTTTAAAGAATAAAATAAAAAATGAATATGATTCTTATAAAATTAAATTATAATAAAATTATTTTTAATTTATAAAATATCTCTTTTAATCACTAGAGTCACTCAAAGAAAGTTCTTGCAAGTCTAAGGATGTGAGAAACCACGTGTAAGACAGTACAATTGCTTTCCAAATGCCTCAATAGCTTTCAAAATCAATAAAATATAAAATTATTATATAATTTTATGATTATAAATATAATTTATTATTGGATAAGCCCAATTAGAATCTTTTTAAAGGTCTTTTAAGTAAATATCACGGCCAGGCCCCCAAATGTAAGGTTTGACTATGAAACAATAAGTAAAAATTACTAATTTATTACTTATTGTACTCTGAATGTCCTTATGAATTGAATAAATAAGATTCAAAATATAATAATAATAAATAATTATTATTATTATGGCGTAAAATAATTATATTATTAAATAAATATAATAATATAATTTATATTATGAAAATATAATATAATAAATAACTATATTAATATAAAATAATTAATATATTTAAAAAGATCTTTATTATTGTTACCAACAAATAATAAAGGCGTAAAAAATTGTTTTTTATTAATAAAAAACAATTAATAACAATAATATTACTAATATTAAAGTTATGAATTAATATAAATACTATTTATATGAATTAAAGAATTATTAAGAGAGTAATAATAGAGAAATTATTATAATAAGAGAAAATAACCTACTTTTAACACTTAATATGATAATTTTGAAATATTTTACGCCAAAAAATATAAATACAACCTTTTCAAATTGTATTTACAATAAAAATAAAGAAAATTACAAATTATTCTGGATTTTTACATGGAAATGAGTTTTTAGAGAGATTTTTAACAAAAACAATTAAATAAATGATTTAATCATGTCAAAATAGATGATTATAACAAGGTGGTCTTTGCTCTTTAATAATATAATAGTTTTATCTATAAAGAATAAAGAAATTACCTTTGATTTAATTGATTTAATGTTTTTGATGCGTCTGAGGGGGAAATAGAGTAAAAAGAGCTCTATTTATAGTAAATACCTCCCTCCCAGAGTCCAACAGGCTTCTAGTAGACGTTTACTGATCATATCCACTGGAATTGATCAATTTTTTAAGGTTTGAGGGTGATTACATCATGATCAAACCATATTACATCATTATTACACCAATATTTAGAGTTATCACTATAACTCTAAGTTTGATGACATCAGAGGCTTGGCAGAACCCCAAATTTCGTGGATTTTATTAGTTTTAATCATAAACTAATAGTATTCACCAATTATATCACTCTTATTACTGTTAAACTTAATTTAAGGTTACAGTAGGTGATCATAACTGCTCAATTTAAGCTCAAAGTTTGATCTTCAATAACTTTTAAGATTTACACGCTACATCAATTCAGAGAGTGAATTCTGATAGCCTGGCATAACCTTATTATGCTTCCAAGAGATTTTCATTACATCATCAAAACTCTAATTTTGATGATTTTTCTTGTAACTCATCTTTTCTGTCAAAATTCAATTTTTTAAACTTCAAACCTTGATTTCAGGGGGTTATACCCTGAATTTAATAATAAGAATTACATCATTCCTCACGAATGAACTAGTAGAATCCAACTGTATACTTTTTTTTAAGTTTGGACTACTTACACAACAAAGTGCTCAACAGCTCTGTTGATTTTTATCAATATTTCATCATAGGCTTTAACCTTGTTTATAATTTGTAAAATAAAGTTCATATCTGTGTTCTTACAGTAATTAAGTGGTAAATTTATTTTTGGTTCATTATTCTATCATGTATAGTTTAGGAGATATTAGCTATGATCCTTGAATATATGCATTGACCAAAAAAGTGCATATATTCAGGTTAATTCCTTAAGTATTGACTTTGGAAGTTAGCTTATTAATTGTTTTATGTGTGGATTTCCGTGGGGAATCCACTGGTTCAATTTATTTTACATGTTGTTTCATTAGTTCCTGAGATAAAGAAGGTTTTCTGGTTTTTATAAGGTATTATACCTTATAATTCATTAAATATTGACTTTACAGATATGCCATAAAAATGGTATATGTGTATTTTTGCATGAGGAATCCAATGGTATAATTTATTTTACATGTTGATCCATTGGTTTTTAAGTTAAACCAATTTTTGTACCAATTTATGGTATTTTTTGTATATTTAAGTAATTATTTTTAATGTATAATTATTCTGAGTAATTTTAATATAATTATATTAAAGGTATAATTATTCTTAGTCTTTTTGGTGACCTTATTGGGTATGTGGTCATATCTCAAAGGCTCACAAAAAGAAAGGAATTTGGCCAATAGTAAGTTTTTGATGTAAAATTACTATTTTGAAGGTTTTTCAATCATAAATATGCCTTCAACCAGATCAGGAGCCAGCTATAACCCCTTAAGCAGCTCCCAAAAAGGTCATAGACGTGATTATGGCAGAAGCCAATCAGTTACAGAAGGGCAAGGGGCATGTGATGATGCCCAAAGTAATAAATTAGTTCATTCTGGAGCTGATAATACTGTTTTACCTTCTAATAGAGCTGACACCACCACAAGAAGCCTCAGTGGACATATACAAAGCCAGCCCAATGGCCTACAACAATGCATTGCAGCACAAAGAGTACCAGATCCTTGCAGATCTGTGCAAAAACTTCATGATTTCTTACCTGACTGTCAAATAATGCCTGTGCTATCCCAACACTTTCAAGTCAGTCAATGGAGGGCATCCATTGATGTAAAAGAAAAACATGATGCTTTGAACAGCAGAATTTAGGAAAAACAGCCCTCTACCGCCCAAGCAAGTGCTAAAACTGTCCCAGTAGCCAGCAGAAGCAATTCTAATGTGAAAAGCAGCCACAAGTTCAGAACAAGGGCAAAGGCAAGGCAACAGCCACAAAACTCTACAGCCAGAGATACAGAATCCCGAGGATACAGCAGGATGCCATGAAATATGTATTTCAGATGGCCAGAACAATGATGGAATTTCAGAAGAAGGAGGAAGCCAGATTAAAAAATCAGAAATTATTTCTGCCATTATTGATGCTATCCCAGAGTTGCATGAAGCTATAAATGATGTAAAACGTCACATTTCTGATAAAAATTAATCAATTTGTAACAATCTTCAGACAAATAAGTTAAGTCTGAGCCAAAGAAATGAGATACTCATGTGTTTTGAAAAAGGTTTAAGGTCAATTAAATTTTCCAAAAATTCCAATTCATTTGGAAATAAGTTAAATGAACAATCTTCTATTTATAAAGAGTTTACAGACGAATATTCTAAATTCAATATTGATGACATAATTGAAACATGAATAAAACAAGCCATAATACTATCAAAGAGGAGAATGAAAATTGTCTTGATAATATTTCAAAATCATTTAATGAAGTAAAGACATATACAATTTCCTTGAAAAAGTGTTTTGACACCTCACAAGAGGAAATATCAAAATTGACAATGGAGTTGTCTCAAATAACTTCTGATAATACTAGACAAACAGAACTATGGCAAAAATTAACACATACAGAACACAATAGTAAAACTAATTTAATGAATTAAATTCAAAGTTTACAACATTAATTCAGAAATTACAAAAGGTGTAACAACAGTAAAATGAATGATATTGAGCAATTACTTCACACCTTCCCAAGGATATCTACACCTTTGAATCAGAATGAGGGCACAAGAACTTCAAATCAACAAGTATTGGAGGTTGAAAATTCACAATTAAAAAGTGAAATTTCCACTTCTTTTCATAACTTGGAACCATCAATGGGCCAAGCACTCTTGAAAGAAGTACCAAAACTTCAAGAATGGCCTCGTTTCAGTGGTGAAGAAGAATATGACCATATGGAATTCATCAGAGGTATTGACATGATGAAAGAATATTTTGAATTACCAGAAAGATTGGTAACCAAAAGATTTAACAGCTTTTTTACCATATCAGCCCACAGATGGTATATCAAATTAAAACAAGCCCATGGACACCAAAGTTGGACTTGGTGGAAAACCCAAGTTATCAACATATAGGCCAATGATTCTTTGCAATTTAAAGTTGAAACATCCTTTGAATCTTCCAAACTTAATGCTGATAAAGTCAAAGCTTCACCAATATTGTTCCAACAAAAAGATAGCTTAACAGCATTATATCCTGACATATCCGAATTTATGATTCAAAGAAAAGTTCTAAGAAAATCCAAAGGTGCCTTAGAGAATGATGTCAAAAGTAGGACTACTGAACAATCTTCACCCAAAGATATTATTAATATATTACAAGCCATAGCCACAAGATCCAGAATTGGCTCTAGTAGGGTGAATCTCAAAACAAGGTGTAATATACCTTGGAAAGATTCTGTGGACAAACATCCCAAAGAAAATTCTAATAATATGAATTATAAATCTTCAGATATAATCAAGAAGTTTCATATTTGCCAAATCACCACACATGTATCTAATGCATGTCCCAGGAAGGGAAAACTAAATGAAAGTGAAATTGAAAAACAGGATGATGTAGAATGTTCAGATGATAAATAATAAATATTTTCAGAATATTCAAAAGATGTCAAAAATATCAGTGCCACTTTTGACATCATAGAATCCTATTCCCACTTGCCACAATTAAGTGATGTTCAACTTGATTTGTCAAGAATTCAAGATGCAAAACTTATGAAGACCAGACCAAATAGGGGAAAGGGCTGTACAGCTGGTAACTCCTGTATAACAGAAGTGGTATTTGACAACAAACCAACTAAAGGTTTACTTGACTTAGGAGCCTTCTGCTCTTGTGTTGGCAAAGGCTTTCTTAAAATGTGTGTAAAAAATTTTGAAGATCAATTGTCAGGGTGAGTCTATATAGTAGCTATAACATGTAGTTACAAGCTAGTATTATGACTGTGACACGTCAAAAACAAATAAAATTAAATCTTCAGGTCCTACTACTACTAGTAACAGTGGTGATGAGTCTATTGAGGACCTGGGTTGCAATACTCTAATATCTTTGGCTGTAAAGAAGTACTACAATAATTATATTCTAGTTATATCTTTAATAATAATTCTAAGGACACTACTGATTGATAACAGTTTTGTCACATAAGAGTATGGATAATGAGATAAGATGATGGGTTTTCAAGGAAAAAACCCTTCCTTTTATATCTTTCAAGACTGTCAAGAGTTATTAACTCTTCACACGTCAGAGGAGTGAAAATTTTCACTCCAATGATCAATCTGTGGTTCTGGATCCTCAATTCTGACGTCAATAGAGGCAGAATTGTGGTTTTGGAACCACAAATGATCATTCTGGATCAATACAAGGTGAAAAAACTTTTCACATGCCACGTCAGCACTTGGATAACGTTGTTCTGGTGTCTGTATGATCAATAATGATGATTTTAGAGAGGTTATATCTTCATAAGTACATTATTTTAAGTATGAGAGCAATACTGTTTGATACAAGTTTGATACAGTCATGTATTGCTAGAAAAGCCTTCCAATCAAGATATCTCAGTCAGTTCTGAAGATATCAAGAAACCAAGAGCACAGAATTGAAGGGCTTAATGAGCTCTTCAATTTGGTATGCTTCATATTTACCCTTCTTTAAAATAGCAAAAGCTATAAGAGTTTTAAGTTTTTGGATGTATTTTTGTACATCAGTATGAGGCTTCAAAAACTTCCATACCAGATAGCTTCTTCAATTTGGAAGATATCTGTATTCTGATGAAACAGTCTTGTAGGTCTTGATTAGCTCTACAGTTTGGTATATTACACTGTACAGTTGTATGAGTGTATGTCAAAGATACAGGGGTTTGTTTACATTGTTGTTTTCAGAATATCTGTATTTTGGTTGTTAAACCTTTGAACCAAGATCCCTCAGTCAATTTAAGAGATACAGAGGTCTAAGGTGTCTCAAATTAAATCTTTTGTTTAGATCTTCAAATTGGTTATACTTTTGTACAGTTTTGTACAAGCCCTCTTTGACTTTCAGGGGGGTCTTGGTTTTAAAATAAAGGTCATATGGTATCTCCAGTTGTAGTGGTGTTAAAGCAACATGGATGATACCATTGTGTAGCTCTCTATGTGAGCTTTAAAAAAATACCATTTTGGTATAGAATAACTTAAATATGCATAAGTTAGATGAGAGGTGAAAATAAGGGTTTTGATTTGTTTATTCTCCTCTAGGTTTCCTTATACTGTTTGGATAAGGTTGGTGTTTAAATTTTTCAATGTATTTTCCTCTTATTTATTACCTGTATTGACTATGTTTGTTCAATACTTGTTATACCATTATTTATGGTATGTTGAATGTCATGCTAGTGCTCTGTTTTGAGTCACAGGCTGACATCAATTATTACCACTTGATGGCATGAAATTTAATAGTGCAAGTAGTCCAATGAAAGAATTTGGAATATTTGAGACTACTGTCATATTTCCACACAAAAATGTGTTGTTGTTATGGAAAGTTGCTCTAGTACCCATTTTATATTGGGAAATGACTATTTAATCATGTATGGCATATACCTACCTAAGAACAAGGACAGATACTTTACTATTGGAGACAATAAGCATCCAAAATTTGCCGTTTTGCCATTTAAAAGACAAATTACAGTAAACAAAGTATCAACAGTCAACTTTGAGTTGGAGAAATTTAAATCTGAACAGTTAAGTGGAGCTGAATTAAGCCTTCATCTGTCTGATAAACAGGAAAGTGAAACTACTTCTCTTTATATGACCACAAAGAATAATTTACATCAGATAAAGAACCTTTAGGGGAAATTATTGCTCCTGAAGTTGACATCATTGTTAATATTAAAAGACCTTATGCACCACTTTCAAGAAGACCTGTATATCCAGAAAGTCTTAAATCAACAGAAGCTCTGGAAACTCATATTAAAGAACTTCTAGATCTTGGTGTAATAATGATGGTTGGCCATAATGAGGAAGTAGAAAAAGCTACACCAGTCATAGTGGCATGGCATAATGGAAAATCTAGAATGGTTGGGGACTTTAGAGCTCTGAGCACTTACACTGCTCCAGACCAGTACCCAATACCAAAAATTCAAATTGCACTTACACAGATATCTCAAGCAGTGTATATAAGCACTATGGATGCCCTTACAGGATTTCATCAAAATGTGGTGACACCAAGGGCAAGAAAATACTTGAGAATTATTGTTCATTGTGGAGTATATGAATATTTGCGGAAGCCTTTTGGTATCAAGAATGCACCTTCACACTTCTGAAGAATGATGAATGAAATCTTTCCTGAAGGACATTCAGAAGGATGGTTAATCATAAACATTCATGACATTATTGTCTTTTCCAAGACTTGGGAAGAACATATATACAGATTATCCAGAGTTTTGATCCAAATACAATCGGTAAACATGAAAATTTCTTTGAAGAAATGTAATTTTGGATTCAAAGAACTCAAAGCACTGGGACATTTAGTATCTGGTTTATCCCTTGGAAGTGACAAAAACAATGTTGCAGCAGTACTACTGAAACCTATGCCTCAGAAAAAAAAAGAAATTCAGTCATTTTTGGGTTTTGCAGGATATTACAGAAAGCATATCAAATATTTTGCATCCATAGGAAGACCTCTGTATAAATTGTGTGACAAGGACACAGTGTTTGAAATGACTGTTGACAGAGTCAAAGCCTTTGAATCTTTAAGGAAAGCCTTAACCACTGCTCCACTCTTACTGATGCCATACTTTAAGCTGCCTTTTAAGCTGTATATTGATACATCAGCAGATGGGCTTGGTGCTGCACTTCATCAAGTCCAGATTTTCAATGATAAACTTGTGGAAGGACCCATATGCTTCATATCCAGACAAATCAAACCAACTGGAGCCAGACATGGAGCAAGTCAAATGGAGTGTTTATGCCTTTTCTGGGCCTTGGAAAATCTAAATTACTTCCTGGAAGGATGTGTTTTTGAAGTAACAACAGATTGTACCACTAATAAGTCACCTTAAAACATGAAGACACCTAACAGACATATGCTCAGATTGCAAATAGCCATACAAGAGTATAGGGGCAATATGACCATTGTTCACAAAGATGGGATTATTTATAAAAATGAAGCTGGACTGAGCAGATGGCCACTAGTAAATAATATTAATAATGCGTCTTATGTTCCAGAAGAATCTTCCCCACACAACCCAATAGAAGGAATCAGTGTTACAGATCTGAGCACCACTTTCTTTGAAGAAGTGAGAAACAGTTATACTTAGGATAAGAATTGTAGCAGTTTATGCCACTTAATCTCTAAAGACCTTAAAGACAACTCTTTGATACATGCCTTAGATGAAATATGGAAAAATTCATATGATGAAGGAAGATTCCACTTACTGGATGGTATAATTTACCACAGAACTAAGCATACATGTGTCATGACAGTTGTGGACAGGTCCACAATCAATCTTTAACTGAATGAATGCCATGACAGCCCCTTCTCAGGACCTCTGTCTGAAGACAGAACAAGAGAAAAGAAAAAGACCTGTATATGGTGGCCAATGTGGCAGCAAGTTGTTTCAGAGTATTTCAAAACATGTGACAGATGTAAAAAGGAAAATAAATCCACTGGAAAAATACTTGGAAATATGATCAAGATCTAAGAACCCAGCAGATATTGGGAAATAGTTGATATGGATCAACTAGCCTACCACCATGGGGTGATAGGGGTTATAGTGCTTTCCTAGTGATTGTTGACAGATTTAGTAAGACTCCCATCTTTCTACAATATCACAAAGATGATATAGCCATGATACAGCTTTTCTGATATGAAATAGAGTAGTATCATGGACAGGCATATTCACAAACATCATGAGTGACAGAGATACCAAATTCACCTCAGCACTGTGGAAAAATCTTCACCAACTATTTGGCACAAAGCTATCCTTCTCTACAGCCTACCACCCACAAACTGATGGTCTGGCTGGAAGAATGATCCAAACCTTTGAGGATATGGTAAGAAGATTTTATGAATATGGCGTTGAATTTGAGGATTGTGATGAATTCAAAAAGGATTGGTGTAGTCTTTTACCAGCACTAGAAGTAGCATATAAGACATCCATTCATGCCAGTAAAAATAAAACTTCTTCTTTTATAGAAAAAGCATTTAATCCCAAATTACCTCAGGATTCACTGAGGAAAGATTTGGTTGAGTTATATCCCACAGTTGCTAGCTTTAAAGGAATGTTAAAAAAAGCTAGGAAACATCCAGTAAGCTGCATGGAGGACTCATTTTCATATTTCAAAGATAAGTGGGACAAGTAACATGCAATTCCAGACTTCAAAGTGAAAGATTTAGTACTGGTATCCACCACCAACTTTAATAACATCAAAAGATTTAGAAAGCTCAAAGACTCCATTGCAGGACCTTTTGTCATTAAGGCCCTCCATGGAGAAAATTCTGTTGAAATAGACTTATCTGAGGAACTTAACAATAAGAATCCTAAATTTCCAGTGACCTTGATAAGGTCATATTAATACCAAAATTAAAAATTTTTTGGAAAAAAGTTAAATAAAAATGATCATAGCTTTTTATCCTTTGAAAAAACTTATGAAAATTGTTTTACCATTGGACTCCTCATAAAAAATAAGGTGGGGTCACCTCTGGGCAAGATTTCTGTAACTCAAGTCTAAATAAGCTTAAATTAAGTTTTTAGTATTTTCTGTATGAAAGTTGAAAATCCTCAAAACCTTAATTTAATTCACATCACATGTGGTGTTAAACATCAATTTTTTTTTAAACTTGAGGTGTGCTGTGTAGGTTAGAGGTTATTAGGAATTGAAGTATTTTCAATTGAAATGTCAAAATGTGTGCTTGTATTACATAAGTGAACTTTAATTTACATCTGAGGTGTCAATTATTATAGTAATTGTCTTGTAAAACTCAATTGAATTACATATTTAAGTTACAAGTATAATACATGATGAGGAATTAAAGGAAAATTAAATTTGAAAGATTAATTGTGGGCGAAAGGAACTTTAGCTCTGAGGGGGAGCCAGACCCCCAAAGTCCTTGCTGACAGGCATTAGATGCCAAAATCCACGCAAAAGTTCATCACTTTTGGCTTGGAATTGAGTCACAGGGTTGGTGTCTCAATTGACAATGAGGCTTTGATACCAACCAGGGCAGTTTTACCTGTTGCCAAGAGGGTAACACTACCCTTAAGTTGAACCAATCTTTTGAAAACAGTTTTAACTGCTTTCTAAGTCTCTGACACACATTATGACCTGTTTTTAAGGCTCTAGACCAGGTATTACTATAGTAATGGCTGATTTAAGGTTCTAAAATGGCTAAAACCAGCCCTTTTTTGGTCCAAACCAGGGTTCAATGATGCCATGGTTTGCTTTTCTGTTGTCAGAGTGTTTTCCCCTACTGAAAAGAGGAAAATTTACTTTTGTAGTAAGAAAATTGATGGCTATAAAATAATGTCTTCTTTGCCCCACTTTTCTCTTCATGTTAGAATCTTTTCCTTTTATAATTAGTTTAAACACTTTTAAACCAAGAAATAGAAGATTCCAAACACCCTTTTAAAATCATTCTAAACCTTTTAAACACCTGAAGAAATCATTATAATCACTGTTTGTAACTCTTCTAATCATTTTTACCCCTGAACCACCCCATAGGTGAATAAAAGCATCTTTCATTGCTATAAACTTTGTCACTTTGTTTCCAAATTCACTTTGGTCACTTTTGGGTGTTTTTTCTTTAATAATATTATTAAAGACTTTCTTATTTGGTTAATTTCTTGCAGTTCTTTGCTCAATTAATTCCAATTGAAATTTCTCTTGAAGAAACTTCTTTTGTATCTTTAAATATGTCTTGTACAGTATTTTTGGATAAATCTTTATTGTTGGTAAAACAATAAATATTTATAATATTACTTTTTTATACTTATAAAATTAAAAACAATAAATTTGGTGTGTTTTTCTCTTAAAAATACTATTTAATTCAATTTTTAATCAAATTTTTACCTTATCAACACCTTACAGAAGTTCTTGAGAATAATTTCTCATTATGGTATTCATGAATAAATGAGAATTCCTTTTGGTATTAGACATTCAACCTCTCATTATCAAAGAATTCTGAATACCATTTTCACACATGAATTATCATAGAGATGATTAATAATCTACATTGATGAGATTATTATTAGTTGAGAAAACTGGCAATTACATTTAGAGAGACTTTCATTATTACTTATGAAAATTCTTCAAGTGATCATGAAAATAGCGCTTAAAAATATAATTTTGGATTTTATTAATGAAAATATCTAGGATATTTAGTTTCAGGACTAAGCCTCAGTGTTGATAAAACCAAAGTGGCTGCAGTCTTACAGAAACACATGCGCCAGAACAACAAATAAATCATGCCTTTCTTAGGCTTTGCCAGTTATTACAGGCAACATGTTAAAGATTTTTCAATCCATGCCAGATCATTGTACAGAATTTGTGATCAACAAACTGTCTTTTAAATGACACAAGAAAGGATTCAAGAATATGATAAAATCAAGTATGCCTTAACCAATTCACTATTATCATTGACGCCAGACTGGAAACTTCCTTTCAAGCTATATATTGATGCATGTGGGGAGATTTTAGGTGCAGCTATTCATCAAGTTCAAACTGAAAATGCCAATCCTTATTGATGTCCAGTTTGTTTTCTTTCAAGACCAATTAAAACAACAGAGGCTAGGAAAGGAGAAAGCCAAATGGAGTGCCTTTTCCTTGTTTGGGCTTTGGAAAAACTTCATTATCATGATTATTGTAGTTTGTTTGAAATAATTACTGATTGTAATGCTGGAGAATAACTCATTAACATGAAAACTCCTAACAGACACATTTTCAAATGGCAGATTGCTATAAAGTAGTATAGAGGCAATATGAACATAGTACATAAAGCTGGCAACATTCGGAATAATGCTGGTGGCTTTAGTAGGTGGGCATTACCCAATACATCCGATGGTGCGGCTTATGTTTGAGCAACTTCAGAACCTCAAATCCCAAGTGAAGGAATTAATATCACAGATGTAGGAACAAAATTCTTTGAAGTGGTTAGAGAAAGCTATAAGCAAGATAATAGTTGTAATATTCTTACTTCTCTCCTTGATAAAGATTGCAAAGATAATTCTTTATATTATATATGGAAAACATTTTTTGATAATGGAATATTTCATTTGTTTGATGGTATCTTGTATCACAGGTCCAAACACACATGTGTCATAGTTTTTTGTAGTAGAAGGCCAATTACCACATTATCACTAGAGTTCCATGACAAAATTTGTTCTGGATATCTTTCTGAAGATAGAAAAATAGAAAGAAGTAATTCATGTGCTTGGTGGCCATCTTGGAGAAAAGATGTCATTGAGTACTGTCATAGTTGTGACAGGTGCCAGAAGGCAAATAAAGCTACTTGGAAAAGATTTGATTGAATGATTAATAGCCAAGAACCAAGTACCCCATTGGAAGTGGTTCATATGGAGTGGGTAACTGCTTGACCACCTTGTGGTGAAAAAGGTTATAATGCATTTCTTGTTATTGTAGAAAGGTACAGAAAAACCCCAATCATTTTATCTTATAATAAAGACTACACAGCTATGGAGACAGCTCTTTTAATTTGGAACAGAGTAATATCTCATACTGTGCTCTTTAAAAATATTATTAGTGATAGAGACTCAAAATTTAAATCAGACTTATGGACAGATTTAAATAATATTTTGGGTACAAAACTATCATTATCAACAGCTTATCATCCACAAACAGATGGATTAGCAGAAAGAATAAATGAGACACTTGAGGATATGATCAGACAATTTTGTGCTTATGGCCTGGAGTTTCAAGATTTGGATGGCTTTACCCATTATTGTTGTAAACTTATACCAGAATTGGAATTATCCTACAAGACTTCTATCCATGCTTCAATGATAAAACTGCAGCAATGTTGGAAAAAGGATGGAACCCTAAACTTCCAGTTGATAGTTTGAAGGAATACTTGGTTGATATTCACCCAACTGCATCAAGCTTTAAACTACTTCTTGATAAAGTGAGACATCATGAAAATAAAAGCATTACTTATTCCTTTGAACAGTTAAACACAACTGTGATAAAAGCCATAAAACCCCATAATTCCAAGTAGGGGACTTATTACTAGTTTCAATTTTGATCCTTAATAATATTAAAGGCCCAACAAAATTGAAAGATTCCTTTGCGGGAACATTTATCATTAAATCCCTTCATGGGACAAATACAATAAAATTACAACTGACAGGAGCATTTGAAAATGAAAATCCAATATTTCCTGTCATTCTAGTAAAGCATTACACATCAAGTGATAAGTAATTATTGACTTTAAGGAAAGAAACACCCTTAGAAGTAAAGCTGCTTTATCAAACTCAATAGAAAAAGGTGCTTAAATTCTTGAAATAGAAAAGACTTAGGTGGAAAAATGAAAGAGAATACTTAGTTGGCTACAGAAACCCACAAAATAAAAATGAGTGGCTTTCAGAAAGTAAAAGACCTGATTCCTAGAAGTTTCTCAGAAGATTAAGAAATTAGAGAAGACCAATTCCTCAATGAAAAGTTTAGGTTGTGTTCTTTACATAATCAAAGTATGATTTGAGATTTTGGACAGTGGATTATATCACTCACTTCAATTTGGGGTATACTATTCAATAGAAAATCGTAGTAAAATTTCTTTAGGTGATAGGGAAGGTGAGCCTGTAAGATATGTATGAAATACACATATGGCCACAAATAACCTTTTACACAGGCTTTTTAGTCTTAAACAGAATTATAAATTGAAGTAAAAACAAGAAATAACAAAAAAGAAGCATCAATTTCTTTTGAATAAACAAACTTATAAATATTATGTCATTTTTAGCTTCTACACCAAAAATAATGTGATCATGTGAGGGATTTATGACATACCCATAAGGCTAAAAATAGCTTTATACACACCTAATTTAGTCTTGAACAGACTTATTAATTGGATTTAAGATAAGAGAAAACAAAAAAAAAGTATATGTTTTTTTGAATGAACAAAGTTATAATTATTATGTCATTTTTGAATTCTAAACCAAAAATAACCTAGGGTAGACCCATAGAGTGTTATACTCAAAAATTATTATTTCGCAAGTTATCAGAAGATTTGAGAATCTAACAGTCCAATTGCAACTTTTTTTGACATTTTTTAATTGTTATGTTTAAGCTTAAATAAGCTTGAATTTAAAGTTGCATTTGGTTTATGCAAACTTACCAAAGACTTTAGCTCAAATTGAGGTGTTGTGTTGTGGTATTCCATACCATTTTTTTTCACCAGGCTCAAGCTCATAGTACCCCATAACAGCAGTAAATCCAGCCTACAGGCAGACTTACACTCAAATTTTACACCAAAAGGTCAATTTTACAGCAAGAAGCTGGATTTAACTCATAAAACCATGGCACAGGCACCAAAGGGAAGTGTATGTGTTTAAATAACTTATTCAATTTCACTATGCATATGTAAAAAATCAATTTACATATAGCAAACTAGTTACAACAAATGAGGTACCACCCTTTAAATTACACACCCCACCCAGCTTTACACCCCCTTACAGCCACAGGACTCATGCAGCAAGAAAATGACACATGCATTAGTTATACAGCCAACTTGCATTCAAAGTCTCATGATGCAAAGCTCAGCTCCATGGAATTCCTGCAATTCATTTACAACACAGCCCCAGGAGTACCTTATCTTATATCCACAGTAACCCCACTTAAAACCTTAAAACATATTTATTTACACCACTCATCACCTCATGCAAACCAAAGCAAGTTACAACAGGTTGCATGCATTACACAATTTTAATTAAATCTCAACCACATGACTATGCACAGCATGTGCCAAACTCAAAAAGCACATCATCTCATACATAACAGTAAACTCACCAGTGCAAGAAATTATCACCTGACTTCATTTTAAAGTTCAAAAAGAAGAAAAACAACCATGACACCTGCATAAATTACACAGCCACTTCTACCAAACCTAAAATAGGACATATGCAAAGGAATTACAAGGACATCATGTGATACTGCATCCACCAACAAAATATCATGTGACGGGAAAGAGGCTGTGCACAACAAAAATCCGCAGCCAAAATTGAATCACCTCATGTATGCAAGAAAAATTCAAGAATATCACATCATAATTAGTTCACCAAAAAGACAATCATGTGATAAATGGAGGCTGTTCAGAAAGAAAATTATCACCAAACCTTAAATCACCTGACCCATGCAAGAAAGGTCCTCACCAAAAATGGAGTCACATGATGAAATCAAGAGGAATTAAAGTGGAAAAAGACAGCTCCCATGGAGGGCCCTCTGGGCTCCCAAAAGGTATAAATAGAGGGGCTCTCTCCCCCAAATTTCAAAATCCCCCCCCATGCACAATATATCCTCTGCACATTACAAGCACAGGAATAAGTCATCCCTCACCTGGGAGGTACTCCAGTATATTATAGTAAATTTACTTGCCCAGTAGCTAAGCTCAGTGGAAGTATAGTGTTGAAGATTACCCAGTAGCTAAGCTCAGTGGAATCTTATTATTATCAAAATAAAAATAAAAATTACCCAGTACCCAAGATTAGGGTTACTACTCTATTAAAATATTTTAACTAGTAAAATTAACTTCATTTAACAAGATTTAAAACTAACTTACCCATTTAAAATCAAATATCAAAGAATCTTACCACTTAAATTTAACAAATACTATTTTATCTCATTATCAACAAATCTTAAAAAAATAACAAACCTTTAAAAATTATTTTACTATATTATAGCTTTAACTTAACAAAATTACCTTTATCAAACTCATCCAATTTTCCAGAAAACCTTAAATAACCCATCTTACCAAGGATTTATCACCAAGAAGAAACCAACTCACCTCAATTTAACCAAAAATATTAAAATTAAACAGACAAGTATCTCATTAAAATCTGAAAATTAACCAAATTACTGACATTATTTTTCATATTATATATTGAATAGGTCTGATCTGAGACTGCTGAATTTTGTCTTCTGCAGTTGAAAAGCCACTTACTAATTTTATTTTGGTTTGTGAGCTCCAAGGAAGATTTTGTTCAGTATTTTAGGAGGGGCAGGCAATACACCCTTGCCACCCTTGGTTACAGGAGTTATTAGCAATTCAAAACTAGTTACCTGTGATTTCCCCCTCCAGGTACTGCCTCATTTCAATCCCACACAAGAGGAGTTCCCACATCTGGTGTCCCAACAGTGGCCAGATAACCTCAACTTCAATAAAAAATTAAATTAAAATCAATAAATTATAAAATTCTTAACTACTCCAAGAATACTATTTTTTATAACAAAAACTGGATTCAAATAATCAAAATCAGCCAAAACCATCATCTCAAGAATCTGAATCATCAACCCACTCTGACCATTACTATTATCCACCAAAGCCAGAAACAGAATTAGGAGAGGAATCAAATAAATACTTTAATTTTCCTATTGCAACACCAAGAACCAATAAAAGGGACTTGAAGGTTGTGGAGAAATTTTTCCTTGATCTCCTTGAAAGAAATAAAATCAATAACTCAACACCAAAATCAAAAGAAGAAATCAATAAATCAAAAATGGATAAACCTTCATCATCAAAATTACCTGGTAGTATTGAAGAAATCCAGGAAGAAAACCTTAATGAAGAAACTATTGAAGGACAGGAAGAAATGTCTTCAACAGAGAGACTTCAGCAGAAGATGCTAGAAATGCAAGCAGAATTACTAGCACTAATCAAAAAGGAAGGAAAAAATAAATCATCAAGTTACACTCCACAAAATAGTCCACTTGAAGAGCAAAACACCCTTCCAAGATCATTCAGGCCACATGGATCACCTTCACCTTACCCAAGACCCATGGCCACATCAACACCTTATACAGAACAAAGACAAAACACTTTACCAAGAAGAGTAAACATTTCTGCTGAAATCCAAACTACATTACATCAAGAAATTCCAAGAAACACTACTCCAATAGTAAAAATCAGAGCCAAGGACTACAACTTGTGGTTTGATGGAAAGGATGTTGAAAGATTCATCAAGAAAGTTGAAAATATTGCAGAAATTGAAGGAGCAAGTGGAAGAGACATTGCAAGACAAATAGCATTTTGGACAAAAGATGAAGAAATCAGTTATCATATTGAAGGAATGCCAGGATATGAAACAGCTGATTGGGATCAATTGAAAGTGGATATGAAAAGAAGATGGGGAACAGTCTCACCTGAAAGAAGATACAGATTATCCTCAATCACTGATTTATTCACAAAAATTCAACAAGAAGGTGGAATACAAAACATGACTCAATACAGAAAATTCATTGGGGAATATGAAGCAATTATCACTTACCTCAAAAGATACCAATATATCCAAGGTGATATCAATCATAACCAGGAAATATTGGCCAGCCTTTCCACTAGTGTTCAAGAATTAATTTACAAAGAAATGATTAAAGACAGAGCTATGGTTCAAGCCTTGGATGGAGGTTACATCATTCCAAGATTGGATATTTTGAAATTATACATTGAACAAGACTTGGAGGCCAAGGTACTTATTCAACAAAAAGAATTTTCTAAACCAAAACCTCCAGAAAAGAAAACAATATTTGAGGATGAAAGCTGGGATGAAGTGTTAAAACAAGTAAAAGAACTCACCCAAAAGATCAAAAATCCTCCACAACCAGAACCTCAGCCAAGAAGTGAGGGAAAAGAATCAGTTAAAGAAGTTTTAAATCAACTTAAAAGCCTTTCAGAAGCAGTTAATCCACCAAGAAGGAACTGGAACAACAATCAAGAGCAAAGATTCCCTCAAAATAATCAGCCATACAGGCCAAGGAATCCTTTACCACCATTTTCATCCAGTTACCAACCATACATACCAGCTCAAATGGCTCCAAGACCACCATTGAAGTGTGCTTACTGCAAGGAAGAAGGTCATACTGCAACTAGATGCACTCACCTTGCTGAAGATCTGGACAGAAGAATTGTCAGAACCCAGGGAGCAACTTACCTCTTCCCCAATTATCAGAGAGTACCTATGGAAGGAAATGAAAGTGCCAAAAACATAGTCAGGGCTTTTGCAAAAGAACAATCAGAACTCAACAAGAAATTTATGGAAAAACCTACTGTCAAACCAAAACCAGAAGAAGAGGTTAAGCCCACTGAAAAGAAATCAGAAGATAAAACAACCTCAATTGCTCATGTAGAAGATTGGTCAAATTGGAAACCACCTACCATTTCCTGAGCCAATGACCCTTTTGAATCACACATTGGATTAAGGCAGACCAAGCAAAGAATGGAAAGACAATCCCAAAGTCAAGAACCAAAGAGGAAAGCAGAAATTCCAGGAACTTACATTGAAGAAGAAAAAGAGGAAGAAAGAGTAATAATTCCCACCAAATTATGAAATTGAAAATATTGCCAATAAGAATGAAGATGATGAGATTCCCAAAGAGGAAAAGAAGTTCAGAAAACCTCAAAAGAAACAAGTTGAAACTAAATTGGAAATTGACAAAATTATTAAGAAAATTATGCAACAAAAAATCAACCTTACCATTGAAGAAATCTTGAGGATGTCACCAAATTTTGTTCATAAATTACAAGAATTATCAGAAAAAGACAAGGAAAAGATTAAATCACTCAACTCAATGGATATTCAAGAAAGACTATTATCATTTGGATTCAAAGAAATACCCAAGCCCAAGATTCATTATGCCTGTCCTTTGGGATTTATGGAAATCTTCATTGGAAAGGAAGAATATCCTATCAGAGCATTAGTGGACACTGAGGCAGAACTCAACATTATACCAGAAGAAATAGCAATCAAAGCTTCACTCACAACAAGAAATCTTAACATGAACCTCAGAGGTATTGGAGGACATACCACTTCATTGGTTGCACTATCAGAATTTACTCCAATCATTTTGGCTTCAGGTGAAGAAACTCTAATTCACTTCTTCATTGCCAAAGGATCTGTCCATACAGTACTTGGAAGACCTTTCTTGGCAGACAACAATATCAGACTAGAATTCTCCCATAAACAAGGTGAAATACTAAGCTATCAAGAACCTGATGGAAGAAGATTATGCATGCCAATATGCAAACCTCAAGCACTTGGATGGCAAACTGGACCACCTAGAGGAATGGATTTATGCAATATGGCAACATTGGTCAGAAATAACCCAGGAAAAAAGGATAAAAATGCAAAAAGAGACAATACCATAATAAATTTGACCCAGAAGACCCAAGAGTTATCCATATCTCCAAAAAGTGATGAATTTGGTCAAGATTTACAAAATACCCAATGGCCAAACAACCTCAAAAGACAACTTGAAGACCCAAATTCTGAAGATGAATTACCCAACTTAGTTTACAAGCCAATTAACAATAATAAAGAAACATTCCAAATTTTGGTGGATGGAAATGAGAAAATACATGGAAACCCTTTCAAAACTAAACCCAAAAGGAAGAAAGTCAGATTTAGTGACCATCATGAGCTCTCAGATGAAGAAATTATAAATGAAATTGAAGAAGACCTCAAAATTATTGAAGAAAGAGACAAAAATTTAAAAGACACATACCATATAAACTTCTTGGACAGACCATTGAACAACCAAGAAGAACCTTATGAATGGCAACTGGAAAACCCTGAATTCATCCAGCAAACTCCCAATGAAGATGATGAAACAGAATCCATCCTAGAAAATGAATACAACTACCTTTATCTGCCATATATTACCTTTGAAGACCTTTATGGGGATGAAGCTCAAGAAATTTTATGTGAAGATAAATATTTATGTCAACTTCCAGGAGCAAACTTGAACAAAATCCAATTCTTAGAGATATTAACTGAAGAAGGAATTAAAGAAAACCTCTCAAATCAATTCTGGGATAAAACATTTTCAATGGGAATTTTACCAAGAAGAGGTCTCTACTTCAATCAAATTTGGGCCCAGTGGTACCTTGGATTAAATGGATCAACATATCAAACTGGAAGACTGAAATGGGTTGGAGATGGATATATATTCATTGATGAAGACTTATGGTGGTCAGAATTTCCATCAGAACCAGAGATTGAGGAAAGAAATAACTTTGTGGAAGCCCTCAAAGACCTTATTTTGACCAGATTGCTCAACAGACACCCACCTTTCCCACTTGGGGGAGCTCCACTTTGAATAAAACCAACAAAATCAAGATTTTTTTCAAAAATGTATCAGTATCATTCATCAAATGTATCATTAGTTTCTCTTTTATTTCATTTTTTCTCTCATAGGGCAGTGACTTCCTGCCTTAACAAAGAAGAAATTCATCAACAAACCATTTCTCAAAAAAAAATAAAAATAAAAATAAAACAAAAATAAATAAATAAATAAATAAATAAATATAAAATATAAAAAGAAAAACCTTACAATAAAAACACACTCACTTCCACCATGGCCAATTCACCAATTATTGGATCCTTTGGGGAAGAGTTAATGAAAGAAGACCAAATTATCAATGAAGAACTTCATTGGTCACCTGATAATGAAGATTTCAATAAAGAGAACCTTTGGAACTTTAAGGATACTTCATCAATATCAAGAAACCAAGAAATTGAAGAAATCAAGGAATTGCTGAAAATCTTGGAGATTTCTGACAAAACCAATGATCAAATTACTCAAGAATTAATGGACCAATTAAATTTCAAACCATCAAGGCCCATCTTGAAGACACATAAAAGCTCTAATAATCAAAAATCAAATAAAATAGTCAGATTTCAACTCCATTAATCACTAGGCAGTGACCTCCTGCCTTATCAAAGAGGAAAATAATTTCTTATCAACCAAAATAACCAATTTCACTCACCCAAATAATAAAAATCACTAGGAAGTGACCTCCTGCCTTATCAAAGAGGAATATCAATTCTCATCAAATCAAATCAATAATTCCACTTACCGATAAAAAACACAATAACTAACCATAAAATCACTAGGCAGTGACCTCCTGCCTTATCAAAGAGGAAATTCAATTTTATCAGCATCACCATTTTTCTTCACCAAAACCCAAAAAACTCACTAGGCAGTGACCTCCTGCCTTATCAAAGAGGAATATCCAAATTATTACCCAAAATTATCATCCAAAACCAATGATAACCTACCTTCAAACTATTTTTTATAAATAAACTTAATAACATTATCAAATCTTATTATCTTTTGACACATTCAAACCCACCAAATCCTATAAAATGGAGTCATGGCCATTACTTGAAGAAAATCCCTGGTCAATGTACACAGATATCAGCTGGGTAGAAGAAAAGGAAGTCTGGGCCAATTACATTAATCCACAAGAAATAGATGAAAATCCTGACTGGTTCTTGAAAATAAAACCAGAACCTTGTCCTGATATTTCCACCATAGTCCTTCCATATATTGAGTTTGAGGACATCTTTGAAAAAGAAGAATCACCATTAGAAACTGTATTTTCACATCCATGGAAAGAATTACCTGGATTCAACCTCACAAAGTATAAATTGTTGGATTTACTGACCGGGGTGGAGTGGAAGGCAGCCTTGGAAACCAATACTGGAATGAAATATTTGAAATGGATGAACACCTCAGAAAATCATTATTTTGGAGAACCTGGGAGTGCCAAGACTGGTACAACCTCCAGGATTTTCAAATTCAAAATGGAACAATTAGCAAAATCTCAGGAAACTATATTGTGAACAATGCCACATGGGATTGCAATTGGGAAGAAACACTTATACCATCAATCCTCTGCCTAAAAGGTGGGGCAACTACCTTGAATACAGAAGATTGGGACTTCTTCTGTCAACAATACTTCTTCAAACCTCTCAAAAGAGGAAAAAGGAGGGGAGGGACTTTTATCAAACAAGAATTAGTGAATAAAATACTTTGTCAAAGGAACTAATTAAAATAAATCTCACCTGCTAAGTGCCTATTTCTTTGTTTTTTTTCTTAATCCATCCTAATATCATTATTATTTATTTCTTCTATTTATTATTTTATTCTTATTTCATTTCATTTCTTATGATTTCATTTTTCTTTAAGTATCAACCAAAAATAATAATAATAAAAATAAATTAAACCAAAAAAAATATAGCTTTAGATTGTATAATCTTACTTCATATTGAAGATCTTTCTTATGAACATACTTTTTTTTTTTCTTTTATTTGTTTATCTTTTTTTCAAACATCAAACGGAAAAAAAAAAACAATTCTAATTAATTCTAGAATATAAAAAAAAGAATAAATAAAATCACAATCAGTTTCAATTCAGTTCATATCAGTAGATGATAACTAAAGAAGAAAAAAAACCTACATGAATTTGAAAATTTTTTTAATGCACAGATGATCATCTGGATGATAAGATACACTTATAAAAACATCATGAAGAATAAATCAAAGACTGTAATTTCAGCTTACTTATTATTTAATCCTGGTTGTTTTATCAACAATGTTATTGTATTATTTCATTATCTTATCATCTTATCATTCTATTATTTTATTGTTTATTGCTTTTATTTTTACTTTTTATTTGTTATTTTTTATTTCATTTTCAAAAAAAGGGAGGGAACTTAACTATCTATGTTATTGAGTTTATTCTAGATATTCAACTTCACCACTCAATGGAGTTATCTTTGGGTCTACAAGCCCTGATTAATATTCTCAAAAATAAAAGTCTTGTGGCAACTAAAAACAACATCAACATTACAAAGGAGGAATTAAACAACAAAAAATACAACATTCAAATCAATGCAATTGAAATGAATGTTGAATAAAAGTCATTATCTGAAAATACAGGAATTGAGATGCCTCATGAAAGCCAAATCAATAGTTTAATTTTATTTTTTACTATGCCCGGTTTTTTCCAGAGCCGACATGTTTCTAAAAGAAGGGACTTGGGCTGTATCGCTTAAGCTCAATCAATTCTATTTGATCTATTGTATAACTCAAAAGGGTACTCAAGCTTTATGATTAAAAAACTATCTTACTTTGTTTTTATTTTTTATTTTTATTTCTTAAAAAAAAGGGAAGAGGAGGGGAACCTACAATCACACACAGACTCTTACCAGCTGTCTTCAGTTAGCAAGGCTGCGATAATTAAAATGGGATATAAAAAAAACCCTACATACCCCCTTCAAATGCAAAAATAAATAAATAAATAAGAGAAATGTTCAGTTTAACTGCAGCTAGAATGCTGGATTCCTTGCAAGGTTTATCATCAGAAATACTAAAAATAAAAAATAATAAAAAAGAAACATGACATATGGGGGAATGATAGCAAAGTTCTAGGCTATTTATACCTGTATCACAACCTCACTAACACCTTCTGACTCACATGATCAATGAACAAGTCCAGAAAACTGTCAAACACTATCGCACTAACTAATCAACATGAATTATTAGTAACCGATAAAGCTAACCACCTAAAATTCACCCTAGTACCTTTGGATCTAGATAAATTAAGACAAAAGCTGAATGCATCTAAAAATTAGATCTTGAATTTAGCTTGACAATATAAACCAGGGCCGCCAACAAAGAATGCACTGCTAAACGACACCAGAGCAGGTCTAGTGGTCATTGATACATTAGCAATCAAGCTTAAACGTCACTTCACAAAAAAGCGTAGGAGATACGGTACCTAGCCTCCAAGATAATTTAATACAGTACAGTCAACGTGGGAAATACAATAGTAGGTGTCGACTAGTGGCTGCAAGCAGAATCAGCTCAGGACAGCAATATAACACATCAAAACAAAGGATTTAAATCGGTTATTGTTCCCAAAGTTTTTAGCACCTAGTACAAGGACCTCAAGGCAAAAGTGGAATTAAAAGGCCTGTAAGGCCTTTCATTACCCTTCACCGTTGTGACCGTACTACCTTTGCAAGAATGAAATAGTATAGATGCAATCAGAATGATTGCCACTCTCTCAGCGCCTCTCATGCCCAGGGGAAAATGACTTACAAATAAATAAAGATTTTAATCTCTCTTTTAAGAGGATGACAATCACGACATGAAACCTCAACTACAGCTTAAAAATTTCACCAACTAACATCGTCATCACTGCTTCCCAGCTTGGTATTACCTTGGAATGTTAAGATCGCAGAAGAGAGAAGAAACAAGACTTATCTGTCGAAAAACAAAAGCCACAATGAGCTTAGGTTAGTCAATCCTAGTCCAAAAACACTAGAGTACAAAAGACTACCGTAGGTAGCACAACACATCAGAAACTTACTCTGATTTGTATCTGTAGACCAGACAACTCGACGCAAGGAAAGCTATCAGCCCGTCGAGATTGCCTGGCTATAAACATGTCCATGCGTAAAAGAATGTGAGAGCATTATAAGAACGCTCACTCTGTTGTGCTTAAGGAAAGGCGGGTCATGAGACAGGACTACGGGAGAGTCAAGTCTACCTGACAAAATACTAAAACAATACTATCTACTTAATCTACAAAAGACAAAAAGATTGTAACAACTATCGAAAACAAAACAAAAAGCTTTTTTGCGAAATATTACATTATCTTAAAAATCTCACATTCTATCAGATTTACAGTCTCGGGCTATCTATAAAATTACTTCATACATACAAAAGTAAAACTTAAAATGAGCGACAAGTCCCTGGACGTCAAAGACATCTCCACCATTCCAATACTCGATGGCACCAACTATGGTCACTGGCAAATGCGAATGAAAATCCATTTAAGATCTAGAGACTTGCTTGAAGTCTGTGAGAAAACCATTGCTCCAGACGCCTCCACCAACGCAGTAAATAAATGGAACAAAGCAAGCTTTGAAGCCATAAACCTAATCACAACAAGAATAACGGAAAGGGTGTTCAGAGAAGTAATCAACCAAGAGACAATTGAAAACAGTCATGAACTTTGGTCCAAAATTGCTGAACAATATGCCTCAAAACGGGCTGTCAACAGGGGTAGAGTATGGATGGATTGGCAACGATGTTTTTACGACGGAAACCTTCAAAATTATATCGACACCTGTCGTAAACTGATGATGGAACTGGATGCTGTGAGTATCGTTGTCCCTGAAGAACTGCTATCTTACTCCTTACTCGGAAAGCTAGGAGGTAATTCACATCTCAGCCAATTCGTTGAAAACCTGATTTTCAATGAGGACATTATTGAAAAACCCCTGTTGATCCTATCACGTCTACAAGATTTTGCCAACCATAACCATCAAAATATCCATAGAAATGAGTCAAGCAGCACCGCGTTAACTACTTCCTTAAGTGAACCTCATAAAATCATCTTCTACTGTGCCAATGGCCGACACAATAGCAGATGCACAACACACAAAAAGGAAGAGTGTTGGGCAGAGAATCCTCATTTAAGACCTTCTCGAAAAGATAAAAAACGTAAAAATAATCCCACTGCTCATCTATCTGTGGTTCATGCACTTATGACTGCGTTAGAATCAACACTTCCTACTACTGACCAAATAGTTATTGACTGTGGTGCTACGCACCATATGTTTAACGACATCAAATTCTTTTCAGACCAGCCTAGGAGTATAAGTTCCAAAGTTGCCACTGGAGATAGTCAGAGTCAACTACTAGCAATCGGCATAGGAAAAGTCACTCTGAAATGCGACAACAAAATCCTCAAGCTAGAAAACTGCCTACTTGTGCCAAATCTCAAATGTAATCTAATCAGCATGCTGGAATTATTCAAAAAACAACTCACTGTACATCGTCAAAACAATGTTTTTTCTCTTGTTTCAAATAACGAAGTTCTACTCACTGGAGAAATCGTGAATAGACTTATGTATATTAAATACAATCTTCCCTCTACCCTGCTAACGGTATTGGAAAAACATCCTTGGCACAATAGGCTGGGCCATCCTGGATCCGCTGTTTTGAAAAGCTTAGGTCTCCCCAATAAAGAAACTTCCTGCTTGATCTGTGAAACCAACAAGGCTCACAGACTTCCATTTAATCATCACTTTGATCCAGCTCCAAATCCAATGGACTCGATACACATTGATTTAGTAGGACCCATAACTCCATCATCTCTATCAGGGTTTAAATATCTACTTACGATCGTCGATCAATCAACGTCATTTAAAATTGTGAAATTTCTCAAGAAAAAATCAGAAAGTTTCGATCAATTTGTTGTTGCCAAAAATTTTATGGAAAATCAACAAAACAAGAAAATGAAAAAGCTTACATCGGATCGCGGAGGAGAATTCGTGAGTGAAAAATTCAAAAGGCTAGCTGAGGAATGTGGTTTCATCCATATTCTCTCACCACCTGAAACACCAGAGCATAATGGATATGCTGAACGATGTAATAGAACTATTCTTGAAAAAGCTAGATGCTTAATGGGAATGGCAAATTTACCCAACGAATATTGGGCAGAAGCCGTCAATACCTCTGTATATTTATCCAATCTATCTCCGACTGTGTCAAGAAAGAATAACTCCCCTTATCAGCTATGGTACAATCGCTCACCTAGATTAGCAAGACTTAAAACCTTCGGTTGTCGAGCAGTAATATACAATTTGAAAAAATATCGAAATTGGAAACTGGCTCCACCTGGCCAAGAAGGTGTACTTTTAGGTTTTGAAAATGAGAGCACATCGTATCGAATCTTAAGATTAGCCGATCTAAAGGTAATAATAACTAGAAATGCAATATTTAATGAAAATGTGTTTCCTCACGTTCATGGAGGAAAAAGCGAAAGGACATGGAATATGGAAGAAAACTTCGATGAACATTGTTTAGACCAATCCATAGACGACGCACCTCTGTCGTCACATGAAATTGAACTTCCCTTTGCAGCAAATAACAACTTGACAAATAATACGACACAACAAACCGGTGATGAAAACACAATCTCAATCAATGAATCAATCCCTGAACAACCTGACTTACTCAAAAATGAATCAATAACCGAAGACCCACGCCAGATAGATGGAGAGCAAACAAACAAAACTCCAAGACTTAAAGTCATCGGTCCTCGCCACCCAACTCTCATTACCGGTGACGTTGATCCCCTTCACATTCTGCCTTACTCAAGAAGGCCAATAGCCTATATAACTGAATCAGAAGAGACACCAAGTACGTACCATGGTGCCCTGAAATCAAACAACAAAGAAGAATGGATAAAAGCCATAGAGAAAGAACTCACAACGATGAATAAGCTGGACGTATGGGACGTCATTGACCTCAAGAAAGAATACAAACTGGTGGGTACCACGTGGGTGTTCAAGCTAAAAAGGAATCACCTCAACCAAATAACAGAACATAAGGCACGCCTCTGTGCCCAAGGGTTCACACAAACCCCTGGGATCGACTTCGACAACACTTATGCGCCAACAGGGCGTCTGAATTCTTTAAGGGCTCTCATTGCCCACGCTTGCATCAACAACCTAGATTTCCACCAGATAGACATCAAAAGTGCATTTTTGAATGCACCGTTGAAAGAAACTGTCTACCTTACCATCCCTCAAGGCTTGAACATTGATCGACGACGACATTGCCTACGCCTAAAAAAAGCAATCTACGGTCTTAAACAGGCTCCTTTGGCCTGGTACACTCGCTTGAAGCTTTGGCTGCAGAGTGTGGGGTTTATGACTTGTAAATTAGATCCTTGTGTATTTCACAGGAAAGACCCAGAAGATCTGTGGATCTATGTACATGTCGACGACTTTGCGCTATTCGGAAAGAACCTCCATACATTCAAGAAAGAAATTGATGACGAGTTCGACATCAAAGATATGGGGCCAGCTGATCTCTTATTGGGGGTAAAGATTAATCAATTGGAGGAACACATTACCCTCGATCAACATCACTTCATTGAATCTCTTCTAGACACGTACAGCATGCAGGACTGCAAAGCAGTAAGCACTCCCCTTGTTCCAAACGAACATTTAGGTCCTGCTACAGAAGAAGAAAGGGAGGCTTTCCATTCCGTCAATGTAAACTATAGGAGTGCTGTTGGCAGTATTAACTACCTGAGTACGGCTACTCGTCCCGATCTATCTTTTGCCGTAAGTAGTCTCTCTCAATACCTGGAAAAGCCGGGCATACAGCACTGGAAGGCATTCCTCCATGTGTTGAGGTATCTGCAAGGCACACGGGAAGTGGGACTATGTTACTCTCGAAATGGGATGCCAGGCCTAGTTGCATTCAGTGATGCAGATTGGGGAAATTGTAGGGCAACAAGACGCTCTACGTCTGGTTTCTTGGCACAACTTCATGGTTGTTTAATTTTCTGGAAGACGAGGAAGCAGCCCTCAGTCTCCATCTCCACGGCTGAAGCCGAATATAAATCCCTCTGCGATTTGACTTCCGAGCTGCTTTGGTTTCGGCAATGGTGCCAAGAAGCATCGATTATCCAATTTGACTCCGCAATACCAATCTGGGAAGATAACCAGAGCTGCATTAACACGGCTAACGGTAACTGCAACCTTAACAACAAAAGGATGAAGCATGTAGATATACAGCTTCACTTCGTAAAAGAAGCCATTCAATCTAATCTCATAAAACTACAATATGCTTCGACAGCAAATATGCTAGCCGATTTTCTCACAAAATCGGTGCCAAAGCCAACACTCCACCAAGCACTGACAAAGTTAGGTGTTTGTAGACTAGGAGTGAGGGGGGGTGTCGAAAAACAAAAGCCACAATGAGCTTAGGTTAGTCAATCCTAGTCCAAAAACACTAGAGTACAAAAGACTACCGTAGGTAGCACAACACATCAGAAACTTACTCTGATTTGTATCTGTAGACCAGACAACTCGACGCAAGGAAAGCTATCAGCCCGTCGAGATTGCCTGGCTATAAACATGTCCATGCGTAAAAGAATGTGAGAGCATTATAAGAACGCTCACTCTGTTGTGCTTAAGGAAAGGCGGGTCATGAGACAGGACTACGGGAGAGTCAAGTCTACCTGACAAAATACTAAAACAATACTATCTACTTAATCTACAAAAGACAAAAAGATTGTAACAACTATCGAAAACAAAACAAAAAGCTTTTTTGCGAAATATTACATTATCTTAAAAATCTCACATTCTATCATTATCAGCAGCACATCTTGGCATGTCAAAACAAAGAAGAAAAAAGGCTTTGTTTGCTTGCGCACTCACCAGAACCGCAATGCATGCAATTTTGTGGTGCCAAAAAAAATCATTAAGTAAAGTAAGACAAATCACAAACTAAATGTTGCATTAGCACCTCATCGAGCAACATTTCAGCTTTCAAAATCCATGAAACAACTTCATACCATGCTAGAAGAAGAATTCTACTGCACTGCATGAAGTCGAATAAGAAATGGAATAAAGATGAAAGCCAAGGAAGCTGGCTGCAAGCCATGATGAAACTAGCCAAAAAACAAGCTGTACTATCAAAACGGTGTATTTAGATCGGAGGAAAGTTTGAACACCAACCACTGACAGTCGATGTGGTTATGATCACATCTAAAGACCTCTTGAAGGTCCGCAAGTGATGGAAACCTCACCTAAGGAAACTACCAACCAAAAGCAACTCACCCGATCCATTTCCGAAACATCTAATCACCACCCAAATACCTTCTAAGTACAGAAAAGGTGTAATAACACCTGAAACAGCTCCTGACACTTCAAATAGGCAAGGACTACTGCACTCGACTGCAACTGCAGCATCTTAAAGAGTTCTGGAGCACAACTTTAACACAAAAGAAGCCATCCAACATCTTTATGTTTGCTATAAAGGTATAATAACACCCCACAGCCCAATACAGCCGCGCAATTAGTTATGAAGCCTCACAGGGTCTTCAACAGTGCTTGAAAAAAAAAACATAAAATATAATAATAAAAATGTAAGAAAAAGAGGGATGGGTATTAAAACCCATCTAGAGGTCTTTGCGAAAATAAAACAGTAACCCAAAGTGGTATCAAGCCTCATTTGGGATATATTAGCTTAAAATAGCCTAAATTGGACCTACAGAGGCAGCCAAACCACCTCATTAGCTAAAATCAGCAGCCTAATTTCATGGAGACCACCAAAATGAGTCTAAACCATACTGGGCTAAAAATAAAAAACTAATCCCCTCAGCATGGCTCTAAACTGCTGGTTTTTCTTGTTTATTTTTAATTTAGTTTATTAATTATTTTATGATACAGAAAAAATAACAAAAAAGCCCTCAGCATGGCTTTAAACTGCTGGTTCTTCTTATTTATTTTATTTAATTTAGTTTATTAATGTTTTTTTTATGCTGCAGGTCTAAAAAAAAAAAAAAAAAAAAAAAAAAAACAATAAAAACAATAAAAAGTCCTCAGTATGACTTAAAACTGCTTATTTTCTTTTGCTTCATTTTTAATACAAGAACTGATCTTGTTTTTATTTTTACTATGACTTTATTGACAGATATTTTTAAATTTTGACTATGGAAAATTTATAAAAAATAACAATATGAAAATTACTGTAAAATTAGACCACATAAAAATGGGGCTATAAACAACAAAAAAGCCCTCAGTATGGCTATAAACTGCTTTTTATTTTATTTTATTTTTATTATCACTTTGCTTTTGGACATTAAATTAAACTGACATATTTCACTTTTGATGGGCTGCAGGGCTATAAAAAACTAATGTCCTCAGCAAGACATTAAACTGCTGGTTTCTGCTTTCATTTTTCATCTTCTGGCTATTTATTTTACTTAAAATGATTTTCTATTTTTTACAGGGCTTTAAACTGCTGGTTTTGTTATTTATCTCATTTAATTTAGCTTATTAATTATTTTTTTTCATGCTACAGGGCTACAAACAAAAACAAAAGCCCTCAGCATGGCTTAAAACTGCTTAATTCATTTATAAATTGGCTATCAAGGACAATGCAAAGCCCTAAGAAAGGCTTTAAACTGCCATTTTTTATTTCTTTATGCTTTTTCTTATATTATAATATATTATACTGACATATTTTATTTTGAATGCTACAGGTGTTCATCATGAAATTATTTCTCTAATTTTATAACATTAAAAGTGCTTTTAACGAGAAAAGGAGTCCTAAATAAGACTATAAACTGTTTAATTAAATTTACAACTTGGCTTTGAAGATAAATCAAAAGCAAAAGTATCAACATGAAATCAAGAAAATATCAATAAGAAACCAATGGTCCTTGGCAAGACCATAAACTGCCCCTTCAAATATCAAAAACAAATCACTAAAATTATCAACAAGGACCAAAGCAAAGACAACACAAGGTCCTTGGAAAGACCATAAACTGCCTACCATTAGAATTTTCAATAAGGACTCAAAAAAAAAAAACAATCAACCAATGGTCCTTAGCAAGACCATAAACTGCCTATTTAAAGTATTCAAAAAGATTGGAAAAGGACTACAAAAGGAGGATAAGTCCTAGGCAAGACTATAAACTACCTAAGGTTTTATTTCCTATTTTTTTTTATAATTTTATTTCATTATAAACAAGTATTAGAAAGATGTACTGACTTGAACCTTTTGAACATATTCTTTTATTTTTTTTTGAATTTATTTATTCATTTTCACCAAGAATAAGGGTCATATCCCATTCATGAGCTCAATCATATTTTATTATCTTGATTACACTTTTCCTACTATCACAACAAGAGCCATTAAATTGGCTTAATATTTCAACTCAAAAAAACAAAAAAAAACAAAAAAAACAAAAAAAAAAACTCTACATCAAGTATTTTTTTTGAAAAAAAATTATTATCAATTTATTTGAAATATTTCTTCAATTACAAGAGAGTGATGGGAACTTGTTTTAAAATAAGAATTATTTGTGTCATGAAGGCATTAATTGAACTCTGAAGGAGTTATTTATATTAAAACCTCATATATTGATGACATAATTTAGGGAATTTACATATTAATAACACCTCAATGTGCTATTTATTCCAAATGGAACTTAAAAAGCCCCCCAAAGAGCAAACAAGAGTTTTTTTATTGTACAAAATTTGATTTTTCACTGTTTATATTTTTAAAAACTCAAATGCATTTATGGGTAACAGAAAATCTGAACCATAAAGGGGATGGACTTGAAATAAAGTCTGAGTCACAATGATGATTCCAAAAGGAAGAGTTGTGGCATCATAAGGGTCATTATATGATTAAAGGACTCAAATTATGATCATTAAATTATGTCATATTAATTATAAATACTCTCAAGAGCACCAATTCTTGCTAAATGGCACAACATACCACCTTTAACCAGAGAGTTCCATGATCTTGATTGTGATTCAGGATTATTTCCTTTGAAGTGTCATTTTTACTCAGATATTTCAATTCAAAAGGTTATTTTATTCTTACAATCAAACAAAAAAAATACCATTCAGGCCAATTTAAAAAAAAAAAATTATTGAATCATTATCAGAATATAAAATTATGTAAATTTTCTGTATCATTATTTATCCTTATCAAAATCACTATAAAAAATAAGGGGTGGGTAAACTTATTTCTTACACTATCCCTTATAGTGAAAGTTTTGGGGGAATGAGAATATATCCTCTTCAAAATTTGAAAACCAACTCAAGATTTTTAAATGGAGAGGGGGCCCTCATCCAAAAGAATATTATTAAAAAAAACAAATATTATTAAAAAAAAATATATATATCAATAAATTAATATTAAAATCAGTTTTTAAATCACCTTATTATTACAATTTTTTATTTTTCATTTCTTTATAACAGGTATAATTCAGGAAAACAAAAGAACAAAAGGACATAAATTAATTTGAAGAAATAGAAAGAAAATTGGGAAACAATTCATTATAGGAAAATTATTCACAATACTGAAAATGAAGAAGATTGTTTATGAAGAGAAGCAGGAGTTCCTTATGGATTGACCTTTGGACAGCACAAGAACTTGGACACCTCTTTGATTCTGGATTGAAACTCATTTGGAATTCAAGAATCATTGGTCAGGATTTATGGACTGAAGGATGACCCACTCGATTAATTATGGACTCAGGACTCACTCAACATGAAGGACTAACAAGATTATGTACAACGCTCAAATCAAATTGCCCTTGGGATTTTAAAGAAGATTGAAGACTCAAGAGGTCCTCAGAATGACACTAAACTGCTTCCCCTGTAGACTTGGGCGGGGAAACTTATAGAAAATAATAACAGCCAAGAAGCTGGAGGGGATTGTCCTAGTCAGGAGAAGTGCTGAAGGACCATCTTTGTCCTCAGCATGACAATAAACTGCTCCCTTTGTGTAACAGGAACAAGGGGTTTCACAGGTGTTTAGCATTATCAAAGTAGCCAAAATGAACAAAGTGAAGTCTCAAGCCATCAATTAAGACAAGAAAACTCCTTATCAAGAAATAAAACAACCAGAAGAATCTTGCACCAAGTGGGAATCATGAAGATTGAAGAATAAAACAGGAGTCAAGTGGAATCCAAAATAAAGCCCAAAGGAGCTCAAGAATCAAGATAAGCCCTTGGATTAGGCCAGGAGGTCCTTGCATGACTTAAACTGCAGGACTTGTATACCTAATATACAGGGGTTACCCACCTAGTTGTAGGTCCTGTATGACCTTAAACTACATTTTTTATGAAAGAAAGAAGAAAGAAGAATTGTGAAGACCTCAAGATTTCAGGACACTAGCAAATTCTTGAAAATAATTAAAAGAAAGAAGAAGAATCAAGATAACTAATTAAAGATGGATCACCAAATTTTAGCAGCCAAATACAAATCAGTCCTGAAGAAGGTGAGACCAGTCAATGAGCCAATGCCTCAAGACCTTAACCCACCTTTGGAAAGACCACCTTTGTCAAGAGATCCTTATGAAACACCCTTATCACCAAACCCACCTATATTTCAAGAAACCTTCAAGGTCACCCATGAAAGACTCCAAGCAGTCAATTTTGGCCCACCAGGATGGTTATCAAATGAAGAAATCAATCTACTTAAAAATGTTATTACCTTAAGGGAAAAAGCAATAGCTTTCTGTGAAGAAGAAAGCGGATTACTCAAACACTCATATTGAAAACCTTACAAGATACCAGTAATACCTCATGAACCTTGGCAGAAGAAACCAATTCCCATTCCCAAATCAATTTTACCTCAGTTTACTGAATTAATCAGAGAAATAATCAAGACTGGACTCTATGAGCAATCCACCTCAAGCTATACAAGCCCAATATTTTGTGTGGCCAAATCAAATGGGAAACTCAGAATTGTCCATGACCTTCAAGAACTCAACAAATTCACCATCAAGGATGCTGGCTTACCACCTCACATTGAAGAATTTGTAGATGCATTTGCAGGAAGAGCATGCTATGGACTAGGAGACATCATGAGAGGATATGATGAAAGAGAATTAGATGTCACTACAAGACCCCTCACAACTTTTGAAACACCCCTTGGAAGGATGCAACTTCAAAGACTACCCCAAGGAGCCACCAACTCAGTAGCAGTATACCAAGCCCAAATGACCTGGATACTTCAAGAAGAAATACCAGAAAGTGTAGGAATTTTCATTGATGATGGAGGAATAAAAGGACCAAGATCACTTTACAATCAAGAAACACTACCAGAAAACCCCTCAATCAGAAGATTTATATGGGAATATGCCATAACCTTAGAAAGAGTTTTGTTCAGGATTGAAGAAGCAGGACTTACTATCTCAGGATCCAAGTTTGCATGCTGTGTTCCAGCTTTGGACATAGTAGGGCATGTTGTACCATTCAAAGGAAGAACAATCTCAAAAAAAAAGATGAACAAGATTCAAAATTGGCCAACATCTCTCAACAAAAAGGAAATAAGAGGATTTCTTGGTCTTTGTGCCTATGTAAGAATGTTTATTGAAAACTTCTCACAAGTTGAATCACCACTCAGAAGGCTCACCAGAGAAGATGTTGACTGGGATTGGGATCGAAAATGTGAAGAAACTTTCCATAAGCTCAGAAGAATAGTTGGAGAAGAAATAACTCTCAAGAAATTGGATTATGACAAAGGAGCAGGAAAAATTAAGCTAGCAGTAGATTCAAGCTACATTGCTGCAGGAGCAGTACTCACTCAAGAAGATAAAGAAGGAAAAGACAGACCAGTATTATATGAATCAATAACTTTTTCAAAATTAGAATCAAAATACTCACAACCCGAATTGGAACTCTGTGGAGTTGCAAGAATTCTCAAGAAACTTCAAACAATACTTTGGGGACAACATTTTGAATTACAGGTTGATGCCAAGGCTTTAATTGAAATGATCAACACCCCTTGCTTACCCAATGCCCCCATGACAAGATGGGTGGCTTTCATTCAGCTATTTTCCTTTGATTTGGTACACAAACCAGGGAAGACCTTCACTATGCCAGATGGGCTATCCAGAAGACCAAAAAACTCAGAAAAAGAAGATGAAGTTGCACCAGAGTTTGATGAAGAAGAAGATTGGATCAAGCCACACCCTGGATTTGGGGCTAAGAATGTAAATTCACTCCATTTTTCAGGAATACAAGTACCAACCAAAAAAGAAGGATTTTGGAAGAGAATGCAAGAATACTTAAGTACAATGAAAAAACCACAATCAAGTAAAGATGAAGAATTTAGAAGGATAAAAAGAAGGTCATCCAACTTTTTCTTGGAAGATGACCAACTCAAAAGAATAAATAACCCTAACCCTCAATTGGTGATATCAAGTCAAGAAGTTCAAAACTACATTTTAAAGTCACTTCATGAAGACATGGGCCACAGAGGGGAAAATGAAACTTACAGAAGAATTAAAGCAAGATATTGGTGGGAAGGAATGAAGAAATCAGTCAAGAAATGGGTTCAATCTTGCCTGGCCTGCCAAAAGAGAAGTCAAAACTTACAAAGGGAACAAGGAAGGCCTACAGCAACATCAACAATCTTTGAAAGGGTAAGCATGGATGCAGTCCATATCAAATCTGGAAGATGAAAATATATGGTTGTAGCCAGAGATGATTTTTCAGGATGGCCAGAAACAGTTGGACTAGTCAAATTAACAGCAAAAGTAGTTGCAGAATGGTTCACCTCAGAATGGATATGCAGGTATGGCTCACCAAAAGAAGTAACTGTTGATGGGGGGCCAGAGTTTGGAAAAGAGCTTCAAGATGCAGTAAAGAAAGCGGGATCAAGGATCAGAGTCACCACACCCTATTACCCAGAGTCTCAAGGAATGGTTGAAAGAGGCCATAAACAACTTAAAGATGCATTAGTCAAGATGTGTGGAGAAAATAGAGGAAAATGGAGAAAATATCTACCTTTGGTTACCTTGGCTGACAGAATCTCCACTAAAAGGACAACTGGTTTCTCACCATATGAACTCCAATTTGGACAACTACCAGTATTACCAATTGACATTGAAACAAAAACCTTTTTAGCAGTAGAATGGCACAAAATATCCACAACTGAGGAATTATTGGAAGCCAGAGCCAAGCAGTTGGAAGGAAAAGAAGAGATGAGAAGAAAAGCAGCAGAAAAACTCAAAAAATCAAGGGAAGACTCAATGAAATATTGGGATAGAAGAATGGCACATCAACTAAGATCACCACTCAATCCAGGAGATTTGGTCCTGGTTTACAACAAAGCAATAGAAACTAATTGGGGACTACTTTTCAAAAACAAATGGAATGGACCCTACAGAGTAATCAAACAAATAAACAATGGACCTTATGAACTTGAGGAACTTGATGGAACAGAATTAGCAAGAAGATTTGCAGCATCTCAAGTCAAGAGGTTCTACCCAAGAGGAAAGTTGATAAACACAAAAGAAGACACAGTAGAAGAACAAAGTGAAGAAGATGAATCAATAAATGAGGAAGAGGTATTGGAGGAAACCACAGAATCAGATGAAGAATAGGGAGCTCTCACCTGGAATGCTGGGGACAGCATTAAATGGAGAGGGGGATGTGGTATTCCATACCATTTTTTTCACCACGCTCAAGCTCATAGTACCCCATAACAGCAGTAAATCCAGCCTACAGGCAGACTTACACTCAAATTTTACACCAAAAGGTCAATTTTACAGCAAGAAGCTGGATTTAACTCATAAAACCATGGCACAGGCACCAAAGGGAAGTGTATGTGTTTAAATAACTTATTCAATTTCACTATGCATATGTAAAAAATCAATTTACATATAGCAAACTAGTTACAACAAATGAGGTACCACCCTTTAAATTACACACCCCACCCAGCTATACACCCCCTTACAGCCACAGGACTCATGCAGCAAGAAAATGACACATGCATTAGTTATACAGCCAACTTTCATTCAAAGTCTCATGATGCAAAGCTCAGCTCCATGGAATTCCTGCAATTCATTTACAACACAGCCCCAGGAGTACCTTATCTTATATCCACAGTAACCCCACTTAAAACCTTAAAACATATTTATTTACACCACTCATCACCTCATGCAAACCAAAGCAAGTTACAACAGGTTCCATGCATTACACAATTTTAATTAAATCTCAACCACATGACTATGCACAGCATGTGCCAAACTCAAAAAGCACATCATCTCATACATAACAGTAAACTCACCAGTGCAAGAAATTATCACCTGACTTCATTTTAAAGTTCAAAAAGAAGAAAAACAACCATGACACCTGCATAAATTACACAGCCACTTCTACCAAACCTAAAATAGGACATATGCAAAGGAATTACAAGGACATCATGTGATACTGCATCCACCAACAAAATATCATGTGACGGGAAAGAGGCTGTGCACAACAAAAATCCGCAGCCAAAATTGAATCACCTCATGTATGCAAGAAAAATTCAAGAATATCACATCATAATTAGTTCACCAAAAAGACAATCATGTGATAAATGGAGGCTGTTCAGAAAGAAAATTATCACCAAACCTTAAATCACCTGACCCATGCAAGAAAGGTCCTCACCAAAAATGGAGTCACATGATGAAATCAAGAGGAATTAAAGTGGAAAAAGACAGCTCCCATGGAGGGCCCTCTGGGCTCCCAAAAGGTATAAATAGAGGGGCTCTCTCCCCCAAATTTCAAAATCCCCCCCCATGCACAATATATCCTCTGCACATTACAAGCACAGGAATAAGTCATCCCTCACCTGGGAGGTACTCCAGTATATTATAGTAAATTTACTTGCCCAGTAGCTAAGCTCAGTGGAAGTATAGTGTTGAAGATTACCCAGTAGCTAAGCTCAGTGGAATCTTATTATTATCAAAATAAAAATAAAAATTACCCAGTACCCAAGATTAGGGTTACTACTCTATTAAAATATTTTAACTAGTAAAATTAACTTCATTTAACAAGATTTAAAACTAACTTACCCATTTAAAATCAAATATCAAAGAATCTTACCACTTAAATTTAACAAATACTATTTTATCTCATTATCAACAAATCTTAAAAAAATAACAAACCTTTAAAAATTATTTTACTATATTATAGCTTTAACTTAACAAAATTACCTTTATCAAACTCATCAAATTTTCCAGAAAACCTTAAATAGCCCATCTTACCAAGGATTTATCACCAAGAAGAAACCAACTCACCTCAATTTAACCAAAAATATTAAAATTAAACAGACAAGTATCTCATTAAAATCTGAAAATTAACCAAATTACTGACATTATTTTTCATATTATATATTGAATAGGTCTGATCTGAGACTGCTGAATTTTGTCTTCTGCAGTTGAAAAGCCACTTACTAATTTTATTTTGGTTTGTGAGCTCCAAGAAAGATTTTGTTCAGTATTTTAGGAGGGGCAGGCAATACACCCTTGCCACCCTTGGTTACAGGAGTTATTAGCAATTCAAAACTAGTTACCTGTGATTTCCCCCTCCAGGTACTGCCTCATTTCAATCCCACACAAGAGGAGTTCCTACAGTGTATATTTACTCAATTTGCTAAAAAGTTTCCACACAGATTTTAAATCCTGCGTCAGCTCAATTTAAAAGGGTTTAAGGCCATAGTATGGCTTTAAATAAATAAAAGGGAAAAATAAAAGCAAAAAGGTGGGACAAAGGAAAAAGACTAAACAGAACTGGGCTACCCAGCTTTTTGGATGTGCAAGGATTAAATGAAGGTTCTCCACATGTATTGGAATATTTTAAATCTTATTTAAACTTGAACATTAGACTTTGATTCAACCTTAATGTTTAAACTGGTTTTATTCCAATTTGGACAGTAATTTCAAGCCTCCAAAGGGTAAATCCCAATATGCAATCTTTAAATAAAGGTTTTAAGAACGGTAAAGGCTTTAATAAGGCTAAATATTCAAATTTGAAAGCATCAAAACCTTATCAAAAGTTTAGTTTTGCTGTGTATTGCTATTTTACATGCAAAAATAGCATTAACTTCAAAAATTCAGTAAAAATACAATCCTCAATGGATTCTTTGGTGGGTTTACAAAGATTGAAAATTGATTTCATCTGTTTATACATTAAATGTTAAGTATCTTTTATAAACAGGTTTTATGTGACTCTTTTAATTATACTTAAAGATTATTAATATTTGTTTGAAAATGAATTAAAAAGGAGTTTGAGATTTTTTTTCTCAAAACTCTATTTTGAAGTTGGTCATGTGATGAACATTAATATAAATAAACTTAACTTATGTTAAAGCTTGAAAGAATTAATACAAAAGAGCATTAAAGTTACTTGGAATGAAGAATAACACTTGTAAATTCAAATTGGAATTAAAAATAAGTTACCTTAAGATAAGAAACCTACTTCAAAGTATGGTTTGTTCAGTTTCAACATAAGCAATCCCTCTTTATCTATTATGAATCATTAGATCTGCTCTGCAGGCATCCAAAAAACGCCCTTACATCACTGTTTTTTCCAATAAACAATTATCATTTCAATCATATTACACATTTAAACAGGTAAAGTTTTATTAAATATAAATTCTTATTATTAAGGTATTTATTAAGTATTTTATTCTCTATTAGTGCTAAATGAAAGAATGTAAATCATGGAAATTAGAATTAGATTATTGTTGTAATAGCCAATAATACATCTTATTGAAAAAAATAATTGTATTAAATATCTTTTAAAATAAACAAATTCCTCTCAAAAACTCTTAAATCTATCATTTTACCAGAAAAAGTTGTTTTATATTTCAAAATATTTCTTTGGGGTATGTTTTAAACATATAAAAATTATTCAATACAATAGCTGTTCTTGTTTGGCTTATTGTATTAAATAAATAATATAGGTAAGGTTTCTTTAAAGCTCTATATCTTTTTTTATCTAGTATTGGTTTTTGAAATGCAATTTTTCTATTAGATTTATATCTGCACAATGTGTGTGATTTCTATAGTATTTTTAAGTGGTCAAATATTTTTATTTTTCATGTATAATTGTCTCATTAAGAGTTTTATAAATTATTATTAACATAACCTTCAGTGACTATAAAAATAATAGAATAATTATTGTTTACCATAATAATTATGATTTGGTGTATTATTAAATTATTTTTCTTAGACTTATTTTTAATAATTATATTGATTTTTGGTTATAATATTTAATTATCTTATACTTTCTACTGATGACATTCATAGTACTTTTGATATTTGTTACTATTATCAAGAGTTTCATAGACGAAACTTACATATATATATTTCCACCAGCTTCCCCTGATAAATGACTCATGCTAATCACCTTATTCTTATTTCTCTCTATTAATCTATCAATGTAAATCAAAAATCAGAAAATTCTCAGAACATTGATTAATAAGCTCTTTGTAAGGTTTGACAATGAAACAAGAAGTAAAAGTTACTAATATTTTACTTATTCTACTCTGAATGTCCTTATAAATAAAATAAATAAGATAAAAATAATTATAATAAGAAAGAATTACTGTAATTATGGCAGAAAATAATTATATAATTAAATAAATATAATAATATAATTTGTATTATGAAAAAATAATATAATAAATAAATTTACTAATATTTGATAATTAAAATATTTAGAAGAACTTTATTGTTGTTACAAACAAATAATAAAGGTGTAAAAAAACTTTTTTATTAATAAAAAACAATTAATAACTAAAATATTACTAATATTGTCAGCCTGTGACTCAAAGCCAGAGCACAAGCATGACAGCCAAATACCATAAATCAATGGGATAGCCAAGATACCACCAAAACATGGAGCTGAGCCAGAACAGCTCAAAAGGTATCAAAAGAAAGAGGAAACTAACCTCCTTCCAAATATACAAGTCCCATCATCATAGGAAAAAGAATAACAAAGTTATTCCTCCTCAAAGTTGGTACTGAGCATAAACCTTAATTTTCACCTCTCATCTGAAACACAGAGGAATAGGCTTAACCCCATAAAATGGGTATTAAAAATGAATGTCTAAGTCAGGGCTATCCAATGGTACAAGCCAAACTGAGCTAGCACCATTATCTCAGAAGTTATGGTCAAATTCAGGCCAAATAAGGGTGAATAAAACATTCACCTCTCATCTAGCTTCTACAGTTTTAGTGTGAGATACCTAAAGGGGGTCTTTTTGGAAAGGGAATGATCAGGGCTATCTGGGTGTGCCATTAATTTCCCTATATCTCATCTAGAACAAAATTTATAAGGGAAAACAAGCCCAATACTGCTTTTGGGCTAAAACACGCATATGTACAAAATTCTTGTACATGGAATAACTTTGCCATATTAAATGATAACCATACCAAATGAGGCACCATTGTGTAGAAACCATACAGCGTTACACACTGAACTAATTTTGAGGTTGATATCTCAAATACTGACAAAGGTATGGCTGTTTCAAAGTCAAAATCCCACATTTTGGTCAATACATCCTTACCATGGGATAATATCCCACAGTCATGATTATGAGGTGTCAAACAGACAAAGAATCTGGTTTTTAATTCAATAACTCATACACCAGGGAGAATCTCATGTCAATTGTTGGAAATTGACTTCACGTTGCACTGCGGTCAGTAGAAAATCTTGCTTCAGGCGCATTAGTGTCACTTTATAGTCACTGGATTTAGTGGGTCATTTCATGTCAGTGTCAAGACAACGTCAATTGTCACAAGTGTGACACATGAGAATGTCACTCAAAGCCCAAACCCATTTCAACACTATTTGCAATGTTCAGGTAATTTCACCTCATTGGCTTGCTTCCCCATTCCTGCCTAATCCTCCCCAACGCTTCACATGCTTATGCACCCGCACCTCCCCCCCATCTCCACCCTCACCACTCCTTACGCTTTCACACCCCCACCCTTACCATCTTTATGCTCATGTGGTGCCCTCCCGACATGCCTCCAACACCGCTTACCATCCTTACGCTTGTGTAGAGCCCTCCCAACATGGCTCCGATGCTGCCCTCACACTGGCCTAATCCTCAAAGCCGCTTCTGATCCTTACCCTCCTGCTGGGACCTCAAGATGATACTACAATGCTGCCCCCCATCTCCGCCCTCACAACTCCTTATGCTTCCGCCCCCCTGCCGCTTGCAATCCTTACGCTCCCGCCATGCCCTCAACCCTCCTTATGCCTCCACACCCCTGCCACTTACCATCCTCACGCTTCCGTATTACATCCATAGTGTATGGTGGCTTGTTAGTGTACACAATGAACGCAATCAAGCAAATATGCTGAGTGGCCCTCTCTGCCAAGAGGACCTAAGGGGAAATTGGTCAGTATATTCACAATTTTGTGGTTAGGGTTTAAATCATGAGACTCACAAATTAAAACCTAATAAGTGGACTATTTAAGAAAAGAATTGTGTCTCCTGTTTCCCCAACAAAACCATTATATTTCATATCATTCAAATGGAACACTTTGCTCAGTCCTTACCTCATGAGCATTCAATAGTTCAAAGGTTGTCTTTAGTAGGTTTCTCATTAGTCCACTTTATTCAATGTCTCACAGGGAAGTGATTTCATTTGATTGATATGAAATAATTTGCAAAACATTGCCTCCCCCAATTTCCCAACAAATTGTATTTTGCAAATGCAATACAATTTCAATAGAAGGTTCCAAGGCTGTTGATGTGCAGGTTTATTTTGGTCAGCTTGTGGTTCTAAAATGTATTTTTTCTAGAATATTCAATAACTCTTAAACTGCTTTAAATTGATATTTAACTTCTTTCAAACTCGCCAAAATTCTCCAATATTATGTATAAAAAGATTAATTTATTTTAAACTTATTTTACTTCCACATTTTTTCTTCAATTTTCATCTTTTTATTCAAAAATTTTCAAACAAGTTATCAATCAACTTGTCACTATCTATTTGCTTAATAAACTACCTCTGCTATGGCCCAAACCCCAGGAAATTCAACGGAATTCAATGAACTACCAACTTCAGCCCCAGAGAGTGGAAGTGAAATATCTGATATGGCCAGTAGTCGCGAATTGGGAATTGAAGTAGAGAGCCAGTCACATGAAGATAATCAAGATCCACCAGTTCTTCCAGAATGTGAGTATGCATCCATCTTTAATATTACAAATCTCTCAAAACCTGATATTATGTCATAGCCTTTATATCAGCTCAGCCTCTGAGCTCTCAGAAACCAACTTCAAAAGCTATGAGAAGGAAACAACTGTTGAACCTTGTGCACCAACAGAAGGTGCTGGGCAACATGATGTAATTTTCAGTGGGGAGGTGGAAATTATATCCAAGGAACAATTTGTCTCAAACATTGCTCAAACAATCCCAAGCCCCAAAAAATACAAAATGATAGTAAAATTCCTGATTATGTGTGTCAAAAGATTTCTGAAGCAATTAGCCTCCTCAAAATGGATTTGAACTGTAAATTCCATTACTAATTCAATACAAAAAACTCAAAATCGCTGCTTACAAGATATGGGCAGGTGTGGAGGTGGGAAAATCTCTACCTGAAGGATCTCGAGTGGTAATTGGAATTCCAGGCAAAGGATTAGGAAAAAAACCAAATATACATGCAACCAAAAAAACCAACAAAAAACACCGTACATTTGAAGCCGCAAAAGATTCCCAGAATCAGGGTGATGAAATGATCAATGTTGAAGTGGGCCATATTGATAATCAACCTCCCAATACTCAATGAAACAATCCATGATGAACCTCCACATACTGAAATCCCCCCCGTACTCAATGAAACAATCCATGATGAACCCCCACATACTGAAAGCCCCCCCATACTCAATGAAACAATCCATGATGAAACCCCTCCTGCCTCTCCTTGAAATATTCAAGCCTTTCAAGAAAGGGAGACAATTAAACATGATACAATGGGACAAGATATGATTGATATAATTCCCAACCCTGAGCCTAAAGGGTCATCCTCTGCTAATTTTAAAGGAATATTTTCATCCCACATAGCAGAGTTTGGAGAAATTTTGAATTATCATGCCAAAATTACTCAGTAATCATGGAGAAGGGGGCTTGATAATTTCAATAGGATTAACAAAAATTGATGGAACAATTTACCAACAAAGGACGCTCATACATTCCTGCCCATTTGTATTAAAGTGATCAGTAACCAAGAGCTTAAAATGTTGGCCTGGCTTGAGGACATTAAGATGGCAGGTGAGTTTTATCTTTGTGCATGAAATGCGATTATTAGCTGTTAACTGGTGATATAAATTGCAATATACAGGTTTAGATTTTTTAAGCCAGCAGAAACAGAAACATCTTTTGATAACAACATTTGGAATCTCAAATTGATGAAGGAATCATCTTAATCTCCAGATAATCTCCCAAAGGCTGAACACTCCTTCTTCAAAATGGTGCAAAGCCTTCTTCACCCTGCCAATCCAGTTAACCATTTTTGGGCAAATGTTATGTTTAAATCCATTAGTTTGGTCTCATATGATGTGATTGCACCCAAACCATATGTGGCACTAACATCAAATTCAACCAATCCTCTTGGACTTGAACAGGGAGCAGTTGAATACCTTGCCTCCTGCTTGAGTAAATCAAAGCAACGTGCAACACAACTTAGCATTGAAGGTGGCGGGGCTGACAATGGGATATCAACAAAGTCACACAAGAACCTGGAGGATCTAATGGATACAGTTATCCATTTGATGATTGCGTACAACATGGTATGTGCACATACAAAGGTTGAAGTCAATGGCATCAAAGGGAAACTAATGAGCTCAAAAAAAAATGAGGCCATCAAACATCTTTTGAGGTGTCATCAGAATCTTGGATTAAGTCAAATTTGCTATGGTATATTAGCGGCTTTCTGTGCGGCGGGGGTTCGTGTGTTGATGGTATGCTCAGATGACTGGAGAACAAGCTCAGTTAAAGAGGCTTTATCACTCAGTGACATTTCCAAAAAACGCTCAGAGGGTAAAAATCTAGTGGAGCCGGTGTGGCTACGTACTAATAAGTATATATGTAATTTACTGAATAAAAGTTTCTTCTCATCAGAGGCTTTTAACCCAACTGTACCTCTCAGATTTGAATTTGCACAATTCTTGGTATTAGACTTTGATGATGCCTGGGTGGCAAAGCGCGGTCTTGGTTCAAGTGATGAGGTCACATTGACTGTACCCAGGTCAGCTAAGCTTACAACCAGCATTGACCTGTTTTATATTAGCTTTGTACTAAATAGAATTTAATTGAATTTTGCAAAGTTATTTATTAATTTATTAATTGTGACTACCTATCCTACTACCGCCTGGATGCCACAGTATGAATACCAAGAATAATTGTACAGAGGCATGCCTCCATACACCATTGAAAATACTCTGACAAGACACAAACTGAGTCAGGCAGTTGTTCCCGTGATTAGCATACGCGGGGGCATTGCGGGAAGTGGGTTTTGCCACTTCCCACCAGCCCATAATAGGGCAAAAGGCCCTTTTTGTTGCAAGAGGACTAGGATAATTAGTGATCTGCAGCGGGGTGCATATTGCATTCACACGTGCTTGCGATATTCCACATGGTTGGATTGGAAAGTGATTGAATGGGAACATCATTATGTAAAATTGAATAATGCACTATCCACTGCATTTTTCAGGTTCAGGTACTTGAGATTGTGAATTAGAGAAGGTCAGGTGTGATCTTTCATTTGTAGCTGCAATAAGAAAAGATTCATCAACCAAGATCAAATTTAGGTAATATTAATATATCAGTAATCATTTGGTTTCATTTCATTTTCCGCTGCAAGCATGCCATTCACAAAAAAAGGAAAGGAGCATAAAAGGGAACTTGCGGGAAAGCGTCGGGGTGAGGAAGGAAAGTGTGAGTGGCTCGCTTATTGTCAGAGTATATATATAGATATATATATATCCTTCCACATTTATGTGGCACCCTCATTGGGCCCCATGGAAGAACATTGGCTTTAGTTGGTTCAGATCAAGCCAATGTCATGTGGGCTCCAACAGGGAAGTCAAAGTGTGAGCCTTAGAGGTAATTTCATATACCCAAAAGACCACAAATATAAAAAAATAACATATTAATATAAATAAAATAAATTTATTTATATTATTAAAGTAAAAATCAAAATATAAATATAAAATTATTTTAAAAATAAAAAATTAATTACAATTTAAAAATAAAAAATACATTAAATTCTGTAAGTATAAAATTACTTTTATACTTGAAAAAATTAAGTAAAAATAAAATTTTAACAAAATTGTGAAAAAATAAATAAATTTGGAAAAAAGTTATATAAAAATTATCATAACTTTTTATCCAATAAATAAACACATAAAATTTATTTCACCATTGGATTCCTCATAAAAAATCAGGTGGGGTCACCTCTGAGTGAAATTCTTGTAACTCAACTCTAAATAAGCTTAAATTAAGTTTTTAGTATTTTCAATACAAAAGTTGAAAATCCTCAAAACTTTAATTTAATTCACACCACATGTGGTGTTAACCATCAAATTTTGTGTTAAAATTGAGGTGTTGTGTTTAGTTTAGAAGTTATGAGGAATTAAAGTATTTTCAATTGAATTCAATTGAAATGTCAAAATGTGCGCGTGTATTACATAAGTGAACTTTGATTTACATATGAGGTGTCAATTATTACTGTATTGTACTGTACAATTGAATTGAATTACATATGTAAATTATAAGTATAATACATGATGAGGAATTAAAGGAAAAATAAATTGGAAAGATTAAATTTGGGGGGGAAAAGGAACTCCAGCTCTAAGGGGGAGCTAGACCCCCAAAATCCTTGCTGACAGGCGTGAGATGTCAAAATTCACGCAAAAGTTCATCACTTTTGGCCTGGAATTGAGTTACAGGGTCTGTGAACTCAATTGATGATGAGGTTTTGATACCAACTGGGGTAGTTTTAGCTGTTGCCAAGAGGGTAAAACTACCCTTAAGATAAAACAATCATAGTAAAAACAGTTTTAACTGGTTTCTACGCCTCTGACACACATTCTGACGTGGTTTGAAGGCTCTAGGCCTGGTATTGCTATAGTAATGGCTGATTTAAGGGTCTGAAATGGCTAAAAATGGCTAAAAATGGCTAAAAATGGCTTAAACCAGCCCTTTTTTGGTCTAAACCAGGGTTCAATGATGCCATAATTGGCTTTTCTGTTGTCAGACTGTTTTTCACGACTGACAAGAGTAAATTTTACTTTTGGAGTAAGAGAATTGATGGCTATAAAAGAATGTCTTCTTTGCCTCACTTTTCTCTTCATGTTAGAATCTTTTCCTTTTATTAATTAGTTTAAAACTGTTAAACCAATCAATAAAAGATTCCAACCACCCTTTTTAAATCATTCTGAACCTTTTAACCACGTGAAAAAATCATTATAATCATTGTTTGTAACTCTTATAATCATTTTTACCCCTGAACCACCCCATAAGTGAATTAAAGCATCTTTCATCACTGTTAACTTTGTCACTTTGTTTCCAAATTCACTCTGGTCACTTTTGGGCGTGTTTTCTCTTTAATATTCTTTTTAAAGACTCTGTTCTTTAATTAATTGCTTGCAGTTCTTTGCTCAATTAATTCCAATTGAAATTGCTCTTGAAGAAATTTCTTTTGTAGCCTTAAAATATCTCTTGTAGAGTATTTTTTGGATAAATTTTTATTGTTGGTAAAACAATAAATTTTTATAATATTATTTTTTTATACTAATAAAGTTATAAACAATAAAATTGGCGTGTTTTCTCTTAAAAATAATATTCCATACTATTTTTAACTGAATTTTACCTTATACAAATTTTGAGGACAGGAAAAGTACTTGATTTTTAATCAAAGTTTCATATCCACACCTTACATTTGGGGGCCCAGCCGTGATATTTTACCTGTGACATATTTTTTTACTCTTTTTAAATCTTTTTTCTTATATTGAAAAATTTAAAAACATATAAAAAATACTTATAATCCAAAAAATCCTTAAAAAATAATTTTTTTTCATATTATAAGTGAGGCTTATATTTTTATTTCTTTTTTGAAATAACCTTTTTTTTACTTAATTAATTGGCTTTTTCATTAATTTTAGTGTCTGACAACGTGGTAAGACAAGAAAACATTGAAACAGCCTCAACAGTAACCAGCATTATCCCTGCCAGTACTGTTAATTCTGATCATAATAGTACTGTTATTGTGACTCAAAATAATCAACCTGAACCAATATCTTCTGAATTAATTAACTTGGATATAAGTAATACACTTCAGAAAGCTAAAAATTTGGCCAATAGTAAGTTTTTGACGTAAAAATACTATTTTAAGCCTTTTTTAACCATAATTATGCCTTCAACCAGGTCAGGAGCCAGCTACAACCCCTCAACCAGCTCCCAAAAAGGTAATAGACGTGATTATGGCAGAGGCCAATCAGGTACAGAAGGAAAAGGGTCAGTTGATGACTTCCAAACAACTAAATTGGGTCATTCTGAAGCTGATAATACCATTTTACCTTCAAAAGGAGCTGACACCGCCACAACAAGCCTCTGTGGACATATACAAAGCCAGCCACAGTGCATACAACAATGCACTTCAATTCAAAGAGTACCAGATCCTTGCAGACCTGTGGAAGAATTGCATGAATTCTTACCTGACAGTAAGAAAATTCTTGGGCCATCCCAACACTTGCAAATTGCTCAATGGATGGCATCCATTGATGGAGAAGAAAACCATGATGCTTTTGACACTGGAATGGAGGAAAAACAACCCTCCACCACCAAAACCAGTGCCAAAAACAGCCCCAGTGGCCAGCAGCAGCAATTCCAACGTGAGAAAGCAGCCACAAACTCCAAACAAGGGCAAAGGGAAGGCACAAGCTCCAAAACCTTACAGCCAGGGCTACAGGATCCCAAAGATTCAGCAGGATGCCATGGAAAATGTATTTCAGATGGCCAGAACCATGATGGAATTACAAAAGAAGGAGGAAGCCAGATTAAAGTTCCAGAAATGATTTCTGATATATTTGATTCCATCCCAGAGTTGTATGATGCTATAAATGACGTGAAAAAACATCTTTCTGATAAAAATGAATCCATTTGTAACAACATTAAAACAAACAACTTGAGCCTGTGCCAAATCAATGAAACACTTATGTGTTTTGAAAAGGTTTTAAGAACAATTAAAACTTCCAATAATGATACTTCTTTTGGCATTAAGATAAATGAACAATCTGCAATTATTAAAGAATTAACAGAAAAATATTCTAAACTCAATATTGATGACATAATTGAGACAAGAATAAAACATGCCATTGGTACTATCAAAGAGGACAATAAAAAGACTCTGGATTATGTTTCAAAAGCATTTGCTGAAGTAAAGACAAATACAATTGCCTTGAAAAAGGATTTTGATACCTCAAAAGAGGAAATATCAAAATTAACAATGAAATTGAATGAAGTTATATCTGATAATACTAGACAAACAGAGTTATGGAATGAGCTTACATATAAAGAGGATGAACATAAAAAGAATGTCATAAACTCTATACAAAGCTTACAACATGAGTTAAAAAATTCTCAAAGGTGTAACAACAGTAAAATGATTGATATTGAACAACTGCTAAACACCTTACCAAGGATGTCTACACCTCTGAACCAGAATGAGGGTGCAAGAATTCCCAATCCACAAGTATTGGATGGAGAAAATTCACAGTTAAAAGATGAATTTTCTACCTCTTTTCATAACTTGGAACCATCAATGGGCCAAGCACTATTAAAAGAAGTTCCAAAACTTAAGGAATGGCCTCACTTCAGTGGTGAAGGAGAATATGACCATATGGAATTTATCAGAGGTATTGACATGATCAAAGAAGATTTTGAATTACCAGACAGATTGGTGACAGCCAGGTTTAACACCTTGTTTACCAAATCAGCTCACAGATGGTATATCAAATTAAGACAAGCACATGGACACCAGAGTTGGACTTGGTGGAAAACCCAAATTGTCAACAAATGGGCCAATGATGCATGGAGGTTTAAAGTTGAAATAGCCTTTGAATCCGCCAAATTTAATGCTGATAAAGACAAAGCCTTACCATGGTTTTGTCAACAAAAGGACAGGTTAACAGCATTATACCCTGACATGTCAGAATTTATGATTCATAGAAAAATTCTAAGACAATGTGGAGGTGACTTAGAGCATGCTGTCAAGAGCAGGACTACTGAACAATCTTCAGCAGAAGATATTATCAATATATTAGAAGTAACCACAAGAACCAGAATTGGTTCCAGTAGGGTGAATCTCAAAACAAGGTTTAATACACCTTGGAAGGATTCTGTGGACAAAAACTCCAAAGAAAACTCTAATAATATTAAAAATAAATCTGCAGATACAGTCAGAAAGTGCCATATTTGCCAAAGCACCACCCATTTGGCCAATACATGTCCAAAGAGAGGGAAAATCAATGAAATTGATGTGGAGAAAGAACCTGATGTTGAAAAAGATGACATAATTGAAGAAAATTCAGATGACAAGTCATCCATATTTTCTGAATCTTCAAAAGATATAGAAAATATCAATGCCACTTTTGACATCATGGAATCTTATTCCCACTTGCCACAATTAAGCAATGGTCAACTTGATTTATCAAAAATCCAAGATGCACAACTCATGAAAACCAAACCAAACAGAGGAAAAGGTTATACAGCTGGTAACTCCTGTATAACAGAAGTGGTGATTGACAACAAACCCACTAAACTTTTGCTTGACCCAGGAGCCTTCTGCTCTTGTGTTGGTAAATCTTTTCTTAAAGCTTGTGTACCAAACTTTGAAGATCAATTATTGCCAATTGATGGCATAAAATTCAATAGTGCAAGTAACCCAATGAAAGCATTGGGAATATTTGAGACTAGTGTCATATTTCCACATATCAATGGAAATTTAAGAATCACTGTTGAATTTGTTGTTATGGAAAATTGTTCTAGTACCCATTTCATATTGGGAAATGATTATTTAATCATGTATGGCATAGATTTACACAACAACAAAGACAGATACTTTACTATTGGAGACAATAAGTGCCAAAAATTTGCCTTTTTCCCATTTAAAAGACAAATTACAGTAAACAAAGTATCACCAGTCAACTTAGAGTTAGAGAAATTCAAGTCTGAACACTTAAATGAAGCTGAAATAAGCCTTCATTTGAGTGATAAACAAGAAAATGAACTGTTTTCTCTTTTATATGACCATAAAGAAGCATTTGCCTCAGATAAAGAACCCCTAGGGGCAATTATTGGTCATGAAATTGATATTATCCTTAATATTGAGAGACCTTATCCACCACTCTTAAGAAGACCTGCATATCCAGCAAGTCCAAAATCAAGAGAAGCACTAGAAAGCCATATTAAAGAACTTTTGGACCTTGGTGTAATAAGGAAAGTAGGCCACAATGAAGAAGTAGAAATAACTACACCAGTCATAGTGGCTTGGCATAATGGAAAATCTAGAATGGTTGGGGACTTTAGAGCTCTGAACACTTATACTGTTCCAGACAGATACCCAATTCCAAAGATCCAGATTGCCCTCACTCAAATATCTCAAGCAGTATATATAAGCACTATGGATGCTCTTAAGGGATTTCATCAGAATGTGGTAACACCAAGAGCAAGGAAGTATTTGAGAATCATTGTTCATTGTGGAGTTTATGAATATTTAAGAATGCCTTTTGGTATCAAAAATGCACCTTCACACTTCCAAAGAATGATGAATGAAATCTTCCCTGAAGAACTTTCAGAAGGATGGTTAATCATTTACATTGATGACATTATAGTCTGCTCCAAAACTTGGGAAGAACATATGTACAGATTGTCCAGAGTTTTGACAAAAATTCAATCTGTCAATATGAAAATTTCTTTAAAGAAATGCCATTTTGGATTTAAAGAGCTTAAAGCACTAGGGCATGTAGTATCTGGTTTATCTCTTGGAATTGACAAAAACAAAGTTGCAGCAGTACTGCTTAAACCCATGCCTCAAAACAAAAAAGAAATTCAATCATTTTTGGGTTTTGCAGGGTATTACAGGCAACACATTAAAGATTTTGCATCCATAGCAAGACCTCTTTATAAGCTATGTGACAAAGACACAGTCTTTGAAATGACAGTTGACAGAGTAAAAGCCTTTGAATCTTTGAGACAAGCCTTGACCACTGCTCCACTCTTACTGATGCCAGACTTTAAGCTGCCCTTTAAGCTTTATATTGATGCATCAGGAGATGGGCTAGGTGCTGCACTTCACCAAGTTCAGATTATAAATGATAAACCTGTAGAAGGACCCATATGTTTCATATCTAGGCAAATCAAACCAACTGAAGCCAGATATGGAGCAAGTCAGATGGAGTGTTTATGCCTTGTTTGGGCTCTGGAAAAGCTAAATTACTTTCTAGAAGGATGTGTCTTTGAAGTAATAACAGATTGTACCGCTTTTAAATCACTTCTGAACATGAAAACACCCAACAGACATATGCTTAGATGGCAAATAGCCATACAAGAATATAGGGGCAATATGACTATTGTTCACAAAGATGGCAATATTCATAAAAATGCAGATGGACTAAGCAGATGGCCATTACCAAATGATATTGATAATCCTGCTTATGTACCAGAAGAAGCCTCCCCACAAATTCCAATAGAAGGGATAAGTGTTACAGACTTAAACACCACCTTCTTTGAAGAAGTCAGAAACAGTTACACGCAAGATAAGAATTGTAGCATCTTATGCCAATTACTTAACAAGGACTGTAAGGACAACTCTCTTACACATGCCTTGGATGAAGTATGGAAAAAATCTTATGATGAAGGAAGATTTCACCTACTAGATGGTATAATTTACCACAGAACAAAACACACATGTGTTATGACAGTTGTGGACAGGTCACTAATCAATCTTGTACTGAAAGAATGCCATGATAGTCCCTTTTCAGGACATCTTTCTGAAGACAGAACAAGAGAGAAAGTGAAGACCTGCATATGGTGGCCAATGTGGCAGAAAGATGTTGCAGAGTATTGCAAAACCTGTGACAGATGCCAAAAGGCAAATAAATCCACTGGCAAAAGACTTGGAAATATGATGAAAATCCAAGAACCAAGCAGACCTTGGGAAATTATCCATATGGATTGGGTAACTGGCCTACCACCAGGAGGTGACAGAAGCTATAATGCTTGCCTAGTAATTGTGGACAGATTCAGTAAAACTCCAATCTTTTTACCATGTCACAAAGATGATACAGCCATGGATACAGCTCTTCTGATATGGAATAGAGTAGTGTCATGGACTGGTATATTTACAAATATCATTAGTGATAGAGATCCCAAATTTACTTCAGCACTATGGACAAATCTTCACCAATTATTTGGCACTAAACTGTCTTTCTCTACAGCCTACCACCCACAAACTGATGGCTTGGCTGAAAGAATGATCCAAACCTTAGAGGACATGGTGAGAAGATTTTGTGCATATGGCCTTGAATTCAAAGATTGTGATGGATTTACCCATGATTGGTGTACTCTGTTGCCAGCACTGGAATTGGCATATAAAACATCAATCCATGCCAGTACCAATCAGACTCCTGCTATTCTAGAAAAAGGATGGAACCCCAAGTTACCCCAAGATTCCTTGAGAAAAACCTTAATTGAAATACATCCCACAGATGCTAGCTTCAAAGGAATGCTAGACAAAGCTAGAAGGCATGCAGTAAGATGCATGGAGGATTCTTTTGCATATGCTAAAGACAAATGGGATAAATCACATGCAACTCCAGATTTCAAAGTGGGGGACCTAGTTCTTGTATCCACCACTAACTTCAATAACATCAAAGGATGTAAAAAGCTGAAATACTCCTTTGCAGGACCTTTTGTGATTAAAGCCCTCCATGGAGAAAATGCTGTTGAAGTAGAGTTATCTGAAGAACTTAGCAATAAGCACCCTACATTTCCAGTAAGCTTGATAAAGCCATATAAATCTAGTGATGCTGAGAAATTTCCCTTGAGGAATAAGATTCCCCAAGTTATACCTCCTATTGAGACATCTGGTACTAAGAAAATTACCAAAGTTCTTAAAGAAAGGAAATTAAGAACCAAGAAAGTAAGGGAATACCTTGTTAGGTACAGTGACCCAACTTGTGAAGATGAATGGTTAGAAGTAAAGGATATACCAGAAGCTACCAAACTCCTCAGGAGATTCAGACACACTAGAAACACCAATATTACAAAGTAATATTCTTTTTTAGGGGGAGGGAATGTGAGCCTTAGAGGTAATTTCATATACCCAAAAGACCACAAATATAAAAAAATAACATATTAATATAAATAAAATAAATTTATTTATATTATTAAAGTAAAAATCAAAATATAAATATAAAATTATATTAAAAATAAAAAATTAATTACAATTTAAAAATAAAAAATACATTAAATTCTGTAAGTATAAAATTACTTTTATACTTCAAAAAATTAAGTAAAAATAAAATTTTAACAAAATTGTGATAAAATAAATAAATTTGGAAAAAAGTTATATAAAAATTATCATAACTTTTTATCCAATAAATAAACACATAAAATTTATTTCACCATTGGATTCCTCATAAAAAATCAGGTGGGGTCACCTCTGAGTGAAATTCTTGTAACTCAACTCTAAATAAGCTTAAATTAAGTTTTTAGTATTTTCAATACAAAAGTTGAAAATCCTCAAAACTTTAATTTAATTCACACCACATGTGGTGTTAACCATCAAATTTTGTGTTAAAATTGAGGTGTTGTCTTTAGTTTAGAAGTTATGAGGAATTAAAGTATTTTCAATTGAATTCAATTGAAATGTCAAAATGTGCGCGTGTATTACATAAGTGAACTTTGATTTACATATGAGGTGTCAATTATTACTGTATTGTACTGTACAATTGAATTGAATTACATATGTAAATTATAAGTATAATACATGATGAGGAATTAAAGGAAAAATAAATTGGAAAGATTAAATTTGGGGGGGAAAAGGAACTCCAGCTCTAAGGGGGAGCTAGACCCCCAAAATCCTTGCTGACAGGCGTGAGATGTCAAAATTCACGCAAAATTTCATCACTTTTGGCCTGGAATTGAGTTACAGGGTCTGTGAACTCAATTGATGATGAGGTTTTGATACCAACTGGGGTAGTTTTAGCTGTTGCCAAGAGGGTAAAACTACCCTTAAGATAAAACAATCATAGTAAAAACAGTTTTAACTGGTTTCTACGGCTCTGACACACATTCTGACGTGTTTTGAAGGCTCTAGGCCTGGTATTGCTATAGTAATGGCTGATTTAAGGGTCTGAAATGGCTAAAAATGGCTTAAACCAGCCCTTTTTTGGTCTAAACCAGGGTTCAATGATGCCATAATTGGCTTTTCTGTTGTCAGACTGTTTTTCACGACTGACAAGAGTAAATTTTACTTTTGGAGTAAGAGAATTGATGGCTATAAAAGAATGTCTTCTTTGCCCCACTTTTCTCTTCATGTTAGAATCTTTTCCTTTTATTAATTAGTTTAAAACTGTTAAACCAATCAATAAAAGATTCCAACCACCCTTTTTAAATCATTCTGAACCTTTTAACCACGTGAAAAAATCATTATAATCATTGTTTGTAACTCTTATAATCATTTTTACCCCTGAACCACCCCATAAGTGAATTAAAGCATCTTTCATCACTGTTAACTTTGTCACTTTGTTTCCAAATTCACTCTGGTCACTTTTGGGCGTGTTTTCTCTTTAATATTCTTTTTAAAGACTCTGTTCTTTAATTAATTGCTTGCAGTTCTTTGCTCAATTAATTCCAATTGAAATTGCTCTTGAAGAAATTTCTTTTGAAGCCTTAAAATATCTCTTGTAGAGTATTTTTTGGATAAATTTTTATTGTTGGTAAAACAATAAATTTTTATAATATTATTGTTTTATACTAATAAAGTTATAAACAATAAAATTGGCGTGTTTTCTCTTAAAAATAATATTCCATACTATTTTTAACTGAATTTTACCTTATACAAATTTTGAGGACAGGAAAAGTACTTGATTTTTAATCAAAGTTTCATATCCACACCTTACACAAAGGATGTGGGCCAAATAAAGCTCCTTGGGAATTGGGCACCATTCTGGACTCAAAACTCCTTAGCTTCAAATGGCAGGAAGTAGTATCTGATATCTTGTCTGCTTCAACACAAATTTATCCCTCAACCACTTGGGAGTAGTGGGACATCCCAAAAGACAAATGAGGCCGGAATATCCCAAAAGAATATTTTGTTTCCTACTCCCAACCAACAGCACAAATATCAATGCCAGTATCAGCAAATATGACCCCGAGTGAAATTTGGAGGCTTGTGGATGTCAATCAGATCAAATGCATTCACTTTGGCCATGTAGAAATTTGCTCTTCAACCGGATTACTCATTCCCTTGTTGAATTCAGACCATTCACAACAATGAGTGAAGTTGAGGTCAATCAATGGGATGAATTATCACAATTTGTATTTCACAAAAGAAGATTCAATGACCCAATTGCAACAAATGGGGCATTACTGGAGGGATTTATGTTTGCCTTTGGGTGGCGCAGATGCAACACAAAGAATGAACAACTTGGTCTGTATGGAAGTCTTGGGAAAATTGAAAACACAAAAGATGAATGGCGGAACCGAGGTGCCAATCTTAGCTTGGTGGGTTGCATTCTAGGTCAATCCTTATGATATGTTGGGGATAATTTATTTCAGAAGATTCAAAATTGCTAGAAGTCATTGCGGGTTCCGTCTTTTGATCAAGTGAACTATGAAGCTGATATTCCTGCAAATCAGGGTGCATTCAAGTTTGCTTGCGCACTCACTTTCACCATGAATGGATTTAAAAACGCACTCATGTTGATAAGGATGCATCGCTGTATGCTTCAGGATTAGTTTCAAGGTGATAAGCAGACCGGCCAAATTCAAAGAGATGCGTCAGAGCGGTGTACAGGGGGAAACATGATTTTCCCAAATGAGCATTTTTGGATTGATCTATCCAAATGTCATGGGCTCATTTAGGTAGTGTGGGCTAGTAGTATATTTGTTCATTATACTGATCCAGCACAGGACAACGAAAGCACAACACTAGTGGGTATGCCCGCACAATGCTCAAGGAGTGTAAGATGTGACTATGAAACTGATGGAAATATTACTATTAATCAACAGTACTATGTCTGTTCTTATGAAATATAATAATAAAAAATTATTATAACCACAATTAAATAATTATAAAATTATTTCTTTCACGTGTTATACACTACTAGTGATTATAACAGTGAGCAGTAATTGTCTACAAGAATCAATTACAAGAAGAATTTAATAATAAAAACTTCTTTTATTAAAATAATAAAATTATTTTAATATATAATTATCTTTTACAAGAATAATTATAAAGATAATTCTTGAAGAAAACTATTACTAGAGAAAAACTTTAAGAATTAAAGATAAATGACTCACTAATACTCCAAAGAACTTATTGATAGATAAAAGTAGAGAAATTTGACATGGAATTGTGGATTTAAGGGATCAAAAGGATTTATAACAGTATTACAACAATATATAGTTGGATTCTTTGATTTCACGTCTTTCTGATTGATTTTGAAATATTAAAAACACTTAAGAATAGCTGTAACTAATACTTACTTGTTGGTAATAATGATTTAATAAATTGATAAGATGATGATATGGAAAAAACAGCAAGAGAAGGCCTCTTTTAAGTCAACAACAGCTCACAGAGGCGTGCCATGGAGCAAACTGAAAAACCAGTGAGTGAGAAAACAATAAACCCTTTTGGTTTATTGATTGCATCATTATTTGTCACGTAACATTATCATAATTACTTATTTGATGCTTTTACGTGACTACCAACCCCAATATGGTTAAGAATAAAAGGAGTAACACTTGTAAATCTTCTTTTATTCTAAAATAATCATTGATTTCTCAAAGTTATCAATGTTATTGCCAATTTCATCACAGGTTGTAATTACTGTGAATTTTTGAAGATTCAGTGTTTCACGTAGAATAACCAAAAATGGACTGTAAGTAAAACTTTTAATTTTACTAGTAAAACAGTAATTCTTTTTGGTTGTACCATAGATAATACAGTTCTCCTTTAGTCCTGAAAGTTTCAGAAAGATTCATTAAGAATTGTATTTTTAATGAATTTTTGAAGTTTTTACCTCATTTCTACGTAGAATTGCAAATAGCAGTGTTTTGCTGGTTGCTATGAGGTAAATCAATGAATATGGGTCCCAAAAGGGTTTTAATTACTCTTTTAGGGTCTAGTCATGGAAAGGCATCAAGAATTGACGTGGTTACAGGAGTCTAAGTAGCTCATTACCTCCTTGGCACGTCAAAATAGCAGGTTATTTGCTATTTTCTTATGATTACAGTAGGTGTAACTTGGTAACCAAGTTCCCAAAGAGTTTTGGTTTACCACTGGGCCAAGATGAGCCATGGATCCATGCTCTGGAGCTATCCACGCCTCTGAGGCCTCAGAAGTTGGGTACCCTGGCTCTCTTTGATGTCTTTTGTCCCCCTTGCCTATTTTTTATGTCAAAATAGTAATTTAAGCTTTAAGTGAGATATCCACTATGGGTGTACCAAAAGTCCATGTAAGAATACCATGATATTAAGTGCTCAAAACATGCATAACACTATTCTTAGTGTATATGTAACATGGGATTTCTCACTTTCCCATTATTTTGGCTAAAAATCAAGAAAAACAAAAATTTTCACGGATCTTTTATGTGGTATTAATGATGTGGTATTGAAGTATTTTCCATTTTACCACCTCAAATACTTAATTTGGGCTTATTCACTCTATGGAGCTACCCTAGGTGAATTTTTGTGTAGAATCCAAATCTGGTCTTAAATCCATGGATTTACTTACTCAATAAAAAGTTATTCATCTTTTTTGAAATTGAAAATGATGAACTTTGGATATATGCATGACTTATGAGTTGTTCATAATTCAAAATTTCTTTTTAAGATAATTGTGGCCTATTTGGGTATGTAAAATATACCTCAAGGCTCACAAGGAGGCTAGCCAAAACAATGTGCTGAAAAAGCCACAGCTATTATGAGGTTGGCAATGGAGTGGGCTATCAAATCAGGGATGGTAATACAATCTCATCTCAATTCAAAGAAGGAGGAGATTTGCATGTGTGTTGGAATTTAGCGTGATTGGTAAATAATGGTGGGGAAAGGCAGAGGACAATATACACCAGGATTGGATGGTTTGCAGTGCGGGAGATAGGGTGGCTCACATGACAAAGGGGTGGAATGGATTGTGTACGGTGGCATGCCATTGTAAATAGGTCCTGGTTTGTTGCTCTTGTCCAGGATCCCAATGCTTCACACACAAATCCTTATGCTTGTGCAGGTTTCCAATACTTCAAACAATTGCTTACGCCAGGGAAGGCTGCCAACGCTTCACACGCAAATAATTACACTTGTAAAAGCTCCCAAAAATTCAAACAATTCCTTCTGCCAGGGCAGGCTTTCAACAATTCACATGCAAATCCTTATGCTTGTGCAGGTTCCAACAATGGTAAAAAGTCCTTATGCCTGTGCAGGCTCCCAACAATTCACACGCGAATCGTGATGCTTGTGCAGTTTCCCAACAATTCAAGCAATTCCTTATGCCAGGGCAGGCTTCCGACAATTCACACGCAAATCCTTACACTTGTGCAAATTCCAACAATGCTAAAACTTCCTTACGCTGTGGGAACTCCTCTTGTGTTGGATAAAATGAGGCAATACCTGGAAGGTGAAGTTAGAAGAAAACAGCTTTGAATTGCTGTTCACGCCTGTAACCCTTGGTCTGCTTGTGTGTCAGAATAATCTGAACTGCCCTTCCTGAAAATTGCTGAATTATCTTAACTTGAGTTCACAATCAATTTATTTATTGATGGTGGCTAATTCAGAAAAGTGTATTCAACAGACTCTGTCAGACTTTGCTTGATCTCAAAAATATTTATTGAACCTTTTAAATATGACACTATTTAATTAACCAAAAGAAAAAAACTATCACAAATCACACAAAATACTACTACAACAATAATTCAATATAATCTGGAGACACTAGGCTAATAATAATACTGAAAGAAACAATAAAACACTTTTTTAGATGACTTATGATTAATTGTGTATTTATTTTTTATATAATGAAACTCTGATATGACCAGGCTATTTAATAGCCATGCTTTGATAACTTAATTTGATAATAATTCTTTCTTTTTGAAAATATAGCACTAATGTATCCCTATAATAGGTATTTTCTTTTATAATTAAATAAAATCTCTTTGTAGGAACCAAAGTATAGCTTTTTGAAATAAGTAATAATGATAATTTTTTTTAATAAAATAACTAAATGACCCTTCTTTTCCTTCTTCAAAGCTTTGATTACTTATAATAAGGTGAAATTCTTTTTTTCCTTTAAAAATACTATTTTATTTAATTCAAGTTCATAAGACTATTATGTAAGGCCATTTTATCCATTAAATAATAAAATTATATTATAAAGTTTTTTTTAAAAGACTTTTTTTTAAGCCTTCTTCTGTATTTTAAGACTTTTTTTATTATAAGAGTATTACATAAGGCCTTTTTATCCTTTATATAATAGAATTATATATTTGTGGACTAGTTAACCTGATAGTCACGGATGAATTTAAATCTACTTTCCACTTTTTGGGGGGATAAAAGACATGAGGGAAAGGGAAAAATTTGGGGAGAGAGGCCCTCTATTTATAATTTATGGGCTCTCCATGGGAAGTGTTCAAAAAGAGGGACTTAGAATTTTTCAGTTTCTTTTGGCTGAGAAAATTCTTCTCTGGTGGTCCCACCTAAATGATGTCATTTATGTAATTCATTGCATCATTTGTTTGGTTGATGATGTCATTTGTTGGGTTGCTTACTAATTTGAGGTATTTTTTCTGGTGCTTATTTGAGCTTTAATACTAATCCTTAGACTTGCTGACTAATCCTTAGCTCCCTAAGTATTACTATGCAAGTAATCTGATTATTAATACTTCCCCAACTCCTTCCTGCTTATGTAATCTGTACATGTATCCTCCTTCTGCTGTGTTGAATTTAGAATTTTGATTTTTGAGGCAAATTTGTGGGTTGAAACCTGATTTTATTTTATGGTTAGGTTGCAGGTATTTTCCAAACTTTAGAAGGATTTTCCAAAATTTTGTCTTTTTTTTCTTTATGTCTTCAATGTGGCTTGAACCAATGACATGGCCATTTTCCTTGACACAAGCCATCACCTTACACAGTGCACAAAAGAGTGTCATTGCATAAGCAACAACACCCTGTCGTTACATGCGGGCCTCCCACGGGCATTGCTGCAACACCTGCACAGACAGCTGTAGCTCTGCCAACAACAAGTCCTTGAGAATTCACCACTGCAACAACACCTACTCCAAATCCCAATATGTTCAACCAACTCCTACCACTCACTGTATCAACTCATCGTCATGAAGATGATGAACCCTATTTGTCATGGCTGCTCCTGGTCTGTTATTCAATTTAGCACATCCATTCTGACTTGAGAAATCTTAGAAATCCCACTCATTTTAGTTTGGCTCTGGACCCAATTGTTTTTCTTTACATTTTCAAGTCACTTCACTTACCAATTACGCTCCAACTTAAATCGGATCTGTCATCTTTTGAAAAAATGTATTCACCAGCCATGAACAGTCCAGATATTCAGCAAATGTTGATGTCAATTATGAAGGCTCAAGATTCCCTCACATCAACCATGAGTTCCCTCAAAGAAGATGTTGATCTCCTTAAAGTAACATCGACTATCCCTAATCCGCAAACACAAGAAAGCTTGAATGTTTGTGAGTTACATTTGCTGCAGTTGCAAAGCTCCATGATGGTGAGTGAGAAAAATGCAAAGAGGGGACAAAATGGTATCCAAAATGAAAGAAAAGCAGTTGGAATGGACAAGAGTGGAACAAGAGTAGGTGCAAATAACTGCGTTGATCTTCATGACGATGAGTTGATACAGTGAGTGGTAGGAGTTGGTTGAACGTATTGGGATTCGGAGTAGGTGTTGTTGCAGTGGAGAATTCTCAGGGACTTGTCGTTGGCAGAGCTACAGCTGTCTGTGCAGGTGTCGCAGCAATGCCCGTGGGAGGCCCGCATGTAACGACAGGGTGTCGTTGCATATGCAACGACACTCTTTTGTGGGCTGTGTTACCAACTGGGACAAATATCCTTTTCTTTTGTTTCAAACAGAAGCTACCCATAGGGGTACTTCTACTTTTCACTCTCCTCAAAAAAAATTATCAAGCTGATATGGTATGGCATACCACATCCCCTTCTCCATTTAATACTGTCCCCAGCATTCATTATCTAACTGAAGCTTAATGAAATTTTCCCTGTTTCTTCTTCCAAAATTTTATGTTGATCTTGATTGATTATGGCAAGTATGCCATATTTTACATTTACAGCTTAATTATGTTGAGATTGTCTGTTGATGGTTCTTTATATTGTTTTTGAATCTCCCTGCTTTTATAACTGATTTAATGTCTGATTTTTTATTCTTCTTGCTTTATATAATATAAAAAATGAGATAAATGCTAATGAAACTATTGAATAACTGAATATTTCCCACTACTCCCCCAAAACTTAACATCATAAGGAGTGATGAAAAGAAATAAGTACCACCCCTCATTTTTTTATAAGGTTTTTCTGATCCAATACCATGATTACTTCTTGAGGGCAATTTTACTCTCCATTTGATAAATTCCTTCTGATTAACTGTTTCCACCATAATTTTCCATAAAAATACATAAAAATAATTTGGTACAATTTGAGGTCTTGTCCAGTGTCAGGATGAAACTATGATAAAGGTGTGAATAGGCTAGTTACAACTTTAACTATGTTTGTGACATGGTAAAAATGGTTAAAAAAGATTCATCAGGGTTGAAAATGATTTTATTTAAGATTAAAAGGGCTTTACTATATATAATATAGTGGTGGTGAGCGCTGTTGAAAGCCCTGGGTGCAGCTTTATCTGTTGGGTTACAATAATAAAAGACTACAATAATTAATATTTATAATTATACCTGATTATTGACCAAGAGTAAAACTGTTTTTGACAGTTTACTATGTAGGTTATTCAAGAGCAGGATGAGGATACAATTCTGGCTGTGAAAAGCCTCCGTTTTATCCTGAAATGGGGTGGAAAGGGTGTTAGACCTTTCCACATAGAGGAAGTGAAGATTTTTTCACTCTCTAGTACTGGCTTGTGGTTTGCAAACAGCCTGTATAGCTTGTATTGGGCTCAGATGTGGTTTTTAAACCACATCTGGGCAGTTTTCACCAATACAGGGTGAAAATTTTCATCTGGGGACCTAACAGCCTGATTCTGACATGTATGATGCGTAGAATGCTGTACAGAAGCTGTATGGGACCCCATTATTGACTGAAATTTGAGGTATTGAAGTAAAAACAAGCTTCTTTGTCTATTTGACACCTCATATTCATAGTTATGGGATATTATCCCATGGTAAGGCTGTATTGGTCAGAATGTGGGACTTTGATCTTAAAACAGCTATAACTTTGTCAGTTCTTGAGATATCAACCTCAAAACTGGACCAGTGTGTATCCCTGTATGCTTTCTACACAATGATACCTTTTTTTGATATGGTTATCATTAAATATGGCAAAGTTATGCCATGTACAAGAGTTTTGTACATATGCGTGTTTTAGGCAAAATGCTGTATTGAGATTGTTTGCCCAATAACCTCTGCTGTAGTTGAGATATGGGGGAAGTGGATGACACCATCAGATATCCCTGATTGTGCTCTTTCCAAAAAGACCCCACTTCAAGTATCTCACACTAAAACTGTAGAAGTTAGATGAGAGGTGAATGTTTTGATCACCCTTATTTGGCCTGAAATTGACCACAAATTCAGTAATATTGGTGCTAGCTCAGTTTGGCTGGTACCATTGGATAGCCCTGGCTTAGAGCTTCATTTTGAGTACCCATTTGATGGGGTTAAGCCTCTCCTTCTAGATGTTAGATGAGAGGTGAAAATTAAGGTTTATGCTCAGCAATAACTTTGAGTAGGAATAACTTTGTTATTCTGTGTCTTATGGTGATGGGACTTATATTTTCAGAAAGTTGTGAGTTTCCTCTTTGGTTTGATACTTTTTGAGCTGATTTTGCTCAGCTCCATGTTTTGGTGGTATCTTGGCTATACCATTGGTTTATGGTATTTTGGCTGTCATGCTTGTGCTCTGGTTTTGAGTCATAGGCTGACATACCCTCCCTCTAAAAAAGGCTCATCATTGATGAGACTGTTCAGTCCTCCTAGAGGCCCTGAATCTCCTTAGATGAAGGTTCCCATCTGGTATGGCATCTTCTGCCAACCATTTGTCTTTATCAGCTGTTTTGTGCTTGCATCTGACTAAGTATTGTCTTTGATCCTTTCCATTAAGTCTGATCTTCCTGGCCCTGATGATCTTACTCACAGGTCCTGAGGAGTTCTCCACTTCCACTATATCAAGTGGTGTGGGGTTCTTCTTCCTGGAGGGGATTTTATACTCCTCTGTTTGGAAGTATGGTTTGACCAAACGTACCGGGAAGACTGGGTGGTTTCTGGAAAATTCCTCTGTAAGTTTGAATTCCACTCCATTCTTTCCTATCAACCTAATGATCGTGAAAGGCCCTACAAATGAGTCCCTCATCTTCTTGGGTCCTTTAAGATTGTTAAAGTTCATTGTAGACACTAGCACCTGGTCCCCTACCTTAAAGTCAGGTTCCATGTGTGTCTTGTCCCACTTCTGTGTATGACATTCTTTTGCCTCAGCTATGCATTTGGCAGCTGTGTCACAAGCCCTCTTCCACATATAATGGAAGTCTTTGGCTGTGGGGTGGATGGTCAGAAGGGTTTTCTTTAAGTGATCCACAGGCAACAGGGGATTCCACCCTGTGAGCCTTGAGGTATATTTTACATATTCAAATAGGCCACAATCATCTTAAAAAGAAATTTTGAATTATGCATAACTCATAAGTCATGCATATATCCAAAATTCATCATTTTTTATTTCAGAAAAGATGAATAACTTTTTATTGAGTAGGTCAATCCATGGATTTAAAGCCAGATTTGGATTCTACACAGAAATTTACCTAGGGTAGCTCCATCGAGAGAATAAGCTCAAATTAACTCTTTGAGGTGGTAAAATGGAAAATACTTCAATACCACATAAAAGATCAGTGAAAATGTTTGTTTTTCTTAATTTCACGCCATAATAATGGGAATGTGAGAAATCCCATGTTACATATACACTAAGAATAGTGTTATGCATGTTTTGAGCACTTAATATTATGGTATTTTTACATGGACGTTTGGTACACCCATAGTGGATATCTCACTTGAAGCTTAAATTTCTATTTTGACATAAAAAATAAGCAAGGGGGACAAAAGACATCAAAGAGAGCCAGGGTACCCAACTTCTGAGGCCTCAGAGGCATAGACAGCTCCAAAGCTTGGATCCATGGCTAATCTTGGCCTAATTGGTAAACTAAAACCTTTTGGGAACTTGGTTACCATGTTACAACTACTGTAAATCTTAACAAAATAGCAAATAACCTGCTATTTTGACGTGCCAAGGAGGTAAAAAGCTACTTAGACTCATGTAACCATGTCAATTATTAATTATTTTCCATTGATAAACCCCAAAAGAGTAATTAAAACCCTTTTTGGACTTGTATCCATTGATTTACCCCATAGCAACCAGTGAAACACTGATATTTGCAATTCTACGTAGAAATGAGGTAAGAACTTCAAAAATTCATTAAAAATACAATTCTTAATAAACGTTTCTGAAACTTTCAGAACTAATAAAGAACTGTATTATCCATGGTAAAATCAAAAAGAATTACAGTTTTACTAGTAAAATTAAAGGTTTTACTTACAGTCCATTTTGGACTATTCTACGTGAAACACTGAATCTTCAAAAATTTACAGTAATTACAACCTGTGATGAAATTGGCAATAACATTGATAACTTTGAGAAATCAATGATTATTTTGGAATAAAAGAAGATTTACAGATGTTACTCCTTTTATTCTTAACCATATTGGGGTTGGTAGTCACATAAAAGCATCAATTAAGTAATTATGATAATCTTATGGTACAACAGATGATGCAATCAATAATCCAGAAAGGTTTATTGTTTTCTCACTCACTGGTTTTTCAGTTTTCTCCATGGCACGCCTCTGTGAGCTGTTGTTGACTTAAAAGAGGCCTCCTCTTGCTGTTTTTTCCACATCATCATCATCATCTTATTATCATTTAAACCATTATTACCAACAAGTAAGTATTAGTTATAGCTATTCTTAAGTGTTTCAAATCTTTCAAAATCAATCAGAAAGACGTTAAATCATAGAATTCAACTATATATTGCTGTCATACTGTTATAAATTCATTTTTATCCTTAAACTCCACAATTCTACGTCAAATCTCTCTATCTTATCTTTCAATAAGCTCTTTGGAATATTAGTGAGTGATTTAATTTTAATTCTTAAAGTTTTTCTCTAAAATTAGTTTTCTTCAAGAATTATCATTATAATTATTCTTGCAAAAAGATAATTATATATCAAAATAATTTTATTATTTTAATAAAAGAAGTTTTATTATTAAAATATTCTTGTAATTGATTCTTGTAGACAATTACTTGCTCACTGATAAAATCACTAGTAGTGTTTAACACTTGAAAGAAATAATTCTTTAATTATTTAATTGTGGTTATAATAGCATTTTGTTATTATATTTCATAATAACAGTCATAGTACTGTTGATTAATAGTAATATTATCATCAATTCAAAGACAAATCTTACACACCCTTTCTCTACCACTGATGGTGTTTTTCCTGTGGTAGAGTGCTGACTTGTATCATAAGCCAGTTTGACAGCTGGTAGAAGGGTAACCCAGTCATGGGTGTATCCTTCATGGTCCTTGTATTCCATGCCATAGGCACAGAAGCTTCTAAGGATGTCTTCCATAGTCTGGATCATCCTGTCAGCTAGGCCATCTGTTTGGGGATGGTAAGCTGTGGAAAAGGCAAGCTTGGTGCCAAGCATGTCATACAAGTTGGTCCAAAATTCAGATGTGAATGTTGGGTCCCTATCACTAATGATGATTTTAGGGACTCCACAGATAGATATGATGTTATACCAAAATAACAGGGCAGTATCCATGGCTGTGTCCTCTTTGTGGCATGGTAGACACCTCATGCTCTTGCCAAACCTATCAACTATGATCAAGCAGGCATTGTAGTTTTCTTTGCCTCCTGGGACAAGTCCTGTAACCGAGTCCATGTTGATGGTTTCCAATGGGTATTTGGGTTCTTCTATATGTTGAAGTAACCCATACTTCTTCCCATGTTTCCTATTTGCCTTTTGGCATCTTTCACAAGTGTTGATGTATTCTTGCAACTCTTGTTCCCACTTGGGCCACCAAGCTGTACTTGCTACCCTCTCTTTGGTCCTGTCTTCACTCATGTGTCCCATATAGGGGCAGTCATTACGCTCCTGTAGGATCAGAGAGATGTGGTCTCTGTCTACCACTGTGAGTGCACTTGTGTGTTTTTCTCTGTGGTAGAGCAGGCCATCTGTAAGGAAGAACTTGTTATCCTTATACGCCCTCAACCAGGGTTCTTCCAGCTGGGATTCCAGTTCTGGGCTCCTGTACTTTTGTTGAAGGAGTTGTAGTAATATGCCACACTGTTTGTGTTTGGCATAAGACTTCAGTACTGCATTGAAAAATTCGTATTGCAGTTCTGAGGAGCTTATCACCAGTATGGGAGTTTCTGTTCCCTCTGAAGCAATGTTCTTGCCGTCAAGGGTACCATGTTCTGGTGCCAATTCAGAAAATCTGAAGTTCTTCTTTCTATCTATTTCCATGAAATGGATAGGGATCTTGGCTGCAACCACAGGGTCATAAGCAGGATTGCTTTTGACACTGTCCAGTGGCCCTCTGCAATGGTATGACTTTTACCTTCTTTGTATATAATGGTCATGTTACCTCTATACTCCTGGATAGCTATTTGCAATCTCAGAATGTGTCTATTTGTAGTCTTCATGTTTAGTAAAGACTTCAAGGCTGTGCAGTCTGTGTAGATTTCAAAGACTGCACCCTCCAAATAATAATGGAGTTTCTCTAGAGCCCAGACTAGACATAGACATTCAGTCTGGGTGGCCCCATACCTGGCTTCTGAATCTTTCAGTTGCCTAGAGATGTAACATATTACACCCTCTCTTGGTTCACCATCCACAATTTGTCTTTGGTGAAGGGCTGCTCCTAAGCCTCCGCTACATGCTGCATCTATGTATAACTTGAATTGTAGTTCAAAGTCAGGCAAGATGAGCACAGCTGCATTTGTGAGTTCATGTTTGATCCTCTCATATGCATACCTCCTTTCCTTGGTTATTTCCAAAACTACATCTTTTGAACATAACTTGTATAAGCCACTAGTTATGTGTTCAATGTTTTTGATGTGGTTTCCATAGTAGATAGCAAACCCAAGGAAGGATTGCATCTCTTTGATGCTTTTTGGTAATGGCTTTTGCAGTACTGATGCTACTTTATTCTGGTCAATTGCCAGACTAAGACCTGAGACTTTATGTCCTAGAGCTAGTAGCTCTTGTTGGCCAAAATTACACTTTTTTAGTGAAATTTTCAGATTGATGGGTGTACATTTACTTAGAACTCTGTCTATATATTTTACATGGTCGTCCCATGTTTCTGAGTATATAATTATATCATCAATATATACTACCATCCAGCCTTCTAATATTTCTTCTTGAAATATTGTATCCATCATCCTTTGGAAGTGGGCTGGTGCATTTTTGATGCCAAATGACATTCTGGTATACTCAGATATGCCCATATGGCATATTATTCTGAGTAATTTCATGAAGTTTGGTTTAACTCCATTCTGGTGGAAGCCTTTCATGCAGTCCATTTTGGTTATGTATTTGGCTTTTGCCAGTTTATCCAAGGCATGAGGTATCCTGGGTATAGGGTACCTGTCTGCTTTTGTGTAGTTATTCAGAGCTCTGAAGTCTCCACACAATCTAGACTTGCCATCATGCCAGGTGATTAGGACAGGAGTGGTTATTTCCACTATTTCATTGTGTCCAATCTTCCTGATTAATTCCATGTCCAGGAGTTCATTGATATGTTTTTCAGTTTCTTTCCTGGTTTCTAGACTTGCTGGGTAAGGAGGTCTCCTAAGCATGGGTGGATAAGGCCTTTCCATATCCAGATATAGTTCTATATCATGGCCTTTGATCTTGCCTAATGGTTCTTCAACAATGACAAATGCTGGTCTGTTCTTTCTCAGCATCTTCAGTAAACTTAGTTTTTGTTTACTGGTGAGGGTAGTGCTAAACTGTCCCTCTCTGAATTCCTTCAGAAGTTCTTCTAGTGGATCTTGAAAAGATATCTGGTATATATCAAGTCAAAATTTCCTTTCCTTGTTAGTCCCAATGGTGATGTGCCTATTTTTACTGTTGTAAATGTCTATGCCATACATCCTCTGGTAGTCTGTTCCCAGTATAAACCCTTGGATGTGGGCATCATCAAGCACTACAAACTCTGAGCTGAGTCTGATATTACCCTTCCTGTGGGGTATAATTATCTCTTTGATAATTGTCCCAATGGAAGTCATTGTCCCTGATTCACTTTAAAGTTCTTTGCCTTAGTGGGAAAGAGCTGTTTTTCCCAGTTTCGGAAGTGGTTATCCAGATAGTTTCTGGCCACTATGGAGCAGTGTGCTCCACTATCAATGATCAGTGGTTGCTGAGCATTGTCAATACAGACAGTCATCTTTGTGGCTGTTCCATGTATTTATTCCATTCCTTTAGTTGGTGTAACCAGGAATGTTTGGGCATCTTATGTATGTTTGCACAAGTTTTTGTTGGAAGTGTCTTGTGGCATGCCTGCTTCCAACTGTATGTCCTGAATTTCCAGTGGGGCTTCTCCTTGGTACTCCACTAAAAATTCTTCTTTTGGGTCCTGTTCATCATCAGATTGTTCTTTGATGGCATCACCCATAGAGTCTGATTCAGAATCCTCTGTTGGGGATCTTCCTCTGGGACTTTCTCAATGGCATAGACTTTTTTCTTTGTCTTTGGACAGTTGTTGGCATAGTGGTCTGTTGAACCACAATTGTGACAAGAATTTCTCTTCTTTGCCACTTCTGCCACTCTTTCTTTGGGTTTGTCTTTAAACTCTACCCTGAAAGGTTGTTTCTCTTTGAAACCACTGCTCTTATATGGGGTGAATTTCCCTATATTAGTCCATTTCCTTATGTGTTGTAAGGTGTTGGCAATGCCATCTAGAGTGCAATTTTGGTTGGATCTGCATTTTACTGCATGCTCTAGTTCCCCTGGCAGTTGTGTCAGAACCTTGCTATTCCTCATTTGGATACTCATCTGAGGATCAATGGCTTTAAGTCTTTTAGACTGTTTAAGACACCACTCATATGGATCTTTGTCCAATGAGTATTTGTCATTTTCAAATGACATTGTCTTCTGCCATATCCAAGTTCCATTACTGTACTTTTGGATGATTTGACTCTTCAACCATGGCCAGTTTCTCCTGCCATGGATTTCTTTCATTTCTGTGTACCATATACTAGCATGACCTTTAAATGCAGTATTCAATCTGGAAGTAATCCAGTAGTCTGGTATGCTTAGTTCATCAATGGAGAGTCCATCAATATATTCTATTATTTCCATATGATCATATCCTCCTGATCCAGAGAATTTGGGCCAGCTTGAGGCCTCAGGAAGCTGTTTCAAGGCTTCCTTCTCTGAATAAGACATGCCATCTCCATCCTGGTATTGTAGTGGAGATCTTGCATTATTCATCAACATGGCATCTGGTTTTATGTCATCTGGTTGATATGGATTATCCATAACTTGGCCTTGTGGATGGGGCTTCAAGCTATGGTAGACATTAAACAGTTGGTTTATGTCTTGATCCAGACAATCCCTGTCCCTTTTGCTGTGGTGTTGTTCTTCAGAGACTATATTCAGTCTTTTGTTGGTTTCTTCAGAGGCTTTGCTCAATTGAGCATATCCTTCTTGAAGATTCTTAACTATCTGTTCCAAGGAGGCTTGTGTTTTTTTCATCCTCTCATGGCCAGCTTCAAGTTCTGCAAACTTCTTTGCAGATTGTTCAGCATATTGGGACATTTTTAACCACAGTGCATCACTGTTTAAGTTACCCTCAGGTGTGACAATGTTGTGTTCAATCTGAGTTGGGGTAATGTTTCTATTACTAGGACTACTAATTCTAGAGCGGTTTACAACTACTTCTGGTTCTTGTGTACTTCTTTCACCAAATCTAACAGCTTCTGGATCATGGGGTCTGACTCTTTCCTCCTCTGGTTGAAGGAGGTTTTGCTCTTGCCCTTGTTTCCTTGTCTTCTGCTGGAAACCTCCTGTAATTGTGAAGAATGGTGACTCTTGGCCACTGATCTGCTGGTTTGTGAATGGTGTGAAGCCATTGGAGTGCTGATTTGGCCTGCTCCTTGTGAACCTGAAGGAATCTGAGTAGGCCCTGTCTGGGTTAACCGTTCTTCTATAGCTTGGATAGTGGCTTGATTCTCCCTTATTCTCTGTGCCCTTGCCTCCAGGAGTCTGAACTTCCTGGTAGGATTCCAACCTTTGGTGATTATCATAAGGTCTTTGAAATCTATCTGTTTGAGACAGATCTTCTGGAAACTTGCTCCAAGTTCTTCCCAGTGACTTTCCAGGTTGAACCTTTTGTTGTCCATGCTCCATTGAAATAAATCCTTGATGAGTTGGTGGAGCTGAAGAACTTGATCCATATCCTTCCAGTCCTCTGGTTTGAGGTTCCTGTTGAATTGGAGTGTGAATGGCAAGGTTAATATTATCTCCCTCATTGTTTTTCCATCCACCACTGTGTCCACGGTGTCCTCTTCCAGGTCTTCTGGTTCTGGACAAGCCTTCTCTGTCCTCTGGCTGGTTCCTTTGGAAGCCAAGGTCTCTGAGGTATACAGGGGACATATCAGTGTTTTCAAGCAGTCAAAAACTTTATGTTCTTAGGGTATTTACCTTTGACTGTGCCTTGTACAAATTTGTAATCTGCTGATTTGGACAGTTTGCCTTTGGAGGTTACAACTGGGTTAATAATTGTAATTTTTCCTGTACAAGTGGTTAAGGTTGGTTTACCTTGTATTGATGCAGAGTTTCATGGTTTTCTACACCTCTGAGTGGCTATTAGAGTCCACTTCTTGGCTGTGATGAGACCTTCACTGTGCCTCTTTCCTATGCCCTTGCTGCCCTCTTGTTCTGAGGGTGTCACTGGTGTGTTGGCCTGTGACTGTGTCTCAAGTGAGATGTAATTTTCTTCTACTGAATCAAGGTAGGAAAAAGAGGGCTTATGTCAGTTAAGACTTCTCAAAAATGCTGGTTTTGCACGTCTAAGATTGGCCTCTGGGCTTGTATGTTACTAAAATATGCCCTGTATGGTGACAGTGTAATTGAATCAACAATTCCACGTCAGAATTACAGCTTTTGGTACCCTTTCACACTGTTTGTGTGCCAGTCTCCCACAGATACACTTGTGGTTTTCAAGTGTAATCTGAATAAGTGTAATTGAATTAACAATACACTTAACCACGCCTCAAATGATGATTTTTCAGTCAGAGGTGTCCTCATTCAATCAAGAATACAGGACTTATTGATTGCTTATCTGTTTTTATATGTAAACATGCCAAAAATAAAGGTTTTTAGTGGGTATTAACCACTTGGTAAGTACTCTTATAATATGAGTATTAAAGTAAAAATATATATAAGATATATATTTTTAAAAGAAAATACGCCTAAAAAAGATAAAAAAATTGTCAGAAATAAAGAATAAGAGAGAAAAACTTACTTATAAGGTCCAAAAAAAGTTTAAAACACAGCCAGGCACCCAAAATGTCAGGATGAAACTATGATAAAGGTATGAATAGGCTAGTTACAACTTTAACTATGTTTGTGACATGGTAAAAATGGTTAAAAAAGATTTATAAGGGTTGAAAATGATTTGATTTAAGATTGAAAGGGCTTTACTATATATAATATAAAGGTGGTGAGCACTGTTGAAAGCCCTGGGTGCAGCTTTATCTGTTGGGTTACAATGATAAAAGACTACAATAATTAATATTTATAGTTATACCTGATTATTGACCAAAAGTAAAACTGTTTTTGACAGTTTACTACATAGTTTATTCAAGAGCAGGATGAGGATACAATTCTGGCTGTGAAAAACCTCCTTTTTATCCTGAAAAGGGGTGGAAAGGGTGTTAGACCTTTCCACATAGAGGAAGTGAAGATTTTTTCACTCTCTAGTACTGGCTTGTGGTTTGCAAACAGCCTGTATAACCTGGATTGGGCTCAGATGTGGTTTTGAAACCACATCTGGGCAGTTTTGACCAATACAGGGTGAGAAATTTCATCTGGGGACCTCACAGCCTGATTCTGACGTGTATGACGTGTAGAATGCTGTACAGAAGCTGTATGGGACCCCAGTATTGACTGACATTTGAGGTATTGAAGTAAAAACAAGCTTCTTTGTCTATTTGACACCTCATATTCATAGCTATGGGATATTATCCCATGGTAAGGCTGTATTGGTCAGAATGTGGGACTTTGACCTTAAAACAGCTATAACTTTGTCAGTTCTTGAGATATCAACCTCAAAACTGGACCAGTGTGTATCCCTGTATGCTTTCTACACAATGATACCTTCTTTGATATGGTTATCATTAAATATGGCAAAGTTATGCCATGTACAAGAGTTTTGTACATATGCGTGTTTTAGGCAAAATGCTGTATTGAGATTGTTTGCCCAATAACCTCTTCTGTAGTTGAGATATGGGGGAAGTGGATGACACCATTAGATAGCCCTGATTGTGCTCTTTCCAAAAAGACCCCACTTCAAGTATCTCACACTAAAACTGTAGAAGTTAGATGAGAGGTGAATGTTTTGATCACCCTTATTTGGCCTGAAATTGACCACAAATCCAGTAATATTGGTGCTAGCTCAGTTTGGCTGGTACCATTGGATAGCCCTGGCTTAGAGCCTCATTTTCAGTACCCATTTAATGGGGTTAAGCCCCTCCTTCTAGATTTTAGATGAGAGATGAAAATTAAGGTTTATGCTCAGCAATAACTTTGAGTAGGAATAACTTTGTTATTCTTTGTCCTATGGTGATGGGACTTATATTTTCAGAAAGGTGTGAGTTTCCTCTTTGGTTTGATACTTTTTGAGCTGATTTGGCACAGCTCCATCTTTTGGTGGTATCTTGGCTATACCATTGGTTTATGGTATTTTGGCTGTCATGCTTGTGCTCTGGTTTTGAGTCTCAGGCTGACATCCTGGACCTCTGTTTTTGCCCTCAGACTATAATTGGAAGAAAATATCTTTATGAGGCAGTTTAAGGTCATACTATGACCTTTGATTGAATTAGTAAAGTTTCTTGATAAAAAATAAATAAATATAAGATGATTTGGACAGTTTAAGGGCTTGTCTAGGACCTATGTTTTAGTCCTGAGACTATAATTATAATAAAAATATTTTTATGTGGCAGTTTAAGGTCATACTCAGGACCTTTGATTGAATTATTAAAGTTTCTTGATAAAAAATAAATAAATATAAGATGATTTGGACATTTCAAGGTCTTTTCTAGGACCCTTGTTGATAGATATAAAAAAATGATTTGGAAATTTTAAGGTCTTGTCTAGGACCTATGTTTTATAATTATTAAAATACACTACAACTAAATTTATGAAAAGACCAACAATCCAATACACAAACCAAATTTACAAACCAGATCAGATAAAAATGCTAAATAAATTGTCTGTATTCAAATTAAATATAAAGAATATGCAATGAAACTGAAATAAAACCATTTCCATTAAATATGGATTATATGGCTGAGGGTTCAACCCCTCTCCATTTTTTTATTCTTTTATTTTTATTTTTATTTATTTTTTATATAACACTACCATAAAAATGATGAGTAATTCCATTCTTCTACAGAAAAAAATGAAATAATAATCAAAACACAAGCCAAATTTGACTTTGATATATATTATTATTGTGTATATAATAGCTATAGATTGATAAGATTGAGGGGAATATTCCCCTCTCCATTTTCTTTGAGAAAATAAACAGTAAACAAGTGAAGAATAATTAAATGCTAATTCAATGTTCATTTTAATATGAATGAATATAAATTTAGCCTTTTAAAGTCTTACTAAGGACTTATTATTTTGTTTATGTATTTGTATAACTTTTATCAATTGATTTACATGTAAAATGCTACATTTGATGTAGCTTTACCATTTTTGATATTTCTTTTGATGATGCTTTTGAGAATTAAATAAATTAATATTTAAATATATATTTATTTATATTATATATATTATTTATTTATCAAATTTTGATATGTATATTTTACTGTATCCAATAAAGAAATGAAAAATAAATCCAAATTTATATTATTCAATGATTTATTTCTTTTTTATAATGTTGAAGATTGAAAATAAATAAATTGAAACATATATTTATTTATTTTATTCTATTTTTTTATTTTTTATTTCTTATTATCATTATTATTATTATTTTTTTCTTTTTAATTTTTTTTTTATTATAATAATATTATTTATTATTTTATTTCTTGTTTTTTATTATTTTTTTCATTATAATTATTATATTAATTCTTTTTTATTTTAATCTTATTCACAAAATAAATAATTTATTAAAAAAAAAAAACATTAATATTCAATTACATATGCAATGTAGCACATGTAAAAAAAACCTGTAACAGGTTGCATGGCTTCTATGCAGCAGCTGCTTGGTTTTTGTCATTGTATTACTTGTTGATGGTGTTTGGACTTGCATGTGTCCCAAACCCACTCTCTACTTATTTTTTTTTCTTATTTATTTTTCTCTTGCCTCATTATTTCTTTTTTTTTGTTTATTATTATATTTTACATTAATGATCATCTTCCAAATTTACGCCGTCTATTTGTTTGTGGTATTGTATTTCTTTTATCCCAAGCGTCGTTATGGTTGTTTTTTATTTTTATTTTTATTTTTTATTTATTTATTTAAATTAATATTTTTTACTTTTTTACTTTGTCATTGATCGACAAGGTAACTGGCTGATCTCATATCTTCTCATTGCATTTCTACGTAAGTCTCTCTTCTATTTTTTATCTGTTTGTTTATTTAATAATGTTTTTTTTAGTTTTATTTTTATTTTATTGGTCTTTCTTTTAGTTTAACATTATTGTTAATCAAGCTAAACCCACCACTCTGATCTTTATTGATGGGTTTCTTTGTGAGTGGCCCCCCTTTTTTTTATATTTACATATAATACTAATGATATGTTTTTTTTATTTTTATTTTGATTGATGTCTCTTAGGTCCACCAACCAAAATCTGGCATGTTGGGAAGAATTGGGCAACTTTTAGGTAAGCCATTTCTTCCTAACCACGCTTCTCGGATCCATATAGATTATTATTATTATTATTATTTTAGAAATATCCACTCCTATTTTGTTGTTAGCCCATCTCATTTCTTCACTACAGATAGTGCGGTATGCCTTTTTCTATCAGAGTTCACCCTGACGCTTCTGGTGAACAGAATATTGTTATACATTTTAACAATATTTGTTATAGCTTTAATTTACCGCTCCCAAGAGGTCCTTTTTTAATTTATATACGGTGTCAAACAATTTCCTTCACCCATCTCTTTATAATCCATCCTTGAATCTTACTCCTAATCCACTGCCAAATAACAATAACAAGTCAAATAGTACTACAATTGATAGTACAAACTTGAACAATACTTTTGTAATGTGTGGATATGAAACTTTGATTAAAAATCAAGTACTTTTCCTGTCCTCAAAATTTGTATAACATAAAAATCAATTAAAATTAGTATGAAATATCATTTTTAAGAGAAAACACGCCAATTCTATTGTTTATAACTTTATTAGTATAAAACAATAATATTATAAAAATTTATTGTTTTACCAACAATAAAAATTTATCCAGAAAAATACTCTACAAGAGATATTTTAAGGCTACAAAAGAAATTTGTTCAAGAGCAATTTCAATTGGAATTAATTGAGCAAAGAACTGCAAGCAATTAATTTAAAGAAAAAAGTCTTTTAAAAGAATATTAAAGAGAAAACACGTCCAAAAGTGACCAGAGTGAATTTGGAAACAAAGTGACAAAGTTTACAGTGATAAAAGATGCTTTAATTCACTTTTGGGGTGGCTCAGGGGTAAAAATGATTATAAGAGTTACAAAAAATGATTATAATGATTTTTTCACGTGGCTAAAAGGATTAAAATGATTTAAAAATGGAGTTTGGAATCTTTTATTTATTTGTTTAACAATGTTTAAACTAATTAATAAAAGGAAAAGATTCTAACATGAAGAGAAAAGTGGGGCAAAGAAGACATTCTTTGATAGCCACCAATTTTCTTACTCCAAAAGTAAAATTTACTCTTGTCAGTCGTGAAAAACAGTCTTACAACAGAAAAGCCAATTATGGCATCATTGAACCCTGGTTTGGACCAAAAAAGGGCTGGTTTAAGCCATTTTTACCCATTTTTAGCTATTTTAGACCTTTAAATCAGCCATTACTATAGCAATACCTGGTCTAGAGCCTTCAAAACACGTCAGAATGTGTGTAAGAGGCGTAAAAAATAATTAAAACTGTTTTTGCTAAGTTTGTTTCATCTTAATGGTAGTTTTACCCTCTTGGCAACAGCTAAAACTACCCCAGTTGGTATCAAAACCTCATCATCAATTGCATTCACAAACCCTGTAACTCAATTCCAGGCCAAAAGTGATGAACCTTTGCATGAATTTTTACATCCCACGCCTGTCAGCAAGGATTTTGGGGGTCTGGCTCCCCCTTAGAGCTAGAGTTCCTTTTCCCCCCCAATTTTAATCTTTCCAATTTATTTTTTCCTTTAATTCCTCATCAGGTATTATACTTATAATTTACATATTTAATTCAATTGAATTGTACAGTACAATACAGTAATAATTGACACCTCATATGTAAATCAAAGTTCACTTATGTAATACACATGCACATTTTGACATTTCAATTGAATTCAATTGAAAATACTTCAATTCCTCATAACTTCTAAACTAAACACAACACCTCAATTTCAACACAAAAATTGATGGTTAACACCACATGTGGTGTGAATTAAATTAGAGTTTTGAGGATTTTCAACTTTTGTATTGAAAATACTAAAAACTTAATTTAAGCTTATTTAGAGTTGAGTTACAAAAATTTCATCCAGTGGTGACCCCACTTTATTTTTTATGAGGAATCCAATGGTGTGATAATTTCTTCATGTTTATTTATTGGATAAAAAGTTATGATATATTTTATATAACGTTTTACCAAAAATATTTTAATTTTACAATTTTGATTAAAAATTCATTTTTCCTTGATTTTTACAAGTAAAAATATAATTACATAATTTTAAATTTTATTGTAATTTTATTTTTAAATTATAATGAAATTTTGATTTGTAAATATAAATTTGTCTTTATACTTCAATTTTTATTTTTATAATGTAAATAAATTTATTTTATTTATATTTGTATCTTAATTTATCTTTTGTGGTCTTTTGGGTATATGAAAATACCTCTAAGGCTCACATTCCCTCCCCTAAAGAAAGAATATTACATTGTAATATTGTCATTCTAGTGTGTCTGAACCTTCTAAGAGGTTTAGTACCTTCAGGTATGTCTTTTTTTCTTGTTCTGTCTTCAGACAAATGTCCTGAGAAGGGGCAGTCATGGCATTCTTTTAGTACAAGATTGATTAATGGCTTGTCCACAACTTTCATGACACATGTGTGCTTGTGTCTTGTGATAAATTATACCATCCAGTAGGTGAAATCTTCCCTCATCATAAGATCCTTTACATACTTCATCAAAGGCATGTATTAGAGAGTTGTCTTTACAGTTTTTGTTCACTAATTGGCATAATATGCTACAATTTTTCTCTTGAATGTAAGTACTTCTGACCTCTTCAAAGGAGGTGGTGTTCAAGTCTGTGACACTTATTCCTTCTATTGGGATTTGGTTTTCATAAGTTGTGCATGTTGAGCTTTTGATAAATCAAGTTGACCATTGCTCAATTGTGGCAAGTGGGAATAAGATTCCATGATGTCAAAAGTGGCATTGATATTTTCTATATCTTTTGAAGATTCAGGAAATATGGACGACTTATCATCTGAATTGTCTTCAATCATGTCATCTTTTTCAATATCAGGTTCCTTTTCAATATTAATTTCATTGATTTTCCCCCTTATTGGACATGTATTAGCTAAATGGGTGGTGCTTTGTCAAATATGGCACTTTTTGACTGTATCTGCAGGTTTATACCTAACATTATTAGAACTTTTTTGGGGGTTTTTGTCCACAGAATCTTTCCAAGGTGTATTAAACCTTGTTTCAAGATTCCCCCTACTAGAACCAATTTTGGTTCTGGTGGTTACTTCTTCTAATATATTGAAAATATCCTCTGCTGAAGATTGTTCAGTAGTCCTGCTTTTGACAGCATGCTCTAAGTCACCTCCACATTGTCTCAGAATCTTTCTATGGATCATAAATTCTGACATGTCTGGATATAATGCTGTTAATCTGTCTTTTTGTTGGCAAAACCATGGTAAAGCTTTGTCTTTATCAGCATTAAACTTGGCAGATTCAAAGGCTGTTTCAACTTTAAACCTCCAAGCATCATTTGCCCATTTGTTAATGATTTGGGTTTTCCACCAAGTCCAACTCTGGTGTCCATGTGCTTGCCTTATTTTGATGTACCATCTGTGAGCTGATTTGGTAAACAAGGTGTTAAATCTTGCTGTTACCAATCTGTCTGGTAATTCAAAATCCTCTTTGATCATGTAAATTCCTCTAATGAATTCCATATGGTCATACTCTCCTTCACCACTGAAGTGAGGCCATTCTTTAAGCTTTGGAACTTCTTTCAAGAGTGCTTGGCCCATTGATGGTTCCAAGTTATGAAAGGAAGTAGAAAATTCATCTTTTAACTGTGAATTTTCAATATCCAATACTTGTGGATTAGGAATTCTTGCTCCCTCATTTTGGTTCAGAGGTGTAGACATTCTTGGCAAGGTTCTTAGCAGTTGTTCAATATCATTCATTTTACTGTTGTTACACCTTTGTGAATTTCTTAATTCATGTTTTAAGCTTTGTATAGAGTCTATGACATTCTTTTTATGATCATCCTCTTTATATGTAAGCTCATTCCATAATTCTGTTTGTTTAGTATTATCAGATATGACTTCATTTGACTTTATTGTTAATTTTGATATTTCCTCTCTGGAGGTATCAAAATGCTTTTTCAAAGCAATTGTATTTGCCTTTACTTCAGCAAATGATTTTGAAATATCATCAAGAGCTTTTTTATTATCTACTTTGATAGTGTTTATGGCTTGTTTCATTCTTGTTTTGATTATGTCATCAATATTGAATTTAGAATATTTATCTGTTAATTCTTCAATAATGGCAGATTGTTCATTTATTTTAATGCCAAAAGAATTATCATTTTTGGAAGTTTTTAGTGTTCTTAAAACTCTTTCAAAGCATTTAAGTGTATCATTTATTTGGCTCAGACTCAAGTTATTTGTTTTAGGATTGTCACAAATTGATGTATTTTTATCAGAAAGATGACTTTTTACGTCAGAAATAGCTTTATACAACTCTGGAATACAATTAAAAGTATCAGAAATCATTTTTGATATTTTAATATGGCTTCCTCCTTCTTCTGTAATTCCATCATGGTTCTTGCCATCTGAAATACATTTTCCATGGCATCCAGTTGAATCTTTGGGATTCTGTAGCCCTGGCTGTAAGTTTTTGGGGCTGGTGCCTTCCCTTTGCCCTTGTTTGGAGTTTGTGGCTGTTTTTTCACTTTGAAATTGCTTCTGCTGGCCACTGGGGCTGTTTTTGGCACTGGTTTGGGTGGTGGAGGGTTGTTTTTCCTCCATTCTAGTGTCAAAAGCATCATGTTTTTCTTATCCATCAATGAATGCCATCCATTGAGCAATTTGCAAGTATTGGGATGGCCCAGGAATTTTCTCACAGTCAGGTAAGAATTCATGCAATTCTTCCACAGGTCTGCAAGGATCTGGTACTCCTTGAACTGAAGTGCATTGTTGTATGCACTGTGGCTGGCTTTGTATATGTCCACTGAGGCTTGTTGTGGCGGTGTCAGCTCTTTTTGAAGGTAAAATGGTATTATCAGCTTCAGAATGACCCATTTTAGTTGTTTGGAAGTCATCAACTGACCCTTTTTGTTGTGTACCTGATTGGCCTCTGCCATAATCATGTCTATTACCTTTCTGGGAGCTTCTTGCGGGGTTATAGCTGGCTCCTGATCTGGTTGAATGCATAATTATGGTTAAAAAGGCTTAAAATAGTAATTTCACGTCAAAAAACTTACTATTGGCCAAATCTTTGGCTTTCTGAATAGTATTACTTATTTCCAAGTTGACTAATTCAGAAGAAATTGGCTCTGGTTGCATATTCTGAGTCACAATAATAGTACTATTATGATCAGAATTAACAGTACTGGCAGGAATAATGCTGGTTACTGTTGAGGATGTTTCAATGTTTTCTTGTCTTACCACGTTGTCAGACACTAAAATTAATGAAAAAAAACTAATTAATTAAGTAAAAAAAGAATATTTTCCAAAAGAAATGAAAATATAAGCCTCACTTATCATATGAAAAAAAATTTTTTTTATGGATTTTTTGATTATAAGTATTTTTTATATGTTTTTAAATTTTTCAATATAAGAAAAAAGATTTAAAAAGAGTAAAAAAAGATGTCACAGGTAAAATATCATGGCTGGGCCCCCAAATGTAAGGTGTGGATATGAAACTTTGATTAAAAATCAAGTACTTTTCCTGTCCTCAAAATTTGTATAAGGTAAAAATCAATTAAAAATAGTATGAAATATTATTTTTAAGAGAAAACACGCCAATTCTATTTTCTATAACTTTATTAGTATAAAACAGTAATATTATAAAAATTTATTGTTTTTACCAACAATAAAAATTTATCCAAAAAATACTCTACAAGAGATATTTTAAGGCTACAAAAGAAATTTCTTCAAGAGCAATTTCAATTGGAATTAATTGAGCAAAGAACTTCAAGCAATTAATTTAAGGAACAAAGTCTTTAAAAATAATATTAAAGAGAAAACACGCCCAAAAGTGACCCGAGTGAATTTGGAAACAAAGTGACAAAGTTTACAGTGATGAAAGATGCTTTAATTCACTTTTGGGGTGGTTCAGGGGTAAAAATGATCATAAGAGTTACAAAAAATGATTATAATGATTTTTTCAAGTGGTTAAAAGGATTAAAATGATTTAAAAATGGAGTTTGCAATCTTTTATTGATTTCTTCAACAGTGTTTAAACTAATTAATAAAAGGAAAAGATTCTAACATGAAGAGAAAAGTGGGGCAAAGAAGACATTCTTTTATAGCCACAAATTTTCTTACTCCAAAAGTAAAATTTACTCTTGTCAGTCGTGAAAAAAAGTCTGACAACAGAAAAGCCAATTATGGCATCATTAAACCCTGGTTTGGACCAAAAAAAGGGCTGTATTAAGCCATTTTTACCCATTTTTAGCTATTTTAGACCTTTAAATCAGCCATTACTATAGCAATACCTGGTCTAGAGCCTTCAAAACACGTCAGAATGTGTGTAAGAGGCGTAAAAAATAATTAAAACTGTTTTTGCTAAGTTTGTTTCATCTTAATGGTAGTTTTACCCTCTTGGCAACAGCTAAAACTACCCCAGTTGGTATCAAAACCTCATCATCAATTGCGTTCACAAACCCTGTAACTCAATTCCAGGCCAAAATTGATGAACTTTTGCATGAATTTCTACATCCCACGCCTGTCAGCAAGGATTTTGGGGGTCTGGCTCCCCCTTAGAGCTAGAGTTCCTTTTCCCCCCCAATTTTAATCTTTCCAATTTATTTTTTCCTTTAATTCCTCATTATGTATTATACTTATAGTTTACATATGTAATTCAATTGAATTGTACAGTACAATACAGTAATAATTGACACCTCATATGTAAATCAAAGTTCACTTATGTAATACACATGCACATTTTGACATTTCAATTGAATTCAATTGAAAATACTTCAATTCCTCATAACTTCTAAACTAAACACAACACCTCAATTTTAACACAAAAATTGATGGTTCACACCACATGTGGTGTGAATTAAATTAGAGTTTTGAGGATTTTCAACTTTTGTATTGAAAATACTAAAAACTTAATTTAAGCTTATTTAGAGTTGATTTACAAAAATTTCATCCAGAGGTGACCCCACTTTATTTTTTATGAGGAATCCAATGGTGTGATAATTTCTTCATGTTTATTTATTGGATAAAAAGTTATAGTATATTTTATATAACTTTTTACCAAAAATATTTTAATTTCACAATTTTCTTAAAAATTCATTTTTCCTTGATTTTTACAAGTAAAAATATAATTACATAATTTTAAATTTTATTGTAATTTTATTTTTAAATTATAATTAAATTTTGATTTGTAAGTATAAATTTGTCTTTATACTTCAATTTTTATTTTTATAATGTAAATAAATTTATTTTATTTATATTTGTATCTTAATTTATCTTTTGTGGTCTTTTGGGTATATGAAAATACCTCTAAGGCCCACAAATTTGTTGTCTGCCGCTACAACCATTCAGAACTTTCCTATTGATCCAAGCCCATAGCCGCAATTTCTCCCTTTTCAAATAAGTTTTCCGATTTTAACAACTCTTCTCCCCCTCCAATTTTACCTAAGGTTTCTGTTGCCTCCCCTGCTACACCTTCTTGGATTCAATCTGACATCCCAAAACCACCTTTGGCACCTATTCTTGCCAAGTTGAAAATTGAATTTGGTTATTACTTTTTTCTTTTAGACACTGAGATGAATCAGCTTGGTGCTAACATGCACCTATTTTTTGGTACAACTCCTCCTGCTTACAATACTTTTTGCGATGCTCACGACATCATCATGGCTTCTGTTTGATCCATTGTACTTTGGTACACTCATTTAGAGGAGTAAGTCCTCTTTCTTTTATTTTACTTTATTATTATTATTATTATTATTTGTTTCTTTCTTTCTTTTTTTTGATTATTTCTGGTGAGCATATAGGTATGCATAATCTTCTTCCATCCAATTCCCTGAAACTTAAAATTTTACCCTGAGTCTGTGAGTGTTCAAGTCTGATACCATTGTAAGTCAACAATGGTCTCCCAATAACAGTATGAACTGCCCCTCTGGCTACAAAGAAATGAATTTTTCTTTCATCACCAGATGGTAAAAGAAGTAAATTATTCTCAGATAAGCCAACAATTGCTGTACTATGTCCTCCGATTCCTTTCGACCTCATGTTCAGTTCTCTAATTGGTATTCCTGCTTTTATGGATTCAACTTCTGGCATTATACTCAATCCTGCTCCAGTATCTACTAATGCTTTTACTTTATGACCTTCCAATCCTATGGAAACTTCAATCATTCCAAGAGGACATTCATAATGCATTCTTTCTTCAATTATATTTTGCTGGTTGCCTTCTTGATATTCCACTCTCTCTTCATTATTGATTGACTTAAGAGACATCAAATATTTCTTTTCTCTATCAGAAAGGAATTTTAATTCATTCATGAACCTTGGTGATATAGTGAATATTTCCTCTAAAGTAAGATTTATTCTCTGATCCAAGACTTTGTTAATAACTTTTTCAGCTATTGGTACTTCTTCTTTATCTTCTTTCTTTGGCTTGATAACCGCTCTGCCTTCTTTGGGTGCCTTAATTTTTGTTTTAATTTCATCCATAGGTTGCTTTTGTGGTGTTTTATTCTTATGTATGACTCCTTCTTCCTCCTTATGAACCTCTAAAGGCCTTGGTGATTTATTTCTTGTAGGTATAATTACTTTTTCTTCTTCCTGATTATCATTATCAATAAATCCACCTGGGATATTAGTCTTTTTCTTAAGTATTTCTTGAGGTTGAGTTACTTCTCTTTCAGGTAATGTCTGTGATTGAGCCTTAGCCCTGTCTTCATGTTCTCTTCTTTGCTTTGGATTTCTTAACCCATAGGCATATCCTAGGGGTTCTCTTCCTGGTGATATTGATGGTGGTTGCCAATCTTCCCAATTGTCCATGGTAATAAAGGCAGTTGACTTTTCTTTCTTCTTTTGTTCCTCTTATTTTGCTTTTTCTTCCAATTTCTTCAATTCTTTGTGTTCCTTCTGAAATTCCCTTACCAATTTCTTTGGTGATAATTTCCCATCAGTTGGAATTCTTGCCCAATTAGGATATAAGTAATTGAACCCTTGTGTTATTAACCATTTCTTGTTTTTATCTTCAATAAGCTCATTACATCTTCCTGTGGAGTGTCCTTCTTCTGAACAGTAATAACATCTAACAAATGGCTTGGGTGCATTTTGAGCTGGTGCATAAGGCACATATCTTGATGATGCTGGTGGTAAATTTTCTTTTGGTCTGAATCCTGAATTTTCCGCTTGAGGGTTAGCATAAGCCGTCTTCTGTGGTTTGGAAATTTTACTTTGTTCATCCAGTTGCTCCATAAACTTTTTAGAAACTTCTTTTTCTCTAGGTACTTCTTTATTAACCACTACTTGCTGTTCCTTGAGAGTCTTAGTAAACTCCTTCATCTTCTTCAAACCCTCCTGCATTCCTGGAAATAATTCTTCCTTAAATTTGAACTTATTTTCCTTGAGGATTGATTCATTCTTTACTGTTTTAATTCTTGGATATGATAGTCTTTTAGTGACTAATATTCATGCTTTTAACTCTTGTTCAATATACTTCTTTAATATTCTCATAGGTGGTATGAGATATCCTCCATCTTCTGCACTAACCATAACATTATCTTTAATCATTTCCTTACTGATAACACCTTTGATATCAGAAGAAAGACAATCAAATAAATCTTCATGGAACATATTCTCTTGAGGAATATACATTTATCTTAAAAGCTAAGTAATAATAGTTTCATATTCTCCAATAAACTTTTTATATTCTGATAAGGTACTAATTCCTCCTTCATCTTGTGTATCATTGAAAAGCTGAATAAGGGAATCTTTTCTATATCTTCTTTCTGGCCACACTCTTCCCCATTTGTTTATAAGGTCTTTCTTCAGTTGTGTCCAGTTACCTTCTTCATATCCTGGCATAGCTTCTATGGCATCACTAATTCTTGGGTCTGTTGTCCAAAATGCCATTTGCATTGCCAAGTCCTCATCTGTTGCTCCTTCAATTTGACCAATTCTTTCAAGCTTCTTAATCACCAGGGCGAATCTCGTGTCAATTGTCGGCGATTGACTTCACGTCAAGCAAACGTCAAGCAGGATAAAAGTTGAGCTCACGTCAAGCCAAAATCAAGTGAACGTTGAGCACACGTCCTACTCTTGTCTTACACCAAATCCTGTGACATCCACCAATATTGGTTCCCCTGTGCCTTCAACTCAGATTCCTCACCACCTGATCATCCCGCAACCGTCCAATGGTTGGTAAAAATTACACAAGACCCGCCTGTTTGCACAAACACACATCAAAGAGGTCCTTCAGCCAGTCTTGATGTAGGCGGGGGGTTTGACTTCACCAGGTCATCCATAAAAGGACTTTGCCTGAGCGGGATTGTCGTTTTTCAGGTGACACTGGTAGAGCCCGCCGCACAATACCGCGTGTGCGGGTGCGGGTGCATTGGCGTGTGCGGATGCGCTTGCATGTGCATTGGCGTGTGCGGGTGCGCTTGCGTGTGCATTGGCGTGTGTGCAAGGGCCGCTTCCCCTTCCAACATGATGATGGCGCAGTTAGAAATTTTGGATGCTGTGAAAGGTGAGTGTGTGGGTCATTCAATCATTGAACTTGGCTTATTCACACTGTACCCAATGTCAAAATAGTAAGTTCTTTGTGGCAATGTGAAATAATGGGCTTTGCTTGTCACAATGGCATGTCTCTGTCACTAAATTTTGAGGCAGTTATTTCACTAGCAAAATTGCTAATGAATCTGAGATATTTGCATTTCTGTAGACTAAATTTCATGAAATAACGGCTTTATCATTACAAGCAGTCCACATGACAGAACTTTGTTATCATACAATCCACAGTTACCTTCTATTTCTTCTTCAGATATAATCAAGTGTCCATCATCAAAACCAACAGCTTTATAAATATTCAGATGCGGCCAATCTGGTAAGAAATTCACATCAATCTTCAAAGTTTTTAAGATCAGAAAGTTATTGTTCAGTATGCTAGATGGCTCAGAGACTTTAAAAATGCTATAAATAATACCAAATTGTCGTGAGTTGCCCCTCAGAAAACATATCACACTGTTGCTGACATTTTTGGATTCAGTTGAAAATATATTGTTCCCAATATTAATGTTTGAAACTGGAAAATACCAAGGTGAGACAATCCTTGAAGTGGGAGGACTTGTGGATTGCACGGTAGTGTCTAAGCTGATCCAATCAACTATTTCCCTTGTTGCATGAAAATTCTGTAAGTACTCAACCAGGCAATCATAATTTTCTAGGTCATGGTGGGATGGTTTGTTATATTTATGGTCATTGAACAGGGCAGGTGGCTGTGATTCAAAAAGCTGTTTTATTTCAAATGGCATGGATGGGGATTTCAGGAGAACGGAAAGGTTGGAACATCGACAGATATGTTGAAGTAAGGTTTTATCTATATAATCTATTCAGAGTTGCAAGAAGTTAATCTTATTCAGTTCAGGTGTTTAATCAATGTGAATATATTGATCTTATTAATTGACGTACATATTTTGTTATTTGTTGGCATTTTTGCAAATACTCCAATCAAGCGCTCATAACCCCATGTGGCTGAGGCTTGTGCTGGGCCCCAACGTTGGAAGAGTTTGGGAATATGATCAGCAAAATGATGATTTGGTTTACTTTTCTGTTTTGGGAACAGGAGTTGATTGGAAAGGCGGAATTTTTTCCAATGTTCAGCAAATGCAGTTGCATCTCCTATTGAAACAGTCCAACTTGTGGCAATGTTGATAGCACTAATCAAATGGAATGTATTCTTGGTTAGTTCATTTGCAAGTTCTTCTGACTGACCCATTTTTCTTTGAATGTTCGCGTATTGGTGTACATCCAATGACATCTGTTGAATGAGCATTAAAAATGGAATATAGACCTTATATAAGAGAGCCCATTCAGCGGCTTTTAAGCTACCATGAGAGGGGGAACCCATGTTGCGAGGTACTCTTTTCCATGATGAGGGAATTATTGTCTCAGATATGATTTGTCGGAGATGCTCCAGAGCCTCATCCTTGATCTTGTGATCACTTAGTGCAGTGATATCCATTTCAGAGGGGATTTCAAAAGTGGGGATGTAATTGGCATCAAATGAAGGAATCTCCACAGAACCACTAGATGGATGTTCCGTGTGAGGGGTGGGCATTGGGAAGTAGTGGGGAGTGGCTCATTTATTATTTTTGCTGCGTCTCTTCTCAGGGAGCGGGCCTCTCTCAATGAGATTTTATCAAGAGAGCTGTTGGAGGTCATGGAATCTGAGTCTGAACTGTTGGTGTCATTGGATTTCCAGCGGGACCTGAGGTAAATCTTTGATTTGGACTCTGGAATGCACAATTTGAAAGCTGCATGATCCTTCAAAATTCCAAGTATTAAGTTATGCATTATGTCAAGATTAACCATTCTGGTTGCATCCCAATACGGAAGGTCTTCTAAAATTGAATATCGCACTGCATACTCAGAGAAAATTGCTTGTCTTTGCTGTGGGGTTTCCCGAAGCCATTTGGCAATGGTTGATTTATGATTTTGATATGAGCGTGTGTAGTGAAATTGAGGACCAATTTCTTCAATTTGAGCTTTGTGAATGGTGCAAAAATTACAAAAGTGGTTGCCTGAATGGGAAATAAATCCAGTAAGCTTGCGTATGGCAACCACATCCGCAATGGCTGTGAGAATGGCAACATGGATAAAGGATCCTGAAGGATCTGTTGAGGTGGGTGAAAAATGATAACCTTGCCATAGCTCTTTGAGCTCGTTGATGAGTGGCATTAATGGATAATTCAATTGAAGGGAAGTTGGCTCATTCGGACCAGGGGTGATTCCTGCAACATAGACATTCTCTGGCTTCAATCTTTCACTTGAGGGGAGATTAAGACAAATAAGCATGATAGGTCCAATGCTGGCCAACCAGGTGGGCTTTCCATGTGCATTAAACCAGTCCACATAAATGGAGAAGGCCAATGCACCAGGAATGGACATGAATGGGGGGTCATGGATTTTTCCAGTGCCAGTCAAGCGTCTCCAGACCAATCCATCCCAGACGTCACGTTTTGGGGAATCTTTGGGAGTTTGGGATTGTTGATGTTGATGCAGAATGTCCATAATTCCAGCCCTTTGGAGAAATCTGGCAAGCCAATTTTTGAATGGTTGATAAATGAAATGTTTTGTTGGTATAGATTTTTGCTTCACGTTGGTGGTGTTTTGGGTGTGGGCTTCAAATGAATAGATGAATTTGCCTAATGATTGTGTGCAAGGGGGATCATGATCATTTGGGTCATTATGGCGTTGACAGTGGGGTTGGTCAGTTGTGACTTATTCAGTAAGGCCATGAAGAGAGAAACATTGAGGACAACATATATAGTTTTGAATCACTGGCTCCAATTGGAGATGTTCAAATATGGTACTCAGATCTTGAGGTATATGGAATGCAGGAATGGGGGGACCACCGGAGCTTGAGATGCTGGACTTGATCAGAAGGTTTAGGGCGGGGTTGAGAATGCGTGAAGCCCTGCGGGCTATATTATACCTTAATGATAGAATGGCAGATATTATCATTTCAAGGTCTTGTGGAGAAAGGGTTTGACTGCTGCTGTATGGTTTCTGTGCAATTGAATTGAGACCCGGTGCTGTGGAGAAGGTGCTTTGGGTCAATGGTGAATAATCAGCTGGGAATATTTGATCCAAAAGAAGTTGTGGGCACTCAGATCCTGATGCAGAAGTAGGGATGTTTGGAAGAGATTTGGGTGAAATGGTTGATTTGAGCTTTTGAATGTGCTGTCTATATTGGAAAGGTGTGAAGGAAACTCCAGGCCTATCACCCTCAGGGGAAGAGTGTGTTTGAGTTGAGCAGTGTTGACACTTGCATATATGCATTGAGGAATAGCGGCGGGTTGTCATTGTTGCAGGAATTAGGAGTACAGTTGGTTTGTGTATAAATATCTATGGCTGATGTGAAAGTGTTTAGGAGTGTTATTAATTGGCAAAAAAATTGAGTGATTATTTATGAAGGGGGAGATTATTTGAGCCATCTGAGAATTTTATCCCATTTGTAATGGTGCGTGAGCTGCAGCTGATGGAGTGTAACATGTCTCATCTGGATGGCGGAATTGGTTAGGAGTTTAATTGGGTAAAATGCCATGCTGCCCAATGCTCATACATATTCTATTTTATTTACACATGGCGATACTGCGGTTTTGACCCTTGAGGGGTGTTCCAATAGGGATGTGTCATAATTGATTTGAGGGGATTGACATTCAAACCATGTACGCTGGCACGCCATCGTACATGGCTTAAACCTTATTACAGACATAACAATATAACTCTATTACATAAGGGGTTGGAGTGCAGCTAAAGTCTTGGTATTTGGTTTGAGTGCAGCAGGCTTTTAATCGGTTGGAATGTGATTTGGATTGTCTCGCCTTTCTTGAAAAGGTGATGTCTCTTTTGTGGGTAAATCCTTCATGAATATACCCCTTTGCAGATGTACAATGCTGTGGAATTTCAATGCATATATTGGCAGTTTGGATAATTCACAGAATGTGACAATGGGGAGGCGGAAATGTTACCCAATATGATTACTTATGGATGATGGGTCCCCTTTGAGATCAAGGAAATATTACATTATATGGTGGTAGGCCGTGCCGGGTGGTTTCCGATAGAAGCGGAGGAGCTCAAGAGGAGGCAGGGAGGATTCTCCTAAAAAGAGGCTTATTGGACTTTCACGCAACACTTAGTTCCAACTATTCATAGCATTTCTCTATTCTAAATTTGAAAAGATTTCATCTCTTATCACTCTATTTTATCATAATACTGAGGTGTTTTATCTAGTTAAAAATATTACTGTACTTTTTTGGCCCTTATGTCATCTTTCAAGTCACATAAATCCTGTTCAGGTTCTGTTCATGACTCAAATAGTGAATCTAGCATAGAATATGTTCAAACACAGTCACCATTGAGTCCCAACATTCCTCTCACAACCCCTATTGCATCCTCAATGAATGTATCAGGTCTTAACATTGATGTGGGCAATCCAAAGGCTCCAACTTCAAGCACTTGGCCGACCCCAAATATTTCCGTCACTCCAATTGCCCCTAATCCCAGTAATACACAAACGCATGTGTCTCAGGGGCCAGAAGGCACACCTCAAATTTCATCACACGCTAATCCCCAATAAAAATTTCCACGTGAGTTCCTCCTTGATCCCGGTCGGAATCCAGTCACATCCCAGGATCCCTTTGGCCAAAGTAAACAGCCAACCCTCAATATTCCATCAGGATCTCAGGTTCACGTGGGTGATGAAAGGCGCGTGGATGGGGGGCAACAAAAAAGACCATTGGAGAATGTAACTTGGAGTGGTCTGTCGGAGGGAAATCCAGGATTGACGCTTCATCAAAGTAAGTCATTTTAATTTCGGAGTATAACCTTTTTCAAAATTTGATATGTTTGTTTCATGGGTTAGATATGGCACCTAAAGGCAAGTCAGTCCGATCTCAGGAGCCAATTGAAGATTGTGAGTATGACCAGTCTTCATTAATTTTTTGATGTGTTAACTGATGATGTGCATGGCAGGTGATGAACTTTATGCATCTTCACCTCTGGTCCATAAAGAGAAAGTCACTGGACGTCATCATCCATATGCCTGCAAACCAAGAACAGCTCATGCCAGTTCATCAAGAGAAAAAATGGTGGATGATGAGGATGAGAACATGTCACTGACTCAAATGGAAACAAATGATGAACCAAGGAGTGACAATTTCACGGCGCATGAGCATGGCACTCAGTCAAATAATGAGTTCACCCATCCTCAAATGCCCCTTTCCCAGAGTATGCTTGAACCATCTGAGGTCAGACAGCAAAGGAACCAGGCTCGTAAAGCTCACAATGTGGCGAAACGTGCAAGCCAGAAGGAGCAACAAAAATGGCTGAAAGCAGAACTTCCAGAGAATGTCCATGGAAAGCAATCAGCAGTACATGCACATTGCCTGTTCCTACTCAAAGTTAGGGATAAGGATGTTTCCTCACTACCAGCACCACCAAGCACAGAAGAGCGTGAAATTGCAATTCAAGTGGCTGGTCATCTCGGATATGTCCCCAAGGATGTTTTCAATGAGCCATCAACACAGGTTCAGTCTCAGGGTTTTCAAAGCTACTGCAAAAATGAGGTCCACAAGCTAGGACTAAAGCGATTCACTTGGGACTGTGAGAGCTCATGGCGACATCCGTTCAATGAGCTGATGTCTATGGTGTTTTACCGTACATTCCGTCTTTCACTGGTCAGCACCAAGTATCATCATTACTGTTGGAACAAGGATCATAATAACTATGGGGTCGTGGCGGCTTTAATGGAGAGATATTTCACTTATTTGAAAAGAGAATGGAAGTCATTCAAAAGGATGCCAAGTATCTGGTTAAAAAGAAGGTGAATCAAAAGCTTGCGAAGATTTGTCAAAGGGTTAGTTAATGTATCTCTTCATCATTGTGAGCAAAGACTGATAATGATCTACTTCATTATGTGCAGACTTGTGAGCGCCGTTGTGAATGGTGTGATACGGCTAAGTTTCCCATTCTAGTATCACAATTCAATGACCCTCGAGTATGTTCAGATACCGAGGAGGTACTGGAAAATGGCCGTCAAGTTTACCGCAAAGTGGGATTACGCTGGCGCTTCCAGTTATTTAATGAATTGGTATTAAAAATGGATCGAGACATAGAGTTTTGTAATCACATTAAAAAAAAGGGTAAAAAAACTATGGATAGATTGCCAGAATTACAATTGACAGATGATGGTGATATTCCGGAAGGCTTATCATTTCAGGTATTTGATGAAAATTGGCTCAAAGGCTGTAGTAAGATGCAGACTAGCACCCTCAAGATACTTGACATGCCAGTTATTAGGCCGAATGGTGATGCTCTGCAATAACTTAGTAATATTAATGTATAGAACCGTTACAAATTAACATTTTTTGAATTATTTGTGCAGGTGTAATACAATCTGAGTATTATTTCTTAAAGATGCAACAACTTGCTAAATATGTCAGAATATAGACAATATGAATTGGAATGTATCACCGTCTCCCTTAGAAATAAGACTCTATTTCTCATTTTCATTGAGGAAATATTGAAGGAGGTCGATCCAACTCATGGTGTTCATAATTGTGGACCTATGCCAGGGTGAACAAGAGTTATCAACTTGGTCAAACACAAATTATATAATATCAGTAAGGCTCACGCAGTTAATGATTTTTTCTTTTCTTGGACCTATTGGTGTTTGGAAAATGGCATTTCCATAAGGAAGGATTTTAGAATAGCAATACAATTAGGGTCAAAGATGATCTTGAAAGGTACCTTCTGCATGTTGACCTCAACTGAATGAGGAGTGATATAGTGGATGACCTTTACAGGTTGTTGTTGGCCAATATGATGGAGTCGATCAACAGCCTGAGCCTCAATGGCTGGGTTCCAATTGGGCTCCTGGAAATGTGGATGTCAGGGGCCGCAAATCAGGGCAGAATTTTGGGGGTCCCCTTACCATTAAATAGACCGTATTAGCACAAGTTATATTGAGTCCAGTTCCAGCTGCGGCAATGGATGCAATCAGTACTTCACATTCAGGATTATTGAAGAAATTCTCCAGTGCCTTCTCCTGTGCTCGTGCTGTAATTGTTCCATCAATTCGTGCTGAAAGGATAGAGTGATGGGCAAGTGCAATACCAATTCTACAATATGAAAAAGTCAGATGGATTCAATTGGTAATGGATGCATATTAGAATTAACCCACAAATCTAGAAATTGGGTCCATTGGGTATAAACCACCGATTTGGTTGGACCACACCTTGTTTGTTTGTTCTTCATTAAGCTTTGTAGGAGGTGTGCAATTTTACTACTCATCATGCATGTTTCCACATCCACAATAGTTTGTGTGATTGTTGGCGAGTTATCCTGAGTGCTCCTGCCCTCGGGGTCTTCCAAATCCGCCTCCGCAATTGTGTTAAGCATGATGTGATGGTTACAACATATTTGCAGCTTATTAATATTTCTGAAAAATTCTCCTGGTCCTTTGCTTTTGGATGATAGGAATTCTTTGTATAATATGGAATATTCTTGCTGCATGGTTGGGTTGAGTGGGAGCAGCTCATAATGATGGCTAATAGTGGGGAGGGATTCGAGATGTGTGGTTTTGGTGTGGCGCAAACTTAAATGCCGCAATGCCAAATGCAAGATATCATTGCAACCTTTGGAAAGACTACTCAGGATTAATGGTGACCAGTTATCTTGAGTGGCGCTCTGGGGTTGAGTGATGAATGATATTATTCCCAAAAGGTCATAAATGGTGTTGTGAATAGGTGTGCCCGTTAAACATATTCGGCGGGATGAAAGGAGGCTATTAATGGCACGGTGAGTGGCAGTGTATTGAGAGCGAATATAGCTATATGATGGGGCAAGGGTTATTGGATATAAAAGGTAATTTGAATCATTTAAGATCAGACACTCACTGTGCTTCATCCAAAATTATACGATGCCAATTGATTTGAAAAATGAATGATGTAGAGGTATTGGTTTGCTTAAATTCTTGGGTGATAGTATTGTAAGAAGTGATGATGATATCATATTTTAAGATGTCGTCTTTGGATAATGAGTGACGAGTGGGACCATGGTAGATTTTGGAATGCAGCGCTCCAGCCTGAGCATGCTTGGATATTTCTGATTGCCAGTTGGTAATTAAGCAAGGGGGGCAGCTGATCATGGTGGGCGTGGAGCGATGGGGGTTTGCAATCATCTGCTCCTTGGAGGTACCAATTAGAGCAATGGCCTGAATGGTTTTACCTAATCCCATATCATCCGCAAGCAGTCCTCCAAGAGGGGTATTGGTCGAAAGGGATTCAAATGAGCTAACGACCTTGTTTGTAATGATGTGCCTGGCATTGAAAGTGGATCCTGGGGGTGAGGTGGCCCAAAGGTTACGGGCTGATTGGCCATTGGGGATTTCTCGATCCCAGAGAAAAGCGAGTCCGGTCTTTTGATGAGGGAGGAGGGGGGTTTGAATAATGGCATGGGGCGGGGTCATCATGGGGAGGTCTGATCCACTGGGTAATTGTATCAGTTTTTGCTTGGAAATCAATGATGAAACAGCAGGATATGAAGCTTGCGTTGAGTTTGAAGCGGGAAATGATGGAGTAAAAAGTTGACATTGACTATGAGTATTACAGTCATATTCTTTGGGCATTTTAAGCTTGAAATCTTGTTTTCGAAAGCTTTCCATTATGAATAAAATGTTTGGATACCATGTGAAGAATATCAATGCTAGATTGGGTTTCTGAGATGAGGAGGGATCATTTGCATCAGTCATAAATACTCCCTCAACAAATAATATTTGAGTAGGATTGGATTGGCAATTTTCAATCCATGCCCCACCAGGTCCACAGTGCATGAATGTTTTTGGTGCCCCAAGGAATGGTATCAACATTTTGGAAAGGGTTCCAGGTAGAGAGCCAATAGCATGCTGGTGATTGGGGAGATAAACAAATATGTTGTGTTGATTGTGCCATATGATAATCCAAGAAGCTAAGTGGTAATCCTCAGGATTTAAGGCTATATCACTATTTCTTTGAATACAAATATTAATCATCCCAATGCAAAGTGGTTGTGAAGGGGTTGACATGATGGCTATTTTAAATTATTTGGGGACAGTTGGAAATTATATGATCGTGAGGGGTTAGCTAAACGGAATGAAGACAAATAGGCGCAGGTGGGGAACTTATATGAGAGGCAGAAATGGGGTCAAGGGGGGATGGCCTGTGGTTACATGCATGGTCTTGATGGGGGTGGGCCTCTTGGGCTCATAATTTTCATATCCAATTTGGGGCATATGTTAAGGCAAGGTGGCCAAAATGTGGGTGCACCAATATGACTGCTGGATCTGCAGCAAGGTACAAAACCCTTGGTGGAACAAGGTTGACATTAGCATATCCAAAATTGGGTGGGTTGTAGCAACTTATTGTGGAGGGCATATTAGAGGCATGCAGTCATGTTCACTGGTGTGACAGCAAACATGGATGCATATCTTCCCCAGGTTAATTGTTGCACAGGGACCTACTGGGCAATGTTGGCCGTTTCAAAGGGCAATCTCACTGTGGGGATGTTTGTGTGTGGGCAGGTGAGATATGTTTGGTGGCATGCCACCAAACATGACTTTGGTTTTGCCTGAAGTTTTTTGCTGACTGATGCCTACTGGGCTTCCAGGGGGGAATGTGTGGGATGATCCAAGGGGGCGCCAGCCGTGAGGCGTGATCCACATATACATTCACCCCTATTGCGTTTGAGGTGGCTACCAATCCCCGAGATTGGGATCACGGTCTTTGCCTCACGCGTGTACAAAACTCTGGCGAAAGAGGCCACCCACCCAAGGGAATTTTTGGCTGCAAGCCAGGCCCCACAGCTTGTGCGGGGTGCGTGAGAATGTTCAGAAAATGACCCGCGGTGGGAGATACCCATGCAAACATAACCAGCCTCAGCAAAAATAGGCTGGGATTATTCTAATGTGGATGAGGCTGAAGCAAATCCACACTGATTGGCCTCAGGTTTCCACGCGTGAGCAGGTGAGCGTCTGCAGTCAAGCTGACCACCCGACCAAGAAACTAGCCGGTCGGAACACTGGCAGTAAAATGTCTTCCAGGCATGTGAAAGTTACCTGTGTATGACCCATTGGGGGTGCATATGAAAGCGTGTGGCTGCCCGACAATGAGAACGCGGGATGAACAAGTGCGGCCAGTCAAAGTTTGCCCCGACAATGGCACCGGAGTGAATCCACCGTTTGTGTATGACCCAAATAATAAGTCATCCCATTATGACCCACTTACATTAACTTGCGTTACATGCGCATCTGTGCCTTAGTTAGGCAGAGCTGTCCAGCAAGGTGCATCAAAGAGATGCAGTTGAGATATATGACTCAATGGATTGACGTGATTGCACATTACATTGTTGAACAGCTTTTGCTCTGCCCTGCAGCATACTTTTACAAAGGTGTACTGCGTACTACAGTGTTTGCTGTACAGATCAGGAAGGTGTAATACTACTTGAGCCTGCATGCATATAGCAAATGTGCATGCACCTTCCAATCGTTTGCACATACATAGCTCATGTGCCACGTGCTCAGCATTGCGTTTCACCCGATTTTCACATGCAAACTGAGCATGTCATGGTCAAACGCACCGTGTGGAAGTGCTCAGTAAAGCCATGGAATGAACTTTTTTTGCAATAGTTCATTGGAAGGCTCAGTTTGGAGCACTTCACCAAAGTGTGTGAAATGTCACCCGATGCTGTGCCAAATGCTCAGATTGTGTGCATACAAAAGCGACTGAGCAATGGCTCAGCATGGTGCAGTTCATATTGTTATATCAATAGTTCAATTACTGTGCAATTAAAATGTTCAGCCACTGAGCATTTCAATTATGACCCAAAAGCAAACCTGAGGAATGGGTCGAGGCAAGCTCACGCTGTATTCACTTGTCTTACAGCCCCTCCCTTTATTCAAAGACTATCACCAGGCCATACGGGCGGTGATCTTCCCGCGGTCACTTGTGACCAAATGCACCAAGTGCATTTCTGCATGGGTCACTTGTGCATTGCACTCACAATGCACATTCAACAAGGGCCTCACGACCACCCTCCTGGGTGATCGGGTGGCTATTTAAGGAAACAAAGGGGATTTGACTCAGCTTGACAATTCAATAAATTGCAATACTCAGCCAGACCCCCATTGTTATTCTGCCTCACGCAAGCATTTCACTTCTCAGTTGCAGCATTTGCTGAGACTCAGCTTCAATTTTGCCCACACGCCTTGAAGCTGAGCCTTTTGCGGGTGCTGCAACTGCTGATATCGTCTCAGCTTCACCATGGTATAAAAGACCATCTTCACACGACACGCCCTTCACTTTCTTTCTCACCCGCGTTTGTCCTTCTTATGCGTATTCCCCTTGGTCTTCCTGCCTTTCTACTTTTGTCTTTTGCACTCCACTAAACCCACTCCCCTTACTTTTGCCTGTTTGTTTCTTCTGCTGATCCTTTCAGAACCTCCCTTCTATCCACCTCGTGCATTAGCCCTTTTTTTAACTTTTGTCAACATTATGTACTGGTATTAATATTTATTTTTCTTCACGACTCTTTTCCAGACTTTTAAAAACTTCGGACTAGAGCGTTCTTATTTTGTTTCCGTTTTAAATTTAGAATTCATCGTACGTCTTCATTTTTTCTTTTGATTGTTTACTTTGTATGCAGTTACTAACCTAAATTGTTTTGTTTTTAGATGTCGTTCACTTTATGCGCCAAGCGGGGTATCCCCTGCATTCGTCCCTCGACGACGAACGACGCTTGTGATGCTTGCCGACAAGCACACAAGAAATGTTCGTTTGTTGTCCGCCCCTTCCGACCACAAGGCCTGAGGAGTTCCCGCCCAAGACGCCCTCTCGAGGACTCCTTTATGGTTGACAATGATGAAACCATTTCCGAGCGTGAATGGACGCCGGGCCCCCAAACAGGCCAACACAAACGATTCCGGACAATTGGCCCTGTCCCCTCCAGTATCAATTTGTCCACTCCCCCTCCTAGGCCACCGTCCAATGGTCACTTTTTTCCTCGCCCGGAGCGAAGTGATTATCCGGCCGATGAAGGATGGCAATGGCGAGAGGACATTCAAGCTTGGGCTGATCGTCACCATGTCTTGTCACCGATGGGATTCAAACGCCAAAGTAAGTTTTCTTTCTCCTCCTTATCTCATTTCTCTTCACGCAATAATACTGACTTTTTTCCATTACTCATAGAACAAAACCCCCCGAATCCCCCCCGACATGACTCTCCCGTTCCTAGTTTGCCTTGCGAGCAAACCCCCCGGCAACCCACTCCAGGTCCGAGTGGCACCCGATGGTCTGAGGAATTATTCCGCGGTAAGCAGCCAAAGTTTCATTTGATTTTCACTTTCACTTTTGAGTCGAGTGAACTGACTCTTACTCCTTTTTTAGAACCCTCCCGAACCAAAGAGCCACCTATTCCTGGCCCAAGTCCATTGTCCCAACCACCTGAGGACGATACAACTCGTGAGCCAGAACCTGAGGTGGCTCCTACCCAATCCACGGAGGAACCTTTTGGAAGTCACCCCTTTTTTCTCTTCAATCCATATCCACTTTTCCTCATTTTTTCTTTCACCGTCTCCAGATTGTCCCGCCACTCCTTGCTCAATAATCATCATCGACGATACGCCCGTCGGATCCCCCCATCCCCCTTCTTCCTCACCGACTCCACCATCTTCCCCTCCTGTTCCCCCTCCCTCCACTCCTACCCCGGTTCCTTCCCAGGATCTCCCTCCAATTGCCCCCGAGAACCCAACCTCCTCCTCCCCCCCGGTGCCAAGCTCCTCTCATTCCCACAATGACGCTCGCCAGGAATTCACCGACCTGCGACCGACCCTAATGATTCCTCAAGCCATCGTCCACGAATCGATCAACCGAATCTTGTTGGAGCATCGCCGCTTGCTCCACATGATTCCTTTCGTGGATGCAACTCATCAAAATGAGATGCACCAGGAATTCTGGGAGGAACTAAACTCCCTCCTTGCCCAGGCACTGGAGGCTTATCCAAAGGAGGACATCACCGGGATAGTCTCAAAATTCTTAGAAAAATAAAAATTTAAAAAAAATGTCATGATTTCCTTTTTTCATTATTTGTAATACTTTCTTTTAAATAAATTATTTGTCTTCAATTATTGTTATGTTCAATTTCTATCACATTCTTTGCTTATGTGAAATTATATTTTCCTCAATGGTTCAAATATCCTATTGCGTGAGAAAAATTTTATAAGTTCCCCACCAAAATTTTGAGTGAGTATTTGTTTTTGTGAACCTCTTTTTCCCACAATGCGCCAATAGTTGCCGTTACCATCTCCTATATTTTCTTCTTCCATGGTTTAGAGCCATATCCATTCTTAACTGTAAAAAAGCGGGAGCTTCCCGCATGTGAGCAATCCACTCCAGATTTGTGAAACATGGCCTTTCCTATGGTCACACACTATTAATCTTACTCATGTATTGAATTGCTTAAATTGTCTTGAACCTTCACAAGCGTAAGGATTGGCGTGTGACTTGTCGGGAGGCTGCACAGGTGTAAGGATTGGCGTGTGAATTGTTGGGAGCCTGCACAGGCATGAGGATTGGTGTGTGAATTGTCGGGAGCCTGCACAGGCGTAAGAGTTTGTCAGAATTGTTGGCAACCTTCCCAAGCGTAAGGATTGGCGTGTGAATTGTCGGAAGCCTGTACAGGCGTAAGGAATTTTTAGCATTTTTGGGACCCTTCACAAGCATAAGGATTGGTGTGTGAATTGTTGGGAGCCTGCACAGGTGTAAGAATTGGCGTGTGAATTCTTGGGATCCTTCACAGGCGAAGAAATTTTCAGCATTGTGGGGAACCTTCACAAGCGTAAGGATTGGCGTGTAAATTTTTGGGAGCCTGCACAGGCATCAGGATTGGCGTGTGTAGGATTGGCAGCCCGCATAGGCGTCAGGAACTTTTAGCATTGTTGGAACCTGCACAAGCATAAGGATTCGCGTGTGAAGCATTGGCATCCTGGACAATAGCAAGAAACCAGGACAGATGTACGATGGCATGCCACCGTACATAATCCACTTCACCCCTTTTTCATGTGAGACACCCCATCTCCCGCACTTGAATCCATCCAATCCTGGTGTATATTGTCCTCTGCCTTACCCCACCATTACTTACCCAACACACATGCAAATCTCCTCATTATTTGAATCGGCATGAGATTGTATTACCATCCCTGATTTGATAGCCCGCTCTCTCGGAAATCTCATAATAGCCATGGTTTTTTTGCCGCATTGTTTTTGCTAACCTGCTTGAGCATTGTGCAGACATACCCACTAGTGTTGTGCTTTCGTTTTCCTGTGCTGGATCAGTATAATGAACAAATGTACTACTGGCCCACACTACCTGAATGAGCCCATGACATGCGGATAGATCAATCCAAAAATGCTCATTTGGGAAAATCAATTTTCCACCTGTACACCGCTTTGACGCATCTCTTTGAATTTGGCCGGTCCGCTTATCAGCTTGAAACCACCATCCTGAAGCATACAGCAATGCATCCTTATCAACATGAGGTGCATTTTTGAATCCATTCATGGTGGAAGTAAGTGCGGAAGCAAACTCGAATGCACCCTGATTTGCCGGAATATTGCCTTCATAGTTGACTTTATCAAAAGACGGAACCCCCAATGAATTGTAGAAATTTTGAATCTTCTCAAATAAATTATCCCCAACATATTGTAAGGATTGACCTAGAATGCAACCCACCGAGCTCAGATTGGGACCTTGGTTCTGCCATTCATCTTTTGCGTTTTCAATTTTCCCAAAACTTCCATATAGACCAAATTGTCCATTCTTGGTGCTGCATTTGCGCCACCCAATCGCGAAAATAAATCCCTCCAGTAATACTCCATTGGTTGCAATCGGGTCGGTGAATCTCTTTTCGCGAAATAAGAATTGTGATAATTCATCCCATTGATTGACCTCGACTTTACTCATTGTTGTGAATGGTCGGAATTCAACAAGGGCAATGAGTAATCCGGTTGAAAAGAAAATTGCCACACGGCCAAAGTGAATGCGTTTGATCTGATTGACATCCACAAGGCTCCGAATTTCACTTGGGGTGATATTTTCTGATACTGGCATTGATATTTGTGCTGTTGGGCGAGAGGAGGAAAACAACCTATTCATTCCGTTCGTTTTGTGCTCATTTGTCTTTTGGGATCTGCTACTATTCCCGAGTCGTTGAGGGATCACTATGTGTTGAAGCACACAAGATATCAGATACTGCCAAGGTGCTTTCTTCGCCACACATCCTTTGACTTCCCTGTTGGAGCCCACATGACATTGGCACAATCTGAACCGACTAAAGCCAATGTTCTTCCGTGGGGCCCAATGAGGGTGCCACATAAATGTGGAAGCATATATACACTGAGATTAAGCGAGCAACTCACACTTTCCTTCCTCAGCCCAACGCTTTGTTGCGAGTTCCCTTTTATGCTCTTTTCCTTTTTTTGTGAATGACATGCTTTCAGCAGAAAATGAAATGAAACCAAATGATTACTGATTTATTAATATCACCTAAATTGAATTGCGGTTGATGAATCTTTTTTGATTGCGGCTAAAAAGAAAGATCACACCTGACCTTGACAAATACGCGATCTCAAATACCTGAACCTGAAAATTGCAGTGGATAGTGCATTATTCAATTTTACACATTGATGTTCCCATGCAATCACTTTTCAATCCAACCATTTGGAATATTGCAAGGACACACAAATGCAATATGCTTCCTGCTGCAGATCCCTAGCTATCCTAGTCCTCTTGAAAGACACAGGAACATTTGGCCTATTTTGGGCTGGCGGGAAGTGATAAACACAACTTCCCGCAATGCCCCCGCGTGTGCTACTTGCGGGCACAACGCCTGACTCAGCTTGCGTCTTGTTGGAGTCTTTGCAATGATGTACGGAGGCTTGCCGCCGTACAATTACTATTGGTACTCAGACTGTGGCATCCGGGCATTAGTAGGATAGGAAGTCATGATTATTAAATTCATAAATCACTTTGCAAAATTAAATTACAATGTATCTAGTACAAAGCTAATCTAAAACGGGTCAATCCTGGTTGTGAGTTTAGCTGACCTGGGTACCGTCAAGGTGACCTCATCACTTGAACCAAGACTGCGTTTCGCCACCCAGGCATCACCAAAGTCTAATACTAAGCATTGTGCAAATTCAAATCTAAGAGGTACAGTGGGTTTAAAAGACTCTGATGAGAAGAAACTTTTATTCAGTAAATTACATATATACTTATTAGTACGTAGCCACACTGGCTCCACTAGATTTTTACCCTCTGAAAGTTTTGCGGAAATGTCAATTCGTGATAAAGCCCCTTTAACTGAGCTTGTTCTCCAGTCATCTGAGCATACCATCAAACCACAAACCCCCGCTGCACAGAATGCCGCTAATATACCATAGCAAATTCAATTTATTCCGAGATTCTTGTGACACGCCAAAAGATCTTTGATGGCCTCATTTTTTTTGAGTTCGTGAGTTTCCCTTTGATGCCATTAACTTCGACCTTTGTATGTGCACATACCATGTTGTACGCAATCATCAAATGGATAACTGTATCCATTAGATCCTCCAGGTTCTTGTGCAGCTTTGTGGATATCTCATTGTCAGCCCTGCCACCTTCAATGCTAAGTTGGGCTGCATGTTGCTTTGAATTACTCAAACAGGAGGCAAGGTATTCAACTGCTCCCCATTAGAGTCCAAGAGGATCGGTCAAATTCAATGTTGGTGCAACATATGGTTTGGGTGTAACCACATTGTATGAGACTAAACTAATGGATTCAAACATAACATTTGCCCAAAAATGTTTAACTGGATTGGCGGGGTAAAGAAGGCTCTGAACCATTTTGAAGAAGGAGTGTTCAGATTTTGGGCGATTCTCTGAAGGTTTAGCTGATTCCTTCATCAATTTGAGATTCCAAATGTTGTGATCAAAAAACGCTTCTGTTTTGGTTGGCTTAAAAAAATCTAACCCTGTATATTGCCATTTATATCACCAGTCAACAGCCAATAATCATGTATCATGCACAAAGATAAAACTCACCTGCCATCTCAAGGTCCTCCAGCCAGGCCGACATTTTAAGCTCTTGGTTACTGATCACCTTAATACCAACAGGCAGGAATGTATGAGCATCTTTTGTTGGTAAATTGTCCCATCAATTTTTGTAAATACTATTGATATTATCAAGCCCCTTTTCCATGATTGTTGAGTAATATTGGAATGATAATTCAAAACGCCTGCAAACTCTTCCATGCGGGATAAAAATATTCCTTGAAAATTAGCAGACGATGACAGGTCGGGCTCAGGGTCAGGAACTATATCAGTCATATCTCATCCCATTGTATCATGTTTAATTGTTTCCCTTTCTTGAAAGGCTGGAATATTCCAAGGAGATGCGGGAGGGGTTGCATCATGCATTGTTTCATTGGGTATCAGGGGGCTTTCAGTATGTGGAGCTTCATCATGGATTGTTTCATTGAGTATTGGGGGGGGTTCAGTATGCGGAGGTTGATTATCAATATGGTCCCCTTCAACATTGATAATTTCATGACCTTGATCGCAAGAATCATTTGCGGCTTCAAAGGTACAGCGTTTTTTGTTTGTTTTTTTGGTCACATCTATATTTGGTCTTTTTCCTAATCCTTTGCCTGGAGTTCCAATTACGACTTGAGATCCTTCAGGTAGAGATTCTCCCACCTCCACACCTGCCAATATATTGTAAGCAGCTATTTTTTTCAACTTTGTTTTGAATTAGTAATGGACTTACGGTTCAAATCCATTTTGAGCAGGCTCATGGCTTCAGCAATCTTTTGACGCACATAATCAGGAATTTTACTATCATTTTGGATTTTTTCGAGCCTTGGGATTGTTTTAGCAATGTTGGAGACAAATTGTTCCTTGGATATAATTTCCACCTCCCCACTGAAAATTACATCATCTTGCCCATCATCTTCTGTCGGTGCACAAGGTTCAACAGTCTTTTCCTTCTCATAACTTTTAAAATTCGGTTTCTGAGAGCTTGGAGGCTGACCTGAAATAAAGGCTATGACACAATATCAGGTTTTGGGAGATTAGAAATATTGAAGATGGATGCATTCTCACATTCTGGAAGAACTGGTGGATCTTGATTATCTTCATGTGACTGGCTCTCTACTTCAATGCCTAATTCACGACTACTGGCAATATCAGAGATTTCACTTCCACTCTCTGGGGCTGAAGTTGGTTGTTCATTGAATTCAGTTGAATTTCCCGGGGTTTGGGCCATAGCGGAGGTAGTTTATTAAGCAAATAGATGGTGATGAGTTGATTGATAACTTGTTTGAAAATTTTTGAATAAAAAGATCCAAATTCAAGAAAAAAGGTGCAAGTAAAATAATCGCATTTGCAAAATGCGATTTGTCGGGAAATTGAAGGAGGCGATGTTTTGCAAATTATTTCATATCATGCAAATGAAATCACTTCCCTGTGAGACATTGAATAAAGTTGACTAGTGAGAAACCTACTAAAGTCAACTTTTGAACTATTCAATGCTCATGAGGTAAGGACTAAGCAAAGTGTTCCATTTGAATGATATGAAATAAAATGGTTTGTTGGCGAAACAGGAGACACAATTCTCTTGTCTTAAATAGTCCACTTATTAGGTTTTAATTTGTGAGTCTCATGATTTAAACCCTAACCACAACATTGTGAATATACTGACCAATTTCCCCTTAGGTCCTGTTGGCAGAGAAGGCCACTCAGCATATTTCGGCAATTGCCTTCATTGTGTATGCCAACAAGCCACCGTACACTATGGATGTAGTATGGAAGCGTAAGGATAAGTCGTGTCGGGAGCATGTTGAGACGCACTCCGCGAGTGTAAGGATAAGTGGTGTCGGGAGCATGTCGGGAGGGCACCACACAAGCGTAAGGATAAGTGGTGTTGGGAGGGCACTACACAAGCGTAAGGATAAGTGGTGTCGGGAGTGCACTCCGCGAGCGTAAGGATGGTAAGCAGTGTCGGGAGGATGTTGGGAGGGCACTACACAAGCGTAAGGATAATTGGTGTCGGGAGCATGTCGGGAGTGCACTCCACAAGCGTAAGGATAATTGGTGTCGGGAGCATCTCGGGAGTGCACTCCGCGAGCGTAAGGATGTTAAGCAGTGTCGGGAGGATGTCGGGAGGGCACTACACAAGCGTAAGGATAATTGGTGTCGGGAGCATGTTGGGAGTGCACTCCGCGAGCGGAAGGATAATTGGTGTCGGGAGCATCTTGGGAGTGCACTCCGCAAGCGTAATGATTGTAAGCAGTGTCGGGAGCATATCGGGAGGGCACTTGAGCGAGCGTAAGGATAAGTGATGTTGGGAGCATGTCGGGAGTGCACCACGTGAGCATAAAGATGGTATGGGTGGGGGTGTGAAAGCGTAAGGAGTGGTGAGGACGGAGATGGGGGGGCAGTGTCGGAGTCTCATCTGGAGGGTGGTGCGGGCTCGTAAGCATGCAAAGCATTGGGGCGGATTAGGTGGGGATGCGGAAGCCAATGAGGTGAAATTACCCAAACATTGTGAATAGTGTTGAAATGGGTTTGGGCTTTGAGTGACATTCTCATGTGAAACATGTGATGATTGATGCTGACGTGACGTGACCCACTAAATCCAGTGACTATAAAGTGACACTAATGCGACTGAAGCAAGATTTTATACTGACAGCGGTGCAACGTGAAGTCAATCGCCAACAATTGATGCGAGATTCACCCTGGTGAATAAACTTCTCTACTTCCTCTCCATCAAAATTGAGATTATAATCCTTTGCTTTGATTTTAACCACAAGCCTTTCCTGCTTTAACACTTGCTGCTGTAATGGACTTGGGTTATTAGGTGTAGAGACAAAAGATCTTCTTGGATTTGTTTCTGGAGTAGAGGTTGCTCTTGGTCCAGGTGTTGGTGATATTTGTGAATATTCTGGTCTTATATGCCTTGGTAATGTTGGTTCACTAGGCTATTCCCTGGTGTATTTGGTATTGATTGTCTTCTTTTTCCTTTTTTACTGGTTTGACTTAACAAAAAATCTTGCATTTGCTTCATAAATCTGTGTATTTTCACACTTTGCTCCTCTTCTACATCTTCTTCTTCATACTGACCTTCCACAGTATGTTCAGGTAATGGTGGTAATTTGGATGTTGACTGTTGATCCATTTTTTCTACTTTGTATGTTTTGCCTTCAAATTTTGCTTCTTCCTGTTTTCTTTTTTTATACTCTTTTATTAGGTTAAAGAAGAATTCATTTAACCTATCTTCTTCTTTTCTTCTTGTATTTGGTGTTGATATTTGATTAGTCAAGCTTTCTTGTGATGTCTGTCCTGGTGATTTTGATTTTGGTAGTAATTTGTAATGATAAGATTCAGATGATAATGATGAATGAGATTTTGATGATGATGACAATGGCTTATTTAGGTGATTATATGATTCCAGGTTTAATAAATATATATATTTTGATATCAAGCTGAATAGAATCTGGTGATATTCCTATCTGACTGCCACTGTTGGGACACCAGATGTGGGAACTCCTCGTGTGTGGGATAAAATGAGGCAGTACCTGGAAGGGGAAATTACAAGAAAACCGTTTTGAATTGCTGTTCAAGCTTGTAACCCTCAATCTGCTTGTGTGTCAGAATATTCTGAACTACCCTTCCTGAAAAATGCTGAATTATCTTAACTTGAGTTCACAATCAATTTATTTATTGATAGTGGCTAATTCAGAAAAGTGTATTCAACAGACTCTGTCAGACTTTGCTTGATCTCAAGAATATTTATTTAACCTTTTAAACGTGACACTATTTAATTAACCAAAAGAAAAAAAACTATCACAAACCACACAAAATACTACTACAACAATAATTCAATATAATCTGGAGACACTAGGCTAATAATAATACTAAAAGAAACAATCAAAAACTTCTTTACATGACTTATGATTTATTATATATTTATTTTTTATATAATGAAATTCTGATATGACCAGACTATTTAATAGCCACTCTTTGATAACTTAATTTGATAATAATTCTTTCTTTTTAATAAGATAGCACTAATGTATCCCTATAATAGGTATTTTGTTTTATAATTAAATAAAATCTCTTTGTAGTAACCAAAGTATAGCTTTTTGAAATAAGTAATAATGATAATTTCTTTTAATAAAAGAACTGAATGACCCTTCTTTTCCTTCTTCAAAGCTTTGATTGCTTATAATAAGGTGAATTCTTTTTTTCTTTAAAAATACTGTTTTATTTAATTTAAGCTCATAAGACTATTATGTAAGGCCATTTTATCCTTTAAATAATAAAATTATATTATAAAGTTTTTTTTATAAGACTTTTTTTAAGCCTTCTTCTGTATTTTGAGACTTTTTTCATTATAAGAGTATTACATAAGGCCTTTTTATCCTTTATATAATAGAATTATATATTTGTAGACTAGTTGACCTGATAGTCAGGGATGAATTTAAATCCACTTTCCACTTTTTGGGGGGATAAAAGACATGAGGGCAAGAGGAAATATTTGGGGAGAGAGGCTCTCTATTTATAATTTTTGGGCTCTCCATGGGAAGAGTTCAAAAAGAGGGACTTAGAATTCTTCAGTTTCTTTTGGCTGAGAAAATTCTTTTCTGGTGGTCCCACCTAAATTATGTCATTTATGTAAATCATTGCATCATTTATTGGGTTGCTTACTGTTTTGAGGTATTTTTTCTGGTGCTTATTTGAGCTTTATTACTAATCCTTAGACTTGCTGACTAATCCTTAGCTCCCTAAGTATTACTAATCAAGTAATCTGATTACTAATACTTCTTTAACTCATTCCTGCTTATGTAATCTGTACATGTATCCTCCTTCTGCTGTCTTGAATTTAGAATTTTGATTTTTGAGGCAAATTTGTGGGTTGAAACCTAATTTTATTTTACGGTTAGGTTTCAGGTATTTTCCAAACTTTAAAAGTATTTTCCAAAATTTTGTCTTTTTTTTCTTTCTTTATGTCGCCAATGTGGCTTGAACCAATGACATGGCCATTTTCCTTGACACAAGCCATCACCTTACCAACTGGGACAAATATCCTTTTCTTTTGTTTCAAACAGAAGCTACCCATAGGGGTACTTCTACTTTTCACTCTCCTCAAAAACATTTTTATTAATCTGATATGGTATGGCATACCACAACGCTGTGGGAACTCCTTTTGGTGTGGGATGAAATAAGGCAGTACCTTTAGGGGGAAATTATTGGTAAGTCTGTTTTAAATTTCAGAATTGTCCAATAACCATGGGTTGTAAGGTGTATTAGCTGCCCCTCTAAATAATACTGAATAGTCAGCCTACAGAGAATCACAAAATAAAATAATCTTTGTGGCTCTAACAAATAGAGAAAACTTATCAGCAGTCTCTAAATCAGACCTATCAATAACACTACAGTAAAAGTCTGATCTAAAATTTCTGATAAAATAAACACTAAGATTGTTTCATTTTATTTTAATAAAAGTGATGATAATATATATATATATATATGATTTGGGTTTCTGTTATTTTAATAAAACTAATAAGAATATTTTTTTTGGTTTTTTTTTTAATAAGAATGATGAGAATATATATTTTTTTATGGTTTTAGGTTGATTATAATAATTTTTTTTTGACATGAGTACTGATAATAAGACTACTGGATTTGATTCTTTTAGAATTTTTTTTAATACTGAGTTGCTATCACTACTACTTTTTTTTGCTAATAACACTAAGCTTTTGAGCAAGGGTACTAAGGCTTAACTATGGTTATACTACTATTTCCTTAACAATAATTAGCTACTGAGAAAGGCTACTGAGCTTTTACTATGGTTATACTACTATTCTTCATTAATACTAAGCTACTGAACAAGGCTACTGAGCTTTTACTATGGTTATACTACTATTCTTCACTAATACTAAACTTTTCACTACTAAAGCACTACTACTATTATAGATATCCTGCTAGTTCAGGAATGGTGGTGATACTGGATAGTGGGAACTTTTTCCATGATTATTGGAAAATGAGGGAGAGAGGACTTCTATTTATAGCTTTTGGTCCTCCATAGAGCTTCTCAAAACAGGGTACTTAAAAAAATCATAGTTGAGAGGTTTTAGCTGGTGAGATGTGTAGTTTTGTTGTAGCAACGTGTTTCCTGAGAGAATTATGCTTGTGGTACTTTTTCTTCCCAAAATCATGTGATGTCTTTGAGATAATTTGGCTGGTGAGATTTTCTTTTTTTAGTGACTTTGTTACGTGTTTTCTGAGAGAATTATGCTGGTGGTACTTTTTCTTATCAAAATCATGTGATGTATTTGAGATAATTTGGCTGGTGAGACTTTCTTTTTATCAGAGGCATGTGAGGTCATCGAGATAATATGGCTGGTGATGTTTTATTGAAGATGGGGAAAGTATTTTTTGTTTCTATTTTTATGTATGTTGTGAGAGAATTATGCTGGTGTTTCTGTTTTAGTATTGTATCATTCCTTATGGAGATTGCATCATTCGTATCAATTTTGATTTGTGTTATTATTACTAAGCAAACCTTTGTTCTTGGAAAATATATTGTAATTTTATGCATAGCCTTGAGGTATTTCTTCTTTCAATTGAATCAAGGTGGGGAAAATATTTTTGTTTCTATTTTTTACATATGTTATGAGAGAATTATTCTGGTGGTGCTTTTTCTTATCAAAATCATGTGATGTATTTGAGATAATTTGGCTGGTGCAATTTTCTTTTTTCCAAGAAAGTGGAGAAAATACAGCTCCTTACAATTGAACTTTCTTCTAGGCAAATGATATATATGAGAAAATTATTCTGGTGTTTCTTTTTCTTATCAAAATCATGTGATGTCTTTGAGATAATTTTGCTGGTGACATTTTCATTTTTGGTGACTTTGTTACATAGTTTCTGAGAGAATTATGCTGGTGTGTCTGTTTTAGTATTGTATCATTTCATATGGAGATTGCAAAGTTTGATGTGTGTCATTATTACTAAACAAAAATTTGTTCTTGGAAAATATATTGTAATTTTATGCATAGCCTTGAGGTATTTCTTCTTTCAATTGAATCAAGGTGGGGAAAATACAGCTTTGATTCTGTGATGCGTCTTCATATACCTTTATTTAGATTAACTCCTTTTAATTTCATAATTTGTAATTGATGATGCAATAAGGTGGATAAATCCTTTGATACTATACTGTTTTTATAAGATCTTGAGGCTGTGTATTTTATATTTATTTTTAAAATTTGTAGTTGTAATGTGTAAATATGTTTTGTGTAATTTGTTTTATTATCATTTTTTTCTTTTGTTTTTTTGGTAAGCTTGAAGCTGGTACTAATGGTATGGAATACCACAATGCCTGTTCAGGATTCCAACAATTCACATGCGAATCCTGACGCTTGTGCAGATTCCCAACAATTCAAACAATTCCTTATGCCAGGGAAGGCTTCCAACAATTCACACTCAAATCCTTACACTTGTGCAGGTTCTGAAAATGCTAAAAATTCCTTATGCCTGTGCAGGCTTCCAACAATTCACATGGGAATCCTTATGCTTGTGAAGGTTCCCAACAATGAAAACAATTCAATAAATGACTGAGATTAATGGTGTGTGACCATAGGAAAGGCAATGTCTCATGAATCTGAAGTGGATTGCTCACATGCAGGGAACACCCGCATTTTTACAGTTAAGATCTGATATGGTTGCCAACCATATCAGAAGAAAATGTAGGAGGCCGTAATGGTGACTATTTGCGCATTTTTGGCAAAAGAGGTTCTCACAAACAAATACTGACTCAAACATTTGGTGGGGCACTAACAAAAATTATTCTCACACAATCAGAGATTTTCTCTAAGGAGGAAATAAATAATTTTTACGTTAAAAAAGAATGTGATAGAAATTGAACATAAAAATGATTGAATACAGATAATTTATTTAAAAGAAAGTATTACAAAAGATAAAAAGTGGAAAGAATGCAATTTGTTTTAATTTTTTCTTCTAAGTAGTTGGAGACTATCCCAGTGATGTCCTCTGGAAAAGCCTCCAGTCCCTGCCCAAGGCAGGAGTTTAGTTGTGAGCCTTTGAGATATGACCACATACCCAACAAGGTCACAAGAAAGACTCAGAATAATTATACCTTTAAGATAATTATACTAAAATTACTTAGAATAATTATACATTAAAAATAATTACTTTAAAAATACAAAATTACCATAAATTGGTACAAAAATTGGTTTAACTTAAGTACCAATGAATCAACATGTGAAATAAATTATACTATTATATTCCCCATGGTAAAATATACATATACCATTTTTATGGCATATCTGTAAAGTCAATCTTTAATGAGTTATAAGGAATAATACCTTATAAAAGCCATAAATCCTTATTTATTTCAAGAACCAATGAAACAACATGTGAGATAAATTGTACCATTGGATTCCCCATGAAAATTCACACATAAAACAATTAATGAGCTAATTTCCAAAGTTAATACTTAAGGAATTAACCTGAATATATGCACTTTTTTGGTCAACGCATATATTCAAGGATCATAGCTAATATCTCTTAAAATATACAAGATAGAGTGATGAACCAAAAATAAAGTTACCACGTAATTACTGTAAGAACACAGATATAAACTCTATTCTACAAATTATAATCAAGGTTAAAACCTATGATGAAATATTGATAAAAATCAACAGAGCTGTTGACCACTTTGTTCTGAAAGTGGTCCAAACTTATAAAAGGGCACAGTTGGATTATACTAGTTCATTTGTGAAGAATGATGTAATTTTTATTATTAAATTTAGGGTACAACCCCTGAAATCATGGTTTGAAGTTTAAAATATTAAATTTCAACAGAAAAGATGAGTTACAAGAAAAATCATCAAAATTAGAGTTTTGCTGATGTAATGAAAAGCTCTTGGAAGAATAATACGGTTATGTCAGGCTATCAGAATTCACTCTCTGAATTGCTGTAGCGTGTAAAACTTAAAAGTTATTGAAGATCAAAGTTTGAGCTTAAATTCAGCAGTTATGATCACCTACTGTGACCTTAAATTATGTTTAACAGTCATATGAGTGATAAAATTGGTGAATACTATTAGTTTATGATTAAAACTAATAAAATCCACGAAATTTGGGGTTCTGCCAAGTCTCTGATGTCATCAAACTTAGAGCTATAGTGATAACTCTAAATAATGGTGTAATAATGATGTAATATGGTTTGATCATGATGTAATCATCCTCAAACCTTAAGATATTGATCAATTCCAGTGGATATGATCAGTACACGTCTACTAGAAGACTGTTGTACTCTAGGAGGGAGGTATTTACTATAAATAGAGCTCTTTTTACTCTGTTTTCCCCTCAGAGGCATCAAAAACATTAAATCAATTAAATCAAAGGTAATTTCTTTATTCTTTATATATAAAACTATTATATTATTAAAGACCAAAGACCACCTTGTTATAATCATCCATTTTGACGTGATTAAATCATTTATTTAATTGTTTTTTCTAAAAATCTCTCTAAAAAAACTCATTTCCACGTAAAAATCAAGAAAATTAGTAATTTTCTTTATTTTTATTGTAAATACAATTTGAAAAGGTTGTATTTATATTTTTGGCGTAAAATATTACAAAATTATTATATCAAGTGTTAAAAGTAGGTTATTTTCTCTTATTACAATAATTTTCTCTTTATTATTATCGTAGTAATTCCTTAATTAATATAAATAGTATTTATATTAATTTATAACTTTAATATTGGTAATATTCTTGTTATTAATTGTTTTTTATTAATAAAAAACAATTTTTTACGCCTTTATTATTTGTTTGTAACAATAATAAAGTGCCTTTAAATATATTAATTATTTTATATTAATATATTTATTTTATTTTATTATATTTTATAATACAAATTATATTATTATATTTATTTAATAATATAATCATTTTACGCCATAATTATAATAATTCTTTATTATTATAATTATTTTTATCTTATTTATTTCATTTATAAGGACATTCATAGTACAATAAGTAAAATATTAGTAATTTTTACTTATTGTTTCATAGTCAAACCTTACATTAGTTCCTCCTGGAATTCCCAGTGCATTTCATTTTGATGAGTTGCATCCACAAAAGGAATCATGTAGAGCAAGAAGCGATGCTCCAACAATATTCAGTTGATGGCTTGAGGAATCATTAGTGTTGGTTGCAGGTCGGTGAATTCCTGGAGAGTGTCATTGTAGGAATGAGAGGAGGCGGTTGGGTTCTCAGTGGCAGAGTTGGGGATCTGACGGGGATATCGTCAATTATGACGATTGAACAGGGAGTAGCGGGACAAGCTGGAGATGGGCAAAGGAGAGGTGAGGAAGAGTTGAGAAAAGTTACAAAAGTGAAATTGGGACTTACCAACTGGTTCCTCCATGGATTGTGTTGGAGCCACCTCTGGGTCTGGCTCACGAGTCGGAACGTCCTCAGGTGGTTCGGAGGATGGACTCGGGCCAGGAATAGGTGGCTTATCATGATGGGAGGGTTCTACAAAAGGAAGAAGAGTCAGTTAACTTGATGCAAAAGTTCAAATGAGAAAAGGGAAAGCTGGCTGCTTACTGCGGAATAAGTCCTCCCACCATTGGGTGCCACTTGGGCCAGGAGTGGGTTGCCGCAGGGTTTGCTCACAAGGCATACATTGAACGGGTGAGTCTTGTCAGGGGGGATTTGGTGTGTTTTGTTCTATGTGTAATGGAAAAAAGTCAGTATGATTGCGTGAACGGAAATGAATTAAGGAGGAAAAAGAAACCTTATTTGGCTTTTGAATCCCATGGGTGACAAGACAAGGTGACAATTGGCCCAAGCTCAAATGTTCTCTTGCCATTGCCATCCTTCATCAGCCAGATAATCACTTTGCTCCAGTCAAGGAGTGAAGTGACCATTGGATGAGGGGGACAAATTGATGCTTGAGGGGACAGGGCTAATCGTCCAGAATCGTTCCCATCGGCCTGTTTGGGGTCCTGGTGTCCATTCCCGCTGAGGAATACTTTCATCATTGCTGACCACAAAGGAGTCCTTGTGAGGGTGTGTTGGGCGGGAACTCCTCTTGCCACCTGGTTGGAAGGGTTGTACAATGGACAAGCATTTCTTGTGTGCTTGTCTGCAAGCATCACAAGCCTTGGTTGTTGTTGAGGAACAAATGCAGGGGATATCCCTCTTAGTGCATAAAGTGCAGGACATCTAAAAACAAAACAATTGGGGTTAGTAAATGAATAGAAAGTAAACAATCAAGAAAGAAAATGAAGATATACAATGAATTATAAATTTCAAACACAATTAAAAAAAGCGCTCTAGTCGGAAGGTTTTAAAGGTCTGGAAGAAAGTCATGAAGAAAAATAAGTATTAATATTGGTACATAATGTGGACAAAAGCTTTAAATGGAGGAAACGCACGAGGTGGATACAAGGGGGGTTCAGGATGTATAAGCAGGAAAAACAAAAAGTGAGAAGGAAGGGTGGTGGGGTCAGTGGAGTGCAATAGAAAAGAGTGGAAAGGCATGAAGACAAGGGGGAATACGCACAAAATCAAGAAGAGCAGGTGATCTGGAAGAAAGTGGAGGGCTTGTCAGGCAAAGATGGTCTTTTATACCATGGTGAAGCTGAGCCAATTGCAGCAGTTGCAGCACCCAACAAAGGCTCAGCTTCAAGGCGTGTTGGCAAAATTGAAGCTCAGTCACAGCCAATGCTGCGACTGAGAAGGGAAATGCTTGCGTGAGGCAGAGGAACAAAGGGGTTCTGGCTGAGTATTGCAATTGATTCAATTGTCAGACTCAGTCAAATCCCATTTTTCTCCTCAAATAGCCACCCAATCACCCAGGAGGGCTTTTGTGAGGGCCTCATTGAATGTGCATGGTGGGTGCAATCCCCAAATGCCCCATGCAGAAAAGCATGTGGTGCATTTGGTCACAGGTGACCATGGCGAGCATACCAGCCTTATGGCTGGGTGATATTTTTTGAACAAAGGGTTTGGCGGCTTTATGACAAGTGAATACAGTGTGAGCTTGGATTGAACCATTGCTCAGGTTTGCTTTGGGGTCATAATTGAAATGCTCAGTGGGTGAACATTTGAAATGCACGGTTATTGAGCTATTGATATAACAATATCAAATGCACCATTCTGAGCAATTGCTAGGTCATTTTTGTAAGCATGCAATCTGAGCATTTGGCACAGAATTGGATTAGATTCCAGCCAGGTGCAGCATATCACATGCTTTGGTGAAGTGCTTCAAACTGAGCCTTCCAATGAACTATTGCAAAAAGTCTTTGGACCAGGCCTCTACTGAAAACTACCACACTGAGCTTTTGACCTTGACATTCTCAGCTTGTGTGTGCAAATTGGGTGGAACACAATGCTGAGGATGTGGCACATGAGCCACATGTATGCTAATGTTTGGAAGGTGGATCCCGATTGGTAATATGCATGCAGGCAGGAGTAGTGTTACTCCAGCCTGATTTGTACGGCTGACATTGTAGTACGTACACCTTTGTACATGTATGCTGTGGGGCAGAGGAAAAGCTGTACAAGAATGTAACATGCAATCATGCCAAGCCATTGAGTCAAATTTCTTAAATGCATCCCTTTGATGCACCTTTTTGGAGAGCTCTGCCTACCTAACACACAGATGCTGCTGTAATCCAAGTTAATGTAAGAGGTGCATAATCAGATGACTAATGATTTGGGTCATTCACTTACAGTGGATTCACTCTGGTGCCAAGGTAGGGGCAAACAATGACTGGCCCCACTTGTTTATTGTGCCCGCTCATTGTCAGGCAGCCACACGCTTTCATATGCACCCCCCAACGGGTCATACACAGCCGACTTTCACACGCCTGGCAGACCTTTTACCGCCAGTCTTCCGACCAGCTATTTGCTTGGTAAGGTGGTCAGCTTGACTTCAGATGCTCACCCGCTGGCGCAAGGAAACCTGAGGCCAATAAGTGTGGATTTGGTTCAGCCTAATCCGCATTAGCATAATCCCGGACTATCATGGCTGAGGCTGGTTATGTTTGCATGGGTATCTGCCACTGTGGGTCATTTTCTGCACATTCTCACGCGCCCGGCGCAAGTTGTGGCACCTGGCTTGCAGCCAAAAAATCCCTTGGACGGGTGGCCTCTTTTGCCAGAGGTTTGTAGACGCGAGAGGGATATACCCTGATGCCAATCTGGGTGGATTAGTACCCGGCTCAAACACAACAGGGGTGAATGTGTATGTGGGTCACAGATCATGGCCGGTGCCCCCTTTGATCATGCCACACATCCCCCCCTGGAATGCCAGTAGGCATCAGTCAGCAAAAAACTTTGGGCAAAACCAAAATCATGTTTGGTGGCACACCACAGAACATTTATCACCCACCCACACACAAACATCCCCACAGTGAGATTGTCCTTTGAAACCACCAACATTGCCCAGTAGGTCCCTGTACAACAATTAACCTGGGGAAGATACGCTTATTTTTTGCTGTCACACCAGCAAACATGGCTGCATGCCTCTAATATGCCCCTCAACATTAAGTTTCTACAACCCACCCGATTTCAGATATGCTAATGTCAACCTTGGTCCATCAAACGCTGTGTAACTTTCTGCAGATCCAGCAGTCATATTGGTGCACCCACATTTTTGCCACCTTGCCTTGATATATGCCCCAAATCGGATATGAAAATTATGAGCCCAAGAGGCCCATGTTGCTAAAGACCATGCATGTAGCCACAGTCCCTCCCCCTTTGAGCCCATTTCTGCCTCTCATATAAGTTCCCCACCTGCGCTTATTGGTCTTCATACCGTTTAGCTACCCCTTCCCAATCATATAATTTCTAACTGTCCCCAAATAATTCATAATAGCCATCATGTCAACCCCTTCACAACCAATTTGCATTGGGATGATTAATATTTGTATTCAAATAAATGGTGATGTAACCTTAAATACTGATAATTCCCACTTAGCTTCTTGGATTATTCTATGGCACAATCAACACAACATATTTGTATATCTCCCAAATCACCAGCGTGCTATTGGCTCTCTCCCTGGAACCCTTTCCAAAATGCTGATACCATTCCTTGAGGCACCACAAACCTTCATGCACTGTGTTCCTGATGGGGCATGGATTGAAAATTGCCAATCCAATCCTACTCAAACATTATTTGTTGAGGGAGTATTTATGACTGATGCAATTGATCCCTCCTCATCTCAGAAACTCAATCTAGCGTTGATGTTCTGCACATGGTATCCAAACATTCTATGCCTAATTGAAAGCTTTTGAACACAAGATTTCAAGCTTGAAATGCCCAAAGAATATGACTGTAATACTCATAGTCAATTTCAAGTCTTTATTCCCACATTTCCTGCTTCAAACTCAATGCCAGCTTCATATCCTGCTAGTTTATCATTGACTTCCAAGCAAAAACTGATACAATTACGCAGTGGATCAGACCTCCCCATGATTACCCCACCCCATTCAATGATTCAAACCCCCCTCCTCCCTCATCAAAAGACCAGACTAGCTTTTCTCTGGGATCGAGATATCCCTTAAATCCAATCAGCCCGTAACCTTTGGGCCACCTCACCCCCAGGATCCACTTTTAATGCCAGGCACATCATTACAAACACGGTTGTCAGCCCCTTTGAATCCCTTTTGACCAATACCCCTCTTGGAGAACTGGTTGCGGATGATATGGGATTAGGTAAAACCATTAAGGCCATTGCTCTGATTGGTACCTCCAAGGAGCGGTTGATTGCAAACCCCCATTGCTCCACACCCACCATGATCATCTTCCCTCCTTGCTTAATTACCAACTGGCAATATGAAATATCCAAGCATGCTCAGGATGGAGCGCTGAAAGCCAAAATCTACAATGGTCCCACTTGTTACTCATTATCCAAGGCCAACATCTTAAAATATGATATCATCATCACTTCTCACAATACTATCACCCAAGAATTTAAGCAAACCAATGCCTCTAAATTATTCATTTTTAAAATCAATTGGAATCGTATAATTTTGGATGAAGCACAGTGAGTGTCTGATCTTTAAATGATTCAAATTACCTTTTATATCCAATAATCCTTCCCCAATCTTATAGCTATATTGGCTCTTAATACACTGCCACTCACCACGCCATTAATAGCCTCCTTTCATCCCATCAAATATGTCTAACGGGCACACCTATTCACAACACCATTTATGACCTTTTGGGCATAATATCATTCATCACCCAACCCCAGAGCTCAGATCAAGATAGCTGGTCACCATTCATCCTGAGTAGTCTTTCCAAAGGTAGCAATGATATTTTTCATTTTGCTTTGCGGCATTTAAGTTTGCGCCACACCAAAATTGCACATCTCAAATCCCTCCCCACAATTAGCCATCATTATGAGCTGCTCCCACTCAACCCAACCATGCAGCAAGAATATTCCACATTATAAAAAGAATTCTTATCATCCAAAAGCAAAGGACCAGGAGAATCTTTCAGAAATACTAATAAGCTGCAAATATGTTGTAACCATCACATAATGCTTAACACAATTGCAGATGCGGATTTGGAAGACCATTAGGGCAGGAGCACTCAGGATAACTCCTAAAAAATAACACAAACTATTGTGGATGTGGAAACACGCATGATGAGTAGTAAAATTGCACACCTCCTACAAAGCTCCATGAAGAACAAACAATCAAAGTGTGGACCAACAAAATGGGTGGTTTGTACCCAATGGACCCAATTTCTTGATTTGTGAGTTAACTCTAATATGCATCCATTACCAATTGAATACATCTGACTGTTTTTTATTGTAGAATTGGTATTGCACTTGCCCATCACTCTATCCTTTCAGCACAAATTGATGGAACAATTACAGCACGAGCGCAGGAGAAGGCACTGCAGAATTTCTTCAACAATTCTTAATGTGAAGTACTGATTGCATCCATTTCCACAGCTGGAACTGGCATCAACATAGCTTGCGCTAATATTGTCTATTTAATGGTGAGGGGACTCCCAAAATTCTACCCTGATTTTCGGACACTGACATCCACATTTCCAGGAGCCCAATTGGAACCCAGCCATTGAGGCTCAGGCTGTTGATAGACTCCATTGTATTGGCCAACAACAACCTGTGAAGGTCATTCAGTTGAGGTCAACATGCAGAAGGTATCTTTCAAGCTCATCTTTGTCCCTGTTTGTATTGCTATTCTGAAATCATTTCTTATGGGAATGCCATATTCCAATCACCAATGGGTCCAAGAAAAGAAAAACTCATTAACCATGTGAGCCTTACTGATATTATATAATCTGGGTTTGACAAAGTTGATAGCTCCTTTTCACCCCAACACAGGTCCACAATTATGAACACCATGAGCTGGATCAAACTCCTTCAAACTTTCCTCAATGAAAATGAGCAAGAGAGTATTATTTCTAAGGGAGACAGTGATACATTCCAATTAATATTGTCTATATTCTGACATATTTAGCAAGTTGTTGCATATTTAAGAAATAAGAATCAGATTGTATTACACCTGCACAAATAATTCACAAAATATTAATTTTTAACGGTGCCATAAATTTATGTTATTAAGTTATTGCAGAGAATCACCATTCAGCCTAATAGCTGGCATTTCAAGTATTTTGAGGGGGATAGTCTGCATCTTACTACAGCTCTTGACCCAATCTTAATCAAATACCTGAAATGATAGGCCTTCCGGAATATCACCATCATCTGTTGATTGTATTTTTGGCAATCTATCAATAGTTTTTTTACACTTTTTTTAATCCTATTACAAAACTCTATGTCTCGATCCATTTTTAATACCAATTCATTAAATAACTGGGAGCGCCAGGGTAATCCCACTTTGCGGTAAACTTGACGGCCATTTTCCAGGACCTCCTCAGTATCTGAGCATACTCGAGGGTCATTGAATTGTGATGTTAGAATGGGAAATTCAGCAGTGTCACACCAATCACGACGGCGCTCACAGGTCTGCACATAATCAAGTAGATTATCATCATAATTTGTTCACAATGAAGAAGAGATACAGTAACTAATCCTTTGAAAAATCTTTGCAAGCTTTTTATTCTCCTTCTTTTTTACCAAGTCCTCTGCATCCTTTTGAATAGACTTCCATTCTCTTTTTGAAGTGAAATATTGCTGCATTCGAGCCGCCACGACCCCATAGTTATTATGATCCTTGTTCCAACAGTAGTGATGATACTTGGTGCTTACAAGTGCAAGACAGAATGTAAGGTAAAACACCATAGACATCAAATTGTTGAGCAGATTTTGCCATGAGCTCTCCCAGTCCCAAGTTTATTGCTTTGGTTGTATCTTGTGGAGCTCATTTTTGCACTAGATTTGGAAACCCTGAGACTGAACCTGTGTTGATAACTCATTGAAAATATCTTTGGGGGAATATCCGAGATGACCAGCCACTTGAATTGCAATTTCACGCTCTTCTGTGCTGGGTGGTGCTGGTAGTGAGGAAAAATCCTTATGCCTAACCTTGAGTAGGAACAGGCAATGGGAGTGTACTGCTGATCTCATTCTATGGTCATTCTCTGGAAGTTCTTCTCTCAGCCATTTTTGTTGCTCCTTCTGGCTTGCATGTTTTGCCACATGGTGAGCTTTACAAGCCTGGTTCCTTTGCTGTCTGGCCTTGGATTGTTCAAGCATACTTTGGGGAAGGCCCATTTGAGGATGGGTGAAATCACTATTTTACTGAGTGCCTTGCTCATGTACCATGAAATCATCCCTCCTTGATTCATCATTTCTTTCACTTTGAGTCTGAGACATGTTCTCATCCTCATCATCCACAATTTTTTCTCTTGATGAACTGGCATGACCCATTCTTGGTTTGGAGGCATATGGATGATGACCTGCAGTGACTTTCCCTTTATGGACCAGTGAAGATGCATAAAGTTCATCACCTTCCATGCAAATCATCAGTTAACACATCAAAACATTAATAAAGACTGGTCATACTCACAATCTTCAATTGACTCCTGAGATCAGACTGACTTGCCTTAAGGTGCCATATCTAACCCATGAAACAAACAGATCAAATTGTGAAAAGGTTTATACTCCAACATCAAAATGACTCACTTTGATGAAGTTTCAATCCTGGATTTCCCTCTGACAGACCATTCCAAGTTACATTTTCCAATGGTCTTTGTTGTTGCCCGCCATCAACCAGCTTTTCATTGCCCACATGAACCTGAGATCCTCATGCAGTATTGAGGGTTGGTTGTTTACTTCATTCAAAGGGATCCTGGGATGCAACTGGATTCACCAGGGAAAATCTTGTGTCAATCGTCGGCAATTGACTTCACGTCAAGCAAACGTCAAGCAGGATAAAAGTCGAGCTCACGTCAAGCAAAAATCAAGCAAACGTCAAGCACACGTCCTACTCTTGTCTTACACCAAATCCTGTGACATCCACCAATATTGGTTCCCCTGTGCCTTTAACTCAGATTCCTCGCCACCTGATCATCCCACAACCGTCCGATGGTTGGTGAAAATTACACAAGACCCGCCTGTTTGCACAAACACACATCAAAGAGGTCCTTCAGCCAGTCTTGATGTAGGCGGGGGGTTTGACTTCACCAGGTCATCCATAAAAGGACTCCGCCTGAGCGGGATTGTCGTTTTGCAGCTGACACTGGTAGGGCCCGCCGCACAATACCGCGTGTGCGTGTGCGGGTGCGGGTGCGCTTGCGTGTGCATTGCCGGGTGCGGGTGCAGGTGCGCAAGGGTCGCTTCCCCTTCCTACATGATGATGGTGCAGTTAGAAATTTTGGCGGGGGGTTTGACTTTACCAGGTCGTCCATGAAAGGACTCCGCCTGAGCGGGATTGTCGTTTTGCAGGTGACACTGGTAGAGCCCGCCGCACAATACCGCGTGTGCCTGTGTGGGTGCGGATGCGCTTGCATGTGCATTGGCGTGTGCGGGTGCGCTTGCGTGTGCATTGGCGTGTGTGCAAGGGCCGCTTCCCCTTCCAACATGATGATGGCGCAGTTAGAAATTTTGGATGCTGTGAAAGGTTAGTGTGTGGGTCATTCAATCATTGAACTTGGCTTATTCACACTGTACCCAATGTCAAAATAGTAAGTTCTTTGTGGCAATGTGAAATAATGGGCTTTGCTTGTCACAATGGCATGTCTCTGTCACTAAATCTTGAGGCAGTTATTTCACTAGCAAAATTGCTAATGAATCTGAGATATTTGCATTTCTGTAGACTAAATTTCATGAAATAACGGCTTTATCATTACAAGCAGTCCACATGACAGAACTTTGTTATCATACAATCCACAGTTACCTTCTATTTCTTCTTCAGATATAATCAAGTGTCTATCATCAAAACCAACAGCTTTATAAATATTCAGATGCGGCCAATCTGGTAAGAAATTCACATCAATCTTCAAAGTTTTTAAGATCAGAAAGTTATTGTTCAGTATGCTAGATGGCTCAGAGACTTTAAAAATGCTATTAATAATACCAAATCGTCGTGAGTTGCCCCTCAGAAAACATATCACACTGTTGCTGACATTTTTGGATTCAGTTGAAAATATATTGTTCCCAATATTAATGTTTGAAACTGGAAAATACCAAGGTGAGAAAATCCTTGAAGTGGGAGGACTTGTGGATTGCACGGTAGTGTCTAAGCTGATCCAATCAACTATTTCCTTTGTTGCATGAAAATTCTGTAAGTACTCAACCAGGCAATCATAATTTTCTTGGTCATGGCGGGATGGTTTGTTATATTTATGGTCATTGAACAGGGCAGGTGGCTGTGATTCAAAAAGCTGTTTTATTTCAAATGGCATGGATGGGGATTTCAGGAGAAAGGAAAGGTTGGAACATCGACAGATATGTTGAAGTAAGGTTTTATCTATATCATCTATTTAGAGTTGCGAGAAGTTAATCTTATTCAGTTCAGGTGTTTAATCAAGGTGAATATATTGATCTTATTAATTGACGTACATATTTTGTTATTTGTTGGCATTTTTGCAAATACTCCAATCAAGCGCTCATAACCCCATGTGGCTGAGACTTGTGCTGGGCCCCAACGTTGGAAGAGTTTGGGAATATGGTCAGCAAAATGATGATTTGGTTTACTTTTCTGTTTTGGGAACAGGAGTTGATTGGAAATGCGGAATTTTTCCAATGTTCTGCAAATGCAGTCGCATCTCCTATTGAAACAGTCCAACTTGTGGCAATGTTGATAGCACTAATCAAATGGAATGTATTCTTGGTTAGTTCATTTCCAAGTTCTTCTGACTGACCCATTTGCCTTTGAATGTTGGCGGATTGGTGTACATCTAATGACATCTGTTGACTGAGCATTAAAAATGGAATATAGACCTTATATAAGAGAGCCCATTCAGCGGCTTTTAAGCTACCATGAGAGGGGGAACCCATGTTGCGAGGTACTCTTGTCCATGATGAGGGAATTATTGTCTCAGATATGATTTGTCGGAGATGCTCCAGAGCCTCACCCTTGATCTGGTGATCACTCAGTGCAGTGATATCCGATTCAGAGGGGATTTCAGAAGTGGGGATGTAATTGGCATCAAATGAAGGAATCTCCGCAGAACCACTAGATGGATGTTCTGTGTTAGGGGTGGGCATTGGGAAGTAGTTTTTTTGGGTGGAAGTAGTGGGGGGTGGCTCATTTATTATTTTTTCTGCGTCTCTTCTCAGGGAGCAGGCCTCTCTCAATGTGATTTTATCAAGAGAGCTGTTGGAGGTCATGGAATCTGAGTCTGAACTGTTGGTGTCATTGGATTTCCTGTGGGACCTGAGGTAAATTTTTGATTTGGACTCTGGAATGCACAATTTGAAAGTTGCATGATCCTTCAAAATTCCAAGTATTAAGTTATGCATTATGTCAAGATTAACCATTCTGGTTGCATCCCAATACGGAAGGTCTTCTAAAATTGAATATTGCACTCCATACTCAGAGAAAATTGCTTGTCTTTGTTGTGGGGTTGCCCGAAGCCATTTGGCAATGGTTGATTTATGATTTTGATATGAGCGTGTGTAGTGAAATTGAGGACCAATTTCATCAATTTGAGCTCTGTGAATGATGCAAAAATTACAAAAGTGGTTGCCTGAATGGGAAAAAAATCCAGTAAGCTTGCGCATGGCAACCACATCCGCAATGGCTGTGAGAATGGCAACACGGATAAAGGATCCTGAAGGACCTGTTGAGGTGGGTGAAAAATGGTAACCTTGCCATAGCTCTTTGAGCTCGTTGATGAGTGGCATTAATAAATAATTCAATTGAAGGGAAGTTGGCTCCTTTTGACCAGGGATGATTCCTGAAACATAGACATTCTCTGGCTTCAATCTTTCACTTGGGGGGAGATTAAGACAAATAAGCATGATAGGTTCAATGCTGGCCAACCGGGTGGACTTTCCATGTACATTAAACCAGTCCACATAAATGGAGAAGGCCAATGCACCAGGAATGGACATGAATGGGGGGTCATGGATATTTCTAGTGCCAGTCAAGCGTCTCCAGACCAATCCATCCCAGACGTCACGTTTTGGGGAATCTTTGGGAGTTTGGGATTGTTGATGTTGATGCAGAATTTCCATAATTCCAGCCCGCTGGAGAAATCTGGCAAGCCAATTTTTGAATGGTTGATAAATGAAATGTTTCTTTGGTATAAATTTTTGCTTCATGTTGGTGGTGTTTTGGGTGTGGGCTTCAAATGAAGAGATGAATTTGCCTAATGATTGTGTGCAAGGGGGATCATGATCATTCGGGTCATTATGGCATTGACAGTGGGGTTGGTCAGTTGTGACTGATTCAGTAAGGCCATTAAGAGAGAAACATTGAGGACAACATATATAGTTTTGAATCACTGGCTCCAATTGGAGATGTTCAAATATGGTACTCAGATCTTGAGGTATATGGAATGCAGGAATGGGGGGACCACCGGAGCTTGAGATGCTGGACTTGATCAGCAGGTTTAGGGCGGGGTGGAGAATGCGTGAAGCCCTGTGGGGTATAATAGCTTAATGATAGAATGGCAGATATTATCATTCCAAGGTCTTGTGGAGGAAGGGTTTGACTGCTGCTGTATGGTTTCTGTGCAATTGAATTGAGCCCCGGTGCTGTGGAGAAGGTGCTTTGGGCCCATGGTGGTGAATAATGGGCTGGGAATGTTTGATCCAATAGAAGTTGTGGGCACTCAGATCCTGATGCAGAAGTAGGGATGTTTGGAAGAGATTTGGGTGCAATGGTTGATTTGAGCTTTTTAATGTGCTGTTTATATTGGAAAGGTGTGAAGGCAACTCCAGGCCTATCACCCTCAGGGGAAGAGTGTGTTTGAGTTGAGCAGTGTTGACACATGCATATACGCATTGAGGAATAGCGGCGGGTTGTCATTGTTGCAGGAATTGGGAGTACGGTTGGTTTGTGTATAAATATCTATGGCTGATGTGAAAGTGTTTAGGAGTGTTATTAATTGGCAAAAAAATTGAGTGAGTATTTATGAATATGGAGATGATTTGAGCCATCTGAGAATTTTATCCCATCTGTAATGGTGCGTGAGCTGCAGCTGATGGAGTGTAACATGTCTCATCTGGATGGCGGAATTGGTTAGGAGTTTAATTGGGTAAAATGCCATGCTGCTCAATCCTCATACATATACTATTTTATTTACACATGGCGATAATGCGGTTTTGACCCTTGAGGGGTGTTCCAATAGGGATGTGTCAACATTGATTTGAGGGGATTGACATTCAAACCATGTACGCTGGCACGCCATCGTACATGGCTTAAACCTTATTACAGACATAACAATATAACTCTATCACATGAAAGGTTGGAGTGCAGCTAAAGTCTTGGTATTTGGTTTGAGTTCAGCAGGCTTTTAATCGGTTGGAATGTGATTTGGATTCTCTCGCCTTTCTTGAAAAGGTGATGTCTCTTTTGTGGGTAAATCCTTCATGAATATACCCCTTTACAGATGTACAATGCTGTGGAATTTCAATACATATATTGGCAGTTTGGATAATTCACAAAATGTGACAATGGGGAGGGAGAAATGTTACCAAATATGTTTACTTATGGATGATGGGTCCCCTTTGAGATCAAGGAAATATTACATTATATGGTGGTAGGCCGTGCCGGGTGGTTTCCGATAAAAGCGGAGGAGCTCAAGAGGAGGCAGGGAGGATTCTCCTAAAAAGAGGCTTATTGGACTTTCATGCAACACTTAGTTCCAACTATTCATAGAATTTCTCTATTCTAAATTTGAAAAGATTTCATCTCATATCACTCTATTTTATCATAATACTGAGGTGTTTTATCTAGTTAAAAATATTACTGTAGTTTTTTGGCCCTTATGTCATCTTTCAAGTCACATAAATCCCGTTCAGGTTCTGTTCATGACTCAAATAGTGAATCTAGCATAGAATATGTTCAAACACAGTCACCATTTAGCCCCAACATTCCTCTCACAACCCCTATTGCATCCTCAATGAATGTATCAGGTCTTAACATTGATGTGGGCAATCCAAAGGCTCCAACTTCAAGCACTTGGTCAATACCAAATATTTCCTTCACTCCAATTCCCCCAAATCCCACTAATACACAAACGCATGTGTCTCAGGGGCCAGAAGGAACACCTCAAATCTCATCACACGCTAATCCCCAATCAAAATTTCCACGTGAATTCCTCCTTAATCCCGGTTGGAATCCAGTCCCATCCCAGGATCCCTTTGGCCAAAGTAAACAGCCAACCCTCAATATTCCATCAGGATCTCATGTTCATGTGGGTGATGAAAGGCGCGTGGATGGGGGGCGACAAAAAAGACCATTGGAGAATGTAACTTGGAGTGGTCTGTTGGAGGGAAATCCAGGATTGACGCTTCATCAAAGTAAGTCATTTTAATTTCGGAGTATAACCTTTTTCACAATTTGATATGTTTGTTTCATGGGTTAGATATGGCACCTAAAGGCAAGTCAGTCCGATCTCAGGAGCCAATTGAAGATTGTGAGTATGACCAGTCTTCATTAATTTTTTGATGTGTTAACTGATGATGTGCATGGTAGGTGATGAACTTTATGCATCTTCAGCTCTGGTCCATAAAGAGAAAGTCACTGGACGTCATCATCCATATTCCTCCAAACCAAGAACAGCTCATGCCAGTTCATCAAGAGAAAAAATGGTGGATGATGAAGATGAGAACATGTCTCCGACTCAAATGGAAACAAATGATGAACCAAGGAGTGACAATTTCACGGCGCATGAGCATGGCACTCAGTCAAATAATGAGATCACCCATCCTCAAATGCCCCTTTCCCAGAGTATGCTTGAACAATCTGAGGTCAGACAGCAAAGGAACCAGGCTTGTAAAGCTCACAATGTGGCGAAACGTGCAAGCCAGAAGGAGCAACAAAAATGGCTGAAAGCAGAACTTCCAGAGAATGTCCATGGAATGAGATCAGCAGTACATGCCCATTGCCTGTTCCTACTCAAAGTTAGGGATAAGGATTTTTCCTCACTACCAGCACCACCAAGCACAGAAGAGCGTGAAATTGCAATTCAAGTGGCTGGTCATCTCGGATATGTCCCCAAGGATGTTTTCAATGAGCCATCAACACAGGTTCAGTCTCAGGGTTTCCAAAGCTACTGCGAAAATGAGCTCCACAAGCTAGGACTAAAGCAATTCACTTGGGACTGGGAGAGCTCATGGCAACATCCGTTCAATGAGCTCATGTCTATGGTGTTTTACCGTACATTCCGTCTTGCAATGGTCAGCACCGAGTATCATCATTACTGTTGTAACAAGGATCATAATAACTATGGGGTCGTGGCGGCTTTAATGGAGCAATATTTCACTTATTTGAAAAGAGAATGGAAGTCTATTCAAAAGGATGCCGAGTATTTGGTTAAAAAGAAGGAGAATCAAAAGCTCACAAAGATTCGTCAAAGGGTTAGTTAATGTATCTCTTTTTCATTGGGAACAAAGACTGATGATGATCTACTTCATTATGTGTAGACCTGTGAGCGCCGTCGTGAATGGTGTGATACGGCTAAATTTCCCATTCTAGCATCACAATTCAATGACCCTCGAGTATGTTCAGATACTGAGGAGGTACTGGAAAATGGCTGTCAAGTTTACCGCAAAGTGGGATTACGCTGGTGCTCCCAGTTATTTAATGAATTGGTATTAAAAATGGATCGAGACATAGAGTTTTGTAATTGCATTAAAAAAAGGGTAAAAAAACTATTGATAGATTGCCAGAATTACGATCGACAGATGATGGTGATATTCCGGAAGGCTTATCATTTCAGGTATTTGATCAAGATTGGCTCAAAGGCTGTAGTAAGATGCAGACTAGCGCCCTAAAGATACTTGACATGCAAGTTATTAGGACGAATGGTGATGCTCTGCAATAACTTAGTAATATAAATGTATAGCACCGTTACAAATTAACATTTTGTGAATTATTTGTGCAGGTGTAATACAATCTGAGTATTAATCCTTAAAGATGCAACTTGCTAAATATGTCAGAATATAGACAATATGAGTTGGACTGTATCACCGTCTCCCTTAGAAATAATACTCTATTGCTCATTTTCATTGAGAAAATATTGAAGGAGTTCGATCCAACTCATGGTGTTCATAATTGTGGACCTATGCCAGGGTAAACAAGAGTTATCAACTTGGTCAAACACAAATTATATAATATCAGTAAGGCTCACGCAGTTAATGATTTTTTCTTTTCTTGGACCTATTGGTGTTTGGAAAATGGCATTTCCATAAGGAAGGATTTTAGAATAGCAATACAATTAGGGTCAAAGATGATCTTGAAAGGTACCTTCTGCATGTTGACCTCAACTGAATGAAGAGTGATATAGTGGATGACCTTTACAGGTTATTGTTGGCCAATACAATGGAGTCGATCAACAGCCTGAGCCTCAATGGCTGAGTTCCAATTGGGCTCCTGGAAATGTGGATGTAAGGGGCTGCAAATCAGGGCAGAATTTTGGGGGTCCCCTCACCATTAAATAGACCGTATTAGCACAAGTTATATTGAGGCCAGTTCCAGCTGCGGCAATGGATGCAATTGGTACTTCACATTCAGGATTATTGAAGAAATTCTCCAGTGCCTTCTCCTGTGCTCGTGCTGTAATTGTTCCATCAATTCGTGCTGAAAGGATAGAGTGATGGGCAAGGGCAATACAATTCTATTATATGAGAAAGTCAGATGGATTCAATTGGTAATGGATGCATATCAGAATTAACGCACAAATCTAGAAATTGGGTCCATTGGGAGTAAACCACCGATTTGGTTGGACCACACCTTGTTTGTTTGTTCTTCATTAAGCTTTGTAGGAGGTGTGCAATTTTACTACTCATCATGCATGTTTCCACATCCACAATAGTTTGTGTGATTGTTGGCGAGTTATCCTGAGTGCTCCTGCCCTCGAGGTCTTCCAAATCCGCCTCCGCAATTGTGTTAAGCATGATGTGTTGGTTACAACATATTCGCAGCTTATTAATATTTTTGAAAAATTCTCCTGGTCCTTTGCTTTTGGATGATAGGAATTCTTCATATAATATGGAATATTCTTGCTGCATGGTTGGGTTGAGTGGGAGCAGCTCATAATGATGGCTAATAGTGGGGAGGGATTCGAGATGTGTGGTTTTGGTGCGGCGCAAACTTAAATGCCGCAATGCCAAATGCAAGATATCATTGCAACCTTTGGAAAGACTACTCAGGATGAATGGTGACCAGTTATCTTGATTGGCGCTCTGGGGTTGAGTGATGAATGATAGTATGCCCAAAAGGTCATAAATGGTGTTGTGAATAGGTGTGCCCGTTAAACATATTCGGCGGGATGAAAGGAGGCTATTAATGGCACGGTGAGTGGCAGTGTATTGAGAGCGAATATAGCTATATGATGGGGCAAGGGTTATTGGATATAAAAGGTAATTTGAATCATTTAAGATCAGAAACTCACTGTGCTTCATCCAAAATTATACGATGCCAATTGATTTGAAAAATGAATGATGTAGAGGTATTGGTTTGCTTAAATTCTTGGGTGATAGTATTGTAAGAAGTGATGATGATATCATATTTTAAGATGTTGTCTTTGGATAATGAGTGACGAGTGGGACCATGGTAGATTTTGGAATGCAGCGGTCCAGCCTGAGCATGCTTGGATATTTCTGATTGCCAGTTGGTAATTAAGCAAGGGGGGCAGATGATCATGGTGGGCGTGGAGCGATGGGGGTTTGCAATCATCCGCTCCTTGGAGGTACCAATTAGAGCAATGGCCTGAATGGTTTTACCTAATCCCATATCATCCGCAAGCAGTCCTCCAAGAGGGGTATTGGTCAAAAGGGATTCAAATGAGCTAACGACCTTGTTTGTAATGATGTGCCTGGCATTGAAAGTGGATCCTGGGGGTGAGGTGGCCCAAAGGTTACGGGCTGATTGGCCATTGGGGATTTCTCAATCCCAGAGAAAAGCAAGTCCGGTCTTTTGATGAGGGAGGAGGGGGGTTTGAATAATGGCATGGGGCGGGGTCATCATGGGGAGGTCTGATCCACTGGGTAATTGTATCAGTTTTTGCTTGGAAATCAATGATGAAACAGCAGGATATGAAGCTTGCGTTGAGTTTGAAGCGGGAAATGATGGAGTAAAAAGTTGACATTGACTATGAGTATTACAGTCATATTCTTTGGGCATTTTAAGCTTGAAATCTTGTGTTTGAAAGCTTTCCATTATGAATAAAAGGTTTGGATACCATGTGAAGAACATCAATGCTAGATTGGGTTTCTGAGATGAGGAGGGATCATTTGCATCAGTCAGAAATACTCCCTCAACGAATAATATTTGAGTAGGATTGGATTGGCAATTTTCAATCCATGCCCCACCAGGACCACAGTGCATGAAAGTTTTTGGTTCCCCAAGGAATGGTATCAATGTTTTGGAAAGGGTTCCAGGTAGAGAGCCAATAGCACGGTGGTGATTGGGGAGATAAACAAATATGTTGTGTTGATTGTGCCATATGATAATCCAAGAAGCTAAGTGAGAATTCTCAGGACTTAAGGTTATATCACTATTTATTTCAATACAAATATTAATCATCCCAATGCAGAGTGGTTGTGAAGGGGTTGACATGATGGCTATTTTAAATTATTTGGGGACAGTTGGAAATTATATGATCGGGAGGGGTTAGCTAAACGGAATGAAGACAAATAGGCGCAGGTGGGGAGCTTATATGAGAGGCAGCAATGGGGTCAAGGGGGGATGGCCTGTGGTTACGTGCATGGACTTGATGGGGTCATAATTTTCATATCCAATTTGGGGCATATATCAAGGCAAGGTGGCCAAAATGTGGGTGCACCAATATGAATGGTGGATCTGCAGCAAGTTACGGAACCTTTGGTGGAACAAGGTTGACATTAGCATATCCGAGATTGGGTGGGTTGTAGCAACTTATTGTGGAGGGGCATATTAGAGGCATGCGGCCATGTTCGCTGGTGTGACAGCGAACAATGAGCATATCATCCCTAGGTTAATTGTTGCACAGGGACCTACTGGGCAATGTTGGCGGTTTCAAAGGGCAATCTCACTGTGGGGATGTTTGTGTGTGGGCGGGTGAGATTTGTTTGGTGGCACGCCACCAAACACAAGTTTGATTTTGCGTGAACTTTTTTTTGATGACTGATGCCAAACAGGCTTCAGGGGGGGAAGTGTGGCATGATCAAACGGGGAACCCACCGTGAGGCGTGATCCACATCTACATTCACCCCTATTGCGTTTGAGGCGGCTACTAATCCCCCGAGATTGGGATCATGGTCTTAGCTCACGCATGTACGAAACTCCGGAGAAAGAGGCCACATGCCCAAGCAAATTTTTGGCTGCAAGCCAGGTGGCACAACTTGCGCGCGGCGTGTGAGAATGTGAAGAAAATGACCCGCGGTGGGAGATACCCACGCAAACATGACCAGCCTCAGCAATCATAGGCTGGGATTATTCTAATGTGGATGAGGCTCAAGCAAATCCACACTGATGGGCCTCAGGTCTCCACGCGCAAGGGGGTGAGCGTCTGCAGTCAAGCTGACAACCCGACCAAGAAAATAGGCAGTTGGAAGACTGGCAGTCAAATGTCTTCCAGGCGTGTGAAAGTTACCTGTGTATGACCCGTTGGGGGAGCTTATGAAAGCGTGTGGCTGCGCGACAATGAGCACGCGCAATGAACAAGCAGGGCCAGTCATTATTTGCCCCAACAATGGCACCGGATGGAATCCAATGTTTGCGTATGACCCAAATAAACAGTCATCCCACTATGACCCACTTACATTAACTTGGATTACATGCGCATCTGTGCCGTAGTTAGGCAGAGCTATCCAACAAGGTGCATCAAAGGGATGCAGTTAAGATATATGACTTAATGGCCTGACGTGATTACATGTTACATTGCTGAACAGTTTTTGCTCTGCCCCGCAGCATACATTAACACAGGTGTACTGCATACTACAGTGTTGGCTGTACAGATCAGGAAGGTGTAATACTACTTGAGCCTGCATGCATATAGCAAATGTGCATGCACCTTCCAATCGTTTGCATATACGTAGCTCATGTGCCACATGCTCAGCATTGCGTTTCACCCAATTTGCACACGCAAGCTGAGCATATCATGGTCAAAAGCACCGTGTGAAAGTGCTCAGTAAAGCCATGGAATGAACTATTTTTGCAATAGTTCATTGGAAGGCTCAGTTTGGAGCACTTCACCAAAGCGTGTGAAATGCTGCAGCTGGCTCAAATGTCACCCGATGCTGTGCCAAATGCTCAGATTGTGGGCATACAAAAACGACTGAGCAATGGCTCAGCATGGTGCATTTGATATTGTTATATCAATAGTTCAATCACTGTGCCATTAAAATGTTCAGCCACTGAGCATTTCAATTATGACCCGAAAGCAAACCTGAGCAATGGGTCGAGGCAAGCTCACGCTGTATTCACTTGTCTTACAGCCCCCCCTTTGTTCAAACCCTATTACCAGGCCATACGGCCGGTAATCTCGCCATGGTCACTTGTGACCAAATGCACCGGGTGCATTTCTGCATGGGTCACTTGTGCATTGCACCCACAATGCACATTCAACAAGGGCCTCACGACCACCCTCCTGGGTGATCGGGTGGCTATTTAAGGAAACAAAGGGGATTTGACTCAGCTTGACAATTCAATAAATTGCAATACTCAGCCAGACCCCCATTGTTCTTCTGCCTCACGCGAGCATTTCACTTCTCAGTTGCAGCATTCGCTGAGACTCAGCTTCAATTTTGCCCACACGCCTTGAAGCTGAGCCTTTTGCCGGTGCTGCAACTGCTGAGATCGTCTCAGCTTCACCATGGTATGAAAGACCATCTTCACACAACACGCCCTTCACTTTATTTCTCACCCGCTCCACTTTGTTCAACCTCACCCACGTTTGTCCTTCTTTTGCGTATTCCCCTTGCTCTTCCTGCCTTTCTACTTTTGTCTTTCGCACTCCACTAAACCCACTCCCCTTACTTTCGCTTGTTTGTTTCTTCTGCTGATCCTTTCAGAACCTCCCTTCTATCCACCTCGTGCGTTACCTCTTTTTTTAACTTTTGTCAACATTATGTACTGGTATTAATACTTATTTTTCTTCACGACTCTTTTCCAGACTTTTAAAAACTTCAGACTAGAGCGTTGTTATTGTGTTTCCGTTTTAAATTTATATATCATGTTACGTCTACATTTCTTCTCTCGATTGTTTACTTTGTATGCAGTTACTAACCTCAATTGTTTTGTTTTTAGATGTTGTGCACTTTATGCACCAAGCGGGGTATCCCCTGCATTCGTTCCTCGACGACAAACGACGCTTGTGATGCTTGCCGACAAGCACACAAGAAATGTTCGTTCGTTGTCCGCCCCTTCCGACCACGAGGCCAGAGGAGTTCCCGCCCAAGACGCCCTCGCGAGGACTCCTTTGTGGTCGACGATGATGAGACCATTTCCAAGCGTGAATGGACGCCGGGCCCCCAAACAGGCCAACGGGAACGATTCCGAACGATTAGCCCTGTGCCCTCCAGTATCAATTTGTCCACTCCCCCTCCTAGGCCACCATCCGATGGTCACTTCACTCCTCGACCGGAGCGAAGTGATTATCCGGCCAATGAAGGATGGCAATGGCGAGAGGACATTCAAGCTTGGGCTGATTGTCACCATGTCTTGTCACCGATGGGATTCAAATGCCAAAGTAAGTTTTCTTTCTCCTCCTTATCTCATTTCTCTTCACGCAATAATACTGACTTTTTTCCATTTCTCATAGAACAAAACCCCCCAAATCCCCCCCAACAAGACTCTCCCGTTCCTAGTTTGCCTCGCGAGCAAACCCCCCGGCAACCCATTCCAGGCCCGAGTGGCACCCGATGGTCTGAGGAATTATTCCGCGGTAAGCAGCCAAAGTTTCATTTCATTTTCACTTTAACTTTCGAGTCGAGTGAACTGACTCTTCCTCCTTTTTTAGAACCCTCCTGAACCAAAGAGCCACCTATTCCTGGCCCAAGTCCAACGTCCCAACAACCTGAGGACGATACGACTCGTGAGCCAGAACCTGAGGTGGCTCCTACGCAATCCACGGAGGAAGCTTATGGTAAGTCACCCCTTCTTTCTCTTCGATCCATATCGACTTTTCCTCATTTTTTCTTTGACCGTCTCCAGATCGTCCCGCCACTCCACGCTTGATAATCATCATTAACAATACGCCCGTGGGATCCCCCCTCCCCCTTCTTCTTCACCTACTCCACCATCTTCCCCTCCTGTCCCCCCTCCCTCCACTCCTACCCCGGTACCTTCCCAGGATATCCCTCCCATTGCCCCCGAGAACCCAACCTCCTCTCATTCCCACAATGACGCTTGCCATGAATTCACCGACCTGCTCCCGACCCTAATGATTCCTCGAGCCATCGTCCACGATTTGATCAACCGAATCTTGTTGGAGCATCGTCGCTTGCTCCACATGATTCCTTTCGTGGATGCAACTCATCGAAATGAGATGCACCGGGAATTCCGGGAGGAACTAAACTCCCTCCTTGCGCAGGCACTGGAGGCTTATCCAAAGGAGGACATCACCGGGATAGTCTTGAAATTCTTAGAAAAATAAAAATTTAAAAAAAATCTCATTATTTTCTCTATTTATTGTTTGTAATACTTTCTTTTCAATCAATTATTTGTATTGAATGATTGTTATTTTCCATTTCTATTACATTCTTTGGAACGTGAAATTATATTTTCCTCAATGGTTCAAATATCCTATTGCGTGAGAATAAATTTTATAAGTGCCCCACCCAAATTTTGAGTGAGTATTTGTTTTCGTGAACCTCTTTTTCCCAAAATGCGCCAATAGGTTCCGTTACCATCTCCTATATTTTCTTCTATCCATGGTTTAGAGCCATATCCATTCTTAACTGTAAAGAAGCGGGAGCTTCCCGCATGTGAGCAATCCACTCCAGATTTGTGAAACATGCCCTTTCCTATGGTCACACGCTATTAATCTTACCCATGTATTGAATTGTTTAAATTGTCTTGAACCTTCACAAGCGTAAGGATTGGCGTGTGACTTGTCGGGAGGCTGCACAGGCATAAGGATTGGCGTGTGAATTGTTGGGAGCCTGCACAGGCATAAGGATTGGTGTGTGAATTGTTGGGAACCTGCACAGGCGTAAGAATTTGTCAGCATTGTTGGCAACCTTCCCAAGCGTAAGGATTGGCGTGTGAATCGTCGGAAGCCTGTACAGGCGTAAGGAATTTTAGCACTTTTGGGACCCTTCACAAGCATAAGGATTGGCGTGTGAATTGTTGGGAGCCTGCACAGGCGTAAGAATTGGCATGTGAATTCTTGGGATCCTGCACAGGCCAAGAAAATTTCAGCATTGTGGGGAACCTTCACAAGCGTAAGAATTGGCGTGTGAATCATCGAAAGCCTGTACAGGCGTAAGGAATTTCTAGCATTTTTGGGAACCTTCACAAGCATAAGGATTGGCGTGTAAATTTTTGGGAGCCTGCACCGGCCCAAGGATTGGCGTGTGTAGCGTTGGCACCCCGCATAGGCGTAAGGAACTTTTAGCATTGTCAGAACCTGCACAAGCATGAGGATTCGCGTGTGAAGCATTGGCATCCTGGACAATAGCAACAAACCAGGACAGATGTATGATGGCATGCCACCGTACATAATCCACTTCACCCCTTTTTCATGTCAGACACCCCATCTCCCGCACTAGAATCCATCCAATCCTTGTGTATATTGTCCTCTGCCTTACCCCACCATTACTTACCCAACACACATGCAAATCTCCTCATTCTTTGAATCGGCATGAGATTGTATTACCATCCCTGATTTGATAGCCCGCTCTCTCGGCAATCTCATAATAGCCATGGTTTTTTTGCCGCATTGTTTTTGCTAACCTGCTTGAGCATTGTGCGGACATACCCACTAGTGTCGTGCTTTTGTTGTCCTGTGCTGGATCAGTATAATGAACAAATGTACTACTGGCCCACACTACCTGAATGAGCCGATGACATGCGGATAGATCAATCCAAAAATGCTCATTTGGGAAAATGAATTTTCCACCTGTACACCGCTTTGACGCATCTCTTTGAATTTGGCCGGTCCGCTTATCAGCTTGAAACCATCATCCCGAAGCATACAGCAATGCATCCTTATCAACATGAGGTGTGTTTTTGAATCCATTCATGGTGAAAGTGAGTGCGGAAGCGAACTCGAATGCACCCTGATTTGCCGGAATATCGCCTTCATAGTTGACTTGATCAAAAGACGGAACCCCCAATGAATTGTAGCAATTTTGAATCCTCTCAAATAAATTATCCCCAACATATCGTAAGGATTGACCTAGAATGCAACCCACCGAGCTAAGATTGGGACCTCGGTTCTGCCATTCATCTTTTGCGTTTTCAATTTTCCCAACACTTCCATACAGACCAAATTGTTCATTCTTGGTGCTGCATTTGCGCCACCCAATTGCGAACATAAATCGCTCCAGTAATGCTCCATTGGTTGCAATTGGGTCGGTGAATCTCTTTTTGCGAAATAGGAATTGTGATAATTCATCCCATTGATCGACCTCGACTTCACTCATTGTTGTGAATGGTTGGAATTCGACAAGGGCAATGAGTAATCTGGTTGAAGAGAAAATTGCCACACGCCCAAAGTGAATGCGTTTGATCTGATTGCCATCCACAAGGCTCCGAATTTCACTTGGGATCATATTTGCTGATACTGGCATTGATATTTGTGCTGTTGGGCGAGAGGAGGAAAACAACCTATTCATTCGGGTCGTTTTGCGCTCATTTGTCTTTTGGGATCTGCTACTATTCCCGAGTGGTTGAGGGATCACTATGTGTTGAAGCACACAAGATATCAGATACTGCCAAGGAGCTTTCTTCGGCACACATCCTTTGACTTCCCTGTTGGAGCCCACATGACATTGGCACAATCTTAACCGACTAAAGCCAATGTTCTTCCGTGGGGCCCAATGAGGGTGCCACATAAATGTGGAAGCATATATACACTGAGATTAAGCGAGTAACTCACACTTTCCTTCCTCAGCCCAATGCTTTCTTGCAAGTTCCCTTTTACACTCTTTTCCTTTTTTCGTGAATGGCATGCTTTCAGCAGAAAATGAAATGAAACCAAATGATTACTGATTTCTTAATATCACCTAAATTGGATTGCGGTGGATGAATCTTTTTTAATTGCGGCTAAAAAGAAAGCTCACGCCTGACCTTGGCAAATTCACGATCTCAAATACCTGAACCTGAAAATTGCAGTGGATAGTGCATTATTCAATTTTACACATTGATGTTCCCATGCAATAACTTTCCAATCAACCCATTTGGAATCTTGCAAGCACATGCAAATGCAATTGGCATCCTGCTGCGGATCCCTAGCTCTCCTAGTCCTCTTGAAAGACACAGAAACCTTTGGCCTGTTATGGGCTGGCGGGAAGTGATAAACGCGACTTCCCGCAATGCCCCCGCGTGTGCTACTCGCGGGCACATTGCCTGACTCAGCTTGCGTCTTGTCAGAGTCTTTGCAATGATGTACGGAGGCATGCCGCCGTACAATTACTATTGGTACTCAGACTGTGGCATCCGGGCAGTAGTAGGATAGGAAGTCATGATTATTAAATTCATAAATAACTTTGCAAAATTCAATTACAATGTATCTAGTACAAAGCTAATCTAAAACGGGTCAATCCTGGTTGTGAGTTTAGCTGACCTGGGTACCGTCAAGGTGACCTCATCACTTGAACCAAGACTGCGTTTCGCCACCCAGGCATCACCAAAGTCTAATACTAAGCATTGTGCAAATTCAAATCTAAGAGGTACAGTGGGGTTAAAAGACTCTGATGAGAAGAAACTTTTATTCAGTAAATTACATATATACTTATTAGTATGTAGCCACACTGGCTCCACTAGATTTTTACCCTCTGAAAGCTTTGCGGAAATGTCAATTAGTGATAAAGCCCCTTTAACTGAGCTTGTTCTCCAGTCATCTGAGCATACCATCAAACCATGAACCCCCGCCGCACAGAATGCCGCTAAGCTCTTGGTTACTGATCACCTTAATACCAACAGGCAGGAATGTATGAGCATCTTTTGTTGGTAAATTGACCCATCAATTTTTGTAAATACTATTGATATTATCAAGCCCCCTTTTCCATGATTGTTGAGTAATATTGGAATGATAATTCAAAACGCCTGCAAACTCTTCCATGCGGGATAAAAATATTCCTTCAAAATTAGCAGACGATGACACTTCGGGCTCAGGGTCAGGAACTATATCAGTCATATCTCGTGCCATTGTATCATGTTTAATTGCTTCCCTTTTTTGAAAGGCTTGAATATTCCAAGGAGAGGCGGGAGGGGTTGCATCATGCATTGTTTCATTGGGTATTGGGGGCTTTCAGTATGTGGAGCTTCATCATGGATTGTTTCATTGAGTATTGGGGGGGTTCAGTATGCGGAGGTTGATTATCAATATGGTCCCCTTCAACATTGATAATTTCATGACCTTGATCGCGAGAATTGTTTGCAGCTTCAAAGGTACGGCGTTTTTTGTTTGTTTTTTTGGTCGCATGTATATTTGGTCTTTTTCCTAATCCTTTGCCTGGAAATCCAATTACGACTCGAGATCCTTCAGGTAGAGATTCTCCCACCTCCACACCTGCCCATATATTGTAAGCAGCTATTTTTATCAATTTTGTTTTGAATTATTAATGGACTTACGGTTCAAATCCATTTTGAGCAGGCTCATGGCTTCAGCAATCTTTTGACGCACATAATCAGGAATTTTACTATCATTTTGAATTTTTTCAAGCCTTGGGCTTGTTTGAGCAATGTTGGAGACAAATTGTTCCTTGGATATAATTTCCACCTCCCCACTGAAAATTACATCATCTTGCCCATCATCTTCTGTCGGTGCACAAGGTTCAACAGTCTTTTCCTTCTCATAACTTTTAAAATTTGGTTTCTGAGAGCTTGGAGGCTGACCTGAGATAAAGGCTATGACACAATATCAGGTTTTGAGAGATTAGAAATATTCAAGATGGATGCATACTCACTTTCTGGAAGAACTTGTGGATCTTGATTATCTTCATGTGACTGGCTCTCTACTTCAATGCCTAATTCACGACTACTGGCGATATCAGAGATTTCACTTCCACTCTCTGGGGCTGAAGTTGGTCGTTCATTGAATTCAGTTGAATTTCCCGGGGTTCGGGCCATAGCAGAGGTAGTTTATTAAGCAAATAGATGGTGACGAGTTGATTGATAACTTGTTTGAAAATTTTTGAATAAAAAGATCCAAATTGAAGAAAAAAGGTGCAAGTAAAATAATTGCATTTGCAAAATGCGATTTGTCGGGAAATTAAAGGAGGCGATGTTTTGCAAATTATTTCATATCATGCAAATGAAATCACTTCCCTGTGAGACATTGAAGAAAGTTGACTAGTGAGAAACCTACTAAAGTCAACTTTTGAACTATTCAACACTCATGAGGTAAGGACTAAGCAAAGTGTTCATTTGATTGATATGAAATAAAATGGTTTTGTCGGGGAAACAGGAGACACAATTCTTGTCTTAAATAGTCCACTTATTAGGTTTTAATTTGTGAGTCTCATGACTTAAACCCTAACCACAACATGGTGAATATACTGACCAATATCCCCTTAGGTCCTGTTGGCAGAGAAGGCCACTCAGCATATTTCGGCAATTGCGTTCATCGTGTACGCCAACAAGCCACCGTACTGTACACTATGGATGTAATACGGAAGCGTGAGGAGGGTAAGCGTTGTTGGAGGCATGTCGGGAGGGCACTACATGAGCGTAAGGATGGTAAGCAGTGTCGGGAGGGAGGGTAACCGTTGTCGTAGGCATGTCGGGAGGGCACTACATGAGTGTAAGGATGGTAAGCAGTGTCGGGAGAATGTCGGGAGGGAGGGTAAGCGTTGTCGGAGGCATGTCGGGAGGGCACTACATGAGCGTAAGGATGGTAAACAGTGTCGGGAGAATGTCGGGAGGGAGGGTAAGCATTGTTGGAGGCATGTTGGGAGGGCACTACATGAGCGTAAGGATGGTAAGCAGTGTCGGGAGAATGTCGGGAGGGAGGGTAACCGTTGTCGGAGGCATGTCGGGAGGGCACTACATGAGCGTAAGGATGGTAAGCAGTGTCGGGAGAATGTTGGGAGGGAGGGTAACTGTTGTTGGAGGCATGTTGGGAGGGCACTACATGAGTGTAAGGATGGTAAGCGTTGTTGGAGGCATGTTGGGAGGGCACTACACAAGCGTAAGGATGGTAAGCTGTGTCGGAGGCATGTCGGGAGGGCACTACACAAGCGTAAGGGTCATAAGTAGTGTCGGAGGCATGTCGGGAGGGCACTACATGAGCGTAAGGATGGTAAGGGTTGTCGGAGGCATGTTGGGAGGGTACTACACAAGCGTAAGGATGGTAGGGGTGGGGGTGTGAAAGCGTAAGGAGTGGTGAGGACCGAGAGGGGCGGGCAGTGTCGGAGTCTCATCTGGATGGAGGGCGGTGCGGGTGCGTAAGCATGCTAAGCGTCGGGGAGGCGGAAGCCAATGAGGTGAAATTACACGAACGTTGCGCATAGTGTTGAAATGGGTTTGGGCTTTGAGTGACATTCTCATGTGACACATGTGACGATTGACGTTGTCTTGACGCTGACGTGACGTGACCCACTAAATCCAGTGACTATAAAGTGACACTAACACGACTGAAGCAAGATTTTATACTGACCGCGGTGCAACGTGAAGTCAATTGCCGACGATTGACGCGAGATTCGCCCTGGTGATTCTGACCAGGATTAAGGAGGAACTCACGTGGAAATTTTGATTGGGGATCAGCATTTGATGAGATTTGAGGTGTGCCTTCTGGCCCCTCAGACACATGCATTTATGTATTAGTGGGATTTGGGGGAATTTGAGTGACAGAAATATTTGGGATTGACCAAGTGCTTGAAGTTTGAGCCATTGCATTTCCCACATCAATGTTAAGACCTGATACATCCATTGAGGATGTGATAGGGGTTGTGAGAGGAATGTTGGGACTCAATGGTGACTGTGTTTGAACATATTCTATGCTAGATGCACTATCTGATTCATGAACAGAACCTGAATGGGATTTACGTGGCTTGGAAGATGACATAAGGGCTAAAAAAGTACAGTAGTTTTTTTACCTTGATAAAATAGCTCAGTATTATGATAAAATAGAGTGATTTCAAACGTATAATAGAGAAATTCTATGAAAAGTGGGAACCAAGCCTCTCATGGAAGTTTGATAAGACTATTTTTAGGAGAAATCTCCCTGCCTCCTCTTGAGCTCCTTTGCTTTTTGTGGAAACCACCCTGCCCAGCCTACCAGCATATAATGTGATATTTCCTTGATCTCAAAGGGGACCCATCATCCATAAGTAATCAGATCCAATGCACTTTTCACACTCCCCATTGTCACATTTTGTGAATTATCCAAACTGCCAATATATGCATCAAAATTACACACAGCATTCTATATCTGAATAAGGGTATATTAATGAAGGATTTACCCACAAAAGAGACATCACATTTTCAAGAAAGGCAAGACAATCCAAATCATATTCCAACAAACTAAAAGCCCACTGCACTCAAAGCAAATAACAAGACTTTAGCTCCACTCCAAACGCTTATGTGAAAGAGTTATATTGTTATGTCTGTAATAAGGTTTAAACCATGTACAATAATGTGCCAGCATACATGGTTTGAATGTTAATCCCCTCAAATCAGTGTTGACACATCCCTAATGGAACACCCATCAAGGGTCAAAACTGGAGTATCACCATGTGTAAATAAATGAGAATATGTATGAGCATTGAGCAGCATGGCAATTTACCAAATTAAACTCCTAACCAATTCTGCCATCTAGATGAGACATGTTACACTTTATCACCTGCAGATCAGCCACCATTACAAATGGGATAAAATCCTCAGATGGCTCAAATCATCTCTGCCTCCATAAATAATCACTCAATTTTTTTTCCAATCAATAAAACTCCCAAAAACTTTCACATCAACCATAGATATTTATACACAAACCAACCTTACTCACAAGTCCTGAAAAAATGACAACCCGCTGCTATTCCTCAATGTGTATATGCATGTGTCAACACTGCTCAACCCAAACACACTTACCCGCTGAGGTTGCAAGGCAGGGAGTTGCCTTCACACCTTTCCAATATACACAGAACATTAAAAAGCTCAAATCAGCCATTACACCCAAATCTCTTCCAAAAATCCCTACTTCTGCATGAGGATCTGAGTTCCCACAACTTCTTTTGTATCAAATATTCCCAGCTGATTATTCACCATTGACCCAAAGCACCTTCTCCACAGCACCGGGTCTCAATTCAATTGCACAGAAACCATACAGCAGCAGTCAAACCCTTCCTCCACAAGACCTTGGAATGATAATATCTGCCATTCTATCATTAAGGTATAATACAACTCACAGGGCTCCACGAATTCTCAAACCTGCCCTGAACCTGCTGATCAAGTCCAATATCTCAAGCTCAGGTGGTCCCCCCACTCCTGCATTCCATATACCTCAAGATATCAGTACCATATTTGAACATCTCCAATTGGAGCCAGTGATTCAAGACTATATATGTTATCCTCAATGTTTCTTTCTTAATGGCCTTACTGAATCTATCACAACTGACCAACTGCACTGTCAACACCATAGTGACCCAAATGATCATGATCCCGCTTTCACAAAATCATTAGGAAAATTTGTCAATTCATTCAAACCCCACACACAAAACACAACCAATGTCAAAAAAAAATTTATACCAACAAAAAATTTCATTTATCAACCATTTAAAAATTGGCTTGACAGATTTCTCCAGCGGGCTGGAATTATGGAAATTCTGCATCAAAATCAACAATCCTAAACTCCCAAAGGTTCCCCCAAATGTGAAATCTGGGATGGATTTGTCTGGAGATGCTTCACTGGCACTAGAAATATTCACGACCCCCCATTCATGTCCATTCCTGGTTCATTGGCCTTTTCCATTTATGTGGACTGGTTTAATGCACTTGGAAAGTCAACCTGGTTCACCAGAATTGGACCTATCATGCTCATTTGTCTTGATCTCCCCCCAAGTGAAAGATTGAAGCCAGAGAATGTCTTTTTTTCAGGAATCATCCCTGGTCCAAAGGAGCCAACTGCCCTTCAATTGAATTACCTATTAATTCCAGTAATGAAGGAGCTCAAATAGCTATGGCAGGTCACCCTTTTTCACCCACCTAAACAGGTCCTTCAGGATCCTTTATCCATGTTGCCATTCTCACAGCCATTGTGGATGTGGTTGCCATGCGCAAGCTTACTGGACTTATTTCTCATTCAGGAAACCACTTTTGTAATTTTTTCACTATTCACAAAGCTCAAATTGAAGACATTGGTCCTCAATTTCACTACACGTGCTCATACCAAGATCATAAATCAACCATTGCAAAATGGCTTTGGGCATCCCCACAACAAAGACAAGCAATTTTTTCTGAGTATGGAGTGCAATATTTAATTTTGAAAGACCTTCTGTATTGGGATGCAACCAGAATGGTTAATCTTGACATAATTCATAATTTAATACTTGGAATTTTGAAGGATCATGCAACTTTGAAATTGTGCATTCCATAGTCCAAATCAAAAATTTACTTCAGGTCCCACAGGAAATCCAATGACACCAACACTAAAGACTGTGATTCCATGACCTCCAACAGCTCTCTTGATAAAATCACATTGAGAGAGGCCTGCTCCCTGAGAAGAGAAACGGCAAAAATAATAAATGAGTCACTCCCCATTACCTCCCAATGCCCACCCCTCACACGCAACATCCATCTAGTGGTTCTGCAGAGATTCCTTCATTTGATGCAGATTACATCCCCACTTCTGGAATCCCCTATGAATTGGATATCAGTGCACTGAGTGATCACCAGATCAAGGGTGAGGCTCTGGAGCATCTCCAACAAATCATACCTGATACCATAATTCCCTCGTCATGGACAAAAGTACCCCGCAAAATGGGTTCCCCCTCTCATGGTAGTTTGAAGGCCTCTGAATGGGCTCTTATAAACCAGGTCTATATTCCATTTTTAATGCTCAGTCAACAGATGTCATTAGATGAACACAAATCCATCAACACACAAAGAAACAGGGGTCAATCAGAAGAACTTGCTAATTAACTAACCAAGAATACATTCCATCTTATTAGTGCTATCAACATTGCCACAAGCTGGACTGTTTCAACGGATGATGCAAATGCATTTTCTGAACATTGGAAAAAATCTTGCTTTTCCAATCAACATCTGTTCTCAAAACAGAAAAGTAAACCAAATCATCATTTTTCTGATCATATTCCCGAACTCTTCAAACATTGGGGCCCAGAACAAGACGCAGCCACATGGGGTTATGAGCGCTTGATTGGAGTATTTGCAAAGATGCCAACAAATAACAAAATTTGTACATCAATTAAGAAGATCAATATATTCACATTGATTAAACACATGAACTGAATAAGACTAACTTCTTGCAGCTCTGAATAGATGATTTATATAAAACCTCACTTCAACATATCAGTCAATGTTCCAACCTTTTTGTTGTCCTGAAATCCCCATCCATCCCATGTGAAACAAAAGAACTTTTTTAATCACAGCCACCTGCCCTGTTCCATCACCAAAAACATAACAAACCATCCCACCATGACCAACAAAATTATGATTGCCTGGTTGATTACTTACAGAATGTTCATTCCACAAGGGAAATAGTTGAATGGATCAGCTTAGACTACCATACAATCCACAAGTCATCCCACTTCAAGGTTTGTCTCACCTTGGTATTTTCCAGTTTCAAACATTAATATTGGGAACAATATATTTCCAACTGAATCCAAAAATGTCATCAACAGTGTGATATGTTTTCTGAGGGGCAACTCACAATTTTTTGGTGTTATTAATAGCATTTTTAAAGTCTCTGAGCCATCTTGCATGCTGAACAATAACTTTCTAATATTAAAAACTTTGAAGGTTGATTTGAATTTCTTACCAGATTGGACGCATCTCAATATTTATAAAGCTGTTGGTTTTGATGATGAAAAATTGATTATATCTGAAGAAGAAATAGAAGGTAACTGTGGATTGTATGATAACAAATTTATGTGATGTGGACTGCTTGTAGTGATAAAACTGTTATTTCATGATACTTAGTCTACAAAAATGCAAATCTCTCAGATTCATTAGAAATTTTGCTAGTGAAATAACTGTCTCAAAATTTGGTGACATGACACATGCCATTGTGACAAGCAAAGCCCATTATTTCACATTGCCACAAAGAAATTACTATTTTGACATTGGGTACAGTGTGAATAAGCCAATCTCATTGATCAAATGTCCCACACACTCACCTATCACAGCATCCAAAATGTCCAACTGCACTATCATTACATTGGAAGGGGAATTGGCCCTTACACACACACTTATGCACCCGCTCACGCTCACACACCTTCCCCCTTGCATGCACATGCACATGCAAACACAAACGCACCCGCACCCGCACACGCCAATGCAACTGCACCACACCCACATTATTGTGTGGTGGGCTCTACCAGTGTCATCCGCAAAATGACAATCCCGCAGAGGTGGAGTCCTTCATGGATGACCTGGTGAGGTGGAACCCCCCCCCTACATTAAGATTGGCTGAAGGACCTCTTTGATGTGTGTGTGTGGAAACAGGAGGGTCTTGTGTAATTTTTACCAACTTTCAGATGGTTTGGGGAGGATCCGGTGGTGAGGAATCTCAGTTGAAGGCACAGGGGAACCAATATTGGTGGATGTCACAGGATGTGGTGTAAGACCAGAGTGCAACGTGTGCTTGACGTTTGCTTGACTTTTATCCTGCTTGACATTTGCTTGACGTGAAGTCAATTGCTGACAATTGATGCAAGATTTGCCCTGGTGATAGTTCATTCAATAGTGGGGTCCCATACAGGTTCTGTACAGAATTCTACGCATCATACTGTGGAACTCCTTTTGGTGTGGGATTGGATAAGGCAGTCCTTGAGGGAGAAATCACAGGTAAACAGTTTTGAATTGCTGAATGATCCTGTAACCAAGGGTGCTAATGGTGTTTTAGCTGCCCCTCTGAATATACTAAACAATCTCCCTACAGAGCTCACAAATCAATATTTAAGATTGTGTCTTTTACAACTAGAGAATACTTTTCAGCAGTCTCTATCAGACCTATTTAATAATCAGACCAATGATGAAATAATAATAATTTTAAATAAATAAATTTGCAGGTGATTTCAAGATGATAAGATAATAATTGAGTAGATAAATAATAGATGTAATAGTACTGAGTGGTGATTTTAAGTTGCTTTCTTTGTTGAAGGTATTTTGTTTAAATAGATAATAGCTCAATATGAGAAAATTTAGTAATAGTGATAAGATGATAATATTGTTTGATATTTTTAAATAAGTGTAATTGATAAATAATTTTGATAATATGTTAAATATATATTTTGTCATAAAAATAATATTGATATGGATTTTCTTCTAGGGAGAAGAGTATAATATAAATATTTTGTTGAGTATGAGTATTTCACTAATAGATGAATTTATAATATAGGCAGACCTACTGTTAACTACAGCTATATATAAATCACTTTTAATGTAATGTAATAATAATAATAATAATTTCTAGATAAACCTACTAGTAAGGGATGAATAATTATTCTCCTTCTTGGTATATAATTATTTGCATGAGGAAAGAGGAGAAAAATGAGAGAGAGAGGCCTCTTTTTATGTTGTGAGAAGTACCCATGGGCTCTCCATGTAAAGTGTTATTCTTGCCCTTGAGGTAATTTTGCTGGTGTAGATTTTTTGTAACAAAAGTCAGATGACCTATCTGCTACACTGTATTAGTAATCTTGCACAGCCTTGAGAGATTAATGCTAGTGTGTAAAATTGAGAATGGTGTCATATGACTGAGATATTTGTTCCATTTGTTTGGTCAAAATGAAGGTTGAGATGTTTTCCTTGGTGGGGATTTTTGATAAAAAATATCAGGTGACTTCTCTTTTGCACTGCTTTAGTCAGCTTGCATAGCCTTGAGGAATTAATGCTGGTGAGTTTAAGGATGAAGGTAGTGTCATATGAATAAGCCCCTGTATAATTTGTTTGTAAGATTTATTTAGTTCCAGGTGATGATGCTGTGTAATGTGGGGATATCTTCTTGAGTTTTAATCCTTGATTACTGTAATTGCTGTGTACTTTACAGTTTTAGTGTATTTTTCTTGCATGCAGCTAGTTGAATTATAATTAAGTTGAATTTTAATAATCCTGTGGCTGTGTAATTTCCAGATCTTATGCATGTGGACTGCATAAGTCTTATTTGGGCTTCTGTATTGTTGTGTAATTTTTAAGTTTTCTTTTTTTAGTGGATTTTCCCATGGATTGAGTTGAATTGGATACTTTCATGTGATCCTTGTGTCACATGAACTGTATTTGGTTACTGTGATTCTTAGTAATATAATCTTCTTGATGGATTTAGAGTGGATATAATGTTACAATGTTACTTTTCCCATGTAATTTTGAGTTTCTGTATGTACTAAGCCTATTGTTGATTCTGTAAGGCCTATATGTAGGTTTTCTTGTATAATTCCATAAGATTGGATTCCCCTATTATTTATTTGATTGTAGAAATATGTTGATTATTTCATTTCTGAATGCCAAATCTTCCATTCCTCCCTACTATTGATGTTATTCCTGAGTGTGTGTGATCTTTAATCATGTCCTTTGAGTGGTGATTTCCTGAATTAGTCATTGGGCTCTTGATTTTCCAACTTTTAAATTTTCAAAATATTTCTTGAAACTGGTAAAAAGGTATGGAATACCACAATACATGTCAGAATCAGGCTGTGTGGTCCCCAGATGAAACCTTTCACCCTGTATTGGTGAAAACTGCCCAGATGTGGTTTCAAAACAACATCTGAAACCCAAACAGGCTATACAGGCCTTTTGAAAGCCACAAGCCTGTCCCGGAGAGTGAAAAATCTTCACTTCCTCTACGTGAAAAGGCCTAGCAGCCTTTTGACCCCATTTCAGAATAAAAGGCGACCTTTTCACTGCCAGAAAAGGAATCCCCATCCTGCTCTTGAATTCCTACATAGTTCAACTGTCCAAAACAGTTATACTCTTCGAAAATGATCAGTTTATACTATAACCTTTAGTATTATAGTCTTTTATTATTGTAACCCAACAGGTAAAGCTGCACCCATGGATTTCAACAGCACTCACCACCACTAATTCTCATTAGTAAATCCCTTTTAATTTATAATTAAACAATTTTTTGATACTTTTTATCCATGTCACAGTCATATTTAGAGTTTTAAATAGCCTTATTACTTCATTATCATAGACTCATCCTGACAAATATTACAGCTATATATTAATATAAATACTATTTATATTAATTGAAGAATTATTAATAGTAACAATAGAAAGAAATTATTAGAATAAGAGAAAATCACCTAATTTTGATGCTTAATATAATAATTTTGAAGGAATTTACACCAAATAATGTAAATAAAGCTTATTTAAATTTTGTTTACAAATAAAAATAGAAGAACATACAAATTTTCTTGATCTTACATGCAAATAATATTTTTAAGAGAATTATAAAAAAAAATAGAACAACTGAAGTAATCACATCAAAATTGATGATTATAATAAAGATAGCATTTGGTTGTTTTTATTTTAAAAGATTTATATATAAAGAATAAAGATTTTACCTTTTGATTTAATTGTTTTATTGTTTTGATGCATCTATGGGCAAAATGAAGTAAAAAGAGCTCTATTTATAGTAAATATCTCCCTCCTAGATTCCAGTAGGCTTCTAGTAGATGTGTACGGATGGTATACACTGGAAATGATCAGTAATTCAAGGTTTAGTGATGATTACATCATGATCAAACCATCTTATCTCATTATTTAGAGTTATCAGTATGAATCTAGTTTTGATGACATCATAGGCTTGGAAGAAGCCTAAGATTCACTTATTTTATTAGTATTAATAATAATCTCATAGTATTCACCAGCTGTATCACTTTTATAACTGGTACAATCAAAATAAGATTACAGCGAGTGATCATAAATGATCAATTTTAAGCTTAAACTTTGATCATTAATAACTTTGAAGTTATACATGCTAAAGATATTCTGAGAACAAATTCTGATAGCTTGGAATGTCCTTTTTAAACTGTCGAGATAATTTCATTAAATCATCAAGACTCTATTTTTGATGATTTTTCTCGTAACTCATCTTTTCTATTGAAATTCAATATTTGAAACTTAAGACCTTGATTTCAAGGGGTTATACCTTAAATATTATAATTGAAATTACATCAATATTCACATATGAGCTAGTAGAGTTTGAATATATACTTCTTTTTAGGTTTGTACCACATGCACATCAAAGTGGTCAACAGCTCTAGTGATTTTGCTCAATAAACCCTTACAAGTTGTAACCTTGTTTATAGCTTGTCAAATAAAGTTCTCATCTGTTTTCTTACAGTAATTATGTGGTTACTTTACTCTTGTTTTAACTCTCTATCATGTATATTTCAAGAGATATTAGCTAAAAACCATGAATATATGCATTGACCAGAAAAGTCCATATATTTACCTTAATTCCTTAATTATTGACTTTAGAGAATTGTCATAAAATTGTCTTATGTGTAGTTTTTTATGGGGAATCCAATGGTACAGTTTACCTTACGTGTTTTCCCATTGGATTCTCAGTGAAATAAGATTCTATGTCCTTTTTAGGGTATTATTACTTATTCTTCAGTAATGATTGACTTTTAAGATATGCCATGAAAATGACATTTGTGTATTTTACCATGATAAATCTAATGGTGTAATTTATTTCAAATTTTCCTCATGAGATTCTGATTAATTCAGATTTTGTACCTATTTATGTCATTTTCACTAGTTTTAAGATAATTATTATGAGTATAATTATTATAGCATTTTTCTTGTGACCTTTTTGGATATGTGGTCATATCTCAAAGGCTCACATTCCCTTCCACCAAAAAAAGATTGTATCACAATCTGATATAGTTAATTTGGGTGTCAGCCACTGTCCTACCTCTTCAATAGACTTTGCTAGTCTTGAAGCTCAATAATGCCTAATTTTCCTATTCTTTAGGCTTTCTTTAATTTCTGAACCTTCCTGATAGTTTATCAGCATTTTTATATCCTTCTCAAGTAGCAATTCATCTTCTTGAGTTGGATTTGTATAACTTACAAGGTATTCCCTTTCTTTTTTGTTTCTTGTACTTCTTTCTTTCTTCTCCTTCTTCTAAAGGGGGTATTTCAAGTTGGGGTTTATTTCTTGGTGGAAATAATTCCTTCTCACTTGAGCTGTAAGGTTTCATCAGACTTACTGGGAAAGTTGGGTGTTTGTTCATTAATTCACCTGTGAGTTCTAATTGCACAGAATTAGGTCCATGTAGTGCTTTTATCATAAATGGTCCTGCAAAGGAACCTGTTAATTTTTTTTGGGCCTTTTTTCTATTATTGAAATTTAGAGTTGACACTAGGACCAAATCTCCTATTTTGAAGTCAGGTGGTTTATGACTTTCATCCTATCTTTCTTTTGCATACTTGAAGGAATGCTGCATACATCTGTTTTCATGGTGTCTTACTTTGTCAAGCATTAGTTTGAAGCTACTTGCTGTTGAACTTATAGCTACTAAGTCTTTTTTTGAGGGTTTCATAAGGAAGTATTGGTTTCCAGCCTTTTGCTAGCATTGCTGGTTTTTTCCAGTTGAAGAATGGGTTGATGTTTTAAATGCAAGCTCAAGAGCTGGTATTAATGTACACCAATCATGGGTAAAACCATCAGAATCTTTGATTTCTAGGCCATAAGAACAGAATCTCCTGATCATGCCCTCTAATGTCTGTATCATTTCTTATGCTAGCCCATCAGTTTGGGGGTGGTAAGCTGTTGAGAATGATAATTTTGTTCCTAACAGGTTATGGAGGTTTGTCCATAATGCTGAAGTGAATTTTGTGTTTCTATCACTTATGATATTTTGGAATACGCCTGTGTGGCTAATAACTTTATTCCATATCATTATGGCTCTGTCTATAGCTGTGTCATCCTTGTGACATGGTAAGAACGTTGGAGTTTTTCTGTATCTGTCAACTAATACTACGCATGCATTGTAACTTCTGTCTCCTCCTGGAGGTAAGGATGTTACCCAATCAATGTGAACTATTTCCCAAGGGGATTTTGGTTGCTGGATTTCCATCAACATTCCAAATTTCTTTCCTGTGGCGCTGTGTGCTTTCTGGCATCTGTAACAGGTTTTGCAGTATTCCACAACATCTTTCTTCCAATTTGGCCACCAAGATCAGGTTTTGACCATCTCTAGTTTTCTGTCTTCTGAGAGATCTCAAGCTTCAACACTATCATGGCATTCATGTAGTATAGTGCTTATCAGAGTTCTATCTGTTAAAGCCATAACACATGTATGTTTAGTTCTATGATAGAGGATTCCATAAAGGAGGTGGAATCTTGCTTCATCATATGCTTTTTTGCACATTTAATCTAGTTTTGATGAAAGAGATGGGTCTTTACAGTCTTTCATTGAAATTTAGCATAATATATGGCAGTTTTTGTCCATTTTATGGCTTTCTTTAACTTGATTAAAGAATTTGGTGCCAATATCTGTAACACATTTGCCTTCTATGTGGTTCTCTTCTTGTGGTACTCATGCTAGATTTTCAGGTGTATTTTCCAGAGCCCATCTTCTAATACCATCTGCATTCTTATGAATATTACCAGATTCATGAGCTATAGTCATATTTCATTTATATTCTTGGATGGCAATTCACCATCCTAGAATATGTCTATTTGGGGTTTTCATATTTGGTAAAGGTTTTACAGCATTGCAATCTGTAATTACATCAAATACTTTTCCTTCCAAATAATAGTGTAATTTTTCTAGAGCCCACACTAGGCAGAGGAATTCCATTTGGCTTGCTCCATAACTTGCTCCTGTTGGCTTTATCTGTCTTGAAATGAAGCAAATTTGTCCTTCAACAGGTTTGTCATTGATGCTTTGTGTCTGGTGCAGTGCAGCACCTAGTCATTCTCCACAAGCATCAATGTATAGTTTAAAGGGAAGTTTCTAATCTGGCATTAGAAGAAATGGGGCATTTGTTAAGAAACTTTTCAATTCTTCATATGACTTAACTCTTTCTTCAGTCATTTCATAGACTGTCTGTTTGTCACAGAGTTCATACAATGACTTAGAAATTCTTGAAAATTCCTTTATATGCTGTCTGTAATTACCAGAAAATCCTATACATGATTTCATTTCTTTTTTGGTTTTGGGAATCAGCTTCAATAGTACTGCTGCTACTTTGTTCTTATCTACACCCAAACATAGTCCAGATACAACATGTTCTAGTGCTTTCAGTTCACTGTATGCAAAATGACACTTTTTCCAGGAGATTTTGATATTTACTTGTACTATCTTTTGCAAGACTCTTTTTAGTGTTGTCAAGTCACTCTCCCAAGTTTCTGAGAAAACTATGATATCATCAATATAGATAATCAACAAACCTTCTGAAAACTCTTCAGGAAATATAGTATTCATCATCCTTTTGTAATGGGAAGGTGCATTTTTTATACCAAACAGCACTTTTAGATATTCAAAAGTTCCACAGTGGACTATTATCCTCAGTAGTTTTTTGGAATTTTCTGTTAAGAAATTTTGATGAAAACCCTTTAGAGCATTCATTGCTGTAATGAACTTAGCATGGGATAATTGTATTAATGTTCAATGGATTCTGGGTATTGGATATCTGTCAGGGATAGTATAGGTGTTGAGAGCTCTAAAGTCCCCTACCATCCTTTATTTCCCATTATGACAGGTTAAAATGACAGGTTTAGTGACCTCTACCTGTTTATTATGTCCTACTTTCCTTAATACTCCAAGATCTATAAATTACTTAATGTGTACCTCTAAAGCTTCTCTGGCTCTTGGGCTAGCTGGGTAAGCTGGTCTTCTTAATAGAGGTGGATGAGGTTTTTCCACATTAAGGATTATATCTACCTTATGTCCAATTGTGGAACCTAGTGGTTCTTTTTGAGCTTCAAAGGCATTATTATATTTGAATAAGAGCTCAATCAATTTCTCTTTCATCTTTTCTGTTAATTGATGGTTGTATTCTGCCTCTTTCAGTTGTTCAGCTATGAAAAAATGTTTTTCTGGGATTTTTTCTTCATTTTTAATAAATGTAATTTTTTTGTTATTGAAGAAGCCAAATTTTTGTCTTTTATTGTCTCCTATGGTAAAATATCTATCTTTATGGTTGGAGATATCTATGCCATAAATTTACAAGTAGTCATTTCCAAGTATAAAATGGTTACTAGTTCAGTTTTCCATTACTACAAACTCTACTTTCAATCTGATACAATGTGAAGGATGAGGAAAAATGAGTGTTAAGTCAATTATTCCAAGAGGCTTTGTGCTTTCACTTGATTTTGGCATAAATGATGAACACAATCAGGGAGATATGCTGAGTGGCCATCTCTGCCAACAGGTTCTGGGGGGAAATTGGTAGGTATATTCACAATTTTGTGGTTGGGGTTTAAATCTTGAGGCTCACAAATTTAAACCTAATAAGTTGACTATTTAATACCGGAACTGTATCTTTTGTTTCCCTGAGGTGGGAACTCCTTTTGGTGTGGGATGAAATAAGGCAGTACCTTGAGGGGGAAATTATTGGTAAGTCTGTTTTGAATTTCAGAATTTTCCAATAACCATGGATGCTAAGGTGTATTACCTGCCCCTCTAAATAATACTGAATAGTCAGCCTACAGAGAATCACAAAATAAAATAGGATTTGTGGCTTTAACAGATAGAGAAGACTTATCAGCAGTCTCTAAATCAGACCTATCACTAACACTACATTTAAACTCTGATTTAAAACTAAAATTTCTGATACAGTAAAAGCAAAGATTTTTTTATTTTTTGATAATAGTAATGATTATATTTTTTTTATGTTATTTAATAAAATTAATAAGAATATTTTTTTTTTTTGGGTTTTTTTTTATTATAATGATTTTATATATATTAATACTAATAAAAAGACTACTGGATATTCTTTTTTTTTAATGTTAAGTTAATATCACTACTTCTTTTCTTTGAAAAATACTAAGCTTCTGAGCTTTTTCACTATGCTTATACAACTATTCTTTGAAAATACTAAGCTACTGAGCAAGGCAACTGAGCTTTTTACTACGTTAATACTACTTATTCTTTGACAATACTAAGCTACTGAGCAAGGCTACTGAGCTTTTTACTACTAAAACACTACTACTACTACTCTAGATATCCTGCTAGCTCAGGGATGGTTGTGTTCCTGGATAGTGGGAACTTGTTCCATGATGCTGGGAAAAATGAGGGAGAGAGGACCTCTATTTATAGCAGTTGGGCCTCCATAGAGCTTCTCAAAACAGGGTACTTAGAAAAATCATAGTTGAGAGGTTTTAGCTGGTGAGGCGTGTAGTTTTGATGTAGCAATGTGTTTTCTGAGAGAATTATTCTGGTGGTGCTTTTTTTTATGAAGATCATGTGATGTATTGGAGATAATTTGGCTGGTGACATTTTCTTTTTTTTTGCCGAGAAAGTGGAGAAAATACAGCTCTTGACAATTTAAATTTCTTCTAGTCATATGATATGTATGAGAAAATTATTCTGGTGTTTCTGTTTCTTATCAAAATCATGTGATGTCTTTGAGATAATTTTGCTGGTGACATTTTCATTTTTGGTGACTTTGTTATGTATTTTCTGAGATAATTATGCTGGTGGTGCTTTTTATTATCAAAATCATGTGATGTATTTGAGATAATTTGGCTGGTGAGATTTTCTTTTTGCCAAGAAAGTGGAGAAAATACAGCTCTTGACAATTTAAATTTCTTCTAGTCATATGATATGTATGAGAAAATTATGCTGGTGTTTCTGTTTCTTATCAAAATCATGTGATGTCTTTGAGATAATTTTGCTGGTGACATTTTCATTTTTGGTGACTTTGTTATGTATTTTCTGAGATAATTATGCTGGTGGTGCTTTTTATTATCAAAATCATGTGATGTATTTGAGATAATTTGGCTGGTGAGATTTTCATTTTGCCAAGAAAGTGGAGAAAATACAGCTCTTGACAATTGAAATTTCTGCTAGTCATATGATATGTATGAGAAAATTATGCTGGTGTTTCTGTTTCTTATCAAAATCATGTGATGTCTTTGAGATAATTGGAAGGTGAGATTTTCTTTTTGCCAAGACAGTGGAGAAAATACAGCTCTTGACAATTGAAATTTCTTCTAGTCATATGATATATATGAGAAAATTATTCTGGTGTTTTATTTTAGTATTGTATCATTTCGATATGGAGATTGCATCATTTCTATGAAGTTCGATGTGTGTCATTATTACCAAGCAAACATTTGTTCTTGGAAAATATATTGTAATTTTATGCATAGCCTTGAGGTATGTCTTCTTTCAATTGAACCAAGGTTGGGAAAATACAGCTCTGATGCTGTGATCCGTCTTCATATACCTTTATTTAGATTAACTGCTTTTAATTGCATAATTTGTTATTTATGATACAATAAGGTGGATAAATACTTTGAAACTATACTGTTTTGATAAGATCTTGAGGCTGTGTATTGCATATTTCTGTTTGAAACCTGTTGTTGTAATGTGTAAATATGTTTTTTGTAATTTGTTTTATTACCTTTTTTTTTTGTTTTTTTTATTGGTAAGCCTGAAACTGATACTAATAATATTGAATACCACATCCCCCTCTCCATTTAATGCTGTCCCCAGCATTCCGGTTGAAAAGCTTTACAGTATCAATCATATTCATTTTGTTAAATTTCTTCTCCCTCTAATATTGACTCTTCATCTTCTATTTCTTCACTGCTTTCATTTTCTGACTCTGAACTTGATTGAACTTTCTTTCCTCTGGGATAAAACTTTTTGATGTTACTAGCTGCAAATTTTCTTGTAAGCTTAGTGCCATCCAATTCTTCAAGCCCATAAGGTCCATTATTAATTTGCTTTATGACTCTATAAGGTCCATTCCAACGGTTCTTGAAGATTAAACCCCACTGTGACTCAAGGGGTTTATTATAAACTAATACCAAGTCCCCTGGTTCAAGTGGATTTCTCAGTTTATGTGCCATCTTTTTGTCCAAATATTGAATTGATTTGTGTCTTGAATCTCTTAATTTCTCTGCTGATGCTAATCTTGTTTCTTCTTTTGCTGCAATCTGTATAGTTCTTGCTTCCAATGGTTCTTCTCTTGTTGATATTTTATTCCATTCAATGGCTAGATATGTATTTGTTTACATATCAATTGGCAAAACAGCTTGCTGACCAAATTGAAGCTCAAATGGTGAGTATCCTGTTGTTTGTTTTGTTAATATTCTATCTGCCAAAGTCACAATTGGTAACTATTCTTTCCATTTGGATCCATTTTTGCCACACATTTTTACAAGGGCATCTTTCAATTGCTTATGTCCTCTTTCAACCATTCCTTGTGATTCTGGGTAGTAAGGTGTAGCTTTTATGATTTTTGATCCTACTCTTTTTACCGCTTCTTGTAGTTTGTTTCCAAATTCTGCTCCTCCATCAACTGTCACTTCTTTTGGAGCTCCATACCTACAAATCCATTCTGACATAAACCATTCTGAGACTGATTTTGCAGTTAGCCTTGTCAATGCCACAGGTTCTGGCCATCCTGAGAAGTCATCTCTTGCTAAAATTAAATATTTCCATCTTCCTGCCTTAATGTGAACCGCATCCATGTTGCCTCTTTCAAATAAAGTAGATGTTACAGATATCTTTGCTTCTTATTTTTGCTGGAAATGACTCCCTTTTTGACATTCTTGACCTGATTTGACCCATTTCTTGACTATCTTTTTCACTCCTTCCCACCAATATCTTTTCTTGATTCTCCTGTATGTTTCATTTTCCCCTCTATGCCCCAGCTCTTCATGCATTTTGTTTAGTATCTGTTTCTGAGCCTTTTCATTGTATACAACTATTTATGGCTGTGCTTGATTGCTTCTTTTCAGCTGCCCTCCTTCTAAATAGAAATTTACTGATCTTCTCTTAATTTTCTTGAATTATTCTTCCTCAATACTTTGTGGCTTTTTCAAACTATTCAAATATTCCTGCATATGTTTTCCAAATCCTTCCTGTTTTATTGGAATTTCAATATTTTTTGTTTTATTCCTTGATAATTTTCCCACTTTGCTTGTATTTACTTCTTTTAGGCCAAATGCTGGATGTGGTTTGATCCAATATTTCTCTTCATCAAAATCATCCCTTTGACTTTCTTCTTCATCTTCTCTTTTTGGTCTTCTTGATAACCTATCTGGCATAGTAAATGTGTTTCCTGGTTTGTGTACAAGATCAAATGAAAAAAGTTGAATGTATGCCACCCATCTTGTCATGGGTGCATTTGGTAAACAAGGTGTGTTGATCATTTCTATTAAAGCTTTAGCATCTACTTGAAGTTCAAAGTGTTGCCCCCATAATATTGTTTGAAGTTTTTTGAGTATTCTTGCTACACCACAAAGCTCTACTTTTGGCTGAGAGTATTTAGATTCTAGTCTGGAAAATGTTACTGATTCATATAGTACTGGCCTATCCTTTCCGTTTTCATCCTCTTGCATAAGAACTGCACCTGCTGCAATATAACTTGAATCTATTGTTAATTTTATTTTTCCTGAATCTTTATCATAATTTAATTTCTTCAAAGTAATCTCTTCTCCTACTATTTTCCGGAGTTTTATAAATGCTTCTTCACATTTTTCATCCCATTTCCACAATACATCCTCCTTTTTCAATCTTCTCAATGGTGCTGCAACTTGTGAAAAGTCCTTGATAAACATTCTGACATATGCACATAGTCCTAAGAATCCTCTAACTTCCTTCTTTGTTGTTGGTCTAGGCCAGTTTTTTATCTTGTTTATCTTCTGTTTTGAAATCTTTCTGCCTCCCAAAGACACAACATGCCCCACAATATCAAGTTCTGGAACACAACATGCAAATTTTGATCCTGAAATTGTGAGTCCTGCCTCTTCTATCCTGAATAGTATTCTTTCTAATGTTATTTCATATTCCCAAACAAATCTTCTTATGAGTTGATTCTCCTTCAATGTTTTGTGCTGATATGTTGATCTGGGTCCTTTAATTCCTCCATCATCTTTAAATATTCCAAGGTGCTCTGGTAATTCCTCCTGAAGTATCCAGGTCATTTGTGCTTGATGAACTTCCACAGAGTTTGTTGCTTCTTGAGGTAGTCTTGTAAGCTGAGGTCTTCCAAGTGGTGTTTCAAACGTTGTAAGGGGTCTTGTAGTAATATCCAATTCTCTTTCATTGTATCCTCCCATAATATCTCCCAATCCATAACATGCTCTTCCCAAAAATTATCCTACAAACTCATCAACATTTGGTCGCAATCCTGCATCTTTTATTGTTACCTTATTGAGGTCTTGAAGATCATGAACTATTCTAAGTTTCCCATCGGGCTTTGCCATACAAAATACTGGGCTGTTATAGCTTGATGTTGATTGCTAATAGAGTCCTGTGCATATTCGTTCTCTGACTAGTTCAATAAATTGAGGTAAAATTGATTTTGGTATTGGTATTGGTTTCTTTTGCCATGGTTCATGTGGTATAACTGGTATTTTATAAGGTTTTCCATAAGAATGTTTTAGTACACCTCTTTTTTCTTCACAAAATGCTATACCCTTTTGCCTTTGTAATATAACATTCTTTAATAAATTAATCGCTTCTTCTGATAACCATCCAGATGGTCCAAAGTTTATCATTGAAATCCTTTCTTCTGTAACTTTTGATGTTTCAAAAAATGGAGGTGGGCTAGGTGATAGGGGTGTTTCATATGGATCCCTTGATAATTCAGGTCTTTCCAAAGGTGGATTCAGATCTTGAGGCATAGCTTAATTGACTGGTATAACCTTTTTGAGTACTGACTTATATTTTGCAGCATTGGCTTGAGCTTCCATGATTATTAGTCTGGTTTAAATTATAAATTGATAATATTTTTTTTACTTTTTATAATATTTTTTTTAGTTGAAATTAAAAACAGTCTTTTCAGTTTTGCTTTTCTTTTTGTTCATAATTTCATTTGAGTTGTAGTTTTACGTCATGCAAGGACTTTACCTCTAGGTGGATAAAACCCAGTATATTAGGTATACCAAATCCTGCAGTTTAATGTCATACAAGGACTAAATTTAGCCTTCAGGTTGCTACCCTGTAGTTTAAAGTCATACAAGGACCAAATTTTAGTCTTCAGGTTTCTACCCTGTAGTTTAAAGTCATACAAGGACCAAATTTTAGCCTTCAGGTTGCTACCCTGTAGTTTAAAGTCATACAAGGACCAAATTTTAGCCTTAATTATTGTATCTGTTCTTTTATCCTTTATTTTACTCAATACTTCTTATTTTATTTATTTTCATTATTATTATTATTGAATTTTTTTTCTTTTTTATTTTTTATTTTTATTTTTTTTTATGTTGGAAAAATTTTTTTGTTGGAAGAAAATTTTTATGTCGTCAGAAAAATTTTTTTTATTTTTTATTTTTTTTTTTTATGTTGGAAAAAAATTTTTTTTTTTTTCATGGAGTGATTAAATTAATGAGGTCTCAATTTGAGGAGTGATGTTATATCTTCAAATGGTGTAGTGGTTAGTGATTCTAGGTTGCTTTCAACTTTCATCAAATTTGAAATGGGTTCAATTCCCCCCTCTGACAGTAATTCTGCTGCCAGACCTATCAGTTTTGGGAAGAGGGTAACCATGCTGGGTAGCATATTCTGAGCCTTGAGCAAGCTTGGTGATGCAACTTGGTATTGTTGTGTTCCTGAAGTCTGACAAACCTAACTGGTGCTTCAAATGTTTTTGTGATTGAGCCTGCTCAAACTTAATTGTGATTTTGTTTGAAAGACTTGTTATTCTCACTCATGCCTGATTGGGCCCTATGGAAGAACATTGACTTTAGTTGGTTTTGCACTAGTCAATGCCATGTGGCTTCCAACAGGAAAGTCAAAGATGTGTGCCGAATTGTTCTCTTCTTTTTTTTTTAGTTTTGTGCCAGTTGTATTTGTAATTGAGTTTCTCCTGCCTAATTCCACTGAGAACATTGTATTGATTTTGCCTTCTTTTCTTTCTATTTTTTTTTAAGTAGGAATTTGACTTTTCTAATGAGGATATACATTTATCCTGAGTTCTGTGTTGCTAATTGTGAATTTATTATTTGCGTTGGTAATGCTAATTACTTATTATTATGCTTTTTTTTGTTTGGCTTTTAATATGGAAATTAGTGGCTTAAATTTGACACCATCATTTTGCAGAGCTTTTGTACTTGCAGATCCTGAATGATTTACCTTTTCTTAATCTTGTTGGTTAATTCCTGAAGCTGACTTTTGAGATATAAGAGCTATGTTTGCTCCAATGAATTTTATAATAAATATTTTCCAAACTTCTGTTTCAATTTTAATTCCTAAGTGTTGGTTACTAATGGATCCTTCATCTTCATCATTCTTTGATAATACTGCTGCTACCATGATTGATCATTTGATTGAAAAGAATTTTCAGTAGCTCCACTTCCTGCTTCATCTCCTGCTCTTGCATCTACTACTCCTCTTGATACTCCTTCAGATTGCGGAAGTCCATATTTTCAATCCCCTCCTGCTTTGATTCCACAAGACGATTATGTATCTTCTGTAGAGATTATTGGACAAAAGTCTTCTCCTGCTCTCAAATATTTAGATGATGATGATTCATTTGTTTCTCTTGAAAAACAGTCTTCCCCTTCACTAGTTTCTAGTATTGATGAATCTGTTACTTTGAAAAGTCTTGATAGCTTCTCTATGTCCACTTTACATATGTTTAATGGATCTGATTCTTCTTTGGAATATCTTGATCAAGATTCACTTGAAACATTTAATGTTAACATAGAAAATAGTTTAAATCCACCAGACTCTCCTTTTAACATTCCTGTGGCTTTGACTTCTAGTCCTGATGTTAAATTAGCTTCTCCACCATTATTCTTACCTTCATCACCTACATTTTCATTGGATCTTGAATTCAAATTATCATCCTCTCCTGGAAGGATTGTAAAGGAGGAACCCAGATTGGACGAAATTGATGAATAAGGCGTAACTTCTTTCATCAATCAACCTGAATTAGTTCCATCCACATCTAATAAGACTTGCTGCTACTCTCCATTGCCTCCTAAATCTCTAAAAAACAAAATAAAAAACCTTCAAGAAAAAAAATTCTCTATGCCCGCAAGGACCAATTTGTTATAAATAGATAAAAGTTAAATGTCAGTTCATTTTTTTTTCTTTTATTTATTAGTTATTAATTCAATTTTTTTTTTTTTTTTTAGTGGAAGAAAGTTTTTATTTTTAATTTTGTCAGAAAAACAATTATCCTTTCTTTTTTTTTTTTATGTTGGAAAAAATATTGTCAGAAGAAAAATTTTTTGTTGGAAGAAAATTTTTGTTGGAAGAAATTTTTTTTTTTTTTGTGTCGGGAATAATTTTTTTTTTGGAAGAAAAGAATTTTTTTTTTTTTATTGGAAGAAAATTTTTGTTGGAAGAATTTTTTTTCTGGGAAAAATTTTTTTTTTTGTTGGAAAAAATATTTGTCAGAAGAAAAAAATTATCCTTCCTTTTTTTTTTTTTATGTTGGAAAAAATTTTTTCTGTTGGAAGAAATTTTTTTGTTTGAAGCAAATTTTTGTCGGAACCAAAAAAAATTTTGTGGGAAGAAAATTTTTATTGTTTTTTTTTTTTTGGTTGGACAAAATTTTGTTGGAAGAAAATTTTTGTTGGAAGAAAATTTTTATTGTTGGAAGAATTTTTTTTTTTTGTTGGAAAAAATATTTGTTGGAAGAAAAAAATTTATTTATTTTTTTTGTTAGAAAAAATTATCCTTCCTTTTTTTTTTTTTTGAATATAGTAAGATCTGCTTGAGAATTAATTTAAATGGAAAATATCATTGCCAATTAATTCTGGTCAAGATATTTTTGTTAAAGAAAAAAATTAATAGGCCCACACTACCCCAAACTTGTTCCATTTTGATAAGAACAGATAACCACCCCTGTTTTTATGTATATATTTTGAATTAAATTGTGATACTTGTACATTGAAAAATAACTTTTGAATACTTCTAAATTTGTAATATTGCCTTGAATACTGATAAATAGCCTGTTTTTTTTTACTTATTTATTATGATGTGAAATTTAAATTCATAACATGAGTGGTTTTTTTTTTTTTAATTTTTTAATTTTTTGTAATAGTTGTCTGAATCATTTTTATGATCTTTTTCTTGAGTCTCGATATGAAGCTTCCTTTTTCTTCTTTAATTTTATAACAAATAAGTCTTCCCAAATCAATTTCCAATCATCCTTGTTGATATTATAATTATGTGTCTTGAGAGTAATAATTCCAAGTATAAACACCTCTTCCCACAAAACATCCCAATTGGCCTTTTCAATTACATAATTTCCACGCTTCCATAAGATTCTTCCTTCTGGTATCTCCAGTAAGTCCAGAAACAGTCCTCTTGAGGCTTCCACATCCCCAAAATATATTCTTTTTCTCCATTCTGCATCTGTTAATGTATCCTCTTCCCAATATATCTTTCCTAAATTTCCCTTGATACCATCATATGTAAGTAATTCTAGAAATTCCAGTCTTGAAAGAGAGAATCCTGGAAGCTCTTGCCAATATTTAGATTCTTGAATTTGTTGATGCAGTTCTGGAAAATTGAACAATTCTTCAAATTATAAGTATGGAATCCATATCTGAAATAAATCCTCTCCTTCTACAACAAATGGTGTTTCCCAGTAATTGACTTCTGTATTTCCTACAATTTTGGAATTTATGTCTGTCCAGCCTTCTTCATTCCAACCAAGATTCCATTCCAATTTATTTTCATGTGTAAGTTTGGCCACCATGACTGTCTAGATCCTTTCTGAGGTTTGGTGAGATTATTGAGTTTTAAGATAAAAGACTAATTCCTGTTTGATAAGGCAGGAGGTCACTTCCACTGAGTGATAAGAGTGTTTAAAAAAAGATTTTTTTTATAAGGTCGTTTGAATGATTTGAAATTCCTCTTTGATAAGGCAGGATGTCACTGCCCTGATACTAATACAGATATGAAAATAATTCTCTTTTTTTTTAGGTTATTTCTTTTATTATTTTGCTATTTTTTATGGTGGTTTTTTTTTTTTTTTTTTTTTTTAATTGGCGATTGAAATTGGATTAATTCAGTTATTATTGAGAAATATTCAACCTTCTGCTGTGAATTACTAAAAGACATATGTCCTTCAATATTTCTCCAAATATCTTGTTGCGTTGTTTTCTTTGTGCTTTTCCTTTCCATTCTGAAACAAAACCTTTGACTTCATGAATAAACATGTACCCTAAATCACACCAGCAAAGAGTTCCTCCCAAGATTTCCAAACCATCTATTTCCAAATCTTCTTGAGCCCATAACATTTTGTGATACAGTCCTTCTATTGCCATTTGATAATATCCATATGGCTTCTTCCAGTAAGGATTCCTTAAATTTCCTTTGATTCCAATAGTGGTTAGTAATTCCAGAAAATCAACATTTGGAAGATTTGATCCAGGTAGTTTGGAAAGATATTTGGTTTGAATTATTGGTGAATCTAGCTTATAATCATACAGTTCCTTAAATGTTATTATTGGAAGTATTACATAATCTTCCAGTCCTTCATATTCTGGTATGTCTTTGTGTATGCCATTTTGATTCTGGGAGTCATTTGGTAATCCAAATGTAATTCTTTTATTTTGATTAAATAAATCAGTTGAGCTTGAAAGGCAGCATATTTGATCATAGGCATCATTAAATTCTTCTAGAATGCTAAGTCCGGCTATCCTTTGTGTATTTTCTGATAACTCTCCTTCTTCTAGGTCTTCAAATATTCCTCCTTGCTTATATTTATCTTCCAGATCTCCATTATTTTGTTGGTATAGCTTCAAGTCATCTTCTGATTCTGCTTTTTCCATTTTTCGTTCAATCCTCTTTTGAATATTTCTATCCCAAACTTGATCCATTTTGTCTTCAGTAATTATGGCACTTTCCTTTTCCAATTCTTCAAATTTTCTTTTTGCCAATGGATTGATTATGTTGTCTTTTATTTCTTCACTTAGTAAATCTTTGTCAGTATCACTAATGTACCAAGCTTCCTCCTGAAATAAATTGAAATAATCTTCTGCAATTCCTGAGGAATTTGATTCAGGTGGCTTCAGATCCATTTTGAATTTCTTCTGTGGGCTTTCTACTTTATCTTCTTTATTCATACCACTTATCTCAAGTGCTAGCCATTTCTCTGGGTCTTCTATAGCCATGTCCAAATTTCTTCTCATTTTCTTCAGTTCCATTTTTATTTTTTTGATTGCTTAACTATTGTCTACCTTCACTTCATCCTCTTCTGGATCCTTCCCTTTAGATTTTCTTTCAGTTTGGGGTGGAATACCTTCTTTAGAGAAAGATAACATGCTAATATTTTCTTCATCTATTATCTGGTTGAAATTTTCAAATACTAAGAAGTCCCAGTAGGTTTTCTCCTCATTACCAGTAGTGACTTCAAGATTTTTAATTTGACCAATTGGTTTCAAAAACTCATCTGTTGATTTTGATGTGTAAGGGCTGATTTTTAATTCTGCTTTTAGGGCTATATCCTGAGTTATGACATTCAACTCATTTTTTGCATCAAAAATAGCTGAGAAGGGTATTTTGTTTGGTCCAAGAAATATTTTCTTCACTATTGTTGAAGATTGACTTTCTGTTTCCTTGGTTTCTTTTATTTTGGATGATTCTGCTCCATGTATTGACCAATTTCCAATCTCTGAAGATGCACAAATCTCCATACCTCTTGGTGGAGAAATTTGCCAGCCCATAGCTTGAGGGTTACATATTGGTAAACATAATCGACGTCCATCTTGCTCTGGATAACTAACTATTTCCCCTTCCTTGTGTGAAAATTCTAATTTAACATTATTATCTGCTAAAAATGGTCTTCCAAGTATGGTGTGTACAGCTCCTTTTGCTATGAATAAATGAATTTCTTTTTCTTCTCCTGTTATCATAGTAATTGGTGTAAATTCTGAGAGTCCAACCAAAGATTTGGTATGTCCACCAATTCCTCTGAGATTCATATTGAGCTTTCTACTTGCAAGTGAGGCTTGAATTGCAATTTCCACTGATATTATATTAATTTCTGATCCAGTATCCACCAATGCCATTGTAGGATATTCTTCTCTTCCAATAAATACTTCCATAAAGCCAAGTGGGCATGCATAATGTAATCTTGGGGTATCATAGTCCCGTAGCTTTACTGAAAGTAGTCTTTCTTGAATATTTGATGTATTTACTGATTTTATCACTTCTTTTTCCTGGGTAATTAAATTTTGTAATTTATCAATAAAGGTTGGGGACATTTATAATATTTCTTCAAGAGTGAGATTTATTTTTGTTCAAGTATTTTCTTCATCACATGTTCAATTATTAGCTTTGGGTTATTGGCTGTAGATTTTACCTTGTCTTTTAATTCCATCTTTTGCGACTCCTGTCTTAGTCCCTCCTTATTCTTGTTCCTAGAAATGATCTTGATATCATCATTATCTACTTCCTTTCCTTCTTGTGTTTTATTGTATTTTGTTGGAATTAGAACTCTTATTTCTTCTTCTAGCTCATCTTCCTTGTGGTAGGCACCTGGTATCTTCTTTTTAAAGGGTTTATGTGTTTCAGTTTTATCCTCTTTCAGGGTTTGACTTTGACTTTCCTGTCTTGAATCTCTTTGCCTTCTCTGTCTAAGTCCAACATTTATTTGTAGATTTTCATTTGCTGGTGATATTTGAGGAGGTTTCAAGTTTCCCCACTCTTCTATTTGAGCTATAGCAGTTGCGTTCTCACCTTTGCTTGCCTCAATTACTATTATTTCTTGCTTCTTTTGGGGTGGATTTGATTGTTCCATCATTTTCTTTGTAAAATTCTTCTGCTCTTTGGAAAAATGTCTAACTAATTCTTTTGCAGATTTAGGGCCTTATGTGGGTACTCTTTGAAAATTTGGAAAAAGATATGTTCCTCCACGCTTCAAGACCATTCTTTTCTCCAAGTCTTCTGTGAGATGATTACATCTTATTGCAGAATGTCCTTCTTCTAGGCATTAATAATACTTTAATGGCTGTCGTGGAGCCATTTGAGCTGGAACATATGGTTGATAACCAGAAGATATGGGTAGTGAAGGATATCTTGGCCTGAATGGCTGTGAGTTTTGTATAGTTCTATGATCTTGATTATTGTTTGGCTGAGGTTTCTTGGGAGATTCAACTACTTCAGAGAGGTGTTTGGGCTGATTTAATACTTCCTTAACTGCTTCATTCCCAGTATCCTTTAATTGATTTTCTTGTGGCTGAGGATTTTTAATTGTTTTGGTAAGATCTTTCATTTGCTTTAAGACTTCTTCCCAGCTTTCCTCTTCAAACCTAGCTTTCTTCTCTTGTGACTTTGGTTGTGAAAATTCCTTCTGTTGAATTAAGACTTTGGCTTCTAGATCTTGTTCAATATACAACTTTAAGATTTCTAATCTTGGAATGATATAACCACCATCCAAAGCTTGCACCATGGCTTTATCTTTAATCATTTCTTTGTAAATAGATTCTTGAACACTTGAGGAAAGACTTGCCAAAATTTCTTGATTGTGATTGATCTCTCCTTGTATATATTGATACCTTTTGAGATAATTAATAATAGATTCATATTCACCAATAAAGCTTTTATATTGGGTCATATGTCTAATTCCTCCTTCTTGTTGAATCTTTGTAAATAATTGAGAAATTGAGGACAGCTTGTATCTTCTTTCAGGTGACACTGTTCCCCATCTCCCCTTCATATCCCATTTTAATTGCTCCCAATCGCCAGTTTCATATCCAGGCATTCCTACAATATGGTGGCTAATTTCTTGATCTTTAGTCCAAAAGGATATCTGTCTTGCTATATCCCTTCCACTTGCTCCTTCAATTTCTGCTATATTTTCTACTCTTTTAATAAATCTTTCCACTTCCTTTCCATCAAACCATAAATTATAATCCTTTGGTCTGATCTTGACAATGGGTGTATTGTTTCGTGGGATTCCTTGTTGCAATGGGCTTGAAGCCTGTGCATGAATATTTACCCGCTTTGGTAGAGTATTTGGCGTTTGTGAAGTGAATGGAGTTAATGAGGCCATAGGCCTTGAAAATGGCAATGGTGACCCTTCTTGTCTAAAGATTCTTGGCATGCTTGTAGTTTCTTCCATTGGGCTGTTTTCTGCGGTAAAACTTGACTCTTTCCTTTTCCCATCTTTTTTAAGGAGTTCAATTCATTCCTGTTGCACTTCCAAAATTCTTTTATGAAGTATTTCTACATCAGAAATATCTTCTTGTCCTTGCATGGTCTCTTCATTTATAACTTCTTCTTTAGATTCATCTGGATTGTGTGGTATCTTTGATGATGATGCTGAATCCATATTGATATATTCTTTGTTGATTTTCTCTTTTTCACTTTTCTTTTTAATTTCAAATTGTTCCTTGAGTAATTTCTGAAAATAATCTGTAACTATCTTTTGATCTTTCTTCTTGGTTCTGGGTGTACCAACTGGTATACTATAATCTATAGGTGATTCTTCTCCAGGTGATATTTCTCCTCTTTTTGGATAATAATAGTGAAATGATTTGGTTGAAGCACTTGATGGTGATGGCGATTTAGAATTTTGTGGTTTTTCTGATTCCAGATTGACTTGATAGGTGCTTTAAATTTTTTATTGATAAGAGGCTTTTCTTTATGGACTAAATTTGAATGTTTTTTTTGATAATTAACGGATTATTGATGGTTGAAGCTTTTTGCCACTGTTTAGACACCAGATGTGGGAACTTCTTTTGGTGTGGGATAAAATAACGCAGTACCTTGAGGGGGAAATTATTGGTAAGTCTGTTTTGAATTTCAGAATTGTCCAAAAACCATGGATGCTAAGGTGTATTAGCTGCCCCTCTAAATAATACTGAATAGTCAGCCTACAGAGAATCACAAAATAAAATAGGATTTGTGGCTTTAACAGATAGAGAAGACTTATCAGCAGTCTCTAAATCAGACCTTTCACTAACACTACATTTAAACTCTGATTTAAAACTAAAATTTCTGATACATTAAAAGCTAAAAACTTTTTTATTTTGATAAAAGTAATGATAATATTTTTTTTCTGTTATTCAATAAAATTAATAAGAATATTTTTTTTTTTTGGGTTTTATTTTGATCATAATGATTTTATATATATTAATACTAATAAAAAGACTACTGGATATTTTTTTTATAATTTTAATGTTAAGTTGTTATCACTACTTCTTTTCTTTTAATAATACTAAGCTTCTGCGCTTTTTCACTATGGTTATACTACTATTCTTCGAAAATACTAAGCTACTGAGCAAGGCTACTGAGCTTTTGACTACGTTAATACTACTTATTCTTTGACAATACTAAGCTACTGAGCTTTTTACTACTAAAACACTACTACTACTACTCTAGATATCCTGCTAGTTCAGGGATGGTTGTGATCCTGGTTATGGGAACTTGTTCCATGATGCTGGGAAAAATGAGGGAGAGAGGACCTCTATTTATAGCAGTTGGGCCTCCATAGAGCTTCTCAAAACAGGGTACTTAGAAAAATCATAGTTGAGATGTTTTATCTGGTGAGACGTGTAGTTTTGATGTAGCAATGTGTTTGCTGAGACAATTATGCTGGTGGTGCTTTTTCTTATCAAAATCATGTGATGTATTTGAGATAATTTGGCTGGTGACATTTTCTTTTTTTTTTGCCGAGAAAGCAGAGAAAATAAAGCTCTTGACAATTTAAATTTCTTCTAGTCATATGATATGTATGAGAAAATTATGCTGGTGTTTCTGTTTCTTATCAAAATCATGTGATGTCTTTGAGATAATTTTGCTGGTGACATTTTCATTTTTGGTGACTTTTTTATGTATTTTCTGAGATAATTATGCTGGTGGTGCTTTTTATTATCAAAATCATGTGATGTATTTGAGATAATTTGGCTGGTGAGATTTTCTTTTTGCCAAGAAAGTGGAGAAAATACAGCTCTTGACAATTTAAATTTCTTCTAGTCATATGATATGTATGAGAAAATTATGCTGGTGTTTCTGTTTCTTATCAAAATCATGTGATGTCTTTGAGATAATTTTGCTGGTAACATTTTCATTTTTGGTGACTTTGTTATGTATTTTCTGAGATAATTATGCTGGTGGTGCTTTTTATTATCAAAATCATGTGATGTATTTGAGATAATTTGGCTGGTGAGATTTTCTTTTTGCCAAGAAAGTGGAGAAAATACAGCTCTTGACAATTGAAATTTCTTCTAGTCATATGATATGTATGAGAAAATTATGCTGGTGTTTCTGTTTCTTATCAAAATCATGTGATGTCTTTGAGATAATTTGGCTGGTGAGATTTTCTTTTTGCCAAGACAGTGGAGCAAATACAGCTCTTGACAATTGAAATCTCTTCTAGTCATATGATATATATGAGAAAATTATGCTGGTGTTTTATTTTAGTATTGTATCTCTTCATATTGAGATTGCATCATTTCTATGAAGTTTGATGCATGTCATTATTACTAAGCAAACATTTGTTCTTGGAAAATATATTGTAATTTTATGCAAAGCCTTGACGTATGTCTTCTTTCAATTGAACCAAGGTTGGGAAAATACAGCTCTGATGCTGTGATATGTCTTCATATACCTTTATTTAGATTAACTACTTTTAATTGCATAATTTGTTATTGATGATGCAATAAGGTGGATAAATACTTTGATACTACAGTTTTTTGATAAGATCTTGAGGCTGTGTATTTTATATTTCTGTTTGAAACCTGTTGTTGTAATGTGTAAATATCTTTTTTGTAATTTGTTTTATTACCTTTTTTTTTATTGGTAAGCTTGAAACTTATACTAATGGTTTGGAATACCACACTGACAAAACCATTTTATTTCATATCATTCAAATGGAACACTTTGCTTAGTCCTTACCTAATAAGCATTGAATAGTTCCAAAGTTAACTTTAGTAGGTTTATCACTAGTCAACTTTATTCAATTTCTCACAGGGAAGTGATTTCATTTGAATGATATGAAATAATTTGCAACACATCACCTGCTCGAATTTCCCAACAAATCATCTTTTGCAAATCCATGACAAGCTCAATAGATATGGATGGAAGGTTCCAAGGCTGTTGATGGGCAGGTTTCTTTTGGTCAGCTTGTGGTTTTGAAATGTATTTTTTCTAGAAAATTCACTAACTATTGAACTGATTTAAATTGATATTTAACTTCTTTCAAAATTTACAAAACTCTCCAATATTGATATTAACTAACAAAGAATCAGTGATCTTGAACTTATTTTACTTCCACCACTTTCAGAACTCCCGCCTTTTTCCTTCAATTTTGATCTTTTTATTCTTCAATATTCAATTGGGTTATCAATCAAATCGTCATCATCTATTCACTTAATCAAATACTCCCACTATGCCCTAAACCCTGGAAAGCTCAACTGAATTCCATGAACAAACAACTTCAGCCCCAGAGAGTGGAAGTGAAATCTCTGATATGGTCAGTAGCCATGAATTAGGCATTGAAGTAGAGAGCCTGGAACATGAAAGTAATCCAGATCCACAAGTTCTTCTGGAATGTGAGAATAGATTTATCTTGAATATTTGTAGTCTCTCCAAACCTGATACTTTTGTCATAGCGTTTATTTCAGCTCAGCCTCCAAGCTCTCAGAAACCAAATTTTAAAAGCTATGAGAAGGAAAAGACTGTTGAACCTTGTGCACTGACAGAAGATGCTAGCAAGATGACGTAATTTTGAGTGGGGAGGTGGAAATTATATCCAAGGAAGAATTTGTCTCAAACAATCCCAAGGCTCAAAAAAATTCAAAATCATAGTGAAATTCCTGATTATGTGTGTCAAAAGATTGCTGAAGCAATGAGCCTCCTCAAAAAGTATTTGAACCGTAAGTCCATTACTAATTCAATACAAAAATATCAAAATGGCTGCTTACAATATATGGGCAGGTGTGGAGGTGGAAGAATCTCTACCTGAAGGATGTTGAGTGGTAATTGGATTTCCAGGCAAAAGAATTAGGAAAAAGACCAAATCTACATGCCACCAAAAAAACCAACAAAAAACGCCGTGCCTTTGAAGCCGCAAACGATTCCCAGGATCAGAGTGATGAAATGATCAATGTTGAAGTGGGCCATATTGATAATCAACCTCCGCATACTAAAATCCCCTCCATACTCAATGAAACAATCCATGATGAACCTCCACATACTGAAAGCCCCCCATACTCAATGAAACAATCCATGATAAAACCCCTCCTGCCTTCCCCTGAAATATTCAAGCCTTTCAAGAAAGGGAGACAATTAAACATGATACAATGGGACAAGGTATAACTGATAAAATTCCTGAGCCTGAGCCTGAAATGTCATCCTCTGCAAATTTTAAAGGACTATTTTTATCCCACATAGCAGAGGTTGGAAATATTTTGAATTATCATGCCAATATTACTCAGTAATCATGGAAAAGGGGGCTTGATAATATCAATAGGATTTACAAAAATCAATGGGGCAATTTACCAACAAAGGATGGTCATACATTCCTTCCTGTTAGTATTAAGGTGAACAGTAATTGAGAGCTTAAAATGCTGGCCTGGCTTGAGGACTTTGAGATGGCAGGTGAGTTTTATCTTTGTGCTTGAAACATGATTATTGGCTGTTGACTGATGATATAAATTTCAATATACAGGGTTAGATTTTTTTGAGCCAACAGAAACAGAAGCGTTTTTAACAACATTTGGAATCTCAAATTGATGAAGGAATCAGCTAAACCTCCAGATAATCTCCCAAAATCTGAACACTCCTTCTTCAAAATGGTTTAGAGCCTTCTTTACCCCTCTAATCCAGTTAAACATTTTTGGGCAAATTTTATGTTTGAATCCCTTAGTTTAGTCTCATATAATGTGATTGCACCCAAACCGTAGTTGGCATTAACATCAAATTTGACCAATCCTCTTGGACTCAAACAGGGAGCAGTTGAATAGCTTGCCTCCTGCTTGAGTAAATCAAAGCAACGTGCAACACAACTTAGCATTGAAGGTGGCGGGGCTGACAATGAGATATCAACAAAGCCACAAAAGAGCCTGAAGGATCTAATGGATACAGTTATCCATTGGATAATTGCGTACAACATGGTACATGCACATACAAAGGTTGAAGTCAATGGCATCAAAGGCAAATTCACAAGCTCGAAAAAAAATGAGGCCATCAAAGATCTTTTGAGGTGTCACAAGAATCTCAGAATAAATTAAATTTGCTATGGTATATTAGCGGCTTTCTGTGCGGTGGGAGTTTGTGGTTTGATTGTATGCTCAGATGACTAGAGAACAAGCTCAGCTAAAGGGGCTTTATCACTAATTGACATTTCCAAAAAACTTTCAGAGGGTAAAAATCTAGTGGAGCTGGTTTGTCTACATACTGAGAATTATATATGTAATTTACTGAATAAAAGCTTCTTCTCATCAGAGTCTTTTAACCCCACTGTACCTTGTAGATTTGAATTTGCACATTGCTTGGTATTAGACTTTGGTGATGCCTGGGTGGCAAAGCACGGTCTTGGCTCAAGTGATGAGGTCACATTGACTGTACCCAGGTCAGCTAAACTTACAAACAGGATTGACCTGTTTTAGATTAGGTTTGTACTAGATAGATTGTAATTAAATTTTGCAAAGTTATTTATGAATTTAACAATCGTGACTACCTATCCTACTACTGCCCGGATGCCACAGTATGAATACCAATAATAATTGTATGGAGGCATGCCTCCATACACCATTGAAACTACTCCAACAAGACACAAACTTATTCAGGCAGTTGTTCCTGTAATTAGCACACACAGGGGCATTGCAGGAAGTGGGTTTTATCACTTCCCGCCAGTCCATAATAGGCCAAATGTCCCTTTTTGTTTCAAGAGGACTAGGATAATTAGGGATCTGCAGCAGGGTGCATACTGCGTTTGTGTGTGCTTGCAATATTCCACATGGTTGGATTGGAAAGTGATTTAATGGGAATATCAATATATCAAATTGAATAATGCACTATCCACTGCGATTTTCAGGTTCAGGTACTTGAGATTGCAAATTCGCAAAAGTCAAGTGTGATCTTTCATTTTTAGCCGCAATTAAAAAATATTCATTGACCAAAATCAAATTTGGGTGATACTAATAATTCAGTAATCATTTGGTTTAATTTCATTTGCCGCTGCAAGCATGCCATTCACAAAAAAAGGAAAGGAGCATAAACGGGAACTTGCGGGAAAACGTTGGGGTGAGGAAGGAAAGTGTGAGTGCCTTGCTTATTCTCAGCGTGTATATATATATGCTTCTGCATTTATGTGGCACCCTCATTGGGCCCCATGGAAGAGAATTGGCTTTAGTTGGTTCAAACTGAGCCAATGTCATGTGGGCTCCAACAGGGAAGTCAAGGAATGTGTTCTGAATAAAGCTCCTTGGGCATTGGTTACCATTCTTGTCAGGTTGAGTCTATGTAGAAGTAGTAATTAGGCTATTTACAACCTTAACTATGACTGTGAGACATGATAAAAGATTCAAAATAAAGGTATTGATTGATGATAAGGGTTTCTAATAACATTTAAGGGGCTTTACTATTATAAAATAGTGGTCGTGAGCGCTGTTGGAATCCCTGGGTGCACCTTTACCTGTTGGATGACAATAATAAAGACTAAAATAATTAATATTATAATTATACCTGTTTATTTTCCAAGGGTATAACTGTTTTTGACAGTTGTACTACGTAGGAATTTAAGAGCAGGATGTGAAAAGCCCTCCTTTTATCCTGAAATAGGGTGGAAAGGCTTCTGGACCTTTCCACATAGAGGAAGTGAAGATTTTTCACTCTCTGAAACAGGCTTGTGGTTTTCAAAGGCCTGTATAGCCTGTATTGGGCTCAGATGTGGTTTTGAAACCACATCTGGGCCGTTTTCACCAATACAGGGTGGCAATTGTCCTCTGGGGACTACCTGGCCTTCTTCTGACGTGTATGACACGTAGAATTCTGTACAGAAACTTTATGGGACCCCAGTATTTACTGACGTATGAGGTATTGAAGTATAGACATGCTTCTTTGTCTGTTTGACACCTCATAATCATGGTTATGGGATATTATCCCATGGTAAGGCTGTATTAGCCAGAATGCAGGTGTTCTACACAGTGGTACCTTATTTGATATGGCTATCATTAAATATGGCAAAGTTATCCCATGTACAAGATATTTTGTACATATGCATGTTTTAGGCAAAAGCTGTATTGGGCTTGTTTGCCCCATAACCTTTGTTCTAGTTGAGATATGAGGAAATGGATGAAACCATCAGATAGCCCTGATTGTTCTATTTCCAAAAGGATCCCACTTTAGGTATCTCACATTAAAACTGTAGAAGTTAGATGAGACGTGAATGTTTTGTTCACCCTTATTTGGCCTGAATTTGACCATAACTTCTGTAATACTGGTGCTGGCTCAGTTTGGCTGGTACCATTGGAAAGCCCTGACTTGGAGCTTCATTTCTCATTCCCATTTGAAGGGGTTAAGCCTCTTAGTCTTTGTTTCAGATGAGAGGTGAAAATTAAGGTTTATGCTCAGCAACAACTTTGAGCAGGAATAACTTTGTTATTCTTTGTCCTATGATGATGGGACTTGTATATTTGGAAAGGGGTTAGTTTCCCTTTTTCTTTGATACCTTTGGAGCTAATTTGGCTCAGCTCCATGTTTTGGTGGTATCTTGGCTTTACCATTGGTTTATGGTATTTTGGCTGTCATGCTTGTGCCTGGTTTTGAGTCACAGGCTGACAATTCTGGACTCAAAAGGCCTTAGGTTCAAATGGGAGGAAGCAGTATCTGATATCTTGTCTGCTTCAACACAAAGTGATCCCTCATCCACTCAGGAATAGTGGGACATCCCAAAAGACAAATGAGGGCAAAATCACCCAAAAAGACTAAGTTTATTTCCTCCTCTTGACCAACAGCACAAATATCAATGCCAGTATCAGCAAATATGACCCCAAGTGAAGCTTGGAGGCTTGTGAATGTCAATCAGATCAAACGCATTCATTTGCCCGTGTGCCAATTTTCTCCTCAACCAGATTACTCATTGCCCTTGTTGAATCCAGACCATTCACAACAATGAGTGAAGTCAAGGTCAATCAATGGGATGAATTATCACAATTCCTATTTTGCAAAAGAAGATTCACTGACTGGATTGCAACAAATGGGGCGTTACTGGAGGTATTGATGTTTGCAATTGGGTGGTCCAAATGCAGCACAAAAAATGAACAATTTGGTCTGTATGGAAGTGTCAGGAAAATTGAAAACGCAAAAGATGAATGGCAGAAGGAGGTGCCAATCTTAGCTGGTGGGTCTCATTCTAGGTCAATCCTTACAATATGTTGGGGATAATTTATTTAAGAAGATTCAAAATTTCTAAAAGTCATTGAGGGTTCCCTCTTTTGATCAAGTCAGCTGAGAAGCCAACATTCACATAGATAAGGGTGCATTTGAGTTTGTTTCCACACTCACTTTCACCATGAATGGATTCAAAAACTCACCTCATCTTGATAAGGATGCATTGCTGTATGCTTAAAGAGATGTGTCAAAGCGGTGTACAGGGGGAAAATTGATTTTTGCAAATGAGCATTTTTAGATTGATCTATCTGAATGTCATGGCCTCATTCAGGTAGTGTGGGCCAGTAGTACATTTGTTCATTATACTGATCCAGCACAGGACAACGAAAGCATAACACTAGTGGGTATGTCTGCGCAATTTTCAAGGAGGTTAGGAAAAACAATGTGTTGAAAAGCCACGGCTTTTATGAGATTGGAAAGAGAGCGGGCTATCAAATCAGGGATGGTAATACAATCTCATCACAATCCAAAGAATGAGGAGATTTTCATGTGTGTCGGAAGTGCAGCATGATTGGTAAATAATGGTGGGGTAAGGCAGAGGAAAATATACACCAGGATTGGATGGTTTGTTGCTCTTGTCCAGGATCTTAATGCTTCACTTGTGAATCATTATGCTTGTGCAGGGTTCTAATAATTAAAACAATTGCTTATGCCAGGGCAGGCTGCCAACACTTCACATGCAAATCATTGCGCTTGTACAAGCTCCTGACAATTCAAAAAACTCCCTATGCTGGTGCAGGCTCCTGACACCTCCCAGGCAAATCCTTACATTGTGCAGGTTGCTGACAATTTCAACATTTCCTTAAGCTGTTGCAGGCCTTTCATAATTCCCATGCAAATCCTGACGCTTGTGCAGGTTCCCAACAATTCAAACACTTCCTTACGCCGGTGCAGGCTTTGGACAATTCACAAGTGAATGATTATGCTTGTGCAGGTTCTGGAAATTCTAAAAATTCCTTATGCCTGTGCAGCCTTCCAAAAATTCACACGCGAATCCTTATGCTTGTGAAGGTTCCAGACAGTTCAAACAATTCCTTACGCCGGTGCAGGCTTCCAACAAATCACATGCAAATCCTTCCGCTTGTGAAGGCTCCCAACAATTGAAACAATTCAATACATGACTAAGATTAATAGCATGTGACCATAGGAAAGGAAAGGTCTCATGAATTTGCAGTGGATTTCTCACATACAGGGAACGCCTGCATTTTTACAGTTAAGATCTGATATGGTTGTCAACCATATCAGAAGAAGATATAGGAAGCTGTAATGGTGACTATTTTCGCATTTTTGGCAAAAGAGGTTCACACCAAGAAATATTTCCTGAAACATTTGGTTTGGCACTTACAAAGATTATCATCAAATAATAGGTGATTTGCACAAATGGCCAAAAAGGAGAATCTCACGGGAAAAAATAATATAACAAAAATGGAAAAAAGCATGTATTGATTACAACAAAATAATTTAAAAGAGCGTATTACAAAATTAAATAAGAGGAAAAAGATTTTTTTTTATTTTTTTTCTAGATATTTGGAGACTATCCCAGTGATGTCCTCCTTTGGATAAGCCTCCAGTGCCTGGTGAAGGAGGCTGTTTAGTTCCTCCCGGAATTCCTGGTGCATCTCATTTTGATGAGTTGCATCCACAAAAGGAATCATGTGGAGCAAGAGGCAATGCTCCAACAAGATTCGGTTGATGGCTTGAGGAATCCTTAGTGCTGGTCCCAGGTTGTTGAATTCCTGGCAAGCGTCATTGTAGGAATGAGAGGAGCTTGGCACCAGGGGGGAGATCCGGGGTAGGAGTGAAAGGTGGCGGAGTCGGGGGGGATCCGACAGGAGTATTGTTGATGATAATGACTGAGCGGGGAGTAGCTGGACAAGTTGGAGATGGGCAAAGGAGGGGTGAGGAAAAGTTGGGAAGAGTTAAAAAAGTGAACTTGGGACTTACAAAATGGTTCCTCCATGGATTGTGATGGAGCCACCTGTGTTCTGGCTCACAAGTCGGAACATCCTCAGGTGGTTTGGAGGATGGACTTGGGCCAGGAATAGGTGGCTCATTGTGTTGGGAGGGTTCTACAAAAGGAGGAAGAGTCAGTTAACTTGATGCAAAAGTTTAAATGAGAAAAGGGAAAGTTGACTGCTTACCACGGAATAAGTCCTCCCACCATTGGGTTCCACTCGGGCCAGGAGTGGGTTGCCGCGGGGTTTGCTTGCAAGGCATACATTGAACAGGTAAGTCTTGTTGGGGGGGATTTGGTGTGTTTTGTTCTATGTGTAATGGAAAAAAGTCAGTATGATTGCATGAACGGAAATGAATTAAGGAGGAAAAAGAAAACTTATTTGGCTTTTGAATCCCATGGGTGAAAAGACATGGTGACAATCGGCCCAAGCTCGAATGTCCTTTTGCCATCACCATCCTTCATCAGCCGGATAATCACTTTGCTCCAGTCAAGGAGTGAAGTGACCATTGGAGGGGGGTGGACAAATTGATGCTTGAGGGGACAGGGCTAATTGTCCGGAATCATTCCCGTCAGCCTGTTTGGGGTCCTGGTGTCCCTTCCCCCTCGGGAATAATTTCATCATCATTGACCACAAAGGAGTCCTTGTGAGGGAATTCCTCTTGCCGCGTGGTTGGAAGGGTCGGACAACAAACAAGCATTTCTTGTGTGCTTGTCCGCAAGCATCACAAGCGTTGGTCTTTGTCGAGGAATGAATGCAGGGGATACCCCACTTAGTGCATAAAGTGCAGGACATCTAAAAACAACACAATTGGGGTTAGTAACTGAATAGAAAGTAAACAATCAATCAAGAAAATGAAGACGTACAATGAATTATCAATTTAATAGGGAATTGAAAAAAACGCTCTAGTTGGAAGGTTTTAAAAGTCTGGAAGAGAGTCGTGAAGAAAAATAAGTATTAATATTGGTATATAATGTGGACAAAAGTTTTAAATGGAGGAAACACACGAGGTGGACAGACGGGGGGTTCTGGATGTATGAGCAGGAAAAACAAAAAGCAAGAAGGAAGGGTTGTGGGGTCAGTGGAGTGTGATAGAAAAGAGTGGAAAGGCAGGAAGGTGAGTGGGAATACGCAAAAAATTAAGAAGAGCGGGTGATCCGGAAGAAAGTGGAGCAGGTGAGAAAAAAAGTGGAGGGCTTGTTGGGCAAAGAGGGTCTTTTATACCATGGTGAAGCTGAGCCAATCGCAGCAGTCGCAGCACCCAATAAAGGCTCAGCTTCAAGGCGTGTTGGCAAAATTGACACTCAGTTGCAGCCAATGCTGCAATTGAGAAGGGAAATGCTCACATGAGGCAGAGGAAGAAAGGGGTTCTGGCTGAGTGTTGCAATTGATTGAATTGTCAGACTCAGTCAAATCCCCTTTGTTTCCTCAAATAGCCACCCAATCACCCAGGAGGGCTTTGTGAGGGCCTAATTTAATGTGCATGGTGGGTGCAATCCCCAAAAGCCCCATGCAGAAAAGCACGTGTTGCATTTGGTCACAGGTGACCGCGGTAAGCATACCAGCATTATGGCCGGGTGGTGGAGTTTGAACAAAGGCTCAGGTGGCTGTACAAATAGTGAATACAGCATGAGCTTGGGATGACCAATTGCGCCGGTCTGCTTCAGGGTCATAATTGACATGCTCACTCGCTGAACATTTGAATTGCACAGTTGTTGAGCTATTGAGATAACTATATCAAATGCACCCCACTGAGAAATTGCTAGCTCATCTCTGTAAGCACACATCCTCAGCATTTTTCACAACATCGGAAGACATTTTGGCCAGGCTGAGAATTTCACATGCCTTGGTGAAGTGCTCCAAACTGAGCTTTCTGATGAACTATTGAAAAAAGTGTTCCAATCATGGCTTCGCCAGAAACTTCCACACTGAGCTTTTGACCATGAAATGCTCAGCTTGCATGTGCAAATTGGGTTAAATGCAATGTTCAGCATGTCGCACATGCACCACATGTATGCTAACGATTGGAAGGTGGATCCTGATTGGTAATATGCATGCAGGCGGGAGTAGTGTTACTCCATCTTAATTTGTACATCCAACATTGTAATACGTAGTATACCTTTGTAAATGTATTCTGCGGGGCAGAGCAAAATCTGTACAACAATATAACATGCACTCACGTCAAGCCATCAAGTCAAATTTCTCAAATACATCCCTTTGATGCACCTCTTTGGAGAGCTCCGCCTAACTACTGCACAGTTGTGGGTGTAATCCAAGTTAATGTAAGGGGTGCATACATGGATGACTAAGGATTTGGGTCATATGTTAAGGGTGGATTCACTCTGGTGCCATTGTTGGGGAAAACAATGACTGGCCCTGCTTGTTTATTGCGCCCCCTCGTTGTCGGGCAGCCACACACTTTCATACGCACCCCCCAACAGGTCATACACAGGCAATTTTCACATGCCTGGCGGACCTTTTACCACCTGTCTTCTGGCCAGTTATTTGCTTGTGCAGGTGGTCAGCTTGACTGCAGACACTCACTTGCTTGCGTGCCAAAACCTGAGGCCAATCAGTGTGGATTTGCTTCAGCCCCATACGCATTAGCATAATCCCGGCCTATGATCACTGAGGCTGGTTATTTTTGCATGGGGATCTGCCACCGTGGGTCATATGCCGCACATTCTAACACGCCCCGCAGAAGTTTTGGCGCCTGGCTTGCAGCCAAAAAATACCTTGCATGGGTGGCCTATTCCTCCGGAGTTTCTCACACGTGTGAGGGAAATACCCTGATGCCAATGTTGGTGGATTAGTACCCGCGTTAAACGCAATAGGGGTGAATGTATATGTGGATCACGGCTCACGGCCGGCGCCCCCTTTGATCATGCCATACATTCCCCCCTGGAATCCCAGTAGGTGTCAGTCAGCAAAAAACTTTGGGCAAACCCAAACTCATGTTTGGTGGCACACCACCAAACATATCTGACCCGCCCACACAAAAACATCACAACAATGAGATTGTCCTTTGAAACTGACAGCTTTGCCCAGTAGGTCCCTGTACGAAAACTAACCTGGGGAAGATACACTTATTGTTTTATGTCACACCAGCAAACATGGCTGCATGCCTCTAATATGCCCCCTCCACAATAAGTTGCTACAACCCACCCAATTTTTGGTATGCTAATGTCAACCTTGGTCCACCAAAGGTTGCGTAATTTGCTCCAGATCCAGCAGTCATGTTAGGGAACCCGCGTTCTTGCCACCTTGCCTTGATATATGCCTCAAATCGGATATGAAATGTATGAGCCCAAGAGGCCCATCATCCTAACAAAAATGCACGTAACCATAGGCCATCCCCCTTTGAGCCCATTGCTGCCTCTCATATAAGTTCCCAACCTGAGTTTATTGGTCTTCATTCCCTTTAGCTAACCCTTCCTGATCATATAATTTCCCACTGTCCCCAATAAATAATTTATAGTAGTCAACATGTCAACCCCTTCACAACCAATTTGCATTGGGATGATTAATATTTGTATTCAAGTAAATGGTGATATAACCTTAAAGCCTGATAATTCCCACTTAGCTTCTTGGATTATCCTATGGCATAATCAACACAACATATCCGCATATCTTCCCAATCACCAGCATGCTATTGGCTCTCTCCCTGGAACCCTTTCCAAAACGTTGATACCATTCCTTGGGGCACCACAAACCTTCATGCACTGTGGTCCTGGTGGGGCATGGATTGAAAATTGCCAATCCAATCCTACTCACACATTATTTGTTGAGGGAGTATTTATGACTTATCCCAATGATCCTTGCTCATCCCAGAAACCCAATCTAGCGTTGATGTTCTTCACATGGTATCTGAACATTCTATTCATAATTGAAAGTTTTCGAAAACAAGACTTTAAGCTTGAAATGCCTAAAGAGTATTACTGTAATACTCACAGTCAATGTCAACTTTTTACTCCAACCTTTCCCACTTCAAACTCAACGCCAGATTCATATCATGCTCTCTTTTCATTGACTTCCAAGGAAAAACTGATACAATTACCCAGTGGATCAGACCTCCCCATGATGACCCCGCCCCATTCAACAATTCAAACCCCCCTCCTCCCTCATAAAAAGACCAGACTACCTTTTCTCTAGGATTGAGAACTCTCCAATGAACAATCAGCCTATAAACCTTGGGCCACCTCACCCCCTGGATCCACTTTTAATGCCAGGCACATAATTACAAACAAGGTCTTCAGCTCATTTGAATACCTTTTGAACAATACCCCTCTTGTAAGGTGTGGATATGAAACTTTGATTAAATATCAAGTACTTTTCCTGTCCTCAAAATTTGTATAAGGTAAAAATCATTTAAAAATAGTAAGAAATATTATTTTTAGGAGAGAACATGCCAGCTTTATTGTTTATAGCTTTGTTAGTATAAAACAATAATATTATAAATATTGATTGTTTTACCAACAATAAAAATTTATCCAAAAAAATACTTTATAAGAGATATTTTAAGGCTACAAAAGAAATTTCTTCAAGAGAAATTTCAATTGGAATTAATTGAGCAGTGAACTGCAAGCAATTAATTAAAGAAAAGAATCTTTAAAACGAATATTAAAGAGAAAACACGCCCAAAAGTGACCAGAGTGAATTTGGAAACAAAGTAACAAAGTTTACAGTGATGAAAGATGCTTTAATTCACTTTTGGGGTGGTTCAGGGGTAAAAATGATTATAATGATTTTTTCACGTGGTTAAAAGGTTTAAAGTGATTTAAGAAAGGTGTTTGGAATCTCTTATCGATTGGTTTAACAATGTTTAAACTAATTATAAAAGGAAAAGATTCTAACATGAAGAGAAAAGTGGGGCAAAGAAGACATTCTTTTATAGCCATCAATTTTCTTACTCCAAAAGTAAAATTTACTCTTGTCAGTCGTGAAAAACAGTCTTACAACAGAAAAGCCAATGATGGCATCATTGAACCCTGGTTTAGACCAAAAAGGGGCTGGTTTAAGCCATTTTTAGCCATTTGTAGCTATTTTAGACCCTTAAATCAGCCATTACTATAGCAATACCTGGTCTAGAGCCTTCAAAATACTTCATAATGTGTGTAAGAGACGTAGAAACCAGTTAAAACTGTTTTTACTCTGATTGTTTTATCTTGAGGGTAGTTTTACCCTCTTGGCAACAGCTAAAACTACCCCAGTTGGTATCAAAACCTAATCATCAATTGAGTCCACAGACCCTGTAACTCAATTCCAGGCCAAAAGTGATGAACTTTTGCGTGAATTTTGACACCTCACGCCTGTCAGCAAGGATTTTGGGAGTCTAGCTCCCCCTTAGAGCTGGAGTTCCTTTTCCCCCCCAAATTTAATCTTTCCAATTTATTTTTCCTTTAATTCCTCATCATGTATTATACTTAAAATTTACATATGTAATTCAGTTGAGCTGTACAGTGCCCTCCAACAAACCTTTGAACATTTTTTTTTTTTTTTTTTTTTTTCAGTTTTTTTGTTCCTCACAATTTTTTCAGTCTTTTTTTTTAACTTGCGGACTCTTTCTCCTAACTTCCACCATCATCTTGCACTCATCTCACCTCCTTTCTTCTCTTCTTGTTCTATATTTTGTCGCAATCTTGTTTTTTCTAACCAATCAGCATCAACGATTGGTTATCTTTTTTCTAACCAATGAGATTCAATGGTTTTTTGGATCAATCATCTTCATGGATCGCTTCAGCTTCTTGTCTTTGTCTGGCTGTTGCCTTGCATTATGCCTATTTATACCAGTCACCAAAATGAATGGTGAGTTTTGTTTAATACTTTTGTTTGAAATATTGGACAACATACTAAATACCCATTTATTAGTATGCCACCATATCGCAATCCTATAGACCGAGGGCGAATCATTGGGATGCATGATGCAGGGGAATCAATCCGAACGATTGCCAACTTTCTAGGTGTTCCTCCAACAACTGTCCATGATACCATCCGACGATTTCAAGAGCGAGGTCATTTAGAAAACCTCCCAATACCTGGCCGACCTCCAAAATTAAACGATTGCAACTTGCGAGAACTTGGCCGAGTCCTTCAGCAACATCGTCAAGAGACACTTTTCTCAATCAAAAACCTCATCACAGCTGATGTTTCTCTCAATACTATTCGCAAGGCAATACATCACCTTGGTAAAAGGTCTTGTATTGCCGTCAAGAAACCCTATCTCAGTCCTTGCCACATGGAACGACGGCTAGAATTTGCCCGTGCTCACCTCTATTGGACCATTAACAATTGGTCCCGAGTTATTTGGACGGACAAATCTTCGTTTGAACTAGGCAAGCCCGCAACCCAAAAGCGAGTTTGGCGAACACCTGAACAAAAATACGACCTTGATTCAATGGCGGTCAATCATCGATCAGGTCGTCGATTGATGATGATTTGGGGGGCCATCTGTGGACCGATTCAATCCGAACTCATTATAATGCCACCAGGGCAACGTAGGGCAGTGGACTTTATCAATAACGTTTACGAACCGGGGTTATTGCCGTTTATGGACAAATTAGTTGAAGTTGGCGTAGCAGCCAATTGTGAAGAGCTCACATTAATGGAGGATGGAACTCCCATCCATACTGCCCTTGCCAGCCAACAATGGCGTCAATATCATCAAATTCAAAAATTTGCTTGGCCTCCCAACTCACCTGACCTCAACCTGATTGAAAACCTTTGGTATAAAATGAAGTTTGTCGTTACCAACCTTTTCAACCCAAAAACGATGGACGAATTGAGCGAAGCCATTCACATTGTTTGGGATACAATGCCGTTCGATCACTTAGAGGCATTACTTGTATCCATGCCTGCAAGAATGCAAATGGTCGTGGATAAAAATGGAGCTCCTACCCAATGGTAGGAGCTTTATTTTGATAATACTCCAATTTATTGTATTACTACTTATACACGTTATTACTATTTACACACGTTATTACTATTTATACACGACTTTTTATTATTAGTTTGATTTAAAAACAACACATGCATAATCATATTAAAAAAAATCTTGACTCTTCCATATAGCCTTGTGACACGTGAGAGACAATTGTGAGAAAAAAAAAATGGAAAAAAAAAATGAAAAAAAAATGAAAAAAAAATGTTCAAAGGTTTGTTGGAGGGCACTGTACAGTTCAATACAGTAATAATTGATACCTCATATGTAAATCAAAGTTCACTTGTGTAACACACGTGCACATTTTGACATTTCAATTGAATTCAATTGAAAATACTTTGATTCCTCATGAGTTCTAAAATATACACAACACCTCAATTTTAACATAATTTTGGTGATTAACACTACATTTGATGTGAATTAAATTAAAGTTTTGAGGATTTTCAATTTTCATACAGAAAATACTAAAAACTTAATTTAAGCTTATTTAGAGTTGAGTTACAAAATTTTCACTCAGAGGTGACCCCACTTGATTTTTTATGAGGAATCCAATGGTGAAATAATTTTTATATTCTTATTTATTGAATAAAAAGTTATAATAATTTTTATTTAACTTTTTTCCAAATTCATTTTAATTTTTTACAATTTTGTAGAAATTCATTTTTACTTAATTTTTTCAAGTATAAATGTAATTTTATAATTTCAAAATTTAATGTAATTTTATTTTTAAATTTTGATTAAAATTTTAATTTTGAATATAATTTTATATTTATATTTTGATTTTTATTTTAATACTATAAATAAATTTATTTTATTTATATTTATATGTTAATTTTGTATTTGTGGTCTTTTGGGTATATGAAATTACCTCTAAGGCTCACACCTCTTGGAGGACTGCTTGTGTATGATATGGGATTAGGTAAAGCCATTAAGGCCATTGCTCTAATTGGTACCTCCAAGCAGCGGCTAATTACAAACCCCCATTGCTCCACGCCCACCATTATCATCTGCCCCCTTTGCTTAATTACCAATTGGCAATCTGAAATATCCAAGCATGCTCAGGCTGGAGCGCTGAAAGCCAAAATCTACCATGGTCCCACTTGTCACTCATTATCCAAGGCCAACATTTTCAAATGTGATATCATCATAAGCTCTTACAATACTATCCCCCAAGAATTTAAACAAACCTGTACCTCTACATCATTCATTTTTAAAATGAATTGACATTGTATAATTTTGGATGAAGCACAGTGAGTGTCTGATATTTAAATGATTTAAATTACCCTTTATATCCAATCGCCCTTCCCCCATTTTATATCTATATTTTCTTTCAATACACTGCCACTCACCATGCCATTAATAGCCTCCTATCATCCCATTGAATATGTTTAACCGGCACACCTACTCACAACACCATTTATGAACTTTTGGGCATAATATCATTCAACACCCAACCCCAGAGCTCAGATCAAGATAATTGGTCACCATTCATCCTGAGTAGTCTTCCTAAAGGTAGCAATAATATTTTGCATTTGGCATTGCGGCATTTAAATTTGTGCCACACCAAAACCACACATCTCAAATCCCTTCCCACTATTAGCCATCATTATGAACTGCTCCCACTCAACCCAAAAATGCAGCAAGAATATTCTAAATTATACAAGCAATTCCTATCATCCAAAAGCAAAGGACCAGGAGAATTCTTTCAGAAATATCAATAAGCTGCAAATATGTTGTAACCATCACATCATGCTTAACAACACAATTGCAGATGCGAATTTGGAAGACCACATGGGCAGGAGCACTCAGGATAACTCCTCAACATTCACACGAACTCCTGTGGATGTGGAAAAATGCATGATGAGTAGTAAGATTGCACACCTCCTAAAAAGCTTGCTGAAGAAAAAACAATCAAAATGTGGTCCAACCAAATCAGTGGTTTACATGCAATGGACCCAATTCCTCAATTTGTGAGTTAATTCCAATATTCAGCCATTCCCAATTGAATCGATCTGACCTTTTTTTTATGGTAGAATTGGTATTGCACTTGCCCATCACTCTATCCTTTCAGCCCAAATTGATGGAAAAATTACAGCACAAGCACAGGAGAAGGCCCTGGAGAATTTCTTCAATAATCCTGAATGTGAAGTACTCATTGCATCCATTGCCGCAGCTGGAACAAGCCTCAATATAACTTGCTCTAATATGGTCTATTTAATGGTGAGGGGACCCCCAAAATTGTACTGTGATTTTTGGACACTGACATCCACATTTCCAGGAGCCCAATTGGAACCCAGCCATTGAGGCTCAGGCTGTTGATCGACTCCATTGTATTGGCCAAAACAACCTGTGAAGGTCATTCACTATATCACTCCTCATTCAGTTGAGGTCAACATGTGGAAGGTACCTTTCAAGCTCATCTTTGTCCCTGATTTTATTACTATTCTGAAATCTTTCTTTATGGGAATCCCACAATCAAATCACCAATAGGTCCAAGAAAAGAAAAACTCATTAACCGTGTGAGCCTTCCTGATATTATCTAATTTGTGTTTTACAAATTTGATAATTCCTTTTAACCTTGTCACAGGTTCAAAATCATGAACACCATGAGCTGGATTGAACTTCTTCAATATTTCCTCAATGAAAATTAGCAATAGAGTATTATTTCTAAGGGAGACGGTGATACATTCCAATTCATACGGTTTATATTCTAACATATTTAGCAAGTTGTTGCATCTTTAAGCAATAATAATCAGATTGTATTACCCCTGCACAAATAATTCACAAAATGATAATTTGTAACTGTGCTATACATTTATTTTCCTGACTTTTTGCAGAGCATCACAATTTGTGCTAATAACTGGCATTTCAAGTATTTTGAGGGTAATAGTCTGCATCTTACTACAACCTTTGAGCCAATCTTGATTGAATAGCTAAAAAAAGATAGCCCTTCAGGAATATCACCATCATCTGTTGATCATATTTCTGGCAGTCTATCAATAGTTTTTTTACCCTTTTTTTAATCTGATTAAAAGACTCTAGGTCTCAATCAATTTTTAATACCAACTCATTAAATAGGCCTGAGCGCCATAGTAAGTCCACTTTGCAGTAAACTTGACAGCCATTTTCCACTACCTCCTCAGTATCTGAGAAAACTCAAGGGTCATTAAATTTCGATGCTAGAATTGAAAATTTAGCTGTATCACACCATTCACGATGGCTCTCACAGGTCTGAACATCATTAAAGGAAATCATCAGATTTACTTCACCATGAAGAAGAGATACAATAACTAACCCTTTGACAAATCTTTGCAAGCTTTTGATTCTCCTTCTTTCTTACCAGATACTCCACATCATTTTTAATAGACCTCCATTCTCTTTTCAAATAAGTGAAATATTGCTCCATTAAAGCCGCCACAACCCCCATAGTTATTATGATCCTTGTTCCAACAGTAGTGATGATACTTGGTGCTGACAAGTGCAAGATGGAATGTATGGTAAAACACCATAGACATCAGCTATTTGAATGGATGTTGCCATGAGCTCTTCCAATTACAAGTGAATTGCTTTAGTCCTAACTTGTGGAGCTCATTTTTGCAGTAGCTTTGGAAACCCTGAGACTGAACCTGTGTTGATGGCTCATTGAAAACATCCTTGGGACATATCCAAGATGACCAGCCACTTGAATTTCAATTTCATGCTCTTCTGCGCTGGGTGGTGCTGGTAGTGAGGAAAAATCCTTATCCCTTACTTTAAGTAGGAACAGACAATGGGCGTGTACAGCTAATCTCATCCCATGGAAATTTTCTGGAAGTTCCGCTTTCAGCCATTTTTGTTGCTCCTTCTGGCTTGCATGCTTTGCCACATTGTGAGCTTTGCAAGCCTTGTTCCTTTGCTGTCTCAACTCAGATTGATCAAGCATACTCTGGGCAAGGGGCATTTTAGCATGGGTGAACTCACTATTTGACTCAGTGCCTTGCTCATGCGCCGTGAAATTGTCCCTCCTTGGTTCATCATTTCTTTCCCTTTGAGTCAGGGACATGTTCTCATCCTCATCATCCACAATTTTTTCTATTGATTAACTGGCATGACCTGTTCTTGGTTTGGAGGCATATTGATGATGACGTCCAGTGACTTTCTCTTTATGGACAAGAGGTGAAGATGCATAAAGTTCATCACCTGCCATGCAAATTATCAGTTAACACATCAAAAAATTAATAAAGACTGGTCATACTCACAATCCTCAATTGGCTCCTGAGATTGGACTGACTTGCCTTTAGGTGCCATATCTAACCCATGAAACAAACATATCAAATTGTGAAAAGGTTTATACTCTGACATCAAAATGACTTCCTTTGATTAAGCGTCAATTCTGGATTTCCCTCCAACAGACCACTCCAAGTAGCATTTTCCAATGGTCTTTTTTGTTGCCCCCCATCCGCGCGCCTTTCATCACCCACATGAACCTGAGATCCTGATGGAATATTGAGGGTTGGCTGTTTACTTTGGCCAAAGGGATCCTGTGATGCGACTGGATTCCGACCGGGATTAAGGAGGAACTCACGTGGAAATTTTGATTGGGGATTAGCGTGTGATGAGATTTGAGGTGTGCCTTCTGGCCCCTGAGACACATGCGCTTGTGTATTAGTGGGATTCAGGGGAATTGGAGTGACAGAAATATTTGGGATTGACCAAGTGCTTGAAGTTTGAGCCATCACATTTTCCACATCAATGTTAAGACCTGATACATTCATGGAGGATGTGATAGGGGTTGTGAGAGGAGTATTGGGACTCAATGGTGACTGTGTTTGAACATATTCTATGCTAGATTCACTATCTGAGTCATGAACCAAACCTGGATGGGATTTATGTGCCTTGGAAGATGACATAATGGCTAAAAAAGTACAGTAATTTTTTTAACTTGATAAAACAGCTAAGTATTATGATAAAATGGAGTGATATGAGATGAAATTTTTTCAACTTTATAATAGAGAAATTCAATGAATAGTTGGAACCAAGTGTCTTGTGGAAGTCTAATAAGACACTTCTTAGGGGAATACTCCCTGCCTCCTCTTGAGCTCCTCTGCTTTTGTCAGAAACCACCCTGCCCAACGTACCAGCATATGATGTGATATTTCCTTGATCTCAAAGGGGATCCATCATGCATAAGTAATCAGATCCAATAAACATTTCCCCCTCCCCATTTTCACATTTTTTGAATTATCCAAACTGCCATATGCATCAAAATTACACAGCATTCTATATCTGTATAAGGGTATATTAATGAAGCATTTACCCACAAAAGAGACATCACCTTTTCAAGAAAGGCAAGACAATCCAAATCACATTCCAGCCAATTAAAAGCCCACTGAACTCAAAACAAATAGCAAGACTTTAGCTCCACTCCAAATGCTTATGTAATATGGTTATATTGTTATGTCTGTAATAAGGTTTAAGCCATGTATGATTGCATTCCAGCATACATGGTTTGAATGTTAATCCCATCAATTCAATGTTGACACATCCCTAATGGAACGCCCATCAAGGGTTAAAACCGCAGTATCACCATTGGTAAATAAAAGAGAAGATGTATGAGCATTGAGCAGCATGGCATTTTACCCAATTAAACTCCTAACCAATGCCGCCATCCAGATGAGAAATTTTACACTTTATCCCCTGCAGCTCAGCCACCATTACAAATGGGATAAAATCCTCAGCTGGCTCTAATCATCCCCTTCATAAATAATCACTCAATTTTTTTCCAATTAATAACACTCCCCAACACTTTCACATCAACAATAGATATTTATACACAAACCAACTTTACTCAGGATTCCTGAAACAATGACAACCACTTCTATTCCTCAATGGATATTTGCATGTGTCAACACTGCTCAACCCAAACACACTCTTCCGCTGAAGGTCATAGGCAGGGAGTTTCCTTCACACCTTTCAAATATAAACAGCACATTAAAAAGCTCAAATCAACCATTGTACCCAAATCTCTTCCAAAAATCCCTACTTCTGCATCAGTTTTTGAGTGACCACAAATTCTATTGGATCAAATTTTCCCAGATGATTATTCACAATTAGCCCAAAGCACTTTCTCAACTCCAGCAGGTCTCAATTCAACTGCACAGAAACCATACAGTGGCAGTCAAAACCTTCCCCCACAGGACCTTGGAATGATAATATCTGCCATTCTATCATTAAGGTATAATAAACCCCACAGGGCTTCATGCATTCTCAACCCCGCCCTGAACTTGCTGATCAAGTCCAGTATCTCAAGCTCAGGTGGTCCCCGCACTCCTGCATTCCATATACCTCAAGATCTCAGTACCATATTTGAACATCTCCAATTAGAGCCAATGATTCAAAACTATATATGTTGTACTCAATGTTTCTTTCTTAATGGCCTTACTGAATCAGTCAAGCTGACCAACCCCACTGTTAATGCCACAATGACCCAAATGATCATGATCACCTTTGCACACAATCATTAGGCAAATTCATCTATTCATTTGAACTTCACACCCAAAACACAACCAACATGAAGCAAAAATTTATATCAACAAAATATTTCATTTGTCAACCATTCAAAAATTGGCTTTCCAGATTTCTCCAGCGGGATGGAATTTTGGGAATCCTGCATCAACATAAACAATCCCAAACTCTCAAATGTTTCCCCAAATGTGAAATCTGGGATGGATTGGTATGGAGACGCTTCACTGGCACTAGAAATATTCATGAGCCCCATTCATGTCCATTCCTGGTGCATTGGCGTTCTCCATTTATGTGGACTGGTTTAATGCACTTGGAGAGTCAAACCGGTTGGCCAGAATTGGACCTATCATGCTTATTTGTCTTAATCTCTCCCCAAGTGAAAGATTGAAGCCAGAGAATTTCTATGTTGCAGGAATCATCCCTGGTCCAAAGGAGCCAACTATGCTTCAATTTAATTCCCTGTTAATGCCACTCATCAAGGAGCTCAAAGAGCTAGGGCAAGGTTACTATTCTTCACCCACCTCAACAGGTCCTTCAGGATCCTCCATCCGTGTTGCCATTCTCACGGCAACTGCGGATGTGGTTGCCATGCACAAGCTTACTGGATTTCTTTCTCATTCAGGAAACCACTTTTGTAATTTTTGCACTATTCACAAAGCTCAAATTGAAGAAATTGGTCCTCAATTTCAATACACGCGCTCATACCAAAATCATAAATCAACCATTGCAAAATGGCTTTGGGCATCCCCACAACAAAGACAAGCAATTTCTTCTGAGTATGGAGTGCAATATTCAATTTTGGAAGACCTTCCATATTGGGATGCAACCAGAATGGTTAATCTTGACATAATGCATAATTTAATACTTGGAATTTTGAAGGATCATGCAACTTTGAAATTGTGCATTCCATAGTCCAAATCAAAAATTTACTTCAGGTCCCACAGGAAATCCAATGACACCAACACTAAAGACTGTGATTCCATGACCTCCAACAGCTCTCTTGATAAAATCACATTGAGAGAGGCCCGCTCCCTGAGAAGAGACACAGCAAAAATAATAAATGAGTCACTCCCCACTACCTCCCAATGCCCACCCCTCACACGCAACATCCATCTAGTGGTTCTGTGGAGATTCCTTCATTTGATGCAGATTACATCCCCACTTCTGAAATCCCCTTTTCATGGACAAGAGTACCCCACCAAATGGGTTCCCCCTCTCATGGTAGTTTGAAAGCCGCTGAATGGGCTCTCTTATACAAGTTCAATATTCCATTTTTAATGCTCAGTCAACAGATGTTGTTAGATGAACACAAAGCCGCCAACACACAAAGAAACATGGGTCAAGAAGATGAACTTGCAAATGAACTAACCAAGAATACATTCCATTTTATTAGTGCTATCAACATTGCCACAAGTTGGACTGTTTCAACAGATTATGCAAATGCATTTGCTGAACATTGTAAAAAATTCTGCCTTTCCAATCAACACCTGTTCCTCAAACAGAGAAGTAAACCAAATCATCATTCTGCTGATCATATTCCAGAACTCTTCCAACTCTGGGGCCCAGCACAAGCCTCAGCCACATGGGGTTATGAGCGCTTGATTGGAGTATTTGCAAAGATGCCAACAAATAAAAAAATATGTACATCAATTAATAAGATCAATATATTCACATTGATTAAACACATGAACTGAATAAGACTAACTTCTTGCAGCTCTGAATAGATGATTTAGATAAAACCTTACTTCAACACATTAGTCAATGTTCCAACCTTTCTGTTCTCCTGAAATCCCCATCTGTCCCATGTGAAATAAAACAACTTTTTAGATAACAGCCACCTGCCCTGTTCCATCACCAAAAACATAACAAACCATCCCGCCATGACAAAGAAAATTATGATCGCCTGGTTGAGTACTTACAGAATTTTCATTCCACAAGGGAAATAGTTGAATGGATCAGCTTAGACACTACCATACAATCCACAAGTCATCCCACTTCAAGGTTTGTCTCACCTTTGTATTTTCCAGTTTCAAACATTAATATTGGGAACAATATATTTTCAACTGAATACAGAAATGTCAGCAACAGTGTGATATGTCTTCTGAGGGGCAACTCACAATGTTTTGATGTTATTAATAGCATTTTTAAAATCTCTGAGCCATCTTTAATTCTGAACAATAACTTTCTAATATTAAAAGCTTTGAAGATTGATGTGAAGTTCTTACCAGATTGGCCACATCTCAATATGTAGAAAGCTGTTGGTTTTGATGATGAACACTTGATTATATCTAAAGACAAAATAGAAGGTAACTGTGGATTGTATGATAAGAAATTTATGTCTTGTGGACTGCTTGTAATGATAAAACCATTATTTCAAGATATTTAGTCTAAAAAAATTCAAATCTCTCAGATTCATTAGCAATTTTGCTAGTGAAATAACTGCCTCAAAATTTGGTGACAGAGACATGCCATTGTGACAAGCAAAGCCCATTATTTCACATTGCCACAAAGAAATTACTATTTTGACATTGGGTACAGTGTGAATAAGCCAATTTCATTGATCAAATTTCCCACACACTCGCCTATCACAGAATCCAAAATTTCCAACTGTGCCATCATCACGTTGGAGGGAATCGTCCCTTACGCACCCGCCCCTGCACGGGCACACGCACACCCCCCTGCACCAGCAGACGCACACACACACACAAACACTCCCCCACATGCACACGCCAATGCAACCACACTGCACCACATTATTGTGTGGTGGGCTCTACCAGTGTCATCCGCAAAATGACAATCCCGCAGAGGTGGAGTCCTTTATGGATGACCTGGTGAGGTGGAACCCCCCCTCTACATCAAGACTGGCTGAAGGACCTCTTTGATGTGTGCATGTGGAAACAGGCAGGTCTTGTGTAATTTTGACCAACTTTTGGGTGGTTGAGGGAGGATCTGGTGGTTAGTAATCTCAGTTAAAGGCACAGGGGAGCCAATATTGGTGGATGTCACAGGATTCGGTGTAAGACCAGAGTGTGACGTGTGCTTGACGTTCGCTTGACTTTTATCCTGCTTGACGTTTGCTTGACATGAAGTCAATCACAAATGATTGACACGACATTTGCCCTGGTGCCATCTGATTGGATGGAGTATTGGGAAACTCTTCTGGTAGTCATGTTTTTGTCTCCTCATTCTTTGGATTGCGATGAGATTGTATTACCATCCATGATTTGATAGCCCGCTCTCTTTCCAATCTCATAAAAGCTGTGGCTTTTCAACACATTGTTTTTCCTAACCTCCTTGAGAATTGCGCAGACATACCCACTAGTGTTATGCTTTTGTTGTCCTGTGCTGGATCAGTATAATGAACAAATGTACTACTGGCCCACACTACCTGAATGAGGCCATGACATTCAGATAGATCAATCTAAAAATGCTCATTTGCAAAAATCAATTTTCCCCCTGTACACCGCTTTGACACATCTCTTTAAGCATACAGCAATGCATCCTTATCAAGATGAGGTGAGTTTTTGAATCCATTCATGGTGAAAGTGAGTGTGGAAACAAACTCAAATGCACCCTTATCTATGGGAATGTTGGCTTCTCAGCTGACTTGATCAAAAGAGGGAACCCTCAATGACTTTTAGAAATTTTGAATCTTCTTAAATAAATTATCCCCAACATATTGTAAGGATTGACCTAGAATGAGACCCACCAGCTAAGATTGGCACCTCCTTCTGCCATTCATCTTTTGTGTTTTCAATTTTCCCAAGACTTCCATACAGACCAAATTGTTCATTCTTTGTGCTGCATTTGGACCACCCAATTGCAAACATCAATACCTCCAGTAATGCCCCATTTGTTGCAATCCAGTCAGTGAATCTTCTTTTGCAAAATAGGAATTGTGATAATTCATCCCATTGAATGACCTTGACTTCACTCATTGTTGTGAATGGTCTGGATTCAACAAGGGCAATGAGTAATCTGGTTGAGGAGAAAATTGGCACACGGCCAAATGAATGCGTTTGATCTGATTGACATTCACAAGCCTCCAAACTTCACTTGGGGTCATATTTGCTGATACTGGCATTGATATTTGTGCTGTTGGTCAAGAGGAGGAAAAAAACTTAGTCTTTTTGGGTGATTTTGCCCTCATTTGTCTTTTGGGATGTCCCACTATTCCTGAGTGGATGAGGGATCACTTTGTGTTGAAGCAGACAAGATATCAGATACTGCTTCCTCCCATTTGAACCTAAGGCCTTTTGAGTCCAGAATTGTCAGCCTGTGACTCAAAACCAGGCGTAAGCATGACAGCGAAAATACCATAAACCAATGGTAAAGCCAAGTTACCACCAAAACATGGAGCTGAGCCAAATTAGCTCAAAAGGTATCAAAGAAAAAGGGAAACTAACCCCTTTCCAAATATACAAGTCCCATCATCATAGGACAAAGAATAACAAAGTTATTCCTGCTCAAAGTTGTTGCTGAGCATAAACCTTAATTTTCACCTCTCATCTGAAACAAAGACTAAGAGGCTTAACCCCTTCAAATGCGAATGAGAAATGAAGCTCCAAGTCAGGGCTGTCCAATGGTACCAGCCAAACTGAGCTAGCACCAGTATTACAGAAGTTATGGTCAAATTCAGGCCAAATAAGGGTGAACAAAACATTCACGTCTCATCTAACTTCTACAGTTTTAATGTGAGATACCTAAAGTGGGATCCTTTTGGAAATAGAACAATCAGGGCTATCTGATGGTTTCATCCATTTCCTCATATCTCAACTAGAACAAAGGTTATGGGGCAAACAAGCCCAATACAGCTTTTGCCTAAAACATGCATATGTACAAAATATCTTGTACATGGGATAACTTTGCCATATTTAATGATAGCCATATCAAATAAGGTACCACTGTGTAGAACACCTGCATTCTGGCTAATACAGCCTTACCATGGGATAATATCCCATAACCATGATTATGAGGTGTCAAACAGACAAAGAAGCATGTCTATACTTCAATACCTCATACGTCAGTAAATACTGGGGTCCCATAAAGTTTCTGTACAGAATTCTACGTGTCATACACGTCAGAAGAAGGCCAGGTAGTCCCCAGAGGACAATTGCCACCCTGTATTGGTGAAAACGGCCCAGATGTGGTTTCAAAACCACATCTGAGCCCAATACAGGCTATACAGGCCTTTGAAAACCACAAGCCTGTTTCAGAGAGTGAAAAATCTTCACTTCCTCTATGTGGAAAGGTCCAGAAGCCTTTCCACCCTATTTCAGGATAAAAGGAGGGCTTTTCACATCCTGCTCTTAAATTCCTACGTAGTACAACTGTCAAAAACAGTTATACCCTTGGAAAATAAACAGGTATAATTATAATATTAATTATTTTAGTCTTTATTATTGTCATCCAACAGGTAAAGGTGCACCCAGGGATTCCAACAGCGCTCACGACCACTATTTTATAATAGTAAAGCCCCTTAAATGTTATTAGAAACCCTTATCATCAATCAATACCTTTATTTTGAATCTTTTATCATGTCTCACAGTCATAGTTAAGGTTGTAAATAGCCTAATTACTACTTCTACATAGACTCAACCTGACAAGAATGGTAACCAATGCCCAAGGAGCTTTATTCAGAACACATTCCTTGACTTCCCTGTTGGAGCCCACATGACATTGGCTCAGTTTGAACCAACTAAAGCCAATTCTCTTCCATGGGGCCCAATGAGGGTGCCACATAAATGCAGAAGCATATATATATACACGCTGAGAATAAGCAAGGCACTCACACTTTCCTTCCTCACCCCAACGTTTTCCCGCAAGTTCCCGTTTATGCTCCTTTCCTTTTTTTGTGAATGGCATGCTTGCAGCGGCAAATGAAATTAAACCAAATGATTACTGAATTATTAGTATCACCCAAATTTGATTTTGGTCAATGAATATTTTTTAATTGCGGCTAAAAATGAAAGATCACACTTGACTTTTGCGAATTTGCAATCTCAAGTACCTGAACCTGAAAATCGCAGTGGATAGTGCATTATTCAATTTGATATATTGATATTCCCATTAAATCACTTTCCAATCCAACCATGTGGAATATTGCAAGCACACACAAACGCAGTATGCACCCTGCTGCAGATCCCTAATTATCCTAGTCCTCTTGAAACAAAAAGGGACATTTGGCCTATTATGGACTGGCGGGAAGTGATAAAACCCACTTCCTGCAATGCCCCTGTGTGTGCTAATTACAGGAACAACTGCCTGAATCAGTTTGTGTCTTGTTGGAGTAGTTTCAATGGTGTATGGAGGCATGCCTCCATACAATTATTATTGGTATTCATACTGTGGCATCCGGGCAGTAGTAGGATAGGTAGTCACGATTGTTAAATTCATAAATAACTTTGCAAAATTTAATTACAATCTATCTAGTACAAACCTAATCTAAAACAGGTCAATCCTGTTTGTAAGTTTAGCTGACCTGGGTACAGTCAATGTGACCTCATCACTTGAGCCAAGACCGTGCTTTGCCACCCAGGCATCACCAAAGTCTAATACCAAGCAATGTGCAAATTCAAATCTACAAGGTACAGTGGGGTTAAAAGACTCTGATGAGAAGAAGCTTTTATTCAGTAAATTACATATATAATTCTCAGTATGTAGCCAAACCAGCTCCACTAGATTTTTACCCTCTGAAAGTTTTTTGGAAATGTCAATTAGTGATAAAGCCCCTTTAGCTGAGCTTGTTCTCTAGTCATCTGAGCATACAATCAAACCACAAACTCCCACCGCACAGAAAGCCGCTAATATACCATAGCAAATTTAATTTATTCTGAGATTCTTGTGACACCTCAAAAGATCTTTGATGGCCTCATTTTTTTTCAAGCTTGTGAATTTGCCTTTGATGCCATTGACTTCAACCTTTGTATGTGCATGTACCATGTTTTACGCAATTATCCAATGGATAACTGTATCCATTAGATCCTTCAGGCTCTTTTGTGGCTTTGTTGATATCTCATTGTCAGCCCCGCCACCTTCAATGCTAAGTTGTGTTGCACGTTGCTTTGATTTACTCAAGCAGGAGGCAAGCTATTCAACTGCTCCCTGTTTGAGTCCAAGAGGATTGGTCAAATTTGATGTTAATGCCAACTACGGTTTGGGTGCAATCACATTATATGAGACTAAACTAAGGGATTCAAACATAAAATTTTCCCAAAAATGTTTAACTGGATTAGAGGGGTAAAGAAGGCTCTGAACCATTTTGAAGAAGGAGTGTTCAGATTTTGGGAGATTATCTGGAGGTTTAGCTGATTCCTTCATCAATTTGAGATTCCAAATGTTGTTAAAAACGCTTCTGTTTCTGTTGGCTTAAAAAAATCTAACCCTGTATATTGAAATTTATATCATCAGTCAACAGCCAATAATCATGTTTCATGCACAAAGATAAAACTCACCTGCCATCTCAAGGTCCTCAAGCCAGGCCAACATTTTAAGCTCTCAATTACTGTTCATCTTAATACTAACAGGAAGGAATGTATGACCATCCTTTGTTGGTAAATTGCCCCATTGATTTTTGTAAATCCTATTGATATTATCAAGCCCCCTTTTCCATGATTACTGAGTAATATTGGCATGATAATTCAAAATGTTTCCAACCTCTGCTATGTGGGATAAAAATAGTCCTTTAAAATTTGCAGAGGATGACATTTCAGGCTCAGGATCAGGAATTTTATCAGTTATACCTTGTCCCATTGTATCATGTTTAATTGTCTCCCTTTCTTGAAAGGCTTGAATATTTCAGGGGAAGGCAGGAGGGGTTTTATCATGGATTGTTTCATTGAGTATGGGGGGCTTTCAGTATGTGGAGGTTCATCATGGATTGTTTCATTGAGTATGGAGGGGATTTTAGTATGCGGAGGTTGATTATCAATATGGCCCACTTCAACATTGATCATTTCATCACTCTGATCCTGGGAATCTTTTGCGGCTTCAAAGGCACGGCGTTTTTTGTTGGTTTTTTTGGTGGCATGTAGATTTGGTCTTTTTCCTAATCCTTTCCTGGAAATCCAATTACCACTCAACATCCTTCAGGTAGAGATTCTTCCACCTCCACACCTGCCCATATATTGTAAGCAGCCATTTTGATATTTTTGTATTGAATTAGTAATGGACTTATGGTTCAAATACTTTTTGAGGAGGCCCATTGCTTCAGCAATATTTTGACACACATAATCAGGAATTTCACTATGATTTTGAATTTTTTTGAGCCTTGGGATTGTTTGAGACAAATTCTTCCTTGGATATAATTTCCACCTCCCCACTCAAAATTACGTCATCTTGCTAGCATCTTCTGTCAGTGCACCAGGTTCAACAGTCTTTTCCTTCTCATAGCTTTTAAAATTTGGTTTCTGAGAGCTTGGAGGCTGAGCTGAAATAAACGCTATGACAAAAGTATCAGGTTTGGAGAGACTACAAATATTCAAGATAAATCTATTCTCACATTCCAGAAGAACTTGTGGATCTGGATTACTTTCATGTTCCAGGCTCTCTACTTCAATGCCTAATTCATGACTACTGACCATATCAGAGATTTCACTTCCACTCTCTGGGGCTGAAGTTGTCTGTTCATGGAATTCAGTTGAACTTTCCAGGGTTTGGGGCATAGTGGGGGTATTTGATTAAGTGAATAGATGATGACGATTTGATTGATAACCCAATTGAATATTGAAGAATAAAAAGATCAAAATTGAAGGAAAAAGGCGGGAGTTCTGAAAGTGGTGGAAGTAAAATAAGTTCAAGATCACTGATTCTTTGTTAGTTAATATCAATATTGGAGAGTTTTGTAAATTTTGAAAGAAGTTACATATCAATTTAAATCAGTTCAATAGTTAGTGAATTTTCTAGAAAAAATGAATTTCAAAACCACAAGCTGACCAAAAAAAACCTGCCCATCAACAGCCTTGGAACCTTCCATCCATATCTATTGAGCTTGTCATGGATTTGCAAAAGATGATTTGTCGGGAAATTCAAGCAGGTGATGTGTTGCAAATTATTTCATATCATTCAAATGAAATCACTTCCCTGTGAGAAATTGAATAAAGTTGACTAGTGATAAACCTACTAAAGTTAACTTTGGAACTATTCAATGCTTATTAGGTAAGGACTAAGCAAAGTGTTCCATTTGAATGATATGAAATAAAATGGTTTTGTCAGTGTGGTATTCAAAACCATTAGTATCAGTTTCAAGCTTACCAATAAAAAAAAGGTAATAAAACAAATTACAAAAAAGATATTTACACATTACAACAACAGGTTTCAAACAGAAATATAAAATACACAGCCTCAAGATCTTATCAAAAAATTATAGTATCAAAGTATTTATCCACCTTATTGCATCATCAATAACAAATTATGCAATTAAAAGTAGTTAATCTAAATAAAGGTATATGAAGACAGATCACAGCATCAGAGCTGTATTTTCCCAACCTTGGTTCAATTGAAAGAAGACATACCTCAAGGCTTTGCATAAAATTACAATATATTTTCCAAGAACAAATGTTTGCTTAGTAATAATGACATGCATCAAACTTCATAGACATGATGCAATCTCCATATGAAATGATACAATACTAAAATAAAACACCAGCATAATTTTCTCATATATATCATATGACTAGAAGAGATTTCAATTGTCAAGAGCTGTATTTGCTCCACTGTCTTGGCAAAAAGAAAATCCCACCAGCCAAATTATCTCAAAGACATCACATGATTTTGATAAGAAACAGAAACACCAGCATAATTTTCTCATACATATCATATGACTAGAAGAAATTTCAATTGTCAAGAGCTGTATTTTCTCCACTTTCTTGGCAAAATGAAAATCTCACCAGCCAAATTATCTCAAATACATCACATGATTTTGATAATAAAAAGCACCACCAGCATAATTATCTCAGAAAATACATAACAAAGTCACCAAAAATGAAAATGTCACCAGCAAAATTATCTCAAAGACATCACATGATTTTGATAAGAAACAGAAACACCAGCATAATTTTCTCATACATATCATATGACTAGAAGAAATTTAAATTGTCAAGAGCTTTATTTTCTCCGCTTTCTCGGGAAAAAAAAAAGAAAATGTCACCAGCCAAATTATCTCAAATACATCACATGATTTTGATAAGAAAAAGCACCACCAGCATAATTGTCTCAGCAAACACATTGCTATATCAAAACTACACGTCTCACCAGATAAAACATCTCAACTATGATTTTTCTAAGTACCATGTTTTGAGAAGCTCTATGGAGGCCCAACTGCTATAAATAGAGGTCCTCTCTCCCTCATTTTTCCCAGCATCATGGAACAAGTTCCCATAACCAGGATCACAACCATCCCTGAACTAGCAGGATATCTAGAGTAGTAGTAGTAGTGTTTTAGTAGTAAAAAGCTCAGCAGCTAAGTATTGTCAAAGAATAAGTAGTATTAACGTAGTCAAAAGCTCAGTAGCCTTGCTCAGTAGCTTAGTATTTTCAAAGAATAGTAGTATAACCATAGAGAAAAAGCGCAGAAGCTTAGTATTATTAAAAGAAAAGAAGTAGTGATAACCAATTAACATTAAAAATATAAAAAAAATATCCAGTAGTCTTTTTATTAGTATTAATATATATAAAATCATTATGATCAAAATAAAACCCAAAAAAAAAATATTCTTATTAATTTTATTGAATAACAGAAAAAAAATATTATCATTACTTTTATCAAAATAAAAAAGTTTTTAGCTTTTAATGTATCAGAAATTTTAGTTTTAAATCAGAGTTTAAATGTAGTGTTAGTGATAGGTCTGATTTAGAGACTGCTGATAAGTCTTCTCTATCTGTTAAAGCCACAAATCCTATTTTATTTTGTGATTCTCTGTAGGCTGACTATTCAGTATTATTTAGAGGGGCAGCTAATACACCTTAGCATCCATGGTTATTGGACAATTCTTATATTCAAAACAGACTTACCAATAATTTCCCCCTCAAGGTACTGCGTTATTTCATCCCACACCAAAAGAAGTTCCCACATCTGGTGTCTAAACAGTGGCAAAAAGCTTCAACCATCAATAATCCGTTAATTATCAAAAAAAAACATTCAAATTTAGTCCATAAAGAAAGGCCTTTTATCAATAAAAAATTTAAAGCACCTATCAAGTCGATCTGGAATCAGAAAAACCACAAAATTCTAAATCGTCATCACCATCAAGTGCTTCAACCAAATCATTTCACTATTATTATCCAAAAAGAGGAGAAATATCACCTGGAGAAGAATCACCTATAGATTATAGTATACCAGTTGGTACACCCAGAACCAAGAAGAAAGATCAAAAGATAGTTACAGATTATTTTCAGAAATTACTCAAGGAACTATTTGAAATTAAAAAGAAAAGTGAAAAAGAGAAAATCAACAAAGAATATATCAATATGGATTCAGCATCATCATCAAAGATACCACACAATCCAGATGAATCTAAAGAAGAAGTTATAAATGAAGAGACCATGCAAGGACAAGAAGATATTTCTGATGTAGAAATACTTCATAAAAGAATTTTGGAAGTGCAACAGGAATGAATTGAACTCCTTAAAAAAGATGGGAAAAGGAAAGAGTCAAGTTTTACCGCAGAAAACAGCCCAATGGAAGAAACTACAAGCATGCCAAGAATCTTTAGACAAGAAGGGTCACCATTGCCATTTTCAAGGCCTATGGCCTCATTAACTCCATTCACTTCACAAACGCCAAATACTCTACCAAAGCGGGTAAATATTCATGCACAGGCTTCAAGCCCATTGCAACAAGGAATCCCACGAAACAATACACCCATTGTCAAGATCAGACCAAAGGATTATAATTTATGGTTTGATGGAAAGGAAGTGGAAAGATTTATTAAAAGAGTAGAAAATATAGCAGAAATTGAAGGAGCAAGTGGAAGGGATATAGCAAGACAGATATCCTTTTGGACTAAAGATCAAGAAATTAGCCACCATATTGTAGGAATGCCTGGATATGAAACTGGCGATTGGGAGCAATTAAAATGGGATATGAAGAGGAGATGGGGAACAGTGTCACCTGAAAGAAGATACAAGCTGTCCTCAATTACTCAATTATTTACAAAGATTCAACAAGAAGGAGGAATTAGACATATGACCCAATATAAAAGCTTTATTGGTGAATATGAATCTATTATTAATTATCTCAAAAGGTATCAATATATACAAGGAGAGATCAATCACAATCAAGAAATTTTGGCAAGTCTTTCCTCAAGTGTTCAAGAATCTATTTACAAAGAAATGATTAAAGATAAAGCCATGGTGCAAGCTTTGGATGGTGGTTATATCATTCCAAGATTAGAAATCTTAAAGTTGTATATTGAACAAGATCTAGAAGCCAAAGTCTTAATTCAACAGAAGGAATTTTCACAACCAAAGTCACAAGAGAAGAAAGCTAGGTTTGAAGAGGAAAGCTGGGAAGAAGTCTTAAAGCAAATGAAAGATCTTACCAAAACAATTAAAAATCCTCAGCCACAAGAAAATCAATTAAAGGATACTGGGAATGAAGCAGTTAAGGAAGTATTAAATCAGCCCAAACACCTCTCTGAAGTAGTTGAATCTCCCAAGAAACCTCAGCCAAACAATAATCAAGATCATAGAACTATACAAAACTCACAGCCATTCAGGCCAAGATATCCTTCACTACCCATATCTTCTGGTTATCAACCATATGTTCCAGCTCAAATGGCTCCAAGACAGCCATTGAAGTATTATTAATGCCTAGAAGAAGGACATTCTGCAATAAGATGTAATCATGTCACAGAAGACTTGGAGAAAAGAATGGTCTTGAAGCGTGGAGGAACATATCTTTTTCCAAATTTTCAAAGAGTACCCACATAAGGCCTCAAATCTGCAAAAGAATTAGTTAGACATTTTTCCAAAGAGCAGAAGAATTTTACAAAGAAAATGATGGAACAATCAAACCCACCCCAAAAGAAGCAAGAAATAATAGTAATTGAGGAAAGCAAAGGTGAGAAGGCAACTGCTATAGCTCAAATAGAAGAGTGGGGAAACTTGAAACCTCCTCAAATATCACCAGCAAATGAAAATCTTCAAATAAATGTTGGACTTAGACAGACAAGGCAAAGAGCTTCAAGACAGGAAAGTCAAAGTCAAACCCAGAAAGAGGATAAAAGTGAAACACATAAACCCTTTAAAAAGAAGATACCAGGTGCCTACCACAAGGAAGATGAGCTAGAAGAAGAAATAAGAGTTCTAATTCCAACAAAATACAATAAAACACAAGAAGGAAAGGAAGTAGATAATGATGATATCAAGATCATTTCTAGGAACAAGAATAAGGAGGGACTAAGACAGGAGTCGCAAAAGATGGAATTAAAAGACAAGGTAAAATCTACAGCCAATAACCCAAAGCTAATAATTGAACATGTGATGAAGAAAATACTTGAACAAAAATAAATCTCACTCTTGAAGAAATATTATAAATGTCCCCAACCTTTATTGATAAATTACAAAATTTAATTACCCAGGAAAAAGAAGTGATAAAATCAGTAAATACATCAAATATTCAAGAAAGACTACTTTCAGTAAAGCTACGGGACTATGATACCCCAAGATTACATTATGCATGCCCACTTGGCTTTATGGAAGTATTTATTGGAAGAGAAGAATATCCTACAATGGCATTGGTGGATACTGGATCAGAAATTAATATAATATCAGAGGAAATTGCAATTCAAGCCTCACTTGCAAGTAGAAAGCTCAATATGAATCTCAGAGGAATTGGTGGACATACCAAATCTTTGGTTGGACTCTCAGAATTTACACCAATTACCATGATAACAGGAGAAGAAAAAGAAATTCATTTATTCATAGCAAAAGGAGCTGTACACACCATACTTGGAAGACCATTTTTAGCAGATAATAATGTTAAATTAGAATTTTCACACAAGCAAGGGGAAATAGTTAGTTATCCAGAGCAAGATGGACGTTGATTATGTTTACCAATATGTAACCCTCAAGCTATGGGCTGGCAAATTTCTCCACCAAGAGGTATGGAGCTTTGTGCATCTTCAGAGATTGGAAATTGGTCAATACATGGAGCAGAATCATCCAAAAGAAAAGAAACCAAGGAAACAGAAAGTCAATCTTCAACAATAGTGAAGAAAATATTTCTTGGACCAAACAAAATACCCTTCTCAGCTATTTTTGATGCAAAAAATGAGTTGAATGTCATAACTCAGGATATAGCCCTAAAAGCAGAATTAAAAATCAGCCCTTACACATCAAAATCAACAGATGACTTTTTGAAACCAATTGGTCGAATTAAAAATCTTGAAGTCACTACTGGTAATGAGGAGAAAACCTACTGGGACTTATTAGTATTTGAAAATTTCAACCAGATAATAGATGAAGAAAATATTAGCATGTTATCTTTCTCTAAAGAAGGTATTCCACCCCAAACTGAAAGAAAATCTAAAGGGAAGGATCCAGAAGAGGATGAAGTGAAGGTAGACAATAGTTAAGCAATCAAAAAAATAAAAATGGAACTGAAGAAAATGAGAAGAAATTTGGACATGGCTATAGAAGACCCAGAGAAATGGCTAGCACTTGAGATAAGTGGTATGAATAAAGAAGATAAAGTAGAAAGCCCACAGAAGAAATTCAAAATGGATCTGAAGCCACCTGAATCAAATTCCTCAGGAATTGCAGAAGATTATTTCAATTTATTTCAGGAGGAAGCTTGGTACATTAGTGATACTGACAAAGATTTACTGAGTGAAGAAATAAAAGACAACATAATCAATCCATTGGCAAAAAGAAAATTTGAAGAATTGGAAAAGGAAAGTGCCATAATTACTGAAGACAAAATGGATCAAGTTTGGGATAGAAATATTCAAAAGAGGATTGAACGAAAAATGGAAAAAGCAGAATCAGAAGATGACTTGAAGCTATATCAACAAAATAATGGAGATCTGGAAGATAAATATAAGCAAGGAGGAATATTTGAAGACCTAGAAAAAGGAGAGTTATCAGAAAATACACAAAGGATAGCCGGACTTAGCATTCTAGAAGAATTTAATGATGCCTATGATCAAATATGCTGCCTTTCAAGCTCAACTGATTTATTTAATCAAAATAAAAGAATTACATTTGGATTACCAAATGACTCCCAGAATCAAAATGGCATACACAAAGACATACCAGAATATGAAGGACTGGAAGATTATGTAATACTTCCAATAATAACATTTAAGGAACTGTATGATTATAAACTAGATTCACCAATAATTCAAACCAAATATCTTTCCAAACTACCTGGATCAAATCTTCCAAATGTTGATTTTCTGGAATTACTAACCACTATTGGAATCAAAGGAAATTTAAGGAATCCTTACTGGAAGAAGCCTTATGGATATTATCAAATGGCAATAGAAGGACTGTATCACAAAATGTTATGGGCTCAAGAAGATTTGAAAATAGATGGTTTGGAAATCTTGGGAGGAACTCTTTGCTGGTGTGATTTAGGGTACATGTTTATTCATGAAGTCAAAGGTTTTGTTTCAGAATGGAAAGGAAAAACACAAAGAAAACAACGCAACAAGATATTTGGAGAAATATTGAAGGACATATGTCTTTTAGTAATTCACGGCAGAAGGTTGAATATTTTTCAATAATAACTGAATTAATCCAATTTCAATCGCCAATTAAAAAAAAAAAAAAAAAAAAAAAAACCACCATAAAAAATAGCAAAATAATAAAAGAAATAACCTAAAAAAAAAGAGAATTATTTTCATATCTGTATTAGTATCAGGGCAGTGACATCCTGCCTTATCAAAGAGGAATTTCAAATCATTCAAACAACCTTATAAAAAAAATCTTTTTTTAAACACTCTTATCACTCAGTGGAAGTGACCTCCTGCCTTATCAAACAGGAATTAGTCTTTTATCTTAAAACTCAATAATCTCACCAAACCTCAGAAAGGATCTAGACAGTCATGGTGGCCAAACTTACACATGAAAATAAATTGGAATGGAATCTTGGTTGGAATAAAGAAGGCTGGACAGACGTAAATTCCAAAATTGTAGGAAATACAGAAGTCAATTACTGGGAAACACCATTTGTTGAAGAAGGAGAGGATTTATTTCAGATATGGATTCCATACTTATAATTTGAAGAATTGTTCAATTTTCCAGAACTGCATCAACAAATTCAAGAATCTAAAGATTGGCAAGAGCTTCCAGGATTCTCTCTTTCAAGACTGGAATTTCTAGAATTACTTACAAATGATGGTATCAAGGAAAATTTAGGAAACATATATTGGGAAGAGGATACATTAACAGATGCAGAATGGAGAAAAAGAATATATTTTGGGGATGTGGAAGCCTCAAGAGGACTGTTTCTGGACTTACTGGAGATACCAGAAGGAAGAATCTTATGGAAGCGTGGAAATTATGTAATTGAAAAGGCCAATTGGGATGTTTTGTGGGAAGAGGTGTTTATACTTGGAATTATTACTCTCAAGACACATAATTATAATATCAACAAGGATGATTGGAAATTGATTTGGGAAGACTTATTTGTTAAAAAAATTAAAGAAGAAAAAGGAAGCTTCATATCAAGACTCAAGAAAAAGATCATAAAAATGATTCAGACAACTATTACAAAAAATTAAAAAATTAAAAAAAAAAAAACCACTCATGTTATGAATTTAAATTTCACATCATAATAAATAAGTAAAAAAAAATCAGGCTATTTATCAGTATTCAAGGCAATATTACAAATTTAGAACTATTCAAAAGTTATTTTTCAATGTACAAGTATCACAATTTAATTCAAAATATATACATAAAAACAGGGGTGGTTATCTGTTCTTATGCCACCTCAAATTAAATCAAAATGGAACAAGTTTGGGGTAGTGTGGGCCTATTAATTTTTTTCTTTAACAAAAATATCTTTACCAGAATTAATTGGAAATGATATTTTCCATTTAAATTAATTCTCAAGCAGATCTTACTATATTCAAAAAAAAAAAAAAAGGAAGGATAATTTTTTCTAACAAAAAAAATAAATAAATTTTTTTCTTCCAACAAATATTTTTTCCAACAAAAAAAAAAATTGTTCCAACAATAAAAATTTTCTTCCGACAAAAATTTTCTTCCAACAAAATTTTGTCCAACAAAAAAAAAAAAAACAATAAAAATTTTCTTCCCACAAAATTTTTTTTGGTTCCGACAAAAATTTGCTTCAAACAAAAAAATTTCTTCCAACGGAAAAAATTTTTTCCAACATAAAAAAAAAAAAAGGAAGGATAATTTTTTTCTTCTGACAAATATTTTTTCCAACAAAAAAAAAAATTTTTCCCAGAAAAAAAATTCTTCCAACAAAAATTTTCTTCCAATAAAAAAAAAAAAAAATTCTTTTCTTCCAAAAAAAAAATTATTCCCGACACAAAAAAAAAAAAATTTTCTTCCAACAAAAATTTTCTTCCAACAAAAAATTTTTCTTCTGACAATATTTTTTCCAACATAAAAAAAAAAAAAGAAAGGATAATTGTTTTTCTGACAAAATTAAAAATAAAAACTTTCTTCCACTAAAAAAAAAAAAAAAATTGAATTAATAACTAATAAATAAAAGAAAAAAAAATGAACTGACATTTAACTTTTATCTATTTATAACAAATTGGTCCTTGCGGGCATAGAGAATTTTTTTTCTTGAAGGTTTTTTATTTTGTTTTTTAGAGATTTAGGAGGCAATGGAGAGTAGCAGCAAGTCTTATTAGATGTGGATGGAACTAATTCAGGTTGATTGATGAAAGAAGTTACGCCTTATTCATCAATTTCGTCCAATCTGGGTTCCTCCTTTACAATCCTTCCAGGAGAGGATGATAATTTGAATTCAAGATCCAATGAAAATGTAGGTGATGAAGGTAAGAATAATGGTGGAGAAGCTAATTTAACATCAGGACTAGAAGTCAAAGCCACAGGAATGTTAAAAGGAGAGTCTGGTGGATTTAAACTATTTTCTATGTTAACATTAAATGTTTCAAGTGAATCTTGATCAAGATATTCCAAAGAAGAATCAGATCCATTAAACATATGTAAAGTGGACATAGAGAAGCTATCAAGACTTTTCAAAGTAACAGATTCATCAATACTAGAAACTAGTGAAGGGGAAGACTGTTTTTCAAGAGAAACAAATGAATCATCATCATCTAAATATTTGAGAGCAGGAGAAGACTTTTGTCCAATAATCTCTACAGAAGATACATAATCGTCTTGTGGAATCAAAGCAGGAGGGGATTGAAAATATGGACTTCCGCAATCTGAAGGAGTATCAAGAGGAGTAGTAGATGCAAGAGCAGGAGATGAAGCAGGAAGTGGAGCTACTGAAAATTCTTTTCAATCAAATCATCAATCATGGTAGCAGCAGTATTATCAAAGAATGATGAAGATGAAGGATCCATTAGTAACCCACACTTAGGAATTAAAATTGAAACAGAAGTTTGGAAAATATTTATTATAAAATTCATTGGAGCAAACATAGCTCTTATATCTCAAAAGTCAGCTTCAGGAATTAACCAACAAGATTAAGAAAAGGTAAATCATTCAGGATCTGCAAGTACAAAAGCTCTGCAAAATGATGGTGTCAAATTTAAGCCACTAATTTCCATATTAAAAGCCAAACAAAAAAAAGCATAATAATAAGTAATTAGCATTACCAACGCAAATAATAAATTCACAATTAGCAACACAGAACTCAGGATAAATGTATATCCTCATTAGAAAAGTCAAATTCCTACTTAAAAAAAAATAGAAAGAAAAGAAGGCAAAATCAATACAATGTTCTCAGTGGAATTAGGCAGGAGAAACTCAATTACAAATACAACTGGCACAAAACTAAAAAAAAAAGAAGAGAACAATTCGGCACACATCTTTGACTTTCCTGTTGGAAGCCACATGGCATTGACTAGTGCAAAACCAACTAAAGTCAATGTTCTTCCATAGGGCCCAATCAGGCATGAGTGAGAATAACAAGTCTTTCAAACAAAATCACAATTAAGTTTGAGCAGGCTCAATCACAAAAACATTTGAAGCACCAGTTAGGTTTGTCAGACTTCAGGAACACAACGATACCAAGTTGCATCACCAAGCTTGCTCAAGGCTCAGAATATGCTACCCAGCATGGTTACCCTCTTCCCAAAACTGATAGGTCTGGCAGCAGAATTACTGTCAGAGGGGGGAATTGAACCCATTTCAAATTTGATGAAAGTTGAAAGCAACCTAGAATCACTAACCACTACACCATTTGAAGATATAACATCACTCCTCAAATTGAGACCTCATTAATTTAATCACTCCATGAAAAAAAAAAAAAAATTTTTCCAACATAAAAAAAAAAAATAAAAAATAAAAAAAATTTTTCTGACGACATAAAAATTTTCTTCCAACAAAAAAATTTTTCCAACATAAAAAAAAATAAAAATAAAAAATAAAAAAGAAAAAAAATTCAATAATAATAATAATGAAAATAAATAAAATAAGAAGTATTGAGTAAAATAAAGGATAAAAGAACAGATACAATAATTAAGGCTAAAATTTGGTCCTTGTATGACTTTAAACTACAGGGTAGCAACCTGAAGGCTAAAATTTGGTCCTTGTATGACTTTAAACTACAGGGTAGAAACCTGAAGACTAAAATTTGGTCCTTGTATGACTTTAAACTACAGGGTAGCAACCTGAAGGCTAAATTTAGTCCTTGTATGACATTAAACTGCAGGATTTGGTATACCTAATATACTGGGTTTTATCCACCTAGAGGTAAAGTCCTTGCATGACTTAAAACTACAACTCAAATGAAATTATGAACAAAAAGAAAAGCAAAACTGAAAAGACTGTTTTTAATTTCAACTAAAAAAAATATTATAAAAAGTAAAAAAAATATTATCCATTTATAATTTAAACCAGACTAATAATCATGGAAGCTCAAGCCAATGCTGCAAAATATAAGTCAGTACTCAAAAAGGTTATACCAGTCAATTAAGCTATGCCTCAAGATCTGAATCCACCTTTGGAAAGACCTGAATTATCAAGGGATCCATATGAAACACCCCTATCACCTAGCCCACCTCCATTTTTTGAAACATCAAAAGTTACAGAAGAAAGGATTTCAATGATAAACTTTGGACCATCTGGATGGTTATCAGAAGAAGCGATTAATTTATTAAAGAATGTTATATTACAAAGGAAAAAGGGTATAGCATTTTGTGAAGAAGAAAGAGGTGTACTAAAACATTCTTATGGAAAACCTTATAAAATACCAGTTATACCACATGAACCATGGCAAAAGAAACCAATACCAATACCAAAATCAATTTTACCTCAATTTATTGAACTAGTCAGAGAACAAATATGCACAGGACTCTATGAGCAATCAACATCAAGCTATAACAGCCCAGTATTTTGTATGGCAAAGCCCAATGGGAAACTTAGAATAGTTCATGATCTTCAAGACCTCAATAAGGTAACAATAAAAGATGCAGGATTGCGACCAAATGTTGATGAGTTTGTAGGATAATTTTTGGGAAGAGCATGTTATGGATTGGGAGATATTATGGGAGGATACAATGAAAGAGAATTGGATATTGCTACAAGACCCCTTACAACGTTTGAAACACCACTTGGAAGACCTCAGCTTACAAGACTACCTCAAGGAGCAACAAACTCTGTGGAATTTCATCAAGCACAAATGACCTGGATACTTCAGGAGGAATTACCAGAGCACCTTGGAATATTTATAGATGATGGAGGAATTAAAGGACCCAGATCAACATATCAGCACAAAACATTGAAGGAGAATCAACTCATAAGAAGATTTGTTTGGGAATATGAAATAACATTAGAAAGAATACTATTCAGGATAGAAGAGGCAGGACTCACAATTTCAGGATCAAAATTTGCATGTTGTGTTCCAGAACTTGATATTGTGGGGCATGTTGTGTCTTTGGGAGGCAGAAAGATTTCAAAACAGAAGATAAACAAGATAAAAAATTGGCCTAGACCAACAACAAAGAAGGAAGTTAGAGGATTCTTAGGACTATGTGCATATGTCAGAATGTTTATCAAGGACTTTTCACAAGTTGCAGCACCATTGAGAAGATTGAAAAAGGAGGATGTATTGTGGAAATGGGATGAAAAATGTGAAGAAGCATTTATAAAACTCCGGAAAATAGTAGGAGAAGAGATTACTTTGAAGACATTAAATTATGATAAAGATTCAGGAAAAATAAAATTAACAATAGATTCAAGTTATATTGCAGCAGGTGCAGTTCTTATGCAAGAGGATGAAAACGGAAAGGATAGGCCAGTACTATATGAATCAGTAACATTTTCCAGACTAGAATCTAAGTACTCTCAGCCAAAAGTAGAGCTTTGTGGTGTAGCAAGAATACTCAAAAAACTTCAAACAATATTATGGGGGCAACACTTTGAACTTCAAGTAGATGCTAAAGCTTTAATAGAAATGATCAACACACCTTGTTTACCAAATGCACCCATGACAAGATGGGTGGCATACATTCAACTTTTTTCATTTGATCTTGTACACAAACCAGGAAAAACATTTACTATGCCAGATAGGTTATCAAGAAGACCAAAAAGAGAAGATGAAGAAGAAAGTGAAAGGGATGATTTTGATTAAGAGAAATATTGGATCAAACCACATCCAGCATTTGGCCTAAAAGAAGTAAATACAAGCAAAGTGGGAAAATTATCAAGGAATAAAACAAAAAATATTGAAATTCCAATAAAACAGGAAGGATTTGGAAAACATATGCAGGAATATTTGAATAGTTTGAAAAAGCCACAAAGTATTGAGGAAGAATAATTCAAGAAAATTAAGAGAAGATCAGTAAATTTCTATTTAGAAGGAGGGCAGCTGAAAAGAAGCAGTCAAGCACAGCCACAAATAGTTGTATACAATGAAAAGGCTCAGAAACAGATACTAAAAAAATGCATGAAGAGCTGGGGCATAGAGGGGAAAATGAAACATACAGGAGAATCAAGAAAAGATATTGGTGGGAAGGAATGAAAAAGATAGTCAAGAAATGGGTCAAATCAGGTCAAGAATGTCAAAAAGGGAGTCATTTCCAGCAAAAATAAGAAGCAAAGATATCTGTAACATCTACTTTATTTGAAAGAGGCAACATGGATGCGGTTCACATTAAGGCAGGAAGATGGAAATATTTAATTTTAGCAAGAGATGACTTCTCAGGATGGCCAGAACCTGTGGCATTGACAAGGCTAACTGCAAAATCAGTCTCAGAATGGTTTATGTCAGAATGGATTTGTAGGTATGGAGCTCCAAAAGAAGTGACAGTTGATGGAGGAGCAGAATTTGGAAACAAACTACAAGAAGCGGTAAAAAGAGTAGGATCAAAAATCAGAAAAGCTACACCTTACTACCCAAAATCACAAGGAATGGTTGAAAGAGGACATAAGCAATTGAAAGATGCCCTTGTAAAAATGTGTGGCAAAAATGGATCCAAATGGAAAGAATAGTTACCAATTGTGACTTTGGCAGATAGAATATCAACAAAACAAACAACAGGATACTCACCATTTGAGCTTCAATTTGGTCAGAAAGCTGTTTTGCCAATTTATATGTAAACAAATACATATCTAGCCATTGAATGGAATAAAATATCAACAAGAGAAGAACCATTGGAAGCAAGAACTATACAGATTGCAGCAAAAGAAGAAACAAGATTAGCATCAGCAGAGAAATTAAGAGATTCAAGACACAAATCAGTTCAATATTTGGACAAAGAGATGGCACATAAACTGAGAAATCCACTTGAACCAGGGGACTTGGTATTAGTTTATAATAAACCCCTTGAGTCACAGTGGGGTTTAATCTTCAAGAACCGTTGGAATGGACCTTATAGAGTCATAAAGCAAATTAATAATGGACCTTATGGGCTTGAAGAATTGGATGGCACTAAGCTTACAAGAAAATTTGCAGCTAGTAACATCAAAAGGTTTTGTTCCAGAGGAAAGAAAGTTGAATCAAGTTCAGAGTCAGAAAATGAAAGCAGTGAAGAAATAGAAGATGAAGAGTCAATATTAGAGGGAGAAGAAATTTAACAAAATGAATATGATTGATACTGTAAAGCTTTTCAACCGGAATGCTGGGGACAGCATTAAATGGAGAGGGGGATGTGGTATTCAATATTATTAGTATCAGTTTCAGGCTTACCAATAAAAAAAACAAAAAAAAAGGTAATAAAACAAATTACAAAAAACATATTTACACATTACAACAACAGGTTTCAAACAGAAATATGCAATACACAGCCTCAAGATCTTATCAAAACAGTATAGTTTCAAAGTATTTATCCACCTTATTGTATCATCAATAACAAATTATGCAATTAAAAGCAGTTAATCTAAATAAAGGTATATGAAGACAGATCACAGCATCAGAGCTGTATTTTCCCGACCTTGGTTCAATTGAAAGAAGACATACCTCAAGGCTATGCATAAAATTACAATATATTTTCCAAGAACAAATGTTTGCTTGGTAATAATGACACACATCAAACTTCATAGAAATGATGCAATCTCCATATTGAATGATACAATACTAAAATAAAACACCAGAATAATTTTCTCATATATATCATATGACTAGAAGAAATTTCAATTGTCAAGAGCTGTATTTTCTCCACTGTCTTGGCAAAAAGAAAATCTCACCTTCCAATTATCTCAAAGACATCACATGATTTTGATAAGAAACAGAAACACCAGCATAATTTTCTCATACATATCATATGACTAGCAGAAATTTCAATTGTCAAGAGCTGTATTTTCTCCACTTTCTTGGCAAAATGAAAATCTCACCAGCCAAATTATCTCAAATACATCACATGATTTTGATAATCAAAAGCACCACCAGCATAATTATCTCAGAAAATACATAACAAAGTCACCAAAAATGAAAATGTCACCAGCAAAATTATCTCAAAGACATCACATGATTTTGATAAGAAACAGAAACACCAGCATAATTCTCTCATACATATCATATGACTAGAAGAAATTTAAATTGTCAAGAGCTGTATTTTCTCCACTTTCTTGGCAAAAAGAAAATCTCACCAGCCAAATTATCTCAAATACATCACATGATTTTGATAATAAAAAGCACCACCAGCATAATTATCTCAGAAAATACATAACAAAGTCACCAAAAATGAAAATTTCACCAGAAAAATTATCTCAAAGACATCACATGATTTTGATAAGAAACAGAAACACCAGCATAATTTTCTCATACATATCATATGACTAGAAGAAATTTAAATTGTCAAGAGCTGTATTTTCTCCACTTTCTCGGCAAAAAAAAAGAAAATGTCACCAGCCAAATTATCTCCAATACATCACATGATCTTCATAAGAAAAAGCACCACCAGAATAATTCTCTCAGAAAACACATTGCTACATCAAAACTACACGCCTCACCAGATAAAACCTCTCAACTATGATTTTTCTAAGTACCCTGTTTTGAGAAGCTCTATGGAGGCCCAACTGCTATAAATAGAGGTCCTCTCTCCCTCATTTTTCCCAGCATCATGGAACAAGTTCTCACTATCCAGGAACACAACCATCCCTGAACTAGCAGGATATCTAGAGTAGTAGTAGTAGTGTTTTAGTAGTAAAAAGCTAAGTAGCCTTGCTCAGTAGCTTAGTATTGTCAAAGAATAAGTAGTATTAACGTAGTAAAAAGCTCAGTTGCCTTGCTCAGTAGCTTAGTATCTTCAAAGAATAGTTGTATAAGCATAGTGAAAAAGCTCAGAAGCTTAGTATTATTCAAAGAAAAGAAGTAGTGATATCAACTTAACATTAAAAAAAAAGAATATCCAGTAGTCTTTTTCTTAGTATTAATATATATAAAATCATTATAATAAAAAAAAAACCCAAAAAAAAAAAATATTCTTATTAATTTTATTAAATAACATAAAAAAAAAATATAATCATTACTTTTATCAAAATAAAAAAATCTTAGCTTTTACTGTATCAGAAATTTTAGTTTTAAATCAGAGTTTAAATGTAGTGTTAGTGATAGGTCTGATTTAGAGACTGCTGATAAGTCTTCTCTATCTGTCAAAGCCACAAATGTTATTTTATTTTGTGATTCTCTGTAGGCTGACTATTCAGTATTATTTAGAGGGGCAGGTAATACACCTTAGCATCCATGGTTATTGGAAAATTCTGAAATTCAAAACAGACTTACCAATAATTTCCCCCTCAAGGTACTGCCTTATTTCATCCCACACCAAAAGGAGTTCCCACCTCAGGGAAACAAAAGATACAGTTCCGGTATTAAATAGTCAACTTATTAGGTTTAAATTTGTGAGCCTCAAGATTTAAACCCCAACCACAAAATTGTGAATATACCTACCAATTTCCCCCCAGAACCTGTTGGCAGAGATGGCCACTCAGCATATCTCCCTGATTGTGTTCATCATTTATGCCAAAAAGCCCCCGTACCCTATGCATCTAGTACCTGAGTGTAAGGATGGTAAGCTGGGGAGAGAGGATTAGGCGTAAGGGGGGTTGAGGGTGGCATCAGAGGCATATCTTGAGGGCGCCGCGGGAGCATAAGAATTGTAAGCAGCAGAGAAGAAAAGGCAGGGGTGGTGAGGGCGGAAAAGGGGGGGCGGCATCATAGTCTCATCTTGAGGGGGCTGCAGGATCATAAGGATCAGGCCAGTCTGAGGGCGGCGTCAGAGGCATGTCAGGAGGGCACTGCTAGCTTAAGGATGGTAAGCAGCATCGGAGGCATGTTGGGAGGGCACTATACAAGTGTAAAGATGGTAAGCGGTGTTGGAGGCATGTCGGGAAGGCACTCCACAAGCGTAAGGATGATAAGGAGCATTGGAGGCATGTCCGGAGGGCACTGTGAGCGTAAGGATGGTAAGCAGGGTCAGAGGCATGTTGGGCGGGTGAGGGCGGCGTTGGAGGCATAACTTGAAGGCCCCACAGCAGCATAAGGATTGTAAGCCAAGGCGAAGATGAGGCGGGGGTGCAGAAGCCTAAGGAGTGGTGAGGGCAGAGATGGGGGGCAGTGTCGGAGTCTCATCTGGGGGGGGTGCAGGCGTGTAAGCATGCTAAGCATTGGAGAAGATTAGGAAGGGAGGCGGAAGCCACTCAAGTGTGAGAGTAGGGATGGTAAAGGGGTGAGATGACCAGGCAGTGGGGAAGAAGTATTCTCATGCACCAATATGAGCATGCCAAACTGCTGGGTAGCACCATAAGGTGTAATTACCCAAACATTGCGAATAGTGTGGAAATGGGTTTGGGCTTTGAGTGACATTCCCATGTGACACATGTGACAATTGACATTATCTTGACGCAGACGTGACGTGTCCCACAAAATCCAGTGACAAAAAAGTGACACTAATGCGACTGAAGCAAGATTCTATACTGACCGCTATGCAACATGAAGTCAATCGCCAATGATTGACATGAGATTTGCCCTGGTGTGGAGCTGGACTGGGAGGTAGAATTTATCCCTCAAAAGGGAAAAGAAAGTGAAAAATCCCCAGTGGAAAAGAATCCACCCAAGGAAGTGCCTTAACCCAAAGGCAAGTCCCAGAAATGCCCATGATATTGGAACCAGAGTTAGAACTAATTATGGGTGACTCAAATAGGTACAAATCACATTCAGAGACCTCAGATAGGCATTTACATGAGCCAGTAAAAGCATTACTACAGAGTGTAGAAGGACAAGGACTGGGAAATGTTGCCACAAAAACACCAAGGAGTGAGGAATTCCTGGAACATCCCCAAAAAGTTCCTCAAAGAGGAGGAAAGCGTGAGCTACTACAATGGATGGAACCCACTATGATCCAAACCTCAAATCAAAAAGATCAAGGAATACCATGCCAAAAAGAGGGGGAAACCAAGGAAGAAGCCCAAAGCCAACCCACTTCCCGAAGAAGGGAAGAAGAACAAGAAAATGCCCTGGAGACAACCATATTCCCCAAGTTACAGGATTCCAAAAATCCACAAAGATGCTATGGAAACTGTCGTCAACATGGCCAGAACCTTGATGGAATTCAACAAAAAGTAGGAGCAAAGAATGAGACAACCTCATTTCCTAAAGAAATAACTTTGTCTCAAGATGTTGCAAATACTTTAACAGAAATTAAAAACAGTATTTCGCCTCTTAAAGAAATTAAAAATACTTTATTATACTTACAGGAAATGAATAATATTTCATCATCTTCAACAAACATTTTCATGCAAAAAGAAAGAAATTGATAACATTAAATTTATTGTTGAAAATAATAAATCAAAATTTTCCATTGACAATACTCAATAATTAATACAAGGACAACAGGAATTGTATAAATATATAAAAGACATCAAAGATAAAACATTGACAATCAAGTAACACGTGATCATTGATAATCTTACAGAAAAATTAAACAAATTAAGTATTTCTGTAAAACAATTTGAAGAAAAGACCTCATCACACCAAAAGTTATTTCTAGACCATGTGGAAAAAAGTGATGAAGCAACAATGAATCTAAAAGATGACATTCGAAGTGAAATAAGACTTATTACTGAAAAAATGAATAAAATAAATGAGGCTATCTGAAATATGCCGAAGTTATCAATTCAATTCTCTCACATAAGAAGTCCTGTTAAACCAAAAGAGTAAATAACAAATCCATTCATAACAGACTTGATTCATCAAGATAATAACCAAGTATTAATTAAGGAAGCACCTCAATTCAAAGAATTGCCAACATTCACAGGAGAAGGTGAGTATCACCATATTTCATTTATTAAAACAATTGAAGTATTACAAGAGGATTATGCTATACCAGATGAATTGATCACTGCCAAATTACACTCACTGTTTGAGAAATCTGAAAAAAGATGGTATTATGGAATAAGGCAAACAAATGGCAAAAATACCTGGTATTGGTGGAAACAAGAAATAATCACCAAGTGGGCTAATGATGCCTGGGGGTACAAAATAGAAAATGAATTTGAAAATTCCTTCTTTGACCCAGACAAGGACAAACCTTTGACTTGGTTCTTAAATCAAGTTGACAGATTAAGTGCACTGTACCCAGAAATGTCACAAAAAATGGTACACATGAAAATACTGAAGAAATGTGGAGGAGAATTGGAACATGCCCTGAGAAGCATGTGTATATAACCATGCTCCAAAGAAGAGTATATCAATGCACTAGAAGACATAGGGACAAGAACAAGATTGAAACAAATTGGACATTAAAAGTCCAAATAAACCATTTCTCAAAAAAGATAAACCAAGAGAAACTTTCAAGCTTAATACATCCAACAGTAATGAGCAAAGAAAATGCCACAAATGTGGAGGTATTGGACACTTAGCCAATAACTTCCTTAAAAAAGCAAAAATCAATGAAATTGTGGAAACAGAGGACCACAATCATAAAGAAGAAGAATCTGATTCTGAAAAAGACACTGAAGAATCAGAAACTTCTGAAAGTGATGAAATGAATATAATGAATGGAGAAATTAATAATATTTATTTAATATATGAAGTACTATATGTCAATTCAAACTTACCACAAGTTGGGACATCTGATACAAGCCTGACAAACATACAAGATGCCTCATTGTATAGAACCAAACCAGAAAAAGGAATGGGATATGCAGCTTTGAAATGAAGTATAAGTATTCGGGGACAAAAACTTATACAAATACAAGGAGTAACATTTAGTAGTTCAAGTGAAAGCACAAAGCCTCTTGGAATAATTGACTTAACACTCATTTTTCCTCATCCTTCACATTGTATCAGATTGAAAGTAGAGTTTGTAGTAATGGAAAACTGAACTAGTAACCATTTTATACTTGGAAATGACTACTTGTAAATTTATGGCATAGATATCTCCAACCATAAAGATAGATATTTTACCATAGGAGACAATAAAAGACAAAAATTTGGCTTCTTCAATAACAAAAAAATTACATTTATTTAAAATGAAGAAAAAATCCCAGAAAAAGATTTTTTCATAGCTGAACAACTGAAAGAGGCAGAATACAACCATCAATTAACAGAAAAGATGAAAGAGAAATTGATTGAGCTCTTATTCAAATATAATAATGCCTTTGAAGCTCAAAAAGAACCACTAGGTGCCACAATTGGACATAAGGTAGATATAATCCTTAATGTGGAAAAACCTCATCCACCTCTATTAAGAAGACCAGCTTACCCAGCTAGCCCAAGAGCCAGAGAAGCTTTAGAGGTACACATTAAGTAATTTATAGATCTTGGAGTATTAAGGAAAGTAGGACATAATAAACAGGTAGAGGTCACTAAACCTGTCATTTTAACCTGTCATAATGGGAAACAAAGGATGGTAGGGGACTTTAGAGCTCTCAACACCTATACTATCCCTGACAGATATCCAATACCCAGAATCCATTGAACATTAATACAATTATCTCATGCTAAGTTCATTACAGCAATGAATGCTCTAAAGGGTTTTCATCAAAATTTCTTAACAGAAAATTCCAAAAAACTACTGAGGATAATAGTCCACTGTGGAACTTTTGAATATCTAAGAGTGCTGTTTGGTATAAAAAATGCACCTTCCCATTACAAAAGGATGATGAATACTATATTTTCTGAAGAGTTTTCAGAAGGTTTGTTGATTATCTATATTGATGATATCATAGTTTTCTCAGAAACTTGGGAGAGTGACTTGACAACACTAGAAAGAGTCTTGAAAAAGATAGTACAAGTAAATATCAAAATCTCCTGGAAAAAGTGTCATTTTGCATACAGTGAACTGAAACCACTAGAACATGTTGTATCTGGACTATGTTTGGGTGTAGATAAGAACAAAGTAGCAGCAGTACTATTGAAGCTGATTCCCAAAACCAAAAAAGAAATGAAATCATGTATAGGATTTTCTGGTAATTACAGACAGCATATAAAGGAATTTTCAAGAATTGCTAAGTCATTGTATGAACTCTGTGACAAACAGACAGTCTATGAAATGACTGAAGAAAGAGTTAAGTCATATGAAGAATTGAAAAGTTTCTTAACAAATGCCCCATTTCTTCTAATGCCAGATTAGAAACTTCCCTTTAAACTATACATTGATGCTTGTGGAGAATGACTAGGTGCTGCACTACACCAGACACAAAGCATCAATGACAAACCTGTCCAAGGAAAAATTTGCTTCATTTCAAGACAGATAAAGCCAACAGGAGCAAGTTATGGAGCAAGCCAAATGGAATTCCTCTGCCTAGTGTGGGCTCTAGAAAAATTACACTATTATTTGGAAGGAAAAGTATTTGATGTAATTACAGATTGCAATGCTGTAAAACCTTTATTAAATATGAAAACCCCAAATAGACATATTCTAGGATGGAGAATTGTCATCCAAGAATATAAATGAAATATGACTATAGCTCATGAATCTGGTAATATTCATAAGAATGCAGATGGTATTAGAAGATGGGCTCTGGAAAATACACCTGAAAATCTAGCATGAGTACCACAAGAAGAGAACCACATAGAAGGCAAATGTGTTACAGATATTGGCACCAAATTCTTTAATCAAGTTAAAGAAAGCCATAAAATGGACAAAAAATGCCATATATTATGCTAAATTTTAATGAAAGACTGTAAAGACCCATCTCTTTCATCAAAACTAGATTAAATGTGCAAAAAAGCATATGATGAAGGAAGATTCCACCTCCTTTATGGAATCCTCTATCATAGAACTAAACATACATGTGTTATGGCTTTAACAGATAGAACTCTGATAAGCACTATACTACATGAATGCCATGATAGTGTTGAAGCTTGAGATCTCTCAGAAGACAGAAAACTAGAGATGGTCAAAACCTGCTCTTGGTGGCCAAATTGGAAGAAAGATGTTGTGGAATACTGAAAAACCTGTTACAGATTCCAGAAAGCACACAGCGCCACAGGAAAGAAATTTGGAATGTTGATGGAAATCCAGCAACCAAAATCCCCTTGGGAAATAGTTCACATTGATTGGGTAACATCCTTACCTCCAGGAGGAGACAGAAGTTACAATGCATGCCTAGTATTAGTTGACAGATACAGAAAAACTCCAACGTTCTTACCATGTCACAAGGATGACACAGCTATAGACAGAGCCATAATGATATGGAATAAAGTTATTAGCCACACAGGCGTATTCCAAAATATCATAAGTGATAGAAACACAAAATTCACTTCAGCATTATGGACAAACCTCCATAACCTGTTAGGAACAAAATTATCATTCTCAACAGCTTACCACCCCCAAACTGATGGGCTAGCATAAGAAATGATACAGACATTAGAGGGCATGATCAGGAGATTCTGTTCTTATGGCCTAGAAATCAAAGATTCTGATGGTTTTACCCATGATTGGTGTACATTAATACCAGCTCTTGAGCTTGCATTTAAAACATCAACCCATTCTTCAACTGGAAAAAAACCAGCAATGCTAGCAAAAGGCTGGAAACCAATACTTCCTTATGAAACCCTCAAAAAAGACTTAGTAGCTATAAGTTCAACAGCAAGTAGCTTCAAACTAATGCTTGACAAAGTAAGACACCATGAAAACAGATGTATGCAGCATTCCTTCAAGTATGCAAAAGAAAGATAGGATGAAAGTCATAAACCACCTGACTTCAAAATAGGCGATTTGGTCCTAGTGTCAACTCTAAATTTCAATAATAGAAAAAAGGCCCAAAAAAAATTAAAAGGTTCCTTTGCAGGACCATTTATGATAAAAGCACTACATGGACCTAATTCTTTGCAATTAGAACTCACAGGTGAATTAATGAACAAACACCCAACTTTCCCGGTAAGTCTGATGAAACCCTACAGCTCAAGTGAGAAGGAATTATTTCCACCAAGAAATAAACCTCAACTTGAAATACCCCCTTTAGAAGAAGGAGAAGAAAGAAAGAAGTACAAGAAACAAAAAAGAAAGGGAATACCTTGTAAGTTATACAAATCCAACTCAAGAAGATGAATTGCTACTTGAGAAGGATATAAAAATGCTGATAAACTATCAGGAAGGTTCAGAAATGAAAGAAAGCCTAAAGAATAGCAAAATTAGGCATTATTGAGCTTCAAGACTAGCAAAGTCTATTGAAGAGGTAGGACAGTTGCTGACACCCAAATTAACTATATCAGATTGTGATACAATATTTTTTTGGTGGAAGGGAATGTGAGCCTTTGAGATATGACCACATATCCAAAAAGGTCACAAGAAAAATGCTATAATAATTATACTCATAATAATTATCTTAAAACTAGTGAAAATGACATAAATAGGTACAAAATCTGAATTAATCAGAATCTCATGAGGAAAATTTGAAATAAATTACACCATTAGATTTATCATGGTAAAATACACAAATGTCATTTTCATGGCATATCTTAAAAGTCAATCATTACTGAAGAATAAGTAATAATACCCTAAAAAGGACATAGAATCTTATTTCACTCAGAATCCAATGGGAAAACACGTAAGGTAAACTGTACCATTGGATTCCCCATAAAAAACTACACATAAGACAATTTTATGACAATTCTCTAAAGTCAATAATTAAGGAATTAAGGTGAATATATGGACTTTTCTGGTCAATGCATATATTCATGGTTTTTAGCTAATATCTCTTGAAATATACATGATAGAGAGTTAAAACAAGAGTAAAGTAACCACATAATTACTGTAAGAAAACAGATGAGAACTTTTTTTGACAAGCTATAAACAAGGTTACAACTTGTAAGGGTTTATTGAGCAAAATCACTAGAGCTGTTGACCACTTTGATGTGAATGTGGTACAAACCTAAAAAGAAGTATATATTCAAACTCTACTAGCTCATATGTGAGTATTGATGTAATTTCAATTATAATATTTAAGGTATAACCCCTTGAAATCAAGGTCTTAAGTTTCAAATATTGAATTTCAATAGAAAAGATGAGTTACGAGAAAAATCATCAAAAATAGAGTCTTGATGATTTAATGAAATTATCTCGACAGTTTAAAAAGGACATTCCAAGCTATCAGAATTTGTTCTCAGAATATCTTTAGCATGTATAACTTCAAAGTTATTAATGATCAAAGTTTAAGCTTAAAATTGATCATTTATGATCACTCGCTGTAATCTTATTTTGATTGTACCAGTTATAAAAGTGATACAGCTGGTGAATACTATGAGATTATTATTAATACTAATAAAATAAGTGAATCTTAGGCTTCTTCCAAGCCTATGATGTCATCAAAACTAGATTCATACTGATAACTCTAAATAATGAGATAAGATGGTTTGATCATGATGTAATCATCACTAAACCTTGAATTACTGATCATTTCCAGTGTATACCATCCGTACACATCTACTAGAAGCCTACTGGAATCTAGGAGGGAGATATTTACTATAAATAGAGCTCTTTTTACTTCATTTTGCCCATAGATGCATCAAAACAATAAAACAATTAAATCAAAAGGTAAAATCTTTATTCTTTATATATAAATCTTTTAAAATAAAAACAACCAAATGCTATCTTTATTATAATCATCAATTTTGATGTGATTACTTCAGTTGTTCTATTTTTTTTTATAATTCTCTTAAAAATATTATTTGCATGTAAGATCAAGAAAATTTGTATGTTCTTCTATTTTTATTTGTAAACAAAATTTAAATAAGCTTTATTTACATTATTTGGTGTAAATTCCTTCAAAATTATTATATTAAGCATCAAAAGTAGGTTATTTTCTCTTATTCTAATAATTTCTTTCTATTGTTACTATTAATAATTCTTCAATTAATATAAATAGTATTTATATTAATATATAGCTGTAATATTTGTCAGGATGAGTCTATGATAATGAAGTAATAAGGCTATTTAAAACTCTAAATATGACTGTGACATGGATAAAAAGTATAAAGAAATTGTTTAATTATAAATTAAAAGGGATTTAATAATGAGAATTAGTGGTGGTGAGTGCTGTTGAAATCCCTGGGTGCAGCTTTACCTGTTGGGTTACAATAATAAAAGACTATAATACTAAAGGTTATAGTATAAACTGATCATTTTCAAAGAGTATAACTGTTTTGGACAGTTGAACTATGTAGGAATTCAAGAGCAGGATGGGGATTCCTTTTCTGGCAGTGAAAAGGCCGCCTTTTATTCTGAAATGGGGTCAAAAGGCTGCTAGGCCTTTTCACGTAGAGGAAGTGAAGATTTTTCACTCTCCGGGACAGGCTTGTGGCTTTCAAAAGGCCTGTATAGCCTGTTTGGGTTTCAGATGTTGTTTTGAAACCACATCTGGGCAGTTTTCACCAATACAGGGTGAAAGGTTTCATCTGGGGACCACACAGCCTGATTCTGACATGTATTGTGGTATTCCATACCTTTTTACCAGTTTCAAGAAATATTTTGAAAATTTAAAAGTTGGAAAATCAAGAGCCCAATGACTAATTCAGGAAATCACCACTCAAAGGACATGATTAAAGATCACACACACTCAGGAATAACATCAATAGTAGGGAGGAATGGAAGATTTGGCATTCAGAAATGAAATAATCAACATATTTCTACAATCAAATAAATAATAGGGGAATCCAATCTTATGGAATTATACAAGAAAACCTACATATAGGCCTTACAGAATCAACAATAGGCTTAGTACATACAGAAACTCAAAATTACATGGGAAAAGTAACATTGTAACATTATATCCAATCTAAATCCATCAAGAATATTATATTACTAAGAATCACAGTAACCAAATACAGTTCATGTGACACAAGGATCACATGACAGTATCCAATTCAACTCAATCCATGGGAAAATCCACTAAAAAAAGAAAACTTAAAAATTACACAACAATACAGAAGCCCAAATAAGACTTATGCAGTCCACATGCATAAGATCTGGAAATTACACAGCCACAGGATTATTAAAATTCAACTTAATTAAAATTCAACTAGCTGCATGCAAGAAAAATACACTAAAACTGTAAAGTACACAGCAATTACAGTAATCAAGGATTAAAACTCAAGAAGATATCCCCACATTACACAGCATCATCACCTGGAACTAAATAAATCTTACAAACAAATTATACAGGGGCTTATTCATATGACACTACCTTCATCCTTAAACTCACCAGCATTAATTCCTCAAGGCTATGCAAGCTGACTAAAGCAGTGCAAAAGAGAAGTCACCTGATATTTTTTATCAAAAATCCCCACCAAGGAAAACATCTCAACCTTCATTTTGACCAAACAAATGGAAAAAATATCTCAGTCATATGACACCATTCTCAATTTTACACACTAGCATTAATCTCTCAAGGCTGTGCAAGATTACTAATACAGTGTAGCAGATAGGTCATCTGACTTTTGTTACAAAAAATCTACACCAGCAAAATTACCTCAAGGGCAAGAATAACACTTTACATGGAGAGCCCATGGGTACTTCTCACAACATAAAAAGAGGCCTCTCTCTCTCATTTTTCTCCTCTTTCCTCATGCAAATAATTATATACCAAGAAGGAGAATAATTATTCATCCCTTACTAGTAGGTTTATCTAGAAATTATTATTATTATTATTACATTACATTAAAAGTGATTTATATATAGCTGTAGTTAACAGTAGGTCTGCCTATATTATAAATTCATCTATTAGTGAAATACTCATACTCAACAAAATATTTATATTATACTCTTCTCCTTAGAAGAAAATCCATATCAATATTATTATTATGACAAAATATATATTTAACATATTATCAAAATTATTTATCAATTACACTTATTTAAAAATATCAAACAATATTATCATCTTATCACTATTACTAAGTTTTCTCATATTGAGCTATTATCTATTTAAACAAAATACCTTCAACAAAGAAAGCAACTTAAAATCACCACTCAGTACTATTACATCTATTATTTATCTACTTAATTATTATCTTATCATCTTGAAATCACGTACAAATTTATTTATTTAAAATTATTATTATTTCATCATTGGTCTGATTATTAAATAGGTCTGATAGAGACTGCTGAAAAGTATTCTCTAGTTGTAAAAGACACAATCTTAAATATTGATTTGTGAGCTCTGTAGGGAGATTGTTTAGTATATTCAGAGGGGCAGCTAAAACACCATTAGCACCCTTGGTTACAGGATCATTCAGCAATTCAAAACTGTTTACCTGTGATTTCTCCCTCAAGGACTGCCTTATCCAATCCCACACCAAAAGGAGTTCCACAGTATGATGCGTAGAATTCTGTACAGAAACTGTATGGGACCCCACTATTGAATGAACTATCACCAGGGCAAATCTTGCATCAATCGTCAGCAATTGACTTCACATCAAGCAAATGTCAAGCAGGATAAAAGTCAAGCAAACGTCAAGCACACGTTGCACTCTGGTCTTACACCACATCCTGTGACATCCACCAATATTGGTTCCCCTGTGCCTTCAACTGAGATTCCTCACCACCGGATCCTCCCTCAACCATCTGAAAGTTGGTAAAAATTACACAAGACCCTCCTGTTTCCACACACACACATCAAAGAGGTCCTTCAGCCAATCTTAATGTAGAGGGGGGGTTCCACCTCACCAGGTCATCCATGAAGGACTCCACCTCTGCGGGATTGTCATTTTGTGGATGACACTGGTAGAGCCCACCACACAATAATGTGGGTGTGGTGCAGTTGCATTGGCGTGTGCGTGTGCGGGTGCGTTTGTGTTTGCATGTGCATGTGCATGCAAGGGGGAAGGTGTGTGAGCGTGAGCGGGTGCATAAGTGTGTGTGTAAGGGCCAATTCCCCTTCCAATGTGATGATAGTGCAGTTGGACATTTTGGATGCTGTGATAGGTGAGTGTGTGGGACATTTGATCAATGAGATTGGCTTATTCACACTGTACCCAATGTCAAAATAGTAATTTCTTTGTGGCAATGTGAAATAATGGGCTTTGCTTGTCACAATGGCATGTCTCATGTCACCAAATTTTGAGACAGTTATTTCACTAGCAAAATTTCTAATGAATCTGAGAGATTTGCATTTTTGTAGACTAAGTATCATGAAATACCAGTTTTATCACTACAAGCAGTCCACATCACATAAATTTGTTATCATACAATCCACAGTTACCTTCTATTTCTTCAGATATAATCAATTTTTCATCATCAAAACCAACAGCTTTATAAATATTGAGATGCGTCCAATCTGGTAAGAAATTCAAATCAACCTTCAAAGTTTTTAATATTAGAAAGTTATTGTTCAGCATGCAAGATGGCTCAGAGACTTTAAAAATGCTATTAATAACACCAAAAAATTGTGAGTTTCCCCTCAGAAAACATATCACACTGTTGATGACATTTTTGGATTCAGTTGGAAATATATTGTTCCCAATATTAATGTTTGAAACTGGAAAATACCAAGGTGAGACAAACCTTGAAGTGGGATGACTTGTGGATTGTATGGTAGTTTAAGCTGATCCATTCAACTATTTCCCTTGTGGAATGAACATTCTGTAAGTAATCAACCAGGCAATCATAATTTTGTTGGTCATGGTGGGATGGTTTGTTATGTTTTTGGTGATGGAACAGGGCAGGTGGCTGTGATTAAAAAAGTTCTTTTGTTTCACATGGGATGGATGGGGATTTCAGGACAACAGAAAGGTTGGAACATTGACTGATATGTTGAAGTGAGGTTTTATCTAAATCATCTATTCAGAGCTGCAAGAAGTTAGTCTTATTCAGTTCATGTGTTTAATCAATGTGAATATATTGATCTTATTAATTGACGTACAAATTTTGTTATTTGTTGGCATCTTTGCAAATACTCCAATCAAGCGCTCATAACCCCATGTGGCTGCGTCTTGTTCTGGGCCCCAATGTTTGAAGAGTTCGGGAATATGATCAGAAAAATGATGATTTGGTTTACTTTTCTGTTTTGAGAACAGATGTTGATTGGAAAGGCAAGATTTTTTCCAATGTTCAGAAAATGCATTTTCATCATCCGTTGAAACAGTCCAGCTTGTGGCAATGTTGATAGCACTAATAAGATGGAATGTATTCTTGGTTAGTTCATTAGCAAGTTATTCTGATTGACCCCTGTTTCTTTGTGTGTTGATGGATTTGTGTTCATCTAATGACATCTGTTGACTGAGCATTAAAAATGGAATATAGACCTGGTTTATAAGAGCCCATTCAGAGGCCTTCAAACTACCATGAGAGGGGGAACCCATTTTGCGGGGTACTTTTGTCCATGACGAGGGAATTATGGTATCAGATATGATTTGTTGGAGATGCTCCAGAGCCTCACCCTTGATCTGGTGATCACTCAGTGCACTGATATCCAATTCATAGGGGATTCCAGAAGTGGGGATGTAATCTGCATCAAATGAAGGAATCTCTGCAGAACCACTAGATGGATGTTGCGTGTGAGGGGTGGGCATTGGGAGGTAATGGGGAGTGACTCATTTATTATTTTTGCCGTTTCTCTTCTCAGGGAGCAGGCCTCTCTCAATGTGATTTTATCAAGAGAGCTGTTGGAGGTCATGGAATCACAGTCTTTAGTGTTGGTGTCATTGGATTTCCTGTGGGACCTGAAGTAAATTTTTGATTTGGACTATGGAATGCACAATTTCAAAGTTGCATGATCCTTCAAAATTCCAAGTATTAAATTATGAATTATGTCAAGATTAACCATTCTGGTTGCATCCCAATACAGAAGGTCTTTCAAAATTAAATATTGCACTCCATACTCAGAAAAAATTGCTTGTCTTTGTTGTGGGGATGCCCAAAGCCATTTTGCAATGGTTGATTTATGATCTTGGTATGAGCACGTGTAGTGAAATTGAGGACCAATGTCTTCAATTTGAGCTTTGTGAATAGTGAAAAAATTACAAAAGTGGTTTCCTGAATGAGAAATAAGTCCAGTAAGCTTGCGCATGGCAACCACATCCACAATGGCTGTGAGAATGGCAACATGGATAAAGGATCCTGAAGGACCTGTTTAGGTGGGTGAAAAAGGGTGACCTGCCATAGCTATTTGAGCTCCTTCATGACTGGAATTAATAGGTAATTCAATTGAAGGGCAGTTGGCTCCTTTGGACCAGGGATGATTCCTGAAAAAAATACATTCTCTGGCTTCAATCTTTCACTTGGGGGGAGATCAAGACAAATGAGCATGATAGGTCCAATTCTGGTGAACCAGGTTGACTTTCCAAGTGCATTAAACCAGTCCACATAAATGGAAAAGGCCAATGAACCAGGAATGGACATGAATGGGGGGTCGTGAATACTTCTAGTGCCAGTGAAGCATCTCCAGACAAATCCATCCCAGATTTCACATTTGGGGGAACCTTTGGGAGTTTAGGATTGTTGATTTTGATGCAGAATTTCCATAATTCCAGCCCGCTGGAGAAATCTGTCAAGCCAATTTTTAAATGGTTGATAAATGAAATTTTTTTGTTGGTATAAATTTCTTTTTGACATTGGTTGTGTTTTGTGTGTGGGGTTCGAATGAATTGACAAATTTTCCTAATGATTTTGTGAAAGCAGGATCATGATCATTTGGGTCACTATGGTGTTGACAGTGCAGTTGGTCAGTTGTGATAGATTCAGTAAGGCCATTAAGAAAGAAACATTGAGGATAACATATATAGTCTTGAATCACTGGCTCCAATTGGAGATGTTCAAATATGGTACTGATATCTTGAGGTATATGGAATGCAGGAGTGGGGGGACCACCTGAGCTTGAGATATTGGACTTGATCAGCAGGTTCAGGGTAGGTTTGAGAATTCGTGGAGCCCTGTGAGCTGTATTATACCTTAATGATAGAATGGCAGATATTATCATTCCAAGGTCTTGTGGAGGAAGGGTTTGACTGCTGCTGTATGGTTTCTGTGCAATTGAATTGAGACCCGGTGCTGTGGAGAAGGTGCTTTGGGTCAATGGTGAATAATCAGCTGGGAATATTTGATACAAAAGAAGTTGTGGGCACTCAGATCCTCATGCAGAAGTAGGGATTTATGGAAGAGATTTGGGTGTAATGGCTGATTTGAGCTTTTTAATGTTCTGTGTATATTGGAAAGGTGTGAAGGCAACTCCCTGCCTTGCAACCTCAGCGGAAGAGTGTGTTTGGGTTGAGCAGTGTTGACACATGCATATACACATTGAGGAATAGCAGCGGGTTGTCAATTTTTCAGGACTCGTGAGTAAGGTTGGTTTGTGTATAAATATCTATGGTTGATGTGAAAGTTTTTGGGAGTTTTATTTATTGGAAAAAAAATTGAGTGATTATTTATGAAGGCAGAGATGATTTGAGCCATCTGAGGATTTTATCCCATTTGTAATGGTGGCTGATCTGCAGGTGATAAAGTGTAACATGTCTCATCTAGATGGCAGAATTGGTTAGGAGTTTAATTTGGTAAATTGCCATGCTGCTCAATGCTCATACATATTCTCATTTATTTACACATGGTGATACTCCAGTTTTGACCCTTGATGGGTGTTCCATTAGGGATGTGTCAACACTGATTTGAGGGGATTAACATTCAAACCATGTATGCTGGCACATTATTGTACATGGTTTAAACCTTATTACAGACATAACAATATAACTCTATCACATAAGCGTTTGGAGTGGAGCTAAAGTCTTGTTATTTGCTTTGAGTGCAGTGGGCCTTTAGTTTGTTGGAATATGATTTGGATTGTCTTGCCTTTCTTGAAAATGTGATGTCTCTTTTGTGGGTAAATCCTTCATTAATATACCCTTATACAGATATAGAATGCTGTGTGTAATTTTGATGCATATATTGGCAGTTTGGATAATTCACAAAATGTGACAATGGGGAGTGTGAAAAGTGCATTGGATCTGATTACTTATGGATGATGGGTCCCCTTTGAGATCAAGGAAATATCACATTATATGCTGGTAGGCTGGGCAGGGTGGTTTCCACAAAAAGCAGAGGAGCTCAAGAGGAGGCAGGGAGATTTCTCCTAAAAATAGTCTTATCAAACTTCCATGAGAGGCTTGGTTCCCACTTTTCATAGAATTTCTCTATTATACGTTTGAAATCACTCTATTTTATCATAATACTGAGCTATTTTATCAAGGTAAAAAAACTACTGTACTTTTTTAGCCCTTATGTCATCTTCCAAGCCACGTAAATCCCATTCAGGTTCTGTTCATGAATCAGATAGTGCATCTAGCATAGAATATGTTCAAACACAGTCACCATTGAGTCCCAACATTCCTCTCACAACCCCTATCACATCCTCAATGAATGTATCAGGTCTTAACATTGATGTGGGAAATGCAATGGCTCAAACTTCAAGCACTTGGTCAATCCCAAATATTTCTGTCACTCAAATTCCCCCAAATCCCACTAATACATAAATGCATGTGTCTGAGGGGCCAGAAGGCACACCTCAAATCTCATCAAATGCTGGTCCCCAATCGAAATTTCCACGTGAGTTCCTCCTTAATCCTGGTCAGAATCACCAGGGCGAATCTCGCGTCAATTGTCGGCAATTGACTTCACGTCGCACCGCGGTCAGTATAAAATCTTGCTTCAGTCGTGTTAGTGTCACTTTATAGTCACTGGATTTAGTGGGTCATTTCATGTCAGCGTCAAGACAACGTCAATCGTCACATGTGTCACATGAGAATGTCACTCAAAGCCCAAACCCATTTCAACACTATGCACAACGTTCGTGTAATTTCACCTCATTGGCTTCCGCCTCCCCGACGCTTAGCATGCTTACGCACCCGCACCGCCCTCCATCCAGATGAGACTCCGACACTGCCCGCCCCTCTCCGTCCTCACCACTCCTTACGCTTTCACACCCCCGCCCCTACCATCCTTACGCTTGTGTAGTACCCTCCCGACATGCCTCCGACAACCCTTACCATCCTTACGCTCATGTAGTGCCCTCCCGACATGCCTCCGACAACGGTTACCCTCCCTCCCGACATTCTCCCAACACTGCTTACCATCCTTACGCTCATGTAGTGCCCTCCCAACATGCCTCCAACAACGCTTACCCTCCCTCCCGACATTCTCCCAACACTGCTTACCATCCTTACGCTCATGTAGTGCCCTCCCGACATGCCTACGACAACGGTTACCCTCCCTCCCAACACTGCTTACCATCCTTACGCTCATGTAGTGCCCTCCCGACATGCCTCCAACAACGCTTCCGTATTACATCCATAGTGTACAGTACGGTGGCTTGTTGGCGTACACGATGAACACAATTGCCGAAATATGCTGAGTGGCCTTCTCTACCAACAGGACCTAAGGGGATATTGGTCAGTATATTCACCATGTTGTGGTTAGGGTTTAAATCATGAGACTCACAAATTAAAACCTAATAAGTGGACTATTTAAGACAAGAATTGTGTCTCCTGTTTCCCTGACAAAACCATTTTATTTCATATCAATCAAATGAACACTTTGCTTAGTCCTTACCTCATGAGCGTTGAATAGTTCAAAAGTTGACTTTAGTAGGTTTCTCACTAGTCAACTTTCTTCAATGTCTCACAGGGAAGTGATTTCATTTTCATGATATGAAATAATTTGCAAAACATCGCCTCCTTTAATTTCCCGACAAATTGCATTTTGCAAATGCAATTATTTTACTTGCACCTTTTTTCTTCAATTTGGATCTTTTTATTCAAAAATTTTGAAACAAGTTATCAATCAACTCGTCACCATCTATTTGCTTAATAAACTACCTCCGCTATGGCCCGAACCCCGGGAAATTCAACTGAATTCAATGAACAACCAACTTCAGCCCCAGAGAGTGGAAGTGAAATCTCTGATATCGCCAGTAGTCGTGAATTAGGCATTGAAGTAGAGAGCCAGTCACATGAAGATAATCAAGATCCACCAGTTCTTCCAGAAAGTGAGTATGCATCCATCTTGAATATTTCTAATCTCTCAAAACCTGATATTGTGTCATAGCCTTTATCTCAGGTCAGCCTCCAAGCTCTCAGAAACCAAATTTTAAAAGTTATGAGAAGGAAAAGACTGTTGAACCTTGTGCACCGACAGAAGATGATGGGCCAGATGATGTAATTTTCAGTGGGGAGGTGGAATGTATATCCAAGGAACAATTTGTCTCCAACATTGCTCAAACAATCCCAAGGCTCGAAAAAATTCAAAATGATAGTAAAATTCCTGATTATGTGCGTCAAAAGATTGCTGAAGCCATGAGCCTGCTCAAAATGGATTTGAACTGTAAGTCCATTAATAATTCAAAACAAAATTGATAAAAATAGCTGCTTACAATATATGGGCAGGTGTGGAGGTGGGAGAATCTCTACCTGAAGGATCTTGAGTCGTAATTGGATTTCCAGGCAAAGGATTAGGAAAAAGACCAAATATACATGCGACCAAAAAAACAAACAAAAAACGCTGTACCTTTGAAGCTGCAAACGATTCTCGCGATCAAGGTCATGAAATTATCAATGTTGAAGGGGACCATTTTGATAATCAACCTCCGCATACTGAACCCCCCCAATACTCAATGAAACAATCCATGATGAAGCTCCACATACTGAAAGCCCCCCGATACCCAATGAAACAATGCATGATGCAACCCCTCCCGCCTCTCCTTGGAATATTCAAGCCTTTCAAGAAAGGGAAGCAATTAAACATGATACAATGGCACGAGATATGACTCATATAGTTCCTGACCCTGAGCCCAAAGTGTCATCGTCTGCTAATTTTCAAGGAATATTTTTATCCCGCATGGAAGAGTTTGCAGGCGTTTTGAATTATCATTCCAATATTACTCAACAATCATGGAAAAGGGGGCTTGAAAATATCAATAGTATTTACAAAAATTGATGGGACAATTTACCAACAAAAGATGCTCATACATTCCTGCCTGTTGGTATTAAGGTGATCAGTAACCAAGAGCTTAAAATGTTGGCCTGGCTGGAGGACCTTGAGATGGCAGGTGAGTTTTATCTTTGTGCATGATACATGATTATTGGCTGTTGACTGGTGATATAAATGGCAATATACAGGGTTATATTTTTTTAAGCCAACCGAAACAGAAGTGTTTTTTGATCACAACATTTGGAATCTCAAATTGATGAAGGAATCAGCTAAACCTTCAGAGAATCTCCCAAAATCTGAACACTCCTTCTTCAAAATGGTTCAGAGCCTTCTTTACCCCGCCAATCCAGTTAAACATTTTTGGGCAAATGTTATGTTTGAATCCATTAGTTTAGTCCCATACAATGTGGTTACACCCAAACCATATGTTGCACCAACATTGAATTCAACCGATCCTCTTGGACTCTAACGGGGAGCAGTTGAATACCTTGCCTCCTGTTTGAGTAATTCGAAGCAACATGCAGCCCAACTTAGCATTGAAGGTGGCAGGCCTGACAATGAGATATCCACAAAGCCGCACAAGAACTTGGAGGATCTAATGGATACAGTTATCCATTTGATGATTGCGTACAACATGGTACGTGCACATACAAAGGTTGAAGTTAATGGCATCAAAGGGAAACTCACGAACTCAAAAAAAAATGAGGCCATCAAAGATCTTTTGGCGTGTCACAAGAATCTCGGAATAAATCAAATTTGCTATGGTATATTAGCGGCATTCTGTGCGGCGGGGGTTCATGGTTTGATGGTATGCTCAGATGACTGGAGAACAAGCTCAGTTAAAGGGGCTTTATCACTAATTGACATTTCCGCAAAACTTTCAGAGGGTAAAAATCTAGTGGAGCCAGTGTGGATACGTACTAATAAGTATATATGTAATTTACTGAATAAATGTTTCTTCTCATCAGAGTCTTTTAACCCCACTGTAACTCTTAGATTTGAATTTGCACAATGCTTAGTATTAGACTTTGGTGATGCCTGGGTGGCGAAACGCAGTCTTGGTTCAAGGGATGAGGTCACCTTGACGGTACCCAGGTCAGCTAAACTCACAACCAGGATTGACCCGTTCTAGATTAGCTTTGTACTAGATACATTGTAATTGAATTTTGCAAAGTTATTTATGAATTTAATAATCATTACTTCCTATCCTACTACTGCCCGGATGCCACAGTCTGAGTACCAATAGTAATTGTATGGCGGCATGCCTCCGTACATCATTGCAAAGACTCCGACAAGACGCAAGCTGAGTCAGGCGATGTGCCCGCGAGTAGCACACGCGGGGGCATTGCGGGAAGTCGCGTTTATCACTTCCCGCCAGCCCATAATAGGCCAAAGTTTCCTGTGTCTTTCAAGAGGACTAGGATAGCTAGGGATCCGCAGCAGGATGCCAATTGCATTTGCATGTGCTTGCAAGATTCCAAATGGTTGGATTGGAAAGTGATTTCATGGGAACATCAATGTGTAAAATTGAATAATGCACTATCCACTGCAATTTTCAGGTTCAGGTATTTGAGATCGTGAATTTGCCAAGGTCAGGCGTGAGCTTTCTTTTTAGCCGCAATTAAAAAAGATTCATCCACCGCAATCCAATTTAGGTGATATTAAGAAATCAGTAATCATTTGGTTTCATTTCATTTTCTGCTGAAAGCATGCCATTCACAAAAAAAGGAAAAGAGCGTAAAAGGAAACTCGCAAGAAAGCGTTGGGCTGAGGAAGGAAAGTGTGAGTTACTCGCTTAATCTCAGTGTATATATGCTTCCACATTTATGTGGCACCCTCATTGGGCCCCACGGAAGAACATTGGCTTTAGTTGGTTCAGATTGTGCCAATGTCATGTGGGCTCCAACAGGGAAGTCAAAGGATGTGTGCCAAAGAAAGCTCCTTGGCAGTATCTGATATCTTGTGTGCTTCAACACATAGTGATCCCTCAACCACTCGGGAATAGTATCAGATCCCAAAACACAAATGAGCGCAAAACGACCCAAATGAATAGGTTGTTTTCCTCCTCTCGCCCAACAGCACAAATATCAATGCCAGTATCAGCAAATATGATCCCAAGTGAAATTCGCAGCCTTGTGGATGTCAATCAGATCAAACGCATTCAATTTGGGCGTGTGGCAATTTTCTCTTCAACCGGATTACTCATTGCCCTTGTCAAATTCCGACAATTCACAACAATGAGTGAAGTTGAGGTCAATCAATGGGATGAATTATCACAATTCCTATTTCGCGAAAAGAGATTCACCGACCCAATTGCAACCAATGGAGCATTACTGGAGGGATTTATGTTTGCAATTGGGTGGCGCAAATGCAGCACCAAGAATGAACAATTTGGTCTGTATGGAAGTGTCGGGAAAATTGAAAACGCAAAAGATGAATGGCAGAAAGAGGTGCCAATCTTAGCTGGTGGGTCTCATTCTAGGTCAATCCTTACAATATGTTGGGGATAATTTATTTAAGAAGATTCAAAATTTCTAAAAGTCATTGAGGGTTCCCTCTTTTGATCAAGTCAGCTGAGAAGCCAACATTCCCATAGATAAGGGTGCATTTGAGTTTGTTTCCACACTCACTTTCACCATGAATGGATTCAAAAACTCACCTCATCTTGATAAGGATGCATTGCTGTATGCTTAAAGAGATGTGTCAAAGCGGTGTACAGGGGGAAAATTGATTTTTGCAAATGAGCATTTTTAGATTGATCTATCTGAATGTCATGGCCTCATTCAGGTAGTGTGGGCCAGTAGTACATTTGTTCATTATACTGATCCAGCACAGGACAACGAAAGCATAACACTAGTGGGTATGTCTGCGCAATTTTCAAGGAGGTTAGGAAAAACAATGTGTTGAAAAGCCACGGCTTTTATGAGATTGGAAAGAGAGCGGGCTATCAAATCAGGGATGGTAATACAATCTCATCACAATCCAAAGAATGAGGAGATTTTCATGTGTGTCGGAAGTGCAGCATGATTGGTAAATAATGGTGGGGTAAGGCAGAGGAAAATATACACCAGGATTGGATGGTTTGTTGCTCTTGTCCAGGATCTTAATGCTTCACTTGTGAATCATTATGCTTGTGCAGGGTTCTAATAATTAAAACAATTGCTTATGCCAGGGCAGGCTGCCAACACTTCACATGCAAATCATTGCGCTTGTACAAGCTCCTGACAATTCAAAAAACTCCCTATGCTGGTGCAGGCTCCTGACACCTCCCAGGCAAATCCTTACATTGTGCAGGTTGCTGACAATTTCAACATTTCCTTAAGCTGTTGCAGGCCTTTCATAATTCCCATGCAAATCCTGACGCTTGTGCAGGTTCCCAACAATTCAAACACTTCCTTACGCCGGTGCAGGCTTTGGACAATTCACAAGTGAATGATTATGCTTGTGCAGGTTCCGGAAATTCTAAAAATTCCTTATGCCTGTGCAGCCTTCCAAAAATTCACACGCGAATCCTTATGCTTGTGAAGGTTCCAGACAGTTCAAACAATTCCTTACGCCGGTGCAGGCTTCCAACAAATCACATGCAAATCCTTCCGCTTGTGAAGGCTCCCAACAATTGAAACAATTCAATACATGACTAAGATTAATAGCATGTGACCATAGGAAAGGAAAGGTCTCATGAATTTGCAGTGGATTTCCACATACAGGGAACGCCTGCATTTTTACAGTTAAGATCTGATATGGTTGTCAACCATATCAGAAGAAGATATAGGAAGCTGTAATGGTGACTATTTTCGCATTTTTGGCAAAAGAGGTTCACACCAAGAAATATTTCCTGAAACATTTGGTTTGGCACTTACAAAGATTGTTATCAAATAATAGGTGATTTGCACAAATGGCCAAAAAGGAGAATCTCACGGGAAAAAATAATATAACAAAAATGGAAAAAAGCATGTATTGATTACAACAAAATAATTTAAAAGAGCGTATTACAAAATTAAATAAGAGGAAAAAGATTTTTTTTTATTTTTTTTCTAGATATTTGGAGACTATCCCGGTGATGTCCTCCTTTGGATAAGCCTCCAGTGCCTGGTGAAGGAGGCTGTTTAGTTCCTCCCGGAATTCCTGGTGCATCTCATTTTGATGAGTTGCATCCACAAAAGGAATCATGTGGAGCAAGAGGCAATGCTCCAACAAGATTCGGTTGATGGCTTGAGGAATCCTTAGTGCTGGTCCCAGGTTGTTGAATTCCTGGCAAGCGTCATTGTAGGAATGAGAGGAGCTTGGCACCAGGGGGGAGATCCGGGGTAGGAGTGAAAGGTGGCGGAGTCGGGGGGGATCCGACGGGAGTATTGTTGATGATAATGACTGAGCGGGGAGTAGCTGGACAAGTTGGAGATGGGCAAAGGAGGGGTGAGGAAAAGTTGGGAAGAGTTAAAAAAGTGAACTTGGGACTTACAAAATGGTTCCTCCATGGATTGTGATGGAGCCACCTGTGTTCTGGCTCACAAGTCGGAACATCCTCAGATGGTTTGGAGGATGGACTCGGGCCAGGAATAGGTGGCTCATTGTGCTGGGAGGGTTCTACAAAAGGAGGAAGAGTCAGTTAACTTGATGCAAAAGTTTAAATGAGAAAAGGGAAAGTTGACTGCTTACCACGGAATAAGTCCTCCCACCATTGGGTTCCACTCGGGCCAGGAGTGGGTTGCCGCGGGGTTTGCTTGCAAGGCATACATTGAACAGGTAAGTCTTGTTGGGGGGGATTTGGTGTGTTTTGTTCTATGTGTAATGGAAAAAAGTCAGTATGATTGCATGAATGGAAATGAATTAAGGAGGAAAAAGAAAACTTATTTGGCTTTTGAATCCCATGGGTGAAAAGACATGGTGACAATCGGCCCAAGCTCGAATGTCCTTTTGCCATCACCATCCTTCATCAGCCGGATAATCACTTTGTTCCAGTCAAGGAGTGAAGTGACCATTGGAGGGGGGTGGACAAATTGATGCTTGAGGGGACAGGGCTAATTGTCCGGAATCATTCCCATCAGCCTGTTTGGGGTCCTGGTGTCCCTTCCCCCTCGGGAATAATTTCATCATCATTGACCACAAAGGAGTCCTTGTGAGGGAACTCCTCTTGCCGCGTGGTTGGAAGGGTCGGACAACAAACAAGCATTTCTTGTGTGCTTGTCCGCAAGCATCACAAGCGTTGGTCTTTGTCGAGGAATGAATGCAGGGGATACCCACCTTAGTGCATAAAGTGCAGGACATCTAAAAACAACACAATTGGGGTTAGTAACTGAATAGAAAGTAAACAATCAATCAAGAAAATGAAGACGTACAATGAATTATCAATTTAATAGGGAATTGAAAAAAACGCTCTAGTTGGAAGGTTTTAAAAGTCTGGAAGAGAGTCGTGAAGAAAAATAAGTATTAATATTGGTATATAATGTGGACAAAAGTTTTAAATGGAGGAAACACACGAGGTGGACAGACGGGGGGTTCTGGATGTATAAGCAGGAAAAACAAAAAGCAAGAAGGAAGGGTTGTGGGGTCAGTGGAGTGTGATAGAAAAGAGTGGAAAGGCAGGAAGATGAGTGGGAATACGCACAAAATTAAGAAGAGCGGGTGATCCGGAAGAAAGTGGAGCAGGTGAGAAAAAAAGTGGAGGGCTTGTTGGGCAAAGAGGGTCTTTTATACCATGGTGAAGCTGAGCCAATTGCAGCAGTCGCAGCACCCAATAAAGGCTCAGCTTCAAGGCGTGTTGGCAAAATTGACACTCAGTTGCAGCCAATGCTGCAATTGAGAAGGGAAATGCTCACATGAGGCAGAGGAAGAAAGGGGTTCTGGCTGAGTGTTGCAATTGATTGAATTGTCAGACTCAGTCAAATCCCCTTTGTTTCCTCAAATAGCCACCCAATCACCCAGGAGGGCTTTGTGAGGGCCTAATTTAATGTGCATGGTGGGTGCAATCCCCAAAAGCCCCATGCAGAAAAGCACGTGTTGCATTTGGTCACAGGTGACCGCGGTGAGCATACCAGCATTATGGCCGGGTGGTGGAGTTTGAACAAAGGCTCAGGTGGCTGTACAAATAGTGAATACAGCATGAGCTTGGGATGACCAATTGCGCCGGTCTGCTTCAGGGTCATAATTGACATGCTCACTCGCTGAACATTTGAATTGCACAGTTGTTGAGCTATTGAGATAACTATATCAAATGCACCCCACTGAGAAATTGCTAGCTCATCTCTGTAAGCACACATCCTCAGCATTTTTCACAACATCGGAAGACATTTTGGCCAGGCTGAGAATTTCACATGCTTTGGTGAAGTGCTCCAAACTGAGCTTTCTGATGAACTATTGAAAAAAGTGTTCCAATCATGGCTTCGCCAGAAACTTCCACACTGAGCTTTTGACCATGAAATGCTCAGCTTGCATGTGCAAATTGGGTTAAATGCAATGTTCAGCATGTCGCACATGCACCACATGTATGCTAACAATTGGAAGGTGGATCCTGATTGGTAATATGCATGCAGGCGGGAGTAGTGTTACTCCATCTTAATTTGTACATCCAACATTGTAATACGTAGTATACCTTTGTAAATGTATTCTGCGGGGCAGAGCAAAATCTGTACAACAATATAACATGCACTCACGTCAAGCCATCAAGTCAAATTTCTCAAATGCATCCCTTTGATGCACCTCTTTGGAGAGCTCCGCCTAACTACTGCACAGTTGTGGGTGTAATCCAAGTTAATGTAAGGGGTGCATACATGGATGACTAAGGATTTGGGTCATATGTTAAGGGTGGATTCACTCTGGTGCCATTGTTGGGGAAAACAATGACTGGCCCTGCTTGTTTATTGCGCCCCCTCGTTGTCGGGCAGCCACACACTTTCATACGCACCCCCCAACAGGTCATACACAGGCAATTTTCACATGCCTGGCGGACCTTTTACCACCTGTCTTCTGGCCAGTTATTTGCTTGTGCAGGTGGTCAGCTTGACTGCAGACACTCACTTGCTTGCGTGCCAAAACCTGAGGCCAATCAGTGTGGATTTGCTTCAGCCCCATACGCATTAGCATAATCCCGGCCTATGATCACTGAGGCTGGTTATTTTTGCATGGGGATCTGCCACCGTGGGTCATATGCCGCACATTCTAACACGCCCCGCAGAAGTTTTGGCGCCTGGCTTGCAGCCAAAAAATACCTTGCATGGGTGGCCTATTCCTCCGGAGTTTCTCACACGTGTGAGGGAAATACCCTGATGCCAATGTTGGTGGATTAGTACCCGCGTTAAACGCAATAGGGGTGAATGTATATGTGGATCACGGCTCACGGCCGGCGCCCCCTTTGATCATGCCATACATTCCCCCCTGGAATCCCAGTAGTTGTCAGTCAGCAAAAAACTTTGGGCAAACCCAAACTCATGTTTGGTGGCACACCACCAAACATATCTGACCCGCCCACACAAAAACATCACAACAATGAGATTGTCCTTTGAAACTGACAGCTTTGCCCAGTAGGTCCCTGTACGAAAACTAACCTGGGGAAGATACACTTATTGTTTGATGTCACACCAGCAAACATGGCTGCATGCCTCTAATATGCCCCCTCCACAATAAGTTGCTACAACCCACCCAATTTTTGGTATGCTAATGTCAACCTTGGTCCACCAAAGGTTGCGTAATTTGCTCCAGATCCAGCAGTCATGTTAGGGAACCCGCGTTCTTGCCACCTTGCCTTGATATATGCCTCAAATCGGATATGAAATGTATGAGCCCAAGAGGCCCATCATCCTAACAAAAATGCACGTAACCATAGGCCATCCCCCTTTGAGCCCATTGCTGCCTCTCATATAAGTTCCCAACCTGAGTTTATTGGTCTTCATTCCCTTTAGCTAACCCTTCCTGATCATATAATTTCCCACTGTCCCCAATAAATAATTTATAGTAGTCAACATGTCAACCCCTTCACAACCAATTTGCATTGGGATGATTAATATTTGTATTCAAGTAAATGGTGATATAACCTTAAAGCCTGATAATTCCCACTTAGCTTCTTGGATTATCCTATGGCATAATCAACACAACATATCCGCATATCTTCCCAATCACCAGCATGCTATTGGCTCTCTCCCTGGAACCCTTTCCAAAACGTTGATACCATTCCTTGGGGCACCACAAACCTTCATGCACTGTGGTCCTGGTGGGGCATGGATTGAAAATTGCCAATCCAATCCTACTCACACATTATTTGTTGAGGGAGTATTTATGACTTATCCCAATGATCCTTGCTCATCCCAGAAACCCAATCTAGCGTTGATGTTCTTCACATGGTATCTGAACATTCTATTCATAATTGAAAGTTTTCGAAAACAAGACATTAAGCTTGAAATGCCTAAAGAGTATTACTGTAATACTCACAGTCAATGTCAACTTTTTACTCCAACCTTTCCCACTTCAAACTCAACGCCAGATTCATATCATGCTCTCTTTTCATTGACTTCCAAGGAAAAACTGATACAATTACCCAGTGGATCAGACCTCCCCATGATGACCCCGCCCCATTCAACAATTCAAACCCCCCTCCTCCCTCATAAAAAGACCAGACTACCTTTTCTCTAGGATTGAGAAATCTCCAATGAACAATCAGCCTATAAACCTTGGGCCACCTCACCCCCTGGATCCACTTTTAATGCCAGGCACATAATTACAAACAAGGTCTTCAGCTCATTTGAATACCTTTTGAACAATACCCCTCTTGTAAGGTGTGGATATGAAACTTTGATTAAATATCAAGTACTTTTCCTGTCCTCAAAATTTGTATAAGGTAAAAATCATTTAAAAATAGTAAGAAATATTATTTTTAGGAGAGAACATGCCAGCTTTATTGTTTATAGCTTTGTTAGTATAAAACAATAATATTATAAATATTGATTGTTTTACCAACAATAAAAATTTATCCAAAAAAATACTTTATAAGAGATATTTTAAGGCTACAAAAGAAATTTCTTCAAGAGAAATTTCAATTGGAATTAATTGAGCAGTGAACTGCAAGCAATTAATTAAAGAAAAGAATCTTTAAAACGAATATTAAAGAGAAAACATGCCCAAAAGTGACCAGAGTGAATTTGGAAACAAAGTAACAAAGTTTACAGTGATGAAAGATGCTTTAATTCACTTTTGGGGTGGTTCAGGGGTAAAAATGATTATAATGATTTTTTCACGTGGTTAAAAGGTTTAAAGTGATTTAAGAAAGGTGTTTGGAATCTCTTATCGATTGGTTTAACAATGTTTAAACTAATTATAAAAGGAAAAGATTCTAACATGAAGAGAAAAGTGGGGCAAAGAAGACATTCTTTTATAGCCATCAATTTTCTTACTCCAAAAGTAAAATTTACTCTTGTCAGTCGTGAAAAACAGTCTTACAACAGAAAAGCCAATGATGGCATCATTGAACCCTGGTTTAGACCAAAAAGGGGCTGGTTTAAGCCATTTTTAGCCATTTGTAGCTATTTTAGACCCTTAAATCAGCCATTACTATAGCAATACCTGGTCTAGAGCCTTCAAAATACTTCATAATGTGTGTAAGAGACGTAGAAACCAGTTAAAACTGTTTTTACTCTGATTGTTTTATCTTGAGGGTAGTTTTACCCTCTTGGCAACAGCTAAAACTACCCCAGTTGGTATCAAAACCTAATCATCAATTGAGTCCACAGACCCTGTAACTCAATTCCAGGCCAAAAGTGATGAACTTTTGCGTGAATTTTGACACCTCATGCCTGTCAGCAAGAATTTTGGGAGTCTAGCTCCCCCTTAGAGCTGGAGTTCCTTTTCCCCCCCAAATTTAATCTTTCCAATTTATTTTTCCTTTAATTCCTCATCATGTATTATACTTAAAATTTACATATGTAATTCAGTTGAGCTGTACAGTGCCCTCCAACAAACCTTTGAACATTTTTTTTTTTTTTTTTTTTTTTTCAGTTTTTTTGTTCCTCACAATTTTTTCAGTCTTTTTTTTTAACTTGCGGACTCTTTCTCCTAACTTCCACCATCATCTTGCACTCATCTCACCTCCTTTCTTCTCTTCTTGTTCTATATTTTGTCGCGATCTTGTTTTTTCTAACCAATCAGCATCAACAATTGGTTATCTTTTTTCTAACCAATGAGATTCAATGGTTTTTTGGATCAATCATCTTCGTGGATCGCTTCAGCTTCTTGTCTTTGTCTGGCTGTTGCCTTGCATTATGCCTATTTATACCAGTCACCAAAATGAATGGTGAGTTTTTTTTAATACTTTTGTTTGAAATATTGGACAACATACTAAATACCCATTTATTAGTATGCCACCATATTGCAATCCTATAGACCAAGGGCGAATCATTGGGATGCATGATGCAGGGGCATCAATCCGAACGATTGCCAACTTTCTAGGTGTTCCTCCAACAACTGTCCATGATACCATCCGACGATTTCAAGAGCGAGGTCATTTAGAAAACCTCCCAATACCTGGCCGACCTCCAAAATTAAACGATCGCAACTTGCGAGAACTTGGCCGAGTCCTTCAGCAACATCGTCGAGAGACACTTGTCTCAATCAAAAACCTCATCACAGCTGATGTTTCTCTCAATACTATTCGCAAGGCAATACATCACCTTGGTAAAAGGTCTTGTATTGCCGTCAAGAAACCCTATCTCAGTCCTTGCCACATGGAACGACGGCTAGAATTTGCCCGTGCTCACCTCCATTGGACCATTAACGATTGGTCCCAAGTTATTTGGACGGACGAATCTTCGTTTGAACTAGGCGAGCCCGTAACCCAAAAGCGAGTTTGGAGAACACCTGAACAAAAATACGACCTTGATTCAATGGCGGTCAATCATCGATCAGGTCGTCGATTGATGATGATTTGGGGGGCCATCTGTGGACCGATTCAATCTGAACTCATTATAATGCCACCAGGGCAACGTAGGGCAGTGGACTTTATAAATAACGTTTACGAACCGGGGTTATTGCCGTTTATGGACAAATTAGTTGAAGTTGGCGTAGCAGCCAATTGTGAAGAGCTCACATTAATGGAGGATGGAACTCCCATCCATACTGCCCTTGCCAGCCAACAATGGCGTCAAGATCATCAAATTCAAAAATTTGCTTGGCCTCCCAACTCACCTGACCTCAACCTGATTGAAAACCTTTGGTATAAAATGAAGTTTGTCGTTACCAACCTTTTCAACCCAAAAACAATGGACGAATTGAGCGAAGCCATTCACATTGTTTGGGATACAATGCCGTTTGATCACTTAGAGGCATTACTTGTATTCATGCCTGCAAGAATGCAAATGGTTGTGGATAAAAATGGAGCTCCTACCCGATGGTAGGAGCTTTATTTTGATAATACTCCAATTTATTGTATTACTACTTATACACGTTATTACTATTTACACACGTTATTACTATTTATACACGATTTTTTATTATTAGTTTGATTTAAAAACAACACATGCATAATCATATTAAAAAAAATCTTGACTCTTCCATATAGCCTTGTGACACATGAGAGACAATTGTGAGAAAAAAAAAATGGAAAAAAAAAATGAAAAAAAAATGAAAAAAAAATGTTCAAAGGTTTGTTGGAGGGCACTGTACAGTTCAATACAGTAATAATTGATACCTCATATGTAAATCAAAGCTCACTTGTGTAACACACGTGCACATTTTGACATTTCAATTGAATTCAATTGAAAATACTTTGATTCCTCATGAGTTCTAAAATATACACAACACCTCAATTTTAACATAATTTTGGTGATTAACACTACATTTGATGTGAATTAAATTAAAGTTTTGAGGATTTTCAATTTTCATACAGAAAATACTAAAAACTTAATTTAAGCTTATTTAGAGTTGAGTTACAAAATCTTCACTCAGAGGTGACCCCACTTGATTTTTTATGAGGAATCCAATGGTGAAATAATTTTTATATTTTTATTTATTGAATAAAAAGTTATAATAATTTTTATTTAACTTTTTTCCAAATTCATATTAATTTTTTACAATTTTGTAGAAATTCATTTTTACTTAATTTTTTCAAGTATAAATGTAATTTTATAATTTCAAAATTTAATGTAATTTTATTTTTAAATTTTAATTAAAATTCTAATTTTGAATATAATTTTGTATTTATATTTTGATTTTTATTTTAATACTATAAATAAATTTATTTTATTTATATTTATATGTTAATTTTGTATTTGTGGTCTTTTGGGTATATGAAATTACCTCTAAGGCTCACACCTCTTGGAGGACTGCTTGTGTATGATATGGGATTAGGTAAAGCCATTAAGGCCATTGCTCTAATTGGTACCTCCAAGCAGCGGCTAATTACAAACCCCCATTGCTCCACGCCCACCATTATCATCTGCCCCCTTTTCTTAATTACCAATTGGCAATCTGAAATATCCAAGCATGCTCAGGCTGGAGCGCTGAAAGCCAAAATCTACCATGGTCCCACTTGTCACTCATTATCCAAGGCCAACATTTTCAAATGTGATATCATCATAAGCTCTTACAATACTATCCCCCAAGAATTTAAACAAACCTGTACCTCTACATCATTCATTTTTAAAATGAATTGACATTGTATAATTTTGGATGAAGCACAGTGAGTGTCTGATCTTTAAATGATTTAAATTACCCTTTATATCCAATCGCCCTTCCCCCATTTTATATCTATATTTTCTTTCAATACACTGCCACTCACCATGCCATTAATAGCCTCCTATCATCCCATTGAATATGTTTAACCGGCACACCTACTCACAACACCATTTATGAACTTTTGGGCATAATATAATTCAACACCCAACCCCAGAGCTCAGATCAAGATAATTGGTCACCATTCATCCTGAGTAGTCTTCCTAAAGGTAGCAATGATATTTTGCATTTGGCATTGCGGCATTTAAATTTGCACCACACCAAAACCACACATCTCAAATCCCTTCCCACTATTAGCCATCATTATGAACTGCTCCCACTCAACCCAAAAATGCAGCAAGAATATTCTACATTATACAAGCAATTCCTATCATCCAAAAGCAAAGGACCAGGAGAATTTTTTCAGAAATATCAATAAGCTGCAAATATGTTGTAACCATCACATCATGCTTAACAACACAATTGCAGATGCGAATTTGGAAGACCACATGGGCAGGAGCACTCAGGATAACTCCTCAACAATCACACGAACTCCTGTGGATGTGGAAAAATTCATGATGAGTAGTAAAATTGCACACCTCCTAAAAAGCTTGCTGAAGAAAAAACAATCAAAATGTGGTCCAACCAAATTGGTGGTTTCCATGCAATGGACCCAATTCCTCAATTTGTGAGTTAATTCCAATATTCAGCCATTCCCAATTGAATCGATCTGACCTTTTTTTTATGGTAGAATTGGTATTGCACTTGCCCATCACTCTATCCTTTCAGCCCAAATTGATGGAAAAATTACAGCACAAGCACAGGAGAAGGCCCTGGAGAATTTCTTCAATAATCTTGAATGTGAAGTACTCATTGCATCCATTGCCGCAGCTGGAACAAGCCTCAATATAACTTGCTCTAATATGGTCTATTTAATGGTGAGGGGACCCCCAAAATTGTACTGTGATTTTTGGACACTGACATCCACATTTCCAGGAGCCCAATTGGAACCCAGCCATTGAGGCTCAGGCTGTTGATCGACTCCATTGTATTGGCCAAAACAACCTGTGAAGGTCATTCACTATATCACTCCTCATTCAGTTGAGGTCAACATGTGGAAGGTACCTTTCAAGCTCATCTTTGTCCCTGATTTTATTACTATTCTGAAATCTTTCTTTATGGGAATCCCACAATCAAATCACCAATAGGTCCAAGAAAAGAAAAACTCATTAACTGCATGAGCCTTCCTGATATTATCTAATTTGTGTTTGACAAATTTAATAACTCCTTTTCACCCCGTCACAGGTCCACAGTTATGAACACCATGAGCTGTATTGAACTTCTTCAATATTTCCTCAATGAAAATGAGCAATAGAGTATTATTTCTAAGGGAGACGGTGATACATTCCAATTCATACGGTTTATATTCTAACATATTTAGCAAGTTGTTGCATCTTTAAGCAATAATAATCAGATTGTATTACCCCTGCACAAATAATTCACAAAATGATAATTTGTAACTGTGCTATACATTTATTTTCCTGACTTTTTGCAGAGCATCACAATTTGTGCTAATAACTGGCATTTCAAGTATTTTGAGGGTAATAGTCTGCATCTTACTACAACCTTTGAGCCAATCTTGATCGAATAGCTAAAAAAAGATAGCCCTTCAGGAATATCACCATCATCTGTTGATAATATTTCTGGAAGTCTATCAATAGTTTTTTTACCCTTTTTTTAATCTGATTAAAAAACTCTAGGTCTCAATCAATTTTTAATACCAACTCATTAAATAGGCCTGAGCGCCATAGTAAGTCCACTTTGCAGTAAACTTGACAGCCATTTTCCACTACCTCCTCAGTATCTGAGAAAACTCAAGGGTCATTAAATTTTGATGCTAGAATTGAAAATTTAGCTGTATCACACCATTCACGATGGCTCTCACAGGTCTGAACATCATTAAAGGAAATCATCAGATTTACTTCACCATGAAGAAGAGATACAATAACTAACCCTTTGACAAATCTTTGCAAGCTTTTGATTCTCCTTCTTTCTTACCAGATACTCCACATCATTTTTAATAGACCTCCATTCTCTTTTCAAATAAGTGAAATATTGCTCCATTAAAGCCGCCACAACCCCGTAGTTATTATGATCCTTGTTCCAACAGTAGTGATGATACTTGGTGCTGACAAGTGCAAGATGGAATGTACGGTAAAACACCATAGACATCAGCTATTTGAATGGATGTTGCCATGAGCTGTTCCAATTACAAGTGAATTGCTTTAGTCCTAACTTGTGGAGCTCATTTTTGCAGTAGCTTTGGAAACCCTGAGACTGAACCTGTGTTGATGGCTCATTGAAAACATCCTTGGGACATATCCAAGATGACCAGCCACTTGAATTTCAATTTCATGCTCTTCTGTGCTGGGTGGTGCTGGTAGTGAGGAAAAATCCTTATCCCTTACTTTAAGTAGGAACAGACAATGGGCGTGTACAGCTAATCTCATCCCATGGAAATTTTCTGGAAGTTCCGCTTTCAGCCATTTTTGTTGCTCCTTCTGGCTTGCATGCTTTGCCACATTGTGAGCTTTGCAAGCCTTGTTCCTTTGCTGTCTCAACTCAGATTGATCAAGCATACTCTGGGCAAGGCGCATTTGAGCATGGGTGAACTCACTATTTGACTCAGTGCCTTGCTCATGCGCCGTGAAATTGTCCCTCCTTGGTTCATCATTTCTTTCCCTTTGAGTCAGGGACATGTTCTCATCCTCATCATCCACAATTTTTTCTATTGATGAACTGGCATGACCTGTTCTTGGTTTGGAGGCATATTGATGATGATGTCCAGTGACTTTCTCTTTATGGACAAGAGGTGAAGATGCATAAAGTTCATCACCTGCCATGCAAATTATCAGTTAACACATCAAAAAATTAATAAAGACTGGTCATACTCACAATCCTCAATTGGCTCCTGAGATTGGACTGACTTGCCTTTAGGTGCCATATCTAACCCATGAAACAAACATATCAAATTGTGAAAAAGTTTATACTCTGACATCAAAATGACTTACTTTGATTAAGCGTCAATCCTGGATTTCCCTCCAACAGACCACTCCAAGTAGCATTTTCCAATGGTCTTTTTTGTCGCCCCCCATCCACGCGCCTTTCATCACCCACATGAACCTGAGATCCTGATGGAATATTGAGGGTTGGCTGTTTACTTTGGCCAAAGGGATCCTGGGATGTGACTGGATTCCGACCGGGATTAAGGAGGAACTCACGTGGAAATTTTGATTGGGGATTAGCGTGTGATGAGATTTGAGGTGTGCCTTCTGGCCCCTGAGACACATGCGCTTGTGTATTAGTGGGATTCGGGGGAATTGGAGTGACAGAAATATTTGGGATTGACCAAGTGCTTGAAGTTTGAGCCATCACATTTTCCACATCAATGTTAAGACCTGATACATTCATGGAGGATGTGATAGGGGTTGTGAGAGGAGTGTTGGGACTCAATGGTGACTGTGTTTGAACATATTCTATGCTAGATTCACTATCTGAGTCATGAACCGAACCTGGATGGGATTTATGTGCCTTGGAAGATGACATAATGGCTAAAAAAGTACAGTAATTTTTTTAACTTGATAAAACAGCTAAGTATTATGATAAAATAGAGTGATATGAGATGAATTGTTTTCAACTTTATAATAGAGAAATTTAATGAATAGCTGGAACCAAGTTTCTTGTGGAAGTCTAATAAGACACTTCTTAGGGGAATACTCCCTGCCTCCTCTTGAGCTCCTCTGCTTTTGTCAGAAACCACCCTGCCCAGCGTACCAGCATATGATGTGATATTTCCTTGATCTCAAAGGCAATCCATCATGCATAAGTAATCAGATCCAATAAACATTTCCCCCTCCCCATTTTCACATTTTTTGAATTATCCAAACTGCCATATGCATCAAAATTACACAGCATTCTATATCTGTATAAGGGTATATTAATGAAGCATTTACCCACAAAAGAGACATCACCTTTTCAAGAAAGGCAAGACAATCCAAATCACATTCCAGCCAATTAAAAGCCCACTGAACTCAAAACAAATAGCAAGACTTTAGCTCCACTCCAAATGCTTATGTAATATGGTTATATTGTTATGTCTGTAATAAGGTTTAAGCCATGTATGATTGCATTCCAGCATACATGGTTTGAATGTTAATCCCATCAATTCAATGTTGACACATCCCTAATGGAACACCCATCAAGGGTTAAAACCGCAGTATCACCATTGGTAAATAAAAGAGAAGATGTATGAGCATTGAGCAGCATGGCATTTTACCCAATTAAACTCCTAACCAATGCCGCCATCCAGATGAGAAATTTTACACTTTATCCCCTGCAGCTCAGTCACCATTACAAATGGGATAAAATCCTCAGCTGGCTCTAATCATCCCCTTCATAAATAATCACTCAATTTTTTTCCAATTAATAACACTCCCCAACACTTTCACATCAACAATAGATATTTATACACAAACCAACTTTACTCAGGATTCCTGAAACAATGACAACCACTTCTATTCCTCAATGGATATTTGCATGTGTCAACACTGCTCAACCCAAACACACTCTTCCGCTGAAGGTCATAGGCAGGGAGTTTCCTTCACACCTTTCAAATATAAACAGCACATTAAAAAGCTCAAATCAACCATTGTACCCAAATCTCTTCCAAAAATCCCTACTTCTGCATCAGTTTTTGAGTGACCACAAATTCTATTGGATCAAATTTTCCCAGATGATTATTCACAATTAGCCCAAAGCACTTTCTCAACTCCAGCAGGTCTCAATTCAACTGCACAGAAACCATACAGTGGCAGTCAAAACCTTCCCCCACAGGACCTTGGAATGATAATATCTGCCATTCTATCATTAAGGTATAATAAACCCCACAGGGCTTCATGCATTCTCAACCCCGCCCTGAACTTGCTGATCAAGTCCAGTATCTCAAGCTCAGGTGGTCCCCGCACTCCTGCATTCCATATACCTCAAGATCTCAGTACCATATTTGAACATCTCCAATTAGAGCCAATGATTCAAAACTATATATGTTGTACTCAATGTTTCTTTCTTAATGGCCTTACTGAATCAGTCAAGCTGACCAACCCCACTGTCAATGCCACAATGACCCAAATGATCATGATCACCTTTGCACACAATCATTAGGCAAATTCATCTATTCATTTGAACCCCACACCCAAAACACAACCAACATGAAGCAAAAATTTATATCAACAAAATATTTCATTTGTCAACCATTCAAAAATTGGCTTTCCAGATTTCTCCAGCGGGATGGAATTATGGGAATTCTGCATCAACATAAACAATCCCAAACTCTCAAATGTTTCCCCAAATGTGAAATCTGGGATGGATTGGTATGGAGACGCTTCACTGGCACTAGAAATATTCATGAGCCCAATTCATGTCCATTCCTGGTGCATTGGCGTTCTCCATTTATGTGGACTGGTTTAATGCACTTGGAGAGTCAAACCGGTTGGCCAGCATTGGACCTATCATGCTTATTTGTCTTAATCTCTCCCCAAGTGAAAGATTGAAGCCAGAGAATTTCTATGTTGCAGGAATCATCCCTGGTCCAAAGGAGCCAACTATGCTTCAATTTAATTCCCTGTTAATGCCACTCATCAAGGAGCTCAAAGAGCTAGGGCAAGGTTACTATTCTTCACCCACCTCAACAGGTCCTTCAGGATCCTCCATCCGTGTTGCCATTCTCACGGCAACTGCGGATGTGGTTGCCATGCACAAGCTTACTGGATTTCTTTCTCATTCAGGAAACCACTTTTGTAATTTTTGCACTATTCACAAAGCTCAAATTGAAGAAATTGGTCCTCAATTTCAATACACGCGCTCATACCAAAATCATAGATCAACCATTGCAAAATGGCTTTGGGCATCCCCACAACAAAGACAAGCAATTTCTTCTGAGTATGGAGTGCAATATTCAATTTTGGAAGACCTTCCATATTGGGATGCAACCAGAATGGTTAATCTTGACATAATGCATAATTTAATACTTGGAATTTTGAAGGATCATGCAACTTTGAAATTGTGCATTCCATAGTCCAAATCAAAAATTTACTTCAGGTCCCACAGGAAATCCAATGACACCAACACTAAAGACTGTGATTCCATGACCTCCAACAGCTCTCTTGATAAAATCACATTGAGAGAGGCCCGCTCCCTGAGAAGAGACACAGCAAAAATAATAAATGAGTCACTCCCCACTACCTCCCAATGCCCACCCCTCACACGCAACATCCATCTAGTGGTTCTGTGGAGATTCCTTCATTTGATGCAGATTACATCCCCACTTCTGAAATCCCCTTTTCATGGACAAGAGTACCCCACCAAATGGGTTCCCCCTCTCATGGTAGTTTGAAAGCCGCTGAATGGGCTCTCTTATACAAGTTCAATATTCCATTTTTAATGCTCAGTCAACAGATGTTGTTAGATGAACACAAAGCCGCCAACACACAAAGAAACATGGGTCAAGAAGATGAACTTGCAAATGAACTAACCAAGAATACATTCCATTTTATTAGTGCTATCAACATTGCCACAAGTTGGACTGTTTCAACAGATGATGCAAATGCATTTGCTGAACATTGTAAAAAATTCTGCCTTTCCAATCAACACCTGTTCCTCAAACAGAGAAGTAAACCAAATCATCATTCTGCTGATCATATTCCAGAACTCTTCCAACTCTGGGGCCCAGCACAAGCCTCAGCCACATGGGGTTATGAGCGCTTGATTGGAGTATTTGCAAAGATTCCAACAAATAAAAAAATATGTACATCAATTAATAAGATCAATATATTCACATTGATTAAACACATGAACTGAATAAGACTAACTTCTTGCAGCTCTGAATAGATGATTTATATAAAACCTTACTTCAACATATTAGTCAATGTTCCAACCTTTCTGTTCTCCTGAAATCCCCATCTGTCCCATGTGAAATAAAACAACTTTTTAGATAACAGCCACCTGCCCTGTTCCATCACCAAAAACATAACAAACCATCCCGCCATGACAAAGAAAATTATGATCGCCTGGTTGAGTACTTACAGAATTTTCATTCCACAAGGGAAATAGTTGAATGGATCAGCTTAGACACTACCATACAATCCACAAGTCATCCCACTTCAAGGTTTGTCTCACCTTTGTATTTTCCAGTTTCAAACATTAATATTGGGAACAATATATTTTCAACTGAATACAGAAATGTCAGCAACAGTGTGATATGTCTTCTGAGGGGCAACTCACAATGTTTTGATGTTATTAATAGCATTTTTAAAATCTCTGAGCCATCTTTCATGCTGAACAATAACTTTCTAATATTAAAAGCTTTGAAGATTGATGTGAAGTTCTTACCAGATTGGCCACATCTCAATATGTAGAAAGCTGTTGGTTTTGATGATGAACACTTGATTATATCTAAAGACAAAATAGAAGGTAACTGTGGATTGTATGATAAGAAATGTATGTCTTGTGGACTGCTTGTAATGATAAAACCATTATTTCAAGATATTTAGTCTACAAAAATTCAAATCTCTCAGATTCATTAGCAATTTTGCTAGTGAAATAACTGCCTCAAAATTTGGTGACAGAGACATGCCATTGTGACAAGCAAAGCCCATTATTTCACATTGCCACAAAGAAATTACTATTTTGACATTGGGTACAGTGTGAATAAGCCAATTTCATTGATCAAATTTCCCACACACTCGCCTATCACAGCATCCAAAATTTCCAACTGTGCCATCATCACGTTGGAGGGAATCGTCCCTTACGCACCCGCCCCTGCACGGGCACACGCACACCCCCCTGCACCAGCAGACGCACACACACACGCAAACACTCCCCCACATGCACACGCCAATGCAACCACACTGCACCACATTATTGTGTGGTGGGCTCCACCAGTGTCATCCGCAAAATGACAATCCCGCAGAGGTGGAGTCCTTCATGGATGACCTGGTGAGGTGGAACCCCCCCTCTACATCAAGACTGGCTGAAGGACCTCTTTGATGTGTGCATGTGGAAACAGGCAGGTCTTGTGTAATTTTGACCAACTTTTGGGTGGTTGAGGGAGGATCTGGTGGTTAGTAATCTCAGTTGAAGGCACAGGGGAGCCAATATTGGTGGATGTCACAGGATTCGGTGTAAGACCAGAGTGTGACGTGTGCTTGACATTCGCTTGACTTTTATCCTGCTTGACATTTGCTTGACATGAAGTCAATCACAAATGATTGACACAACATTTGCCCTGGTGCCATCTGATTGGATGGAGTATTGGGAAACTCTTCTGGTAGTCATGTTTTTGAGAAAATGAAAAATAAAAAGATTTCATGACAAGAATTTCTTTTTATGGCAATTTATAAAGGAGGTAATCACCTTCAGAGTTCTGAATAGTAGGTCCTGGAAAGTCTAATTCCTTTGCTTTCTTTTTCTTAATGAGAATTGGTGTTGGAGAACTTGGGAAACTTTCTTCCACCAATCTTTGAACAGTGGTCTGATTGTCCTCTGTTGGATTGTCTTCAAACACTAAAAAAGACAAATAAATATAAGTCTTTTGTATAAAGTGTTATTTTTGGTAAGATATGGTAATTTTCCACGTGAAAATTTCTTTTATATCTCAGGATAGGTGAAATGAATGAAGAAATGAATAAAAATTCAATAAAAATACCTTTTTTATTTGGTTTTTATATTTTTTGAATGCTTTTATATTTTTATTTTTAAAGAATAAAATAAAAAACGAAGATGATTCTTTTGTCAAATTAATTTATAACATGAAATTATGTTTAATTCATAAAATATTTTTTTTAATTACTAGATTCACTCAAATAAATTTCTTGCAAGTATGAAGATGTGAAAAACCATGTGAAAGACAGTACAATTGCTTTCCAAATGCCTCAATAGCTTTTAAAATCAATCAACATAAAATTATCATATAGCTTCATGATCATAATTATAATTTATTATTTTATAAACCCAATTATAATCTTTTCGAAGGTCTTTTTAAGTAAATATCACAGCCAGGCCCCCAAATGTAATGTTTGACTATGAAACAATAAGTAAAGATTACCAATATTTTACTTATTGTACTCTGAATGTCCTCATAAATAAGATAAAAATAATCATAATAATAAAGAATTGTTATAATTATGGCATAAAAATAATTATATTATTAAATAAAGATAATAATATAATTTATATTATGAAAAAATAATATAATAAATATACTCATATTTGCTAATTAATATATTTAAACGCACTTTATTATTGTTACAAACAAATAATAAAGGTGTAAAAAATTTTTTCTCAGTAATAAGAAACAATTAATAACTAAAATATTACTAATATTAAGGTTATATATTATTATAAGTACTATTTACATTAATTGAAGAATGATTAATAGTAGTAATAGAAAGAAATTATTATAATAAGAGAAAATAACCTACTTTTGACTCTCAATGTAACAATGTTGGAAGAATTTATGCCAAGTAGTGTAAATACAACCTATTTAAATTGTATTTACAAATAAAAATAGAAGAAAGTACAAATTTTCTTGATTTTACATGGAAATAAGATTTTCAAGAGAATTATAACAAAACAAGAGAACAATTGAAGTAATCACCTCAAAATGATGATTATAATAAATATAGCCTTTGTTATTTGATAATATAAAAGATTTATATATAAAGAATGAAGATTTTACCTTTTGATTTGATTGTTTTATTGTTTTGATGCATCTGAGGCAAAAATCGAGTAAAAGGAGCTCTATTTATAGTAAATACCTCCCTTCTAGAGTCCATCAGGCTTCTAGTAGACGTGTACTGATGGTATCTACTGGAAAGATCAGTATTTCAAGGTTTAGTGATGATTACATCATGATCAAACCATCTTATCTCATTATTACACCATTATTCAGAGTTATCACTATAACTCTAGGTTTAATGACATCATAGGATTGGAAGAAGCCTAAGATTCATTGAGTTCATTAGTATTAATATTAATTCAATATTATTCACCAGTTTTATCACTCTTATAACTGTTAAACTTGAAATAAGATTGCAGTGAGTCATCAGAAATGATTAATTTCAAGCTTAAATTTTGACCATTAATGATGTTTAAGTTATACACATTACAGCTATTCTGGAAGTTAATTCTGATATCTTGGCGTGTCCTTATTAAACTGCAAAAAGAATTTTCTTACATCATGAAGACTCTATTCTTGATGATTTTTCTTGTAACTCATCTTTTCTGTTGAAATTCAATATTTTAAACTTCAGACCTTTATTTCAAGGGGTTATACCTTGAATATTATAATAAAAATGACATCATTCCTCACGTATAAAATATTAGAATCTGAATATCTAATTTTTTTTAAGTTTGGACTACTTTCACAACAAAGTGGTCAACAGCTCTAGTGATTTTGTTCAATGAACCCTTACAAGTTATAACCTTGTTTATAGCTTGTCAAATAAAGTTCACATCTGTGTTCTTGGAGTAATTACTTGGTGACTTTCTATTTGGTTTAACTCTGTATCATTTATATTTCAATAGATATTAGCTAAAAACCATGAATATATGCATTGATCAAAAAATTGCATATATTCAGCTTAATTCCTCAAGTATTGACTTTAGAGAGTTGTCATAAAATTGTTTTATGTGTATTTTTTTATGGGGAATCTAATTTAACAGTTTATTTCACATGTTGTTTCATTTGCCTCTGAGTTAAATAAGATTTTATGTCCTTTTTAGGGTATTATTACTTATTCTTCAGTAATTATTGACTTTTCAGATATACCATAAAGATGACATCTGTGTGTTTTACCATGAGAAATCTAATGGTGTAATTTATTTCAAATTTTCACTCATTAAATCATGAGTTAATTTAGATTTTGTACCTATTTATGCCATATTCACTAGTTTTAAGATGATTATTATGAGTAAAATTATTATAGAGTTTTTCTTGTGACTTTTTTGAATATATGTTCATATCCCAAAGGCTCACAGTTTTAGACAGAAATTTCATAAAAGAACATATTTATTACATTTATTCTGTTTGAGTATGATAATGGATTTTCAATATCCCAAAAAAGTAGAATTAATTGTTTATTTCTATAGAAATAGAAAAAGCTGTATTATTTTAAATATCTATTTGACATGTGTATTAGTTTTCATTGAATAATTAATAACAATAAAAAAAGGTGTCCCTAATATCTTATGAAAAAAACCAATTTACAGAAATTTGGAAATTATCTCCTCAATTAGATCTAATAGTTTAAGTTTTTTGATTGTTTAGAATTCATAAAACCAAAAGATGTATTTTTGATTGTTTAGTTATCAATACATACAATGAAGATTCCAATTTGACTTTCTCAAGCCCTGGAGGCCCCTTCATTTAGCTCAATTATTACAAAAATTATCCAAATTCAATCAATTTAAAAAAAGGAAAAATGGCTATAAAAAAAGAAAACAAATTATTAAAAATCAAAATAAATAGAAATCAGCTCAATAAAATTAATTTAAATAGGTGAATAATTGATGGGATATAATTTTTCTTTCTCTTGATCTTCAAATATATCTCTGAGTTTCCTTTATATTTGCTGTCTAAATATTATGTATTTAATCTATATCACACTTATTGATAACTTTTCCCCGAAATTCTTTGGGAATATGACTCACAAGATCAAGAGTTTTTAAAAATAAAAGCTTAGTCCTTATATTTCCAACTAAACCACTAAGTCAAAAAGGTTGATTTGCCAGGGTGACTCTATCATATAGCTTCAAAATCAGAATAAAATCTATAACTCTGAGTGTGATACACAAAAATGATGGTTAATTAATGAAGAGATGGTTAAAAAGGGCTATAAAAAATAATTTAGTGATGGTGAGTGCTATTGATAGCCCTGGGTGCAGTGTTTACCTGTTGGTTTACAATAATAAACACTACAATAATTACAATTATAATTATACCTGTTTAATTCTAAGGGTACCACTTCTTTAGCAAGATATAACACGTAAGAATAATAAGAACAGGATGATGAATTGGCCTCCTTTTATCTTGTTCTGGGGTAGTGGGAGGTTGTTTACCTCTGCACACGACCACAGAGTGAAGATTTTCACTACTGTGTTCTGGTTTGTGCTTCTACACACTCAATACAGACTTTTATTGGGTGGAAATTTGGCTTTAGAACCACAAGTTGTCATTTTTACCCTATACAGGGTGAAGACTTTAACCAACGGAGTTTACGGGTGTGTTCTGGTGCTTCTGACGCGTCAGAAGCTGTACAGAACCTGCATGGACCCCTTTATTTGACTGAACTATGAGTTATGGGAGTATAAACAAGCTTAGTTGTCTATTTGACACCTCATAATCATACTTATGGGAGAATATCCCACAGTAAAGCTGTATTGGTCTAAATGTGGGAACTTGACCTTAAAACTGCTATAGCTTTGTCAGTTTTAGAGATATTGAGCTCAAAGTTGGTACATTGTGTAGCCCTGAATGAGATCTACACATTGGTACCTCATTTGGTATGGTTAACAATAAATATGGCAAAGTCATGCTATGTTCAATTTTAGCTATCCAGACATATATGATTGTCTAGAAATCTGTATGGAACTTGTTTTCCCCATACCTTTTATTCTAGATGAGATATGGGGAGATAGATGGAACCATCAGATATCCCTGATTGTTCTCTTTCCAAAGAGACCCCACTTTGGGTATCTCATACTAAAACTGTAGAAGTTGGATGAGAGGTGAATAAAATATTCACCCTTATTTGACCTTCTTTTTGCCATAACCTCTATAGTTCTGGTTCTATCTCAGTTTGGCAAGTACCATTGAATATCCCTAACTGAAAGCTTTAATTTGAATACCCATCCAATGGGGTTCAGCCTATTTCTCTGGATTTTAGATGTGAGCTGAACATTAAGGTTTATGATCAGAAACTGCTTTGAGCTTGAATAAATTTGTTATTCTTTGTCCTATTATTATGGGACTTTCATATTTGGAAAGAGGTTACCTTCCTATTTCTTTTAATACCTTTTGAGCTTGTTTGGTTCAGCTCCATGTTTTGGTGGTATTTTTCTCTACCATTGCTTTATGGTATTCTGGCAGTCATGCTTGTGCTCTGGTTTTGAGTCACAGGCTGACAGGATTAAGCATTAATTATTATTTGGGTGGAACTATACAGAGTAATATATCAATTATTTTTCAAAAAGATAAATACTGAATGGGAAAAAGAATATAGAAACTCTAAATCTTATCTTCTTATAAAAATTGACTATGCAATAATGAAGCCAAATATCAGAATTATTACACATTTACAATCTGCAATTTTGTAATAGAAAACCTCAACACAATAAATCAAAAATTATACTTTAAAAATTCATATCTTCTCACTATAAGTTGAACTACCTCCTCCATAGAAGCTGTGAGCCTTGAGGTATATTTTACATACCCAAATAGGCCACAATTATCTTAAAAAGAAATTTTGAATTATGCAAAACTCATAAGTCATGCATATATCCAAAATTCATCATTTTCAATTTCAGAAAAGATGAATAACTTTTTATTGAGTAAGTAAATCCATGGATTTAAGACCAGATTTGGATTCTACACAAAAATTCACCTAGGGTAGCTCCATAGAGTGAATAAGCTCAATTTAAGTATTTGAGGTGGTAAAATGGAAAATACTTCAATACCACATCATTAATACCACATAAAAGATCCGTGAAAATTTTTGTTTTTCTTGATTTTTAGCCAAAATAATAGGAAAGTGAGAAATCCCATGTTACATATACACTAAGAATAGTGTTATGCATGTTTTGAGCACTTAATATCATGGTATTCTTACATGGACTTTTGGTACACCCATAGTGGATATCTCACTTTAAGCTTAAATTACTATTTTGACGTAAAAATTGGGCAAGGGGGACAAAAGACATCAAAGAGAGCCAGGGTACCCAACTTCTGAGGCCTCAGAGGCGTGGATAGCTCCAGAGCATGGATCCATGGCTCATCTTGGCCCAATTGGTAAACTAAAACTCTTTGGGAACTTGGTTACCAAGTTACAACTACTGTAAAACATCAGAAAATAGCTAATAACCTGCTATTTTGACGTGCCAAGGAGGTAATGAGCTACTTACACTCCTGTAACCATGTCAATTACTAATGACTTTCCATGGATAAACCCCAAAAGAGTAATTAAAACCCTTTTGGGACCCATATTCATTGATTTACCTCATAGCAACCAGCAAAACACTGCTATTTGCAATTCTACGTAGAAATGAGGTAAAACCTTCAAAAATTCATTAAAAATACAATTCTTAATGAATCTTTCTGAAACATTCAGGACTAAAGGAGAACTGTATTATCTATGGTACAACCAAAAGGAATTACAGTTTTACTAGTAAAATTAAAAGTTTTACTTACAGTCCATTTTTGGATATTCTACGTGAAACACTGAATCTTCAAAATTTCACAGTAATTACAACCTGTGATGAAATTGGCAATAACATTGATAACTTTGAGAAATCAATGATTATTTTAGAATAAAAGAAGATTTACAAGTGTTACTCCTTTTATTCTTAACCATATTGGGGTTGGTAGTCACGTAAAAGCATCAATTAAGTAATTATGATAATCTTACATGACAACAGATGATGCAATCAATAATCTAAAAAGGTTTATTGTTTTCTCACTCACTGGTTTTTCAGTTTGCTCCATGGCACGCCTCTGTGAGCTGTTGTTGACTTAAAAGAAGCCTCTTCTTGCTGTTTTTTCCTTATCATCATCATCTTATCAATTTATTAAATCTTTATTACCAACAAGTAAGTATTAGTTCAACTATTCTTAAGTGTTTTAATTCTTTCAGAATCAATCAGAAAGACGTGAAATCATAGAATCCAACTATATATTGTTGTAATACTGTTATAAATCCTTTTGATCCCTTAAATCCACAATTCCACGTCAAATTTCTCTACTTTTATTATCAATAAGTTCTTTGGAGTATTAGTGAGTCTTTTATCTTTAATTCTTAAAGTTTTTCTCTAGTAATAGTTTTCTTCAAGAATTATCTTTATAATTATTCTTGTAAAAGATAATTATATATTAAAATAATTTTATTATTTTAATAAAAGAAGTTTTTATTATTAAATTCTTCTTGTAATTGATTCTTGTAGACAATTACTGCTCACTGTTATAATCACTAGTAGTGTATAACACATGAAAGAAATAATTTTATAATTATTTAATTGTGGTTATAATAATTTTTATTATTATATTTCATAAGAACAGACATAGTGCTGTTGATTAATAGTAATATTATCATCAGTTTCATAGTCACATCTTACATTTGGGGGCCTGGCCGTGTTTTTTGAACCTTGTACCCTTAATTAATATATTTTTAAGCTCTAAAATATATCAATTTAATTAATTTTTTTCTTTCAATTTGGAGTTAAAATATTTTTATTTTTGAAATTGTTTTAAAATCTTTTTCATTGAGGAATTTGGTTTAATTTTATATTGTTTTTACACGTGGCTTTTTCACATCCAAAAACTTATAAAATTATTCTTTGAGTTACTCTGAATTAATTTTCATTCAAAATCTTAAATTTTAATTTTTTTTCTTTAAAAAGAATAATTTTTTTAATATTAAAAAATATAAAACTTATAAAAAATCTTTAAAAAATATTTTAAAAAGTATAAAAAATAATTTTTTCTCTTTTATAATTTCTTTTAGTGTCTTTAATCAAATACTGTGCAGCTGGCAACAGACTCAGTAAAAGATATATCACTAGTCCAGAATCTTCAGAAGCAGAATCTGAAGACAGTATTGAGGTGCAGATTGCTAAAAGAGGCACCTTATTCAACTCAGAAAAAGCTAAATTACCACCAAAAGGTGTGTATTTTATCTTATATTTTCACCTTTTATCTTTAAATTGACGTGAAAATGGTGCATACCAGAAATGGAAGCAACTATTCAGTCCAACCAGATGGATGTGGACAAGGAAGAGGCAAGACCAAATCCAGAAGTGCCAAATCTTCCACAAGAAAGGCACATCTGGAGGATGCCAGAGTTGCCCCCCATTCCCCAAGGTCTGTACCAACAGATTTTGACGTGAATTCTGAGCCTGAACTAATTTATGATAATATTTCCAGGGCTGAACCATTTTCAAGTGGCAGCAATAGAAATATATCAGAGCCAGTACAAAAATTGGTTCAGAGCAGCCAAAGAAGAGGAGTGGGAAATCTGCCCAAGCCTTTGGCAGGGGGCCATGAACTCCTACTTACACATCAAGAGCTTTCTGGGTCAGGAGAAGACCATAGAACTCTTAGGAGGTTGGAGCCCCCTGTCTTGCAAAGACAAGGTCAAAAAGATAAAGAATTGGTTGAAGAACCAGAGTCTTTTATCCATAGACCAGAAGAAAGAATTGGAAATGACTCCAACTTTGGAGACAGAGGCACCAGTGGCATCTACCAGCTCCAAACCAGCTCCAGAAGCATCCAAGGACAAGCCCAAAGGACCTCAAAAGAAACAGAGAGGTCCCAAGAACCATCAAGGCAAGGGCAAAGGCAAAGCCAGTTGGCACAGACCTTACCCACAAGGGTACAGGATCCCCAGATTGGAGCCTTCAGCCGTGGACAGTGTCTTCAATATGGCCAGAACTCTTATGGAATTCACAGCCAAAGAGCAGGAAAGGATGAACAGGACTTTTCCACGCAAATAAATGATGTACATAGAAGTATTAGTGTAGAAATTGGCAAACTTGAGTCAAAGTTAAAGCAAATTACATTAGACATCAATGATTTAAAGAAAAATGACAAGCAACATTCTGATTGGCATAAATTGACAACTGTCACCCTTGAGTCAATTAGCAATGCTTGTGAAAGAATTGAGAACCAATGTCAAAATAATGACACAGAGGATCTTTCCATCTTTAAAGTAAATGATAGACTTAAAACTCTTGAAGACCATGTCTTACAAATAGTTAAGAACACCAATCAATTTGCTATACATTTAGCAAAAAGTGACAGTGAAAGGCAGAAATTGAAGAATGAAATAATTGCAAGTGTGGAGCAAATTCATAAGAATCATGAACCACATATGCCAAGACATTCTACACCTTTGACTGAAGAAAAACTTTCTGTCAAAGAAAGTTTGACTCCATTCTTAGGAGAGAATGTTATTTCTGCAAAGGATATTCCCAAATTAGAAGAATGGCCAACATTCTCTGGTGAAGGAGAATACAACCATATTGAATTCATCAGGACTATTGATATGTTGCAAGAAGACTTTAATATACCTGATGAAATCATAGTAGGAAAATTACATTGTTTGTTTACCAAGACTGCGAAGAAATGGTATTACAAGATGAGAATGGATCATGGAAGACATGACTGGTCTTGGTGGAAATCTGAAGTGATTACCAAATGGGCCAATAATTCTTGGAGGTTTAAAATGGAGAATGCTTTTGAAAGTGCCATTTTTAACTCAGAAAAAGACAAACCACTTACTTGGCTCTTCAAACAAAAAGACAGATTATCTGCTTTACACCCAGATATGTCTGACACTATGATTAATATGAAAATATTAAGAAAGTGTGGAGGAGAACTGGAACATGCTATCAAAAGCAGATGTGTGGAACCCTGTTCAACAGAGGACTACATTAATGCTATGGAAGATATCATTACCAGAACACGAATTGGTAAAACTTGGGTTAGAAACCCAATAGAGTCCAAAATAGTCTCAAAGATTCCTAGAGAGGAAAGAAGACCAGAAAGACCTGTCTTGAAGTGTCATAAATGTGGAAGTACTTCACATTCAGCCAACACTTGCCCTAAGAAGACAAAGATCAATGAAGTTCAAATCATTGAAGACATTCAGTGTACTGAAGAGAAAGAAGAGTCTGATCAAGATTCTGCAGTCTCTGAAGATACACCAGTAGAGGACTATCCCATTGAAAACATTTCAGCTTTCTTTGAGGTCACAGAAGTCCATACCCACTTGCCACAGTACAGTGAGGATTGCTACAACCTGATCAATATCCAAGATGCCAGAATGTGTAAAACAAAACCTGCTAGAGGAAAGGGTTATACTGCTGGAGCATCCTGTATCACATCAATTCTAATAGGTGATATTGAAGCCAAAGTAAATCTGGATACAGGGGCATTTTGCACTTGTATTGGCAAGGATTATCTCCAAATTATACTTCCTGAATGGAAAAACCATCTATTACCAATAGAAGGTGTACAGTTCAGTAGTGCCAGTAACAATATGTACCCCTTGGGCATATTGGATACTAATATTGTATTCCCACATCCAGCAGGAAGTGTAAGAATGAAAACTGAGATTGTAGTAATGGATAATTGTACATCTCAGCATATCATTCTTGGAAATGATTACTTGAATATTTATGGTATTGATATAAATAACCATAAAGACAGATATTTCACAATTGGAGATAACAAAAGGCAAAAATTTGCTTTCTCCAATATGCCAAAACAGATATCTGTAGTATCTTCTGTCAAAGATACTTACAAAGATGAATTTGTGTCTAGACAACTTGTTGAAGCACAAATTAATCCATCATTGTCACCAAAGATGAGGAATGAACTTATTGATGTATTATATACATACAATAATGCATTTGCATCTGATAATGAACCATTAGGCGCTATAAGGGGACATGAAATTGATATTACTCTTAATATTGATAGACCATATCCTCCAGTACTTAGAAGACCAGCTTATCCAGCCAGTCCCAGAGCTAGAGAGGCCTTGGAAAAACATATCCAAGAGTTGATCCAACTTGGTGTGCTAAGGAAAGTAGGCCATAATGAGGAAGTTGAAGTGACAACACCTGTTATTATTGCATGGCATAATGATAAGTCAAGAATGGTTGGAGATTTTAGAGCTTTGAATACCTACACAGTTCCAGATAGGTATCCAATCCCTAGGATCCAAGAAACCTTGACTCAATTGTCTAAAGCCAAGTATATAACATCAATGGATGCATTAAAAGGCTTCCATCAAAATGTCTTGACGCCTAAAGCTAGGAAATTACTTAGAATTATCACTCACTGTGGTATTTATGAGTATCTTAGAATGCCATTTGGCATTAAAAATGCTCCATCTCATTATCAAAGAATGATGAATACCATCTTCCCCACAGAATTGTCTGAAGGATGGCTTATCATTTATATTGATGATATTATTATATGTTCTGACTCATGGTCTTTGCACCTTGAAAGACTTGCAAGAGTGCTTCATAAAGTTGCAGAAGTGAACATGAAAATTTCACTTAAGAAATGCAATTTTGGTTTTGAAGAACTCAAAGCATTAGGACATGTTGTTTCTGGTTTGAGCTTGGGTATTGACAAGAATAAAGTAGCAGCAGTGTTACTTAAGCCAATACCCCAGAATAAAAAAGAAATGATGTCTTTTCTTGGATTTGCTAGTTACTATAGGCAACACTTGAAAGATTTTGCAATTCTAGCCAAGTCACTTTATAGAATCTGTGATCAACAGACTGTATTTGAAATGACACAGGAAAGAATTAAAGCTTATGAGAAGATAAAGAAAGCCCTTACAGAAGCACCTTTACTCCTCATGCCTGACTGGAATATTCCTTTTAAATTGTACATTGATGCATGTGGGGATGGATTAGGGGCAGCCCTACACCAAGTCCAAATTATTGATGACAAACCTACAGAAGGACCAGTTTGTTATATCTCAAGACAAATCAAACCAACAGAAGCCAGATATGGTGCAAGCCAAATGGAGTGCTTATGTTTGGTATGGGCACTTGAGAAATTACACTATTACCTTGATGGCAGTGTTTTTGAAGTGATAACTGACTGTAATGCCGTGAAATCACTTCTTAACATGAAAACTCCCAACAGACATATGTTGAGATGGCAAATAGCCATTCAAGAATATAGAGGAAACATGACTATAGTTCATAAAGCAGGAAACATTCACAAAAATGCTGATGGACTTAGTAGATGGGCTTTAGCCAACACTCCTGATAACCCAGCTTATGTACCTTTGGAAGCTGAACCACAGATTCCAATTGAAGGGATTAACATAACTGATATTGGGACTGAATTCTTTGAAGAGGTCAGAGAGTCTTATAAACAAGACAAGAATTGCCATATCTTGACTTCTTTATTGGATAAAGACTGCAAAGACACATCTTTGGTTAATACACTAGATGAAGTTTGGAAAAATTCCTATTCTGAAGGAAGATTTCACTTGTTTGATGGGATTATTTACCATAGAACAAAACATTCTTGTGTGATGACATTGTGTAGTAGATTGCTCATCAATACCATTCTTCATGAATGCCATGATAGCATTTACTCTGGACACCTATCAGAAGACAGAACACTTGAAAAGGTGAAGAACTGTGCATGGTGGCCATCTTGGAGAAAAGAAACCATTGAATATTGCCATACCTGTGATAGATGCCAAAAAGCAAACAGGAGTACAGGCAAGAAATTTGGATTAATGATCCATATTCAAGAACCAAAATCCCCTTGGGAAGTTGTTCACATGGATTGGGTCACAGCACTTCCTCCAAGTGGTGACAAAAGTTATAATGCTTGTTTAGTCATTGTAGACAGATATAGCAAAACTCCCATATTCTTACCATGTCATAAAGATGACACTGCTATGGATACAGCTCTTCTTTTATGGAGTGGAGTTATTTCTCATACAGGGTTATTTAAGAATATCATAAGTGACAGAGACCCCAAGTTCACATCTGCACTTTGGACCAATCTTCATAGATTGTTTGGGACTAAGTTATCATTCTCTACAGCATATCACCCTCAAACAGATGGGCTAGCAGAGAGGATGATTCAAACTTTAGAAGACATGATCAGGAGATTTTGTGCTTATGGATTAGAATTTAAAGACTCAGATGGCTTTACCCATGACTGGTGCACTCTGATACCTGCATTAGAATTGGCATACAAGACATCAGTCCATTCTTCCACAGGACAAACTCCTGCTATGTTAGAAAAAGGATGGAATCCAAGACTCCCAGCAGACACACTGAGGAAAGACTTGATTGACATTCATCCTACAGCTTCCAGCTTCAAATTAATGCTTGATAAAGTAAAACACCATGCAAAACAAAGTATGGATGATGCTTTTGATTATGCAAAACAGAAGTGGGACAAGAGTCATAAAGTACCAGACTTCAAAGTAGGGGACTTAGTTCTAGTTTCAACCTTGAATTTTAATAATATCAAAGGCCCAAAGAAACTTAAAGATTCTTATGTAGGACCTTTTGTTATTGTTGCCTTACATGGAACCAATGCAGTTCAAGTGGAATTGAGTGGTGAATTGGAAAATAAACACCCCACATTTCCAGTCAGCCTGATAAAACCTTATCAACCAGCTGACAAAGAATTGTTTCCTTTAAGGAACCCAACTCCTTTAACTGTGCCCCCTGTGGAACAGAATGAAGACAGAAAGATAAAGAAAGTCATTAAAGAAAGGAGACTTAGGGGTAAAAATCAAAGAGAATATCTTGTCAGATATAGAAATCCAGTACATGAAGATGAATGGATGGCAGAATCAGAAATACCTGACTCAGATAAACTCTTAAGAAGATTTAGACATGAAAGAAGGCCACAAACCTGAATATGTCTATAAATGTGCTTTAAATTACTTGATCTGAGTAATGTGAAGAGGTTGGACAGTGGACATTAACCCCCTTTTGGGGCCTTATTCTTTTTATCACTAATAAAATTGTAGTACAATTTTATTTTTTGGTGGGAGGGAATGTGAGCCTTGAGGTATATTTTACATACCCAAATAGGCCACAATTATCTTAAAAAGAAATTTTGAATTATGCAAAACTCATAAGTCATGCATATATCCAAAATTCATCATTTTCAATTTCAGAAAAGATGAATAACTTTTTATTGAGTAAGTAAATCCATGGATTTAAGACCAGATTTGGATTCTACACAAAAATTCACCTAGGGTAGCTCCATAGAGTGAATAAGCTCAATTTAAGTATTTGAGGTGGTAAAATGGAAAATACTTCAATACCACATCATTAATACCACATAAAAGATCCGTGAAAATTTTTGTTTTTCTTGATTTTTAGCCAAAATAATAGGAAAGTGAGAAATCCCATGTTACATATACACTAAGAATAGTGTTATGCATGTTTTGAGCACTTAATATCATGGTATTCTTACATGGACTTTTGGTACACCCATAGTGGATATCTCACTTTAAGCTTAAATTACTATTTTGACGTAAAAATTGGGCAAGGGGGACAAAAGACATCAAAGAGAGCCAGGGTACCCAACTTCTGAGGCCTCAGAGGCGTGGATAGCTCCAGAGCATGGATCCATGGCTCATCTTGGCCCAATTGGTAAACTAAAACTCTTTGGGAACTTGGTTACCAAGTTACAACTACTGTAAAACATCAGAAAATAGCTAATAACCTGCTATTTTGACGTGCCAAGGAGGTAATGAGCTACTTACACTCCTGTAACCATGTCAATTACTAATGACTTTCCATGGATAAACCCCAAAAGAGTAATTAAAACCCTTTTGGGACCCATATTCATTGATTTACCTCATAGCAACCAGCAAAACACTGCTATTTGCAATTCTACGTAGAAATGAGGTAAAACCTTCAAAAATTCATTAAAAATACAATTCTTAATGAATCTTTCTGAAACATTCAGGACTAAAGGAGAACTGTATTATCTATGGTACAACCAAAAGGAATTACAGTTTTACTAGTAAAATTAAAAGTTTTACTTACAGTCCATTTTTGGATATTCTACGTGAAACACTGAATCTTCAAAATTTCACAGTAATTACAACCTGTGATGAAATTGGCAATAACATTGATAACTTTGAGAAATCAATGATTATTTTAGAATAAAAGAAGATTTACAAGTGTTACTCCTTTTATTCTTAACCATATTGGGGTTGGTAGTCACGTAAAAGCATCAATTAAGTAATTATGATAATCTTACATGACAACAGATGATGCAATCAATAATCTAAAAAGGTTTATTGTTTTCTCACTCACTGGTTTTTCAGTTTGCTCCATGGCACGCCTCTGTGAGCTGTTGTTGACTTAAAAGAAGCCTCTTCTTGCTGTTTTTTCCTTATCATCATCATCTTATCAATTTATTAAATCTTTATTACCAACAAGTAAGTATTAGTTCAACTATTCTTAAGTGTTTTAATTCTTTCAGAATCAATCAGAAAGACGTGAAATCATAGAATCCAACTATATATTGTTGTAATACTGTTATAAATCCTTTTGATCCCTTAAATCCACAATTCCACGTCAAATTTCTCTACTTTTATTATCAATAAGTTCTTTGGAGTATTAGTGAGTCTTTTATCTTTAATTCTTAAAGTTTTTCTCTAGTAATAGTTTTCTTCAAGAATTATCTTTATAATTATTCTTGTAAAAGATAATTATATATTAAAATAATTTTATTATTTTAATAAAAGAAGTTTTTATTATTAAATTCTTCTTGTAATTGATTCTTGTAGACAATTACTGCTCACTGTTATAATCACTAGTAGTGTATAACACGTGAAAGAAATAATTTTATAATTATTTAATTGTGGTTATAATAATTTTTATTATTATATTTCATAAGAACAGACATAGTGCTGTTGATTAATAGTAATATTATCATCAGTTTCATAGTCACATCTTACAGAAGCTTATGGTTTCAAATACTACATATTCTCACTATTTATATACTAAGGATTCATGAGCTTCTACCCAAAAAAACCTTTTTTTATTCACATTAATAATTATTTGCAATTCTGAATCAAAAAATTACTTAAATAAGACAAGATAAATGAGTAATATGATTTCTGACTCAATTGAATTTTTTTTTAAGAAAAAATATGAAGCCAGGGTGTCTCTTCTGTAATGTATGTATTTGAGTAAAACTTTCAAGGCCTTGAGGCATTCTTCAACAATAGAAGGTTTATTAAAAAGTACAGGATCCTCAGTTTAAATATCACTCATCTATAGATTTCAAATGAATTAGCTGGAGTAAATATTCATATTGTAACTGTAATATATTAAGAAATACATAAAAAAGAATACAAATATTGAATCTTTTTTCATGAAAAGATCTGAAGTATGATAAAAACTGAAATAAATCAGTAATGAAAACAATTCATTTTATTGTGTATTATTGAATTATTGAGCTTTTAAAACTGTTACCAAACACTTATATCAATCCTATTGAGCTGAACCTTTGTGGGTTGCATGTGTGGCTTGAGTTTTTTGAAAGAATTTTTCTCATGGTGAATAATAATGCAATCATCAATAAAAACCTATCAGTTCATACTAGTATATCATTGCAAGGTATTATAAATGTGTTCATATATATTTTAAATCTTTTTAGCTCATCAAAATATCTGAAATAAATAACACTATTTTGAGATCCAATATTAGCTTAATACTTTACATTTATACATGATTAATTTCTAATAAATTGCTGTAAATCCACAAGTACTTCTCTTAAACTACTCAAACCCTTCAGATATTTAATTTCTATGTGGTTTTAACCTGTCTTTTTCCTATTTCAGGGTTTTATTTCTGTTTGTATTTTTTTTTGTATTATTTGTACTTCAAAATATTAATTTTAATAAATTTTATGAATGGAAAGTTTATAAGGTCTTTTATATTTAATTCTCTCTTAAATTCCATTTTGAAATTTTTATCCTTCTGGGATGATATTTTCTAATATTGTTTTTTCCATAAAGCTTTGTTGTGACATCAAAGCTCCGTTTTCAGTATAATTGACTCTGGTAGAGAGAGAATAATATTATCATAGAAATGTTGGATAGAATATTTTTTATAATTGAATAATTGTTTCATCTCAATGATTGAATAATTCCATCTTTTGGTGATATAATTCACTATATGGTAAAATTTATAATTTCATAATTTTTAATTTATTAAAAATTTGGATCCTTATAGTTAAAATAATTTTTCTTTATTATATTGATTTCATAATGACAGTAATAGTAACTTAGTCTTATTTGACTACTTGTTCCATAGGCACAGCTTAAAAAAGAGGTAGAATTTTTGTTGACCTTTTTTAAATAATTGGAGAAATATTAATAAACTTCATAAATGATTTAAGATCTCTGCATTGAAACTTGTTTATAAAAAAATTATTCTACAAACCTCCAGGGTACACAATCTTTGATACTGAGGAGGGATTCATAAGATGTAGAGTTGGGATAAAAATACTTTGGATAAAATATCCGGGCTGATATGATGACCAAAATTCAAAGTAACTTAGTTTGAATAACAAAAAGAAACTATAAGAGATGATATCTGAATTTCAAAAAATCACTGGAAGAGATAGTAATATTTAATTAATTTCCTTTTTGAAATAATTATCCTTCAAAAAAATGATAATTTTATCCCAAATTTGAGTTAAAATACTCTATTTCTTGAAATATGCATCAAAACTTTAAATCATAACTAAATCACTAAATATAACACTGGGAGAATAAGAATACCTTGATATACTCTTTTCCAAAGATCCTATAGAAAAGAAATTGATCAATAAGATAATATTACTTTTCAAAACAAATATAATTCTTTTGAGCTTTCTGATATGGAATTTAAGAATTATATAAGACTATTACAATAGAAGGGATTATTAATACCGTGAACTACAGTTTTTTGATATTACTTTGTATTTAATCCTTAAATTCAGAGAGAATTTCGAAATTCAAAAGAACTCAAAGGTAGAATATTGAGCTCTGAGTAAATATCAAAATACTCAGAGCTTTTCCAAATTAAATTATAAAAACTCAGTTAAAAATCAATCGTTTGAAAGTGAAATGTTCATCCATTGCCGAGGTATTTCAATATTTATGAAGTAAGAGTATGTATGTTACCTCTTAAAGCGCTTACAGTGTAGCTAAAAATAGTATGAAGAAACTCAAATTTGAATTACTTATACCTTTCAAATCGTTATAAATATGATGGAATGGCAACTAGATATTTTAAGCTAATTGATAATCTTATTGGTTTATATTTCATTCTCTTAAATTTACTATAATTATTGAAGCTTCTTGTATAAATCTCTTAATGAGAATATCAAGCTCAAATGAAATAAATTTTCTTGGAGAACAAATATTCTCAGCTTATATCTCTTCAGTGATAATTTTTTATAATAAATTTCAAATCTAATAAATAATAGCTATCAAATCCAAGCTATTGCATTGCATAAGTGGCCTATGCTCAGCCACTTAATCTATAAATATAATTAATGAGGTAGGTAAAAATTAAAGTTTCTTCAAACAATAATATTGAATCAGTTTATTTATTTATTGAAGCTTCAAAAACCAAATATCACACTTGTATCATGTTAATTTTAAAACATTTTTGAAAATCAAGGTTAAAAAACTTATGAATTTTCAAATAAAATTAATGGAAAAATTTTTCCTCATTACCAAATCAATATTTATATCAACCCCTCAATATAAATAATTTGAGAAATAATGACCTTTTAATGAGTATTTTTTTTGATTCAAGAAAAGTATTTCTTGGAGGTATAAAAATTAATTATTTCATGATAATTTGTTTTTGTACTAATTTGTAACACAAATTGTTGAGCTCCTAAATCTCAGTAAGCTTATTATCAGTAGTTGTTACACTTAAATTACTTTTTTGAATAAATTAAAATTAATAAAGATAGCCTTAAATATTAATATCAGCTATTAGATCTAAAAGTAAATTTATCTTTATATGTCATGAAACTATGTTGATAATGAAATTAATTCAAGAATAATTAATACCCACATATAAGAAAGGGTAAGATAAATTAATGTTATTTTTTACTTTAAATTATGCCTTTTTACATCTCAATAAACATATTAATTCCAAATTCCTGATTATAAAAAATACTTTTTGCTCTATAAACAATGATTGAACATTCATCACTTATTATTAAGTCTGAAGTATCATATTTCTCGAAGATCCAGATCAAAAGTTAACTTTAAAAAATATTCATTACTAAATTAAATATAAATTCTTTTTAATTCATTTAAAATTGAGAATATTTCCCATATGAGCATTTTATCACATTTAACTTGAATTCATATTCTTTTTATTTAGTATTTGCTTGAATATATAAACTTTTTTCTCCATTTAATTTCTTTTGATTCTTTACAAGCAATTTCATCATGGTTGAATTAAGAAATAAAAAAATAAAATATATGTAATTGAGGTTCAGAACTGTTTTGAATATTTTCAAAGGTTATAAAGGTTCAAGAAAAGGAAAATAAGTGAGATCCAAAAATAAGCGAAATTTCAATTTTGTTTCCAGTAAGAATAATTTTATGTTAATGTCGAAGAAGAAATAGAGAAATAGAGGATATAGCCAAAGGTTCCTTTTTTAGTAAGCATGGGGAAATAACGAAAAGATTTTAAGTTTTAATAAGCTTATGAGGTGTATGACTAAAACGTTTTTGCTTACAAATTAAATAGAAAGCTGTAAGCGTTTCATAATACGTAATCTTAAAATTTTATTCAATCCAATGGATATCTCTTTATTTTTTCCAAAAAAGCTTTTTGTTCAATATCAAGCACCACGTTCTTGACCATCTTCATTATTCGCTCTATAGCTATACTGTAAGCTTTTAGCATGTGAAGTCTCTCGACATTCATGACAGATATCTACGTCGTGACCAATGGGACATTTCTGGAGTGGAGTGACTCTCTGTTTTCCACAACTGCACTGCTCTACGAGATGAGAGATGACCTCGTGGCATGTGGTACTAGCTCCGCATTCACATTTGATCGAATGGCCACAATACGCATCTGGTGCTTTTATAGTCTCAAATATGCACATATGCCACAAACTCGACGTCACTTGGAAAGCCAATGAGAAGATTAATAGAATTATCATTAATCGCATTTTTCAGGCTTCGAATGAAATTAATCTGTGGGAAAAAAATTGAACGACATGAAATGGTTAATTCTTGACTTAAATAACTTTACCTTCTATTTAGCATTAGCTTGTGGTTAGACACTTCTCTGAGAAATAAGAAGTTGGAATTTTTCAGCTTACTCAAGTTTTTCTAATAAAAAACCAACAAGAATAATGGGTGAAAAACACAATTAAGTAGATGAATTTATTGATTTATGACCCCTAAGAATATATCCGTATGCGGAAAGGTGAGTGTAACTAATGAGATGATATTTGAGACGGAAGAATGTAGCTAGAAAAAAATAGTGAAGGCCACAAGCACTTGGGTTCTTATAAGTCTAATGAATAGATAATTTGAAAAAATGCTTTGTGGATTCAGTAACTTGCAGTTGTACGTTAGAGAATTAGACTATCAATTCCGGACTCAGAATGGGAAATAGAGCAGTGAGCATGTATTCCACAGGTATGGGCGCAAGTCCCCTGTGAGGTAGCACTTAGGCTCTTACAGCGAGGTCCAAGAGTATTTTATACACAGTATGCACTTATATTGGAAGGTCTATTACAATTTTCTGTATGAAACCTCTTCAAAATCCATCTTCCAAATAGCTGGTTCGGTAAGGGGTTAACAAGAGAGTTCAACTCTGTCACTATATTAGGGCTATCCTAATCTAAATCACAGAAAGGTACGTAATGAATCCAAAAATAAAAAAATAGAAGCCAAACCAAAAACGGAATTGGAAGCTTCCTAGACTTAGTTTTCTGATGATCCCGAGCACTTTTGATACGGTGTTTGACCTGATAAATAATGTATGTACAGTGCTGTACATTGAAGGATAGGCTTACCAGAATGAAACCGTCGTAATATTTTCTCTTGTCAGTTATTTCTTCTAAAAAAAATGCTCTAATAGATTTCAAGGTTGACATTTTTGAAACTTCGATGATAGGAGAGGCAGTTCACTTCATGAACCGGCTTGAATTATTTTCCTTGGCTTCGAGTTATTTTGTTTATAACAGTTTTAAGAGTAAATGTTTTAGATCATTTTTTTAGGTCCAATTGAAAGAAAGAAATTTTATCTTTATTAGTCTCATAGATTCTAAAAGATTTCAAGATAAGTATTTCTCGAATTTCAAGTGTACCGGCAATACCACTAGTCAAGTATCAGTTTAATCATTCCAGATCATAAGAGAACGAAACATCTTGGTTACGTAATGAGGAATACGATAATATGAGACTGATCAAGATTTTATTGCAGCGCTAATAGACAAGACCAGCTAGCTAGTCGCAATAGACCAAGTGGAATACAGTAAATTCTGAAACTCTAACGGGACATCAATGATAGAAATCTAAGTATTATTATTATTATTATTATTATTTTGAAGTTCTAAACACTTACTAATTTTCGCTACTTAAGGGGAGCAGAAATTTGATGTTACAAGTAAAAGCATAAGTTTATACAAAAATATTTTGCTATGTGAAGGTACAATTCATTAGAGAAGTAAGAAGAACAGGCGCATTATTTCCACGAACGATATCTGCGACTCTTTCCTAAGCATAAGGAAAATTACAACCAGCTAGGTGTTAGTATTTGGAAAGTTATAACGAATATCAACAAACGTAATTTAAATAAAGAAGGAATTGATAGATTCACTACTAAGTCTGAAGAAGCCTGAATTAGACCCACTACATGTATGGTTCTCACATCTAACTAGACCCTTGACACCTGTTATCCGAGCGTAAAACATGAATTAAGCTCATAAATGTTTGAATTAGATGAGCTAAAAAAGTCCATTTCGATTAAGTAGTGACAATAAACTATGCAAGAGACAAAGGGGTAACTGAAAAAAGGAGAGCGAATTTAGAATTCCTAGATAATATCAAAGCAGTTGGGAGTACCACCAGAAGTACTGAAACTATGGTGAAGAAAGACAGTATCAGACTATGGGTGTATAGTGGCTGAGTGAAGATACAAGGACTACTAGGAGCCGTCCAAGAGAAAATGGTGGACTTTTTCTTTTTTAGTCTATGATGGTTTGCTATCCGGAATTAGTGTTGATGCCACTACGCAGGCCTACAGTCCAAGCTTAAGGCTCAACACTGCCTCACATGAAGTATACGTTGTTAGTCAGGATCAGTCAAGGTGATAAAGCACCGATAGCAAGTGGATAGGGTCAAACATACTGTCTATGTGAGGGATTAAGCAGCCAATTCAAGAGCTGAGACGTGTTTGATGATTAGCCTTCCAGAGTTCATCCGATTGCGGATGAATTGATACTCTGATGGTCACTAGTCCAGTCCTTGGCTTTGAGACTCAGACAATCAGACTCCCTAGGGACTAGCCCACGGTTGCTATACGATTAATGATCGGAGTCACGTCGATTTCTTGGGAAGTCTGCCTCAAGCAGATAATATTTTCAGTAGAGACGGGAAGGAATTTGTATCGCAAAGAATTAAACAAGAGAATGTTTTGGATTGAGAATGGTGAACAAACAAATAAGAGCAAATAGAATGATAAATACCTCAACATCAACAACCATGCAATAAACTACGGCATTGATGGGCTTTGGGTGACTCAAAACATTCTTTTCATCAGCGGGTCCCACTAGGACTGCACGCAGGAAACACCAAAATCGACGCTTAGAGAAATTCTGATGTTGAGGCTGGTCATTTTACATAGCTTATCAAGATATTTTCACTGATTGAGTGAAGCAAATCTACTTCTTACCTTTCTATAAGGCTGTCTTTTAGTTCAAATTCATATATATATATATTTATTTATGTGACTTGAAGAATGTTTTCCTTTGAATATCCATCAAGGCCCTTTTAATGCCAAATATTTCAAGACGAAAGCAGGATATTTGATGAAAGGGATTTAAATTCCAATGGCTGATCAGACATTTTACCTATTTACCATAAGCCTCAGTGATGGTGCCTCAAAGAATTGAAAAGTTTTCAACTTAATAATAAAGGAGATATGTATCAAGATACGAGTTTTCAAGCAATGAAATATAGATATTTATTCACATTGTCCCTGTAATAATATCAAATTACTGATATTTTGAATTTATTGGGTGCATCCAATTTTGGATGAGGACTTCAAGCAGGAATTTAGAACATCAAAAACTTGACTTCCCAATACATAGCATGAGATACAGAATCCTGCCATGTTCAAAAACAAAATTCATAAAGAATAACCTCCAAACTAATATCAGAGTTGTTTGAAGTTGGAGCATCTTATGTGAAATGGTAAGGGTTCAGTTATTGGAAAGCTTGAAATGAATTTTGGGATAAGTGAGGGTTTAAAAAGCAGATATATAAGGAAAGTGATAAAAGAAATCAATCCTCTTTTGGTTCAGTACATACAATATCCAAATAATGAACATTAGATAAGAATTTTGCAAATAACAAGGTGGGATTTGAGGGCTGTGCTGGGTTTAGCAATAAAACAATCTTCCCTATTTACAGGCTTTGATGGTGAGATCAATTTTTTATTAATGTAAAAACTATCCAATTAGAAAAAACATAGCTTACATTTGCAATAAGGGCCTTCTTTGCTTTATATTTGGATGGCCTTTTTCATGCTTGGAAATGTCTGTGTATAGAAAATTAATTATCCTAATAAATAACCACTATTTCTAAGTACTTTCTTAACTTTTGTAAATATCTTGTCTCTGGGTGATTAAAGGAATTTACTTTAAAAGGAAATCTTTTAATGGATATTAGCTTTCTCAATTGTGAAAAGATACTAATTTAAAAATTTAATTCCATTTAAACTAACTAAAAAATTGATAAATCTTTAAGCATTTTTTTCACATTCACATGGAATGAATTAGCTAACAGTGGTCATTTAAAAACCTGGTGTGTCCTCTCTAAGGGTGATGAAGCTAAAGCTAAATTAAAATAGATAAAAGAGGATTTTTATACATAATTGATTCTAAATTTTTTCTTTTGCACAAAAATCTCTCATACATGAAGGTTAAATGGAAAACCTTAGCACTGGTAGAGCAGAATATTTTTGGCAAACCTGCATTGGTGAACTAATGTAAGGCTTTTCTATGAAACTCTTGATAATAGTAACAATATCAAGAGTACTATGACTGTCCTCAGTAGAAAAATATAATATAATGAAATATTATAACCACAAATTTAAATATAATTATTAAAAATATATAAAAAATAAATTCAATTATTATTATATAAAATAATGATAAAAAAATATAATAATTATAATAAATTAGAATTATTCTATTATTGTTATAGTCACTGACAATTATAACAATAAGAAGTGGAAAGATCTTAATAAGACAATTACACATGGAAAATATGAATATTTAACCACTTATAAATAATATATATATATTATCTATATAAGAATTAAATCACACACTGTGCAGAAATAATTCTTATAGAAAAATTATATATAAAAAAAACTAATAATAGATAAAAAAGATATAGAATTTTGGAGAAAACTTACTTATAATATTTATTTAATACAACAAGTCAAACAACGACAGTCATTATATTAAATAATAATTATAAGTTAAAATATTCCAAAAATCAATATTTTCAAAGATAAAACAACTTTTTATAATAAAAATTATGATTAAAGAGTTTTTGAGAGGAATTTGTAGATTTTAAAAGATATTACAAAGACAATAATTTTATAAAATGAAATATATTATAGGTAATTAAAACAATAATCTAATTTGTATGATTTCAATTCTTTAATTTAAGATTTATAAAGAATCGAAATAATTAAGAAATACTTTAATAATAAGATTTTATATATAAGAAAACTTTACCTGTTTAAATGTCTAATATGATTGGATTGATAATTGATAATGGACAAAAACCATGATGAAAAGACCCTTTTTATGTCTACAGAGCAGCTCTCATGATTCATAATGGATATAGAGCACATTCTCAGGTCAAAACTGAAAAACCATGCTTAAAAATAAGGTTCTTAACTTAAGTTAACTGATTTTAATTCCAATTTAAAGTTACCAGTGTTATTCTTAACTCCAAGTAACTTTAATTCTCATTTAAGTTAATTATCTTGAGTTTTAATATAAAATAAGTTTCTTTATATTGACGTTCATCACATGAACACCTTAAAAATAGAGTTTAAAGCAGAAATCTCTTAAACTCAATTCTTAATTAGTTTTTAAAGAAATCTTAATTTTCTTTACGTCTAATTAAAAAAGTAAATTTCCAGGCTAATTACCCAGGAAATCTGTTTGTAAAAGATACTTAAAATTTAATTTATGTATAGATAATATTAAATTGTAAGCTGTGTGAAATTTTCAAGCAAATCCATTAATAATTGGATTTTTAATGAATTTTTGAAGTTATTACTATTTTTCCATGTAAAATAGCAATACACACTAAACCTTAACTTTTGATAAGGTTTTAATGCTTGTAACCTTGTCGCTTTAAGCTTATTTAAGCTTTAAAAGTTCTCAAAACTTTAATTTCAAGCCTGCATATTGGGATTTACCCTTTGGCAGCTTGAAATTCCTGTCCAAATTGGGATAAAACCAGTTTAAACTTCAAGGTTGGATCAAAGTCTAATATTAAAGTTTAAAAAAGGTTGAAAATCCTCTAATACAGGTGGAAAACCTTAATTAAATCCTTGCAGATCCAAAAAGTTGGTTACCCCAGCTCTGTGGGGTCTTTTTCTTTGTCCCACCTTTTTGTGTGGATTTTGCCCTTTTATTTATCCAAAGCCATACTATGGCCTTAAACACTTTTAAATTGAGCTCACACAGGATTTACATTCTGTATTGCAAATCCTTAGCCAATTCAGTAAATATACACAACACCTCAATTTTAACTAAAATTTTGGTAAGTTTGCATAAACCTTATGCAACTTTAAGTTTAAGCTTCTTTAAGCTTGAATTTAACAATTATAAAAAAATGTTAAAAAAGTGACATTAGTACTGTGAGATTCTTAAATCTTCCAATAACATAAGAAATAAGCTTTTTTGGGTATAACACCCTATGGGTGTACCCTAGGTTATTTTTGGTGTAGAAGCCAAAAATGATATAAAATTCATACCTTTTTTTATCAAAAAAAAATTATATTTATTTTTTGTTATTTTTTATTTTAAATTCAATTGAAAAGTCTGTTTAAGACTAAATTAACTGTATATAAAATCATTTGTGGCCTTATGGGTATGTTATACATACCTCACATGCTCACAATCCCTACAACCAAAAAACATTGTACCACAATTTACTTTTAGTAGTGTACCCCCAAGTTAATTGGGGGGGTATCATCCACTGTCCAACCCCTCTACTTATCCTTTCAAGTATGTAAAGAACACAATTCAGATTTTTCATTGAGGAATTTGTCTTCTCTCATGTCTGAATCTTCTGAGAAACTTTTGGGAATCAGGTATCTTTTCTGCTACAATCCATTCATCTTCATGTTGTTGATTTCTGTACCTGACCAAGTATTCTCTTTCATTTTTTCCCCTAAGTCTTCTTTCTTTCAAGACTTTTAGTACCTTCTTCTCCTCACTTAGATCTAGTGGGGGTACTTCTAAGGGTGTTTCATTTCTTAAAGGAAATAATTCCTTGTCACTTGAAGTGTAATGCTTTACTAGACCGACAGGGAATGTTGCATGTTTATTTTCCAGTTCTCCTGACAGTTCTACTTGTACTGCATTTGTCCCATGAAGGGCTTTAAAAATAAATGGTCCTGCAAACAAATCTTTCAATTTATTTGGACCTTTAATATCATTAAAGTTCAAGGTTGAAACTATTATTAATTCTCCTACTTTGAATTCTGGGGTTTTATGACTTTTATCCCATTTCTGTTTAGCATATTCAAAGGCATCATTAATGCTTTTATTTGCATGATGCCTTACTTTATCAAGCAATTACTTAAAGCTTGAAGAAGTTGGATGAATATAAAATACATCTTTCTTCAAAGTATCAACTGGAAGTTTAGGGTTCCATCTTTTTTCCAACATTGCGGGAGTTTGGCCTGTTGAAGCATGGATGGAGGTTTTATAGGCTAATTACAATGCTTGTATAAGAGTACACCAATCATGGGTAAAGCCATCAGAATCTTCAAACTCCAGGCCATAAGCACAAAATCTTCTGATCTTTTCCTGAAGGGTTTGTATCATTCTTTCTGCTAACTCATCTGTTTGTGGATGGTATGCTGTTGAGAATGATAATTTTGTACCCAAACGCTCATGAAAATTAGTCCATAAGGCTGATGTAAATCTTGGGTCTCTATCACTAATGATATTTTTAAAGAAACCAGTATGAGATATAACTCTGTTCCAAATCAAAAGAGCTGTATCCATAGCTGTGTCATATTTATGACATGGTAAAAAGATTGGTGTTTTGCTATATCTGTCTACAATGACAAGAAATGCATTGTTACTGTTATCACCTCCAGGTAGTAAGGCAATTACCCAATCCATATGAACCAATTCCCATGGGTTACTTGGTTCTTGGATATGAATCATCAAACCACTGATTTTACCAGTAGCTTTATTGGCTTTTTGCCATCTATCACAACTATGACAGTACTCAATGACATCCTTTCTCCAAGATGGCCACCAGGCACATGTCTTAATTCTTTCCATGATTCTGTCTGTTAAACGGATAAATGTATCTAAAAAGGCTTTGTTCAATGATATTAAGGGCTTTACTAATAATAATTAGTGGTGTTGAGCACTGCTGAAAGCCCTGGATGCAGGTTTATCTGTTGGGTTACAATGATAAAGACTACAATTCTTAAGTTTGACAGTATACCTGACTTGTTTTCCAAGAGTATTACTTTTACAAACGGTTGTACTATGTAGAAATTTAAGAAAGGGATGAGGAAACCTTGTCTGGTGGAGAAAAGGCCCCTTTTTATCCTAAAATTGGATGGAAAAGTCTGCTAGACCCTTCCACATAGAGGAAATGAAGATTTTTCAATTCCAAGGACTGGCTTGTGGTTTTCACAATGCCTGTATAGCCTTTATTGGGCTTAAATGTGGTTTTGAAACCACATCTGGGCAGTTTTCACCAATACATGGTGAAAGGTTTCATCTGGCGACCACACAGCCCTTGTCTGATGTGTATTATGCATAGAATGCTGTACAGAACCTGTGTGGGACCCCATTATTGACCAAATTATGAGTTATTGAATTATAAACAATCTTCTTCATCTGTTTAAGACCTCATAATCAGAGTTGTGGGATACTATCTCACAGAAAAGGTGTATTGGCCTAATTGTGGGATTTTAACCTTAAAACTGCTATACCTCAGTCAGTGTTTGAGATATCAAGCTCAAAGTTGGCTCATTGTGTATTTCTGGATTTACTCTACACAATGGTACCTCCCTTGATATGTTTATCATTAAATATGGCAATGTTATGCCATGTACAAAATGTATTGTACGTATATATGATTTTCCTTAAAGCTGTATGGAGCTCTTTGTTCCAGGTGAGATCTGGGGAAATGAATGGCACCATCAGATAGGCCTCATTTCTCTATTTTCAAAAAGACTCCACTTTAAGTATCTCACACTAAAACTGTAGAAGCGTCAGCCTGTGACTCAAAACCAGAGCACAAGCATGACAGCCAATTACCATAAACCAATGGTATAGCCAAAATACCACCAAAACATGGAGCTGAGCCAAATCTGCTCAAAAGGTATCAAGCAAAAGAGGAAGCTTGACCCTTTCCAAAGATACAAGTCCCATCATCATAGGAAAAAGAATAACAAACTAATTCCTGCTCAAAGTTGTTGCTGAGCATAAACCTTAATTGTCACCTCTCATCTGAAATACAGAGTAAGAGGCCTAACCCCATCAAATGGGTATTGAAAATCAAGCTCTAAGCCAGGGCTATCCAATGGTACCAAGCAAACTGAGCTAGCACCAGTATTACAGAAGTTAAGGTAAAATTCAGACCAAATAAGGGTGAATAAAATACTCACCTCTGATCTAACTTCTACAGTTTTAGTGTGAGATACTTAAAGTGGGGTCTTTTTGAAAGGAGAACAATCAGGTATATCTGATTCTGCCATTCATTTCCCCATATCTCACCTATAACAAACGTTATGAGGCAAACAAGCCCAAAACAGCTTTTTGCCTAAAACACACATATGTACAAAAATCTTGTACATAGGATAACTTTGCCATATTTAATGATAACCATACCAAATAAGGTACCATTGTTTATATCACATACAGGGCTACAGGCAAAGTCAATTGTGAGGTTGATATCTCAAGAACTGAAAAAGGTATGGCTGTTTTAAGGTCAAAATCCCACAGTTTGCCAAATACAGCGTTACCATGGGATAATATCCCATAACCATGATTATGAGGTGTCACACTGACAAAGAAGCTTTTTTCACTTCAATACCTCATATGTAAGGTTTGACTATGAAACAATAAGTAAAAATTACTAATTTTTTACTTATTGTACTCTGAATGTCCTTATAATTGAAATAAATAAGATTAAAATAATAATAATAATAAAGAAATATTATTATTATGGCGTAAAAATATTATATTATTAAATAAATATAATAATATAATTAATATTATATGAAATTAGAATATTATAAATAATATATTAATATAAAATAATTAATATATTATAAAGCGCTTTATTATTGTTACCAACAAATAATAAAGGCGTAAAAAATTGTTTTTTATAAATAAAAAACAATTAATAACAATAATATTACTAATATTAAAGTTATATATTAATATAAATACTATTTATATTAAATAAGAATTATTAGGAGTAATAATAAGAGAGAAATTATTATAATAAGATGAAATAACCTACTTTTGATACTTAAAATAATAATTTTGAGATATTTTACGCCAAAAGAATATAATACAACTTTTTCAAATTGTATTTACAATAAAAAATAAAGAAAATTACTAAAATTCTTGATTTTACATGGAAATGAGTTTACAGAGAGATTTATGACAAAAACAATTAAAGAATTGATTTAATCACGTAAAAATAGTGATTAATATTAAGATGGTCTTTGGTCTTTAATAATATAAGAGTTTTATATATAAAGAATAAAGAAATTACCTTTTATTTAATTGATTTAATGTTTTTGATGCATCTGAGGGGTAAATAGAGTAAAAAGAGCTCTATTTATAGTAAATACCTCCCTCCTAGAGTCCAACAGGCTTCTAGTAGACGTTTACTGATCATATCCACTGGAATTGATCAATATTTTAAGGTTTGAGGGTGATTACATCATGATCAAACCATATTACATCATTATTACACCATTATTTAGAGTTATCACTATAGCTCTAAGTTTGATGACATCAGAGGCTTGGCAGAACCCCAAATTTCGTGGATTTTATTAGTTTTAATCATAAACTAATAGTATTCACCAATTTTATCACTCTTAAGACTGTTAAACTTAAATTAAGGTTACAGTATGTGATCATAACTGCTCAAATTAAGCTCAAACTTTGATCCTTAATAACTTTTAAGATTTACACGCTATAGCAATTCAGAGAGTGAATTCTGATAGCCTGGCATAACTTTATTATGCTGCCAAGAGCTTTTCATTACATCATCAAAACTCTATTTTTGATGATTTTTCTGGTAACTCATCTTTTCTGTCGAAATTCAATATTTTAAACTTCAAACCTTGATTTCAGGGGGTTATACCCTGAATTTAATAATAAACATTACATCATTCTTCACGAATGAACTAGGAGAATCCAACTGTGTACTTTTTTTTAAGTTTGGAACACTTTCACAACCAAGTGGTCAACAGCTCTGTTGATTTTTATCAATAATTCATCATAGGTTTTAACCTTGTTTATAATTTGTAAAATAAAGCTCATATCTGTGTTCTTACAGTAATTACGTGGTAACTTTATTTTTGGTTCATCATTCTATCATGTATAGTTTAGAAGATATTAGCTATGATCCTTGAATATATGCGTTGACCAAAAAAGTGCATATATTCAGGATAATTCCTTAAGTATTAACATTGGAAATTAGCTTATTAATTGTTTTATGTGTGGAGTTTCATGGGGAATCCACTGGTATAATTTATTTCACATGTTGTTTCATTAGTTTTTGAGATAAATAAGGTTTTATGGTTTTTATAAGGTATTATACCTTATAATTCCTTAAATATTGACTTTACAGATATGCCATAAAAATGGTATATGTGTATTTTTCCATGGGGAATCCAATGGTATAATTTATTTTACATGTTGATTCATTGGTTTTTAAGTTAAACCAATTTTTGTACCAATTTATGGTATTTTTTGTATATTTAATTAATTATTTTTAATGTATAATTATTTTAAGTAATTTTAATATAATTATATTAAAAGTCTAATTATTCTGAGTCTTTTTGTGACCTTATTGGGTATGTGGTCATATCTCAAAGGCTCACATTCCCTACCACCAAAAAAGATTGTACCACAATCTGATATTTGTGATTAGGGTATCATCCACTGTCCTACCTCTTCAATAGACTTTGTTAGTCTTGAAGCTCAATAATGCTTAACTTGTTTATTTTTCAGGTTTTCTTTCATGTCTGAATCTTCTTAGTAATTTATCAGCATTTGTTATATCTTTCTCAAGTAGCCATTCATCTTCCTGAGTTGAATTTCTATACCTTACAAGGTATTCCCTTTCTTTTTTGTTTCTTGTCCTTCTTTCTTTAAGGACTTTTACTATTTTCTTTTCCTCTCCTTCCTCCAAGGGGGGAATCTCAAGTGGGGGTTTATTTCTTAGTGGAAATAACTCCTTGTCACTTGAACTGTAAGGTTTTATCAGACTTACAGGGAAAGTTGGGTGTTTGTTCATTAGTTCACCTGTGAGTTCTAATTGCACAGCATTGGGTTCATGGAGTGCTTTTATCATAAATGGTCCTGCAAAGGAATCTTTCAATTTCTTTGGGCCTTTTATGTTATTGAAATTAAGGGTTGATACTAAAACCAAGTATCCTATTTTGAAATCAGGTGGTTTATGACTTTTATCCCATCTTTCTTTTGCATATTTAAAAGAATCTTGCATGCATCTGTTTGCATGGTGTCTTGCTTTGTCAAGCATTATCTTGAAACTGCTTGCTGTTGGATGTATATCCACTAAGTCCTTTTTGAGGGTGTCATAAGGAAGTCTTGGATTCCAACCTTTCTCTAGCATTGCTGGTGTTTTGCCAGTAGAAGAATGGATTGATGTCTTATATGCCAGTTCAAGTGCTGGTATTAGTGTACACCAATCATGGGTAAAACCATCAGAATCTTTGAATTCAAGCCCATAAGCACAGAATCCTCTGATCATATCCTCTAGGGTCTGTATCATTCTTTCTGCTAGACCATCAGTTTGAGGATGATAAGCTGTTGAGAATGACAATTTTGTCCCAAACAAGTTATGGAGATTTGTCCATAATGCTGAAGTGAACTTTGGGTCTCTGTCACTTATAATATTTTGGAATAAGCCTGTGTGGCTAATGACTTTATTCCATATCATTATGGCTGTATCCATAGCTGTGTCATCTTTATGACATGGTAAGAACATGGGAGTTTTACTGTACCTGTCAACTAACACTAGGCATGCATTATAACTCCTGTCTCCTCCTGGAGGTAAGGCTGTTACCCAATCCATATGAACTATTTCCCATGGGGATTTTGGTTCTTGGATTTGGATCATCATTCCAAATTTCTTTCCTGTGGCTCTGTTGGCTTTTTGACATTTGTCACAGGTTTGGCAGTATTCTGCAACATCTTTCTTCCAATTTGGCCACCAAGAGCAGGTTTTCACCCTCTCTAGTGTCCTATCTTCTGAGAGATGTCCAGATGCAACACTATCATGACACTCATGTAAAATAGTGTTTATTAGTGTTCTATCTGTTAAGGCCATAACACATGTGTGTTTTGCTCTATGGTAAAGGATTCCATCAAGGAGGTGAAATCTTCCTTCATCATATGCCTTTTTCCATATTTCATCTAGTTTTGATGAAAGTGATGGATCTTTGCAGTCTTTCATTAGAAGTTGGCTTAAGATATGGCAATTTTTGTCTGTCTTATAGCTTTCTTTAACTTGGTTAAAGAATTCTGTGCCAATGTCTGTAACACATATTCCTTCTATATGGTGCTCCTCTTGTGGTACCCATGCTGGATTGTCAGGGGTATTTGCTAGAGCCCATCTACTAAGACCATCTGCATTTTTATGAATATTTCCAGATTTATGAACAATAGTCATATTTCCTCTATATTCTTGGATAGCAATTTGCCATCTCAGCATATGTCTATTTGGAGTCTTCATATTTGATAGTGATTTCACAGCATTACAGTCTGTGATTACATCAAATACTGTCCCATCCAAATAATAATGCAGTTTTTCTAAAGCCCATACTAGGCATAAGCATTCCATTTGGCTTGCTCCATACCTTGCTTCTGTTGGCTTTATCTGCCTTGAAATGAAACAAATTGGTCCTTCCACTGGTTTATCATTGATAATTTGTGTTTGGTGAAGTGCAGCACCTAGTCCTTCTCCACAAGCATCAATGTACAGTTTGAAGGGTAGTTTCCAATCTGGCATCAGAAGAAATGGGGCATTTGTTAAGGAATTTTTCAATTCTTCATATGCCTTGACTCTTTCTTCTGTCATCTCATAGACTGTTTGTTGGTCACATAGCTTATACAAGGATTTAGCAATTTTTGCAAAGTCCTTTATATGCTGTCTATAGTAACCAGCAAATCCTAGAAATGATTGCATTTCTTTTTTGGTTTGAGGCATTGGCTTAAGTAGTACTGCTGCTACTTTATTTTTGTCTATGCCTAGACTAAGGCCAGATACTACATGTCCTAGTGCCTTTAATTCACTGTATTCAAAATGACATTTTTTCAAGGAAATTTTCATATTTACTTGGACTATTTTCTGTAGTACCCTTTCTAGTCTTGTAAGGTGATTTTCCCAAGTTTCTGAGCAAACTATGATATCATCAATATAGATAATCAACCATCCTTCTGATAATTCTTCAGGGAATATGGTATTCATCATTCTTTGATAATGGGAAGGTGCATTTTTAATTCCAAATGGCATTCTTAAGTATTCAAAAATTCCACAATGGACTATTATTCTTAGTAGTTTCTTGGCATTGTCTGTTAAGACATTTTGATGAAAACCCTTCAGAGCATCCATAGCTGTGATGAACTTAGCTTGTGACAATTGGGTTAATGTCTCATGGATTCTGGGTATTGGATATCTGTCTGGAATGGTATAGGTATTCAGGGCTCTGAAGTCTCCTACCATCCTTGATTTTCCATTATGCCAAGTTATAATGACAGGTGTAGTAACTTCTACTTGTTCATTATGTCCAACCTTTCTTAATACTCCAAGGTCCATTAATTCTTTAATGTGCACTTCTAAGGCTTCTCTAGCTCTTGGACTGGCTGGATAAGCAGGTCTTCTTAATAAAGGTGGGTAAGGTTTTTCTACATTAAGAATTATATCCACTTCATGTCCAATTATGGCACCTAGTGGCTCTTTGTCAGTTGCAAAGGAATTTTTATACTTAAATAAGAGATCAATCAATTTTTCTTTCATTTTTTCTGTTAATTCTTGATTGAATTCTGCCTCTTTGAGCTGTTCAGATATAAAAAGTTCCTTTTCTGGAATTTTTTCTTCATTCTTAATAACTGTGATTTGTTTTTTGTTATTTAAGAATCCAAACTTTTGTTTTTTGTTATCTCCTATGGTAAAATATCTATCCTTTTGGTTGGAGATATCCATACCATAGATTGATAAGTAGTCATTCCCAAGTATGAAATGATTACTAGTACAGTTTTCCATTACTACAAACTCTACTTTAATTCTGACACATTGTGAGGGATGAGGAAAAATTAGTGTTAAATCAATTATTCCAAGGGGCTTCATGCTCTCACTTGCACTACTAAATTTGACACCTTGTATTGGCATAAGTTTTTCTTGCCAGTCTGGGACAATGGTTTTTAAATAATTTTTGCCAACACAAGTGCAATATGCTCCTGTATCCAAGTTAACCTTTCCTTCTTGGTTATTAACCATAACAATACTTATACTTGATTTTCCAGCTGTATATCCCATTCCTTTTGCAGGTTTGGTTCTATACATTTTGGCATCTTGTATGTTTGTCAGATTTGTGTCAGATGTTCCAACTTGTGGCAAGTTTGAATTAATATCCAGTAATTCATAAATTATATCAATATTATTAATTTATGCATTAATTATATTGATTTCATCACTTTCAGAGCTTTCTGACTCTTCTGTCTCTTTTTCAGAGTCAGATTCCTCTTCTTTGTCATTGTGGCTTTCTGTTTCCATAATTTCATTAATCTTTGCTTTTTTAAGGCAATTATTGGCTAAGTGTCCAATACCTCCACATTTATGGCATTTTCTTTGCTCATTATTGTTGGATGTATTGGGCTTAAAGGATTCTTTTGCTTTATCTTTTTTGAAAAATGGTTTATTTGGGCTTTTAATGTCCAATTTTTTCCAAGTCCTGCCAATTTTTGTTCTTGTCACTATATCTTCTAGTGAATTTATATACTCTTCTGTGGAGCATGGTTCTATGCACCTGCTTCTTAGGGCATGTTCTAGTTCCCCTCCACATTTTTTAAGTATTTTCATATGCACCATCTTCTGTGACATTTCTGGGTACAGTGCATTAAGCCTTTCAACTTGTTTTAAGAACCAAGTTAAAGGTTTATCTTTCTCTGGGTCAAAGAAAGAGTTTTAAAATGCATTTTCTATCTTATACCTCCAGGCATCATTTGCCCACTTGGTGATTATTTCTTGTTTCCACCAAGACCAGGTATTTTTACCATTTGTCTGTCTTATGCCATAATACCATCTTTTTGCAGATTTCTCAAATAATGAATGTAATCTTGCAGTGATTAATTCATCTTGTATGGCATAGTCTTCTTGTAACATGTCAATTGTTTTAATAAATGACATGTGGTCATATTCACCTTCTCCTGTGAATGTTGGCCATTCCTTCAATTGAGGTGCTTCTTTCATTAAGACTTGGTTATTGTCTTGGTGACTCAAGTCTGTTATGAAAGGATTTGACAATTCCTCTTTTGTTTTAACAGGGCTTCTTATATGAGAAAATGGTGTTGATAACTTTGGCATATTTAAATTAGCCTCATTAATTTTATCCATTTTTTCTGTAATAAGCCTTATTTCACTTTGAATATCATCTTTCAGATGCATTCTTGCTTCATCACTTTTTTCCACATGGTCCAAAAGTAATTTTTGGTGTGATGAAGTCTTTTCTTCAAATTTTTCTACAGAAATACTTAATTTATTTAATTTTTCTGTAAGATTGTCAATACTCACATCATAATTGATTGTCAAAGTCTTGTCTTTGATATCTTTTATGTATTTATACAATTCTTGTTGTCCTTGTATTAATTTTTGAGTATTGTCAATCAAATTCTTTGGTTTATTATTTTCAACAATAAACTTAATGTTGTCAATTTCTTTTTTGTTTTGCACAACAGTTTTTGTTAAAGAAGATAAATTGTTATTTATTTCTTGTAGTGATAATAAACTATTTTTAATTTCTTTTAAAGGTAATATACTATTTTTAATTTCTGTTAAAGTATTTACAACATCTTTGGACAAGGTTATTTCTTTGGGAAATGAGGTTGTCTCATTCTTTGCTCTTCCTTGTCCTTGAATTCCATCAAGGTTCTGGCCATGTTGAAAACATTGTCCATGGCATCCTTTTGGATTCTTGGGATTCTGTAACTTGGGGAATATGGTTTCCTCCAATGCTTTTTCTTGTTCTTCTTCCCTTCTTGGGGAAGTGGGTTGGCTTGAGGCTTGCTGGTAGAGGCTACTGGGGCTTCTTCCTTGGTTGCCTCCCTCTTTTTGGCATGATAATCCTTGATTTTTTTGATTTGAGGTTTGGATGACAGTGGATTCCATCCATTGGAGTATTTCACTATCTCCTCCTCTTTGAGGAACCTTTTCAGGATGTGCCAGGAGTTCATCACTCCTTGGTGTATTTGAGGCAGCATTTCCCAGTCTTTGTCCTTGTGTACTGTGTAATACTGCTTGTACTGGCTCATGTAGATGTCTATTTGAGCCCTCTGAATGTGATTTGTACCTATTTGAGTTACTCATACTTAGTTCCAATTCAGGCTCAGATATCATGGGCATTTCTGGGACTTGCCTTTGGGATAAGGCACTTCCTTGTGTGGATTCTGTTGCACTGGGGATATTGCCCTTTCTTTTCCCTTTTGAGGGATCAATTCTACCTCTGAGTCCAGCTCCATCTGATTGGATGGATTATTGGGAACCTCTTCTGGTAGTCATAATTTAAATAATAAGAAAAAATAAAAGTATTTTTAGAATAAAATTCTTTTATGGCAATTTAAAAAGAGGTGCTCACCTTCAGAGTCTTGAATGGTGGGCCCTGGAAAGTCTAATTTCTTAGCTTTCTTTCTTTTGGTGATAACTGGTGTTGGAGAACTTTGACAAGTTTCTTCCACCAATCTCTCAACAGTAGCTTGGTTGTCTTCTGTTGGGTTATCTTCAAACACTAAAAAAGACAAATAAATATAAGTCTTTTTATAAGAAGTGTTATTTTTGGCAAGATATGGCAATTTTCCACGTAGAAATTGCTTTTATATCTTTGAAAAATTGAAATAAATAAAGAAATGAATAAAAATGAATAAAAATAACTTTTTTATTTGTTTTTAATATTTTTTAATATTTTTTATATATTTTTTATTTTTAAAGAATAAGATAAAAAATGAATATGATTCTTATAAAATTAAATTATAATAAAAATTATTTTTAATTTATAAAATATCTCTTTTAATCACTAGAGTCACTCAAAGAAAGTTCTTGCAAGTCTAAGGATGTGAAAAACCACGTGTAAGACAGTACAATTGCTTTCCAAATTCCTCAATAGCTTTTAAAATCAATAAAATATAAAATTATTATATAATTTTATGATTATAAATATAATTTATTATTGGATAAACCCAAATAGAATCTTTTTAAAGGTCTTTTAAGTAAATATCACGGCCAGGCCCCCAAATGTAAGGTTTGACTATGAAACAATAAGTAAAAATTACTAATTTTTTACTTATTGTACTCTGAATGTCCTTATAATTGAAATAAATAAGATTAAAATAATAATAATAATAAAGAAATATTATTATTATGGCGTAAAAATATTATATTATTAAATAAATATAATAATATAATTAATATTATATGAAATTATAATATTATAAATAATATATTAATATAAAATAATTAATATATTATAAAGCTGTTTATTATTGTTACCAACAAATAATAAAGGCGTAAAAAATTGTTTTTTATAAATAAAAAACAATTAATAACAATAATATTACTAATATTAAAGTTATATATTAATATAAATACTATTTATATTAAATAAGAATTATTAGGAGTAATAATAAGAGAGAAATTATTATAATAAGATGAAATAACCTACTTTTGATACTTAAAATAATAATTTTGAGATATTTTACGCCAAAAGAATATAATACAACTTTTTCAAATTGTATTTACAATAAAAAATAAAGAAAATTACTAAAATTCTTGATTTTACGTGGAAATGAGTTTACAGAGAGATTTATGACAAAAACAATTAAAGAATTGATTTAATCACGTAAAAATAGTGATTAATATTAAGATGGTCTTTGGTCTTTAATAATATAAGAGTTTTATATATAAAGAATAAAGAAATTACCTTTTATTTAATTGATTTAATGTTTTTGATGCATCTGAGGGGTAAATAGAGTAAAAAGAGCTCTATTTATAGTAAATACCTCCCTCCTAGAGTCCAACAGGCTTCTAGTAGACGTTTACTGATCATATCCACTGGAATTGATCAATATTTTAAGGTTTGAGGGTGATTACATCATGATCAAACCATATTACATCATTATTACACCATTATTTAGAGTTATCACTATAGATCTAAGTTTGATGACATCAGAGGCTTGGCAGAACCCCAAATTTCGTGGATTTTATTAGTTTTAATCCTAAACTAATAGTATTCACCAATTTTATCACTCTTAAGACTGTTAAACTTAAATTAAGGTTACAGTATGTGATCATAACTGCTCAAATTAAGCTCAAACTTTGATCCTTAATAACTTTTAAGATTTACACGCTATAGCAATTCAGAGAGTGAATTCTGATAGCCTGGCATAACCTGATTATGCTGCCAAGAGCTTTTCATTACATCATCAAAACTCTATTTTTGATGATTTTTCTGGTAACTCATCTTTTCTGTCGAAATTCAATATTTTAAACTTCAAACCTTGATTTCAGGGGGTTATACCCTGAATTTAATAATAAAAATTACGAAATTCTTCACGAATGAACTAGGAGAATCCAACTGTGTACTTTTTTTTAAGTTTGGAACACTTTCACAACCAAGTGGTCAACAGCTCTGTTGATTTTTATCAATAATTCATCATAGGTTTTAACCTTGTTTATAATTTGTAAAATAAAGCTCATATCTGTGTTCTTACAGTAATTACGTGGTAACTTTATTTTTGGTTCATCATTCTATCATGTATAGTTTAGAAGATATTAGCTATGATCCTTCAATATATGCGTTGACCAAAAAAGTGCATATATTCAGGATAATTCCTTAAGTATTAACATTGGAAATTAGCTTATTAATTGTTTTATGTGTGGATTTTCATGGGAAATCCACTGGTACAATTTATTGCACATGTTGTTTCATTAGCTTTTGAGATAAATAAGGTTTTATGGTTTTTATAAGGTATTATACCTTATAATTCCTTAAATATTGACTTTACAGATATGCCATAAAAATGGTATATGTGTATTTTTCCATGGGGAATCCAATGGTATAGTTTATTTTACATGCTGATTCATCGGTTTATAAGTTAAACCAATTTTTGTACCAATTTATGGTATTTTTTGTATATTTAATTAATTATTTTTAATGTATAATTATTTTAAGTAATTTTAATATAATTATATTAAAAGTCTAATTATTCTGAGTCTTTTTGTGACCTTATTGGGTATGTGGTCATATCTCAAAGGCTCACATCATAGTTCATTCAATACTGGGGTCCCATACAGGTTCTGTACAGCATTCTACACGTCATACACGTCAGAATCAAGCTGTGTGGTCCCCAGATGAAAATTTTCACCCTGTATTGGTGAAAACTGCTCAGATGTGGTTTCAAAACCACATCTGAGCCCTATACAGGCTATACAGGCCTTTTGCAAACCACAAGCCTGTCTTAGAGAGTGAAAAATCTTCACTTCCTCTACATGGAAAGGTCGAGCAGCCTTTCCACCCCATTTCAGGATAAAAAGGGGCCTTCTCACAGCCAGAAAAGTTTCCTCATCCTGCTCTCGAATTCCTATGTAGTATAACTGTCAAAAAAAGTTATACTATTGCAAAATAAACAGGTATACTTCTAATTCTAAGTATTGTAGACTTTAGTATTGTGATCCAACAGGTAAAGCTGAACCCAGGGTTTTCAATAGCGCTCACCACCACTATTCTTCAATAGTAAAACCCTTTTATTCTAATCATAAACCATTATTATACTTTAATACCCTTATTTTAAATATTTATAACCATTTCACAGTCATATTTAAAGTTGTAGTTAGTCCTCTTACAGCTTCATCATAGACTCAGCCTGAAAAGAAGTTAGATGAGAGGTGAATATTTTATTCACCCTTATTTGGCCGTATTTTGGCCATAACTTCTGTAGTTATGGTGTTAGCTCAATATTTCTGGTACCATTCAATATCCCTGACTTAGAGCTTCATTTGTAATACCCATTTGATGGGGTTAAGCCTCTTCCTCTGGATTTCAGATGAGAAGTGAAAATTCAGGTTTATGCTCAGCAAGATACTTTGAGCAGGAATAACTTTGTTATTCTTTGTCCTATGATGATGGGACTTGTATGTTTGGGAAAACGTGAGTTTCCTCTTTCTTTTGATACTTTTTGAGATGGCTTGGCTCAGATCCATGTGATGGTGGTATCTTGGCTTTACCATTGGTTTGTGGTATTTGGCTGTCATGCTTGTGCTCTGGTTTTGAGTCACAGCCTGAAATCATTCCTGTGTGTATTCCACTTTGCCTTCCTGCCTTTTCACTCTTTTCTATTGCACCAAACGTAGCACTCCCCTTCCCTTTTGCTGTTTTTTTCCCAATTATATGTCCAGAACCATTCTTCTATCTACATTGTGCATCAACTTCTCCATTTAACACTTTAGTAAATCTTATACTCTGCTTTTAATACTTAATCTTAATTATGACTTTCTTCCAGACTTTTCAAACCTCACTTCTAGTGTTCTATTATTTTGATTATGTTTTAAATTCATACTTCATTGTATGTGTTCCTTTTTTTCTTGAAAGTTTAATTTCTCTTTATTTACCAACCTAAGTTTTCTGGTTTTTAGATGTTGTGCACCTTGTGCTCCAAGCAGGGTATCCCCTGCATTAGCTCCTCCATAACAACCAATTCCTGTTATGCTTGCCAACAAGCACACAAAAAACTTTTGTTTGTTGCACACCCCTTCCAACCACTTTGCCAGAGGATCTCCTGCAAAAGATTCCCTTGTGAGCCCTGCTTTGTAGTCAAAGATGATGAAAGTATTACCAAGCCCAAATGGACCCTGGGACCACAAACAGGCAGATGGGAATTCTTCTGCATGATTTGCCCTGTTCCCTCCCATACTTATTTCCCCCCCTCCCAGGCCACCATCTGATAGTCACTTCACTCCTTGACTGGAGGTAATTAGTTTTCTGGCTGATGAATGATGGCAATGAAAAGAGGACATTTGAGCTTGAGCTGATTGTCACCATGTCTTGTCACCCATGGGATTCAAACACAAAAGTAAGTAATCCTTCTCTTACTTGACTTCTTTTGATTCACACAATGATAATGACTCTTTTTCTTCTCCCATAGAACAAAACCCACTAAATCCCCCTCAACAAGACTCTCCTGTTCCCCATATGCCTCACAAGAAAACCCTGTGGCAACCCACCCCAGGACTGAGTGGCACCCAATGGTCAGAGGACTTATCCTGTGGTAAGCAACAAGCTTTTCCATTTGAATCAAGTGAACTGACTCTGCCTTGGTTTGTAAAACCCTCCAAGAAACATGAGACACCTATTTCAGGCCCAAGTCAAGCCTTAGATTCTCAATTACTCTCACATGAGAATGCTTTGACTCTTGTTCCTAACCTGAGGTGGCTCTGATGCAATAAATGGAGGATCCTTTTTGTAAGTACCAATTCCCACTTTTTTCTTGTTAGAAGCTTTCCCTCACCCCTCCTTTGACCATCTCCAGCTTGTCCCACCATGCCCCCTCAATAATCATCATCAACAATACGCCTGTCAGAACTCCCCCTGGTTCCTTGCCCAGAAATACCTCTCATGGCCTCCTCCCTGCAGTGCAAAGCTCACCTCATTCCCACAATTAGGCTCTGCAGGAATTCACTAACTTGTGACCAACTCTCATGACTCCTTGAGAAATTATGCACAAATCAATCAACCAAATTGTCAGGGTGAGTCTATGTAGAAGCTTAAAAACAGTAAATACAAGCTAATACTATGACTGTGACACGTCAAATAAGTAATAAAATAATTCTTCAGGTCCTACTGCTACGTGGTAACAGTGGTGATGAGTCTATTGAGGACCTGGGTTGCAATGTTCTAATATCTTTGACTGTAAAGAGACACTACAATAATTATATTTAATTATATCTTTAAGTATTCTAAGGACACTACTGATGGATAACAGTCTTGTCACGTAAGAATATATATAAAATAAGATAAGATGAGGATTTTTGAAGGCAAAAACCCTTCTTTTTATATCTTTCAAGACTGTAAAGAGTTATTTACTCTTCACACGTCAGAGGAGTGAAACTTTTCACTCCATTGGCCAGTCTGTGGTTCTGGATCCTCAATTCTGACGTCAGTAGAGGCAGAATTGTGGTTTAGGGACCACAAATGATCATTCTGGATCAATACAGGATGAAAAAACTTTTCACCTGCCACGTCAGCACTTGGATGACGTTGTTCTGGTGCTTGTATGACCAATACTAGTCATTCTGGGCGGGTTTAAGCTTTGAACAACCATTATTTTGAGTATTAAGACTGTACTGGTTGGTACAGGTTTGGTACAGGCCAGTATTGGCCAAAATACTTCCAACCAAGATATCTTGGTCAGTTTTTGAGATATCAAGAAACTAAGGGCACAGAATTGAAGGGCTTAATGAGCTCTTCAATTTGGTATGCTTCATGTTTACCCTTCTTCAATATAGCAAAAGTTATAAGGGTTTTAAGTTTTTGGATGTATTTTTGTACATCAGTATGAGGCTTCAAAAACTTCCATACCAGATATCTTCTTCAGTTTGGAAGATATCTGTATTCTGATGATACAGTTTTGTAGGGCTTGATTAGCCCTACAGTTTGGTATATGACACTGTACAGTTGTATGGGTGTATGCCAAAGATACAGGGGTTTGTTTATTTTCTTATTTTCAGAATATCTGTATTTTGGTTATTAAACCTTTGAACCAAGATCCCTCAGTCAATTTAAGAGATACAGAGGTCTAAGGTGTCTCAAATTAAAGCCCTTATTGAGATCTTTAATTTGGTTATACTTTTGTACAGTTTTGTACAAGCCCTCTTTGACCTTCAGGGGGACTTGGTTTTGAAAATGAGGTTATATGGTATCTCCAGTTGTAGTGGTGTTACAACAACATGGATGATATCATTGTGTAGCTCTCTATGTGAGCTTTAAGAAAAATACCATTTTGGTATAGGAAACTTAAATATGCATAAGTTAGATGAGAGGTGAAAATAAGGGTTTTGACTTGTTTATTCTCCTCTAGGTTTCCTTATTCTGTTTGGATAAGGTTGGTGTTTAATGTAAGAGGGTTGTTTTCTCTTAATTATTACCTGTATTGACTATGTTTGTTCAATACTTGTCATACCATTATTTATGGTATGTTGGATGTCATGCTAGTGCTCTGTTTTGAGTCACAGGCTGACACAAATCTTGTTGGAGAATCACCAATTGCTCCACATGATTCCCTTTGTTCATGGAACTCATCAAAATGAGATGCACCAGGAATTCTGGGATTAACTAAACTCTCTCCTTTTGCGCAAATTGGAGGCTCATCCAAAAGAGGAAATCACCAGGATAGTCTCAAAATTCCTTGAAAAATAAAAAATAAAAAAAAGTTTTTGCAATTTTTCCACTTATTTCCTTTTGTAATACACTCATTTAAATTTGTTAGCTGTAATCAATCAAAGGTTTTTTTCAACTTCTACTAAATTCTTTTTTTCCATGAAATTTTCTTATTTCCTAAATGGTGCAAATCACCTCTTTCTTGAGAATAACTTTTGATCAAGTATTTCTTTGTATGAACCTCTTTTGCACAAAATGTACAAAAATTAATCATTAATGCCTTCTACATTTTCTGCATCCATGGGTCTATACTGTTTGAGATATTAACCATAAAAGCCCTGGGATTCCCCACATGGGAGAAATCCACCAGAGTTGCATGAGTCATTTCCTGTCCTAAGGTCACACGCAATCAATGTTACATGCATAAGGATTTGCATGTGAAGCATCAAGAGACTGGACCAGCATAAGGATTTGTGTTTGAAGGGGCGGGAACTTGGACAAGTAAAAGGAATCACATGTGAATTGTTGGTACCCCGCCCAAGTGTAAGGATTCACATGTGAAGGTTTGTGATCCTGTACAAGCATACGGAATTGCATGTGAAGGTTTGGGATCCTGGAAAAGCATAAGAAATTGTTTGTGAAGCATAGTTATACTAGACATGCATAAGGATTTGCATGTAGAGGGCCGGGAACCTGGGCAAGCAAATGACCCCAACCCCCTGCAGGACCTCTATGCCCTGTTGTGTGACAATGAGGCATAAAAACATCATTGGAGCTAATTTCAATTTTCAGAATGACCAACTGGTCCCATTTTTGACAAAAAGTAATAACAGTTTTGATAACCTCAGTATAGGCTCATGTACAGTGGCATGCCACCATACATGAGCCATTACACCCCTTTTCCATTTGAGCCACCATATAATCCCAATTCCAAACTATCCAATCCTGCTGGTGCATATTGTACTCTGAAGTACAACACCATCATTGTTTAATCACCCTCTGATTCCCACACACAACCAATTTCCGACATTCTTCAAATAGGGATGATATTTTATTACTATTCCTGATCTGATAGCCTGCTACCCCACAAACTCCATAATAGCCCTGGCTTTTCTGCCACATTTTGTTTGCTAACTTCCTTGAGCACTGAGCAAACTGCCCCACTAGGTTTGTGCTTTCATTGTCCTATTCTGAATCAGTATAATGCAAGAATGTACTAATTGCCCACACTACCTGAATGGGCCTGTGACATTTGGATATATAAATCCAAAAATGGTCATTTGGGAAAATAAATTGTCCCCCAGTACAATGCTTTGATGTATCTTTTTGAATTGGCCCAGTCCCCTTATCAGCTTGAAACCACCATCCCGAAACATACAAATATGCCCCCTTATCAACATGTGGTGAGTTTTTGAATCTGTTCATGGTGAAAGTGAGAGCATAAGCAAACTCAAACTCCCCCTAGTTTGCAGGATTCTCAGCTTCATAGTTGACATGATCAAAGGAGGGACCTCCAATGCCTTGTAGCAAGTCTGCCTCTTTTGAAATTATTTATCCTCAACATATCTTAAGGATTGATCTAGAATGCAACCCACCAAGCTCAGATTTGTGCCTTGGTTTGCCATTCTTCTTTTCTGTCTTCAATTTTTCCAAGACTTCTGTAAATTCCAAATTGTTCATTCTTTGTGCTGCATTTGCACCACCCAATAGCAAACATAAATCCCCCCAGTGATTCCCCATTTGTCACAATTGGGTCTGTGAATTTTCTTTTGCAAAATAGGAATTGTGATAATTCCTCCCATTGATTTGCCTCAACCTCACTCATTGTTGTGAATGGTGTGAATTTGACAAGGTAAATGAGTAATCCAGCCAAAGAGAAAATTGCCACATGGCCAAAGTGAATGCATTTGATCTGAGTGAAGTCTGAAGTTCTCCAAATTTCACTGGGGGTCATATTTGCTGATACTGGCTGTGATATTTGCGCTGTTTGTTGACTGGAGGAAAAGAATGTATTCCTTCATGTGTGTTTGGCCTCATTTGTTTTTTGGGATGTGTCACTATTCCCAAGTTGTCAATGGATCACTTGGTGTTGAAGCAGGGATGATATCAGATACTTCTGACTCCCATTTGAAACAAGCCCTTCTGCATCCAGAATGGTGGCCCATTCTCAATGAGCTTTATTTGGCACACATCCATGAATTCTCTGTTAGAGCTCACATGGCATTGGCTTCATCTAAACCAACTAAAGCCAATTTTCCCCCATGGGGCCCAATGAGCATGCCAGATGATTTCCAGCCCATGGATATATCTTTATATACCTTGAAAATAACTGAGAAACTCACACTTTCCTTCCTCCCCCTGAGGTTTACCTGCAAGTTCCCTTTTTCGTGAATGGCATGCTTTCACACAAAAATGAAATGAAATCAAAATATTAGTGACTGTTGTGTGGATTAGGAGTTTCACCTAAGTTTGTTTTTGGTTGGTGAATGTTTTTTTATTGCCCACTAAAAAATGAAAGATTACATGAGACTTTTTGAAATTGGCAATCTCAAGTACATGAACCAAAAAGAATGCAGTGGATACTGTATTATTCAATTTGACATATTCATGCACCCATTCAATGAGTTTCAAATAAAAAAATCAAATATTGCGAGTGAGAATGAGTGGAACATGCACCCCACTGCAGATGCCGTATCCTGCAAGTCCTTTTGGAATAATCAGTGTTATTTGGCCTATTATGAGCTGGAGATGAAAATATCCACTTCCTGAAACTCCCCTTCATGTGGTCAATGTGGCCACAACTGCCTGACTGAGTTTGTGTCATGTTGGAGTATTTTTTCCTTTGTATGGAGGCATGCCTCCATACAAAGTTCTTCATTATTGACATTAATACTGGGGAATACAGGGAGTTGGATAGGTAGTCCAAAGTATTAAAGTAATAAATTGCTTTCTAAAATTACATGAAAATCTATTTTATACAAAGCTAATGTAAAACGGGTAAATCCTGGTTGTAAGTTTAGCTGACATGGGTACAGTCAATGTGACCTCTTCATTTGAACCAAGACAGTGCTTCTCCACCCAGGAATCACCAAAGTCTAATACCAAGAATTGTGCAAATTCACATTTGAGACGTACAGTGGGGTTAAAAGCCTCTGATGAGAAGAAACTCTTATTCAGTAAATTACAAATATGCTTATTTGTATGTAGCCATACCAGCTCTACTAGATTTTTTTCTCTGAAAGTCTTTTATAAATTTCAATGAGTGATAAAGTCTCTTTCACTGAGCTTGTTCTCAAGTCATCTGAGAATACAATCAAACCATGAACCCCCGCCGCACAGAATGCAGCTAATATACCACAGCAAATTTGATTCGTTTTGAGATTGAACTCATGAGTTTTCCTTTCATGACATAGACTTTGATCTTTTTATGTGCACATACCATGTTTCTGTTGGAAAAACTTAAGTGATCTTCGCGGGAACAAGGACATTAAATGCACAAGGCACACGGGAAGATGAAGTCACGGTGTTGATTGACAAAAGATCAATTATGGAGAAATTACTGATGATCATAATCTATGTTCACTTGGGGCAATAGAAGTAATCACGTGTTATGAAATTTTGTTGATTCTCATTGTAATTAGTTTTACTAAAATTATTATAAATAGAGCATTTTGTTAATTCCAAATAGAGAAGTAAAAGAGAATTTATCCCTTTTACGTTTAGAATATTTTACTCAAATTATCTATAACATTTTCATTCTATCTTAGTTCTGGAGGAGTGAAGGTAGCTAACTTCACTATTCTTATTAGTCAAATTGAGTTCTTTAACTAACTCGATTATATTATGTTGTTATAAAGATACAGTGTTGAAACTTGATCTTTAATACTTGTTATTTTTTCTCTGTTAATTGATATCTAAAGACTAGGTAAAAATTCACTAGTTATAATCAATTTACACTATTTCATTTACTCATACTATTGTTCTTTGTTTCGATCAGTATTATTAACTACTGACTTTATTTATTACTCATAGCAATTATAAGATACATTAAATACTTCTCATTGCATGGTAGCGAGAGTTAGTTATTTAATTGTTAAGAAGTAATAAATTAAAGTCAGAGTTAAAATACAAATATCTATAGGAAATGCCTGAAATACCTATCAACATCGAAGACTCTTCATCCGATGAAGAATTAATCAGAACCAAGCTGATTAAACTCACACGAACAAATTGGGTTCAGTGGAGTTGTCAAGTTGAAAATTATTTCATCAGCAAAGGCATTGATGATTTGTTTATTGCACCAACCGAAGAGATTAAAAAAACCAACAAATTTCGGAAGAAAAATAGCTGTGCTATTTCACTCTTATGGTCAAGTGTCTCTCCTGAATTTGAGGGCATTTTGTTAAACAACAAGACATCATTTATCAATTGTTGGGATGCACTCGGAAGTGCATGTGGAAAAAACTCTATCATTACAATTAGTCGGACTCTTCACAAGTTAATCAATCTTCGTTATGAATCAGGTTCTTCCTTAGAAAATCACATTAACGAATATATTAAACTATATGCTCATTATAAATCTTTAACAGCTAGTAAAACTAATAGTATGCAACTTACCGATGAAATGGCTGCAATATTTTTTTTACATAGTTTGGATAATGACAAAGAGTTAAGTAGCTTATGTCAGACTATGTATGATCTTAAACCTTTTGAGTTAAGCGTTATAACAGATAGAGTAGCTGTTGAACACTCTCGTAGACAAAATGATTCGTCTGTAGTTCTATTAGCAAACAAACAACCACAAAAGGAAACATCAAAGCAAATAAATCAGCAAGATAATGCACCTAATGGAAAAAAACAGAACAGTAATAAGTCAAAAAAGAAAGGCTTCGCAAACAAGAACACCAGTAATTCTCCTCAATCTAATACTTCCGATTTCAATAAAAGATTAGATAGTCTAGAAAAATTAATGAATAAATTACAGTCTACTCTTAAAATCTCATCAGTAAATATAACTGATACTCCTCCGATAAATGAAAATCCAGTATCAGATTCAGATGCGTTTATGATAAACTGTTATCACTCCTTAGCTGAAAAAACTAGAGGAAATAATATCATTTATTTAGACTCAGGTGCAGGAAGAACCGTCGTAAAAGATTTATCATTACTAGTTAATCCAGTTAGAGTGAATAAGAAAATCAATACTTTCTCCTTACCAGTAACTGTCGAATATGAAGGAACAATGAATTTTAAAGGGATACATATACATCCAGTGTATTATGTACCAAATGGACCAGTTAATCTTTTGTCAGTATCACAACTTTGTGATCATGGGTTGAAAATCTCGACAAAATCAAATATGATATTAGTAAAACAGCGAGACAAGATATTGGCTGTTTTTCATCGAGAAGGAAATTTATTCGCTATGAAATTTCAAGTACCTACAATCTATTCAATTGCTATTAATGATCCAGACTGGCATATTACTTTGGGACACCCAAATGACAACTATATCAAAGAAATGATGAAATTAGGACTTATTGCAGGAAATTTTACCAAGTCATCACAGTGTGACGTATGTAAACAAGCAAAAATAAAGAATCGTCCTCATTCGAAACAGCTACCACAAACTACATCACCTTTCTTTAAGCTACATATAGACACACTTCAACTTTCGCAAGCAAGTCAAAGTGGTTATCGTTATATTTTAGTAATAGTTGATGATTTTACTAGATTCAATAGAATATATTGCATAACAAGCAAAAGTCAAGCTGAAGAATGTATAGAATCTTACTTAAATGAAATAAATAACAAATTAAATATATCTCCAGCTTTCTTACATACTGATCGTGGAGGTGAATTCAGCTCAACAAGCTTTGTGAATAGAATGAAAGGGAGAGGAATTTGTTTCGAACAAGGACCTCCAAATTCACCTCAAACGAACGGGGTAGCTGAACGATTTAATCAGTCACTTCTATCTAAAATGCGTTGTCTAATAGGACAATCCAATATTCCTACCTACTTGTGGACTGAAGCAGCAAATCATGCTTCATTTCTTCTAAATCAATTACCCCATAAATTCTTAAACTTCAAATCTCCAACAGACAAACTTGATGAATTCAACTGTAGAATTGAACCAAAAATAGATCTAAAAAATATTCTACCTTTTGGTATAAAAGTAGTTATTAAAAGTAATACTTCAAACAAAATCGACATGCCAGGAAAAATAATGAGAGCACTCACGTTTGAAAAATATTCCGATGCGTTAAGAGTTTTAAATCTTAAGACGGGGCAAATCAAAATCACGCGTGACTACGAGGTATCATCAAGTCAAGTAAAAGCAGAAGTTCATCAACCAGAAAATGTTTTACCACGCGAATCCCTGCCGAGACTAATTTTAAAGCTACCACATCAAGATAAGCCACAGAAGCAAGTTTCACAACCACAGGCAAATGACGCTGAAACCCAGAATTCGACTATCTCATCATTAAATTCTGATCTAAATAAAGGCTCATCTAATAAGCATTACCAGTATGTTCCTTTCTATGAACAACCTCCAAACCATATCTCAAGCACAATTAGTCCGAACAACATTATTGAAGGAAGAAGAAATCGAAACATACCAGATCGATTATTATTGACTGATAATGTACCATATAATCAAGCCATTACAGATGATTTAGAAAAACAAGAATGGAAAGAGGCGATGGATAATGAATTCAAGTCACTTATGAATCATAATACTGGAATACTGGTCCCTTATCCTAAGGATAACGAAAAAGTTATTGGAGGAATGTGGTGTTTAACTAGAAAAAGAAATGAATTCGGTGAAGTATATCGCTATAAGGCACGATGGGTTGTTTTTGGGAATCATCAAGAACATTTGCTTCATTATTTCGACACATGGGCATCCGTAGGAAGGAACGAAACTTTTAAAATGATGCTTTCATTGGTAGTTAATTTAAGATTAGTAGCGTATCAGTTTGATATAGAAACCGCATTTTTACATGGCAGTATGGATACCATCATGTACGTCAAACAAGTTAAAGGGTATGAACAAGTTGGAAAGGAAAATTGGGTATGGCGATTGAATAAATCGCTTTATGGAACAAAGCAGGCTCCTAGAATGTGGAAGGAAAAACTTACTAAGGTTTTATTCGATTTAAAACTTATTAGCTCTTCATCTGATGAATCACTGTTTATAACAAAAAACCATTCCTTGATGTTGCACATTCATGTTGACGATGGTTTTCTAATTGGAAAATCCGAAGAACTAATTTTAAAATTCTTAGAAGATTTAAACTCAAGACTCAAGCTTAAGTTCAAAAAACACCCTAACCAACACTTAGGATACAATTTAACCTGGATAAAGGATAAAATCCTGATGAATCAATCTGATCTAATATCTAAATTATTAAGAACTCATGATATGTTTGAATGTAAAAGCGTTAAAACCCCTTGTAATGGAAATTTTCTCCAAGAAATCGAAGGAGACTATCAGGTTATTGACCTCACCAAATATCAGCAAGTCATTGGTTCATTAAATTATCTAGCGCAACATACCCGCCCTGACATAATGTACACCGTGAATCAGCTATCACGTTATTGCACAAACCCTACAAAAAAACATTGGATTGCATTGAAGCATTTACTCAGGTATTTAAAGGGTACTATGAAATTCAATCTTGTATACAAGAAATCCAAGTCACTCTCACTTATTAGTGAACTTATGGGATGGGCAGACGCGGATTATGCAAACGCAAAAGAAGATCGTAAATCTATCACAGGATATGTGATACAGGTTTATGAAAATCCTGTTTGCTGGTTAAGTAAACGACAATCAGTAGTAGCACAATCTACTACAGAAGCAGAATACATCTCAATGAACGTTTGTGCCAAACAGATGCGATGGTTATCTTTTGTTTTACGAGACCTAGGACAAGAAATTGAGAAACCTACGTTATTCAATGATAACTCTGGCGCTGTTATTATATCAAAGCAAGCTTCATTAAATACTAATACAAAACATATAGAGGTACGATATCAATATTTAAGAGATTGTATCTTAAAAAAATTATTGAATATTATTCAAGTATCAACAACTCAAATGATTGCTGATGTACTCACCAAACCTTTGGGAGTGCAAAAGTTGAGCGAGGTTTATCGACAGCTTCACCTTGAAGATCCTGGAGGAGTGTTGGAAAAACTTAAGTGATCTTCGCGGGAACAAGGACATTAAATGCACAAGGCACACGGGAAGATGAAGTCACGGTGTTGATTGACAAAAGATCAATTATGGAGAAATTACTGATGATCATAATCTATGTTCACTTGGGGCAATAGAAGTAATCACGTGTTATGAAATTTTGTTGATTCTCATTGTAATTAGTTTTACTAAAATTATTATAAATAGAGCATTTTGTTAATTCCAAATAGAGAAGTAAAAGAGAATTTATCCCTTTTACGTTTAGAATATTTTACTCAAATTATCTATAACATTTTCATTTTATCTTAGTTCTGGAGGAGTGAAGGTAGCTAACTTCACTATTCTTATTAGTCAAATTGAGTTCTTTAACTAACTCGATTATATTATGTTGTTATAAAGATACAGTGTTGAAACTTGATCTTTAATACTTGTTATTTTTTCTCTGTTAATTGATATCTAAAGACTAGGTAAAAATTCACTAGTTATAATCAATTTACACTATTTCATTTACTCATACTATTGTTCTTTGTTTCGATCAGTATTATTAACTACTGACTTTATTTATTACTCATAGCAATTATAAGATACATTAAATACTTCTCATTGCAGTTTCAAGCAATCATCAAGTGGATAGCTGTATCCATTATATCCTCCAAGCTCTTGTGTGGCCTTGTTGATACCTCATTGTCAGCCCCGCCACCTGCAATGCTAATTTGTGTTTCACATTGCTTCAATTTTCTGAAGAAGGAGGCAAGGTATTCATATTCTCCCTGTTTGAGTCCAAGAGGATCAGCAGAATTTGTTGTTGGTGCCACATATGGTTTGGGTGCAATCACCTTGTATGAGACTAAACTAATGGATTCAAACATAACATTTGCCCAAAAATGATTAATTGGATTGGAGGGGTAAAGAAAGCTCATTAAAAGTTTGAAGAATGATTGTTTATGTTTTGGGATATTATCTGGTGGTTTTGCCAATTCCTTCATCAGTTTGAGATTTCAAGTGTTATTATTAAAAAATGCTTTGGTTTTTATTGCCTTAAAAAAATCTAATCCTATATATTGCAATTTATATCACTTAACTCATAAGCCAAATGATAATGTATCATTAAAAAAGATAAAAATCACTTGCAATCTCAAGCTCCTCAAGCCAGGCCAACATTTCAAGCTCCTGGTCACTGATCACCTTGATACCAACAGACAGGAATTTATAAGCATCATCTTTTGGTAAATTTTCCCATTGATTTTTGTAAATGCTATTGATATTATCAAGCCCTCTTTTCCATGATTCTTGAGTAATATTGGAATTATATTTAAAAATGTCTCCAAACTCTTCAATGCAGGATAAAAATGATCCTTGATCATTAGCGGAGGATGACACTTTGGTATCAGGGTCAGGAATCATATCAGTCATATCTCAACCCATTGTATCATGTTTGATTTTCTTACTTTCTTGGAGTGCTTGAATATTTTGAGGAGAGGAAGGAGAGGTTTCATTTAGTACAGGGGGCTTTCAGTATTCCAAGGTTCATTATCATTATGGTCAACTTCAACATTGATCATCTCATTGCCTTGATCCCAGCAATCTTTTGCGGCTTCAAAGGTACAGAGTTTTTTGTTGGTTTTTTTGTTGGAATTTATATTTGGTCTTTTTCCTGAGCCTTTGCCTGGAGATCCAATGACCACTTGAGATCCTTCAGGTAGAGATTCTCCTACCTCCACATCTATCCATGTGCTGTAAGAAGCTATTTTTATCAATTTTGTATTGAATTAGTAATGGACTCACTGTTTAAATCCATTTTAAGGAGGCTCATTGCTTCAAAAATCTTTTGATATACATAATCAAAAATTTCACTATCTTTTTGAATTTTTTCCAACCTTTGGATTGTTTAAGTTATGTTTAAAACAAATTGTACCTTGGATATTATTTCAGCCTTGCCACTCAAAATTGAGTCATGTTCCCCACCATCTTCTGTTGGTGCACAAGGTTCAGCAGTCTTGTCCTTCTCATAGCTTTAAAACTTTGTTTTCTGAGAGCTTGGAGGCTGAGTTGAAATAAAGGCTATGAAAAAACTATCAGGATTTGAACAATTACGAATATTCAAGATGAATCTATGCGCACATTCTGGAAGAACTGGTATATCTGCATAATGTTCATTTGACAGACTCTCTACTTCAATTCCTGATTAATGACTACTGGCCATATCAAAGATTTCACTTCCACTCTCTGGGGCTGAAGTTTGTAGTTCATTGACTTCAGTTGAGTTTCCCAGAGTTTGGGGCATGGATTGGGGAATAGCTGAGGTAGTCTATTGAGTAAAGAGATGGTGAAAAGTTGATGGATATCTTTATTGAAAATTTTAAAATAAAAAGATCAAAATTTACACAAAAAGTGGGAGTTCTGAAAGTGATGGAAGTGAAATAAGTCTAAGATATTAATTATTGATTCTTTTTTAGGTAATATCAATACTGGGGAATTTTGGACAGTTTGAAAGAAGTTAAATATCAATCCAAATCAGTTCAATAGTTAGTGATTTTTCTAGACAAAAAGACATTTTAGAACCACAAGCTGACCAAAAGAAACCTTCCCATCAATATCTATTGAACTTGTATGGCATTTTCAAAATATTATTTTTTGGGAAATTCAAGGAGGTGATGTGTTGCCAATTGTTTCATATTATTCAAATGAAATCACTTCCCTGTTAGAAATTGAATAAATTTGACTAGTAAGAAACCTAATAAATTCAACTGTTGAACTATTCAATGCTCATGAGGTAAGGACTCAGCAAAGTGTTCCATTTGAATGATATGAAAGGAGTTGGGTTTGTCAGGGAGACAAAAGACACAATTCTGGTCTTAAATATTTCTCTTATTAGGTTTTAATTTATGAGTCTCATGATGTAAACCCTAACCAAAACATTGTGAATATCCCCACCAATTTCCCCTCAGAAGATGTTGGTGGAGAAGGCCACTCAGCATATTTCTGTGATTGGGTTCATTATTTATTCCAAAAAGCCACAGTACCCTATGGCTCTAATGCAGGAGTGTCAGAATGGTAAGTGGTGGGGGTAAGGAGGTGTGGTGAAATTGGAGGCATATCTTGAGGGCTCCGCAGGAGGGTAAGGATGGTAAGCGGCAGGGGTGCAGAAGCATAAGGAGTGGTGAGGGCAGAAATGGGGTGCCAGCATTGGAGGCATATCTTGAGAGAGGTGCAGGGGCATATCTTGAGTGTTCTGCAGGAGAATAAGGATTGGTGAGGGAAGAGATGGGGTGGCAGCATCAGAGGCATATCTTGAGGGCACTGCATGAGTGTAAGGATGGTAAGCTGGTGGGAGGAATCATAATAAGATGAGAGTGCGCAGTGGGAGCATTAGCATGGTAAGCAGTGGGGGTGCCAAAGCATAAGGGTGGGTGAGGGTGGCTGCGGGAGCATAAGCATAGTAAGGGAAGGGGTTTGGAAGCCAATTCTCGCATGAGAGTAGGCATGTTAAAGGGGTGAGATGATCAGGTGGCAGGGAAGAAATCATCTCATGCACAAATATGAGCATTCCAAACTTCCACCTTGCACCATGAGGTGTAATTACCCAAAACCTGTGTATGGTGTTGATAAGGGTTTTGGCTTTTAGTTAAATCCTCAGGTGACACATGTGGCAATTGATGTTTTCTTGATGCAGACATGTTGTGACTCACTAAGTCCAGTGATCATAACCTGACACTAATGTTACTGAAGCAAGAATTTATACTGACAGCAGTGTGACATGAAGTCAATTGCCGGCTATTGACGCGACCATCACCCTGGTGATTATATATTCCTCAGTGTGACCATTTTTAGGCAGCAATCTGCACACTTTCTCCTTCAATTGAGCTTTCTTGTCACTATAAACCCTATTTTCTTCCACTGAATTTCTGGCCTTCTTTCCCCCCTGCTTTTCTAAGAACTGTTTTATTGTATGGAAATCCAGGCTGTGAAGAACCCTCACATAACCAGTACTCCTCCATTTAAGGCCAAATAAATGATATCTTTCTCTGAGAAGAAATCAACTGGAGTAAGTAGCAAATAAGCCTTATTGTTCCCAAGAATCTGTGTTACCCTTTGACAATGGCTTTCAAAAAGCTGTTGAGCATATGAATGTTAGTTATCAACTAAAAATAATCATATAACCAGAAAAAGGATATCAAATTTTTTTATGCACTTTTTCTTGGCTTCACAAATTCATATTTTGACCCCCTAATTCACCTCTTAATCATTGCTCCAGTTCTTGATGAATTTTTGAAGTGTTCAGAATCCAGGGAATAATCTTAAAAAGACTCTTGTTTCAAAGCTGATCTGGTTTTTCTTAATCAGTTGGACCATTTTACTATCCCATTATGTTAAACCCTTCTCATTCCAGAAAAAAGCTGGCTTATCCATTCCATAAGATCTTGATTCATCTTTAAAACCCCTTTTGTGTTTTGAAGGAATGAACTTTTTTCATCCATATAGAATGTTATCAATTCATTCATATTTTGAATAGGTCACCTCTTTTAGAAGTTTATATTTATTTGGAATTTGAAGTGCAAGAATATCTTTGGGAGTAGAAGGATCTGCCTTTTACTACCACAAAATTTCATGTTGAGAATCATTTTTTTAAAGTATACCAACCAAAAATGAGTTTTACATAAAATTCCAACTAAAAGAAGTCTAACTGAAGAGCTTAAGCCTCTTCTTGGTTTTGACAAAATTTTAAAAGGGAATGAATTACTAGATGAGCACCCCTAAATGTGAAAATCTGATTTAGTGATTTATTGAAGGAATCACAAGTCCCCATGAATAATTGATAAATTCAAAAGAAAATATCCACAAGCTCACATAATACATATTTTTTCTCTGCAGACATTTTTTCAAACTACTTCCATAGGCCCAGCAAAACATTATCAAGTTTGGTTGTCCCACTCCGAAGTAACTCCCCAATTCTATATTCATAGTTAACTATTAACGTTCAGTTTTTGGCCCACTCCCTGTATCATCAACCAGACTACCCTCCAATTTTCTTCCAATACACAGCTTTATGAGAAGTGTAATCCACCAAGTTATGTGATCTAAACTCCACACCAAAATGCATCCAAAAATTCTCTCTAAACCCACAAATCTTAATATCCTGATTATTTTATTCATTATTGTATGGAATATGCATGTTTCCCTTGTTCCATACCAATCAAATTTGAATGAGACTTTGGCAATAAATAACATTTTTTAAAAAGAGCTTTTCTATTGATTTTATTAAGGTTCTAACTCCATGAAATCTCCAATCTACCCACCAATCCTTTCAGCCAAGAGAGTATTTTATCTCTTTAGAACACTCAGAAATTAGAACCCACCCATATGCTCAGCCAATTATCCAAATTACCCTTCAATATTTCCCTTCTGAAACCATTATGTGCCTTTTCCCACTCTTTTGCCGTTAATATTTACAACTCACACTAAGCCCTACCACATTTTCAAATTTTAATTTAAATAAAAAATACCATGTCTAAGTGAATTGTATTCTATCTTTTATTGGTATAAGAGTTTTAAGGTGAACATATTTTCAATATAGCACTATTACAACTAATCTTGAGCTCTGGCTGTATGACCCTCAGTATCTGACTCACACACTGTATCCTAAGTCTTAATTTCAAGCTTTACTGAGTCCCCCAGGATATACTCCCATGAGCTAATTTCTTTAAGCTCAACTTGATAATATATATTCTTCTCCCTATCATACAAATATTTCCTTCAAAATTATTTTCTCTAAGCATGTTTTGAAAAATTGCAAGCTATTACATTGCAATTATATGTGCCAGTTCCTTTTAAATTTCTGAAAGTAAAATCGCAACCAATTGAGCAATATGTTTTTTTCCAGATAGTTCAGCGAACAACACTTATTGTTATAGCAAAATTAATTTATTTCCAGAACTCAAAATAATCGAGTAGACAAACACCCCATTATTCAATAAGAATAAGATTATGAAGCTGATGTAGGTAAACTTAAATCATAAAGCAAAGCAAAAATAAAATATTACTATGACTCAAGAAATCTCCATCTAGAAGAGTCTAGATGAGCTACAAAAACAAGCCATATTATCAAGCACATTCAAAAAACATATCCCATCAGCATTTCTAACATTTGAGGCTGAATAAGCAGGATCTATAGCTAAGAGAATTCCTTCCATAAATATCCTATCAAAAGTACCTTGATATACATATTTATTGCAACCATTCATAGCCTGAATCTAATCAGTATTTTCATCCAGAAACTTTATTTGTAAAAGAATACATTAATGAAATCTCTTGTGTTGCCAAAGTTCCCCCATGTAGAATACTTTCTATTTTGAATCTCTTTCTGCACAACCAGCGTTCCAAATGGAACAGTAAGAAAGAATTTCCAAGCTGGAGTACTCCTTTTATCAGCTTAAAATCAAAAATAATTCAGATGACCAAAACCCGAAAGAGTTGAAAAAGGTATACAGCTTTTTACTTATTTTTTAGTGAATATTTCTGAAAATTAACAATGTTTTCTTTCTTCTGGAAAATAATTTTGTGCTGAAGTTTTGGGAAAGATTACTCAAGTTATTGCAGGGAGGATAAAATTCAAGATTACTCTAAAACATCTACAATGAAAATAATTCAATTCTGGAATTGATTCTTAACTTGATGTTTTTTGTGATGAAATTGGATTAAAGGAGTCAGCCAATTGACAAAACCATTTTGATACCTCCCAGAAAGCCTCTAAAGATCTTTCATTTTGGTTTTTTAACCTGGGTGAAATTTTCTTGGAAGGTCTTTCATTGAGAAAATACATACAATCAGAAAGACACCCTTCAAACTTGATCCATGCACCCCTTATTGAAGCCTTGGTAAAGGCAATTATTGAGAAAATTTTATTAGAATCCTTCTTTTTCTCAATTTTTTCCCTGGTTGAAAATCCTTCCACAGTTGAGTTCCCACCAAAAAAATCATAAAGTCATGGTTGAAAAATTCCTACTAAAAAATATTGAAAGCCACACTGTCAAAAAAAAATAAAACTCTCCCTTCTTGCACTGAATCTTCTACTCCTCAATATCTCTAAGATATTTTCATATTTCATTCTTTTTACAAGGCATCAATTTCAGTATTACCTCACAGTTATCCAAAACCTTTTCTATTTTCGTGGGTTCTCATAATTGATCCCATTTCCAAGCAGGATTGGCCAAATAATCTGAAGGGTAAAAATCAGGAAGTAAAACTAGAGCCAAAAAGTTAGATTATGATTACCATCAGTTGAAAAGATACTTACGTGTTTCACCCAAGACAGTTGGACCTCTAGGATTGGGATAGCTAGTCCCAAGATGGTTATTACCCACTGGTTGAGTTTGTGCTGTTGATTTGCTGAAACCAGATGTATTTTCTTTGAAATGAGAAAGACCACCAAAAGTTGAATCAAAAATCTTTGCAAGGGTTTTTCCAGAATAATCATATTCTGAATCTTCATCACTATCCCTTTCATTTTGAGGATTATTTTCTTTTTCAATCTCTTTACCTTTCTCACAGCTATACCCACAATATTGTTCTTCTTCCTCTTCTTCTTCCTCCTGATCATCAGCCACTTGATTAATGCTCCTTATATTTTCCCTGGGTCTAAGCAATCTCTTTTCAGGTGGCTGAGACCCATCAGAATCAGAATCTTGAGGAGGTATTCTTTGATTTTGAGCAACAGATTTAAGCTCAGATGTAATTGTTTCAATCTTCTTTGATTGATTATTTTCAAAGTTGACAGGAGAGGGAGCTGGAAGATATTGAGGAACTGGTTAGACCACTTCTTCATTTAAATCACCCACTATTTATGATCTAACCCTAGGAAGAACCCTTTTTGGTGAGAATACTAGAATCATCTTATTAAAAACTTTAGAATACTCAGTTTTATAATAAAGAAAACTCACCAGTCTTATCCATCAAATGTGGAACATCTGATGATCCCCTTCCACTCCTTAGACCAGTTGATTGAACCCTTTTACCCTGGCTATGATGATAACCCCTTGCTGATTACTGATTTGACACTACTTGAATAATTGAGTTACTTTCAGGAATTCTTATTGGATAATTCATAGTAGGTGATTTTGAGTCATGATCCTCAGTCTATTGCTTCCTGAAGAGAGTGTTTTTTTTGACTTGATTTATTTCACATTCTTCAGATTAAAAGCTCCTCTTATTTATCACATACTTATAAAAAGCAATCAATTTCCCCGCAACCCTTCTGTGACTATTTCTGAGAAACATTCTCCAATCATTCTTTTAAAATTTCCACCAATCTTTTTTCTGAAGTCAAAAAAAATCAATAATGCTAAAAGTTAGCTAAAAATGAAACACTCACTATGAGGGAAGTAAGACATTATGATTAGAGAGTTGATTATAATTAGGAAATTTATGGAGTAAAGTGATTGGTTTGATGGTTGAATTGATGAGCATATGCGCTTACGATGAATGATTGATTATTTGAAAAGGCTAGAGATAATCCACATTTCTCTCTGAAATCAATCCACAACCACCCTGCTTGTTTTAAAGGGCTCAAGGCTCAGGTAACACACTTCTGAGGACCTCCTTCAAACATCATCAAGCCACACCTATCTCTACATTCTTCCAAGCTATCACAGCCACCAAAATCTACAATATGAAAATTCATGATTGTTACAGTAATCTCAGCGACCCCAAACTGTCATGAGTAGGGTACGCCCCAAAAATTGGCACAGTCAAACTACCCCTTCCAAATGATATCACCAAAGGAGCTGACCCCATGTGACAATTTATCCTGTGCCACTATGGAACCAGACACATATTTAATTTAATCATCCTTCCCAAAAGCCTCACCCACCTTTCCATCTTAAACGTTTTCCCAAGCACATCATTACATCATTAGAAATGGCACATTCCCCATGATTCAATCAAACAGGTAGACCCCATATAACCATTAATAATATGACACCATAAAAGCATAATACACACATGTAATGACATAGCTCATTTGAAAGGGCCTCAACTTCTGTGCCCTCTTAAAAGCTTCCAAAGCACAAAACTACATGAAATTTGCTTCAAATCCGAGGATTGCTACCAAATTCACATTATTAAGAGGCATGTGTTGTTCATTATATGAGGAGGACAAACAGTTAAACTCTGATTGTTCATTTCTGCTATTTTCATTCCACTCCATCAGACAAAAGATCATTACATAAGCTTTGGCCAAAAGAACATAGCTGATTTGTAGGTAATAGTTACGTGAATTAAGTTCAATTTAGTCAAGCACCATTATTAATGGAGATTTGTGCATAAAACAGCAGTACTCAGCACCCAAAACCGATCCCTGTCAAAATACGGAAAAAAATTTTTTGATACATTTTTGATGTAAAAAGGCAGATACCATAAGGAAATGTGGCAATTTTTTGTGCCATTGCAATGGCCACCCCCAAAAACTATATTAAAAATTCAAAAATTCTCAAAAAACTACCAAAATTGGCCTAGCTATGGCTATTTTTTTTAATGAAGATGGTCAGGCCCTGAATTCTGGAACTGTATAGGCCTGTGCAGCTCAATTTGTTTTAACTGTACATACCTGTACGCATTGGACAGTACAGGCCTGTACAGTGCATACAGGTCAGCCAGCCTAGTTGGCCCAAGGCGCCGTTATCCATGGGTGACGCAATGGTGCTAACAACACCGAAAGGCACCATTACCATAAAAATGGGTTTTTTAATGAAACATAAATTTTTAAATGTACTTTTTCTTACCCTTAAAGGCCTTGAAACATTTTGAATAAATGTATTTTTACCAAAAATACATTCATTGAACAATATATATATTGTGAAATGGATTCTGAATAAAAAAATCAAGTAGCTTTTATTAAAAATCCATTTAACATGTCCTTTTCATAAAAAAAGATTATGAGAAGAATTTTTATTAAACAGGTTGTATTAAATGTATTTTTAATAAGAACTTCCTTCATCAATTTATTTTTAATAAAAAATACATTTAAACTTGTATTTATTACTAAGAAACATTTAACATTGTACTTTTCATAAAAAATATATTTTTAAATTTATGTTTATGGACAGTAAAGTATTAAATATTGGAAAATGCCTTTTTAATAAAATATTTCTTATGAAAAAGGCATTTAGCATCGTATCATCTATTAAAAAACATTGATTAATGTTTTTTAATGTACTTTCAATAAAAAAATACATTCATTGTATTCTTTAGTAAAAATCCATTGCTAAATGTATTTCTTATTAGAAATTACTGCGTAAATGTATTTATTATTCAAAATTACTTGTTGAATGTGCTCTTAATATCAAATACATTCAATTTGTTTTTAGAAAATACATTGCTAAATTTACTTTTAATTGGAAATATATTTAACAATTTATCTTCAATAAAAAACATTTAACAGTGTATTTTGAATGAAAAAACATTTAACAATGTGTTTTGAATTAAAAAACATTGAAAAATGTATTTTTGATGAAAAATACTTTTAAAGTTGTATTTTTAATAACAAATGCATTCATCAATGTATTTTACATAATATAAAGTAAATTTATCAATGTATCTTGAATATAAAATACATTTAAAATTGTATTTTGAATAGAGAACGCATTTATCGATGTGTTTTTGATATAAGAAACCTTCAAAAATGAATTTTTAACAAAATGTACATTCAACGATGTAATTTTATTAAAAAAATACATGAGGATACATTCAACAATGAATTTTTAATAAATAGTACATTTATAAATAAATTTTAATAAAGAGTTAATTCATAAATGTCTTTTTAATAAATAATACATTAATAAATTTATTTTTAATAAATAATACATTTATAAATTTATTTTTAATGAAGAATACATTTATGAATGTATTTTTAATAATAAAGACATTTTTAAATTTATTTTCAATATAAAATTCAAGTAAAAATGTATTTTTAATAACAAAAATATTAACAATGCATTGGTAAATTCATTTTTAATAAAAAATAAAATTCTTAATGTTTTGTTTAAAAAATACATTTGTAAAGATCTTTTATATTAAAAATAAATTTAAAAATGCATTTGTTAGCTGAAATAAATTTGTGAATGTATTTATAATAGAATATACATTTATCAATGTACTTCTACTATGAAATACATTTATCAATGCGTTTTGAATAAAATATACATTTCACAAAGTATTTTTAACAATTAAATATAGTGTTAAATGTTCTTCTAATAATTCGATATACATTTTTAAATTCATTTTTAATACAAATACATTTAAGGATTTTTTGATTTAGAATACATTCAAAAGTAAATTTCTGATTGAAAATGCATTCAGAAATGTATTTTTGATGAAAAATACATACAACATTATATTTTTGATAAACAAGACATTGTTAAAAATTTATTTCTGCTAGAAAAAAAATCCTTGAAAATGTATCTTTAATAAAAAATAAATTAAATAATGTGTTTTCTTTGACAATGTACATTCAAGTTATCATTTCAATAATGGAAGGGTCTTTATTTTGTTATTAGGAAATTTCTTCATTTACAAATATGAAATTTATCATCCTAATGATAACAAGGCTATAATTTTAATAATAATATGAAAGATATTATCTTAAGAATGCTAACTTTTTATTTCGATAATAACAGATTTATTACTTTAATAATAAAAAAGTCATTATTTGAATAATAAGAAATTTTTCCTTTGATCATAAAAAAGCTTGAATTTTTACAATAATACTATCATTATTTTCAAGATAAAAAAATTATTCTTTTGATAATAGCAATGTTATTCATTTGAAAATACCAAATTTATCATTTTTAGAATACCGATTCATTCTAATAATCACTTAAAAGCTATTCTTCGAATAATAACAAATTTTGTAGTTTAATAATAACAGCCACATAATTCTTAAAAAGATAACATGATTACTTTAATAATAACCAAATCAGAATTTCAGTGATAAAAAATTAATCATTTTAGTAATAGGAAAATCATTATTTTAATAAAAGATTTTTTTTCAAGTTAATAATAACAAACCTAGTATTTTGATAATAACAAAGCTATTATTTTATTTAAGGAAAAATTATCATTCACATAATTAATATATATGTTTAATCATGAAAATTTTATCATTTTAATAATAATCCATTTATCATTTTAAAATAATCAAGTTCTTATTTTACTGATTACAAAGTGCTCATTTTAGTAATGAAAATGGTATAAGAAGTATTTTTTCAATAATGATGAAGCTGTTACTTTGAGAATAAGAAAATTATTGCTATAATAAGAATAAAATGTCTAATTTCAATAATAGCAGATTCATTGTTTCAATAACAATAAACCTAAAATTTGAATGATATCAAAGCTATTTTTGTATTGGAAAAAACATAATCTCAATAAAAAAGGAGTTTCTATCTTCATCATAACATAATTGTCCTTTTAAAAATCAAAGTGCTTGTCTTGGATTTGGAAAAACGTTTCAATTTTAATAACAGACCTATTACAGATTTAGTTTTCTAAGAATAAATTACTCATTTTTATAAAAGAACAAAACATTATTATATTACCAATACCAAAGAAATTACACAAAAGAGACTAGTACAGTAATAAGAAATGGGTTATTCTTAATAATACCAAAGCAATTAGTCCAGTAATAAGGAGTCTATAGTTATAATGAGAAAAAATTGATCATTCTAATAATAAAAAGATTATTTATCCAATAATAACAAATTTATTAATTTCATGATAAAAAAGTTATTTTTTTAATAATAACAAAGGTATCATCTTAATAATAACAAAGTTATCATCTTAATGATGAAAAGTAATTATTCTCATAATAAAAAAGTTATTTTTTGAATAATGAAAAGTTATCATTTCAATAATAACAAATTTCTTCTTTTAATAATAAAAACTTATTGTTTTGATAATAAAAACACTATCAATTTAATCATAAAAAAGCAATTGTTTAAATGATAGCAGTGGTTTTTTTTAGAGATCACAAGGCTATTATTTTAATAAGAGCTTTGTTCTTATTTCATTAATGATCAATTTATTGTTTCAATAATAACAAAGTTACTGTTTAAATAATAAAGAATTTATTATTTTAATAATGACAAAGCTATATATATAATAATAATAAACCTATTTTTCATTATAAAAAATTTATTATTTGAATCATACTAAAGTTATTATTTTGATAATGATTTTTTATTACTTAAACAAAGACTTTGTTTTTATTGTAATAATAACAGAAACTTTTATTTTACTCATAGAAAAGTTATTATTTCAACAATAAAAAAGTCACTGTTTTGATAATAGCTTTATCATTATTTTAATAATAACAAACTTTCATTTTAATTATAAAAATGTTTTCATTTTGATAAAAAAAATTATTATTATTATTATTATTATAATAAAAAACCTATTATCTTAATAACAAAAAATTTATCATTTTGATAATGACAAAGCTATTAATTTTAGACTTACACGATATCATTTCAAGAATATAACATTCAGTATTACAATAATAACAAAGCTCTTATTTCAAAGATAGAAAATTTGTCATTGTAATGATAACAAGATTTATTTTTTAACAAAAAAAAGTTATTATTCTAATTATTAAAGTATTATCATTGTAAAATATGAAAGCTATTCTTCCAATGTTAAAAAACTATTGTTCTAATAATAACAATGTTATTATCTTAATAATAAAAGAATTATTTATTTAATAACAGAATTTTTTTTTCAATGAACACAAGTTTTCTATTAACATAAGAAACTTATCACTGAAATAGTCAAAATCTATCATTTTAATGATAAAAAACTCTCATTAACGTATTGTTAAAATAATAACAAGAATAAGCAAATTTTTTGTTTCACTAATACCAAAGTAATTTTTTGATATCAAGGCAGTCAAAATTTGAATGATATAACATCTATCATCATATTTGGATAAAATCTGTTTGAGGAAAAAACAGTTTTTATCCTTATAATTAAAACCCATTTCCTTCAATAATGAAAAACCTTTTTGGTGGATATTGAGTGATTTTATTATTTTAATAACAGAATTATTACATATTTGGTATTATAAAAGGAATTAACTCATTATTTAACAAGGATAACACTCCCATTTTACAAATAAAAATGAAATTGATTCATTATGAAGAAAGATATTATTTCAATATTAATTCATTAAGCATCCAAAAAATTCAAAAATGCTTCTTTCAAGTTTAAAAAGATATTTAGTATGTTTTTGATAAAATTTAAAAATTCATGAAATAAATGCTGGTTTCATTTCAAAAACGTTAAAAGAATACTTTAGTGGTAGATAAATTTTAAACTCCCCTCAGTCTTTATTATGAATGATATGATGTATTTTCAATCAAAAACACACATTTTGGTTAAGTTTCCCCTTTGTTGTGGATAATTGATTTTAATTATGAATAAGGAAAATATTTGTTCAAAATATGAAAATAATTTGACTTCTCAGCATATATTTTTTTCCTTCTTTATATTTTCACAGAAATTTTCAAATGTGACTGTTATATCAATCTTATACCCTGAGTGTATAATGGTTCTTGTATGTAGTGAGAGATGTTTGAAGTGAAAAAATCGCTTTTGACTCAAGTATGCCACCCCTAAAAGCATATCTATACAAACCTTGTACATGTGCTGGTTATATTTCCTTATTTAATAGGAACAAAAGAACACAATTAACTACTTCAAAAATTACCCAGCACCTTAATTAAATGACTAAAAGTTTGTATGGGAGGGAGAATGTAAAGTTTCTGACCAAATAATGCCACATATTTTGATAGAACTACAATTTTTCAATCACAAAAATGGTATATTGTAGAGATATGATGTTTAAATATCCATTTCACTAACTAAGGAGCTTATATTTGGGCTTTGTTTAAGCTTCCCCCATTTTAATCAGTAACTATTCAATATTTCAAGTTTGAGATTTAAGCCAATACTAGGTCTATTTCCCTTCCAATTTTCTCCCCATGGAGGTTTTTCCATTGGGCTATAGCATGGGAAAACAAAAAATTTATCTAGCTACATTATATATCATTTTAAAGCAAATATAGTGAAGGCTTTGTTGATTTTAGAAAAAAAATTATAGCTAATAGATTTTTTCCCCTCATTGGTTTCTGAGTTAAATAATATTTTCTTTTTTTAGGGTATTATTACTTATGCTTTAGTAATTATTGACTTTACAGATATGCCATAGCAATCAGATATGTTTATTTTACCATGAGAAATCTAATAGTGTAATTTATTTCACATGTTTACCCATTAGATTCTGAGTTAATTTGTAGTTTGTACCTATTTATGGCATTTTCAATGGTTTTAAGATAATTATTAAGAGTATAATTATTGTAAAGCTTTCTTGTGACCTTTTTGTATATGTGGTCATATCTCAAAGGATCACATTCCCTACCACCAAAAAAACTGTACCACAATCTGATATGATTAATTAGGGTATCAACCACTTTCCTGCCTCTTCAATAGACTTTGTTAGTATTGAAGTTCAATAATGCTTAATTTTATATTCTTTAGGTTTTCTTTCATTTCTGAACATTCTAAGTAGTTCATCAGCATTTGTTATATCTATCTCAAGTAGCCATTCATCTTCTTGAGTTTGGTTTCTGTACCTTACAAGGTATTCCTTTTCTTTTTTGTTTCTTGTCCTTCTTTTGTTATGGACTTTTACAATTTTCTTTTCTTCTTGTTCTTCTAAAGAGTATATTTCAAGTGGGGTTTTATTTCTTAATGGAAATAATTCCTTTTCACTTGAGCTATAAGGTTTTATGAGACTTACAGGTAAATTTGGGTGTTTATTCATTAATTCACCTGTGAGCTCTAGTTGCATAGTATTAGCTCAATGTAGTGCTTTTATCATGATTGGTCCTGAAAATGAATCTTTCAATTTCTTTGGGCCTTTTATATTATTCAAATTTAGAGTTTACACTAAGACCAAGTCTCCTATTTTGAAATCAGGTGGTTTATGGCTTTCATCCCATCTTTCTTTTTCATATTTGAAAGAATCTTGCATACATCTGTTTGCATGGTGTCTTCCTTTGTCAAGCATTGACTTGAGACTACTTGCTGTTGGGTGTATATTCACTAAGTCCTTTTTGAGGGTGTCATAAGGAAGTCTTGGATTCCAGCCTTTTTTCTATAATTGCTTGTGTTTTCCAGTTGAATAATGGATTGATGTTTTATATGCTAGTTCAAGGGCTGGTATTAATGTACACCAATAATGAGTAAAACCATAAAAATCTTTTAAATCTAGTCCATAAGCACAGAATGTCCTGATCATGTCTCCCAAAGTCTGTATCATTCTTTCTGATAGACCATCAGTTTGGGGGTGGTAAGCTGTTGAGAATGATAATTTTGTTCCAAACAGTTTATGGAGGTTTTTCTATAATTCTGAAGAGAATTTTGGGTCTCTATCACTTATGATATTTTGGAATAAGCCTGTGTGGCTAATAACTTTATTCCATATCATTATGGCTGTTTCCATAGCTGTATCATCCTTATGACATGGTAAGAACATTGGAGGTTTGCTGTATCTTTCAGCTAATACTATTCATGGATGTTAACTTCTGTCTTCTCCTGGAGGTAAGGCTGTTACCCAATCCATGTGAGCTATTTCCCAAGGGGATTTGGGTTCCTGGATTTGGATCATCATTCCAAATTTCTTTCCTGTGGCTCTGTTTGCTTTCTGGAATATCTCACAGGTTTTGCAGTAGTCTGCAACATCTTTCTTCCAATTTGGCCACCAAGAGCAGGTTTTTACCCTCTCTAGTGTTCTTCCTTCTGAGAGATTTCCAGCTGCAACACTATCATGACATTTATGTGGTATAGCTCTTATCAGAGTCCCATCCGTTAAATCCATAACACATGTATGTTTAATTCTATGATAGAGGATTCCATAAAGGAGGTGGAATCTTCCTTAATCATATGCTTTTTTCCACATTACATCCAGTTTTGATGAAAGTTATGGGTCTTTACAGTTCTTCATTAGAAGTTGGCATGAGATATTGCAGTTTTTGTCCATTTTATACTTTTCTTTAACTTGGTTAAAGGATTCTGTGCCAATATCTGTGACACATATTCCTTCTATATGGTTCTTGTCCTGTGGTACCCATGCTGGATTCTCAGGTGTATTTTTCAGAGCCCATGCGCTGAGACCATCTGTATTTTTATGAATATTACCAGATTTATGAACTATAGTCATATTTCCTCTATATTCTTGGATGGCAATTTGCCATGTTAGAATATGTCTATTTGCAGTTTTCATGTTCAATAAAGATCTTATAGCATTGCAATCTTTAATTCCATCAAACACTGTTCCATCCAAATTATTGTGAGCCTGTGAGGTATGTATAACATACCCATAAGGCCACAAATAACTTTATACACAGTTAAAATTGTCTTCAACAGATTTTTTAATTGAATTTAAAATAAAAAATAACAAAAAATAATTATAGCTTTTTTTTGGATAAACAAAGTTATAAATATTATGTCATTTTTGTATTCTACACCAAAAATAACCTAGGGTACATCCATAAGGTGTTATACCCAAAAACACTTATTTCTTATGTTATTAGAAGATTTAAGAATCTCACAGTACTAATTTAACTTTTTTTAACTTTTTTTTGAATTGTTAAATTTAAGCTTAAATAAGCTTAAATTTCAAGTTGCATAAGGTTTATGCAACCTTACCAAAATTTTAGTTAAAATTGAGGTGTGGTGTATATTTACTGAATTGGCTAAGGATTTGCCATACAGAATGTAAATCCTGCGTGAGCTCAATTTAAAAGGGTTTAAGGCCATAGTATGGCTTTAAATATATAAAAGGGCGAAATCCACACAAAAAGGTGGGACAAAGGAAAAAGAGCAAATAGAGCTGGGGTACCCAACTTTTTGGATCTGCAAGGATTCAATTAAGGTTGTCCACCTGTATTGGAGGATTTTTAACTTTATTTAAACTTTAAGATTAGACTTTGATCCAACATCAAAGTTTAAACTGGTTTTATCCCAAATTAGACAGGAATTTAAAGCTGCCAAAGGGTAAATCCCAATATGCAAGCTTGAATTCAAGGTTTTAAGAACTTTCAAAGTTTAATTAATCTTAAAAAGGCTAAATAAGCTTAAAACTTTAAAGTTAAAATCATTAAAACCTTATCAAAACTTGAGGTTTGGTGTGTATTGTTATTTTATGTGGAAAAATAGCAATAACTTCAAAAATTGATTCAAAATCCAATTCTTAATGGATTTTCTTGAAAATTTCACACAGCTTACAGTTCAATATTATATGTATATATATTAAATTTTCAGTATCTTTTATAAATAAATTTCCTGGGTATTTAGCCTGGAAATTTACTCTTTTAATTAAAGCTCAAAGAAAATTATAATTTCTTTAGAAATTGATTAAAAATTGAGTTTAAGAGATTTCTACTTGAATCTCTATTTTTAAGTTGTTCATGTGATGAGCTTTAACATAAATAAGTTTATTTATATTAAAAACTTAAAATAATTAGTTTAAATGAGGATTAAAGTTACATGGAGTTAAGAATAACGCTGATAGCTTTAAATTGAAATTAAAAAAAAGCTACCTTAAGTTAAGAACTTTATTTTTAAGCATGGTTTTTCATTTTTGACCTGAGCACGCCCTCTATATCCATTATGAATCATAAGAGCTGCTCTGAAGACATAAAAAGAGTCTTTTCATCACTGTTTTTGTCCATCATTCATTATCAATCCATTCATATTAGAAATTTAAACAGGTAAGGTTGTATTCAATATAAAATCTTATTATTAAAGTAATTCTTAAGTTATTTCATTCTTTATCAATTAAAATTAAAGAATTTAAATCATAGAATATAGATTATTGTTTTAATCACCAATAATGTATTTTATTATATAAAATTATCATCTTAAATACCTTTCAAAATCCACAAATTCCTCTTAAAAACTCTTTAATCTTAATTTTTATTATAAAAAGTTGTTTTATCTTTAAAATTATTCATTTTTGGCATGTTTTTAACTTATAATTATTATTTAATATAATAACTTCTGTTGTTTGACTTGTTGTATTAAATCAATATTATAAGTACGTTTTCTCCAAAGGTCAATATCTTTTTTTATCTAGTATTAGTTTTTTTATATAGAATTTTTATTCTATAAGAATTATTTCTGCACAGTGTGTGTTTAATTCTTTTATAAATAATGTTCGTATTATTTCTAAGTGGTTAATATTCACATTTTCCACGTGTAGTTTTCTCATTAAGAGCTTTACACTTCCTATTGTTATAACTGTCAGTAACTATAACAATACTAGAATAATTAGAATTTATTATAATTATTGTATTTTTATAATAATAATTAAATTCTTTTTTTATTTAATCATTTTTAATAATTATATTTAAATTTTTGGGTGTAATATTTCACTATATTATATATTTCTACTGAGGACAGTCATAGTACTCTTGATTTTGCTACTATTATCAAGAGTTTCATAGACAAACATTAAATTTGGGGCCTGGCCATGATTTTAACCAATTTTTGGGACATAAATCATATTATAGACCTTATTTTACTATTTTTTGACGTAAAATTGCCATATTTGTCTTAATAATGGCTTTTTTGGGACTTATCCATTATAAATAATCTTTATAATATTAATAAAGTTATTTTTTCTTAAGAATATTGTTTGAAACAATATACTATTGAGTGACTTGGAATACATTTCTTTTGTCTAACCAGTGGCTTTTTTACATCACAGACTTGAAATTTATTCTTTGAGTTATTCTAGTATAACGTGAATAATAATACAATTTTGATTAATAAACTTGTTAATTGCATAATTATTATTTCTTTAAAGAAAATATAAAATCAAATAAAAAGTTAAAAAAATTAAAAATCTTTGCTAAAAGTATTTTTTATTTCATCTTGGACATTTGGCTTTATTTTTGACGTAATTTGCCATAAAGTACATTAAAAAAACTTTATTCAATAAGTTGAGTTTATAAGTTATTTTGATTGTTTGAAAAAATAACTTATATCTTTATTTTTCTCTAGTGTCATCAATCAGAGACAGCTATTCAGACTCTGAAGCCTCAGAGTCTAGCATTGAAATTCAAACCAGCCCAGCACCAAGGGGTTTAATAACCAAAGAACCCTTTGAAGGTCTAGCAGGTGAATTCAATCCATTCTTAGTCTATTTTTTTCTCTTGAAATTGACATGAAATGCTTCCTACTAGAAGTGGAAGTAATTACTCCATCCAATCAAATGAATCTGGACCAGGACATTCCAGTCACAAATCAAAAAGAATAGAATCTCAGCGCAGAGAAGAGGCACAAATGGAGGATGCCAGAACTTCCACCAGTTCCCAAAGGTTAGCCAGCACCTTTGTCAGCCTGTGACTCAAAACCAGAGCACAAGCATGACAGCCAATATACCATAAATCAATGGTATATCCAAGATACCACCAAAACATGGAGCTGAGCCAAATCAGCTCAAAAGGTATCAAAGGAAAGAGGAAACTCATCCCTTTCTGAAAATATGAGTCCCATCACCATAGGAAAAAGAATAACAAAGTTACTCATGCTCAAAGTGATTGCTGAGCATAAACCTTAATTTTCACCTCTCATCTGAAATACAGAGTAAGAGGCTTAACCCCATCAAATGGTTATGCAAAATGAAGCTCTAAGCCAGGGCTATCCAATGGTACCTGCCAAACTGAGCTAGCCCCAGTATTACTGAAGTTATGGTCAAATTCAGGCCAAATAAGGGTGAACAAAACATTCACCTCCCATCTAACCTCTACAGTTTTAGTGTGAGATACCTCAAGTGGGGTCCTTTTGGAAAGAGCACAATCAGGGGTATCTGATGGTGTCATCCATTTCCTCATATCTCAACTAGAACAAAAGGTATGGGGCAAACAAGCCCAATACAGCTTTTGGCCAAAACATACATATGTACAAAAAACCTTGTACATGGAATAACTTTGCCATTTTTGATGATAACCATATCAAATGAAGCACCATTGTGTAGAACACATTCAGGGCTACACGCCGAACCAATTTGGAGGTTGATATCTCAAAAACTGACAAAGTTATGGCTGTTTGAAGGTCAAAATCCCACAGTTTGGCTAATACAGCCTTATAGTGGGATACTATCCCATAAGTATGATTATGAGGTGTCAAACAGACGCAGAAGCTTATTTATACCTCAATACCTCATACTTAAGTCAAATACAGAGGTCCATACAGCTTCTGTACAGTTTCTGACGCATCAGGAGCACCAGAGCACACCTGTAAACTCCATTGGTGAAAATGTTCACCCTGTATAGGGTAAAAATGACTACTTGTGGTTCTAAAACCACATTTCAACCCAATACTAGCCTGTATTTAGTGTATAGAACCACGAACCAGCCCACATTAGTGAAAAATTCCACTCTGTGGTCGTGTGCAGAGGTAAACCACCTCCCACTACCCCAGAACAAGATAAAAGGAGGCTTTGCCTCACCAGGAAGCAAATCCAGCATCCTGTTCTTGGTATTCTTACGTGGTATAACTTCTGCAAAGAAGTGGTACTCTTAGAATTTAACAGGTATAACTATAAGCTTAATTATTGTAGGGTTTGTTATTGTAAGCCAACAGACAAAACCCGCACCCAGGGCTATCAGAAGCACTCACCATCACTAAATTATTTTAGTATAGCCCTTTTACTCATATTCTCACTTTAAAATATCATCATCATTTTCGTGTCACACTCAGAGTTATAGTTTCTATTATCATTTTGAAGCTATATCATAGAGTCACCCTGACATTTTGGGGGCCTGGCCAGGTTTTTTACCTATTTTAGACAAAATTCTAGCTTCTTTTCACTATTTTTAGCTAATTTTCATGCCTTTAAAAGTTATCATACTTGTTTTCTTGCTTATTTTCATTTTTTTTGAACCATAAGAAGCCCTGAAGGGGATTAATTTCGTGGTTTTTCTCTATTCTTATTTTTTACTCAATATATATATATATATATATATATAACATAATAAAAAACATAATAAAAAAAACTGTATACATATCCTTTTTTGAAAAATAATATTTTTTATTTTTGAAGAGTTATAAATATATAATTTATATTTATAAAATATTCCCTTTTTATAATAAAATGAAAACCATATTTTATTATTGTTTTTTTTTCATAATATATACTTTTTATATATTATTTGATTTTTTCTTGAAGAAAAACTCTGATAATTCATTTTTTCACCCAAATTGGCGCAAGAAATTGATTATTATATTTATTATTGATAATACCAATAATAATACTTCATAATAAAATAAAAACCATATTTTATTATTGTTTTTTTTAATAATATATACAAAGTATATATTATTTGAATTTTTCTTGAAGAAAAACTCTGATAATTCTTTTTTTCACCCAAATTGGCGTGAAAAATTAATTATTATCATTATTATTGATAATACCAATAATAATACTTCATAATAAAATAAAAACCATATTTTGTTATTGTTTTTTTTTCATAATATATACAAAGTATATATTATTTGAATTTTTCTTGAAGAAAAACTCTGATAATTCTTTTTTTCACCCAAATTGGCGTGAAAAATTGATTATTATCATTATTATTGATAATACCAATAATAATACTTCATAATAAAATAAAAACCATATTTTATTATTGTTTTTTTTTTCATAATATATACTTTGTATATATTATTTGAATTTTTTCTTACAGAAAAACTCTGATAATTCATTTTTTCACCCAAATTGGCGTGAAAAATTGATTATTATCATTATTATTGATAATTTCAATAATAATACTAAATAATAAAATACAAATCATATTTTATTATTGATCTTTTTTTCATAATATATACAAAGTATATATTGTTTGAGTTTTTCTTACAGAAAAACTCTTATAATTCATTTTTTCACCCAAATTGGCGTGAAAAATTGATTATTATCATTATTATTGAGAATTTCAATAATAATACTTCATAATAAAATACAAACCATATGTTATTATTAATCTTTTTTTAATATATACAGAGTATATATTGGGGAGAGCTGATTGATATTTATTATTGATATTTTCAATAATAACCTGTCCAAAGTGACTTATAAATTCCTAACAAAAACGGAATTCAATCAAATAGCTGAAACTCTCACTTTACAAATCAGAAATTATACCACCTCATACCAAAGACTTTTGATTTCCAAGAGATTATTCCTTACAAAGAGAAACAACCATCAGTTGCAATAGAGGCCTGAAAAAGAGAGAGGTTGAAGTTGTTCAAAGTCATAATACATGGAAAAATGAACCTTTCTACACCTTCCAAGATGGTTTTCAACAGCAAACCTCCAGGAATGGCTTTCATAGAACAGTTTTTTCTAACCCATCAAATCTTCCAAGAACTTCTCCAATGGGGAATGGCAGACAGGGAATTAAAAACATATTCCCACTACAAAGAACTTGTAGAAAGTATTCAGAAGATTTCCCTCAAAGAGATATTCTTCAAAGAACTTATGATAGACAAGAAATGGAACAAAATATAACACACTCTGACCCTTTCAGGCTCATGAGGACTGGTAACCCAACCAGACTCCCGAGTGGTTTCACACCACTCAGGCACCAGCAGATCAGTGACCAAGAGTCACTATACTTTCCAATCCAAGATAGAATCCAGGAGAGGAAGAAAATCCTAAGGCAAGAACAAGACTTCTTTAAACCAGAGGCTGAAAGAGTCAGATCCTATGATCCAGAAATTGTTGGAACTGTTGCAAGAAGTACAAAGAAACAACAAACAGTTGTAAATATTTCTAATGCACCTAGCAGCCCTATGATAAGGAATGATATGTCCACTCAGATGAAACACAATGTTGTGATACCTGAGAGTACCATAAGTAGTAATACTCTATGGTTACAATTTTCCCGATTTGTAGAACGAACTCAAAAATAGTTTGAAAGACTCCATGAAAGTATTTCAAGGTTACAAGAGGTTTGTACCTTACAAACCAAAACTATTCATACTCTTCAAGAAAACTATATTGAATTGTATAAAGCCTCAAAAGATTCCAAAAGAAGACTAAATCAAGTCTTAGAGGAGCAAAATCACTGCAAAAGGGACAGGGAATACCTGGATCAAGATATTGACAAATTGCTCAATTTCTGCCAAAAAATGAAACCCCAAACACAAGGGCATGTTCCTGGAAACACCCCATACCACCAGGAAGACATCAAACCAGATTCTTTATTGGTGAATAAGGAAAGGTCTCCATCAAAATACCAGGATGGAGATAATATGTCTTATACTGAAAAGGAAGCCTTGAGACAACTTCCTGAGGCCTCAAGCTGGCCCAAATTCTCTGGAACTGGAGAGTATGATCATATGGAACTCATAGATTATATTTATGGACTCTTCACTGATGTACCAAGTATACCAGATTACTGGATTACTGCCAGATTAAATACAGCTTTTAAAGGAAATGTTAGTATTTGGTACACACAAATGAAAGAAATCCATGGCAGAAGTAACTGGCCATGGTGGAGGGGCCAAATAATCCAAAAGTATAGAAATGATACATGGATATGGCAGAAAACCCTTTCATTTTCAAATGATAGATACACAGTGGACAAAGATCCTTATGATTGGTTTTTGAGACAGTCAAAAAGGCTAATAGCCATTGACCCTCACATAAAAACAGAAATGAGAAATCACAAACTGTTGACCAAACTATCAGGAGACTTAGAACATGCAGTAAAATGCAGATGCTCCAAAGAATCCACCTTGGATCAAATATCCAATACTTTGCAAGAAGTAAGGATTAGAACATCTATTGGTAGATACAATAACCATAGTACTGGTGATAACAGGGAGAACCCAACCCTGGAAGCCAAAGGAACTCATGATTCAGATTCTGAAATCACAACAGTATTTCACAATTGTGAATCACCCAATCACTATGCTGAAAATTCTCCCAAAGACAGGGAAGAGATATTTGCAAGAGAGGAAGAAACAACAAAAGACCAAGAAGGTCATGAAACTGACTCTGATAGTGTGGGGAATGGCTGTGGAAATAATTCATACAGTGAACCCAACCCCCATGAGGAATATTTGGTGGAATTTAAGAACCATGGAATAGAGGAAATTGGTTCAGTCCACTCCCAAAGGAGGAAACCAATGACCAAACACCCGGATGGTTTGAAACATAAGCCACCAGACAGGGAGGGTATGACCACAAGAAAGTTGTTGGCTCAAGGTCAAATGAGCCATGCTAATACCTCCAAGAAGAGAGGAAAGTCTCATAAATGATGAGCCTTTTTTTAGAGGGAGGGTATGTCAGCCTGTGACTCAAAACCAGAGCACAAGCATGACAGCCAATATACCATAAATAAATGGTATAGCCAAGATACCACCAAAACATGGAGCTGAGCCAAATCAGCTCAAAAGGTATCAAAGGAAAGGGGAAACTCACCCCTTTCTGAAAATATAAGTCCCATCACCATAGGACAAACAATAACAAAGTTATTCATGCTCAAAGTGATTGCTGAGCATAAACCTTAATTTTCACCTCTCATCTGAAATATAGAGTAAGAGGCTCAAACACATCAAATGGTTATGCAAAATGAAGCTCTAAGCCAGGGCTATCCAATGGTACCTGCCAAACTGAGCTAGCCCCAGTATTACTGAAGTTATGGTCAAATTCAGGCCAAATAAGGGTGAACAAAACATTCACCTCCCATCTAGCCTCTACAGTTTTAGTGTGAGATACCTCAAGTGGGGTCCTTTTGGAAAGAGCACAATCAGGGGTATCTGATGGTGTCATCCATTTCCTCATATCTCAACTAGAACAAAAGGTATGGGGCAAACAAGCCCAATACAGCTTTTGGCCAAAACATACATATGTACAAAAAACCTTGTACATGGAATAACTTTGCCATTTTTGATGATAACCATATCAAATGAAGCACCATTGTGTAGAACACATTCAGGGCTACACACAGAACCAATTTTGAGGTTGATATCTCAAAAACTGACAAAGTTATGGCTGTTTGAAGGTCAAAATCCCACAGTTTGGCTAATACAGCCTTATAGTGGGATACTATCCCATAAGTATGATTATGAGGTGTCAAACAGACGCAGAAGCTTATTTATACCTCAATACCTCATAATTAAGTCAAATACAGAGGTCCATACAGCTTCTGTACAGTTTCTGACGCGTCAGGAGCACCAGAACACACCTGTAAACTCCATTGGTGAAAATGTTCACCCTGTATAGGGTAAAAATGACTACTTGTGGTTCTAAAACCACATTTCAACCCAATACTAGCCTGTATTTAGTGTATAGAACCACAAACCAGCCCACATTAGTGAAAAATTTCACTCTGTGGTTGTGTGCAGAGGTAAACCACCTCCCACTACCCCAGAACAAGATAAAAGGAGGCTTTGCCTCACCAGGAAGCAAATCCAGAATCCTGTTCTTGATATTCTTATGTGTTATACCTTCTTAAAGGAAGTGGTACTCTTAGAATTTAACAGGTATAATTAAAAGTTTAATTATTGTAGGGTTTGTTATTGTAAACCAACAGACAAAAACTGCACCCAGGGCTATCAGCAGCACTCACCATCACTAAATTATTTTAGTATAGCCCTTTTACTTATATTTCACTTTAAGATATCATCATCATTTTCGTGTCACACTCAGAGTTATAGTTTCTATTATCATTTTGAAGCTATATCATAGAGTCACCCTGGCAACCTTTGAACCGCTTGTTGAGAGTCCAGAAGCTGACATAACTGCTATTGCTGTTAGACCTGAATCATTTCCAACAGGCAGTAGTGGAGATTTACCAGTCTCAGTACAAGAACTGGTTTATGGCTGCCAAATAGCAAGAGTGGGAACTTCTCCCAAGTCTTTGGATAGGCACAATGAACTCTTATCTTCAAGTGAAGAAGCTCATGGGGCCAGAAAAGACAGAAGATCTTCTGAAGGGTTGGACACCAATGTCTTGCAAAGGACAAGTCCAACAGATAAAAGCTTGGTTGAAAAACCAAAGCATGTTATCAGAGGATCAGAAGAAGAAGTTGGACCAAGGCAAGGAAAATAGCCCAGTGGAAGCTCCCCAAGCATCCACCAGCAAAAGTCTGCCTCAACAAGTGCCAAGCAAGCCCCAAAGACAAATCAGAAGGGAAAACAAAAGGCAAAGGGAAAGGCAAAGCCCAAGTGGAACAAGCCTTACCCACAGACTTACAGAATCCCAAAGAAAGAAAAGACAGCCATGGACAATGTGTTCAATATGGCAAGAACTCTGATAGAATTCAAAAACAAGGAGGAGGAAAGATTGAACCAATCTTTCCCAAAGAAATAGATCTTGTTAAGCTTGTAACTAAATTTGAATCTTGTAATAAAGAAATTATTACAAAGCTTAAAACATTTGAGTATATCCAACAAAAGTTGGGTAATGAGATATTACAAGTGAAAGACCAACAAAAGACCATTATTGGCCTTGAAAATGTTAATAAAGACAATATTGTGTCTTTGACACAAATTCTTTCAATAATTGAGTCTAAAGTTACTTTGCTCAATCATCCAGATGAAAATGCAATTTCTTTTATAACTGGACAGTTAAGAGAATTGAAATTACAAGTTCAAAACTTGGAAAATTCAACTGGTCACAATGCAGCTCTTTTCCAAGAACAATTGGAAAAAGTGATAAAGCAAAACTTGAATTGAAAGAGGACATTCAATCAAGTATTAATAATATATCACTAAAAAATGAATTGCCAAGGCAATCCACACCAATTCTTGACAGAAATGTGCTTAATGATTTACATCATACCATTTCAAGTAATGAGGTGGAAAATGCTTGCAATTTTAAAGACATTCCAAAATTAGAGGAATGGCCAACCTTCAATGGTGAAGGAGAATATAATCATATGGAATTTATGAAAACAATTGATATGTTTAAAGAAGGCTTTAACATACCAGATGAATACATAAGTGCCAGATTAAACTCATTATTTACCAGATCAGCAAAGAAATGGTATTACAAAATAAGACAAGACCATGGTAAAAATTCTTGGCCTTGGTGGAAAGAACAAATTATTTCCAAATGGGCAAATGATTACTGGAGATTTAGAATGAAAAATTCTTCTGAAAAATCCATTTTTAATATTGAGAGGGACAGGACCATGTCTTGGTTTCTTAAACAGAATGACAGATTAACTGCCCTTCATCCTGATATGTCTGAAACAATGGTACATAAAAGGATATTAAGAAAGTTTGGTGGTGACCTTGAGCATGCTATAAGAAGCGGATGTATTGATACTTGCTCTACAGAAGATTATATCAATGCTATGGAGGACATCACTACTAGAACAAAAATAGGAAGAAATTGGTCCAAATCCCCAATAGACAATAAGACTAATGGGAAACTAATTTCAAAGCCAAATAAGCCACAAGACAGAATTCCTTTGAAATGTCACAAATGGGGAAGTAAATCTCATTTAGCAAACACTTTCCCAAAAAAGACAAGAATCAATGAGATAAATGTTGAAAACGTGAAAGACACAAAAGAACAAACTGATGTATCTTTACATGAAAGTTATTCTGAGCCTTCAGAAGAAGAAGAAGTACCAGAGGAGCTTAGTATAGAAAAAATTTATGTTTCTTTTGAAGTCACTGAGGTACACACTCATTTACCACAGTATAGTGATGAAGGTGTGGATCTCATACATGTGCAAGATGCTAAAATGCAGAAAACCAAACCTGCCAGAGGTAAAGGTTATACAGCTGGTTCATCTTGTATCACTAATATTGTGATAAACAACACAGAAGCCAAGATACACCTTGACTCAGGTGCTTTTTTCACTTGTGTTGGAAAAGATTATCTTGACAAGGTTTATACCAATTGGCAAGACAAATTAATTCCAATTGAAGGTATAACATTCAGCAGTGCTAGCCAAAATATGCACCCCTTGGGTATATTTGAGGCAGTAATTATATTTCCTCATCCTGCAGGAAGTATAATATTGAAAGTTGAAATTGTTGTCATGAATAATTGTACTTCACAACATTTCATACTTGGGAATGATTATCTCAATATTTATGGTATTGATATTAATAATCATAAAGACAGGTATTTCACTATAGGGGAAAATAAAAGACAAAAATTTGCTTTTCCTCTAGAAAAAAGAGAAATTACTGTCATTAAACAAGTCAAAAATGTTAATAAGGAAAAATTTGTGTCAATTCAATTGATTGAAGCACAAATTATTCCTGAATTACCACTGGAAATGAAAGAAGAGCTGATTGAAATTTTATTTCAATACAGAGAAGCCTTTGCTTCAGATAATGAACCACTTGGGGCTATAAAAGGCCATCAAGTGGACATTATGCTTAATGTGGAAAGGCCTTATCCGCCACTATTAAGAAGACCAGCTTACCCAGCTAGCCCTAGGGCTAGAGAAGCATTAGAAAATCATATTGATGAACTAATGAAACTGGTAGTTCTTAGAAAAGTTGGACACAATGAGGAAGTAGAAGTCACAACTCCAGTAATCATTACTTGGCATATTGATAAGTCAAGGATGGTTGGTGATTTTAGAGCACTGAATACCTATACTATTCCAGACAGGTATCCAATCCCTAGAATTCATGAGACTTTGACTTAATTATCCAAAGCAAGATTCATTACTTCCATTGATGCTCTGAAAGGCTTTCATCAGAATGTTTTGACACCTCATGCTAGGAAATTATTGAGAATAATTGCTCATTGTGGAATTTATGAGTATTTGAGAATGCCTTTTGGTATTAAAAATGCACCCTCTCATTATCAGAGAATGATGAATACCAACTTCCCACATGAATTGTCAGAAGGATGGTTAATCATTTATATTGATGACATTATCATTTGTTCAGAAACCTGGCAATTAAATTGAAAGAGGCTTTCATTAGTACTTAGAAGAATACTTCAAGTGAACATGAAAATATATCTGAAGAAATGTAATTTTGGGTTTCATGAGTTAAAAGCTCTAGGACATGTAGTCTCAGGACTGAGCCTTGGTGTTGACAAAAACAAAGTGGCTGCAGTTTTACTGAAACAAATTCCCCAGAACAAAAAAGAAATTATGTCTTTTTTGGGGTTTGCCAGCTATTACAGGCAAAACCTTAAAGATTTTGCAATCCATGCCAGATCATTATACAGAATTTGTGATCAGCAAACTGTTTTTGAAATGACACAGGAGAGGATTCAAGCATATGATAAAATCAAGTATGCCTTTACCAATGCACCATTATTATTGATTCCAGACTGGAAGCTTCCTTTCAAGATGTATATTGATGCATGTGGTGAAGGTTTAGGAGCTGCTCTTCATCAAGTTCAAATTGTCAATGACAAACCTTATGAAGGCCAAATTTGTTTTATTTCAAGAAAAATTAAACCTACTGATGCAAGATATGGAGCTAGTCAAATGGAGTGACTCTGCCTTGTGTGGGCTTTGGAAAAACTTCATTACTATCTTGATGGTAGTGTGTTTGAAGTAATTACTGATTGTAATGCAGTAAAATAACTTTCTTAACATGAAAACTCCAAACAGACACATGTTAAGATCGCAGATTGCTATACAGGACTATAGAGGCAATATGACCATAGTACATAAAGCTGGAAATATTCATAAGAATGCTGATGGCTTAAGTAGATGGGAATTACCAAATGCACCTGATAACCCTGCCTATGTTCCTACAAGTGCAGAACCTCAAATGCCAATTGAAGGAATTAATATAACGGATGTTGGAACAGAATTCTTTGAAGAAGTTAGAGAAAGCTATAAGCAAGATAAGAATTGTCATATTCTTACTGCTCTACTTGACAAAGATTGCAAAGATGTAGCCTTGGCTAATTCTCTAGATGATATTTGGAAAACATCTTATGATAATGGAAGATTCCATTTATTTGATGGTATACTATATCATAGATCTAAACACACATGTATCATGGTCCTATGTAGTAGAATGTTAATTAACACCATAATACTAGAGTTCCATGACAACATATATTCTGGAAATCTGTCTGAAGACAGAACTATAGAAAGAATTAAGACATGTGCCTGGTTGCCGTCTTGGAGAAAAGATGTCATTGAGTACTGTCACAGTTGTGATAGATGCCAGAAAGCCAATAAAGCTACTGGTAAAAGATTTTTTTTAATGATCCATGTTCAAGAACCAAGTACCCCATGGGAAGTGGTTCACATGGATTGGTTAACTGCCTTACCACCTGGAGGTGATAAAAGTTACAATGCATGTCTTGTCATTGTGGACAGATATAGCAAAACACCAATCTTTTTACCATGTCACAAAGATGACACAGCTATGTATACAGCTCTTTTGATCTGGAATAGAGTAATATCCCATACTGGTCTCTTTAAAAACATCATTAGTGACAGAGACCCAAGATTTACATCAGCCTTATGGACTAATTTACATAAGCTTTTGGGTACAAGACTATCATTCTCAACAGCCTACCATCCAGAAACAGATGGGCTGGCAGAAAGAATGATTCAAACCCTCGAGGACATGATAAGAAGATTTTGTGCTTATGGCCTGGAGTTTAAAGATTCTAATGGCTTTACCCATGATTGGTGTACTCTTATACCAGCATTGGAATTAGCCTACAAGACCTCCATCCATGCTTCAACAGGCAAAACTCCTGCAATGTTGGAAAAAGGATGTAACCCCAAACTTCCAGTTGATACTTTGAAAGAAGATCTGGTTGATATTCATCCAACTGCTTCAAGCTTCATGTTATTGCTTGATAAAGTGAGACTTCATGAAAATCAAAGCATGAATGATGCCTTTGAATATTCTAAACAGAAATGGGATAAAAGTCATAAGACCCCAAAATTCAAAGTAGGGGACTTAATACTAGTTTCAACCTTGAACTTTAATAACATTAAAGGCCCAAAGAAATTAAAAGACTCCTTTTCAGGACCATTTATTATTAAAGCCCTTCATGGGACAAATGCAGTACAAGTAAAACTGTCAGGAGAACTGGAAAACAAACATCCAACCTTCCCTGTCAGTCTAGTAAAGCATTACACTTCAAGTGATAAGGAATTATTCCCTTTGAGAAATGAAACACCCTTAGAAGTACCCCCACTAAATCAAAGTGAGGATAAAAAGGTATTAAAAGTCTTGAAAGAAAGAAGACTTAGGCGAAAAAATGAAAGAGAATACTTAGTCAGGTATAAAAATCCACAACATGAAGATGAATGGATTGTAAAAAGCAAAATACCTGAGTCCCAAAGGTTTCTCGGAAGATTCAGACATGAGAGAAGACCAATTGCTCAATGAAAAGCTGGAATTGTGTGCTTTACATACTTACAAAAGTATACGTAGAGGGGTTGGACAGTGGATTATACCCCCCCCAAATAACTTGGGGGTATACTACAAAGGAAAAATTGTGTTACAATTTTTTTTTGGTGGTAGGGAATGTTAGCCTGTGAGGTATGTATAACTACCCATAAGGCCACAAATAACCTTATACACAGTTAAAATTTTCTTCAACAGATTTTTTAATTGAATTTAAAATAAAAAATAACAGAAAATAATTATAACTTTTCCTTGGATAAACAAAGTTATAAATATTATGTCATTTTTGGATTCTACACCAAAAATAACCTAGGGTACATTCATAAGGTGTTATACCCAAAAACACTCATTTCTTATGTTATTAGAAGATTTAAGAATCTCACAGTACTAATGTAACTTTTTTTAACTTTTTTTAAATTGTTAAATTTAAGCTTGAATAAGCTTAAATTGTTAAATTTAAGCTTGAATAAGCTTAAATTGTTAAATTTAAGCTTGAATAAGCTTAAATTGTTAAATTTAAGCTTGAATAAGCTTAAATTGTTAAATTTAAGCTTGAATAAGCTTAAATTGTTAAATTTAAGCTTGAATAAGCTTAAATTGTTAAATTTAAGCTTGAATAAGCTTAAATTGTTAAATTTAAGCTTGAATAAGCTTAAATTGTTAAATTTAAGCTTGAATAAGCTTAAATTGTTAAATTTAAGCTTGAATAAGCTTAAATTGTTAAATTTAAGCTTGAATAAGCTTAAATTGTTAAATTTAAGCTTGAATAAGCTTAAATTGTTAAATTTAAGCTTGAATAAGCTTAAATTGTTAAATTTAAGCTTGAATAAGCTTAAATTGTTAAATTTAAGCTTGAATAAGCTTAAATTGTTAAATTTAAGCTTGAATAAGCTTAAATTGTTAAATTTAAGCTTGAATAAGCTTAAATTGTTAAATTTAAGCTTGAATAAGCTTAAATTGTTAAATTTAAGCTTGAATAAGCTTAAATTGTTAAATTTAAGCTTGAATAAGCTTAAATTGTTAAATTTAAGCTTGAATAAGCTTAAATTGTTAAATTTAAGCTTGAATAAGCTTAAATTGTTAAATTTAAGCTTGAATAAGCTTAAATTGTTAAATTTAAGCTTGAATAAGCTTAAATTGTTAAATTTAAGCTTGAATAAGCTTAAATTGTTAAATTTAAGCTTGAATAAGCTTAAATTGTTAAATTTAAGCTTGAATAAGCTTAAATTGTTAAATTTAAGCTTGAATAAGCTTAAATTGTTAAATTTAAGCTTGAATAAGCTTAAATTGTTAAATTTAAGCTTGAATAAGCTTAAATTGTTAAATTTAAGCTTGAATAAGCTTAAATTGTTAAATTTAAGCTTGAATAAGCTTAAATTGTTAAATTTAAGCTTGAATAAGCTTAAATTGTTAAATTTAAGCTTGAATAAGCTTAAATTGTTAAATTTAAGCTTGAATAAGCTTAAATTGTTAAATTTAAGCTTGAATAAGCTTAAATTGTTAAATTTAAGCTTGAATAAGCTTAAATTGTTAAATTTAAGCTTGAATAAGCTTAAATTTCAAGTTGCATAAGGTTTATGCAAACTTACCAAAAGTTTAGTTAAAATTGAGGTGTTGTGTATATTTACTGAATTGGCTAAGGATTTGTCATACAGAATGTAAATCCTTCCTGAGCTCAATTTAAAAGGGTTTAAGGCCATAGTATGGCTTTAAATAAATAAAAGGGCAAAATCCAGGCAAAAAGGTGGGACAAAGGAAAAAGACCAAATAGAGCTGGGGTACCCAACTTTTTGGATCTGCAAGGATTCAATTAAGGTTGTCCACCTGTATTGGAGGATTTTCAACCTTATTTAAACTTTAAGATTAGCCTTTGATCCAACATCAAAGTTTAAACTGGTTTTATCCCAAATTAGACAGGAATTTCACGCTGCCAAAGGGTAAATCCCAATATGCAAGCTAGAATTCAAGGTTTTAAGAACTGTCAAAGTTTAATCAAGCTTACAAAGCTTAAATAAGCTTAAAACTTTAAAGTTACAAGCATTAAAACCTTATCAAAACTTGAGGTTTGGTGTGTATTGTTATTTTACGTGGAAAAATAGCAATAACTTCAAAAATTCATTAAAAATCCAATTCTTAATTTAAAGCTGCCAAAGGGTAAATCCCAATATGCAAGCTTGAATTCAAGGTTTTAAGAACTTTCAAAGTTTAATTAATCTTAAAAAGGCTAAATAAGCTTAAAACTTCAAAGTTAAAATCATTAAAACCTTATCAAAACTTGAGGTTTGGTGTGTATTGTTATTTTACGTGGAAAAATAGCAATAACTTCAAAAATTGATTCAAAATCCAATTCTTAATGGATTTGCTTGAAAATTTCACAAAGCTTACAATTTGATATTATCTGTATATATATTAAATTTTAAGTATCCTTTATAGATAAATTTCCTGGGTATTTATCCTGGAAATTTACTCTTTTAATTGAAGCTCAAGGAAAATTATAATTTCTTTAAAAATTGATTAAAAATTGAGTTTAAGAGATTTCTGCTTGAAACTCTATTTTTAAGTTGTTCATGTGATGAAATTTAATATAAATAAGTTTATTTATATTAAAAACTTAAAATAATTAGTTTAAATGAGGATTAAAGTTACATGGAGTTAAGAATAACACTGATAGCTTTAAATTGAAATTAAAAAAAAGTTACCTTAAGTTAAGAACTTCATTTTTAAGCATGGTTTTTCAGTTTTAACCTGAGAACGCCCTCTATGCTCATTATGAATCATGAGAGCTGCTCTGAAGACATAAAAAGAGTCTTTTCATCACTGTTTTTGTCCAACATTCATCATCAATCCAATCATATTAGAAATTTAAACAGGTAAAGTTTTATTATTTATAAAATCTTATTATTAAAGTAATTCTTAAGTTATTTTATTCTTTATCAATTGTAAATTAAAGAATTGAAGTCATAGAATTCAGATTATTGTTGTAATCACCAATAATATATTTTATTATATAAAATTATCATCTTAAATATCTTTTAAAATCCACAAATTCCTCTTAAAAGCTTTTTAATCTTAATTTTTATTATAAAAAGTTGTTTTATCTTTAAAATTATTGATTTTTGGTGTTTTTTTAACTTATAATTATTATTTAATATAATAAATGTTGTTGTTTGACTTGTTGTATTAAATACATATTATAAGGAAGTTTTCTCTAAAGTTCTATATCCTTTTTTATCTAGTATTACTTTTTTTATATAGAATTTTCATTCTATAAGAATTATTTCTGCACAGTATGTGTTTAATTCCTTTATAAGTAATATTTATATTATTTATAAGTGGTTGATATTCATATTTTCCACATGTAATTGTCTCATTAAGAGCTTTACACTTCTTATTGTTATAGCTTTCAGTGACTATAACAATAATAGAATAAGTATAATTTATTATAATTATTATTTTTTTAGATATTATATTTTTATAATAATAAGGAAATTCTTTTTTTATATGATTATTTTTAATAATTATATTTAACTTTGTGGTTGTAATATTTCACTATATTATATATTTCTACTGAGGACAGTCATAGTACTCTTGATTTTGCTACTATTATCAAGAGTTTCGTATACAAACCTTACAATCATACTATAATTTTTTCCAAAGCCCACCATAAGCAGAGGCATTTCATTTGTCTTGCGACATACCTTGCTTCTGTTGGCTTTATTTGTCTTGAAATGAAGAAAATTGGTCCTTCAACAGGTATGTCATTGATGATTTGTGCCTGGTGTAGTGCAGCACCTAGTCCTTATCCACAAGAATAAATGTATAGTTCAAAGGGCAGCTTCCAATCTGGCATCAGAAGAAATGGGGAATTTGTTAAGGAATTTTTCAGTTCATCATATTCCTTGACTCTTTCTTCATTGATTTCATATACTGTCTGTTGGTCACAGAGCTTATACAAGGATTTGGAAATTCTTGCAAAGTCTTTTATATGCTGTCTGTAATAACCAGGAAATTCTAGAAATGATTGCATTTCTTATTTTGTTTGGGGCATTGGTTTCAATAGTTCTGCTGCTACTTTGTTCTTATCTATGGCCAAACTTAGTCCAGATACAACATGTCCTAGTGCTTTTAGTTCACTGTATGCAAAATGACACTTTTTCAAGGAAATTTTGATGTTTAATTGTACTATTCTTTGCAAGACTCTTTCTAGTCTTTTTGGGTGACTATCCCAAGTTTCTCAGCAAACTATGATATCATCAATATAGATCATCAACCATCATTCTGACAATTCTTCAGGAAATATGGTATTCATTATTCTTTGATAATGTAAAGGTGCATTTTTTATATCAAATGGTATTCTCAGATATTCCAAATTTCCACAGGGGACTATTATTCTCAGTAGTATTTTGGCATTTTCTGTTAAGACATTTTGATGAAAACCCTTTAGAGCATCCATGGCTGTGATGAACTTAGCCTGAGATAATTGTGTTAATGTCTCATGGATTCTGGGTATTTGATATCTTTCAGGGATAGTATAGGTGTTTAGAGCTCTCAAGTCCCCTACCATCCTTGATTTTCCATCATGCCAAGCTATAATGACAGGTGTAGTGACCTCTAGCTGCTCATTATCTCCTACTCTTGTTTAGACTTCAAGGTCTATTAATTCTTTAATTTGTACCTCTAAGGCTTCTCTAGCTCTTGGGCTATCTTGTTAAGCTGGTCTTCTTAATAGAGGTGGATAAGTGTCAGCCTGTGACTCAAAACCAGAGCACAAGCATGACAGCCAAATACCATAAATCAATGGTATAGCCAAGCTCCCACCAAAACATGGATTTGAGGCAAATCAGCTCAAAAGGTATCAAAAGAAAGAGGAAACTCACCCCTTTCCAAATATACAAGTCCCATCACCATAGGACAAGGAATAACAAAGTTATTCCTGCTCAAAGTTGTTGCTGAGCATAAACCTTAATTTTCACCTCTCATCTGAAATACAGAGTAAGAGGCTTAGCCCAATCTAATTGGTATTCAAAATGAAGCTCTGAGTAAGGACTATGAAATGGTACCAGCCAAACTGAGCTGGCACCAGTATTACTGAAGTTATGGCCAAATTCAGGCTAAATAAGGGTGAACAAAACATTCACCTCTCATCTAGCTTCTAAAGTTTTCATGTGAGATACCTAAGGTGGGGTCTTTTTGGAAAGAGCACAATCAGGGCTATCTGTTGGTGTCATCAATTCCCTTATATCTCAACTAGATCAAAAGGTATAGGGTAAACAAGCCCAATACAGCTTTTTGCCTAAACCATGCATGTGTACAAAAATCTGGTACATGGCATAACTTTGCCATATTTAATGATAGCCATATCAAATGAGGTACCATTTTGTAGAGGACATACAGGGATATACACTGAACCAATTTTGAGGTGGATATCTCAAAATATGACAAAGCTATGGCAGCTTTAAGGTCAAAACCCCACAGTTTGGCCAATACAGCATTACCATGGGATAATATCCCATAACCATGATTTTGAGGTGTCAAACTGACAGAGAAGCATGTTTATAATTCAATACCTCATAGCTCATTCAATACTGGTGTCCCATACAGGTTATGTACAGCATTATACGCTTCATACATGTCAGAATCAAGCTGTGTGGTCCCAGATGAAACTTTTCACCCTGTATTGGTGAAACCTGCCCAGATGTGGTTTAAAACCACATCTGAGCCCAATACAGGTTGTAAAGGTCTTTTGCAAACCACAAGCCTGTCCTATAGTGTGAAAGATCTTCACTTCCTCTACATGGAAAGGTCTAGCAGCCCTTTCACCCCATTTCAGGATAAAAGGGGCCTTTTCACAGACAGAAAAGTTTTCCTCATCCTGCTCTTGAATTCCTATGTAGTACTGTGGTATACCATGAAAGTTCAGCTGAATAAATTTTTTATTTTTATGGTAATTATTTATATAAAAGAGGATATCAATAGTATGAAATCACCTTTGAGGAAAAGTAACAGTAAAATAAACATGTAATAACACAAATGATATATTCATTAAGGAAAATTGACCACAGATTTGCTCTGTCAGTGTCACCCCACTGCACTATCCAACACATAATTGTGATGGACAATACCCAAATCAAAGACATTTTTAATTTTCTCTGTAAATAGTCTTTTTTAATATATATTTTTTTAATATGCTTAAATATAAGCAATTGGGTGTTTAATATAATCATAGTCACAATGAGGATGCCAATTAATAAAGAGCAGAGTTGTAGGCATCATAGGGGACATAGAAGATTCAAGGTGTGGAACAAAACACTTTTGAAGTATCAATTTTGGGAAATTTCATGTGTTTTTGCTGTTATGAACCACCCAAAGAGGGGATAAGCATCATTGAGTTCATTGAGATAATTGAATGATTAATTATTTAAGACTGAAATAATTTATTGCTGAATTGGAAAGGCCATATTACATCAACTTTTCTGTTAATGTAACCCCCAAATTTCTCATTGAAGCTGCAGAAATGAAGAGTGGGACTGAATTTTGGAAGGAATATAAAACATTTAGGAACTTTCAGGAAGAATACAGGCAATACAGGTAATATAGGTCAATGAGTAATACAGGAAGCCAGAAAACTATAATACTGGAAAGTCAGCTGACAGATTAGTAATCAATTGAGTATTACATAGAGATAAGGGTTCCAGGGCCAGAAATTAAGGTTTAACTGTACTACACAGCCACATTTCACATGTTAATAGGAGAGGTAAGAATGAATGGATCTGATTGGTCAGAAACACGTCACGTCATTAGGAAAAGTCAAGTGTAGCAATCTGATTGGTCAGAAATCCAGACTCGTGTCATGTCACAACACGTTGCCCTGAAAATCCAAAATTAAAGTTTGCACAGCTTTGCACAGCCACCAGAGGCTGAAAATTTCTAAGACCCCTCTTTTTTGCACTCCTATGGAGGGCCCCACGGCTATAAATAGAGGCCCTCCCTCACACTTTTTCCCTTTTCCCCATCTAGAAATTGTAAATTGAATTTATTTTTTCTGATCCCTCTTCTAGAAGGTATACTAGAAATTTTGATAAATTAAGCCTAGTAACTGAGGTTCGTTGTTGACATAGATCAAGAGAATCAATAGTGTGAAAAGACTTTAATTCATCCCTTACTAGCAGGTAGACTAGTGCCTTATTTAATTAGGATCTTAAAGCTTGAAGCTCATGAGCAAGGCGTCTCTGGAGTTTAGGGTTTAAATCCTTAAGAGTAATTTTTAGAGAGTTTTAAAATAAAACCATCAAACCAAAGTAATTTTGTAGGCTTTAAAATAAAACCTAACCATTATAATTAGTTTTGGGCTAGTTTTTGTTGAAAACTTCCTCAAAGAGAGTAATTTTTCTTGTTTTAAAACAAAACCTGCACAACCAAAGTAATTTTACTACTTTTAAAATAAAAGTGGATTTGTATTTATTGGGTAATCCCTAATAAATTATCATCAAGGAACAAAATAAAATTAAATACTTTAGTGTTTAGTTAAGATTAATATTAAACCTAAAGCAATTAGCTAGTCTCATTATCAAAAAAAACCAGAAGAGATGATATAATCTATTATTAAATCAAAACACAAAACATAACATTAAACTACCCATATTATACTAAATTATTAACAATTATTAGAGTATTATCCCATCCATCACATCAAAAGGGCTTGAAATATATTTTTTTCCCTTCCAAGTTTATTATTTCAGAGAATTGAAGATTGCTGTTATCCTAGCTATTAGCTTCTATATTTATCCAAGAATTATCAAGAACAGAATATTTTGTGATTTTGTATTAGAAGATAGTGATTCCTGTTATTTTTTTTATTTATTTTAGTCATTATATTATTTTATATATTGTTGTACTATCATCTGGTGGAATTCACTCAGCCTGCTGAAAGTTTTAAGAAGAATTTATTTGTTAAGGTTTTAAATAACCATTGTTTTGAGTAGAGAAAAGTCTGATTAGAGATTGTTGAGTCTAATATTTTCTGATCAAGCCACTATCAATAATAAAATTGATTTGGTGAACTCAGTAAAGATAACTTAGCATATTAGGAAGGGAAGTCTAGATTATTCTAGCACACAAGCAGAGCAAGGGTTACAAGTCCCAAACAGAAATTCAAAACTGTTTTCTTGTAATTTCCCCTTCCAGGTACTGCCTCATTTTATCCCACACGCAGAGGAGTTCCCACAGTACAACTGTCAGCAACACTTATACTCTTGGAAAATAATCAGGTATACTTTAAATTTAAGTATTGTAGTCTTTATTATTGCAATTCAACAGGTAAAGCTGCACCCAGGGCTTTCAACAGTGCTCACCACCACTATTCCACAATAGTAAAGCCCTTTTATTCATATTATAAACCCTCATTATAAATAAACACTATTATTTTCAAACTTTATCACCATGTCACAGTCATAGTTAAAGCGGAAAATAGCCTAATTATTGCTTCATCATAGACTCAACCTGACAATAAGGCTTTTCCACATTAAGGATTATGTCTACCTCATGTCTAATTATGGCACCTAGTGGTTCTTTGTCAATTTCAAAGGCATTGTTATATTTGAATAAGAGGTCAATCAATTTTTTTTCCATTTGAGCTGTTAATTCATGATTGAATTCTGCCTCTTTAATTTTTTCATCTATGAAAAATCCTTTTCTGGGTTTTTTTCTTCATTCTTAACAGCTTTAATTTCTCTTTTCTTATTGAAGAAGCCAAATTTTTGTCTTTTATTGTCTCCTATGATAAAATATTTATCTTTTTGGTTAGAGATATCTATACCATAAATTGACAAGTAGTCATTTCCAAGTATGAAATGGTTACTAGTGCCATTGTCCATTACCTCAAACTCTACTTTTAATCTGATACATTGTAGAGGATGAGGAAAAATGAGTGTTAAGTCAATTATTCCAAGGGGCTTCATGCTTTCACTTGCACTACTAAATTTTACTCCTTGTATTGGTATATGTTTCTCTTCCCAATCTGGTACAATTGTATCCCAATAGCTCTTACCAAGACTGGTAGAATATGCTCCTGTATCTAAGTTCAATTTTTCCTCTTGGTTTCCCACCATGACAATACTTATGCTTGATTTTCCAGCTGTATATCCCATCTCTTTTTCTGGTTTGGCTCTATACAATTTAGCCTGTTGTATGTTTGTTAGGCTTTTGTCAGAAGTTCCAATTTGTGGTAAGTTTGAATTGACATCCAGTACTTCATACATTAAATCAATATTATTAATTTGTGCATTAATTATATTAATGTCATCACTTTCAGAAGTTTCTGATTCTTCAGTGTCCTTTCCAGAGTCAGATTCTTCTTCTTTATCATTGTGGTCTTCTGTTTCCACAATTTCATTAATTTTTGCTTTTTAAGGCAATTATTGGCTAAGTGTCCAACACCTCCACATTTGTGGCACTTTCTTTGATCATTAAATTTGGATGTATTGTGCTTGAAAGGTTCTCTTGATTTATCTTTCTTGATAAATGGTTTATTTGAACTTTTAATGTCCAATTATTTCCAAGTTCCACCAATTTTTGTCCTTGTCACTATGTCTTCTAGTGCATTGATATACTCTTCTGTAGAGCATGGTTCTATACACCTGCTTCTCAGGGAATGTTCCGATTCTCCTCCACATTTCTTAAGTATTTTCATGTGTACCATTTTTTGTGACATTTCTGGGTACAGTGAATTTAATCTTTCAATTTTTTTAAGAACCAAGTCAAAGGTCTATCCTTGTCTGGGTCAAAGAAGGAATTTTCAAATGCATTCCCTATTATATACCTCCAGGCATCATTAGCCCACTTGGTTATTATTTCTTGTTTCCACCAAGACCAGGTATTTTTTCCATTTGTTTGCCTTATGCCATTATACCATCTCTTTGCAGATTTCTCAAATAGTGAGTGTAATCTGGCAGTGACTAATTCATCTGGTATGGCATAATCTTCTTGTAACATGTCAATTGTTTTAATAAATGAAATATGCTCATATTCACCTTCCCCTGTGAATTTTGGTCATTCTTTTAATTGAGGTGCTTCCTTAATTAAGACTTGGTCATTGTCTTGGTGACTCAAGTCTGTTATGAATGGATTTGTTATTACCTTTTTTGGTTTTACAGGACTTCTTATGTGAGAAAATGGGGTTGATAACTTTGGCATATTCAATTTAGCCTCATTTATTTTATCCATTTTTTCAGTAATAAGCCTTACACCAGGGCGAATCTCGCGTCAATCGTCAGTGATTGACTTCACGTCAAGCAAACGTCAATCAGGATAAAAGTCAAGCGAACGTCAAGCGAAAATCAAGCGAACGTCGAGCCCACGTCACACTCTTGTCTTACACCAAATCCTGTGACATCCACAAATATTGGTTCCCCTTTGCCTTCAACTCAGTTTCCTCACGACCTGATTGTCCCGCAACTGTCCAATGGTTGGTAAAACTCACACAAGACCCGCCTGTTTTCACAAACACACATATAAGAGGTCATTCACCCAGTCTTCATGTAGGTGGGGGTTTGACTTCACCAGGTCATCCATGAAAGTACTCCGCCTCAGCGGGTGACACTGGTGGAGTCTGCCACACAATCCCCCGGGTGCAGGTGTGTGTGTGACACACAAACCAGGGACAAATTATGTATTGTCTTAATTTTGTGTAGCCATGAATCAGCTCAGCATGAGCAGGTGACATTGTTGGAGCCCTCTGCACAATGCAGCGGGTTTAGGTGCCATTTGCACACAAAGGCAAAGCATGTGAGGGCCTAATGTGAACTGGAATTTACCATTTGCATGTGACACATATGGAACCACTGTTGGTGTTTGTGCAGGTGCCTGTGCAGGTGTGGGTGCTTGTGCAGTGTCGTGTGCGGGTGTGGGTGCTTGTGCAGTGTCGTGTGTGGGTGCAGGTGCTTGTGCAGTGTCGTGTGCGGGTGTGGGTGCTTGTGCAGTGTCGTGTGTGGGTGCAGGTGCTTGTGCAGTGTCGTGTGCGGGTGTGGGTGCAGGTGCTTGTGCAGTGTTGTGTGCGGGTGTGGGTGCTTGTGCATGTGCAGTGTCGTGTGCGGGTGTGGGTGCTTGTGCAGTGTCATGTGCGGGTGTGGGTGCAGGTGCTTGTGCAGTGTTGTGTGCATGTGCGGGTGCTTGTGCAGTGTCGTGTGCGGGTGCGGGTGCAGGTGCAGTGTCGTGTGCGGGTGTGGGTGTTTGTGCAGTGTTGTGTGCGGGTGCAGGTGCTTGTGCAGTGTCGTGTGTGGGTGCAGGTGCTTGTGAAGTGTCGTTTGCAGGTGCAGGTGCTTGTGCAGTTTCATGTGTGGGTGAAGGTGCTTGTGAAGTGTCAAGTGTGGGTGCAGGTGCTTGTGAAGTGTCAAGGATGGGTGATTGTGGAGGGGCAGTGGCAGGTGTGGAAGCATATCTTGGCTGCTGGAAGAGATGATTAGTAGATGGTGCATAAGCCAATTCATGTGTGAGAGTAGGCATGGTACAGGGGTTAGATGATCAGGCAGCAGGGGAGGATTCATACAAAGGACAAATATGAGGATGCCAAATTGCTTCCTTGCACATCGAGATGTAATTACCCAAAAATGGTGAATGGTGTGGGTGTGTGACTTCCCCAGCTAAGCTATGAATAAGCTCAGCATGAGTGGGATTGATAATATGCAGGTGACATGGGTGGAGCCCGCCGCATAATGCAGTGGTTGCATAAGTGTGATACACGCACAAAGGAAAAAAACATGCAATGCCTTCATGACTAGCAGTGTTGGCAATTGAAAGGTGTGGGAGCCTAAGTGTGACACATGCACACCATGGCTAAAGAATGTGAGGGCCTAATTCATGTTAAGCAGCATCAACAATTTTCAGGTGACAGGTGTGGCAGTTGCATAAGTGTGACACACACACCCAAAGGCAAAAGCATTTGTGGGTGACATGTGTGAATCCTGTCACACCCTGTGCCAACTGTGTAAGTGTGACAGGCACACAAGCACCAAAGGAGGTGTAGGCCTAATATCAAGAGGCATGGAAATTTGCGGGTGACAGGTGTGAAGGCAGCTGCACCCTGCGGCTGGTGTGTAAGTGTGACACATGCACATGCAGGCAAAAGCGTGTGTATTCATGAATCCACTTGGAACAAGTGGGGGACATGGGCAAAGCCAGCCCCATCATGCTGTTGGTGTGGGTGTGTAAGTGGGAAACACGCACATGGAGGCAAAATCATGTGCAGGCCCAAGTTAATGTAACTATGAATAGTCTCAGAACAAGTGGGATTGACAATTTGTGGGTGACATAGGTGGAGGCAGTCCCACAATGCTGCGGGTGTAGCATTGTAAGGGTGACACACACATACAAAGGCAAAAGCATGTGCAGGTGTAACTTTTTGTAGTAATGAATCGACCCATCAATGAGCAGGAGATGATGAGGTGTATGTGTGGAAGTGTAAGTATGGTAACTTGCGCAGATGATGAAGTGGATATGTGGAACCACAAGATTGGTAAATTGTGGAGATGATGAGATGGATGTGTGGAAGTGTAAGCATGTTAAATTTTTGAGATGATGAGGCAGGGGTGTGGGAGTTTAAACATGGTAAATTGCAGAGATCATGATGAGGGGGAAGTTACAAAGACAAAATTTGTGTGAGTGTAATGATTGTAAAGTTCAGAGATAATGAGCAGTTGGTGTGCAAGCCGATTCTTGCATGAGTAATGGCTGTATAGGGCAGAGGTGTGATGTGAAGTCAATCACTGGAAATTGACATGAAAGTTTCCCTAATGAGTGTATCCACTGATTGAATGTGATAAAAGAACATCGGAATCATGTGTGACTCACATTGACACCAGAAAGAACCAAATCTGGATGCCATGTTTTGGCAGACACAATTAAATACAAAAATGGCAGAGAAAAGGAAGAGAAAATATTTGATAAACAGAACTTCATTTAATTTCCTCATTCAAATACTTTGCTTCCACCATACCCCATTTGCAAGTGGTGGGGCATTTCATGTACGGTGGCATGCCACCAAACTTGTGGCATGCCACTTTACACCTTATGAACAGGCCAATGTTCAACTGGTAAGCATAAAGCCATGTGGATAACCAAATGGCCTTGACTAGTGCGAAACCGACTAAATTCAAGTTTTGTCCATCCAGTTTCCATGATGGCCACTTTCAGCTCCGGACTTCCACCCTGCAGATAGGGGGAATTGAGCCAAGTGCTTAGCTCAAAGTTCAAAACAGATAACTGAACCTTGACCACTAAGCTAGTGTGCTTTTTACAAGAATGGACCTTATCAGTATATGATGTACCCTCACATGAAACAGTACAATGTTCTGAAAAATTTAGCGACACACCAAATACAATAAATGATTCCCGTACAGTCGACGCAGGTGGCTGGTAAGCAGCACACGTAAAGTCATGGTTGGCACCACATCCCAGGGAGCCCAGTTTATAAGAATGTGTTATTGTACCCTCCGCGGGACAATCATTACACTTCCATTCCGAGAGTGATATTCTGTTGTTGCACGGTTTACTATTATCCCCACATCCCGTGAAACTGCCCACTTGTCTGCATTTTATTGTGTTCCCCGCTTTCGGTTTGATGTTTGAACTTCTGCACAAGGTGCATTTTAACTCACCCCCCTCCAAAAGTGCATGGCAAGAGCTGGCCAAAATAAGGAAAGCACTGAACAACTTGATCGACAACATTGCGAATGTTGAGGATAGGCTGGTGTGGTGAAGACTTTATCTAGATAAAACAAAGTGATTTGCCTTTGAGCAAGAGAATCATTACTTGGGAAACCGTTTTTCAAAATCACTAACCTAAGGTATATAACCTTCTCACACAAAAGAAATAAGCTACACGGAGGGCTAAGCTTCTATAGTCTTGCCACTTCCACCACAGTTCAAATAGAAAGCAGAAAGTTATATTAAAGAGTAACTATTTAATCTATGCACTCAAAACTGGAAGGTATTTTGCCTAGGTGATGAGGGGGACTCAGCTGAACAACCTCACTCTTTATGCCTTCGCGAGGTCTGTCTTGCTTCTGATTTGATTTAAAAACTTTCTTAAGGAGTCTGACTTGTTTAAGCGAGGTATCATGTCAAGGAATCCAACAGCTGATCCAATGTCATATTTTTTTACAGTGCAACCAATTGGATTTGAATTGATTATTTATTGGTTGTGAGCTGAACCTTTGTTGCATTAACTTTTTTTCCATTATCAACAAGGATCTGCACAACACAACTACCGTCGCAAGCCTGGCGTGTTCTTGAGATTGCAGTCATATTTTTACAAAATCCGTTTTGCAATATGAATATCACGCATTTGGAAAAGTATGAAACCACGCCCAATGACTTGAAGTGTTTAAGTTAGCTAGCAACATATTCTTCTTATCAAAAATTGTGTCTGATGATCATGTGCACCTCTCAGAGGTCACACTTTTTTTTTCTGTTAGGTTTTGGTTGAGTTGTGTCCAGTGCCTCGGCTTCCGTCTATTCCTGTACAGGTGTGTATATTTCATTGGTTGTTTGTTTCTATCTGTTCAATCTTCTTCGCGTTATTATTAATTGGGTTATCTTGTTACAATTTAATGCCTTTATTTGTTGATCTTGTCTCTGTATTCCTTGAAGAATCCAAACCGTCTCGTGCCACCAATGTATTCAATTAAGATTGGGATCTCTCTTGGGTTATCTAGTAATTGAACTAGGTTTTGGTCATTGTATGCTATCTTCTCTCTTCTTAATGTTTTCTTCATTTTCTTTCTTTGTGATTTATACCTTCTGCAGTATGTCAAATAATGTTTAACTGATTCTGGTCTCTGAAATGTTTCACAGAGAGGATCTCCTTGTTCCCGGATTTGGAAAAGATGGTCATTCAGCGTGCTGTGTGCACTTTGTAGCTGGTGAATTACCAATTTGTGAGCTCTTTCCCATTTGTTCAGTTTGATCAGTAATAGTTTTGGGTTTCCCTTGAATTTCACTCGTTGCTGTTCTTCATTCGTTAATTTTGGGTTTTTGTTTTTGGATCTTATTAATTTATTTAACTTGGCAATGCTTGGGTGCGTTGGGTAGTGTTGAATTAAATAGTTTTCTGCTGCTCTCTTTGCGACCTCATCTGCTAATTCATTTCCTTCAATACCGCTGTGACTTGGGCACCACCAAAGGTTCACTGGATATTCTTTCAAAAAGATTACCTACAGTGCTTAGAAGAGCGATTGGGCGATAGGCTGATGGGTCAGAGTAATCTTTCTTATTCGCTTTCTGAATAATGATTGTTGAGGCTTTCTTCCAATGTCTGGGGAAATATCCTATTTGTAGAAAGGCATTAAACAGTTTGTGAAGGTCATCAAGAAGTACATTACCTAGGATTTTAAGTAACTCATTTGGAATTCGATCCAGCCCTGGTGCTTTCTGATTGGGCAGTTGGCTGATGCTTGTTTTGATTTTGTTTAGTGTGATTTTTTTAAAGTTTTTCTCAAGTGCTAGTGGTGCCTCAGGGATGTTGCTTAGGTCTGCTCTTTTGCCTGCCTGAGCAAACATTTCAAATAAAAGTTCAGTTTGTTCCTTTTTATCATTAGTTATCTCTCCTGTTTGTTTTCTCAGTGGTTTCACTTTGCTTGAGGATTTAATCTTGGTGAATTTCAGTGCTTCAAAGGCATGATTGGGTTCCTGTGACGCAATGAATTTTCTCCAATGATGTCTTTTCATCTGCTCTACTGTTGTTCTAAATTCTTCTTGCAATTGTTGGTAGGTGCTTCTTGTTGAAATTCATGCAACATGCTGATGCGCATGTGACAATCAATTCACATGCGATGCAAGCACTTGTGCTCTTAAACTAAGAAATTCTGCTAGCTATGACATCATATCTAACTGACCTAATTGACCCACAGCGTATTTATCAGACATATAAAAAGACCATCATGTACCACTATCTCTGTTCCCCTTTTCTTCGGAGAACTCCTTTATTAAACTACCTCAGCCAATTCTTTCATACTACTACTGTAGTTAACTATCTCATTATTGTTACTATTATCTTTGTTCTCCCCGGTTAACGTCACCTTAAGACTGTTTTATCATCAGAAGAGGTGTAGCCAGGTAGCACTTTTTCTCACTCAGCACAATTATATTAATTACTTATTAACTACTTGTTTTGTAGTTTCAAAATCAGACTCTATTGCTTATCCATTCACTTATATAGGTTATAGATTAAAGTGGTGTCCACCTTTAGATAGATCTTAGCTTATCTTTGTCATAATATCATACATCTCGACATGTCATAGTTGATGAAATAAAACACACCTTTAGTTTGATTTCTTACACTTCTTGCTTCCAGTGATCTAGTTAGTAAGTAGTATCTGCGTGCTCTATTCCGTTCTGTCATGATTGGGGCTAACACCTTCTTATTCCACCAGGGTTTCTCTTTTGTTGTTCTTGTTCTGAATTTTTTACCTTGCTTGATATATTCTTCATAAATTATTTTGCCTATTTGTTTTGTTCTTTCATCTATCTCTTGCTGATCTTGTAGCTTGATTCTGGTGTTCAGAGTCTTTAGTCATGTTGTAGCATTAGTAATGTATTCTTTTTCATTGAGTTTGTCTAATCTCATGTTGATGGGTGATTCTTTTGTTTGGATAGCTGTCTCGTCTAGGTTTATGTTGAGTATTATTGAATGATGATCTGATGAGTTATTTTCAAGTTGTGTTCTACTTGAGGAAAGTAGCTTTAGTGCCTGGTTATTGGCACCCAACCAGTTTCAAGAAGGACACCAAGCTGGCATTATAAAATGAATTGGAAGAAACAAGGGATTTTTATGACCTGAGAAAATCTTCTGATGAGACTGGTCAATTAGCCCAAACAGGAAGTCCCTTGGCTTACAAACTATGGAGAAACATTGAAAAATGTTTTGGAGGTGTTGGAACCCCCACCTAGCTTTTTATGAGATGAGGGACCCAAGGGAAAGGAGCTCATGATAATCTTGGAAGAATCTGCCCACTGCACTGAATTGGATTGTAAGGTGTTTTTACTGCCTACTAGATGCCTCCAGGGTAGCAAAGACAAGGTGGATTATGTATTATTGGGAGAAAATTAGTTGTAGTAAGCTTTACAAAGGATCTAATATGTTTCCAGTAAAACAAGAAATTCTCCACATTGGGCTCAATATTTGTTTAAATGACTGTTTAGATTGAATTGAACAACAAGTAAAGTCAAGATTCCAATCAATAACAGGATACTTTAATTTCCCTACAGCTTATGAAGAGCAAGTGGAGCTATTGAGATTGGTTCTTGAAATCTCCATAGGAATCTTTTCAACAAAGCTCTTTAGAAAATGATGGAATGAAGATGTAGAAAGGTTTGAGAATGGATCAAGAAGTGATTTGATTTGATCTCAGAGGCTGTAGTGCCAATCTTGGAAGACCTTGTGAGCTTAAAATGCAGAGAATAAATGATTAAAAGTGTGAAACATACTTCATTGACAATTGGAGGGATATATTTAGGGCGCTGCGGGCAGGATAAGAATGGTAAGCAGCAGGGGTGCGGAAGTGTAAGGAGTGGTGAGGGCAGAGATGGGGGGGGTGGTGCAGGAGCGTAAGGATCATAAGCGGCATTGAGGATTAAGCCAGTGTGAGGGCAGTGTTGGAGGCATGTCGGGAGGGCTCTCCACAAGTGTAAGGTTTGTAAGTGGTGTTGGAGGCATGTTGGGAGGGCTCTCCACAAGCGTAAGGATTGTAAGTGGTGTCGGAGGCATGTCGGGAGGGCTCTCCACAAGCATGAGGCATGTTGGGAGGGCTCTACACAAGCGTAAGAATCATAAGTGCTTTCAGAGGCATGTCGGGGGGGCTCTCCACAAGCGTAAGGATCATAAGTGGTGTCGGAGGCATGTTGGGAGGGCAGTACACAAGCGTAAAGATGGTAAGGGTGGGTGTGTGAAAGCGTAAGGAGTGGTGAGGGCGGAGATGGGGGGGCAGTGTTGGACTCTCATCTGGAGGGTGGTGCAGGCGCATAAGCATGCAAAGCGTCATAGATGTGGAAGCCAATGAGGTGAAATTACCTGAACATTGCGAATAGTGTTGCAATGGGCTTGGGCTTTGAGTGACATTCTCATGTGACACATGTGACGATTGACGTTGTCTTGACGCTGACGTGACGTGACCCACTAAATCCAGTGACTATAAAATGACACTAATGCGACTGAAGCAAGATTTTATACTGACAGCTGTGCGACGTGAAGTCAATCGCCAACGATTGACATGAGATTTGCCCTGGTGTTATTTCACTTTGAATGTCATCTTTCAGATTCATTCTTGCTTCATCACTTTTTTCCACATGGTCTAGAAGTAACTTTTGGTGTGATGAAATCTTTTCTCCAAATTTTTCTACATAAACGCTTAATTTGTTCAATTTTTCTGTAAGATTATCAATTCTCACATCATAATTAATTGTCAAAGTTTTATCTTTGATATCTTTTATATATTTATACAATTCCTGTTGTCCTTGTATTAATTTTTAAGTATTGTCAATTAAAACCTTTGGTTTATTATTTTCAACAATAAATTTAATGTTATCAATATCTTTTTCATTTTGTACAATAATTTTTGTTGAAGATGAGAAATTATTATCTATTTCTTGTAAGGATAATAAACTGTTTTTAATTTCTTTAAGAGTTAAAATACTATTTTCAATTTCTGTTAAAGTATTTACATTATCTGGAGATAAAGTTATCTCTTTGGGAAATGAGGTTGTCTCATTCTTTTTTCCTCCTTTTCCTTGAATTCCATCAAGGTTCTGGCCATGTTGAAGACATTGTCCATGGCATCTTTTTGGATTTTTGGAATCCTGTAAATTGGGGAATATGGTTTTCTCCAGTTCTTTTCTTGTTCTTCTTCCCTCCTTGGGGAAGTGGGTTAACTTGGGGCTTCTTCCTTGGTTGCCTCCCACTTTTTGGCATGGTATTCCTTTATCTTTTTGATTTGAGGTTTGGATGATAGTGAATTCCATCTATTGTAGTATCTCACTATTTCCTCCTCTTTGAGAAATTTTTTGAGGATGTGCCAGGAGCTGATTACTCCTTGGTGTATTTATGACAATGTTTCCCAATACTTGTCCTTGTACACCATGTAGTACTGCTTGTACTTCCTCATGTAGATGTCTATTTGAGCCCTCTGACTGTGATTTGTACCAATTTGAGTCACTCATACTTTTTTCTAACTCTGGTTTAAATATTATGGGCATTTCTGGGACTTGCCTTTGGGATAAGGCACTTCCTTGTGTGGATTCTGTTCCACTGGGGATTTTTCACTTTCTTTTCCCTTTTGTGGAATCAATTCTACCTCTGAGTCCAGCTCCATCTGATTGGTCAGAGTATTGGGAACCTCCTCTGGTAGTTATAATTTAAGAAATAAAAAATAAAAAGATCTCAGGACAAGAATTTCTTTTTATGGCAATCTATAAAGGAGGTACTTACCTTCAGAGTCCTGAATAGTGGGTCCTGGCAAGTCTAATTTCTTAGCTTTCTTTTTCTTCATGACAATTGGTGTTGGGGAATTTGGGAAAGTTTCTTCCACCAATCTTTCAACAGTGGTCTGATTGTCCTCTGTTGGATTGTCTTCAAACACTAAAAATAAAAATAAATATAAAAACAGTGTTATTTTTGGTAGTATATGGCAATTTTCCACATAAAGATTTCTTTTATATCTTATAATAAATGAAATGAATAAAAATAACTTTTTCATTGGTTTTTGATATTTTGTAATATTTCTCATATTTTTATTTTTAAAGAATAAAGTAAAAATGAAGATGATTCTTTTATGAAATTAATTTATAATATAAAATTCTTTTTAACCTATAAAATATCTTTTTTAATCACTAGAATCACTCAAAGAAAGTTCTTGCAAGTCTAAGGATGTGAAAGACCACGTGTAAGACAGTAAAATTGGCTTCCAAAGGCCTCAATTGCTTTTAAAATCAATAAATATAAAATTATTATATAATTTTATGATTATAATTATAATCTATTTTTGGATAAACCCAATTGAAATCTTTTGAAAGGTCTTTTTAAGTAAATATCACAGCCAGGCCCCCAAATGTTAGGTTTGACTATGAAACAATAGGTAAAAATTACTAATATTTTACTTACTGTACTCTGAATGTCCTTATAAATAAAATAAATAAGATAAAAATAATTATAATAATAAAGATTTATTATAATTATGGCATACAAATAATGATATTATTAAATAAATATAATAATATAACTTATATTATGAAAGAATAATATAATAAATAAATATATTAATATTTGATAATTAATATATTTAAAAACACTTTATTATTGTTAACAACAAATAGAAAAGGCATAAAAAATTGTTTTTTATTAATGAAAAACAATTAATAACAATAATATTACTAATATTAAAGTTCTATATTAATATAAATACTATTTATATTAATTAATGAATTATTAATAGTAATAATAGATAGAAATTATGATAATAAGAGAAAATAAACTACTTTTGACGCTTGATATTATAATTTGGGAAGATTTTAAACCAAATAATGTAAATACAACTTATTTAAATTGTATTTAAGAATAAAAATAAAAGAAATTACAAATATTCTTGATTTTATGTGGAAATAAGATTTTTAAGAGAATTGTAACAAAACAAAGGAACAATTGGAGTAATCACATCAAGATTAAAGACTATAATAAACATTATCTTTGGTCTTTGATAATATAATAGGTTTATATATAAGGAATGAAGATTTTACCTTTTTATTTCATTGTTTTATTGTTTTAATGTGTTGGAGGGGAAAATAGATTAAAAAGAGCTCTATTTCTAGTAAATTCCTCCATCTTAGAGTCCAGTAGGCTTTGAGTAGAAGTGTACTGATCTTATCCACTGAAAATGATCAGTATTTCAAGGCTTAATGATGATTATATCATTATCAAACCATCTTATCTCATTATTATGCCATTATTTAGAGTTATCACTATAACTCAAAATTTGATGACATCATAGACTTGGAAGAAGCCTAAAATTTGTGTATTCTATTATTATTAATCATAATATACTAGTATTCATCAGCTTTATCACTTATATAACTTTTAAACTTAAAATAAGACTACAGTGAGTGATAATAACTGATCAATTTCAAGCCAAAACTTTGATCATTAATAACGCTTATGTTATACATGCTACAGCTATTCTGAGAGTGAACTCTGATAGCCTGACATTTCCCTTTTAAAATGCCAAGAGCATTTCATTACATCATCAAAAATCTATTTTTAATTGTTTTTCTTGTATCTCATCTTCTGTCAAAATTCTATATTTTAAACTTCAAACCTTAATTTCAAGGGATTTGACCTTGAATATTATGATAAAACATACATCATTCTTCATGTATGAACTAGCAGAATCTTAATATCCACTTTGTTTTAAGTTGGGACCACTTTCACAACAAAGTGGCTAACAGCTCTAGTAATTTTGTTCAATAAACCCTTACAAGTTATAACCTTATTTATATCTTGACAAACAAGGCTCATATCTGTGCTCTTATAATTATTATGTGGTGACTTTAATTCTCGTTTCACTATCTATCATTTATGTTTCCAGAGATATTAGCTAAAAACCATGAATGTATGCATTGACCAAAAAAGTGCATATATTCAGCTTAATTCCTTAAGTATTGATTTTAGACAATTGAAAGAAAATTGTTTTATGTGAATTTGTTCATGGGGAATCCAATGGTGCAGTTTATTTCACATGCTTTTTCATTGGTTTCTGAGTTAAATAAGACTTTATGTCTTTTTTAGGGCATTAGTACTTATCATTCAGTAATTATTTACTTTACAGATATGCCATAAAAATTCTATACGTGTATTTTACCATGAGGAATCTAATGGTGCAATTTTTTCTACATGTTTACTCATTAGAGTCTGAGTTAATTTCTAGTTTTTACCTATTCATTGCATTTTCACTGGTTTTAAGATAATTATTAAGAGTATAATTATTGTACAGTTTTCTTGTGACCTTTTTGGATATGTGGTAATATCTCAAAGGCTCACATTTTGATCCTTTTTTTAACTTCAAGCCTCTTCTCTAAAAATTTATTCAATATGAGGATGTTTGAGAAAGAAAAATCTAATCCACCATTTAATCTTCATTTTAATGAATCAATTTTCCACCATAGAGTATGGTCAACTCACTTGAACTTTTAATTTGATTTTTCTCCTTCTTTTCAAGGAGTATTCCTTTCAGGATCACCTATTAAATAGTAATAATTGGATGAAACATTGGTTATGGATTTAGTATATACTCTTTACTATGTACACCCCCAAAAACTGTATGAGAAGGGACTAAATTATTTTAATCAGCTTTCAGAAGTTTGATATCTTATTGAATTCAAGTTTCAAAGTAAAAATAGAACTTTGTATTCAATATTTGTTAAATTATTAGATGTTGATAATTAAATTCATTTTGAATTCATTCCATTAAGCTAAACCCACAAATTTAATTAATCTATCAATCCCAACCTCAAAAAAGATAAAATAACACTAATAGATTCACAAAACAAGATTTTTATGTTTAGAAATACAATAAAATATTGATTCCATATAAAAGGAATAATAATTAAGAATTATATTGAAAGAATCCTGAATTCACTCAAAAAACCCAAAATAGAACGTTTTTTCATTGCAAATATCTTTAAAATGACTTATCAACATCAAAAAAGGAAATACATCATTAAAAAATGATCTGTAATAAGAATATATAAGGTCTGTATTCCAACAGGCCAAAATATCTAAAATCATGTAGATATTGCAATATATAAGAATACAAATCCCATTTAAACAATTTCTCGCATGTATATCCATCTTAAGAATCAGTCTATTTCTTATAGATTATATACATTAACAGTAATAGCTCATCACATAATATCTTAGAAAGGAAAAATTAAACATAACCAAGCATATTTTTGGTGCAGGACAAAATTTTCTTTTTTGGATAATTTCCCAATAAGTCTAGTAATTAATCCATTTCTACTTCAGAAATTTGGAAAGGAAGAGAAATATTGAATAAGTTATAGATAAAGCCTTCAGTAAGATTATTCAATCTTATTTAAAATGAAATTTATAGCTTTACTCTATAAACTGTGTTTTAAAGCTATTACTCCAATATTTTCTGTTTGTAAAGGGGAAAATTGAAGCATTTTGCATGTGATTTGTGACAAAAAGAATAAAAAGTAAAAAAATTACTCCAAATCCAAATTTTTGATACCTTTATGCATATATCAGAAAGCTATATAAGGTTGAATGACAAAACTCACACTTAAAACAACTGAAAACTCAGATGATCTTTCGTCACATTTTTCAGTTAACATCTTTTGGGAGTGTATATCTTGGTATATCACTTCCATATCTTAACAAAAACCTTTCAAGACCAAACTTGAATTCAGAAAAATGTAGTGAGAAAATGATATTGTCTATTTTCAATTCTTTTTGTAACCAGTTCTTTAATATTTAATTTGACTACAGATTAAAAAAACATATCCAAGGAATTGAGGGAGATCAAATTTATTCGTCATGTATAATTTCAAATTCTCATGTAGGCTTAAAAATGACTTTTAGCTGGATATTTTTCTCCTAATGCCCTCTTTATTTATATTTATTATATTCAGGAAAATATATGGTTCAATGTAAGAACATCAATGATGAAATCAAAAAACAGCATAATAGACTGTAAATCCTGATCTTAGTGTGATTAAGTGAAAGAAAATGTGATTTTTGATTATTATAAAGTCTCTACTATAAATAATAGCTAATAAATTCTTCAAATCTCATAATTCAGATGAAAGTGAAAATTATCTATAACCAAACCAAAATACTTAATAATTGAGATTATATTAACCTACACACAAGAGTATTATTTTTTATGATCCTTTTATTATTTCAAAATAATATGCAGCTAGTGAGTTCTTTTTAAGCTTATAAAAGTTATTCTTTATATTTTGAAGTTCCCTTGGGGAGGATATACATGCTTTACACAACTTCAGATTGTAAACCTCGACCTAAAATGTATAGATATTCCTTGAAAAGCTCAAGAAAGTGCGTTTTTGATGGAAGAATGTATTTGTGAATGTGGAATTTCTCAATTTTTCATAAGTTAAGAGGAATAATTCTCTGAGAGAACAGCAGAATGCCATAATATTTCAGATGAACAATTATTTCAAAATTGTGAACACAGATAATAGTTAGGTTCCCAAAGCACCCTGCTTAATATTTTGTGGGTGTACCAGATGATAAACCTCTGGTATAAGCCACTGTTTTGAACAAGATTTACCTCACAGGTATCTCAGGAACTTGATATTATATGAAGAACTAGGGATATGAAAAGGAAGAGATTTATTATCTCTTTTATTTTAAATTCTTTCTTGGACCATATTCAAGGATGTAAGGAATATTAAGGATTTTATTTCTCACCAATTTTATATTTCATGTGGCTTGGCTTAAAATTCATTAAAATTGTATTGTCACTTCTATGCTGAAAAAGATGAATAAATATGCAATATCTATAATCTGTAGTATTCATGTAATCTTTTACAAAAATAATGAAGAATCTTCTCATAAAAATGTTTTGAATAAGCTCTATTTCTTTTGTATTAATGAAAAATCAATTTTACTCTGGTAGTCTTAAAGATATGAATTTATAATGGTGCTTGTTCTATGTGTCTTTTTAATAATACTTAGATGGCTATTTGGAATAAAATATATGATTTGAGTGTGGAAAAAGCACCATATATTCCTTTTTACACATTTTAAGAGCTGATTTTGGGTTTTTAAGGAGAGCTTAAAAGCATCTGAAAACAAGGAATTGATGGTTTTTTCATTGAATAAAGTGGTTCTTTCCACAATAATAATACTAACAGTTCAAATATTATGTCATATTTCTCATGAATATGGCCACATATTCACAATGGTGTATATAGTCAGATGTCTTTTCAGTAATGATCAAATCGGCTTGGCTTATTTTTATGGCACCTTATCTGGAGGTTGATATTGATAATTTCAAAGCTCAACTGCTTCATAGCTCATTCCATTATTATTTAATTGGAATGAAAAACTCAATCTGAAAGGAAACCTTTTTCTATTTTTGTGTTTAAAGCTTTATATGCACTAGTGCCTCATGATCTGTTGTGTTTTCAAGGAGCTTGATTTTCAGGAGGATTATGTTTTAATTCCAATTAGCTTGTTTGTTGATCAGACTTTGCATGAAAATTTATAAAGAAAACTTTAAATCTGAAATCACATTTTGATTCATGGTTTGAGTGTTTGGCAATAGCCCATACAAATATAAGAATCATATTGATAAAGCTTGGTGAATAAGTGTTTCTGTTTATCTCTAATCTTTATTTTATTTAATTATTAAGAAAGATTTCTACCTTTCTAATTCTTATAGAATCCGATTGTTACAGGTTATTTCACTTTTAAAATAATCTCACATTATTACGTGAAAAATCAATTTTTGATACACAACATTCACTGAATCCTCAGGCTTGGTAAATATAAATGGGAGCTTATTGTTTCATAGATATTTAGTAATTATATAATACTTTTGAGCTTTATTTTTGCACTTATTTAAGCATTTTGATATTTCAAATTTGGGAAAAATCCAAAATATTATAGATGCATTTTGAATAATTTCATTTTATTTAAATATTTGTTTGGAATACCATGAATTTACAATATCCTCATTATTTATAGATTATTAATATCTTAGTTACCATTTTTGAGGATGGGAGATAATATCTGATTAATTTTTAGAATGAATTCTTCATTAGTTTTCTTAATATGCACACATGTGTTATTCTATTGGTTCCATAAATCTAATTAATGAAAACTTCTAGACAATAAAATATAAAACATCAATAATGAAAATCTTATAGCAATTTAGATCTGATGTAAATTCACATCTCATAAAGACACACATCAAATTAACCCAGATTAGTTGTTTTCCAAATTCAATACTTCAATTGAAAATTCTTTTTATCTTCTTTGAAATCTCAAATCACATTATTCAATTATGAGCTTATTGTGAAAATAAAAGAATTTTTATTGGTATTTTCCTGTGATTGTTAATCTGAAAAAATGTTTCATAAAAATCTCGATCATTGATAATTATCTTTTCTTAAAATATGCTGTTTTCCTTTTTGAAGCATGAGATATTCATCTTATAAAAACTTGAATAAGTATATAGTCTCACTATTTTCCTTTTATTACAAAGAAAAATGATGTATTCAAAAATTCTATTTATAAAATATATTCAATATCATGAGATTATCAATTTAAAATTGGTATTGGGAATTATTTAAGTCACTGCAAAGACCTTAAAGAGACTTTACACAACAAATATTGTTAAAATTCTTTAATAATTATGTTTCTATATTCTAAAATTGAATATATATGATTTTTCTTGAAAATCTTAGAGCACTAAATCTTTTATCTTGGGAATAAAGGCTTTAATATTACCCAGGAATGTTTTAAGCTCGTAATTATTTCACTTGTATATTTTAAGCTTACTTCTGAGGGAAAGGAGGAACAATGCATACCTCAATTTAGGTTCAATATCCATTTAATTGAACAAATTTGTTTGAAGAAATTATTACTCAAAATTGAGATTTCTCAGGTATATAATTATATCTTAGTTAATTCCAAAAGACTATTAATTCTCATTTGAAAGTTCAAAATCTTGTCAAAGAATTATTTCTCAATAGTTTTCTGAAGTTAATATATCTAAGTGGAAATTAATAAGAGGATAAATTGACATATTCAAATGACAAAAGTACCAGAAATCGTCTCAAAACATTAGTAGAACCTTCTTTAAAGGTAATTTCTCTACTATTAGAAATAAAACAGTTTTTTGGTGTCTCATTTTACAAAATACCACTTAAAATTGTAGGAAAATAATTTGAAGTTCCAAATATAAGTCGGAACCTAATCATTTAAGAGTTTCATTTCCACTCCTTCTCATAAATGATAAAGAAATGGGATGGGTGTCCTAATTTATTCTTTGAGTAATGATGATCATGAAACAACACTGACAAAATTATTTTAACAGGAGTTTAGGCTTAAAAGTCATATTATTTTCCCTTTTACAGTTAATATTAGTTGAATTTTGGAATAAATCGAAGTAAAGGGTCTCAATTTAGGAATGAATCTTGCACTTATATATATTTTCTTGGTAATATTTTATTTCCAATTTTCCTGCTCTGATAAAATTGGCCAGGTGTTTTGTGAGTGGATGTTTTGCAAGCCTATTTGGGCTAGGAAATATTATGTGTTAGCAAAGGACTTTCTTTATGAGCCACACGATATATTTTCTTCCACAAATAAATTTGAATAATTTATTATTATCTGGAAAAATTTATCAGTGAATACTGAAGCCTTAATACTGAGTTATAGATTGATAGTGTAGGTAGTTTTAATATAAAATGTGAGAAATTTTCATTTGTCAAAAAATAAATCTAAAAGATTCTTATAAGTTCCTATTTAATTGAGTAAGTTTTTAGGAGTATAAAATGGGATCCAAATATGGATATACATAAATTATTCCATGTTGGGAGTCATTCTAAAATCATTTCCATTTCATTTTGAAGCCCTGTTTTACCTGCAGCCCCTGGCTCCAGAGTATGCCTCTTTTTCCATGGTTCTTCTTCATCTATGGCATATATTTTCTTCTTGGGTTTGGGGTAGTTATTTAAATAGTGGTCTGATGATCCACAATTGTGCCATAAATTCCTCTTCTTTGATTTTCTTTGATTTCTCTACCCTCTTTTCTTTAGGTCTATCATTTGACCCTGACCAAATGTAAGATTGTCCCTGAAGGTATTCATCTCTTATTCTAGGTATCTACCTATATAGGTCCTCTTCCTGACTTATTGTAGGGTATTTGCAATATTATCTAGATCAAAATCTTTTTTTCACTTGCATTTTCATGAATTATCCAAGTCTTATGGAAGCTTATGATTCCTAATTTCTGTTGAATTGTGGAGATCTATGGTTTTCATCCTCTTGTATTTTCCCAGACACCACTTAAGTGTATCTTTCTCCAATTTATATCCACCATTGTCACAATACATTTTCTTCTGCTATACTAAGGTTCCATTACTGTACCTCTGGATAATTTTGTCCTTCCACCAAACCCAGGTTTTTCTGTCATGTATTTCTTTAGCTCATTATACCATATTTTGGCATGATGTTTGAAGGCTGGGTTCAAGCTGGTAGTGATCCAATAATCAGGGGTACTAGGCACATCAATGAGCAGAATATCATTTTAGTCAATAAGATCTTTGTGGTCATATTCTCCTGTAACTTGAAATTTGGTCCAGCTGGCCGCTTCAGGGAGTTACTTGAGGTATTCTCTTTAATTGTAGCTCATGCCTTCCCCTTTCTTTGTACACATGGCCTGGCTTTATGTCAGCTTCATATATCCAAAGTATTCTATCCTCTTTGCTGGGTCAAATGTGGGTGCTATTCTTGAGAATTACTTCAATAATAGCTTTTTTTGGGATTTTGGCTCATTTAGCTCCACTTCTTCAAAGAGTGGATTCACATTTTTATCAG